>CM060606.1:1207500-2407500 GCA_030578255.1 Tiaroga cobitis
ATAGTTGAGGTAGAGTACAGTGGAGCACAGTGGAGGTAAAGTACAGTGGAGTATAGTTTAGGTAGACTACAGTGGAGTACAGTAGAGGTAGAGTACAGTGGAGCACAGTAGAGATAGAGTACAGTAGAGCAGAGTAGAGGTAGAGTACAGTGGAGTTGAGTAGAGGTAGAGCACAGTGGAGCACTGTAGAGGTAGAGTACAGTGGAGTGCAGTAGAGATAGAGTACAGTGGAGCACAGTAGAGGTAGAGTACAGTGGAGCACAGTAGAGGTAGAGTAGAGTGGAGCACAGTAGAGGTAGAGTACAGTGGACTACAATAGAGGTATTGTACAGTGGAGCACAGTAGAGGTAGAGTACAGTAGAGCACAGTAGAGGTAGAGCAGAGTGGAGCACTGTAGAGGTAGAGTACAGTGGATTACAGTAGAGATAGAGTACAGTGGAGCACAGTAGAGGTAGAGTACAGTGGAGCACAGTAGAGATAGAGTACAATAGAGCAGAGTAGAGGTAGAGTACAGTGGAGTACAGTAGAGGTAGAGTACAGTAGAACACTGTAGAGATAAGTGCAGTGGAGTATAGTAGAGGTAGAGTACAGTGTAGTACAGTAGAGGTAGAGTACAGTGGAGTACAGTAGAGGTAGAGTAGAGTGGAGCACATTAGAGGTGGAGTAGAGAAGAGTACAGTAGAGGTAGAGTACAGTGGAGTACATTAGAGGTAGAGTACAGTGGAGCACAGTAGAGGTAGAGTAGAGTGGAGTACAGTAGAGGTAGAGTACAGTGGAGAACAGTAGAGGTAGAGTACAGTGGAGTAGAGTAGAGATAGAGTACAGTGGAGCACAGCAGAGGTAGAGTACAGTGGATCACAGTAGAGATAAAGTACAGTGGAGTACAGTGGAGCACAGTAGAGGAATAGTACAGTGGAGCACAGTAGAGATAGATTACAGTGGAGTACAGTAGAGATAGAGTACAGTGGAGTACAGTAGAGGTAGAGCACAGTAGAGCAGAGTAGAGGTAGAGTACAGTGGAGTACAGTAGAGGTAGAGCACAGTGGAGCACTGTGGAGGTAGAGTACAGTGGAGTACAGTAGAGATAAAGTACAGTGGAGCAGAGTAGAGGTAGAGTACAGTGGAGCACAGTAGAGGTAGAGTACAGTGGAGCACAGTAGAGGTAGAGTACAGTGGAGTACAGTAGAGGTAGTGTACAGTGGAGCACAGTAGAGGTAGAGTACAGTGGAGCAGAGTAGAGGTAGAGTACAGTGGGGTACAGTAGAAATAGAGTACAGTGGAGCACAGTAGAGAAGAGTACAGTAGAGCACAGTAGAGGTAGAGTACAGTGGAGCACAGTAGAGATAGAGTACAGTGGAGTACATTAGAGGAAGAGTACAGTGGAGTACAGTGGAGCACAGTAGAGGTGGAGTACAGTAGAGTACAGTAGAGGTAGAGTACAGTGGAGTAAAATAGAGATAGAGTACAGTGGAGTAGAGTAGAGATAGAGTACAGTGGAGCACAGCAGAGGTAGAGTACAGTGGATCACAGTAGAGATAGAGTACAGTTGAGAACAGTGGTGCACAGTAGAGGTAGAGTACAGTGGAGAACAGTAGAGATAGAGTACAGTGGAGTACAGTGGAGGTAGAGTACAGTGGAGCACAGTAGAGATAGAGTACAGTGGAGTACAGTAGAGGTAGAGTACAGTGGAGCACAGTGGAGGTAGAGTACAGTGGAGTACAGTGGAGCACAGTAGAGGTGGAGTACAGTAGAGTACAGTAGACTTAGAGAACAGTACAGTACAGTAGAGGTAGAGTACAGTGGAGTACAGTAGAGATAGAGTACAGTGGAGCACAGTAGATGTAGAGTACAGTGGAGCACAGTAGAGCTGGAGTACAGTGGAGTACAGTGGAGCACAGTAGAGGTGGAGTACAGTAAGAGTAGAGGTAGAGTACAGTGGAGTACAGTAGAGATAGAGTAGAGTGGAGTAGAGTAGAGATAGAGTACAGTGGATTAGAGTAGAGATAGAGTACAGTGGAGTATAGTTGAGGTAGAGTACAGTGGAGAACAGTGGAGGTAGAGTAGAGTGGAGTACAGTGGAGCACAGTAGAGGTGGAGTACAGTAGAGTAGAGTAGAGGTAGAGTACAGTGGAGTACAGTAGAGATAGAGTAGAGTGGAGTAGAGTAGAGATAGAGTACAGTGGATTAGAGTAGAGATAGAGTACAGTGGAGTATAGTTGAGGTAGAGTACAGTGGAGCACAGTGGAGGTAGAGTAGAGTGGAGTAGAGTAGAGATAGAGTACAGTGGATTAGAGTAGAGATAGAGTACAGTGGAGTATAGTTGAGGTAGAGTACAGTGGAGCACAGTGGAGGTAGAGTAGAGTGGAATATAGTTTAGGTAGACTACAGTGGAGTACAGTAGAGGTAGAGTACAGTGGAGCACAGTAGAGTAGAGTACAGTAGAGCACAGTAGAGGTAGAGTATAGTGGAGCACAGTAGAGATAGAGTACAGTGGAGTACAGTAGAGGAAGAGTACAGTGGAGTACAGTGGAGCACAGTAGAGGTGGAGTACAGTAGAGTAGAGTAGAGATAGAGTACAGTGGAGCACAGCAGAGGTAGAGTACAGTGGATCACAGTAGAGATAGAGTACAGTGGAGTACAGTGGATCACAGTAGAGGTAGAATACAGTGGAGAACAGTAGAGATAGAGTACAGTGGAGTACAGTTGAGGTAGAGTACAGTGGAGCACAGTAGAGATAGAGTACAGTGGAGTATAGTAGAGGTAGAGTACAGTCGAGCACAGTAGAGGTAGAGTACAGTGGAGTACAGTGGAGAACAGTAGAGGTGGAGTACAGTAGAGTACAGTAGAGGTAGATAACAGTACAGTACAGTAGAGGTAGAGTACAGTGGAGTACAGTAGAGGTAGAGTACAGTAGAGCACAGTAGACGTAGATTACAGTGGAGTACAGCAGAGGTAGAGTACAGTAGAGGTAGAGTAGAGGCAGACTACAGTGGAGTACAGTAGAGGTAGAGTACAGTGGATCACAGTAGAGATAGAGTACAGTAGAGTAGAGTAGAGGTAGAGTACAGTGGATTATAGTCGAGGTAGGGTACAGTGGAGCACTGTAGAGGTGGAGTACAGTGGAGTACAGTAGAGGTAGAGTACAGTGGAGCACAGTAGAGATAGAGTACAGTAGAGCACAGTAGAGGTAGAGTACAGTGGAGCACAGTAGAGGTAGAGTACAGTGGAGCACAGTAGAGGTAGAGTACAGTTGAGTATAGTTGAGGTAGACTACAGTGGAGTACAGTAGAGGTAGAGTACAGTGGAGCACAGTAGAGATAGAGTACAGTAGAGCAGAGTAGAGGTAGAGTACAGTGGAGTACAGTAGAGGTAGAGTAGAGTGGAGCACATTAGAGGTGGAGTAGAGTAGAGTACAGTAGAGGTAGAGTACAGTGGAGTACAGTAGAGGTAGAGTAGAGTTGAGCACATTAGAGGTGGAGTAGAGTAGAGTACAGTAGAGGTAGAGTACAGTGGAGTACAGTAGAGGTAGAGTACAGTGGAGTACAGTAGAGATAGAGTACAGTAGAGCAGAGTAGAAGTAGAGTACACTGGAGTACAGTAGAGGTAGAGCACAGTGGAGCACTGTAGAGGTAGAGTACAGTGGAGTACAGTAGAGATAGAGTACAGTGGAGCACAGTAGAGGGAGAGTACAGTGGAGCACAGTAGAGGTAGAGTAGAGTGGAGCACAGTAGAGGTAGAGTACAGTGGAATACAGTAGAGGTAGTGTACAGTGGAGCACAGTAGAGGTAGAGTACAGTGGAGCACAGTAGAGGTAGAGTACAGTGGAGCACAGTAGAGGTAGCGTAGAGTGGAGTACAGTAGAGGTAGAGTACAGTGGAGTACAGTAGAGGTAGAGTACAGTGGAGTAGAGTAGAGATAGAGTACAGTGGAGCACAGCAGAGGTAGAGTACAGTGGATCACAGTAGAGATAGAGTACAGTGGAGTACAGTGGAGCACAGTAGAGGTATAGTACAGTGGAGCACAGTAGAGATAGATTACAGTGGAGTACAGTAGAGATAGAGTACAGTGGAGTACAGTAGAGGTAGAGTACAGTGGAGCACAGTAGAGGTAGAGTACAGTGGAGTATAGTTGAGGTAGACTACAGTGGAGTACAGTAGAGGTAGAGTACAGTGGAGCACAGTAGAGATAGAGTACAGTAGAGCAGAGTAGAGGTAGAGTACAGTGGAGTACAGTAGAGGTAGAGCACAGTGGAGCACTGTAGAGGTAGAGTACAGTGGAGTACATTAGAGATAGAGTACAGTGGAGCACAGTAGAGGTAGAGTACAGTGGAGCACAGTAGAGGTAGAGTACAGTGGAGCACAGTAGAGGTAGAGTACAGTGGAGTACAGTAGAGGTAGTGTACAGTGGAGCACAGTAGAGGTAGAGTAGAGTAGAGTACAGTAGAGGTAGAGTACAGTGGAGTACAGTAGAGGTAGACTAAAGTGGATTAGAGTAGAGATAGAGTACAGTAGAGCAGAGTAGAAGTAGAGTACACTGGAGTACAGTAGAGGTAGAGCACAGTGGAGCACTGTAGAGGTAGAGTACAGTGGAGTACAGTAGAGATAGAGTACAGTGGAGCACAGTAGAGATAGAGTACAGTAGAGCACAGTAGAGGTAGAGTACAGTGGAGCACAGTAGAGGTAGAGTACAGTTGAGTATAGTTGAGGTAGACTACAGTGGAGTACAGTAGAGGTAGAGTACATTGGAGTACAGTAGAGGTAGAGTAGAGTGGAGCACATTAGAGGTGGAGTAGAGTAGAGTACAGTAGAGGTAGAGTACAGTGGAGTACAGTAGAGGTAGAGTACAGTCGAGTACAGTAGAGATAGAGTACAGTAGAGCAGAGTAGAAGTAGAGTACACTGGAGTACAGTAGAGGTAGAGCACAGTGGAGCACTGTAGAGGTAGAGTACAGTGGAGTACAGTAGAGATAGAGTACAGTGGAGCACAGTAGACATAGAGTACAGTAGAGCACAGTAGAGGTACAGTACAGTGGAGCACAGTAGAGGTAGAGTACAGTTGAGTATAGTTGAGGTAGACTACAGTGGAGTACAGTAGAGGTAGAGTACAGTGGAGCACAGTAGAGATAGAGTACAGTAGAGCAGAGTAGAGGTAGAGTACAGTGGAGTACAGTAGAGGTAGAGTAGAGTGGAGCACATTAGAGGTGGAGTAGAGTAGAGTACAGTAGAGGTAGAGTAAAGTGGAGTACAGTAGAGAAGAGTACAGTAGAGCACAGTAGAGGTAGAGTACAGTGGAGCACAGTAGAGATAGAGTACAGTGGAGTACAGTAGAGGAAGAGTACAGTGGAGTACAGTGGAGCACAGTAGAGGTGGAGTACAGTAGAGTACAATAGAGGTAGAGTACAGTGGAGTAAAATAGAGATAGAGTACAGTGGAGTAGAGTAGAGATAGAGTACAGTTGAGCACAGCAGAGGTAGAGTACAGTGGATCACAGTAGAGATAGAGTACAGTGGAGTACAGTGGTGCACAGTAGAGGTAGAGTACAGTGGAGAACAGTAGAGATAGAGTACAGTGGAGTACAGTGGAGGTAGAGTACAGTGGAGCACAGTAGAGATAGAGTACAGTGGAGTACAGTAGAGGTAGAGTACAGTGGAGCACAGTAGAGGTAGAGTACAGTGGAGTACAGTGGAGCACAGTAGAGGTGGAGTACAGTAGAGTACAGTAGACTTAGAGAACAGTACAGTACAGTAGAGGTAGAGTACAGTGGAGTACAGTAGAGATAGAGTACAGTGGAGCACAGTAGATGTAGAGTACAGTGGAGCACAGTAGAGCTGGAGTACAGTGGAGTACAGTGGAGCACAGTAGAGGTGGAGTACAGTAAGAGTAGAGGTAGAGTACAGTGGAGTACAGTAGAGATAGAGTAGAGTGGAGTAGAGTAGAGATAGAGTAGAGTGGATTAGAGTAGAGATAGAGTACAGTGGAGTATAGTTGAGGTAGAGTCCAGTGGAGCACAGTGGAGGTAGAGTAGAGTGGAGTACAGTGGAGCACAGTAGAAGTGGAGTACAGTAGAGTAGAGTAGAGGTAGAGTACAGTGGAGTACAGTAGAGATAGAGTAGAGTGGAGTAGAGTAGAGATAGAGTACAGTGGATTAGAGTAGAGATAGAGTACAGTGGAGTATAGTTGAGGTAGAGTACAGTGGAGCACAGTGGAGGTAGAGTAGAGTGGAGTAGAGTAGAGATAGAGTACAGTGGATTAGAGTAGAGATAGAGTACAGTGGAGTATAGTTGAGGTAGAGTACAGTGGAGCACAGTGGAGGTAGAGTAGAGTGGAGTAGAGTAGAGATAGAGTACAGTGGATTAGAGTAGAGATAGAGTACAGTGGAGTAGAGTAGAGGTAGAGTACAGTGGATCACAGTAGAGATAGAGTACAGTAGAGCAGAGTAGAGGTAGAGTACAGTGGATTATAGTCGAGGTAGAGTACAGTGGAGCACTGTAGAGGTGGAGTACAGTGGAGTACAGTAGAGGTAGAGTACAGTGGAGCACAGTAGAGATAGAGTACAGTAGAGCACAGTAGAGGTAGAGTACAGTGGAGCACAGTAGAGGTAGAGTACAGTTGAGTATAGTTGAGGTAGACTACAGTGGAGTACAGTAGAGGTAGAGTACAGTGGAGCACAGTAGAGATAGAGTACAGTAGAGCAGAGTAGAGGTAGAGTACAGTGGATTACAGTAGAGGTAGAGTACAGTGGAGCACTGTAGAGGTGGAGTACAGTGGAGTACAGTAGAGGTAGAGTACAGTGGAGCAGAGTAGAGATGGAGTACAGTAGAGCACAGTAGAGGTAGAGTACAGTGGAGCACAGTAGAGGAAGAGTACAGTGTAGTACAGTAGAGATAGAGTACAGTGGAGTACAGTAGAGATAGAGTACAGTCGAACACAGTAGAGATAAGTGCAGTGGAGTATAGTAGAGGTAGAGTACAGCGGAGCACAGTAGAGGTAGAGTACAGCTGAGCACAGTAGAGGTAGAGTAGAGTGGAGCACAGTAGAGGTAGAGTACAGTGGACTACAGTAGAGGTAGTGTACAGTGGAGCACAGTAGTGGTAGAGTACAGTGGAGCACAGTAGAGGTAGAGTACAGTGGAGTATAATAGAGGTAGAGTACAGTAGAGCACAGTAGAGATAGAGTACAGTAGAGCAGAGTAGAGGTAGATTACAGTGGAATACAGTAGAGGTAGAGTACAGTGGAGCACTGTAGAGGTGGAGTACAGTGGAGTACAGTAGAGGTAGAGTACAGTGGAGCACAGTAGAGATAGAGTACAGTAGAGCACAGTAGAGGTAGAGTACAGTGGAGCACATTAGAGCTAGAGTACAGTGGAGTACAGTGGAGCACAGTAGAGGTAGAGAACAGTACAGAACAGTAGAGGTAGAGTACAATGGAGTACAGTAGAGGTAGAGTACAGTAGAGCACAGTAGAGGTAGAATACAGTGGAGTACAGTAGAGGTAGAGTACAGTGGAGTACAGTAGAGGTAGAGTACAGTGGAGTACAGTAGAGGCAGAGTACAGTGGAGCACAGTAGATATAGAGTACAGTGGAGTACAGTAGAGGTAGAGTACAGTGGAGCACAGTAGAGCTGGAGTACAGTGGAGTACAGTGGAGCACAGTAGAGGTGGAGTACAGTAGAGTAGAGTAGAGGTAGAGTACAGTGGATTAGAGTAGAGATAGAGTACAGTGGATTAGAGTAGAGATAGAGTACAGTGGAGTATAGTTGAGGTAGAGTACAGTGGAGTACAGTTGAGGTAGAGTACAGTGGAGTATAGTTTAGGTAGACTACAGTGGAGTACAGTAGAGGTAGAGTACAGTGGAGCACAGTAGAGATAGAGTACAGTAGAGCAGAGTAGAGGTAGAGTACAGTGGAGTAGAGTAGAGGTAGAGCACAGTGGAGCACTGTAGAGGTAGAGTACAGTGGAGTACAGTAGAGATAGAGTACAGTGGAGCACAGTAGAGGTAGAGTACAGTGGAGCACAATAGAGGTAGAGTAGAGTGGAGCACAGTAGAGGTAGAGTACAGTGGACTACAATAGAGGTATTGTACAGTGGAGCACAGTAGAGGTAGAGTACAGTAGAGCACAGTAGAGGTAGAGTACAGTGGAGTATAGTAGAGGTAGAGTACAGTGGAGTAGAGTAGAGGTAGAGTACAGTGGAGCGCAGTAGATGTAGAGTACAGTGGAACACAGTAGAGGTAGAGTACAGGGGAGTATAGTTGAGGTAGACTACAGTGGAGTACAGTAGAGATAGAGTACAGTGGAGTACAGTAGAGATAGAGTAGAGTAGAGCAGAGTAGAGGTAGAGTACAGCGGAGTACAGTAGAGGTAGAGCAGAGTGGAGCACTGTAGAGGTAGAGTACAGTGGAGTACAGTAGAGATAGAGTACAGTGGAGCACATTAGAGGTAGAGTACAGTGGAGCACAGTAGAGATAGAGTACAGTAGAGCAGAGTAGAGGTAGAGTACAGTGGAGTACAGTAGAGCTAGAGTACAGTAGAACACTGTAGAGATAAGTGCAGTGGAGTATAGTAGAGGTAGAGTACAGTGGAGTACAGTAGAGGTAGAGTACAGTGGAGTACAGTAGAGGTAGAGTACAGTGGAGCACTGTAGAGGTGGAGTACAGTGGAGTACAGTAGAGGTAGAGTACAGTGGAGCACAGTAGAGATAGAGTACAGTAGAGCACAGTAGAGGTAGAGTACAGTGGAGCACAGTAGAGGTAGAGTACAGTTGAGTATAGTTGAGGTAGACTACAGTGGAGTACAGTAGAGGTAGAGTACAGTGGAGTACATTAGAGGTAGAGTACAGTGGAGCACAGTAGAGGTAGAGTACAGTTGAGTATAGTTGAGGTAGACTACAGTGGAGCACATTAGAGGTGGAGTACAGTGGAGTACATTAGAGGTAGAGTACAGTGGAGCACAGTAGAGATAGAGTACAGTGGAGTACAGTGGAGCACAGTAGAGGAATAGTACAGTGGAGCACAGTAGAGATAGATTACAGTGGAGTACAGTAGAGATAGAGTACAGTGGAGTACAGTAGAGGTAGAGCACAGTAGAGCAGAGTAGAGGTAGAGTACAGTGGAGTACAGTAGAGGTAGAGCACAGTGGAGCACTGTGGAGGTAGAGTACAGAGGAGTACAGTAGAGATAAAGTACAGTGGAGCAGAGTAGAGGTAGAGTACAGTGGAGCACAGTAGAGGTAGAGTACAGTGGAGCACAGTAGAGGTAGAGTACAGTGGAGTACAGTAGAGGTAGTGTACAGTGGAGCACAGTAGACGTAGAGTACAGTGGAATACAGTAGAGGTAGAGTACAGTGGGGTACAGTAGAAATAGAGTACAGTGGAGCACAGTAGAGAAGAGTACAGTACAGCACAGTAGAGGTAGAGTACAGTGGAGCACAGTAGAGATAGAGTACAGTGGAGTACAGTAGAGGAAGAGTACAGTGGAGTACAGTGGAGCACAGTAGAGATGGAGTACAGTAGAGTACAGTAGAGGTAGAGTACAGTGGAGTAAAATAGAGATAGAGTACAGTGGAGTAGAGATAGAGTACAGTGGAGTAGAGTAGAGATAGAGTACAGTGGAGCACAGCAGAGGTAGAGTAGAGTGGAGTATAGTTTAGGTAGACTACAGTGGAGTACAGTAGAGGTAGAGTACAGTGGAGCACAGTAGAGTAGAGTACAGTAGAGCACAGTAGAGGTAGAGTATAGTGGATCACAGTAGAGATAGAGTACACTGGAGTACAGTAGAGGAAGAGTACAGTGGAGTACAGTGGAGCACAGTAGAGGTGGAGTACAGCAGAGTAGAGTAGAGATAGAGTACAGTGGAGCACAGCAGAGGTAGAGTACAGTGGATCACAGTAGAGATAGAGTACAGTGGAGTACAGTGGATCACAGTAGAGGTAGAATACAGTGGAGAACAGTAGAGATAGAGTACAGTGGAGCACAGTTGAGGTAGAGTACAGCGGAGCACAGTAGAGATAGAGTACAGTGGAGTATAGTAGAGGTAGAGTACAATGGAGCACAGTAGAGGTAGAGTACAGTGGAGTACAGTGGAGAACAGTAGAGGTGGAGTACAGTAGAGTACAGTAGAGGTAGATAACAGTACAGTACAGTAGAGGTAGAGTACAGTGGAGTACAGTAGAGGTAGAGTACAGTAGAGCACAGTAGAGGTAGATTACAGTGGAGTACAGCAGAGGTAGAGTACAGTAGAGGTAGAGTAGAGGCAGACTACAGTGGAGTAGAGTAGAGGTAGAGTACAGTGGATCACAGTAGAGATAGAGTACAGTAGAGCAGAGTAGAGGTAGAGTACAGTGGATTATAGTCGAGGTAGAGTACAGTGGAGCACTGTAGAGGTGGAGTACAGTGGAGTACAGTAGAGGTAGAGTACAGTGGAGCACAGTAGAGATAGAGTACAGTAGAGCACAGTAGAGGTAGAGTACAGTGGAGCACAGTAGAGGTAGAGTACAGTTGAGTATAGTTGAGGTAGACTACAGTGGAGTACAGTAGAGGTAGAGTACAGTGGAGCACAGTAGAGATAGAGTACAGTAGAGCAGAGTAGAGGTAGAGTACAGTGGAGCACTGTAGAGGTGGAGTACAGTGGAGTACAGTAGAGGTAGAGTACAGTGGAGCAGAGTAGAGATAGAGTACAGTAGAGCACAGTAGAGGTAGAGTACAGTGGAGCACAGTAGAGGAAGAGTACAGTGTAGTACAGTAGAGATAGAGTACAGTGGAGTACAGTAGAGATAGAGTACAGTCGAACACAGTAGAGATAAGTGCAGTGGAGTATAGTAGAGGTAGAGTACAGCGGAGCACAGTAGAGGTAGAGTACAGCTGAGCACAGTAGAGGTAGAGTAGAGTGGAGCAAAGTAGAGGTAGAGTACAGTGGACTACAGTAGAGGTAGTGTACAGTGGAGCACAGTAGTGGTAGAGTACAGTGGAGCACAGTAGAGGTAGAGTACAGTGGAGTATAATAGAGGTAGAGTACTGTAGAGCACAATAGAGATAGAGTACAGTAGAGCAGAGTAGAGGTAGATTACAGTGGAATACAGTAGAGGTAGAGTACAGTGGAGCACTGTAGAGGTGGAGTACAGTGGAGTACAGTAGAGGTAGATTACAGTGGAGCACAGTAGAGATAGAGTACAGTATAGCACAGTAGAGGTAGAGTACAGTGGAGCACATTAGAGCTAGAGTACAGTGGAGTACAGTGGAGCACAGTAGAGGTAGAGAACAGTACAGTACAGTAGAGGTAGAGTACAATGGAGTACAGTAGAGGTAGAGTACAGTAGAGCACAGTAGAGGTAGAATACAGTGGAGTACAGTAGAGGTAGAGTACAGTGGAGTACAGTAGAGGTAGAGTACAGTGGAGTACAGTAGAGGCAGAGTACAGTGGAGCACAGTAGATATAGAGTACAGTGGAGTACAGTAGAGGTAGAGTACAGTGGAGCACAGTAGAGCTGGAGTACAGTGGAGTACAGTGGAGCACAGTAGAGGTGGAGTACAGTAGAGTAGAGTAGAGGTAGAGTACAGTGGATTAGAGTAGAGATAGAGTACAGTGGATTAGAGTAGAGATAGAGTACAGTGGAGTATAGTTGAGGTAGAGTACAGTGGAGTACAATTGAGGTAGAGTACAGTGGAGTATAGTTTAGGTAGACTACAGTGGAGTACAGTAGAGGTAGAGTACAGTGGAGCACCGTAGAGATAGAGTACAGTAGAGCAGAGTAGAGGTAGAGTACAGTGGAGTAGAGTAGAGGTAGAGCACAGTGGAGCACTGTAGAGGTAGAGTACAGTGGAGTACAGTAGAGATAGAGTACAGTGGAGCACAGTAGAGGTAGAGTACAGTGGAGCACAATAGAGGTAGAGTAGAGTGGAGCACAGTAGAGGTAGAGTACAGTGGACTACAATAGAGGTATTGTACAGTTGAGCACAGTAGAGGTAGAGTACAGTAGAGCACAGTAGAGGTAGAGTACAGTGGAGTATAGTAGAGGTAGAGTACAGTGGAGTAGAGTAGAGGTAAAGTACAGTGGAGCGCAGTAGATGTAGAGTACAGTGGAACACAGTAGAGGTAGAGTACAGGGGAGTATAGTTGAGGTAGACTACAGTGGAGTACAGTAGAGATAGAGTACAGTGGAGTACAGTAGAGATAGAGTAGAGTAGAGCAGAGTAGAGGTAGAGTACAGCGGAGTACAGTAGAGGTAGAGCAGAGTGGAGCACTGTAGAGGTAGAGTACAGTGGAGTACAGTAGAGATAGAGTACAGTGGAGCACAGTAGAGGTAGAGTACAGTGGAGCACAGTAGAGATAGAGTACAGTAGAGCAGAGTAGAGGTAGAGTACGGGTGGAGTACAGTAGAGCTAGAGTACAGTAGAACACTGTAGAGATAAGTGCAGTGGAGTATAGTAGAGGTAGAGTACAGTGGAGTACAGTAGAGGTAGAGTACAGTGGAGTACAGTAGAGGTAGAGTAGAGTGGAGCACATTAGAGGTGGAGTACAGCGGAGTACATTAGAGGTAGAGTACAGTGGAGCACAGTAGAGGTAGAGTAGACTGGAGTAGAGTAGAGGTAGAGTAAAGTGGAGAACAGTAGAGGTAGAGTACAGTGGAGTAGAGTAGAGATAGAGTACAGTGGAGCACAGCAGAGGAATAGTACAGTGGAGCACAGTAGAGATAGATTACAGTGGAGTACAGTAGAGATAGAGTACAGTGGAGTACAGTAGAGGTAGAGCACAGTAGAGCAGAGTAGAGGTAGAGTACAGTGGAATACAGTAGAGGTAGAGCACAGTGGAGCACTGTGGAGGTAGAGTACAGTGGAGTACAGTAGAGATAAAGTACAGTGGAGCAGAGTAGAGGTAGAGTACAGTGGAGCACAGTAGAGGTAGAGTACAGTGGAGCACAGTAGAGGTAGAGTACAGTGGAGTACAGTAGAGGTAGTGTACAGTGGAGCACAGTAGACGTAGAGTACAGTGGAATACAGTAGAGGTAGAGTACAGTGGGGTACAGTAGAAATAGAGTACAGTGGAGCACAGTAGAGAAGAGTACAGTACAGCACAGTAGAGGTAGAGTACAGTGGAGCACAGTAGAGATAGAGTACAGTGGAGTACAGTAGAGGAAGAGTACAGTGGAGTACAGTGGAGCACAGTAGAGGTGGAGTACAGTAGAGTACAGTAGAGGTAGAGTACAGTGGAGTAAAATAGAGATAGAGTACAGTGGAGTAGAGTAGAGATAGAGTACAGTGGAGCACAGCAGAGGTAGAGTACAGTGGATCACAGTAGAGATAGAGTACAGTGGAGTACAGTGGTGCACAGTAGAGGTAGAGTACAGTGGAGAACAGTAGAGATAGAGTACAGTGGAGTACAGTAGAGGTAGAGTACAGTGGAGCACAGTAGAGATAGAGTACAGTGGAGTACAGTAGAGGTAGAGTACAGTGGAGCACAGTAGAGGTAGAGTACAGTGGAGTACAGTGGAGCACAGTAGAGGTGGAGTACAGTAGAGTACAGTAGACTTAGAGAACAGTACAGTACAGTAGAGGTAGAGTACAGTGGAGTACAGTAGAGATAGAGTACAGTAGAGCACAGTAGAGGTAGAATACAGTGGAGTACAGTAGAGGTAGAGTACATTGGAGTACAGTAGAGGTAGAGTACAGTGGAGTACAGTAGAGGTAGAGTACAGTGGAGCACAGTAGATGTAGAGTACAGTGGAGTACAGTAGAGGTAGAGTACAGTGGAGCACAGTAGAACTGGAGTACAGTGGAGTACAGTGGAGCACAGTAGAGGTGGAGTACAGTAGAGTAGAGTAGAGGTAGAGTACAGTGGAGTACAGTAGAGATAGAGTAGAGTGGAGTAGAGTAGAGATAGAGTACAGTGGATTAGAGTAGAGATAGAGTACAGTGGAGTATAGTTGAGGTAGAGTACAGTGGAGCAGAGTGGAGGTAGAGTACAGTGGAGTATAATTTAGGTAGACTACAGTGGAGTACAGTAGAGGTAGAGTACAGTGAAGCACAGTAGAGATAGAGTACAGTAGAGCAGAGTAGAGGTAGAGTACAGTGGAGTACAGTAGAGGTAGAGTACAGTGGAGCACTGTAGAGGTGGAGTACAGTGGAGTACAGTAGAGGTAGAGTACAGTGGAGCACAGTAGAGATAGAGTACAGTAGAGCACAGTAGAGGTAGAGTACAATGGAGTATAGTTGAGGTAGACTACAGTGGAGTACAGTAGAGGTAGAGTACAGTGGAGCACAGTAGAGATAGAGTACAGTAGAGCAGAGTAGAGGTAGAGTACAGTGGAGTACAGTAGAGGTAGAGTACAGTGGAGCACAGTAGAGATAGAGTACAGTAGAGCACAGTAGAGGTAGAGTACAGTGGAGTATAGTAGAGGTAGAGTACAGTGGAGTACAGTAGAGGTAGAGTACAGTAGAGCAGAGTAGAGGTAGAGTACAGTGGAGTAGAGTAGAGGTAGAGCAGAGTGGAGCACTGTAGAGGTAGAGTACAGTGGAGTACAGTAGAGATAGAGTACAGTGGAGCACAGTAGAGGTAGAGTACAGCTGAGCACAGTAGAGGTAGAGTAGAGTGGAGCACAGTAGAGGTAGAGTACAGTGGACTAGAGTAGCGGTAGTGTACAGTGGAGCACAGTAGAGGTAGAGTACAGTGGAGCACAGTAGAGGTAGAGTACAGTGGAGTATAGTAGAGGTAGAGTACAGTAGAGCACAGTAAAGATAGAGTACAGTAAAGCACAGTAGAGATAGAGTACAGTGGAGCACAGTAGAGGAAGAGTACAGTGTAGTACAGTAGAGATAGAGTACAGTGGAGTACAGTAGAGATAGAGTACAGTCGAACACAGTAGAGATAAGTGCAGTGGAGTATAGTAGAGGTAGAGTACAGTGGAGTACGGTAGAGGTAGAGTAAAGTGGAGCACATTAGAGGTGGAGTACAGAAGAGTACAGTAGAGGTAGAGTACAGTGGAGCACAGTAGAGGTAGAGTACAGTGGAGTACAGTAGAGGTAGTGTACAGTGGAGCACAGTAGAGGTAGAGTACAGTGGAGCACAGTAGAGGTAGAGTACAGTGGAGCACAGTAGAGGTAGAGTACAGTGGGGTACAGTAGAAATAGAGTACAGTGGAGCACAGTAGAGTAGAGTACAGTAGAGCACAGTAGAGGTAGAGTACAGTGGAGCACAGTAGAGATAGAGTACAGTGGAGTACAGTAGAGGAAGAGTACAGTGGAGTACAGTGGAGCACAGTAGAGGTGGAGTACAGTAGAGTACAGTAGAGGTAGAGTACAGTGGAGTACAATAGAGATAGAGTACAGTGGAATAGAGTAAAGATAGAGTACAGTGGAGCACAGCAGAGGTAGAGTACAGTGGATCACAGTAGAGATAGAGTACAGTGGAGTACAGTGGATCACAGTAGAGGTAGAATACAGTGGAGAACAGTAGAGATAGAGTACAGTGGAGTACAGTTGAGGTGGAGTGCAGTGGAGCACAGTAGAGATAGAGTACAGTGGAGTACAGTAGAGGTAGAGTACAGTGGAGCACAGTAGAGGTAGAGTACAGTGGAGTACAGTGGAGCACAGTAGAGGTGGAGTACAGTAGAGTACAGTAGACTTAGAGAACAGTACAGTACAGGTAGAGTACAGTGGAGTAGAGTAGAGATAGAGTACAGTAGAGCACAGTAGAGGTAGAATACAGTGGAGTACAGTAGAGGTAGAGTACATTGGAGTACAGTAGAGGTAGAGTACAGTGGAGTACAGTAGAGGTAGAGTACAGTGGAGCACAGTAGAGGTAGAGTACAGTGGAGTACACTAGAGGTAGAGTACAGTGGAGCACAGTAGAACTGGAGTACACTGGAGTACAGTGGAGCACAGTAGAGGTGGAGTACAGTAGATTAGAGTAGAGGTAGAGTACAGTGGAGTACAGTAGAGGTAGAGTACAGTGGAGCACTGTAGAGGTGGAGTACAGTGGAGTACAGTAGAGGTAGAGTACAGTAGAGCACAGTAGAGGTAGAGTACAGTGGAGCACAGTAGAGGTAGAGTACAGTGGAGTATAGTTGAGGTAGACTACAGTGGAGTACAGTAGAGGTAGAGTACAGTGGAGCACAGTAGAGATAGAGTACAGTAGAGCAGAGTAGAGGTAGAGTACAGTGGAGTACAGTACAGGTAGAGTTGAGTGGAGCACATTAGAGGTGGAGTAGAGTAGAGTACAGTAGAGGTAGAGTACAGTGGAGCACAGTAGAGATAGAGTACAGTAGAGCACAGTAGAGGTAGAGTACAGTGGAGTATAGTAGAGGTAGAGTACAGTGGAGTACAGTAGAGGTAGAGTACAGTAGAGCAGAGTAGAGGTAGAGTACAGTGGAGTAGAGTAGAGGTAGAGCAGAGTGGAGCACTGTAGAGGGAGAGTACAGTGGAGTACAGTAGAGATAGAGTACAGTGGAGCACAGTAGAGGTAGAGTACAGCTGAGCACAGTAGAGGTAGAGTAGAGTGGAGCAGAGTAGAGGTAGAGTACAGTGGACTAGAGTAGCGGTAGTGTACAGTGGAGCACAGTAGAGGTAGAGTACAGTGGAGCACAGTAGAGGTAGAGTACAGTGGAGTATAGTAGAGGTAGAGTACAGTAGAGCACAGTAAAGATAGAGTACAGTAAAGCACAGTAGAGATAGAGTACAGTGGAGCACAGTAGAGGAAGAGTACAGTGTAGTACAGTAGAGATAGAGTACAGTGGAGTACAGTAGAGATAGAGTACAGTCGAACACAGTAGAGATAAGTGCAGTGGAGTATAGTAGAGGTAGAGTACAGTGGAGTACGGTAGAGGTAGAGTACAGTGGAGTACAGTAGAGGTAGAGTGGAGTGGAGCACATTAGAGGTGGAGTAGAGAAGAGTACAGTAGAGGTAGAGTACAGTGGAGCACAGTAGAGGTAGAGTACAGTGGAGCACAGTAGAGGTAGAGTACAGTGGAGTACAGTAGAGGTAGTGTACAGTGGAGCACAGTAGAGGTAGAGTACAGTGGAGCACAGTAGAGGTAGAGTACAGTGGGGTACAGTAGAAATAGAGTACAGTGGAGCACAGTAGAGTAGAGTACAGTAGAGCACAGTAGAGGTAGAGTACAGTGGAGCACAGTAGAGATAGAGTACAGTGGAGTACAGTAGAGGAAGAGTACAGTGGAGTACAGTGGAGCACAGTAGAGGTGGAGTACAGTAGAGTACAGTAGAGTGTGGTGGCAATTTTAATGATATTCATTGATCTTTAGTTAAATATAGATGATTCAAAGAATGTCACATGTGTGTCTCTCACTTGTAGTGAGAAAGGATTCTGTTTATGTACCTGGGGAGGCAGAAGAGGGAGACACTCCAGAGAACAGACGAACAAGGACCTCTGACCTAGATGTCAGAAGGCCATTGTGCAGGGGAGCTTAGTGGGCCAACTAGTGACGTCTATGGAAAACTACTGGGAGGAAGGCTCTGAGGGGAAGGAGGCCTTGAAACTAAGATAAAAGCTAGTTCAGTCTGTCTGGGGGTGTGTCACTCTTCTGCACAGGGTAACAACTGTGTATTAGACTGCTCCTATTCTTGCAAGAATAAATACTTCTATTTTATATAATTTGACTCTGAGTGTCTCTTACGCAGTGATGTTTGTTTGAGAATTTTTGCCACAACAGTTTTGGTGTCAGAAGTGGGATTCCTTGGACATGCCTCCTGGACCTGAGATCGGACGGTGTTTGGCCACCTGGACTAAGTAAGTTCCAGCTCTACCTCGTAAACTTGAGAGAGAGGGGCCGACCGATATCAGGGCCGGGAGAATCGACCACTGGAATCTAAAGAACCCGCAAGTGGCACGAAACAACGTCTCTGGTAAGGGTCATTTAAATTCGGTTTAATTGGGGGGAAGAGTGAAATTGAACCATATTGGCTGAGGGCTGTTTCTGTGGTACGTAATCTGAGATTAATTGAGATCTATATATAGATCAAGAGGTTTCAAACAGATACGAAAATTATCTGAGATTAACTGAGATCTGTAACGGATCAAGAGGTTTCAAACAGATAGGTAACCTGAAAATCAGTTGTTCCACCACGGAGCAAATTGTTTTTGGGTGCTGAGGCTAATTAGGGGGAGCCAGAAAAGATTTTTTTTTTGGTAAACCTTAAATAGGAGGGCACTAACAAGTGCAACCCGACCGATTTGGGTTAAAAGAAAAGAGTCGGATTTGTTAGGGACGCCTAACAGATTAAAGAAAACGCGCGTTGAAGAGAAAATCCACAGAGAACAGAAAACAGCCGGTATGGGGATGTCTCAAAAGCAAGCTTGCGAAATTTGGTACACCGGTGTTTTGTCAAATGAGGTATTGAGCGCCACAACATTAAAGATGGTGCGGGAATCAGTTGAACAGAGCAGTGAGAAACAAAAGTTGTGTCTGCGTTCAACATGTGTGTAAAAAATGTGAACAGATAATGGATTGTTGGCTTGAAGATAAAATGTCGAACTGCCAGGAGAAATAATGTTTTTTTTACTTCTTCATCCAGTAAATGGATGCATGACATTAGATGTCTATAGAACTTAAATTTATATGACAAGGATTGAAGTAGCAAGAAGCAATAAGGTTGTCTGTGTGAAATAGAGGGAACTGTAAGTGAGACTTGGTGGAAGAGGGAAGTGAAAAAACAAAAAGGTTGGTGTGTGAGACATGCGTGTACTGGTTAGATAATGAAGGAACTGGCATGTTTGAGAAAAGAAAGGAAATATAGTAGAAAACTATATGTGATGAAAATAGACATGGTCTGACAGAATTTATGGAAGTCAAATTAACTGTTTAAATGATATGAAAAGTTTTAGAATAAAATAAGGCATTGTATGATTGACAGGGATTAACATGATATGAAGAATGTTTTAAGCAGAATGGGGATGTTACGACCGCTAGGGGTCAGCCGCAACAGGAAAAGGAAGAGAGTCACACTACCAGAGAGATAACGAGTAATATGAATTTTATTGACCATAAAGGGTTAGCGTCAGGGGCAGACAAGGCCAAAATAACAAACAAAACAATTCTCTTTTTAGAACCTAAATGACCTTTAACAAAAGAAAGAAATGAAAATACAGTTTAACTTACCTAACTCCCTTACACATAAACAAAGTGAAAAATAAATACAAATAAATAGGCGTCAAACCCCCTACATCCCTTGATATGGTAACAATTACAAGAATGTTTACACACGTTTAAAATAGTATCAGGTTGACAAGTTAGAATCGGAATGCAAAGACGTAGTCAATCAGGCAATAATCAGATATAGAAGAAAACCAGAAGTAGGATTACATTCAACTAACACTGACTCACTTTCACTTAACACTAATAATCTCTCTGGCACGACACTCTTACTCAATTAAATAATGGTGAAACACATAAAGCTGAAGAGAACCAGCCAAATGGTACAACCGCAAAACACAAAGGCATAAAGCACAAAGTCAGCGAGGCTCAAAGGCAACCATGGTGTGTCAGAGACAGTCCTTATATCCAGGTCAGGTGCATAGCTGGTCCAATCACAGTCTTCCACAGATTAACAGAGGTAACGCCCATCTGAAACAAGCTGGTCAATACACAGAGAGAAAGAGAGAGCAAGACACACCCACACACAAGGACAATTGATACAAACACACAAAATATCTCAGAATCCTAACACCCCCACCCATAAAATAAAACATAATGTTTTACTGGTTGACACGGGACAGTGAGTCAGCAAGTACATTTGATACCTTTTTTATGACAGATTTTCATATTGTAGCTTTGACAAATCAGAGACCATCGCATTAACCGATGATTGCTATTAGACATTAGCTGGAGAAACGTAAGCGGATTATGATCAGTGAAAATGGTAACAGGTGATACACTCGAACCAATATACACTTCAAAGTGTTGCAAGGCAAGAATTAATGCAAGGGCCTCTTTCTCTATCGTACTGTAGTTCATTTGATGTTTGAGAAATTTTTTTGAAAAGAAACTGATCGGATGATTCAAATCATCTTCACCGGTCTGCAATAAAACCGCTCCGATACCAGTACCACTGGCATCAACTTCTAGCAAGAATGGTTTTTCAAACTGGGGGGCAACGAGTACAGGAGCACTACAGAGCAGAGTTTTCAGCGCTTCAAAAGCGGACTGACATTCAGAAGTCCACTTGAATGAGACGGCTTTACGCAGTAATGCCGTAAGAGGACTAGCTACAGATGAGAAGCACTACCGACCTCCTTACCCAAATATGTGACTGTAGCACAACCGAATTCGCATTTTGCTAGATTCAAGGTAAGATTAGCATTTCTTAGACGTTTGAAGACTTCCTCTAAAACTTTAAGATGTTCTTCCCAAGTGCTAGCATAACACACAACATCATCTAAATAAACTTCACAATTAGATATGTTGGATAACACAATAGACATTAACCGCTGAAAGGTGGCTCCAGCATTTCGAAGGCCAAAAGGCATGACCCGGTATTGTAGAAATACTTCAGGGGTGGCAAAGGCAGAAATTTCAGCCGCTCGCTCTGTGAGCGGCACCTGCCAATAACCTTTTAGCAGGTCGAATTTGGTCACAAATTTGGCATTACCCACACGATCTATACAATCTTCCATTCGCGGAAGTGGAAAAGAATCAGCCTTAGTTAACGCATTAACTTTCCTGTAATCTGTACAGAACCTTGAAGTACCGTCGGGCTTGGGGACGAGAAGACATGGTGAACACCATGGACTAGAACTAGGGGCGGCCAAGTTGTGTTTAAGTAAATACTTCATCAGCTCCTTCTTAAATGGATTTACTCGGTAAGCACTTTGTTTAACGGGCGCATGTGAACCAACATCAATGTCGTGTTTTAACACGTGTGTAGTTGTAGGCGAGTCACTGAACAAAGTCGGGTACCTCTTTATCAAATTTAGGATGTCAGCCTGGGCCGATAGGGACAAGTGCGACAATCTTGATGAAAAATTTAACAGAGTTTCTGAATTAGGCAACCGAGCGCTTGAAAACGCAGCACTGTTCATCTTCAAACTATCGATTTCTGGTGAATATTCAGAGGGTGATACATTTACTGGAGCGACAGTAACAACAGGAACCTTAGTCTCAAAGTTAGAGCGCGTCACATATTCCTTCAGCATATTGATATGACAGACGCGTGACTTTTTCTTACGATTTGGGGTGTCAACAACATAATCCGTAACACTCAGTTTCTCTTTAATATCATAGGGTCCAGTAAATCTAGCCTTAAGCGCTGAACCAGGCATAGGAAATAAAACCAGAACTTTATCTCCAATTTGGAATGAGCGCTGTACAGCTTTTTGATCATATCGAGTTTTCATTTGGTCTTGAGCAGAATCAAGAGAGCGTCTTACCAGCTTCCACACTTTATGAAGTCGCTCACGAAACGAGCTAACGTAATCTAGGACGTTCGTTGTAGGAGTACGACGATCGGATGAAAGGATCTGCTCCTGCAAAATTTTCAAGGGTCCACGCACGGTGTGCCCAAAGATCAATTCAGCAGGACTGAATCCGAGAGAAGCTTGAGTCGTGGTACGAATTGCGAATAACAATAGTGGAATTTCCTCATCCCATTCTTTCTGTTGATCAACGCAAAAAGTTCGGAGCATGGACTTGAGAGTTTGATGAAATCTTTCGATTGCCCCCTGTGACTGAGGGTGATAAGCGCTAGATACCTGATGTTTAATATTTAATTTTTTTATTACTTTGGCGAACACTTTAGACATAAAATTGGTTCCTTGATCGGACTGAATGTATTTCGGTACTCCAAAAGTGGTGCAGAATTTAATGATTGCTTTGACAACTGCATGAGCTTTAAGAGAGCGTAAGGGTATCGCTTCAGGATACCTGGTCGACGTACACATTAATGTCAGCAAGTAGGAATTTCCAGATTTCGTTTTGGGTAGTGGTCCAACACAATCAATCAAAATACGCTCAAACGGTTCGCCAAGTACAGGTATCGGCCTCAACGGGGCTGGAGGAATGACTTGATTGGGTTTACCGGATAACTGACACGCATGACAAGATTTACAGAATTTTGAAACGTCTGATTTAATGGAAGGCCAAAAGAAATGTTTCAACAGCTTATCATACGTTTTTCGAACTCCTACATGACCCGACAGTTCATGGTCATGTGCCACACTCAACACTTGTTCTCGGTAGGGTTTTGGAATGACAACTTGAACAACAGTGCCCCAGTCCTCCTTGACATGACCTGGAGACCACTTACGCATGAGAACGTCGTCTTCAAAGTAGTAAGCCACTGGACACTCTGGCAAAGCGCTCGGCTCAACAACAGCTGCAACACAATGACACAGAGTTTGATCGGCACGTTGTGCCTCAATTAACCTGGTTCTTCCAAATGGGAAATCAACATTGGGAAGTGCACACATTTTTAACTCAGCTGCATCAGCTTTTTCCTCTGTTTCACCAGAATTATCAGCACACAGAAAAGTTTTAGACAGATCCACAGTTTCTTTTAATTTATGAGCTTGAGCTCGAGTCACTACACACGTACTAAACACATCGGGAAATTCTTTCTGCAATGCATCTTCATTGTGTGCATCAGGAACATCTATCACTTCAGGCAAACAAAAAACTTTATCACCCGCCAGATCATTTCCTAGAATGAGTGATACACCTTTAACAGGCAATTCAGCCCGAACTGCCAGTTTAACGTTCCCTGAAATGATTCCAGAACGTAAATAGACATTGTGCAAAGGAACTTTAACTACAGTGAGGTCAATACCTTGCACTAACACACTAGAACCACAGTTTGACAGTTCTGAAAATGGCAACACACTCTCTAAAATGAAGGATTGCGCAGCGCCAGTATCACACGATCAGGAAAATTACGTTTTGTGGGTGAAAACACTACTCTGTGCGTAAGTACGAACTCATCAGAAAAAACTGCAGCAGCAGAGAGAGAGGAAACTTTCTGCTCATTTAAGTAAACCACGATTTTCTCTGGTAAACAATTCTTAAACTCCTCCAATAGTATTAGTTCTTTAAGCTGCTCAAACGTGACTATTTTGTTTGCGGTGCACCACTTCTCAAATAAACTTGCCTTGTCTCTAGCGAACTCAACATACGTTTGACTAGGGGTTTTCACATGATTACGGAACTTCTGCCGATAGGCTTCGGGGACTAATTCATACGCACGCAAAACGGCATTTTTCATTACTTCATAATCCAAGCTCTGTTCAAGCGATAACGCTGAACAGACTTCTTGGGCTTTACCCACGAGTTTACATTGTAACAACAGCGGCCAAACATTCCGCGGCCATTTCAACGTGCCGGCAATTCGCTCAAACACGGTGAAATAAGTGTCAACCTCGGTCTCTCGAAAAAGTGGCACTAGTGATATCTGACGACTAATATCAAATTCAGGTTGACTTACTTGTGGGTTGCGTCGAGGTGCAGGAATAGGACTCGGAGTGGAAGCAATCATGGGTGACGGTACATTCACGTTTATGCCAGGCGCATCAACAGCTGAGGGGTGAACAGGTGATTTAATTTTGAGCTCCAGCTCCAACTCCTTGAGCTTGATATCTCGCTTGGTTTCAAGCTCAACTGTGCGTACATGCAACAGCTGACTCTCATAACGCTGTTTGCTCAGCTCCACCTCTAACTCCTTCAATCTGATCGCCAGAAAAGGATCTCGTGGAGAAGCTAAATCGACAGGATCTATGCTGGCCAGCCCCTCAGGTTTGGGTTGCTCACCCTCACCCGTGGAAACCGGCAACTGAAATGCAACACCCGCCGACTCATTCTGCTCTGGCAAAACTCCACGCTCCATCAAGTGTTTATAAATTACCTCCTTAATCTCCTGTTTAACTGCACCACGAGGAACTGTGATTTGATAAAAATCCGCAATCGTGACCAGATCATCTTTACGACAAATATCTAACTGTTCAGACGTAGGCTGAATCGCAAATTTGTCTAGTGCAAACTTTAAAGACATTCCGAATTCCCTCCCCCTCAAATTGAAAACCACTAGCCAAACAACAATATACAAAGCAAATTTCATGAGTTTTTACTTCTCTTCTTTTTCTCTAACACGCAGTGACGAAACTCCAATTGGTTTTTACAATAAAATTATTTTTAAGACGAGCCCCCAATTTCTGTTACGACCGCTAGGGGTCAGCCGCAACAGGAAAAGGAAGAGAGTCATACTACCAGAGAGATAACGAGTAATATGAATTTTATTGACCATAAAGGGTTAGCGTCAGGGGCAGACAAGGCCAAAATAACAAACAAAACAATTCTCTTTTTAGAACCTAAATGACCTTTAACAAAAGAAAGAAAAGAAAATACAGTTTAACTTACCTAACTCCCTTACACATAAACAAAGTGAAAAATAAATACAAATAAATAGGCGTCAAACCCCCTACATCCCTTGATATGGTAACAATTACAAGAATGTTTACACACGTTTAAAATAGTATCAGGTTGACAAGTTAGAATCGGAATGCAAAGACGTAGTCAATCAGGCAATAATCAGATATAGAAGAAAACCAGAAGTAGGATTACATTCAACTAACACTGACTCACTTTCACTTAACACTAATAATCTCTCTGGCACGACACTCTTACTCAATTAAATAATGGTGAAACACACAAAGCTGAAGAGAACCAGCCAAATGGTACAACCGCAAAACACAAAGGCATAAAGCACAAAGTCAGCGAGGCTCAAAGGCAACCATGGTGTGTCAGAGACAGTCCTTATATCCAGGTCAGGTGCATAGCTGGTCCAATCACAGTCTTCCACAGATTAACAGAGGTAACGCCCATCTGAAACAAGCTGGTCAATACACAGAGAGAAAGAGAGAGCAAGACACACCCACACACAAGGACAATTGATACAAACACACAAAATATCTCAGAATCCTAACAGGGGAACAATTCTAGATTTTGATAAAATAAGGATGAAATGATGATATATCTGCTTTATTTTATTAATGTTTAAGAAAATAAGGGTATTGAAGCAAGTAGCTGTAATGGTTGTCTGTGTAATTTACGGACTGAGTAATATAATTTGTTTTGGAGAAACAGTAGAGATAAGACTGAGACAATAATGATAATATTAAGTTCAATCTGCAGACTAACCGTGTGATGGAAGGGAAAAGGCTTCAAACCAGTTGTAATGAAAATAATGATGTACAAATTGTTACACTTTATGAAGAGTAACGGAACAGTCCGGGAAAATAAATAAATAAATAAATAGTGAGACAGAAGAGAGCAAATGCTGTAAACAGCTCTGCTCAGAAGATCTCACTTTGAAGAGATTTGCAGATGATGTTTTGTAAAAGATAAGCTGGGAGAAATGTGTAAAGACAGAAAACAAATTCGAATATTTTGAGCATTTTCTGTGCTGCTCATGAAATTATGTTCCGCCAATAAAATGATGAAGATTATGATTTGGCTATTGTGATTAAATCCGCGACTGGTGGACTGTAAAAGAATACAGAGGACTGCTTATCAGTGGCTCTGTTTACATTCCTGAAATGGGACACACACTGCTTCAAGAGTGTGCAGTAAGTTGGAGCCGTTTGCAAGCTCACAGTGATCAAACTGCAAGGTGTCTGATGCTGTAATTGAGGCTGACACATGAACCCACCAGATGACAAAGAGTGTTTTTAATGGTGGTCATCAGGACCATTTAACACGTAACTAAGATGTATCAAGCAGAGAAGGTGTTTGAAAATGTGATAGTGACACATTTCTGATAATAATGTGGGGTTTGAAAGTAGATCAGTGTTTAAACGACGACATTTGACATTTTGTCTGAGAAATAAGAGATAGAAAACAAGGTCAAAAGATTGAAGTCTTAAAGTGAATCCTATAAGAAAGAAAATCTATAATAGTAATTTTTAAAAGTGAATTGATGAATACAGGTTGATGTAAAATTAATGACTCCAACAAATGTGAGCTGCAAAATATATCAAAGTAACTAACAGGATGATTGTGTTTTAATTAAACATTTTAGAAAGGGTTTAGATTAAGGAGAGAGACTAATCTCACGAATGATTTATAATAATTGCAAAAGATGTATCAAGCAGAGAAGTGCTAGCCTTGTCAAAGTTAACGTAATTGAGATGAAATGTGAAACGAATAATTATTTTTATTGAAGATCAAATAAGCAGAAGCAATACTGGATTAACAGTTGCTGAATGCTGATTAAACAAACAGCTTGAAAGGTTGACCATGAAAGAACTAGAAGCTGATGTTTTGCTTTCAAAGATAAGTTTATTATTGGCTGTAATGAAACAGTTTGCTTATCTAAATCTGATGTGTGCTGTGGCTGAAACTGCCAGTGCAACAGAGACTCAATCTGAGTGGAAATTTGTAATGTCTAAATAAAGACAACTATAAAAATTATGTTTATTTGGAAACACATGTAATTTCTGGCAAATATGCCTTAAGCTGGGATAGAGCTATAGGATGGTAGATAAAAGTTTGATGTTAGAAGTTTATGAGAGTGCAGTGTGCCAGTCCTGAATGTCTCAGAGTCTCTCTCATTCAATGTCAGCTCAAAGCTGTTATCTGTGATAAGCTATTTGTAGTAAAGCACAGTTTCAGAAGAATCATAGACACAGAGATGTTTAAAGAAACAATTGCCATAAAGGGCAATTTGTATTTGTAAATGTAAAACTGAATGACTTTAAAGAAGTCTTTAAAATAATAATGCAGAACTTGAAGACATTTTATTTTATTTTAGGACCAGTAACTTCTTTGTCTCATTTAGTCTCCACCATTCAGGACCGATGGCTCCGTCTACAGGTAAAGTTCACTGAACGTACGGATGATCCAAATTCGCTGAGTATAGTCTAAGCAGCTAGGTTTTCTGCTTTTAAGATGGTTAATGGATTTAAGTGATTAAATACTGTTGTTATTGACCTGTCTCCCTGTGTGAACACTATTAGGCAATGGGAATGGCTCTGGTGACTCTTGAACGTGCTTTTCCTAAGCTCCAGAGAACAACAGATTTTGTTGAAGAAAACGGTCAAAGATTCTGTGATGGAAAAAAGGCGGTCACCAGTGGGCACGAGTGACCATCTCTATGACGGGTAAGACCTTCTTTGGCCAGACAGGGGGCAACCTAAGCCAGAGTGGATTCACGTAAAGTCACTGGGCATTTCCTGAATGGAGATGTTTTATGTGAGACAGGTATGAGAGTTGAGCAGGAGCTGTGAGGCCAGCAGCGTCCTTATGCCGTTAAGGGGAGATGACGCGGTGACGAGTTACGGCATGTCTCCCCATAATGCAAAGCTCCTCTATACCACTCACCAGAAGAAACCGCATTAGTTGTATGGCTTGTTTTTCATTGTGACAAGTGTCTGCAACTATAACAGGGGGGACAACACCCTGAGGAGAAGAAAATTATAGACAAAGAGCTAATGGCAATGGGCTTTCAAGAGCCAGCTGAGACCGTGAGGGGATTGCCATTATTAATTGTTGTGGAGACAGTAATAAAACTTTTTGATGTCGGTTGCCTTATGGGCAAGGAAAATGTATAGAAGTTTATAACATAGTTTTAACTCCTGAAGGTCGTTAGACATGGTGGTGACTAAAGATGAATACAGCTTTTGTAGATTTAAGTCTGGATAACAAAGGTGGATGGTCAAAGGTTATTGTAATGAATTTAATATTACATTTTGTATAAGAAATGTATTTATAGTGAGAGAGACTGCTTGAGCGGAGGAAGGAATGGTAACTGTGTCTGTCTTTCCGTTATCGGCCTGCTAGAGCAAGCTGAAAAAATTAAATGAATAATGAACAAGACATGCTTTGAAAGTGGTTAAGAGACCATGTAAAATTAGGGATAGAAGCTACAGGGAAATGTGAAGTTTAAAATCTTATTTAAAATTTAAATCCTTTTAACGATGATATAAGGAAAGGGCAAACATTGAGAATGAGCAGTTAACATATGTGTGTCTAGTGTGAGTGTGTGTGTGATGGTGACAGCACTTTATGTCTTGTATGTATTAGTTTGGGGTACTAATATTAGAACAGTATTGAAATTAGAACAGAACAGTTTTATCATTACAGATGGGTTAAGGCAAATGACCAATTTTAAAGAAGCCGATAATTCTGAGTGGAACGGTTGAAAAGACAATACAGAACATGGGGCGAGCTTTAAGTTGATTGGACATCAAGCTCTGTCTGGTAGTAATACTTTTGTCATGCAGGATGTCGATTTGAATTATGTTCTGGATCAGTGTAAGTATTTGTGTAAATTGGAATTGTGTAGTTGTAGATCACCATCTGGCATGGGCTGAGATAAATGAAAATGTTGTAGATTTGATGGAAACAACAAAATGACATATTGGCTAAGTCAATTTCGAAGTATCAAGAGAGCCCTTAACATTTATGATAATTGTGAACAAAGGGGGAGAAATGATTGACTGACATTGACCAAGTCTGTACAGCACGACCTGACCTGAAAATTGATGACTTTAGAAATGTTTGTAGATGACTGACTTGAGAGACCAAACAACAGGCCTGAAAAGCAAGATTCGCTGTGAGACTCAGGGACGTTGCCCTTCAAATACTTCGATAAGAAGATGAGATTGGGCTTTAAGTGAAGAATGTAATATTTTTGTTTCAGAGGCAGAGAAATTTGTCTGAAGGACAACGTTTGGGTTAGTGTTGATGGCAAACTTTATAAAAAAACACTATGTTAAATGTTATGTTAAATTGATGCTCGAGTTGTGTCGTGCATCAAGAGGGAGATGGTATAACAATTGCCAAATATGGTTTACTTGGGTCCCAAACAAAATTTGCTGTCTGTACATGTATTTGCAGGACTGTTTCAACAGGGAACGCCAGGGCAGATGCAGCAGCGAAGGCCATGGCAGCACAGCAGACAAAAGAAACTACGTATTTTACTATCTGAAAATAACCTCGACATTTGTTTTTCTTTACAGAGCATGCAGACTTTTGGATACAGGGGAGAATGTCCCCTATAAAATGATGGCTATGGATGAATTTGACTAACTATCCTGGCCTGGATTGTTTTTGTAGCAGAAAGAAACAAGGCCACACCTGCGCAGCGCATAACTTAAATTTTCCTTTTACAGAATGTCAGGATGGGTTGCAGAAAACAGAACTGATTCTGTTCCAAATGTATAAATATTGTTTTTCAGGGGAAAAGGATCCTGAGTGCTATTAAGTGAGCGAGAAATTATCCGGTGATAATGTTTCAGGTTGATTCCACAGGTCACACCAAAAGGGGACGAGCTGCTAGACAAGCGGCCACTAACAAAATACTTAAGGTCTCCATTCACAGGTGACAGTTCACTCCAGTGGGGGTGCGGTCGTGATATAAGGGAAAACCTTATAAGGATCAGAAAATGGTTGGAGTGTGACACCTGGGTCCAAGCCTCTCACCTTAGACAACACCAACAGGCCACAACCATCCCATAGTCCATGGGGCGAACGAGATTATCAACACGCCTGGAGGAGGATGTGAACCAGCTAATGGTTTAAGAATGGGGTTTTGTGATTATTTTGAGGATTTGATTTGATTAAATCAAAATAGGGCTTAGTATTGATATACAGTAGATCAAAAGATTTGATTGGTTACTTATTCATTAGGAAATATTTAAGGAAAATGTTTTTGGGAAGAGAAGATCTATTAATTAATGTAAATTATATGGATAATTGTTGAAGCTTATTAAGTAGAACCACAGCATGTTTGAATTAAAAGTATTGATTTGATTGGTGCAAATGTAGAAAATCTATTAATTTATGTGTAACAAGCAAAAAGACGGACCGTAATGGAGATATTAGAGTTAATTTTGAACAACTAATTTGGTTAGAGGAATGGGAAAAATTATAAGACTTCTCTGGTTAGATTTGTTAAACGGTGCGTTCAATAGAGCCTACTAAATTGAATTAGAAGTGAATGAAATATGGAGATGGGAGTAGATTAATGGAAAAGGCTTAATGATAGGAGTTAGGATTGTTATTCTAATAATTTTGTTATTCATGGGTGAATATGATTACAGTGACAGGTGAAACATGCTGTCTGTTCAATTGGTGAAAATGACAGTCTATCCCAAGGGTGAACAAAATTATGTGACGATACAGGGAGTGGGAGCTACAGTGAGATATGTGTTAAATGTATGTTCTGTTTGTTTTTCTTCTATTTTGTTTATTTTCTGAGAAAGATTAAGGGCAAAAGATTTAAAGGGGGTTAAAAGCAGCAGTCATCCGTGTTACGAGATGGCGTACAAAGATAGGGTTTGAAACTGAGGGATTTTTTATTTTACTTTTATCTGGTTGTTTCCTTGCTATGTTATAACTACCTTTTCCTTACTGTCGTGACTGAGGGTCTGTTTACAGGAGCGCAGGAACAGTGATTTCTCGCTTAGCCCGGCGCAGTGAAATGTTTACTTGCTTGCTAAAATATTACGGGGCCTTTCCCCCACAAAAACAGCCTTATGCTTCTTCATTCTAAACTTTTCTTCACAAGTTCAAGGAGAGTGATCATTTATGCAAAAAAATCAGAGATGAAAAGTATAAGTGTGATGATATGACTTAAAATTTGTCTTATTGTTTATTATTGTGATTATGGGTAATCAGAATGATAAAAAGTGAGGAGTTGTGGTGGCAATTTTAATGATATTCATTGATCTTTAGTTAAATATAGATGATTCAAAGAATGTCACATGTGTGTCTCTCACTTGTAGTGAGAAAGGATTCTGTTTATGTACCTGGGGAGGCAGAAGAGGGAGACACTCCAGAGAACAGACGAACAAGGACCTCTGACCTAGATGTCAGAAGGCCATTGTGCAGGGGAGCTTAGTGGGCCAACTAGTGACGTCTATGGAAAACTACTGGGAGGACGGCTCTGGGGGGAAGAAGGCCTTGAAACTAAGATAAAAGCTAGTTCAGTCTGTCTGGGGGTGTGTCACTCTTCTGCACAGGGTAACAACTGTGTATTAGACTGCTCCTATTCTTGCAAGAATAAATACTTCTATTTTATATAATTTGACTCTGAGTGTCTCTTACGCAGTGATGTTTGTTTGAGAATTTTTGCCACAACAAGAGGTAGAGTACAGTGGAGTACAATAGAGATAGAGTACAGTGGAATAGAGTAAAGATAGAGTACAGTGGAGCACAGCAGAGGTAGAGTACAGTGGATCACAGTAGAGATAGAGTACAGTAGAGTACAGTGGATCACAGTAGAGGTAGAATACAGTGGAGAACAGTAGAGATAGAGTACAGTGGAGTACAGTTGAGGTAGAGTACAGTGGAGCACAGTAGAGATAGAGTACAGTGAAGTACAGTAGAGGTAGAGTACAGTGGAGCACAGTAGAGGTAGAGTACAGTGGAGTACAGTGGAGAACCGTAGAGGTGGAGTACAGTAGAGTACAGTAGAGGTAGATAACAGTACAGTACAGTAGAGGTAGAGTACAGTGGAGTACAGTAGAGGTAGAGTACAGTAGAGCACAGTAGAGGTAGATTACAGTGGAGGACAGTAGAGGTAGAGTACAGTGGAGTACAGTAGAGGTAGAGTAAAGTGGAGTACAGTAGAGGTAGAGTACAGTGGAGTATAGTTGAGGCAGACTACAGTGGAGTACAGTAGAGGTAGAGTACAGTGGATCACAGTAGAGATAGAGTACAGTAGAGCAGAGTAGAGGTAGAGTACAGTGGAGTATAGTCGAGGTAGAGTACAGTGGAGCACTGTAGAGGTGGAGTACAGTGGAGTACAGTAGAGGTAGAGTACAGTGGAGCACAGTAGAGATAGAGTACAGTAGAGCACAGTAGAGGTAGAGTACAGTGGAGCACAGTAGAGGTAGAGTACAGTTGAATATAGTTGAGGTAGACTACAGTGGAGTACAGTAGAGGTAGAGTACAGTGGGCACAGTAGAGATAGAGTACAGTAGAGCAGAGTAGAGGTAGAGTACAGTGGAGTACAGTAGAGGTAGAGTAGAGTGGAGCACATTAGAGGTGGAGTAGAGTAGAGTACAGTACAGGTAGAGTACATTGGAGTACAGTAGAGGTAGAGTAAAGTGGAGCACATTAGAGGTGGAGTAGAGTAGAGTACAGTAGAGGTAGAGTACAGTGGAGTACAGTAGAAGTAGAGTACAGTGGAGTACAGTAGAGATAGAGTACAGTAGAGCAGAGTAGAGGTAGAGTACACTGGAGTACAGTAGAGGTAGAGCACAGTGGAGCACTGTAGAGGTAGAGTACAGTGGAGTACAGTAGAGATAGAGTACAGTGGAGCACAGTAGAGGTAGAGTACAGTGGAGCACAGTAGAGGTAGAGTAGAGTGGAGCACAGTAGAGGTAGAGTACAGTGGAATACAGTAGAGGTAGTGTACAGTGGAGCACAGTAGAGGTAGAGTACAGTGGAGCACAGTAGAGGTAGAGTACAGTGGAGCACAGTAGAGGTAGCGTAGAGTGGAGTACAGTAGATGTAGAGTACAGTGGAGTACAGTAGAGGTAGAGTACAGTGGAGTAGAGTAGAGATAGAGTACAGTGGAGCACAGCAGAGGTAGAGTACAGTGGATCACAGTAGAGATAGAGTACAGTGGAGTACAGTGGAGCACAGTAGAGGTATAGTACAGTGGAGCACAATAGAGATAGATTACAGTGGAGTACAGTAGAGATAGAGTACAGTGGAGTACAGTAGAGGTAGAGTACAGTGGAGCACAGTAGAGGTAGAGTACAGTGGAGTATAGTTGAGGTAGACTACAGTGGAGTACAGTAGAGGTAGAGTACAGTGGAGCACAGTAGAGATAGAGTACAGTAGAGCAGAGTAGAGGTAGAGTACAGTGGAGTACAGTAGAGGCAGAGCACAGTAGAGCAGAGTAGAGGTAGAGTACAGTGGAGTACATTAGAGATAGAGTACAGTGGAGCACAGTAGAGGTAGAGTACAGTGGAGCACAGTAGAGGTAGAGTACAGTGGAGCACAGTAGAGGTAGAGTACAGTGGAGTACAGTAGAGGTAGTGTACAGTGGAGCACAGTAGAGGTAGAGTACAGTTGAGCACAGTAGAGGTAGAGTACAGTGGGGTACAGTAGAAATAGAGTACAGTGGAGCACAATAGAGTAGAGTACAGTAGAGCACAGTAGAGGTAGAGTACAGTAGAGCACAGTAGAGTAGAATACAGTGGAGTACAGTAGAGGTAGAGTACAGTGGAGTACAGTAGAGGTAGAGTACAGTGGAGTACAGTAGAGGTAGAGTACAGTGGAGCACAGTAGATGTAGAGTACAGTGGAGTACAGTAGAGGTAGAGTACAGTGGAGCACAGTAGAGCTGGAGTACAGTGGAGCACACTAGAGGTGGAGTACAGTAGAGTAGAGTAAAGGTAGAGTACAGTAGAGCACAGTAGAGTAGAATACAGTGGACTACAGTAGAGGTAGTGTACAGTGGAGCACAGTAGAGGTAGAGTACAGTGGAGCACAGTAGAGGTAGAGTACAGTGGAGTATAATAGAGGTAGAGTACAGTAGAGCACAGTAGAGATAGAGTACAGGAGAGCAGAGTAGAGGTAGAGTACAGTGGAATACAGTAGAGGTAGAGTACAGTGGAGCACTGTAGAGGTGGAGTACAGTGGAGTATAATAGAGGTAGAGTACAGTAGAGCACAGTAGAGATAGAGTACAGGAGAGCAGAGTAGAGGTAGAGTACAGTGGAATACAGTAGAGGTAGAGTACAGTGGAGCACTGTAGAGGTGGAGTACAGTGGAGAACAGTAGAGGTAGAGTACAGTGGAGCACAGTAGAGATAGAGTACAGTAGAGCACAGTAGAGGTAGAGTACAGTGGAGCACAGTAGAGCTAGAGTACAGTGGAGTACAGTGGAGCACAGTAGAGGTGGAGTACAGTAGAGTACAGTAGAGGTAGAGAACAGTACAGTACAGTAGAGGTAGAGTACAGTGGAGTACAGTAGAGGTAGAGTACAGTAGAGCACAGTAGAGGTAGAATACAGTGGAGTACAGTAGAGGTAGAGTACAGTGGAGTACAGTAGAGGTAGAGTACAGTGGAGTACAGTAGAGGTAGAGTACAGTGGAGTACAGTAGAGGCAGAGTACAGAGGAGCACAGCAGAGGTAGAGTACAGTGGATCACAGTAGAGATAGATTACAGTGGAGTACAGTAGAGATAGAGTACAGTGGAGTACAGTAGAGGTAGAGCACAGTAGAGCAGAGTAGAGGTAGAGTACAGTGGAGTACAGTAGAGGTAGAGCACAGTGGAGCACTGTGGAGGTAGAGTACAGTGGAGTACAGTAGATATAAAGTACAGTGGAGCAGAGTAGAGGTAGAGTACAGTGGAGCACAGTAGAGGTAGAGTACAGTGGAGCACAGTAGAGGTTGAGTACAGTGGAGTACAGTAGAGGTAGTGTACAGTGGAGCACAGTAGAGGTAGAGTACAGTGGAGCACAGTAGAGGTAGAGTACAGTGGGGTACAGTAGAAATAGAGTACAGTGGAGCACAGTAGAGAAGAGTACAGTAGAGCACAGTAGAGGTAGAGTACAGTGGAGCACAGTAGAGATAGAGTACAGTGGAGTACAGTAGAGGAAGAGTACAGTGGAGTACAGTGGAGCACAGTAGAGGTGGAGTACAGTAGAGTACAGTAGAGGTAGAGTACAGTGGAGTACATTAGAGGTAGAGTACAGTGGAGCACAGTAGAGGTAGCGTAGAGTGGAGTACAGTAGAGGTAGAGTACAGTGGAGTACAGTAGAGGTAGAGTACAGTGGAGTAGAGTAGAGAAAGAGTACAGTGGAGCACAGCAGAGGTAGAGTACAGTGGATCACAGTAGAGATAGAGTACAGTGGAGTACAGTGGAGCACAGTAGAGGTATAGTACAGTGGAGCACATTAGAGATAGATTACAGTGGAGTACAGTAGAGACAGAGTACAGTGGAGTACACTTAGAGGTAGAGTACAGTGGAGCACAGTAGAGGTAGAGTACAGTGGAGTATAGTTGAGGTAGACTACAGTGGAGTACAGTAGAGGTAGAGTACAGTGGAGCACAGTAGAGATAGAGTACAGTAGAGCAGAGTAGAGGTAGAGTACAGTGGAGTACAGTAGAGGTAGAGCACAGTAGAGCAGAGTAGAGGTAGAGTAGAGTGGAGTACAGTAGAGGTAGAGCACAGTGGAGCACTGTAGAGGTAGAGTACAGTGGAGTACATTAGAGATAGAGTACAGTGGAGCAGAGTAGAGGTAGAGTACAGTGGAGCACAGTAGAGGTAGAGTACAGTGGAGCACAGTAGAGGTAGAGTACAGTGGAGTACAGTAGAGGTAGTGTACAGTGGAGCACAGTAGAGGTAGAGTACAGTGGAGCACAGTAGAGGTAGAGTACAGTGGGGTACAGTAGAAATAGAGTACAGTGGAGCACAATAGAGTAGAGTACAGTAGAGCACAGTAGAGGTAGAGTACAGTAGAGCACAGTAGAGGTAGAGTACAGTGGAGCACAGTAGATGTAGAGTAAAGTGGAGTACAGTAGAGGTAGAGTACAGTGGAGCACAGTAGAGCTGGAGTACAATGGAGTACAGTGGAGCACAGTAGAGGTGGAGTACAGTAGAGTAGAGTAGAGGTAGAGTACAGTGGATTACAGTAGAGATAGTGTAGAGTGGAGTAGAGTAGAGATAAAGTACAGTGGATTAGAGTAGAGATAGAGTACAGTGGAGTATAGTTGAGCTAGAGTACAGTGGAGCACAGTGGAGGTAGAGTACAGTGGAGTATAGTTTAGGTAGACTACAGTGGAGTACAGTAGAGGTAGAGTACACTGGAGCACAGTAGAGATAGAGTACAGTAGAGCAGAGTAGAGGTAGAGTACAGTGGATTACAGTAGAGGTAGAGTACAGTGGAGCACTGTAGAGGTGGAGTACAGTGGAGTACAGTAGAGGTAGAGTACAGTGGAGCAGAGTAGAGATAGAGTACAGTAGAGCACAGTAGAGGTAGAGTACAGTGGAGCACAGTAGAGGAAGAGTACAGTGTAGTACAGTAGAAATAGAGTACAGTGGAGTACAGTAGAGATAGAGTACAGTCGAACACAGTAGAGATAAGTGCAGTGGAGTTTAGTAGAGGTAGAGTACAGTGGAGCACAGTAGAGGTAGAGTACAGCTGAGCACAGTAGAGGTAGAGTAGAGTTGAGCACAGTAGAGGTGGAGTACAGTGGACTACAGTAGAGGTAGTGTACAGTGGAGCACAGTAGAGGTAGAGTACAGTGGAGCACAGTAGAGGTAGAGTACAGTGGAGTATAATAGAGGTAGAGTACAGTAGAGCACAGTAGAGATAGAGTACAGTAGAGCAGAGTAGAGGTAGAGTACAGTGGAATACAGTAGAGGTAGAGTACAGTGGAGCACTGTAGAGGTGGAGTACAGTGGAGTACAGTAGAGGTAGAGTACAGTGGAGCACAGTAGAGATAGAGTACAGTAGAGCACAGTAGAGGTAGAGTACAGTGGAGCACAGTAGAGCTAGAGTACAGTGGAGTACAGTGGAGCACAGTAGAGGTGGAGTACAGTAGAGTACAGTAGAGGTAGAGAACAGTACAGTACAGTAGAGGTAGAGTACAGTGGAGTACAGTAGAGGTGGAGTACAGTAGAGCACAGTAGAGGTAGAGTACAGTGGATTACAGTAGAGGTAGAGTACAGTGGAGCACAGTAGATGTAGAGTACAGTGGAGTACAGTAGAGGTAGAGTACAGTGGAGCACAGTAGAGCTGGAGTACAGTGGAGTACAGTGGAGAACCGTAGAGGTGGAGTACAGTAGAGTACAGTAGAGGTAGATAACAGTACAGTACAGTAGAGGTAGAGTACAGTGGAGTACAGTAGAGGTAGAGTACAGTAGAGCACAGTAGAGGTAGATTACAGTGGAGGACAGTAGAGGTAGAGTACAGTGGAGTACAGTAGAGGTAAAGTAAAGTGGAGTACAGTAGAGGTAGAGTACAGTGGAGTATAGTTGAGGCAGACTACAGTGGAGTACAGTAGAGGTAGAGTACAGTGGATCACAGTAGAGATAGAGTACAGTAGAGCAGAGTAGAGGTAGAGTACAGTGGAGTATAGTCGAGGTAGAGTACAGTGGAGCACTGTAGAGGTGGAGTACAGTGGAGTACAGTAGAGGTAGAGTACAGTGGAGCACAGTAGAGATAGAGTACAGTAGAGCACAGTAGAGGTAGAGTACAGTGGAGCACAGTAGAGGTAGAGTACAGTTGAATATAGTTGAGGTAGACTACAGTGGAGTACAGTAGAGGTAGAGTACAGTGGGCACAGTAGAGATAGAGTACAGTAGAGCAGAGTAGAGGTAGAGTACAGTGGAGTACAGTAGAGGTAGAGTAGAGTGGAGCACATTAGAGGTGGAGTAGAGTAGAGTACAGTACAGGTAGAGTACATTGGAGTACAGTAGAGGTAGAGTAAAGTGGAGCACATTAGAGGTGGAGTAGAGTAGAGTACAGTAGAGGTAGAGTACAGTGGAGTACAGTAGAAGTAGAGTACAGTGGAGTACAGTAGAGATAGAGTACAGTGGAGCACAGTAGAGGTAGAGTACAGTGGAGCACAGTAGAGGTAGAGTAGAGTGGAGCACAGTAGAGGTAGAGTACAGTGGAATACAGTAGAGGTAGTGTACAGTGGAGCACAGTAGAGGTAGAGTACAGTGGAGCACAGTAGAGGTAGAGTACAGTGGAGCACAGTAGAGGTAGCGTAGAGTGGAGTACAGTAGATGTAGAGTACAGTGGAGTACAGTAGAGGTAGAGTACAGTGGAGTAGAGTAGAGATAGAGTACAGTGGAGCACAGCAGAGGTAGAGTACAGTGGATCACAGTAGAGATAGAGTACAGTGGAGTACAGTGGAGCACAGTAGAGGTATAGTACAGTGGAGCACAGTAGAGATAGATTACAGTGGAGTACAGTAGAGATAGAGTACAGTGGAGTACAGTAGAGGTAGAGTACAGTGGAGCACAGTAGAGGTAGAGTACAGTGGAGTATAGTTGAGGTAGACTACAGTGGAGTAGAGTAGAGGTAGAGTACAGTGGAGCACAGTAGAGATAGAGTACAGTAGAGCAGAGTAGAGGTAGAGTACAGTGGAGTACAGTAGAGGCAGAGCACAGTAGAGCAGAGTAGAGGTAGAGTACAGTGGAGTACATTAGAGATAGAGTACAGTGGAGCACAGTAGAGGTAGAGTACAGTGGAGCACAGTAGAGGTTGAGTACAGTGGAGTACAGTAGAGGTAGTGTACAGTGGAGCACAGTAGAGGTAGAGTACAGTGGAGCACAGTAGAGGTAGAGTACAGTGGGGTACAGTAGAAATAGAGTACAGTGGAGCACAGTAGAGAAGAGTACAGTAGAGCACAGTAGAGGTAGAGTACAGTGGAGCACAGTAGAGATAGAGTACAGTGGAGTACAGTAGAGGAAGAGTACAGTGGAGTACAGTGGAGCACAGTAGAGGTGGAGTACAGTAGAGTACAGTAGAGGTAGAGTACAGTGGAGTACATTAGAGGTAGAGTACAGTGGAGCACAGTAGAGGTAGCGTAGAGTGGAGTACAGTAGAGGTAGAGTACAGTGGAGTACAGTAGAGGTAGAGTACAGTGGAGTAGAGTAGAGAAAGAGTACAGTGGAGCACAGCAGAGGTAGAGTACAGTGGATCACAGTAGAGATAGAGTACAGTGGAGTACAGTGGAGCACAGTAGAGGTATAGTACAGTGGAGCACAGTAGAGATAGATTACAGTGGAGTACAGTAGAGACAGAGTACAGTGGAGTACACTTAGAGGTAGAGTACAGTGGAGCACAGTAGAGGTAGAGTACAGTGGAGTATAGTTGAGGTAGACTACAGTGGAGTACAGTAGAGGTAGAGTACAGTGGAGCACAGTAGAGATAGAGTACAGTAGAGCAGAGTAGAGGTAGAGTACAGTGGAGTACAGTAGAGGTAGAGCACAGTAGAGCAGAGTAGAGGTAGAGTAGAGTGGAGTACAGTAGAGGTAGAGCACAGTGGAGCACTGTAGAGGTAGAGTACAGTGGAGTACATTAGAGATAGAGTACAGTGGAGCACAGTAGAGGTAGAGTACAGTGGAGCACAGTAGAGGTAGAGTACAGTGGAGCACAGTAGAGGTAGAGTACAGTGGAGTACAGTAGAGGTAGTGTACAGTGGAGCACAGTAGAGGTAGAGTACAGTGGAGCACAGTAGAGGTAGAGTACAGTGGGGTACAGTAGAAATAGAGTACAGTGGAGCACAATAGAGTAGAGTACAGTAGAGCACAGTAGAGGTAGAGTACAGTAGAGCACAGTAGAGGTAGAGTACAGTGGAGCACAGTAGATGTAGAGTAAAGTGGAGTACAGTAGAGGTAGAGTACAGTGGAGCACAGTAGAGCTGGAGTACAATGGAGTACAGTGGAGCACAGTAGAGGTGGAGTACAGTAGAGTAGAGTAGAGGTAGAGTACAGTGGATTACAGTAGAGATAGTGTAGAGTGGAGTAGAGTAGAGATAAAGTACAGTGGATTAGAGTAGAGATAGAGTACAGTGGAGTATAGTTGAGCTAGAGTACAGTGGAGCACAGTGGAGGTGGAGTACAGTGGAGTATAGTTTAGGTAGACTACAGTGGAGTACAGTAGAGGTAGAGTACACTGGAGCACAGTAGAGATAGAGTACAGTAGAGCAGAGTAGAGGTAGAGTACAGTGGATTACAGTAGAGGTAGAGTACAGTGGAGCACTGTAGAGGTGGAGTACAGTGGAGTACAGTAGAGGTAGAGTACAGTGGAGCAGAGTAGAGATAGAGTACAGTAGAGCACAGTAGAGGTAGAGTACAGTGGAGCACAGTAGAGGAAGAGTATAGTGTAGTACAGTAGAAATAGAGTACAGTGGAGTACAGTAGAGATAGAGTACAGTCGAACACAGTAGAGATAAGTGCAGTGGAGTTTAGTAGAGGTAGAGTACAGTGGAGCACAGTAGTGGTAGAGTACAGCTGAGCACAGTAGAGGTAGAGTAGAGTTGAGCACAGTAGAGGTGGAGTACAGTGGACTACAGTAGAGGTAGTGTACAGTGGAGCACAGTAGAGGTAGAGTACAGTGGATTACAGTAGAGGTAGAGTACAGTGGAGTATAATAGAGGTAGAGTACAGTAGAGCACAGTAGAGATAGAGTACAGTAGAGCAGAGTAGAGGTAGAGTACAGTGGAATACAGTAGAGGTAGAGTACAGTGGAGCACTGTAGAGGTGGAGTACAGTGGAGTACAGTAGAGGTAGAGTACAGTGGAGCACAGTAGAGATAGAGTACAGTAGAGCACAGTAGAGGTAGAGTACAGTGGAGCACAGTAGAGCTAGAGTACAGTGGAGTACAGTGGAGCACAGTAGAGGTGGAGTACAGTAGAGTACAGTAGAGGTAGAGAACAGTACAGTACAGTAGAGGTAGAGTACAGTGGAGTACAGTAGAGGTGGAGTACAGTAGAGCACAGTAGAGGTAGAGTACAGTGGATTACAGTAGAGGTAGAGTACAGTGGAGCACAGTAGATGTAGAGTACAGTGGAGTACAGTAGAGGTAGAGTACAGTGGAGCACAGTAGAGCTGGAGTACAGTGGAGTACAGTGGAGCACAGTAGAGGTGGAGTACAGTAGAGTAGAGTAGAGGTAGAGTACAGTGGACTACAGTAGAGGTAGTGTACAGTGGAGCACAGTAGAGGTGGATTACAGTGTAGCACAGTAGAAGTAGAGTACAGTGGAGTATAATAGAGGTAGAGTACAGTAGAGCACAGCAGAGATAGAGTACAGTAGAGCAGAGTAGAGGTAGAGTACAGTGGAGTACAGTAGAGGTAGAGTACAATGGAGCACTGTAGAGGTGGAGTACAGTGGAGTACAGTAGAGGTAGAGTACAGTGGAGCACAGTAGAGATAGAGTACAGTAGAGCACAGTAGAGGTAGAGTACAGTGGAGCACAGTAGAGCTAGAGTACAGTGGAGTACAGTGGAGCACAGTAGAGCTAGAGTACAGTGGAGTACAGTGGAGCACAGTAGAGGTGGAGTACAGTAGAGTAGAGTAGAGGTAGAGTACAGTGGAGTACATTAGAGATAGAGTAGAGTGGAGTAGAGTAGAGATAGAGTACAGTGGATTAGAGTAGAGATAGAGTACAGTGGAGTATAGTTGAGGTAGAGTACAGTGGAGCACAGTAGAGGTAGAGTACAGTGGAGTATAGTTGAGGTAGACTACAGTGGAGTACAGTAGAGGTAGAGTACAGTGGAGCACAGTAGAGATAGAGTACAGTAGAGCAGAGTAGAGGTAGAGTACAGTGGAGTACAGTAGAGGTAGAGTACAGTAGAACACTGTAGAGGTGGAGTACAGTGGAGTACAGTAGAGGTAGAGTACAGTGGAGTACAGTAGAGGTAGAGTACAGTGGAGCACTGTAGAGGTGGAGTACAGTGGAGTACAGTAGAGGTAGAGTACAGGTGAGCATAGTAGAGATAGAGTACAGTAGAGCACAGTAGAGGTAGAGTACAGTGGAGTATAGTAGAGGTAGAGTACAGTGGAGTAGAGTAGAGGTAGATTACAGTGGAGCACAGTAGAGGTAGAGTACAGTGGAGTATAGTTGAGGTAGACTACAGTGGAGTGCAGTAGAGGTAGAGTACAGTGGAGCACAGTAGAGATAGAGTACAGTAGAGCAGAGTAGAGGTAGAGTACAGTGGAGTACAGTAGAGGTAGAGAACAGTAGATTAGAGTAGAGGTAGAGTACAGTGGAGTACAGTAGAGGTAGAGCACAGTGGAGCACTGTAGAGGTAGAGTACAGTGGAGTACAGTAGAGATAGAGTACAGTGGAGCACAGTAGAGGTAGAGTACAGTGGAGCACAGTAGAGGTAGAGTACAGTGGAGCACAGTAGAGGTAGAGTACAGTGGAGTACAGTAGAGGTAGTGTACAGTAGTGTTAATTTTACCAGCCATTTTTAAATTTAGTTTCAGTTTTAGTCCAGTTTCAGCATCGCTTGTTAGTTTTTATTACATTTAGTCGACATCATCCCATTTTTATTTAGTCTAGTTTTAGTCGACTATAAGTCGAGCATTTTAGTCTTTATTTTAGTCCAAGAAAACATCATTTTATTCGTTTAGTTTTAGTCAACAAAAACTGTCAACATTTTAGTCTAGTTTTAGTCAGGACATCATTTTAACCTTTTTCTTTTTTGTCAGCAGATAATATTTAACATTTCCTAAAATTATTTCACATTTCAACATTTTCTCTCATCCTCTTTCTCCCGAGCCCCGTGCAAAGCATGTTTTACTTTTAACCTGTCGCCGCCTCGCCCTGAATCCAGCTCCTGTCTGCTCCATGTGTTGTGTAGTAGGCTACTCTGTGCCCGGCCCGCCCGCTCCAGGTTTGAAAGTGGGTGTGTGGCGGAAGAGCTGACGAGGAGGAGGCGGAGGAGGAGACAGGATTTGACAAAACCATATCATATAATAATATGTAATTTTCGTCTCGTCTTTGTTCGTGAACTAAAATGTCCATAGATTTTAGCCCAGTCTTTTATTTACCGAACTGCATTTTCGTCTCGTCTTTATTAGTCTACGAAAATTATTTCTGATTTACTCCCAGTTATTGTTTATTAGTGGGGATTTTAGTCTCGTCTCGTGTAGTTTTCGTTCGGTGAAAAATGTGCGTTGACGAAAATATTTTCGTTTAGTTTTCGTTAACGAAATTAACACTAGTGTACAGTGGAGCACAGTAGAGGTAGAGTACAGTGGAGCACAGTAGAGGTAGAGTAGAGTGGAGCACAGTAGAGGTAGAGTACAGTGGACTATAGTAGCGGTAGTGTACAGTGGAGCACAGTAGATGTAGAGTACAGTGGAGCACAGTAGAGGTAGAGTACAGTGGAGTATAGTAGAGGTAGAGTACAGTAGAGCACAGTAAAGATAGTGTACAGTAGAGCACAGTAGAGATAGAGTACAGTGGAGCACAGTAGAGGAAGAGTACAGTGTAGTACAGCAGAGATAGAGTACAGTCGAACACAGTAGAGATAAGTGCAGTGGAGTATAGTAGAGGTAGAGTACAGTGGAGTACGGTAGAGGTAGAGTACAGTGGAGTACAGTAGAGGTAGAGTAGAGTGGAGCACAGTAGAGGTGGATTAGAGAAGAGTACAGTAGAGGTAGAGTACAGTGGAGTACATTAGAGGTAGAGTACAGTGGAGCACAGTAGAGGTAGCGTAGAGTGGAGTACAGTAGAGGTAGAGTACAGTGGAGTACAGTAGAGGTAGAGTACAGTGGAGTAGAGTAGAGATAGAGTACAGTGGAGCACAGCAGAGGTAGAGTACAGTGGATCACAGTAGAGATAGAGTACAGTGGAGTACAGTGGAGCACAGTAGAGGTATAGTACAGTGGAGCACAGTAGAGATAGATTACAGTGGAGTACAGTAGAGATAGAGTACAGTGGAGTACAGTAGAGGTAGAGTACAGTGGAGCACAGTAGAGGTAGAGTACAGTGGAGTATAGTTGAGGTAGACTGCAGTGGAGTACAGTAGAGGTAGAGTACAGTGGAGCACAGTAGAGATAGAGTACAGTAGAGCAGAGTAGAGGTAGAGTACAGTGGAGTAGAGTAGAGGTAGAGCACAGTAGAGCAGAGTAGAGGTAGAGTACAGTGGAGTACAGTAGAGGTAGAGCACAGTGGAGCACTGTAGAGGTAGAGTACAGTGGAGTACATTAGAGATAGAGTACAGTGGAGCACAGTAGAGGTAGAGTACAGTGGAGCACAGTAGAGGTAGAGTACAGTGGAGCACAGTAGAGGTAGAGTACAGTGGAGTACAGTAGAGGTAGTGTACAGTGGAGCACAGTAGAGGTAGAGTACAGTGGAGCACAGTAGAGGTAGAGTACAGTGGGGTACAGTAGAAATAGAGTACAGTGGAGCACAATAGAGTAGAGTACAGTAGAGCACAGTAGAGGTAGAGTACAGTAGAGCACAGTAGAGGTAGAATACAGTGGAGTACAGTAGACGTAGAGCACAGTGGAGTACAGTAGAGGTAGAGTACAGTGGAGTACAGTAGAGGTAGAGTACAGTGGAGCACAGTAGAGGTAGAGTACAGTGGAGCACAGTAGAGCTAGAGTACAGTGGAGTACAGTGGAGCACAGTAGAGGTGGAGTACAGTAGAGTAGAGTTAGAGTACAGTGGAGTACAGTAGAGATAGAATAGAGTGGAGTAGAGTAGAGATAGAGTACAGTGGATTAGAGTAGAGATAGAGTACAGTGGAGTATAGTTGAGGTAGAGTACAGTGGAGCACAGTGGAGGTAGAGTACAGTGGAGTATAGTTTAGGTAGACTACAGTGGAGTACAGTAGAGGTAGAGTACAGTGGAGCACAGTAGAGATAGAGTACAGTAGAGCAGAGTAGAGGTAGAGTACAGTGGATTACAGTAGAGGTAGAGTACAGCGGAGCACTGTAGAGGTGGAGTACAGTGGAGTACAGTAGAGTAAGAGTACAGTGGAGCAGAGTAGAGATAGAGTACAGTAGAGCACAGTAGAGGTAGAGTACAGTGGAGCACAGTAGAGGAAGAGTACAGTGTAGTACAGTAGAAATAGAATACAGTGGAGTACAGTAGAGATAGAGTACAGTCGAACACAGTAGAGATAAGTGCAGTGGAGTATAGTAGAGGTAGAGTACAGTGGAGCACAGTAGAGGTAGAGTACAGCTGAGCACAGTAGAGGTAGAGTAGAGTGGAGCACAGTAGAGGTAGAGTACAGTGGACTACAGTAGAGGTAGTGTACAGTGGGGCACAGTAGAGGTAGAGTACAGTGGAGCACAGTAGAGATAGAGTACAGTAGAGCAGAGTAAAGGTAGAGTACAGTGGAATACAGTAGAGGTAGAGTACAGTGGAGCACTGTAGAGGTGGAGTACAGTGGAGTACAGTAGAGGTAGAGTACAGTGGAGCACAGTAGAGATAGAGTACAGTAGAGCACAGTAGAGGTAGAGTACAGTGGAGCACAGTAGAGCTAGAGTACAGTGGAGTACAGTGGAGCACAGTAGAGGTGGAGTACAGTAGAGTACAGTAGAGGTAGAGAACAGTACAGTACAGTAGAGGTAGAGTACATTGGAGCACAGTAGATGTAGAGTACAGTGGAGCACAGTAGAGGTAGAGTACAGGGGAGTATAGTTGAGGTAGAATACACTGGAGTACAGTAGAGATATAGTACAGTGGAGTACAGTAGAGATAGAGTAGAGTAGAGCAGAGTAGAGGTAGAGTACAGTGGAGTACAGTAGAGGTAGAGCACAGTGGAGCACTGTAGTAGAGAAAGAGTACAGTGGAGCACAGTAGAGGTAGAGTACAGTGGAGCACAGTAGAGATAGAGTACAGTAGAGCAGAGTAGAGGTAGAGTACAGTGGAGTACAGTAGAGATAGAGTACAGTAGAACACTCTAGAGATAAGTGCAGTGGAGTATAGTAGAGGTAGAGTACAGTGGAGTACAGTAGAGGTAGAGTACAGTGGAGTACAGTAGAGGTAGAGTAAAGTGGAGCACATTAGAGGTGGAGTAGAGAAGAGTACAGTAGAGGTAGAGTACAGTGGAGTACATTAGAGGTAGAGTACAGTGGAGCACAGTAGAGGTAGAGTAGAGTGGAGTATAGTAGAGGTAGAGTACAGTGGAGAACAGTAGAGGTAGAGTACAGTGGAGTAGAGTAGAGATAGAGTACAGTGGAGCACAGCAGAGGTAGAGTACAGTGGATCACAGTAGAGATAGAGTACTGTGGAGTACAGTGGAGCACAGTAGAGGAATAGTACAGTGGAGCACAGTAGAGATAGATTACAGTGGAGTACAGTAGAGATAGAGTACAGTGGAGTACAGTAGAGGTAGAGCACAGTAGAGCAGAGTAGAGGTAGAGTACAGTGGAGTACAGTAGAGGTAGAGCACAGTGGAGCACTGTGGAGGTAGAGTACAGTGGAGTACAGTAGAGATAAAGTACAGTGGCGCAGAGTAGAGGTAGAGTACAGTGGAGTACAGTAGAGGTAGAGTAGAGTGGAGTATAGTAGAGATAGAGTACAGTGGAGTACAGTAGAGGAAGAGTACAGTGGAGTACAGTGGAGCACAGTAGAGGTGGAGTACAGTGGAGTACAGTAGAGGTAGAGTACAGTGGAGTAAAATAGAGATAGAGTACAGTGGAGTAGAGTAGAGATATAGTACAGTGGAGCACAGCAGAGGTAGAGTACAGTGGATCACAGTAGAGATAGAGTACAGTGGAGTACAGTGGTGCACAGTAGAGGTAGAGTACAGTGGAGCACAGTAGAGGTAGAGTACAGTGGAGTACAGTAGTGGTAGTGTACAGTGGAGCACAGTAGAGGTAGAGTACAGTGGAGCACAGTAGAGGTAGAGTACAGTGGGGTACAGTAGAAATAGAGTACAGTGGAGCACAATAGAGTAGAGTACAGTAGAGCACAGTAGAGGTATAGTACAGTAGAGCACAGTAGAGGTAGAATACAGTGGAGTACAGTAGACGTAGAGCACAGTGGAGTACAGTAGAGGTAGAGTACAGTGGAGTACAGTAGAGGTAGAGTACAGTGGAGCACGGTAGAGGTAGAGTACAGTGGAGCACAGTAGAGCTGGAGTACAGTGGAGTACAGTGGAGCACAGTAGAGGTGGAGTACAGTAGAGTAGAGGTAGAGTACAGTGGAGTACAGTAGAGATAGAATAGAGTGGAGTAGAGTAGAGATAGAGTACAGTGGATTAGAGTAGAGATAGAGTACAGTGGAGTATAGTTGAGGTAGAGTACAGTGGAGCACAGTGGAGGTAGAGTACAGTGGAGTATAGTTTAGGTAGACTACAGTGGAGTACAGTAGAGGTAGAGTACAGTGGAGCACAGTAGAGATAGAGTACAGTAGAGCAGAGTAGAGGTAGAGTACAGTGGAGTACAGTAGAGGTAGAGTACAGTGGAGTACAGTAGAGGTAGAGTACAGTGGAGCACGGTAGAGGTAGAGTACAGTGGAGCACAGTAGAGCTGGAGTACAGTGGAGTACAGTGGAGCACAGTAGAGGTGGAGTACAGTAGAGTAGAGGTAGAGTACAGTGGAGTACAGTAGAGATAGAATAGAGTGGAGTAGAGTAGAGATAGAGTACAGTGGATTAGAGTAGAGATAGAGTACAGTGGAGTATAGTTGAGGTAGAGTACAGTGGAGCACAGTGGAGGTAGAGTACAGTGGAGTATAGTTTAGGTAGACTACAGTGGAGTACAGTAGAGGTAGAGTACAGTGGAGCACAGTAGAGATAGAGTACAGTAGAGCAGAGTAGAGGTAGAGTACAGTGGAGTACAGTAGAGGTAGAGTACAGTGGAGCAGAGTAGAGATAGAGTACAGTAGAGCACAGTAGAGGTAGAGTACAGTGGAGCACAGTAGAGGAAGAGTACAGTGTAGTACAGTAGAAATAGAATACAGTGGAGTACAGTAGAGATAGAGTACAGTCGAACACAGTAGAGATAAGTGCAGTGGAGTATAGTAGAGGTAGAGTACAGTGGAGCACAGTAGAGGTAGAGTACAGCTGAGCACAGTAGAGGTAGAGTAGAGTGGAGCACAGTAGAGGTAGAGTACAGTGGACTACAGTAGAGGTAGTGTACAGTGGGGCACAGTAGAGGTAGAGTAGAGTGGAGCACAGTAGAGATAGAGTACAGTAGAGCAGAGTAGAGGTAGAGTACAGTGGAATACAGTAGAGGTAGAGTACAGTGGAGCACTGTAGAGGTGGAGTACAGTGGAGTACAGTAGAGGTAGAGTACAGTGGAGCACAGTAGAGATAGAGTACAGTAGAGCACAGTAGAGGTAGAGTACAGTGGAGCACAGTAGAGCTAGAGTACAGTGGAGTACAGTGGAGCACAGTAGAGGTGGAGTACAGTAGAGTACAGTAGAGGTAGAGAACAGTACAGTACAGTAGAGGTAGAGTACAGTGGAGCACAGTAGATGTAGAGTACAGTGGAGCACAGTAGAGGTAGACTACAGGGGAGTATAGTTGAGGTAGAATACAGTGGAGTACAGTAGAGATAGAGTACAGTGGAGTACAGTAGAGATAGAGTAGAGTAGAGCAGAGTAGAGGTAGAGTACAGTGGAGTACAGTAGAGGTAGAGCACAGTGGAGCACTGTAGTAGAGATAGAGTACAGTGGAGCACAGTAGAGGTAGAGTACAGTGGAGCACAGTAGAGATAGAGTACAGTAGAGCAGAGTAGAGGTAGAGTACAGTGGAGTACAGTAGAGGTAGAGTACAGTAGAACACTGTAGAGATAAGTGCAGTGGAGTATAGTAGAGGTAGAGTACAGTGGAGTACAGTAGAGGTAGAGTACAGTGGAGTACAGTAGAGGTAGAGTACAGTGGAGTACATTAGAGGTAGAGTACAGTGGAGCACAGTAGAGGTAGAGTAGAGTGGAGTATAGTAGAGGTAGAGTACAGTGGAGAACAGTAGAGGTAGAGTACAGTGGAGTAGAGTAGAGATAGAGTACAGTGGAGCACAGCAGAGGTAGAGTACAGTGGATCACAGTAGAGATAGAGTACAGTGGAGTACAGTGGAGCACAGTAGAGGAATAGTACAGTGGAGCACAGTAGAGATAGATTACAGTGGAGTACAGTAGAGATAGAGTACAGTGGAGTACAGTAGAGGTAGAGCACAGTAGAGCAGAGTAGAGGTAGAGTACAGTGGAGTACAGTAGAGGTAGAGCACAGTGGAGCACTGTGGAGGTAGAGTACAGTGGAGTACAGTAGAGATAAAGTACAGTGGAGCAGAGTAGAGGTAGAGTACAGTGGAACACAGTAGAGGTAGAGTACAGTGGAGCACAGTAGAGGTAGAGTACAGTGGAGTACAGTAGAGGTAGAGTACAGTGGAGCACAGTAGAGGTAGAGTACAGTGGGGTACAGTAGAAATAGAGTACAGTGGAGCACAGTAGAGAAGAGTACAGTAGAGCACAGTAGAGGTAGAGTACAGTGGAGCACAGTAGAGATAGAGTATAGTGGAGTACAGTAGAGGAAGAGTACAGTGGAGTACAGTGGAGCACAGTAGAGGTGGAGTACAGTAGAGTACAGTAGAGGTAGAGTACAGTGGAGTAAAATAGAGATAGAGTACAGTGGAGTAGAGTAGAGATAGAGTACAGTGGAGCACAGCAGAGGTAGAGTACAGTGGATCACAGTAGAGATAGAGTACAGTGGAGTACAGTGGTGCACAGTAGAGGTAGAGTACAGCCGAGAACAGTAGAGATAGAGTACAGTGGAGCACAGTAGAGGTAGAGTACAGTGGAGCACAGTAGAGATAGAGTACAGTGGAGTACAGTAGAGGTAGAGTACAGTGGAGCACAGTAGAGGTAGAGTACAGTGGAGTACAGTGGAGCACATTAGAGGTGGAGTACAGTAGAGTACAGTAGACTCAGAGAACAGTACAGTACAGTAGAGGTAGAGTACAGTGGAGTACAGTAGAGATAGAGTACAGTAGAGCACAGTAGAGGTAGAATACAGTGGAGTACAGTAGAGGTAGAGTACAGTGGAGTACAGTAGAGGTAGAGTGGAGTACAGTAGAGGTAGAGTACAGTGGAGCACAGTAGATGTAGAGTACAGTGGAGTACAGTAGAGGTAGAGTACAGTGGAGCACAGTAGAGCTGGAGTACAGTGGAGTACAGTGGAGCACAGTAGAGGTGGAGTACAGTAGAGTAGAGTAGAGGTAGAGTACAGTGGAGTACAGTAGATATAGAGTAGAGTGGAGTAGAGTAGAGATAGAGTACAGTGGATTAGAGTAGAGATAGAGTACAGTGGAGTATAGTTGAGGTAGAGTACAGTGGAGCACACTGGAGGTAGAGTAGAGTGGAGTATAGTTTAGGTAGACTACAGTGGAGTACAGTAGAGGTAGAGTACAGTGGAGCACAGTAGAGATAGAGTACAGTGGAGTACAGTAGAGGAAGAGTACAGTGGAGTACAGTAGAGATAGAGTACAGTGGAGCACAGTAGAGGTAGAGTACAGTGGAGTACAGTAGAGGTAGTGTACAGTGGAACACAGTAGAGGTAGAGTACAGTGGAGCACAGTAGAGGTAGAGTACAGTGGAGTACAGTAGAGGTAGAGTACAGTGGAGCACTGTAGAGGTGGAGTACAGTGGAGTACAGTAGAGGTAGAGCACAGTGGAGCACAGTAGAGATAGAGTACAGTAGAGCACAGTAGAGGTAGAGTACAGTGGAGCACAGTAGAGGTAAAGTACAGTCGAGTATAGTTGAGGTAGACTACAGTAGAGTACAGTAGAGGTAGAGTACATTGGAGCACAGTAGAGGTAGAGTAGAGTGGAGCACATTAGAGGTGGAGTAGAGTAGAGTACAGTAGAGGTAGAGTACAGTGGAGCAGAGTAGAGATAGAGTACAGTAGAGCACAGTAGAGGTAGAGCACAGTGGAGCACTGTGGAGGTTGAGTACAGTGGAGTACAGTAGAGATAAAGTACAGTGGAGCAGAGTAGAGGTAGAGTACAGTGGAGCACAGTAGAGGTAGAGTACAGTGGAGCACAGTAGAGGTAGAGTACAGTGGAGCACAGTAGAGATAGAGTACAGTGGAGTACAGTAGAGGAAGAGTACAGTGGAGTACAGTGGAGCACAGTAGAGGTGGAGTACAGTAGAGTACAGTAGAGGTAGAGTACAGTGGAGTAAAATAGAGATAGAGTACAGTGGAGTAGAGTAGAGATAGAGTACAGTGGAGCACAGCAGAGGTAGAGTACAGTGGATCACAGTAGAGATAGAGTACAGTGGAGTACAGTGGTGCACAGTAGAGGTAGAGTACAGTGGAGCACAGTAGAGATAGAGTACAGTGGAGTACAGTAGAGGTAGAGTACAGTGGAGCACAGTAGAGGTAGAGTACAGTGGAGTACAGTGGAGCACAGTAGAGGTGGAGTACAGTAGAGTACAGTAGACTTAGAGAACAGTACAGTACAGTAGAGGTAGAGTACAGTGGAGTACAGTAGAGATAGAGTACAGTAGAGCAGAGTAGAGGTAGAATACAGTGGAGTACAGTAGAGGTAGAGTAGAGTAGAGCAGAGTAGAGGTAGAGTACAGTGGAGTACAGTAGAGGTAGAGCACAGTGGAGCACTGTAGTAGAGATAGAGTACAGTGGAGCACAGTAGAGGTAGAGTACAGTGGAGCACAGTAGAGATAGAGTACAGTAGAGCAGAGTAGAGGTAGAGTACAGTGGAGTAAAGTAGAGGTAGAGTACAGTAGAACACTGTAGAGATAAGTGCAGTGGAGTATAGTAGAGGTAGAGTACAGTGGAGTACAGTAGAGGTAGAGTACAGTGGAGTACAGTAGAGATAGAGTAGAGTAGAACAGAGTAGAAGTAGAGTACAGTGGAGTACAGTAGAGGTAGAATACAGTGGAGTACTGTAGAGATAGAGTACAGTGGAGTACAGTAGAGATAGAGTAGAGTAGAGCAGAGTAGAGGTAGAGTACAGTGGAGTACAGTAGAGGTAGAGCACAGTGGAGCACTGTAGTAGAGATAGAGTACAGTGGAGAACAGTAGAGGTAGAGTACAGTGGAGCACAGTAGAGATAGAGTACAGTAGAGCAGAGTAGAGGTAGAGTACAGTGGAGTAAAGTAGAGGTAGAGTACAGTAGAACACTGTAGAGATAAGTGCAGTGGAGTATAGTAGAGGTAGAGTACAGTGGAGTACAGTAGAGGTAGAGTACAGTGGAGTACAGTAGAGGTAGAGTAAAGTGGAGCACATTAGAGGTGGAGTAGAGAAGAGTACAGTAGAGGTAGAGTACAGTGGAGTACATTAGAGGTAGAGTACAGTGGAGCACAGTAGAGGTAGAGTAGAGTGGAGTATAGTAGAGGTAGAGTACAGTGGAGAACAGTAGAGGTAGAGTACAGTGGAGTAGAGTAGAGATAGAGTACAGTGGAGCACAGCAGAGGTAGAGTACAGTGGATCACAGTAGAGATAGAGTACAGTGGAGTACAGTGGAGCACAGTAGAGAAATAGTACAGTGGAGCACAGTAGAGATAGATTACAGTGGAGTACAGTAGAGATAGAGTAAAGTGGAGTACAGTAGAGGTAGAGCACAGTAGAGCAGAGTAGAGGTAGAGTACAGTGGAGTACAGTAGAGGTAGAGCACAGTGGAGCACTGTGGAGGTAGAGTACAGTGGAGTACAGTAGAGATAAAGTACAGTGGAGCAGAGTAGAGGTAGAGTACAGTGGAACACAGTAGAGGTAGAGTACAGTGGAGCACAGTAGAGGTAGAGTACAGTGGAGTACAGTAGAGGTAGTGTACAGTGGAGCACAGTAGAGGTAGAGTACAGTGGAGCACAGTAGAGGTAGAGTACAGTGGGGTACAGTAGAAATAGAGTACAGTGGAACACAGTAGAGAAGAGTAGAGTAGAGCACAGTAGAGGTAGAGTACAGTGGAGCACAGTAGAGATAGAGTATAGTGGAGTACAGTAGAGGAAGAGTACAGTGGAGTACAGTGGAGCACAGTAGAGGTGGAGTACAGTAGAGTACAGTAGAGGTAGAGTACAGTGGAGTAAAATAGAGATAGAGTACAGTGGAGTAGAGTAGAGATAGAGTACAGTGGAGCACAGCAGAGGTAGAGTACAGTGGAGCACAGCAGAGGTAGAGTACAGTGGATCACAGTAGAGATAGAGTACAGTAGAGCACAGTAGAGGTAGAGTACAGTGGAGCACAGTAGAGCTAGAGTACAGTGGAGTACAGTGGAGCACAGTAGAGGTGGAGTACAGTAGAGTACAGTAGAGGTAGAGAACAGTACAGTACAGTAGAGGTAGAGTACATTGGAGCACAGTAGATGTAGAGTACAGTGGAGCACAGTAGAGGTAGAGTACAGGGGAGTATAGTTGAGGTAGAATACACTGGAGTACAGTAGAGATAGAGTACAGTGGAGTACAGTAGAGATAGAGTAGAGTAGAGCAGAGTAGAGGTAGAGTACAGTGGAGTACAGTAGAGGTAGAGCACAGTGGAGCACTGTAGTAGAGAAAGAGTACAGTGGAGCACAGTAGAGGTAGAGTACAGTGGAGCACAGTAGAGATAGAGTACAGTAGAGCAGAGTAGAGGTAGAGTACAGTGGAGTACAGTAGAGGTAGAGTACAGTAGAACACTGTAGAGATAAGTGCAGTGGAGTATAGTAGAGGTAGAGTACAGTGGAGTACAGTAGAGGTAGAGTACAGTGGAGCACATTAGAGGTGGAGTAGAGAAGAGTACAGTAGAGGTAGAGTACAGTGGAGTACATTAGAGGTAGAGTACAGTGGAGCACAGTAGAGGTAGAGTAGAGTGGAGTATAGTAGAGGTAGAGTAGAGTGGAGAACAGTAGAGGTAGAGTACAGTGGAGTAGAGTAGAGATAGAGTACAGTGGAGCACAGCAGAGGTAGAGTACAGTGGATCACAGTAGAGATAGAGTACAGTGGAGTACAGTGGAGCAAAGTAGAGGAATAGTACAGTGGAGCACAGTAGAGATAGATTACAGTGGAGTACAGTAGAGATAGATTACAGTGGAGTACAGTAGAGGTAGAGCACAGTAGAGCAGAGTAGAGGTAGAGTACAGTGGAGTACAGTAGAGGTAGAGCACAGTGGAGCACTGTGGAGGTAGAGTACAGTGGAGTACAGTAGAGATAAAGTACAGTGGCGCAGAGTAGAGGTAGAGTACAGTGGAGTACAGTAGAGGTAGAGTACAGTGGAGCACAGTAGAGGTAGAGTAGAGTGGAGTATAGTAGAGATAGAGTACAGTGGAGTACAGTAGAGGAAGAGTACAGTGGAGTACAGTGGAGCACAGTAGAGGTGGAGTACAGTAGAGTACAGTAGAGGTAGAGTACAGTGGAGTAAAATAGAGATAGAGTACAGTGGAGTAGAGTAGAGATAGAGTACAGTGGAGCACAGCAGAGGTAGAGTACAGTGGATCACAGTAGAGATAGAGTACAGTGGAGTACAGTGGTGCACAGTAGAGGTAGAGTACAGTGGAGCACAGTAGAGGTAGAGTACAGTGGAGCACAGTAGAGGTAGAGTACAGTGGAGCACAGTAGAGGTAGAGTACAGTGGAGTACAGTAGAGGTAGTGTACAGTGGAGCACAGTAGAGGTAGAGTACAGTGGAGCACAGTAGAGGTAGAGTACAGTGGGGTACAGTAGAAATAGAGTACAGTGGAGCACAATAGAGTAGAGTACAGTAGAGCACAGTAGAGGTAGAGTACAGTAGAGCACAGTAGAGGTAGAATACAGTGGAGTACAGTAGACGTAGAGCACAGTGGAGTACAGTAGAGGTAGAGTACAGTGGAGTACAGTAGAGGTAGAGTACAGTGGAGCACGGTAGAGGTAGAGTACAGTGGAGCACAGTAGAGCTGGAGTACAGTGGAGTACAGTGGAGCACAGTAGAGGTGGAGTACAGTAGAGTAGAGGTAGAGTACAGTGGAGTACAGTAGAGATAGAATAGAGTGGAGTAGAGTAGAGATAGAGTACAGTGGATTAGAGTAGAGATAGAGTACAGTGGAGTATAGTTGAGGTAGAGTACAGTGGAGCACAGTGGAGGTAGAGTACAGTGGAGTATAGTTTAGGTAGACTACAGTGGAGTACAGTAGAGGTAGAGTACAGTGGAGCACAGTAGAGATAGAGTACAGTAGAGCAGAGTAGAGGTAGAGTACAGTGGATTACAGTAGAGGTAGAGTACAGCGGAGCACTGTAGAGGTGGAGTACAGTGGAGTACAGTAGAGGTAGAGTACAGTGGAGCAGAGTAGAGATAGAGTACAGTAGAGCACAGTAGAGGTAGAGTACAGTGGAGCACAGTAGAGGAAGAGTACAGTGTAGTACAGTAGAAATAGAATACAGTGGAGTACAGTAGAGATAGAGTACAGTCGAACACAGTAGAGATAAGTGCAGTGGAGTATAGTAGAGGTAGAGTACAGTGGAGCACAGTAGAGGTAGAGTACAGCTGAGCACAGTAGAGGTAGAGTAGAGTGGAGCACAGTAGAGGTAGAGTACAGTGGACTACAGTAGAGGTAGTGTACAGTGGGGCACAGTAGAGGTAGAGTACAGTGGAGCACAGTAGAGATAGAGTACAGTAGAGCAGAGTAGAGGTAGAGTACAGTGGAATACAGTAGAGGTAGAGTACAGTGGAGCACTGTAGAGGTGGAGTACAGTGGAGTACAGTAGAGGTAGAGTACAGTGGAGCACAGTAGAGATAGAGTACAGTAGAGCACAGTAGAGGTAGAGTACAGTGGAGCACAGTAGAGCTAGAGTACAGTGGAGTACAGTGGAGCACAGTAGAGGTGGAGTACAGTAGAGTACAGTAGAGGTAGAGAACAGTACAGTACAGTAGAGGTAGAGTACAGTGGAGCACAGTAGATGTAGAGTACAGTGGAGCACAGTAGAGGTAGAGTACAGGGGAGTATAGTTGAGGTAGAATACAGTGGAGTACAGTAGAGATAGAGTACAGTGGAGTACAGTAGAGATAGAGTAGAGTAGAGCAGAGTAGAGGTAGAGTACAGTGGAGTACAGTAGAGGTAGAGCACAGTGGAGCACTGTAGTAGAGATAGAGTACAGTGGAGCACAGTAGAGGTAGAGTACAGTGGAGCACAGTAGAGATAGAGTACAGTAGAGCAGAGTAGAGGTAGAGTACAGTGGAGTACAGTAGAGGTAGAGTACAGTAGAACACTGTAGAGATAAGTGCAGTGGAGTATAGTAGAGGTAGAGTACAGTGGAGTACAGTAGAGGTAGAGTACAGTGGAGTACAGTAGAGGTAGAGTAAAGTGGAGCACATTAGAGGTGGAGTAGAGAAGAGTACAGTAGAGGTAGAGTACAGTGGAGTGCATTAGAGGTAGAGTACAGTGGAGCACAGTAGAGGTAGAGTAGAGTGGAGTATAGTAGAGGTAGAGTACAGTGGAGAACAGTAGAGGTAGAGTACAGTGGAGTAGAGTAGAGATAGAGTACAGTGGAGCACAGCAGAGGTAGAGTACAGTGGATCACAGTAGAGATAGAGTACAGTGGAGTACAGTGGAGCACAGTAGAGGAATAGTACAGTGGAGCACAGTAGAGATAGATTACAGTGGAGTACAGTAGAGATAGAGTACAGTGGAGTAAAGTAGAGGTAGAGCACAGTAGAGCAGAGTAGAGGTAGAGTACAGTGGAGTACAGTAGAGGTAGAGCACAGTGGAGCACTGTGGAGGTAGAGTACAGTGGAGTACAGTAGAGATAAAGTACAGTGGAGCAGAGTAGAGGTAGAGTACAGTGGAACACAGTAGAGGTAGAGTACAGTGGAGCACAGTAGAGGTAGAGTACAGTGGAGTACAGTAGAGGTAGAGTACAGTGGAGCACAGTAGAGGTAGAGTACAGTGGGGTACAGTAGAAATAGAGTACAGTGGAGCACAGTAGAGAAGAGTACAGTAGAGCACAGTAGAGGTAGAGTACAGTGGAGCACAGTAGAGATAGAGTATAGTGGAGTACAGTAGAGGAAGAGTACAGTGGAGTACAGTGGAGCACAGTAGAGGTGGAGTACAGTAGAGTACAGTAGAGGTAGAGTACAGTGGAGTAAAATAGAGATAGAGTACAGTGGAGTAGAGTAGAGATAGAGTACAGTGGAGCACAGCAGAGGTAGAGTACAGTGGATCACAGTAGAGATAGAGTACAGTGGAGTACAGTGGTGCACAGTAGAGGTAGAGTACAGCCGAGAACAGTAGAGATAGAGTACAGTGGAGCACAGTAGAGGTTGAGTACAGTGGAGCACAGTAGAGATAGAGTACAGTGGAGTACAGTAGAGGTAGAGTACAGTGGAGCACAGTAGAGGTAGAGTACAGTGGAGTACAGTGGAGCACAGTAGAGGTGGAGTACAGTAGAGTACAGTAGACTTAGAGAACAGTACAGTACAGTAGAGGTAGAGTACAGTGGAGTACAGTAGAGATAGAGTACAGTAGAGCACAGTAGAGGTAGAATACAGTGGAGTACAGTAGAGGTAGAGTACAGTGGAGTACAGTAGAGGTAGAATGGAGTACAGTAGAGGTAGAGTACAGTGGAGCACAGTAGATGTAGAGTACAGTGGAGTACAGTAGAGGTAGAGTACAGTGGAGCACAGTAGAGCTGGAGTACAGTGGAGTACAGTGGAGCACAGTAGAGGTGGAGTACAGTAGAGTAGAGTAGAGGTAGAGTACAGTGGAGTACAGTAGATATAGAGTAGAGTGGAGTAGAGTAGAGATAGAGTACAGTGGATTAGAGTAGAGATAGAGTACAGTGGAGTATAGTTGAGGTAGAGTACAGTGGAGCACACTGGAGGTAGAGTAGAGTGGAGTATAGTTTAGGTAGACTACAGTGGAGTACAGTAGAGGTTGAGTACAGTAGAGCACAGTAGAGATAGAGTACAGTGGAGTACAGTAGAGGAAGAGTACAGTGGAGTACAGTAGAGATAGAGTACAGTGGAGCAAAGTAGAGGTAGAGTACAGTGGAGCACAGTAGAGGTAGAGTACAGTGGAGTACAGTAGAGGTAGTGTACAGTGGAACACAGTAGAGGTAGAGTACAGTGGAGCACAGTAGAGGTAGAGTACAGTGGAGTACAGTAGAGGTAGAGTACAGTGGAGCACTGTAGAGGTGGAGTACAGTGGAGTACAGTAGAGGTAGAGTACAGTGGAGCACAGTAGAGATAGAGTACAGTAGAGCACAGTAGAGGTAGAGTACAGTGGAGCACAGTAGAGGTAAAGTACAGTCGAGTATAGTTGAGGTAGACTACAGTAGAGTACAGTAGAGGTAGAGTACAGTGGAGCACAGTAGAGGTAGAGTAGAGTGGAGCACATTAGAGGTGGAGTAGAGTAGAGTACAGTAGAGGTAGAGTACAGTGGAGCAGAGTAGAGATAGAGTACAGTAGAGCACAGTAGAGGTAGAGCACAGTGGAGCACTGTGGAGGTAGAGTACAGTGGAGTACAGTAGAGATAAAGTACAGTGGAGCAGAGTAGAGGTAGAGTACAGTGGAGCACAGTAGAGGTAGAGTACAGTGGAGCACAGTAGAGGTAGAGTACAGTGGAGTACAGTAGAGGTAGTGTACAGTGAAGCACAGTAGAGGTAGAGTACAGTGGAGCACAGTAGAGGTAGAGTACAGTGGGGTACAGTAGAAATAGAGTACAGTGGAGCACAGTAGAGAAGAGTACAGTAGAGCACAGTAGAGGTAGAGTACAGTGGAGCACAGTAGAGATAGAGTACAGTGGAGTACAGTAGAGGAAGAGTACAGTGGAGTACAGTGGAGCAGAGTAGAGGTGGAGTACAGTAGAGTACAGTAGAGGTAGAGTACAGTGGAGTAAAATAGAGATAGAGTACAGTGGAGTAGAGTAGAGATAGAGTACAGTGGAGCACAGCAGAGGTAGAGTACAGTGGATCACAGTAGAGATAGAGTACAGTGGAGTACAGTGGTGCACAGTAGAGGTAGAGTACAGTGGAGCACAGTAGAGATAGAGTACAGTGGAGTACAGTAGAGGTAGAGTACAGTGGAGCACAGTAGAGGTAGAGTACAGTGGAGTACAGTGGAGCACAGTAGAGGTGGAGTACAGTAGAGTACAGTAGACTTAGAGAACAGTACAGTACAGTAGAGGTAGAGTACAGTGGAGTACAGTAGAGATAGAGTACAGTAGAGCAGAGTAGAGGTAGAATACAGTGGAGTACAGTAGAGGTAGAGTACAGTGGAGTACAGTAGAGGTAGAGTAGAGTAGAGCAGAGTAGAGGTAGAGTACAGTGGAGTACAGTAGAGGTAGAGCACAGTGGAGCACTGTAGTAGAGATAGAGTACAGTGGAGCACAGTAGAGATAGAGTACAGTAGAGCAGAGTAGAGGTAGAGTACAGTGGAGTAAAGTAGAGGTAGAGTACAGTAGAACACTGTAGAGATAAGTGCAGTGGAGTATAGTAGAGGTAGAGTACAGTGGAGTACAGTAGAGGTAGAGTACAGTGGAGTAGAGTAGAGATAGAGTAGAGTAGAACAGAGTAGAGGTAGAGTACAGTGGAGTACAGTAGAGGTAGAATACAGTGGAGTACTGTAGAGATAGAGTACAGTGGAGTACAGTAGAGATAGAGTAGAGTAGAGCAGAGTAGAGGTAGAGTACAGTGGAGTACAGTAGAGGTAGAGCACAGTGGAGCACTGTAGTAGAGATAGAATACAGTGGAGCACAGTAGAGGTAGAGTACGGTGGAGCACAGTGGAGATAGAGTACAGTAGAGCAGAGTAGAGGTAGAGTACAGTGGAGTAAAGTAGAGGTAGAGTACAGTAGAACACTGTAGAGATAAGTGCAGTGGAGTATAGTAGAGGTAGAGTACAGTGGAGTACAGTAGAGGTAGAGTACAGTGGAGTACAGTAGAGGTAGAGTAAAGTGGAGCACATTAGAGGTGGAGTAGAGAAGAGTACAGTAGAGGTAGAGTACAGTGGAGTACATTAGAGGTAGAGTACAGTGGAGCACAGTAGAGGTAGAGTAGAGTGGAGTATAGTAGAGGTAGAGTACAGTGGAGAACAGTAGAGGTAGAGTACAGTGGAGTAGAGTAGAGATAGAGTACAGTGGAGCACAGCAGAGGTAGAGTACAGTGGATCACAGTAGAGATAGAGTACAGTGGAGTACAGTGGAGCACAGTAGAGGAATAGTACAGTGGAGCACAGTAGAGATAGATTACAGTGGAGTACAGTAGAGATAGAGTAAAGTGGAGTACAGTAGAGGTAGAGCACAGTAGAGCAGAGTAGAGGTAGAGTACAGTGGAGTACAGTAGAGGTAGAGCACAGTGGAGCACTGTGGAGGTAGAGTACAGTGGAGTACAGTAGAGATAAAGTACAGTGGAGCAGAGTAGAGGTAGAGTACAGTGGAACACAGTAGAGGTAGAGTACAGTGGAGCACAGTAGAGGTAGAGTACAGTGGAGTACAGTAGAGGTAGTGTACAGTGGAGCACAGTAGAGGTAGAGTACAGTGGAGCACAGTAGAGGTAGAGTACAGTGGGGTACAGTAGAAATAGAGTACAGTGGAACACAGTAGAGAAGAGTAGAGTAGAGCACAGTAGAGGTAGAGTACAGTGGAGCACAGTAGAGATAGAGTATAGTGGAGTACAGTAGAGGAAGAGTACAGTGGAGTACAGTGGAGCACAGTAGAGGTGGAGTACAGTAGAGTACAGTAGAGGTAGAGTACAGTGGAGTAAAATAGAGATAGAGTACAGTGGAGTAGAGTAGAGATAGAGTACAGTGGAGCACAGCAGAGGTAGAGTACAGTGGAGCACAGCAGAGGTAGAGTACAGTGGATCACAGTAGAGATAGAGTACAGTGGAGTACAGTGGTGCACAGTAGAGGTAGAGTACAGCCGAGAACAGTAGAGATAGAGTACAGTGGAGTACAGTAGAGGTAGAGTACAGTGGAGCACAGTAGAGATAGAGTACAGTGGAGTACAGTAGAGGTAGAGTACAGTGGAGCACAGTAGAGGTAGAGTACAGTGGAGTACAGTGGAGCACAGTAGAGGTGGAGTACAGTAGAGTACAGTAGACTTAGAGAACAGTAGAGTACAGTAGAGGTAGAGTACAGTGGAGTACAGTAGAGATAGAGTACAGTAGAGCACAGTAGAGGTAGAATACAGTGGAGTACAGTAGAGGTAGAGTACAGTGGAGTACAGTAGAGGTAGAGTAGAGTGGAGTACAGTAGAGGTAGAGTACAGTGGAGCACAGTAGATGTAGAGTACAGTGGAGTACAGTAGAGGTAGAGTACAGTGGAGCACAGTAGAGCTGGAGTACAGTGGAGTACAGTGGAGCACAGTAGAGGTGGAGTACAGTAGAGTAGAGTAGAGGTAGAGTACAGTGGAGTAGAGTAGAGATAGAGTAGAGTGGAGTAGAGTAGAGATAGAGTACAGTGGATTAGAGTAGAGATAGAGTACAGTGGAGTATAGTTGAGGTAGAGTACAGTGGAGCACACTGGAGGTAGAGTAGAGTGGAGTATAGTTTAGGTAGACTACAGTGGAGTACAGTAGAGGTAGAGTACAGTGGAGCACAGTAGAGATAGAGTACAGTGGAGTACAGTAGAGGAAGAGTACAGTTGAGTACAGTAGAGATAGAGTACAGTGGAGCACAGTAGAGGTAGAGTACAGTGGAGCACAGTAGAGGTAGAGTACAGTGGAGCACAGTAGAGGTAGAGTACAGTGGAGTACAGTAGAGGTAGTGTACAGTGGAACACAGTAGAGGTAGAGTACAGTGGAGCACAGTAGAGGTAGAGTACAGTGGAGTACAGTAGAGGTAGAGTACAGTGGAGCACTGTAGAGGTGGAGTACAGTGGAGTACAGTAGAGGTAGAGTACAGTGGAGCACAGTAGAGATAGAGTACAGTAGAGCACAGTAGAGGTAGAGTACAGTGGAGCACAGTAGAGGTAAAGTACAGTCGAGTATAGTTGAGGTAGACTACAGTAGAGTACAGTAGAGGTAGAGTACAGTGGAGCACAGTAGAGGTAGAGTAGAGTGGAGCACATTAGAGGTGGAGTAGAGTAGAGTACAGTAGAGGTAGAGTACAGTGGAGCACAGTAGAGATAGAGTACAGCAGAGCACAGTAGAGGTAGAGCACAGTGGAGCACTGTGGAGGTAGAGTACAGTGGAGTACAGTAGAGATAAAGTACAGTGGAGCAGAGTAGAGGTAGAGTACAGTGGAGGACAGTAGAGGTAGAGTACAGTGGAGCACAGTAGAGGTAGAGTACAGTGGAGTACAGTAGAGGTAGTGTACAGTGGAGCACAGTAGAGGTAGAGTACAGTGGAGCACAGTAGAGGTAGAGTACAGTGGGGTACAGTAGAAATAGAGTACAGTGGAGCACAGTAGAGAAGAGTACAGTAGAGCACAGTAGAGGTAGAGTACAGTGGAGCACAGTAGAGATAGAGTACAGTGGAGTACAGTAGATGAAGAGTACAGTGGAGTACAGTGGAGCACAGTAGAGGTGGAGTACAGTAGAGTACAGTAGAGGTAGAGTACAGTGGAGTAAAATAGAGATAGAGTACAGTGGAGTAGAGTAGAGATAGAGTACAGTGGAGCACAGCAGAGGTAGAGTACAGTGGATCACAGTAGAGATAGAGTACAGTGGAGTACAGTGGTGCACAGTAGAGGTAGAGTACAGCGGAGAACAGTAGAGATAGAGTACAGTGGAGTACAGTAGAGGTAGAGTACAGTGGAGCACAGTAGAGATAGAGTACAGTGGAGTACAGTAGAGGTAGAGTACAGTGGAGCACAGTAGAGGTAGAGTACAGTGGAGTACAGTGGAGCACAGTAGAGGTGGAGTACAGTAGAGTACAGTAGACTTAGAGAACAGTACAGTACAGTAGAGGTAGAGTACAGTGGAGTAAAGTAGAGATAGAGTACAGTAGAGCACAGTAGAGGTAGAATACAGTGGAGTACAGTAGAGGTAGAGTACAGTGGAGTACAGTAGAGGTAGAGTAGAGTGGAGTACTGTAGAGGTAGAGTACAGTGGAGCACAGTAGATGTAGAGTACAGTGGAGTACAGTAGAGGTAGAGTACAGTGGAGCACAGTAGAGCTGGAGTACAGTGGAGTACAGTGGAGCACAGTAGAGGTGGAGTACAGTAGAGTAGAGTAGAGGTAGAGTACAGTGGAGTACAGTAGAGATAGAGTAGAGTGGAGTAGAGTAGAGATAGAGTACAGTGGATTAGAGTAGAGATAGAGTACAGTGGAGTATAGTTGAGGTAGAGTACAGTGGAGCACACTGGAGGTAGAGTACAGTGGAGCACATTAGAGGTGGAGTAGAGAAGAGTACAGTAGAGGTAGAGTACAGTGGAGTACATTAGAGGTAGAGTACAGTGGAGCACAGTAGAGGTAGAGTAGAGTGGAGTATAGTAGAGGTAGAGTACAGTGGAGAACAGTAGAGGTAGAGTACAGTGGAGTAGAGTAGAGATAGAGTACAGTGGAGCACAGCAGAGGTAGAGTACAGTGGATCACAGTAGAGATAGAGTACAGTGGAGTACAGTGGAGCACAGTAGAGGAATAGTACAGTGGAGCACAGTAGAGATAGATTACAGTGGAGTACAGTAGAGATAGAGTACAGTGGAGTACAGTAGAGGTAGAGCACAGTAGAGCAGAGTAGAGGTAGAGTACAGTGGAGTACAGTAGAGGTAGAGCACAGTGGAGCACTGTGGAGGTAGAGTACAGTGGAGTACAGTAGAGATAAAGTACAGTGGCGCAGAGTAGAGGTAGAGTACAGTGGAGTACAGTAGAGGTAGAGTACAGTGGAGCACAGTAGAGGTAGAGTAGAGTGGAGTATAGTAGAGATAGAGTACAGTGGAGTACAGTAGAGGAAGAGTACAGTGGAGTACAGTGGAGCACAGTAGAGGTGGAGTACAGTAGAGTACAGTAGAGGTAGAGTACAGTGGAGTAAAATAGAGATAGAGTACAGTGGAGTAGAGTAGAGATAGAGTACAGTGGAGCACAGCAGAGGTAGAGTACAGTGGATCACAGTAGAGATAGAGTACAGTGGAGTACAGTGGTGCACAGTAGAGGTAGAGTACAGTGGAGCACAGTAGAGGTAGAGTACAGTGGAGCACAGTAGAGGTAGAGTACAGTGGAGTACAGTAGAGGTAGTGTACAGTGGAGCACAGTAGAGGTAGAGTACAGTGGAGCACAGTAGAGGTAGAGTACAGTGGGGTACAGTAGAAATAGAGTACAGTGGAGCACAATAGAGTAGAGTACAGTAGAGCACAGTAGAGGTAGAGTACAGTAGAGCACAGTAGAGGTAGAATACAGTGGAGTACAGTAGACGTAGAGCACAGTGGAGTACAGTAGAGGTAGAGTACAGTGGAGTACAGTAGAGGTAGAGTACAGTGGAGCACGGTAGAGGTAGAGTACAGTGGAGCACAGTAGAGCTGGAGTACAGTGGAGTACAGTGGAGCACAGTAGAGGTGGAGTACAGTAGAGTAGAGGTAGAGTACAGTGGAGTACAGTAGAGATAGAATAGAGTGGAGTAGAGTAGAGATAGAGTACAGTGGATTAGAGTAGAGATAGAGTATAGTGGAGTATAGTTGAGGTAGAGTACAGTGGAGCACAGTGGAGGTAGAGTACAGTGGAGTATAGTTTAGGTAGACTACAGTGGAGTACAGTAGAGGTAGAGTACAGTGGAGCACAGTAGAGATAGAGTACAGTAGAGCAGAGTAGAGGTAGAGTACAGTGGATTACAGTAGAGGTAGAGTACAGCGGAGCACTGTAGAGGTGGAGTACAGTGGAGTACAGTAGAGGTAGAGTACAGTGGAGCAGAGTAGAGATAGAGTACAGTAGAGCACAGTAGAGGTAGAGTACAGTGGAGCACAGTAGAGGAAGAGTACAGTGTAGTACAGTAGAAATAGAATACAGTGGAGTACAGTAGAGATAGAGTACAGTCGAACACAGTAGAGATAAGTGCAGTGGAGTATAGTAGAGGTAGAGTACAGTGGAGCACAGTAGAGGTAGAGTACAGCTGAGCACAGTAGAGGTAGAGTAGAGTGGAGCACAGTAGAGGTAGAGTACAGTGGACTACAGTAGAGGTAGTGTACAGTGGGGCACAGTAGAGGTAGAGTACAGTGGAGCACAGTAGAGATAGAGTACAGTAGAGCAGAGTAGAGGTAGAGTACAGTGGAATACAGTAGAGGTAGAGTACAGTGGAGCACTGTAGAGGTGGAGTACAGTGGAGTACAGTAGAGGTAGAGTACAGTGGAGCACAGTAGAGATAGAGTACAGTAGAGCACAGTAGAGGTAGAGTACAGTGGAGCACAGTAGAGCTAGAGTACAGTGGAGTACAGTGGAGCACAGTAGAGGTGGAGTACAGTAGAGTACAGTAGAGGTAGAGAACAGTACAGTACAGTAGAGGTAGAGTACAGTGGAGCACAGTAGATGTAGAGTACAGTGGAGCACAGTAGAGGTAGAGTACAGGGGAGTATAGTTGAGGTAGAATACAGTGGAGTACAGTAGAGATAGAGTACAGTGGAGTACAGTAGAGATAGAGTAGAGTAGAGCAGAGTAGAGGTAGAGTACAGTGGAGTACAGTAGAGGTAGAGCACAGTGGAGCACTGTAGTAGAGATAGAGTACAGTGGAGCACAGTAGAGGTAGAGTACAGTGGAGCACAGTAGAGATAGAGTATAGTGGAGTACAGTAGAGGAAGAGTACAGTGGAGTACAGTGGAGCACAGTAGAGGTGGAGTACAGTAGAGTACAGTAGAGGTAGAGTACAGTGGAGTAAAATAGAGATAGAGTACAGTGGAGTAGAGTAGAGATAGAGTACAGTGGAGCACAGCAGAGGTAGAGTACAGTGGATCACAGTAGAGATAGAGTACAGTGGAGTACAGTGGTGCACAGTAGAGGTAGAGTACAGCCGAGAACAGTAGAGATAGAGTACAGTGGAGCACAGTAGAGGTTGAGTACAGTGGAGCACAGTAGAGATAGAGTACAGTGGAGTACAGTAGAGGTAGAGTACAGTGGAGCACAGTAGAGGTAGAGTACAGTGGAGTACAGTGGAGCACAGTAGAGGTGGAGTACAGTAGAGTACAGTAGACTTAGAGAACAGTACAGTACAGTAGAGGTAGAGTACAGTGGAGTACAGTAGAGATAGAGTACAGTAGAGCACAGTAGAGGTAGAATACAGTGGAGTACAGTAGAGGTAGAGTACAGTGGAGTACAGTAGAGGTAGAATGGAGTACAGTAGAGGTAGAGTACAGTGGAGCACAGTAGATGTAGAGTACAGTGGAGTACAGTAGAGGTAGAGTACAGTGGAGCACAGTAGAGCTGGAGTACAGTGGAGTACAGTGGAGCACAGTAGAGGTGGAGTACAGTAGAGTAGAGTAGAGGTAGAGTACAGTGGAGTACAGTAGATATAGAGTAGAGTGGAGTAGAGTAGAGATAGAGTACAGTGGATTAGAGTAGAGATAGAGTACAGTGGAGTATAGTTGAGGTAGAGTACAGTGGAGCACACTGGAGGTAGAGTAGAGTGGAGTATAGTTTAGGTAGACTACAGTGGAGTACAGTAGAGGTAGAGTACAGTAGAGCACAGTAGAGATAGAGTACAGTGGAGTACAGTAGAGGAAGAGTACAGTGGAGTACAGTAGAGATAGAGTACAGTGGAGCACAGTAGAGGTAGAGTACAGTGGAGCACAGTAGAGGTAGATTACAGTGGAGTACAGTAGAGGTAGTGTACAGTGGAACACAGTAGAGGTAGAGTACAGTGGAGCACAGTAGAGGTAGAGTACAGTGGAGTACAGTAGAGGTAGAGTACAGTGGAGCACTGTAGAGGTGGAGTACAGTGGAGTACAGTAGAGGTAGAGTACAGTGGAGCACAGTAGAGATAGAGTACAGTAGAGCACAGTAGAGGTAGAGTACAGTGGAGCACAGTAGAGGTAAAGTACAGTCGAGTATAGTTGAGGTAGACTACAGTAGAGTACAGTAGAGGTAGAGTACAGTGGAGCACAGTAGAGGTAGAGTAGAGTGGAGCACATTAGAGGTGGAGTAGAGTAGAGTACAGTAGAGGTAGAGTACAGTGGAGCAGAGTAGAGATAGAGTACAGTAGAGCACAGTAGAGGTAGAGCACAGTGGAGCACTGTGGAGGTAGAGTACAGTGGAGTACAGTAGAGATAAAGTACAGTGGAGCAGAGTAGAGGTAGAGTACAGTGGAGCACAGTAGAGGTAGAGTACAGTGGAGCACAGTAGAGGTAGAGTACAGTGGAGTACAGTAGAGGTAGTGTACAGTGAAGCACAGTAGAGGTAGAGTACAGTGGAGCACAGTAGAGGTAGAGTACAGTGGGGTACAGTAGAAATAGAGTACAGTGGAGCACAGTAGAGAAGAGTACAGTAGAGCACAGTAGAGGTAGAGTACAGTGGAGCACAGTAGAGATAGAGTACAGTGGAGTACAGTAGAGGAAGAGTACAGTGGAGTACAGTGGAGCAGAGTAGAGGTGGAGTACAGTAGAGTACAGTAGAGGTAGAGTACAGTGGAGTAAAATAGAGATAGAGTACAGTGGAGTAGAGTAGAGATAGAGTACAGTGGAGCACAGCAGAGGTAGAGTACAGTGGATCACAGTAGAGATAGAGTACAGTGGAGTACAGTGGTGCACAGTAGAGGTAGAGTACAGTGGAGCACAGTAGAGATAGAGTACAGTGGAGTACAGTAGAGGTAGAGTACAGTGGAGCACAGTAGAGGTAGAGTACAGTGGAGTACAGTGGAGCACAGTAGAGGTGGAGTACAGTAGAGTACAGTAGACTTAGAGAACAGTACAGTACAGTAGAGGTAGAGTACAGTGGAGTACAGTAGAGATAGAGTACAGTAGAGCAGAGTAGAGGTAGAATACAGTGGAGTACAGTAGAGGTAGAGTACAGTGGAGTACAGTAGAGGTAGAGTAGAGTAGAGCAGAGTAGAGGTAGAGTACAGTGGAGTACAGTAGAGGTAGAGCACAGTGGAGCACTGTAGTAGAGATAGAGTACAGTGGAGCACAGTAGAGGTAGAGTACAGTGGAGCACAGTAGAGATAGAGTACAGTAGAGCAGAGTAGAGGTAGAGTACAGTGGAGTAAAGTAGAGGTAGAGTACAGTAGAACACTGTAGAGATAAGTGCAGTGGAGTATAGTAGAGGTAGAGTACAGTGGAGTACAGTAGAGGTAGAGTACAGTGGAGTACAGTAGAGATAGAGTAGAGTAGAACAGAGTAGAGGTAGAGTACAGTGGAGTACAGTAGAGGTAGAATACAGTGGAGTACTGTAGAGATAGAGTACAGTGGAGTACAGTAGAGATAGAGTAGAGTAGAGCAGAGTAGAGGTAGAGTACAGTGGAGTACAGTAGAGGTAGAGCACAGTGGAGCACTGTAGTAGAGATAGAATACAGTGGAGCACAGTAGAGGTAGAGTACGGTGGAGCACAGTGGAGATAGAGTACAGTAGAGCAGAGTAGAGGTAGAGTACAGTGGAGTAAAGTAGAGGTAGAGTACAGTAGAACACTGTAGAGATAAGTGCAGTGGAGTATAGTAGAGGTAGAGTACAGTGGAGTACAGTAGAGGTAGAGTACAGTGGAGTACAGTAGAGGTAGAGTAAAGTGGAGCACATTAGAGGTGGAGTAGAGAAGAGTACAGTAGAGGTAGAGTACAGTGGAGTACATTAGAGGTAGAGTACAGTGGAGCACAGTAGAGGTAGAGTAGAGTGGAGTATAGTAGAGGTAGAGTACAGTGGAGAACAGTAGAGGTAGAGTACAGTGGAGTAGAGTAGAGATAGAGTACAGTGGAGCACAGCAGAGGTAGAGTACAGTGGATCACAGTAGAGATAGAGTACAGTGGAGTACAGTGGAGCACAGTAGAGGAATAGTACAGTGGAGCACAGTAGAGATAGATTACAGTGGAGTACAGTAGAGATAGAGTAAAGTGGAGTACAGTAGAGGTAGAGCACAGTAGAGCAGAGTAGAGGTAGAGTACAGTGGAGTACAGTAGAGGTAGAGCACAGTGGAGCACTGTGGAGGTAGAGTACAGTGGAGTACAGTAGAGATAAAGTACAGTGGAGCAGAGTAGAGGTAGAGTACAGTGGAACACAGTAGAGGTAGAGTACAGTGGAGCACAGTAGAGGTAGAGTACAGTGGAGTACAGTAGAGGTAGTGTACAGTGGAGCACAGTAGAGGTAGAGTACAGTGGAGCACAGTAGAGGTAGAGTACAGTGGGGTACAGTAGAAATAGAGTACAGTGGAACACAGTAGAGAAGAGTAGAGTAGAGCACAGTAGAGGTAGAGTACAGTGGAGCACAGTAGAGATAGAGTATAGTGGAGTACAGTAGAGGAAGAGTACAGTGGAGTACAGTGGAGCACAGTAGAGGTGGAGTACAGTAGAGTACAGTAGAGGTAGAGTACAGTGGAGTAAAATAGAGATAGAGTACAGTGGAGTAGAGTAGAGATAGAGTACAGTGGAGCACAGCAGAGGTAGAGTACAGTGGAGCACAGCAGAGGTAGAGTACAGTGGATCACAGTAGAGATAGAGTACAGTGGAGTACAGTGGTGCACAGTAGAGGTAGAGTACAGCCGAGAACAGTAGAGATAGAGTACAGTGGAGTACAGTAGAGGTAGAGCACAGTGGAGCACTGTAGTAGAGAAAGAGTACAGTGGAGCACAGTAGAGGTAGAGTACAGTGGAGCACAGTAGAGATAGAGTACAGTAGAGCAGAGTAGAGGTAGAGTACAGTGGAGTACAGTAGAGGTAGAGTACAGTAGAACACTGTAGAGATAAGTGCAGTGGAGTATAGTAGAGGTAGAGTACAGTGGAGTACAGTAGAGGTAGAGTACAGTGGAGCACATTAGAGGTGGAGTAGAGAAGAGTACAGTAGAGGTAGAGTACAGTGGAGTACATTAGAGGTAGAGTACAGTGGAGCACAGTAGAGGTAGAGTAGAGTGGAGTATAGTAGAGGTAGAGTAGAGTGGAGAACAGTAGAGGTAGAGTACAGTGGAGTAGAGTAGAGATAGAGTACAGTGGAGCACAGCAGAGGTAGAGTACAGTGGATCACAGTAGAGATAGAGTACAGTGGAGTACAGTGGAGCAAAGTAGAGGAATAGTACAGTGGAGCACAGTAGAGATAGATTACAGTGGAGTACAGTAGAGATAGATTACAGTGGAGTACAGTAGAGGTAGAGCACAGTAGAGCAGAGTAGAGGTAGAGTACAGTGGAGTACAGTAGAGGTAGAGCACAGTGGAGCACTGTGGAGGTAGAGTACAGTGGAGTACAGTAGAGATAAAGTACAGTGGCGCAGAGTAGAGGTAGAGTACAGTGGAGTAAAGTAGAGGTAGAGTACAGTGGAGCACAGTAGAGGTAGAGTAGAGTGGAGTATAGTAGAGATAGAGTACAGTGGAGTACAGTAGAGGAAGAGTACAGTGGAGTACAGTGGAGCACAGTAGAGGTGGAGTACAGTAGAGTACAGTAGAGGTAGAGTACAGTGGAGTAAAATAGAGATAGAGTACAGTGGAGTAGAGTAGAGATAGAGTACAGTGGAGCACAGCAGAGGTAGAGTACAGTGGATCACAGTAGAGATAGAGTACAGTGGAGTACAGTGGTGCACAGTAGAGGTAGAGTACAGTGGAGCACAGTAGAGGTAGAGTACAGTGGAGCACAGTAGAGGTAGAGTACAGTGGAGCACAGTAGAGGTAGAGTACAGTGGAGTACAGTAGAGGTAGTGTACAGTGGAGCACAGTAGAGGTAGAGTACAGTGGAGCACAGTAGAGGTAGAGTACAGTGGGGTACAGTAGAAATAGAGTACAGTGGAGCACAATAGAGTAGAGTACAGTAGAGCACAGTAGAGGTAGAGTACAGTAGAGCACAGTAGAGGTAGAATACAGTGGAGTACAGTAGACGTAGAGCACAGTGGAGTACAGTAGAGGTAGAGTACAGTGGAGTACAGTAGAGGTAGAGTACAGTGGAGCACGGTAGAGGTAGAGTACAGTGGAGCACAGTAGAGCTGGAGTACAGTGGAGTACAGTGGAGCACAGTAGAGGTGGAGTACAGTAGAGTAGAGGTAGAGTACAGTGGAGTACAGTAGAGATAGAATAGAGTGGAGTAGAGTAGAGATAGAGTACAGTGGATTAGAGTAGAGATAGAGTACAGTGGAGTATAGTTGAGGTAGAGTACAGTGGAGCACAGTGGAGGTAGAGTACAGTGGAGTATAGTTTAGGTAGACTACAGTGGAGTACAGTAGAGGTAGAGTACAGTGGAGCACAGTAGAGATAGAGTACAGTAGAGCAGAGTAGAGGTAGAGTACAGTGGATTACAGTAGAGGTAGAGTACAGCGGAGCACTGTAGAGGTGGAGTACAGTGGAGTACAGTAGAGGTAGAGTACAGTGGAGCAGAGTAGAGATAGAGTACAGTAGAGCACAGTAGAGGTAGAGTACAGTGGAGCACAGTAGAGGAAGAGTACAGTGTAGTACAGTAGAAATAGAATACAGTGGAGTACAGTAGAGATAGAGTACAGTCGAACACAGTAGAGATAAGTGCAGTGGAGTATAGTAGAGGTAGAGTACAGTGGAGCACAGTAGAGGTAGAGTACAGCTGAGCACAGTAGAGGTAGAGTAGAGTGGAGCACAGTAGAGGTAGAGTACAGTGGACTACAGTAGAGGTAGTGTACAGTGGGGCACAGTAGAGGTAGAGTACAGTGGAGCACAGTAGAGATAGAGTACAGTAGAGCAGAGTAGAGGTAGAGTACAGTGGAATACAGTAGAGGTAGAGTACAGTGGAGCACTGTAGAGGTGGAGTACAGTGGAGTACAGTAGAGGTAGAGTACAGTGGAGCACAGTAGAGATAGAGTACAGTAGAGCACAGTAGAGGTAGAGTACAGTGGAGCACAGTAGAGCTAGAGTACAGTGGAGTACAGTGGAGCACAGTAGAGGTGGAGTACAGTAGAGTACAGTAGAGGTAGAGAACAGTACAGTACAGTAGAGGTAGAGTACAGTGGAGCACAGTAGATGTAGAGTACAGTGGAGCACAGTAGAGGTAGAGTACAGGGGAGTATAGTTGAGGTAGAATACAGTGGAGTACAGTAGAGATAGAGTACAGTGGAGTACAGTAGAGATAGAGTAGAGTAGAGCAGAGTAGAGGTAGAGTACAGTGGAGTACAGTAGAGGTAGAGCACAGTGGAGCACTGTAGTAGAGATAGAGTACAGTGGAGCACAGTAGAGGTAGAGTACAGTGGAGCACAGTAGAGATAGAGTACAGTAGAGCAGAGTAGAGGTAGAGTACAGTGGAGTACAGTAGAGGTAGAGTACAGTAGAACACTGTAGAGATAAGTGCAGTGGAGTATAGTAGAGGTAGAGTACAGTGGAGTACAGTAGAGGTAGAGTACAGTGGAGTACAGTAGAGGTAGAGTAAAGTGGAGCACATTAGAGGTGGAGTAGAGAAGAGTACAGTAGAGGTAGAGTACAGTGGAGTGCATTAGAGGTAGAGTACAGTGGAGCACAGTAGAGGTAGAGTAGAGTGGAGTATAGTAGAGGTAGAGTACAGTGGAGAACAGTAGAGGTAGAGTACAGTGGAGTAGAGTAGAGATAGAGTACAGTGGAGCACAGCAGAGGTAGAGTACAGTGGATCACAGTAGAGATAGAGTACAGTGGAGTACAGTGGAGCACAGTAGAGGAATAGTACAGTGGAGCACAGTAGAGATAGATTACAGTGGAGTACAGTAGAGATAGAGTACAGTGGAGTAAAGTAGAGGTAGAGCACAGTAGAGCAGAGTAGAGGTAGAGTACAGTGGAGTACAGTAGAGGTAGAGCACAGTGGAGCACTGTGGAGGTAGAGTACAGTGGAGTACAGTAGAGATAAAGTACAGTGGAGCAGAGTAGAGGTAGAGTACAGTGGAACACAGTAGAGGTAGAGTACAGTGGAGCACAGTAGAGGTAGAGTACAGTGGAGTACAGTAGAGGTAGAGTACAGTGGAGCACAGTAGAGGTAGAGTACAGTGGGGTACAGTAGAAATAGAGTACAGTGGAGCACAGTAGAGAAGAGTACAGTAGAGCACAGTAGAGGTAGAGTACAGTGGAGCACAGTAGAGATAGAGTATAGTGGAGTACAGTAGAGGAAGAGTACAGTGGAGTACAGTGGAGCACAGTAGAGGTGGAGTACAGTAGAGTACAGTAGAGGTAGAGTACAGTGGAGTAAAATAGAGATAGAGTACAGTGGAGTAGAGTAGAGATAGAGTACAGTGGAGCACAGCAGAGGTAGAGTACAGTGGATCACAGTAGAGATAGAGTACAGTGGAGTACAGTGGTGCACAGTAGAGGTAGAGTACAGCCGAGAACAGTAGAGATAGAGTACAGTGGAGCACAGTAGAGGTTGAGTACAGTGGAGCACAGTAGAGATAGAGTACAGTGGAGTACAGTAGAGGTAGAGTACAGTGGAGCACAGTAGAGGTAGAGTACAGTGGAGTACAGTGGAGCACAGTAGAGGTGGAGTACAGTAGAGTACAGTAGACTTAGAGAACAGTACAGTACAGTAGAGGTAGAGTACAGTGGAGTACAGTAGAGATAGAGTACAGTAGAGCACAGTAGAGGTAGAATACAGTGGAGTACAGTAGAGGTAGAGTACAGTGGAGTACAGTAGAGGTAGAATGGAGTACAGTAGAGGTAGAGTACAGTGGAGCACAGTAGATGTAGAGTACAGTGGAGTACAGTAGAGGTAGAGTACAGTGGAGCACAGTAGAGCTGGAGTACAGTGGAGTACAGTGGAGCACAGTAGAGGTGGAGTACAGTAGAGTAGAGTAGAGGTAGAGTACAGTGGAGTACAGTAGATATAGAGTAGAGTGGAGTAGAGTAGAGATAGAGTACAGTGGATTAGAGTAGAGATAGAGTACAGTGGAGTATAGTTGAGGTAGAGTACAGTGGAGCACACTGGAGGTAGAGTAGAGTGGAGTATAGTTTAGGTAGACTACAGTGGAGTACAGTAGAGGTTGAGTACAGTAGAGCACAGTAGAGATAGAGTACAGTGGAGTACAGTAGAGGAAGAGTACAGTGGAGTACAGTAGAGATAGAGTACAGTGGAGCACAGTAGAGGTAGAGTACAGTGGAGCACAGTAGAGGTAGAGTACAGTGGAGTACAGTAGAGGTAGTGTACAGTGGAACACAGTAGAGGTAGAGTACAGTGGAGCACAGTAGAGGTAGAGTACAGTGGAGTACAGTAGAGGTAGAGTACAGTGGAGCACTGTAGAGGTGGAGTACAGTGGAGTACAGTAGAGGTAGAGTACAGTGGAGCACAGTAGAGATAGAGTACAGTAGAGCACAGTAGAGGTAGAGTACAGTGGAGCACAGTAGAGGTAAAGTACAGTCGAGTATAGTTGAGGTAGACTACAGTAGAGTACAGTAGAGGTAGAGTACAGTGGAGCACAGTAGAGGTAGAGTAGAGTGGAGCACATTAGAGGTGGAGTAGAGTAGAGTACAGTAGAGGTAGAGTACAGTGGAGCAGAGTAGAGATAGAGTACAGTAGAGCACAGTAGAGGTAGAGCACAGTGGAGCACTGTGGAGGTAGAGTACAGTGGAGTACAGTAGAGATAAAGTACAGTGGAGCAGAGTAGAGGTAGAGTACAGTGGAGCACAGTAGAGGTAGAGTACAGTGGAGCACAGTAGAGGTAGAGTACAGTGGAGTACAGTAGAGGTAGTGTACAGTGAAGCACAGTAGAGGTAGAGTACAGTGGAGCACAGTAGAGGTAGAGTACAGTGGGGTACAGTAGAAATAGAGTACAGTGGAGCACAGTAGAGAAGAGTACAGTAGAGCACAGTAGAGGTAGAGTACAGTGGAGCACAGTAGAGATAGAGTACAGTGGAGTACAGTAGAGGAAGAGTACAGTGGAGTACAGTGGAGCAGAGTAGAGGTGGAGTACAGTAGAGTACAGTAGAGGTAGAGTACAGTGGAGTAAAATAGAGATAGAGTACAGTGGAGTAGAGTAGAGATAGAGTACAGTGGAGCACAGCAGAGGTAGAGTACAGTGGATCACAGTAGAGATAGAGTACAGTGGAGTACAGTGGTGCACAGTAGAGGTAGAGTACAGTGGAGCACAGTAGAGATAGAGTACAGTGGAGTACAGTAGAGGTAGAGTACAGTGGAGCACAGTAGAGGTAGAGTACAGTGGAGTACAGTGGAGCACAGTAGAGGTGGAGTACAGTAGAGTACAGTAGACTTAGAGAACAGTACAGTACAGTAGAGGTAGAGTACAGTGGAGTACAGTAGAGATAGAGTACAGTAGAGCAGAGTAGAGGTAGAATACAGTGGAGTACAGTAGAGGTAGAGTACAGTGGAGTACAGTAGAGGTAGAGTAGAGTAGAGCAGAGTAGAGGTAGAGTACAGTGGAGTACAGTAGAGGTAGAGCACAGTGGAGCACTGTAGTAGAGATAGAGTACAGTGGAGCACAGTAGAGGTAGAGTACAGTGGAGCACAGTAGAGATAGAGTACAGTAGAGCAGAGTAGAGGTAGAGTACAGTGGAGTAAAGTAGAGGTAGAGTACAGTAGAACACTGTAGAGATAAGTGCAGTGGAGTATAGTAGAGGTAGAGTACAGTGGAGTACAGTAGAGGTAGAGTACAGTGGAGTACAGTAGAGATAGAGTAGAGTAGAACAGAGTAGAGGTAGAGTACAGTGGAGTACAGTAGAGGTAGAATACAGTGGAGTACTGTAGAGATAGAGTACAGTGGAGTACAGTAGAGATAGAGTAGAGTAGAGCAGAGTAGAGGTAGAGTACAGTGGAGTACAGTAGAGGTAGAGCACAGTGGAGCACTGTAGTAGAGATAGAATACAGTGGAGCACAGTAGAGGTAGAGTACGGTGGAGCACAGTGGAGATAGAGTACAGTAGAGCAGAGTAGAGGTAGAGTACAGTGGAGTAAAGTAGAGGTAGAGTACAGTAGAACACTGTAGAGATAAGTGCAGTGGAGTATAGTAGAGGTAGAGTACAGTGGAGTACAGTAGAGGTAGAGTACAGTGGAGTACAGTAGAGGTAGAGTAAAGTGGAGCACATTAGAGGTGGAGTAGAGAAGAGTACAGTAGAGGTAGAGTACAGTGGAGTACATTAGAGGTAGAGTACAGTGGAGCACAGTAGAGGTAGAGTAGAGTGGAGTATAGTAGAGGTAGAGTACAGTGGAGAACAGTAGAGGTAGAGTACAGTGGAGTAGAGTAGAGATAGAGTACAGTGGAGCACAGCAGAGGTAGAGTACAGTGGATCACAGTAGAGATAGAGTACAGTGGAGTACAGTGGAGCACAGTAGAGGAATAGTACAGTGGAGCACAGTAGAGATAGATTACAGTGGAGTACAGTAGAGATAGAGTAAAGTGGAGTACAGTAGAGGTAGAGCACAGTAGAGCAGAGTAGAGGTAGAGTACAGTGGAGTACAGTAGAGGTAGAGCACAGTGGAGCACTGTGGAGGTAGAGTACAGTGGAGTACAGTAGAGATAAAGTACAGTGGAGCAGAGTAGAGGTAGAGTACAGTGGAACACAGTAGAGGTAGAGTACAGTGGAGCACAGTAGAGGTAGAGTACAGTGGAGTACAGTAGAGGTAGTGTACAGTGGAGCACAGTAGAGGTAGAGTACAGTGGAGCACAGTAGAGGTAGAGTACAGTGGGGTACAGTAGAAATAGAGTACAGTGGAACACAGTAGAGAAGAGTAGAGTAGAGCACAGTAGAGGTAGAGTACAGTGGAGCACAGTAGAGATAGAGTATAGTGGAGTACAGTAGAGGAAGAGTACAGTGGAGTACAGTGGAGCACAGTAGAGGTGGAGTACAGTAGAGTACAGTAGAGGTAGAGTACAGTGGAGTAAAATAGAGATAGAGTACAGTGGAGTAGAGTAGAGATAGAGTACAGTGGAGCACAGCAGAGGTAGAGTACAGTGGAGCACAGCAGAGGTAGAGTACAGTGGATCACAGTAGAGATAGAGTACAGTGGAGTACAGTGGTGCACAGTAGAGGTAGAGTACAGCCGAGAACAGTAGAGATAGAGTACAGTGGAGTACAGTAGAGGTAGAGTACAGTGGAGCACAGTAGAGATAGAGTACAGTGGAGTACAGTAGAGGTAGAGTACAGTGGAGCACAGTAGAGGTAGAGTACAGTGGAGTACAGTGGAGCACAGTAGAGGTGGAGTACAGTAGAGTACAGTAGACTTAGAGAACAGTAGAGTACAGTAGAGGTAGAGTACAGTGGAGTACAGTAGAGATAGAGTACAGTAGAGCACAGTAGAGGTAGAATACAGTGGAGTACAGTAGAGGTAGAGTACAGTGGAGTACAGTAGAGGTAGAGTAGAGTGGAGTACAGTAGAGGTAGAGTACAGTGGAGCACAGTAGATGTAGAGTACAGTGGAGTACAGTAGAGGTAGAGTACAGTGGAGCACAGTAGAGCTGGAGTACAGTGGAGTACAGTGGAGCACAGTAGAGGTGGAGTACAGTAGAGTAGAGTAGAGGTAGAGTACAGTGGAGTAGAGTAGAGATAGAGTAGAGTGGAGTAGAGTAGAGATAGAGTACAGTGGATTAGAGTAGAGATAGAGTACAGTGGAGTATAGTTGAGGTAGAGTACAGTGGAGCACACTGGAGGTAGAGTAGAGTGGAGTATAGTTTAGGTAGACTACAGTGGAGTACAGTAGAGGTAGAGTACAGTGGAGCACAGTAGAGATAGAGTACAGTGGAGTACAGTAGAGGAAGAGTACAGTTGAGTACAGTAGAGATAGAGTACAGTGGAGCACAGTAGAGGTAGAGTACAGTGGAGCACAGTAGAGGTAGAGTACAGTGGAGCACAGTAGAGGTAGAGTACAGTGGAGTACAGTAGAGGTAGTGTACAGTGGAACACAGTAGAGGTAGAGTACAGTGGAGCACAGTAGAGGTAGAGTACAGTGGAGTACAGTAGAGGTAGAGTACAGTGGAGCACTGTAGAGGTGGAGTACAGTGGAGTACAGTAGAGGTAGAGTACAGTGGAGCACAGTAGAGATAGAGTACAGTAGAGCACAGTAGAGGTAGAGTACAGTGGAGCACAGTAGAGGTAAAGTACAGTCGAGTATAGTTGAGGTAGACTACAGTAGAGTACAGTAGAGGTAGAGTACAGTGGAGCACAGTAGAGGTAGAGTAGAGTGGAGCACATTAGAGGTGGAGTAGAGTAGAGTACAGTAGAGGTAGAGTACAGTGGAGCACAGTAGAGATAGAGTACAGCAGAGCACAGTAGAGGTAGAGCACAGTGGAGCACTGTGGAGGTAGAGTACAGTGGAGTACAGTAGAGATAAAGTACAGTGGAGCAGAGTAGAGGTAGAGTACAGTGGAGGACAGTAGAGGTAGAGTACAGTGGAGCACAGTAGAGGTAGAGTACAGTGGAGTACAGTAGAGGTAGTGTACAGTGGAGCACAGTAGAGGTAGAGTACAGTGGAGCACAGTAGAGGTAGAGTACAGTGGGGTACAGTAGAAATAGAGTACAGTGGAGCACAGTAGAGAAGAGTACAGTAGAGCACAGTAGAGGTAGAGTACAGTGGAGCACAGTAGAGATAGAGTACAGTGGAGTACAGTAGATGAAGAGTACAGTGGAGTACAGTGGAGCACAGTAGAGGTGGAGTACAGTAGAGTACAGTAGAGGTAGAGTACAGTGGAGTAAAATAGAGATAGAGTACAGTGGAGTAGAGTAGAGATAGAGTACAGTGGAGCACAGCAGAGGTAGAGTACAGTGGATCACAGTAGAGATAGAGTACAGTGGAGTACAGTGGTGCACAGTAGAGGTAGAGTACAGCGGAGAACAGTAGAGATAGAGTACAGTGGAGTACAGTAGAGGTAGAGTACAGTGGAGCACAGTAGAGATAGAGTACAGTGGAGTACAGTAGAGGTAGAGTACAGTGGAGCACAGTAGAGGTAGAGTACAGTGGAGTACAGTGGAGCACAGTAGAGGTGGAGTACAGTAGAGTACAGTAGACTTAGAGAACAGTACAGTACAGTAGAGGTAGAGTACAGTGGAGTAAAGTAGAGATAGAGTACAGTAGAGCACAGTAGAGGTAGAATACAGTGGAGTACAGTAGAGGTAGAGTACAGTGGAGTACAGTAGAGGTAGAGTAGAGTGGAGTACTGTAGAGGTAGAGTACAGTGGAGCACAGTAGATGTAGAGTACAGTGGAGTACAGTAGAGGTAGAGTACAGTGGAGCACAGTAGAGCTGGAGTACAGTGGAGTACAGTGGAGCACAGTAGAGGTGGAGTACAGTAGAGTAGAGTAGAGGTAGAGTACAGTGGAGTACAGTAGAGATAGAGTAGAGTGGAGTAGAGTAGAGATAGAGTACAGTGGATTAGAGTAGAGATAGAGTACAGTGGAGTATAGTTGAGGTAGAGTACAGTGGAGCACACTGGAGGTAGAGTACAGTGGAGCACATTAGAGGTGGAGTAGAGAAGAGTACAGTAGAGGTAGAGTACAGTGGAGTACATTAGAGGTAGAGTACAGTGGAGCACAGTAGAGGTAGAGTAGAGTGGAGTATAGTAGAGGTAGAGTACAGTGGAGAACAGTAGAGGTAGAGTACAGTGGAGTAGAGTAGAGATAGAGTACAGTGGAGCACAGCAGAGGTAGAGTACAGTGGATCACAGTAGAGATAGAGTACAGTGGAGTACAGTGGAGCACAGTAGAGGAATAGTACAGTGGAGCACAGTAGAGATAGATTACAGTGGAGTACAGTAGAGATAGAGTACAGTGGAGTACAGTAGAGGTAGAGCACAGTAGAGCAGAGTAGAGGTAGAGTACAGTGGAGTACAGTAGAGGTAGAGCACAGTGGAGCACTGTGGAGGTAGAGTACAGTGGAGTACAGTAGAGATAAAGTACAGTGGCGCAGAGTAGAGGTAGAGTACAGTGGAGTACAGTAGAGGTAGAGTACAGTGGAGCACAGTAGAGGTAGAGTAGAGTGGAGTATAGTAGAGATAGAGTACAGTGGAGTACAGTAGAGGAAGAGTACAGTGGAGTACAGTGGAGCACAGTAGAGGTGGAGTACAGTAGAGTACAGTAGAGGTAGAGTACAGTGGAGTAAAATAGAGATAGAGTACAGTGGAGTAGAGTAGAGATAGAGTACAGTGGAGCACAGCAGAGGTAGAGTACAGTGGATCACAGTAGAGATAGAGTACAGTGGAGTACAGTGGTGCACAGTAGAGGTAGAGTACAGTGGAGCACAGTAGAGGTAGAGTACAGTGGAGCACAGTAGAGGTAGAGTACAGTGGAGTACAGTAGAGGTAGTGTACAGTGGAGCACAGTAGAGGTAGAGTACAGTGGAGCACAGTAGAGGTAGAGTACAGTGGGGTACAGTAGAAATAGAGTACAGTGGAGCACAATAGAGTAGAGTACAGTAGAGCACAGTAGAGGTAGAGTACAGTAGAGCACAGTAGAGGTAGAATACAGTGGAGTACAGTAGACGTAGAGCACAGTGGAGTACAGTAGAGGTAGAGTACAGTGGAGTACAGTAGAGGTAGAGTACAGTGGAGCACGGTAGAGGTAGAGTACAGTGGAGCACAGTAGAGCTGGAGTACAGTGGAGTACAGTGGAGCACAGTAGAGGTGGAGTACAGTAGAGTAGAGGTAGAGTACAGTGGAGTACAGTAGAGATAGAATAGAGTGGAGTAGAGTAGAGATAGAGTACAGTGGATTAGAGTAGAGATAGAGTACAGTGGAGTATAGTTGAGGTAGAGTACAGTGGAGCACAGTGGAGGTAGAGTACAGTGGAGTATAGTTTAGGTAGACTACAGTGGAGTACAGTAGAGGTAGAGTACAGTGGAGCACAGTAGAGATAGAGTACAGTAGAGCAGAGTAGAGGTAGAGTACAGTGGATTACAGTAGAGGTAGAGTACAGCGGAGCACTGTAGAGGTGGAGTACAGTGGAGTACAGTAGAGGTAGAGTACAGTGGAGCAGAGTAGAGATAGAGTACAGTAGAGCACAGTAGAGGTAGAGTACAGTGGAGCACAGTAGAGGAAGAGTACAGTGTAGTACAGTAGAAATAGAATACAGTGGAGTACAGTAGAGATAGAGTACAGTCGAACACAGTAGAGATAAGTGCAGTGGATTATAGTAGAGGTAGAGTACAGTGGAGCACAGTAGAGGTAGAGTACAGCTGAGCACAGTAGAGGTAGAGTAGAGTGGAGCACAGTAGAGGTAGAGTACAGTGGACTACAGTAGAGGTAGTGTACAGTGGGGCACAGTAGAGGTAGAGTACAGTGGAGCACAGTAGAGATAGAGTACAGTAGAGCAGAGTAGAGGTAGAGTACAGTGGAATACAGTAGAGGTAGAGTACAGTGGAGCACTGTAGAGGTGGAGTACAGTGGAGTACAGTAGAGGTAGAGTACAGTGGAGCACAGTAGAGATAGAGTACAGTAGAGCACAGTAGAGGTAGAGTACAGTGGAGCACAGTAGAGCTAGAGTACAGTGGAGTACAGTGGAGCACAGTAGAGGTGGAGTACAGTAGAGTACAGTAGAGGTAGAGAACAGTACAGTACAGTAGAGGTAGAGTACAGTGGAGCACAGTAGATGTAGAGTACAGTGGAGCACAGTAGAGGTAGAGTACAGGGGAGTATAGTTGAGGTAGAATACAGTGGAGTACAGTAGAGATAGAGTACAGTGGAGTACAGTAGAGATAGAGTAGAGTAGAGCAGAGTAGAGGTAGAGTACAGTGGAGTACAGTAGAGGTAGAGCACAGTGGAGCACTGTAGTAGAGATAGAGTACAGTGGAGCACAGTAGAGGTAGAGTACAGTGGAGCACAGTAGAGATAGAGTATAGTGGAGTACAGTAGAGGAAGAGTACAGTGGAGTACAGTGGAGCACAGTAGAGGTGGAGTACAGTAGAGTACAGTAGAGGTAGAGTACAGTGGAGTAAAATAGAGATAGAGTACAGTGGAGTAGAGTAGAGATAGAGTACAGTGGAGCACAGCAGAGGTAGAGTACAGTGGATCACAGTAGAGATAGAGTACAGTGGAGTACAGTGGTGCACAGTAGAGGTAGAGTACAGCCGAGAACAGTAGAGATAGAGTACAGTGGAGCACAGTAGAGGTTGAGTACAGTGGAGCACAGTAGAGATAGAGTACAGTGGAGTACAGTAGAGGTAGAGTACAGTGGAGCACAGTAGAGGTAGAGTACAGTGGAGTACAGTGGAGCACAGTAGAGGTGGAGTACAGTAGAGTACAGTAGACTTAGAGAACAGTACAGTACAGTAGAGGTAGAGTACAGTGGAGTACAGTAGAGATAGAGTACAGTAGAGCACAGTAGAGGTAGAATACAGTGGAGTACAGTAGAGGTAGAGTACAGTGGAGTACAGTAGAGGTAGAATGGAGTACAGTAGAGGTAGAGTACAGTGGAGCACAGTAGATGTAGAGTACAGTGGAGTACAGTAGAGGTAGAGTACAGTGGAGCACAGTAGAGCTGGAGTACAGTGGAGTACAGTGGAGCAGAGTAGAGGTGGAGTACAGTAGAGTAGAGTAGAGGTAGAGTACAGTGGAGTACAGTAGATATAGAGTAGAGTGGAGTAGAGTAGAGATAGAGTACAGTGGATTAGAGTAGAGATAGAGTACAGTGGAGTATAGTTGAGGTAGAGTACAGTGGAGCACACTGGAGGTAGAGTAGAGTGGAGTATAGTTTAGGTAGACTACAGTGGAGTACAGTAGAGGTAGAGTACAGTAGAGCACAGTAGAGATAGAGTACAGTGGAGTACAGTAGAGGAAGAGTACAGTGGAGTACAGTAGAGATAGAGTACAGTGGAGCACAGTAGAGGTAGAGTACAGTGGAGCACAGTAGAGGTAGATTACAGTGGAGTACAGTAGAGGTAGTGTACAGTGGAACACAGTAGAGGTAGAGTACAGTGGAGCACAGTAGAGGTAGAGTACAGTGGAGTACAGTAGAGGTAGAGTACAGTGGAGCACTGTAGAGGTGGAGTACAGTGGAGTACAGTAGAGGTAGAGTACAGTGGAGCACAGTAGAGATAGAGTACAGTAGAGCACAGTAGAGGTAGAGTACAGTGGAGCACAGTAGAGGTAAAGTACAGTCGAGTATAGTTGAGGTAGACTACAGTAGAGTACAGTAGAGGTAGAGTACAGTGGAGCACAGTAGAGGTAGAGTAGAGTGGAGCACATTAGAGGTGGAGTAGAGTAGAGTACAGTAGAGGTAGAGTACAGTGGAGCAGAGTAGAGATAGAGTACAGTAGAGCACAGTAGAGGTAGAGCACAGTGGAGCACTGTGGAGGTAGAGTACAGTGGAGTACAGTAGAGATAAAGTACAGTGGAGCAGAGTAGAGGTAGAGTACAGTGGAGCACAGTAGAGGTAGAGTACAGTGGAGCACAGTAGAGGTAGAGTACAGTGGAGTACAGTAGAGGTAGTGTACAGTGAAGCACAGTAGAGGTAGAGTACAGTGGAGCACAGTAGAGGTAGAGTACAGTGGGGTACAGTAGAAATAGAGTACAGTGGAGCACAGTAGAGAAGAGTACAGTAGAGCACAGTAGAGGTAGAGTACAGTGGAGCACAGTAGAGATAGAGTACAGTGGAGTACAGTAGAGGAAGAGTACAGTGGAGTACAGTGGAGCAGAGTAGAGGTGGAGTACAGTAGAGTACAGTAGAGGTAGAGTACAGTGGAGTAAAATAGAGATAGAGTACAGTGGAGTAGAGTAGAGATAGAGTACAGTGGAGCACAGCAGAGGTAGAGTACAGTGGATCACAGTAGAGATAGAGTACAGTGGAGTACAGTGGTGCACAGTAGAGGTAGAGTACAGTGGAGCACAGTAGAGATAGAGTACAGTGGAGTACAGTAGAGGTAGAGTACAGTGGAGCACAGTAGAGGTAGAGTACAGTGGAGTACAGTGGAGCACAGTAGAGGTGGAGTACAGTAGAGTACAGTAGACTTAGAGAACAGTACAGTACAGTAGAGGTAGAGTACAGTGGAGTACAGTAGAGATAGAGTACAGTAGAGCAGAGTAGAGGTAGAATACAGTGGAGTACAGTAGAGGTAGAGTACAGTGGAGTACAGTAGAGGTAGAGTAGAGTAGAGCAGAGTAGAGGTAGAGTACAGTGGAGTACAGTAGAGGTAGAGCACAGTGGAGCACTGTAGTAGAGATAGAGTACAGTGGAGCACAGTAGAGGTAGAGTACAGTGGAGCACAGTAGAGATAGAGTACAGTAGAGCAGAGTAGAGGTAGAGTACAGTGGAGTAAAGTAGAGGTAGAGTACAGTAGAACACTGTAGAGATAAGTGCAGTGGAGTATAGTAGAGGTAGAGTACAGTGGAGTACAGTAGAGGTAGAGTACAGTGGAGTACAGTAGAGATAGAGTAGAGTAGAACAGAGTAGAGGTAGAGTACAGTGGAGTACAGTAGAGGTAGAATACAGTGGAGTACTGTAGAGATAGAGTACAGTGGAGTACAGTAGAGATAGAGTAGAGTAGAGCAGAGTAGAGGTAGAGTACAGTGGAGTACAGTAGAGGTAGAGCACAGTGGAGCACTGTAGTAGAGATAGAATACAGTGGAGCACAGTAGAGGTAGAGTACGGTGGAGCACAGTGGAGATAGAGTACAGTAGAGCAGAGTAGAGGTAGAGTACAGTGGAGTAAAGTAGAGGTAGAGTACAGTAGAACACTGTAGAGATAAGTGCAGTGGAGTATAGTAGAGGTAGAGTACAGTGGAGTACAGTAGAGGTAGAGTACAGTGGAGTACAGTAGAGGTAGAGTAAAGTGGAGCACATTAGAGGTGGAGTAGAGAAGAGTACAGTAGAGGTAGAGTACAGTGGAGTACATTAGAGGTAGAGTACAGTGGAGCACAGTAGAGGTAGAGTAGAGTGGAGTATAGTAGAGGTAGAGTACAGTGGAGAACAGTAGAGGTAGAGTACAGTGGAGTAGAGTAGAGATAGAGTACAGTGGAGCACAGCAGAGGTAGAGTACAGTGGATCACAGTAGAGATAGAGTACAGTGGAGTACAGTGGAGCACAGTAGAGGAATAGTACAGTGGAGCACAGTAGAGATAGATTACAGTGGAGTACAGTAGAGATAGAGTAAAGTGGAGTACAGTAGAGGTAGAGCACAGTAGAGCAGAGTAGAGGTAGAGTACAGTGGAGTACAGTAGAGGTAGAGCACAGTGGAGCACTGTGGAGGTAGAGTACAGTGGAGTACAGTAGAGATAAAGTACAGTGGAGCAGAGTAGAGGTAGAGTACAGTGGAACACAGTAGAGGTAGAGTACAGTGGAGCACAGTAGAGGTAGAGTACAGTGGAGTACAGTAGAGGTAGTGTACAGTGGAGCACAGTAGAGGTAGAGTACAGTGGAGCACAGTAGAGGTAGAGTACAGTGGGGTACAGTAGAAATAGAGTACAGTGGAACACAGTAGAGAAGAGTAGAGTAGAGCACAGTAGAGGTAGAGTACAGTGGAGCACAGTAGAGATAGAGTATAGTGGAGTACAGTAGAGGAAGAGTACAGTGGAGTACAGTGGAGCACAGTAGAGGTGGAGTACAGTAGAGTACAGTAGAGGTAGAGTACAGTGGAGTAAAATAGAGATAGAGTACAGTGGAGTAGAGTAGAGATAGAGTACAGTGGAGCACAGCAGAGGTAGAGTACAGTGGAGCACAGCAGAGGTAGAGTACAGTGGATCACAGTAGAGATAGAGTACAGTGGAGTACAGTGGTGCACAGTAGAGGTAGAGTACAGCCGAGAACAGTAGAGATAGAGTACAGTGGAGTACAGTAGAGGTAGAGTACAGTGGAGCACAGTAGAGATAGAGTACAGTGGAGTACAGTAGAGGTAGAGTACAGTGGAGCACAGTAGAGGTAGAGTACAGTGGAGTACAGTGGAGCACAGTAGAGGTGGAGTACAGTAGAGTACAGTAGACTTAGAGAACAGTAGAGTACAGTAGAGGTAGAGTACAGTGGAGTACAGTAGAGATAGAGTACAGTAGAGCACAGTAGAGGTAAAATACAGTGGAGTACAGTAGAGGTAGAGTACAGTGGAGTACAGTAGAGGTAGAGTAGAGTGGAGTACAGTAGAGGTAGAGTACAGTGGAGCACAGTAGATGTAGAGTACAGTGGAGTACAGTAGAGGTAGAGTACAGTGGAGCACAGTAGAGCTGGAGTACAGTGGAGTACAGTGGAGCACAGTAGAGGTGGAGTACAGTAGAGTAGAGTAGAGGTAGAGTACAGTGGAGTAGAGTAGAGATAGAGTAGAGTGGAGTAGAGTAGAGATAGAGTACAGTGGATTAGAGTAGAGATAGAGTACAGTGGAGTATAGTTGAGGTAGAGTACAGTGGAGCACACTGGAGGTAGAGTAGAGTGGAGTATAGTTTAGGTAGACTACAGTGGAGTACAGTAGAGGTAGAGTACAGTGGAGCACAGTAGAGATAGAGTACAGTGGAGTACAGTAGAGGAAGAGTACAGTTGAGTACAGTAGAGATAGAGTACAGTGGAGCACAGTAGAGGTAGAGTACAGTGGAGCACAGTAGAGGTAGAGTACAGTGGAGCACAGTAGAGGTAGAGTACAGTGGAGTACAGTAGAGGTAGTGTACAGTGGAACACAGTAGAGGTAGAGTACAGTGGAGCACAGTAGAGGTAGAGTACAGTGGAGTACAGTAGAGGTAGAGTACAGTGGAGCACTGTAGAGGTGGAGTACAGTGGAGTACAGTAGAGGTAGAGTACAGTGGAGCACAGTAGAGATAGAGTACAGTAGAGCACAGTAGAGGTAGAGTACAGTGGAGCACAGTAGAGGTAAAGTACAGTCGAGTATAGTTGAGGTAGACTACAGTAGAGTACAGTAGAGGTAGAGTACAGTGGAGCACAGTAGAGGTAGAGTAGAGTGGAGCACATTAGAGGTGGAGTAGAGTAGAGTACAGTAGAGGTAGAGTACAGTGGAGCACAGTAGAGATAGAGTACAGCAGAGCACAGTAGAGGTAGAGCACAGTGGAGCACTGTGGAGGTAGAGTACAGTGGAGTACAGTAGAGATAAAGTACAGTGGAGCAGAGTAGAGGTAGAGTACAGTGGAGGACAGTAGAGGTAGAGTACAGTGGAGCACAGTAGAGGTAGAGTACAGTGGAGTACAGTAGAGGTAGTGTACAGTGGAGCACAGTAGAGGTAGAGTACAGTGGAGCACAGTAGAGGTAGAGTACAGTGGGGTACAGTAGAAATAGAGTACAGTGGAGCACAGTAGAGAAGAGTACAGTAGAGCACAGTAGAGGTAGAGTACAGTGGAGCACAGTAGAGATAGAGTACAGTGGAGTACAGTAGATGAAGAGTACAGTGGAGTACAGTGGAGCACAGTAGAGGTGGAGTACAGTAGAGTACAGTAGAGGTAGAGTACAGTGGAGTAAAATAGAGATAGAGTACAGTGGAGTAGAGTAGAGATAGAGTACAGTGGAGCACAGCAGAGGTAGAGTACAGTGGATCACAGTAGAGATAGAGTACAGTGGAGTACAGTGGTGCACAGTAGAGGTAGAGTACAGCGGAGAACAGTAGAGATAGAGTACAGTGGAGTACAGTAGAGGTAGAGTACAGTGGAGCACAGTAGAGATAGAGTACAGTGGAGTACAGTAGAGGTAGAGTACAGTGGAGCACAGTAGAGGTAGAGTACAGTGGAGTACAGTGGAGCACAGTAGAGGTGGAGTACAGTAGAGTACAGTAGACTTAGAGAACAGTACAGTACAGTAGAGGTAGAGTACAGTGGAGTAAAGTAGAGATAGAGTACAGTAGAGCACAGTAGAGGTAGAATACAGTGGAGTACAGTAGAGGTAGAGTACAGTGGAGTACAGTAGAGGTAGAGTAGAGTGGAGTACAGTAGAGGTAGAGTACAGTGGAGCACAGTAGATGTAGAGTACAGTGGAGTACAGTAGAGGTAGAGTACAGTGGAGCACAGTAGAGCTGGAGTACAGTGGAGTACAGTGGAGCACAGTAGAGGTGGAGTACAGTAGAGTAGAGTAGAGGTAGAGTACAGTGGAGTACAGTAGAGATATAGTAGAGTGGAGTAGAGTAGAGATAGAGTACAGTGGATTAGAGTAGAGATAGAGTACAGTGGAGTATAGTTGAGGTAGAGTACAGTGGAGCACACTGGAGGTAGAGTACAGTGGAGCACATTAGAGGTGGAGTAGAGAAGAGTACAGTAGAGGTAGAGTACAGTGGAGTACATTAGAGGTAGAGTACAGTGGAGCACAGTAGAGGTAGAGTAGAGTGGAGTATAGTAGAGGTAGAGTACAGTGGAGAACAGTAGAGGTAGAGTACAGTGGAGTAGAGTAGAGATAGAGTACAGTGGAGCACAGCAGAGGTAGAGTACAGTGGATCACAGTAGAGATAGAGTACAGTGGAGTACAGTGGAGCACAGTAGAGGAATAGTACAGTGGAGCACAGTAGAGATAGATTACAGTGGAGTACAGTAGAGATAGAGTACAGTGGAGTACAGTAGAGGTAGAGCACAGTAGAGCAGAGTAGAGGTAGAGTACAGTGGAGTACAGTAGAGGTAGAGCACAGTGGAGCACTGTGGAGGTAGAGTACAGTGGAGTACAGTAGAGATAAAGTACAGTGGCGCAGAGTAGAGGTAGAGTACAGTGGAGTACAGTAGAGGTAGAGTACAGTGGAGCACAGTAGAGGTAGAGTAGAGTGGAGTATAGTAGAGATAGAGTACAGTGGAGTACAGTAGAGGAAGAGTACAGTGGAGTACAGTGGAGCACAGTAGAGGTGGAGTACAGTAGAGTACAGTAGAGGTAGAGTACAGTGGAGTAAAATAGAGATAGAGTACAGTGGAGTAGAGTAGAGATAGAGTACAGTGGAGCACAGCAGAGGTAGAGTACAGTGGATCACAGTAGAGATAGAGTACAGTGGAGTACAGTGGTGCACAGTAGAGGTAGAGTACAGTGGAGCACAGTAGAGGTAGAGTACAGTGGAGCACAGTAGAGGTAGAGTACAGTGGAGTACAGTAGAGGTAGTGTACAGTGGAGCACAGTAGAGGTAGAGTACAGTGGAGCACAGTAGAGGTAGAGTACAGTGGGGTACAGTAGAAATAGAGTACAGTGGAGCACAATAGAGTAGAGTACAGTAGAGCACAGTAGAGGTAGAGTACAGTAGAGCACAGTAGAGGTAGAATACAGTGGAGTACAGTAGACGTAGAGCACAGTGGAGTACAGTAGAGGTAGAGTACAGTGGAGTACAGTAGAGGTAGAGTACAGTGGAGCACGGTAGAGGTAGAGTACAGTGGAGCACAGTAGAGCTGGAGTACAGTGGAGTACAGTGGAGCACAGTAGAGGTGGAGTACAGTAGAGTAGAGGTAGAGTACAGTGGAGTACAGTAGAGATAGAATAGAGTGGAGTAGAGTAGAGATAGAGTACAGTGGATTAGAGTAGAGATAGAGTACAGTGGAGTATAGTTGAGGTAGAGTACAGTGGAGCACAGTGGAGGTAGAGTACAGTGGAGTATAGTTTAGGTAGACTACAGTGGAGTACAGTAGAGGTAGAGTACAGTGGAGCACAGTAGAGATAGAGTACAGTAGAGCAGAGTAGAGGTAGAGTACAGTGGATTACAGTAGAGGTAGAGTACAGCGGAGCACTGTAGAGGTGGAGTACAGTGGAGTACAGTAGAGGTAGAGTACAGTGGAGCAGAGTAGAGATAGAGTACAGTAGAGCACAGTAGAGGTAGAGTACAGTGGAGCACAGTAGAGGAAGAGTACAGTGTAGTACAGTAGAAATAGAATACAGTGGAGTACAGTAGAGATAGAGTACAGTCGAACACAGTAGAGATAAGTGCAGTGGAGTATAGTAGAGGTAGAGTACAGTGGAGCACAGTAGAGGTAGAGTACAGCTGAGCACAGTAGAGGTAGAGTAGAGTGGAGCACAGTAGAGGTAGAGTACAGTGGACTACAGTAGAGGTAGTGTACAGTGGGGCACAGTAGAGGTAGAGTACAGTGGAGCACAGTAGAGATAGAGTACAGTAGAGCAGAGTAGAGGTAGAGTACAGTGGAATACAGTAGAGGTAGAGTACAGTGGAGCACTGTAGAGGTGGAGTACAGTGGAGTACAGTAGAGGTAGAGTACAGTGGAGCACAGTAGAGATAGAGTACAGTAGAGCACAGTAGAGGTAGAGTACAGTGGAGCACAGTAGAGCTAGAGTACAGTGGAGTACAGTGGAGCACAGTAGAGGTGGAGTACAGTAGAGTACAGTAGAGGTAGAGAACAGTACAGTACAGTAGAGGTAGAGTACAGTGGAGCACAGTAGATGTAGAGTACAGTGGAGCACAGTAGAGGTAGAGTACAGGGGAGTATAGTTGAGGTAGAATACAGTGGAGTACAGTAGAGATAGAGTACAGTGGAGTACAGTAGAGATAGAGTAGAGTAGAGCAGAGTAGAGGTAGAGTACAGTGGAGTACAGTAGAGGTAGAGCACAGTGGAGCACTGTAGTAGAGATAGAGTACAGTGGAGCACAGTAGAGGTAGAGTACAGTGGAGCACAGTAGAGATAGAGTATAGTGGAGTACAGTAGAGGAAGAGTACAGTGGAGTACAGTGGAGCACAGTAGAGGTGGAGTACAGTAGAGTACAGTAGAGGTAGAGTACAGTGGAGTAAAATAGAGATAGAGTACAGTGGAGTAGAGTAGAGATAGAGTACAGTGGAGCACAGCAGAGGTAGAGTACAGTGGATCACAGTAGAGATAGAGTACAGTGGAGTACAGTGGTGCACAGTAGAGGTAGAGTACAGCCGAGAACAGTAGAGATAGAGTACAGTGGAGCACAGTAGAGGTTTAGTACAGTGGAGCACAGTAGAGATAGAGTACAGTGGAGTACAGTAGAGGTAGAGTACAGTGGAGCACAGTAGAGGTAGAGTACAGTGGAGTACAGTGGAGCACAGTAGAGGTGGAGTACAGTAGAGTACAGTAGACTTAGAGAACAGTACAGTACAGTAGAGGTAGAGTACAGTGGAGTACAGTAGAGATAGAGTACAGTAGAGCACAGTAGAGGTAGAATACAGTGGAGTACAGTAGAGGTAGAGTACAGTGGAGTACAGTAGAGGTAGAATGGAGTACAGTAGAGGTAGAGTACAGTGGAGCACAGTAGATGTAGAGTACAGTGGAGTACAGTAGAGGTAGAGTACAGTGGAGCACAGTAGAGCTGGAGTACAGTGGAGTACAGTGGAGCACAGTAGAGGTGGAGTACAGTAGAGTAGAGTAGAGGTAGAGTACAGTGGAGTACAGTAGATATAGAGTAGAGTGGAGTAGAGTAGAGATAGAGTACAGTGGATTAGAGTAGAGATAGAGTACAGTGGAGTATAGTTGAGGTAGAGTACAGTGGAGCACACTGGAGGTAGAGTAGAGTGGAGTATAGTTTAGGTAGACTACAGTGGAGTACAGTAGAGGTAGAGTACAGTAGAGCACAGTAGAGATAGAGTACAGTGGAGTACAGTAGAGGAAGAGTACAGTGGAGTACAGTAGAGATAGAGTACAGTGGAGCACAGTAGAGGTAGAGTACAGTGGAGCACAGTAGAGGTAGATTACAGTGGAGTACAGTAGAGGTAGTGTACAGTGGAACACAGTAGAGGTAGAGTACAGTGGAGCACAGTAGAGGTAGAGTACAGTGGAGTACAGTAGAGGTAGAGTACAGTGGAGCACTGTAGAGGTGGAGTACAGTGGAGTACAGTAGAGGTAGAGTACAGTGGAGCACAGTAGAGATAGAGTACAGTAGAGCACAGTAGAGGTAGAGTACAGTGGAGCACAGTAGAGGTAAAGTACAGTCGAGTATAGTTGAGGTAGACTACAGTAGAGTACAGTAGAGGTAGAGTACAGTGGAGCACAGTAGAGGTAGAGTAGAGTGGAGCACATTAGAGGTGGAGTAGAGTAGAGTACAGTAGAGGTAGAGTACAGTGGAGCAGAGTAGAGATAGAGTACAGTAGAGCACAGTAGAGGTAGAGCACAGTGGAGCACTGTGGAGGTAGAGTACAGTGGAGTACAGTAGAGATAAAGTACAGTGGAGCAGAGTAGAGGTAGAGTACAGTGGAGCACAGTAGAGGTAGAGTACAGTGGAGCACAGTAGAGGTAGAGTACAGTGGAGTACAGTAGAGGTAGTGTACAGTGAAGCACAGTAGAGGTAGAGTACAGTGGAGCACAGTAGAGGTAGAGTACAGTGGGGTACAGTAGAAATAGAGTACAGTGGAGCACAGTAGAGAAGAGTACAGTAGAGCACAGTAGAGGTAGAGTACAGTGGAGCACAGTAGAGATAGAGTACAGTGGAGTACAGTAGAGGAAGAGTACAGTGGAGTACAGTGGAGCACAGTAGAGGTGGAGTACAGTAGAGTACAGTAGAGGTAGAGTACAGTGGAGTAAAATAGAGATAGAGTACAGTGGAGTAGAGTAGAGATAGAGTACAGTGGAGCACAGCAGAGGTAGAGTACAGTGGATCACAGTAGAGATAGAGTACAGTGGAGTACAGTGGTGCACAGTAGAGGTAGAGTACAGTGGAGCACAGTAGAGATAGAGTACAGTGGAGTACAGTAGAGGTAGAGTACAGTGGAGCACAGTAGAGGTAGACTACAGTGGAGTACAGTGGAGCACAGTAGAGGTGGAGTACAGTAGAGTACAGTAGACTTAGAGAACAGTACAGTACAGTAGAGGTAGAGTACAGTGGAGTACAGTAGAGATAGAGTACAGTAGAGCAGAGTAGAGGTAGAATACAGTGGAGTACAGTAGAGGTAGAGTACAGTGGAGTACAGTAGAGGTAGAGTAGAGTAGAGCAGAGTAGAGGTAGAGTACAGTGGAGTACAGTAGAGGTAGAGCACAGTGGAGCACTGTAGTAGAGATAGAGTACAGTGGAGCACAGTAGAGGTAGAGTACAGTGGAGCACAGTAGAGATAGAGTACAGTAGAGCAGAGTAGAGGTAGAGTACAGTGGAGTAAAGTAGAGGTAGAGTACAGTAGAACACTGTAGAGATAAGTGCAGTGGAGTATAGTAGAGGTAGAGTACAGTGGAGTACAGTAGAGGTAGAGTACAGTGGAGTACAGTAGAGATAGAGTAGAGTAGAACAGAGTAGAGGTAGAGTACAGTGGAGTACAGTAGAGGTAGAATACAGTGGAGTACTGTAGAGATAGAGTACAGTGGAGTACAGTAGAGATAGAGTAGAGTAGAGCAGAGTAGAGGTAGAGTACAGTGGAGTACAGTAGAGGTAGAGCACAGTGGAGCACTGTAGTAGAGATAGAATACAGTGGAGCACAGTAGAGGTAGAGTACGGTGGAGCACAGTAGAGATAGAGTACAGTAGAGCAGAGTAGAGGTAGAGTACAGTGGAGTAAAGTAGAGGTAGAGTACAGTAGAACACTGTAGAGATAAGTGCAGTGGAGTATAGTAGAGGTAGAGTACAGTGGAGTACAGTAGAGGTAGAGTACAGTGGAGTACAGTAGAGGTAGAGTAAAGTGGAGCACATTAAAGGTGGAGTAGAGAAGAGTACAGTAGAGGTAGAGTACAGTGGAGTACATTAGAGGTAGAGTACAGTGGAGCACAGTAGAGGTAGAGTAGAGTGGAGTATAGTAGAGGTAGAGTACAGTGGAGAACAGTAGAGGTAGAGTACAGTGGAGTAGAGTAGAGATAGAGTACAGTGGAGCACAGCAGAGGTAGAGTACAGTGGATCACAGTAGAGATAGAGTACAGTGGAGTACAGTGGAGCACAGTAGAGATAGATTACAGTGGAGTACAGTAGAGATAGAGTAAAGTGGAGTACAGTAGAGGTAGAGCACAGTAGAGCAGAGTGGAGGTAGAGTACAGTGGAGTACAGTAGAGGTAGAGCACAGTGGAGCACTGTGGAGGTAGAGTACAGTGGAGTACAGTAGAGATAAAGTACAGTGGAGCAGAGTAGAGGTAGAGTACAGTGGAACACAGTAGAGGTAGAGTACAGTGGAGCACAGTAGAGGTAGAGTACAGTGGAGTACAGTAGAGGTAGTGTACAGTGGAGCACAGTAGAGGTAGAGTACAGTGGAGCACAGTAGAGGTAGAGTACAGTGGGGTACAGTAGAAATAGAGTACAGTGGAACACAGTAGAGAAGAGTAGAGTAGAGCACAGTAGAGGTAGAGTACAGTGGAGCACAGTAGAGATAGAGTATAGTGGAGTACAGTAGAGGAAGAGTACAGTGGAGTACAGTGGAGCACAGTAGAGGTGGAGTACAGTAGAGTACAGTAGAGGTAGAGTACAGTGGAGTAAAATAGAGATAGAGTACAGTGGAGTAGAGTAGAGATAGAGTACAGTGGAGCACAGCAGAGGTAGAGTACAGTGGAGCACAGCAGAGGTAGAGTACAGTGGATCACAGTAGAGATAGAGTACAGTGGAGTACAGTGGTGCACAGTAGAGGTAGAGTACAGCCGAGAACAGTAGAGATAGAGTACAGTGGAGTACAGTAGAGGTAGAGTACAGTGGAGCACAGTAGAGATAGAGTACAGTGGAGTACAGTAGAGGTAGAGTACAGTGGAGCACAGTAGAGGTAGAGTACAGTGGAGTACAGTGGAGCACAGTAGAGGTGGAGTACAGTAGAGTACAGTAGACTTAGAGAACAGTAGAGTACAGTAGAGGTAGAGTACAGTGGAGTACAGTAGAGATAGAGTACAGTAGAGCACAGTAGAGGTAGAATACAGTGGAGTACAGTAGAGGTAGAGTACAGTGGAGTACAGTAGAGGTAGAGTAGAGTGGAGTACAGTAGAGGTAGAGTACAGTGGAGCACAGTAGATGTAGAGTACAGTGGAGTACAGTAGAGGTAGAGTACAGTGGAGCACAGTAGAGCTGGAGTACAGTGGAGTACAGTGGAGCACAGTAGAGGTGGAGTACAGTAGAGTAGAGTAGAGGTAGAGTACAGTGGAGTAGAGTAGAGATAGAGTAGAGTGGAGTAGAGTAGAGATAGAGTACAGTGGATTAGAGTAGAGATAGAGTACAGTGGAGTATAGTTGAGGTAGAGTACAGTGGAGCACACTGGAGGTAGAGTAGAGTGGAGTATAGTTTAGGTAGACTACAGTGGAGTACAGTAGAGGTAGAGTACAGTGGAGCACAGTAGAGATAGAGTACAGTGGAGTACAGTAGAGGAAGAGTACAGTTGAGTACAGTAGAGATAGAGTACAGTGGAGCACAGTAGAGGTAGAGTACAGTGGAGCACAGTAGAGGTAGAGTACAGTGGAGCACAGTAGAGGTAGAGTACAGTGGAGTACAGTAGAGGTAGTGTACAGTGGAACACAGTAGAGGTAGAGTACAGTGGAGCACAGTAGAGGTAGAGTACAGTGGAGTACAGTAGAGGTAGAGTACAGTGGAGCAATGTAGAGGTGGAGTACAGTGGAGTACAGTAGAGGTAGAGTACAGTGGAGCACAGTAGAGATAGAGTACAGTAGAGCACAGTAGAGGTAGAGTACAGTGGAGCACAGTAGAGGTAAAGTACAGTCGAGTATAGTTGAGGTAGACTACAGTAGAGTACAGTAGAGGTAGAGTACAGTGGAGCACAGTAGAGGTAGAGTAGAGTGGAGCACATTAGAGGTGGAGTAGAGTAGAGTACAGTAGAGGTAGAGTACAGTGGAGCACAGTAGAGATAGAGTACAGTAGAGCACAGTAGAGGTAGAGCACAGTGGAGCACTGTGGAGGTAGAGTACAGTGGAGTACAGTAGAGATAAAGTACAGTGGAGCAGAGTAGAGGTAGAGTACAGTGGAGCACAGTAGAGGTAGAGTACAGTGGAGCACAGTAGAGGTAGAGTACAGTGGAGTACAGTAGAGGTAGTGTACAGTGGAGCACAGTAGAGGTAGAGTACAGTGGAGCACAGTAGAGGTAGAGTACAGTGGGGTACAGTAGAAATAGAGTACAGTGGAGCACAGTAGAGAAGAGTACAGTAGAGCACAGTAGAGGTAGAGTACAGTGGAGCACAGTAGAGATAGAGTACAGTGGAGTACAGTAGATGAAGAGTACAGTGGAGTACAGTGGAGCACAGTAGAGGTGGAGTACAGTAGAGTACAGTAGAGGTAGAGTACAGTGGAGTAAAATAGAGATAGAGTACAGTGGAGTAGAGTAGAGATAGAGTACAGTGGAGCACAGCAGAGGTAGAGTACAGTGGATCACAGTAGAGATAGAGTACAGTGGAGTACAGTGGTGCACAGTAGAGGTAGAGTACAGCGGAGAACAGTAGAGATAGAGTACAGTGGAGTACAGTAGAGGTAGAGTACAGTGGAGCACAGTAGAGATAGAGTACAGTGGAGTACAATAGAGGTAGAGTACAGTGGAGCACAGTAGAGGTAGAGTACAGTGGAGTACAGTGGAGCACAGTAGAGGTGGAGTACAGTAGAGTACAGTAGACTTAGAGAACAGTACAGTACAGTAGAGGTAGAGTACAGTGGAGTAAAGTAGAGATAGAGTACAGTAGAGCACAGTAGAGGTAGAATACAGTGGAGTACAGTAGAGGTAGAGTACAGTGGAGTACAGTAGAGGTAGAGTAGAGTGGAGTACAGTAGAGGTAGAGTACAGTGGAGCACAGTAGATGTAGAGTACAGTGGAGTACAGTAGAGGTAGAGTACAGTGGAGCACAGTAGAGCTGGAGTACAGTGGAGTACAGTGGAGCACAGTAGAGGTGGAGTACAGTAGAGTAGAGTAGAGGTAGAGTACAGTGGAGTACAGTAGAGATAGAGTAGAGTGGAGTAGAGTAGAGATAGAGTACAGTGGATTAGAGTAGAGATAGAGTACAGTGGAGTATAGTTGAGGTAGAGTACAGTGGAGCACACTGGAGGTAGAGTAGAGTGGAGTATAGTTTAGGTAGACTACAGTGGAGTACAGTAGAGGTAGAGTACAGTGGAGCACAGTAGAGACAGAGTACAGTGGAGTACAGTAGAGGAAGAGTACAGTGGAGTACAGTAGAGATAGAGTACAGTGGAGCACAGTAGAGGTAGAGTACAGTGGAGCACAGTAGAGGTAGAGTACAGTGGAGCACAGTAGAGGTAGAGTACAGTGGAGTACAGTAGAGGTAGTGTACAGTGGAACACAGTAGAGGTAGAGTACAGTGGAGCACAGTAGAGGTAGAGTACAGTGGAGTACAGTAGAGGTAGAGTACAGTGGAGTACAGTAGAGGTAGAGTAGAGTAGAGCAGAGTAGAGGTAGAGTACAGTGGAGTACAGTAGAGGTAGAGCACAGTGGAGCACTGTAGTAGAGATAGAGTACAGTGGAGCACAGTAGAGGTAGAGTACAGTGGAGCACAGTAGAGATAGAGTACAGTAGAGCAGAGTAGAGGTAGAGTACAGTGGAGTAAAGTAGAGGTAGAGTACAGTAGAACACTGTAGAGATAAGTGCAGTGGAGTATAGTAGAGGTAGAGTACAGTGGAGTACAGTAGAGGTAGAGTACAGTGGAGTACAGTAGAGATAGAGTAGAGTAGAACAGAGTAGAGGTAGAGTACAGTGGAGTACAGTAGAGGTAGAATACAGTGGAGTACTGTAGAGATAGAGTACAGTGGAGTACAGTAGAGATAGAGTAGAGTAGAGCAGAGTAGAGGTAGAGTACAGTGGAGTACAGTAGAGGTAGAGCACAGTGGAGCACTGTAGTAGAGATAGAATACAGTGGAGCACAGTAGAGGTAGAGTACGGTGGAGCACAGTAGAGATAGAGTACAGTAGAGCAGAGTAGAGGTAGAGTACAGTGGAGTAAAGTAGAGGTAGAGTACAGTAGAACACTGTAGAGATAAGTGCAGTGGAGTATAGTAGAGGTAGAGTACAGTGGAGTACAGTAGAGGTAGAGTACAGTGGAGTACAGTAGAGGTAGAGTAAAGTGGAGCACATTAGAGGTGGAGTAGAGAAGAGTACAGTAGAGGTAGAGTACAGTGGAGTACATTAGAGGTAGAGTACAGTGGAGCACAGTAGAGGTAGAGTAGAGTGGAGTATAGTAGAGGTAGAGTACAGTGGAGAACAGTAGAGGTAGAGTACAGTGGAGTAGAGTAGAGATAGAGTACAGTGGAGCACAGCAGAGGTAGAGTACAGTGGATCACAGTAGAGATAGAGTACAGTGGAGTACAGTGGAGCACAGTAGAGGAATAGTACAGTGGAGCACAGTAGAGATAGATTACAGTGGAGTACAGTAGAGATAGAGTAAAGTGGAGTACAGTAGAGGTAGAGCACAGTAGAGCAGAGTAGAGGTAGAGTACAGTGGAGTACAGTAGAGGTAGAGCACAGTGGAGCACCGTGGAGGTAGAGTACAGTGGAGTACAGTAGAGATAAAGTACAGTGGAGCAGAGTAGAGGTAGAGTACAGTGGAACACAGTAGAGGTAGAGTACAGTGGAGCACAGTAGAGGTAGAGTACAGTGGAGTACAGTAGAGGTAGTGTACAGTGGAGCACAGTAGAGGTAGAGTACAGTGGAGCACAGTAGAGGTAGAGTACAGTGGGGTACAGTAGAAATAGAGTACAGTGGAACACAGTAGAGAAGAGTAGAGTAGAGCACAGTAGAGGTAGAGTACAGTGGAGCACAGTAGAGATAGAGTATAGTGGAGTACAGTAGAGGAAGAGTACAGTGGAGTACAGTGGAGCACAGTAGAGGTGGAGTACAGTAGAGTACAGTAGAGGTAGAGTACAGTGGAGTAAAATAGAGATAGAGTACAGTGGAGTAGAGTAGAGATAGAGTACAGTGGAGCACAGCAGAGGTAGAGTACAGTGGAGCACAGCAGAGGTAGAGTACAGTGGATCACAGTAGAGATAGAGTACAGTGGAGTACAGTGGTGCACAGTAGAGGTAGAGTACAGCCGAGAACAGTAGAGATAGAGTACAGTGGAGTACAGTAGAGGTAGAGTACAGTGGAGTACAGTAGAGGTAGTGTACAGTGGAACACAGTAGAGGTAGAGTACAGTGGAGCACAGTAGAGGTAGAGTACAGTGGAGTACAGTAGAGGTAGAGTACAGTGGAGCACTGTAGAGGTGGAGTACAGTGGAGTACAGTAGAGGTAGAGTACAGTGGAGCACAGTAGAGATAGAGTACAGTAGAGCACAGTAGAGGTAGAGTACAGTGGAGCACAGTAGAGGTAAAGTACAGTCGAGTATAGTTGAGGTAGACTACAGTAGAGTACAGTAGAGGTAGAGTACAGTGGAGCACAGTAGAGGTAGAGTAGAGTGGAGCACATTAGAGGTGGAGTAGAGTAGAGTACAGTAGAGGTAGAGTACAGTGGAGCACAGTAGAGATAGAGTACAGTAGAGCACAGTAGAGGTAGAGCACAGTGGAGCACTGTGGAGGTAGAGTACAGTGGAGTACAGTAGAGATAAAGTACAGTGGAGCAGAGTAGAGGTAGAGTACAGTGGAGCACAGTAGAGGTAGAGTACAGTGGAGCACAGTAGAGGTAGAGTACAGTGGAGTACAGTAGAGGTAGTGTACAGTGGAGCACAGTAGAGGTAGAGTACAGTGGAGCACAGTAGAGGTAGAGTACAGTGGGGTACAGTAGAAATAGAGTACAGTGGAGCACAGTAGAGAAGAGTACAGTAGAGCACAGTAGAGGTAGAGTACAGTGGAGCACAGTAGAGATAGAGTACAGTGGAGTACAGTAGATGAAGAGTACAGTGGAGTACAGTGGAGCACAGTAGAGGTGGAGTACAGTAGAGTACAGTAGAGGTAGAGTACAGTGGAGTAAAATAGAGATAGAGTACAGTGGAGTAGAGTAGAGATAGAGTACAGTGGAGCACAGCAGAGGTAGAGTACAGTGGATCACAGTAGAGATAGAGTACAGTGGAGTACAGTGGTGCACAGTAGAGGTAGAGTACAGCGGAGAACAGTAGAGATAGAGTACAGTGGAGTACAGTAGAGGTAGAGTACAGTGGAGCACAGTAGAGATAGAGTACAGTGGAGTACAATAGAGGTAGAGTACAGTGGAGCACAGTAGAGGTAGAGTACAGTGGAGTACAGTGGAGCACAGTAGAGGTGGAGTACAGTAGAGTACAGTAGACTTAGAGAACAGTACAGTACAGTAGAGGTAGAGTACAGTGGAGTAAAGTAGAGATAGAGTACAGTAGAGCACAGTAGAGGTAGAATACAGTGGAGTACAGTAGAGGTAGAGTACAGTGGAGTACAGTAGAGGTAGAGTAGAGTGGAGTACAGTAGAGGTAGAGTACAGTGGAGCACAGTAGATGTAGAGTACAGTGGAGTACAGTAGAGGTAGAGTACAGTGGAGCACAGTAGAGCTGGAGTACAGTGGAGTACAGTGGAGCACAGTAGAGGTGGAGTACAGTAGAGTAGAGTAGAGGTAGAGTACAGTGGAGTACAGTAGAGATAGAGTAGAGTGGAGTAGAGTAGAGATAGAGTACAGTGGATTAGAGTAGAGATAGAGTACAGTGGAGTATAGTTGAGGTAGAGTACAGTGGAGCACACTGGAGGTAGAGTAGAGTGGAGTATAGTTTAGGTAGACTACAGTGGAGTACAGTAGAGGTAGAGTACAGTGGAGCACAGTAGAGATAGAGTACAGTGAGTACAGTAGAGGAAGAGTACAGTGGAGTACAGTAGAGATAGAGTACAGTGGAGCACAGTAGAGGTAGAGTACAGTGGAGCACAGTAGAGGTAGAGTACAGTGGAGCACAGTAGAGGTAGAGTACAGTGGAGTACAGTAGAGGTAGTGTACAGTGGAACACAGTAGAGGTAGAGTACAGTGGAGCACAGTAGAGGTAGAGTACAGTGGAGTACAGTAGAGGTAGAGTACAGTGGAACACTGTAGAGGGTGAGTACAGTGGAGTACAGTAGAGGTAGAGTACAGTGGAGCACAGTAGAGATAGAGTACAGTAGAGCACAGTAGAGGTAGAGTATAGTGGAGCACAGTAGAGGTAGAGTACAGTCGAGTATAGTTGAGGTAGACTACAGTAGAGTACAGTAGAGGTAGAGTACAGTGGAGCACAGTAGAGATAGAGTACAGTAGAGCAGAGTAGAGGTAGAGTTCAGTGGAGTACAGTAGAGGTAGAGTAGAGTGGAGCACATTAGAGGTGGAGTAGAGTAGAGTACAGTAGAGGTAGAGTACAGTGGAGCACAGTAGAGATAGAGTACAGTAGAGCACAGTAGAGGTAGAGTAGAGTGGAGCACAGTAGAGGTAGAGTACAGTGGAGTACAGTAGAGGTAGTGTACAGTGGAGCACAGTAGAGGTAGAAAACACTGGAGCACAGTAGAGGTAGAGTACAGTGGAGTATAGTAGAGGTAGAGTACAGTAGAGCACAGTAGAGATAGAGTACAGTAGAGCACAGTAGAGGTAGAGTACAGTGGAGCACAGTAGAGGAAGAGTACAGTGTAGTACAGAAGAGATAGAGTACAGTGGAGTACAGTAGAGGTAGAGTACAGCTGAGCACAGTAGAGGTAGAGTAGAGTGGAGCACAGTAGAGGTAGAGTACAGTGGAGTATAATAGAGGTAGAGTACAGTAGAGCACAGTAGAGATAGAGTATAGTGGAGCACAGTAGAGGTAGAGTACAGTGGGGTACAGTAGAAATAGAGTACAGTGGAGCACAATAGAGTAGAGTAAAGTTGAGCACAGTAGAGGTAGAGTACAGTAGAGCTCAGTAGAGGTAGAATACAGTGGAGTACAGTAGACGTAGAGTACAGTGGAGTACAGTAGAGGTAGAGTACAGTGGAGTACAGTAGAGGTAGAGTACAGTGGAGCACAGTAGAGGTAGAGTACACTGGAGCACAGTAGAGCTGGAGTACAGTGGAGTACAGTGGAGCACAGTAGAGGTGGAGTACAGTAGAGTAGAGTAGAGGTAGAGTACAGTCGAGTACAGTAGAGATAGAGTAGAGTGGAGTAGAGTAGAGATAGAGTACAGTGGATTAGAGTAGAGATAGAGTACAGTGGAGTATAGTTGAGGTAGAGTACAGTGGAGCACAGTGGAGGTAGAGTACAGTGGAGTATAGTTTAGGTAGACTACAGTCGAGTACAGTAGAGGTAGAGTACAGTGGAGCACAGTAGAGATTGAGTACAGTAGAGCAGAATAGAGGTAGAGTACAGTGGATTACAGTAGAGGTAGAGTACAGTGGAGCACTGTAGAGGTGAAGTACAGTGGAGTACAGTAGAGGTAGAGTACAGTGGAGCAGAGTAGAGATAGAGTACAGTAGAGCACAGTAGAGGTAGAGTACAGTGGAGCACAGCAGAGGAAGAGTACAGTGTAGTACAGTAGAAATAGAGTACAGTGGAGTACAGTAGAGATAGAGTACAGTCGAACACAGTAGAGATAAGTGCAGTGGAGTATAGTAGAGGTAGAGTACAGTGAAGCACAGTAGAGGTAGAGTACAGCTGAGCACAGTAGAGGTAGAGTAGAGTGGAGCACAGTAGAGGTAGAGTACAGTGGACTACAGTAGAGGTAGTGTACAGTGGGGCACAGTAGATGTAGAGTACAGTGGAGCACAGTAGAGGTAGAGTACAGTGGAGTATAATAGAGGTAGAGTACAGTAGAGCACAGTAGAGATAGAGTACAGTGGAGTACAGTAGAGGTAGAGTACAGTAGAGCACAGTAGAGGTAGAATACAGTGGAGTACAGTAGAGGTAGAGTACAGTGGAGTACAGTAGAGGTAGAGTACAGTGGAGTACAGTAGAGGCAGAGTACAGTGGAGCACAGTAGATGTAGAGTACAGTGGAGCACAGTAGAGCTAGAGTACAGTGGAGTACAGTGGAGCACAATAGAGGTGGAGTACAGTAGAGTACAGTCAAGGTAGAAAACAGTACAGTAGAGGTAGAGTACAGTGGAGCACAGTAGATGTAGAGTACAGTGGAGCACAGTAGAGGTAGAGTACAGGGGAGTATAGTTGAGGTAGACTACAGTGGAGTACAGTAGAGATAGAGTACAGTGGAGTACAGTAGAGATAGAATAGAGTAGAGGTAGAGTACAGTGGAGTACAGTAGAGGTAGAGCACAGTGGAGCACTGTAGTAGAGATAGAGTACAGTGGAGCACAGTAGAGGTAGAGTACAGTGCAGCACAGTAGAGATAGAGTACAGTAGAGCAGAGTAGAGGTAGAGTACAGTGGAGTACAGTAGAGGTAGAGTACAGTAGAACACTGTAGAGATAAGTGCAGTGGAGTATAGTAAAGGTAGAGTACAGTGGAGTACAGTAGAGGTAGAGTACAGTGGAGTACAGTAGAGGTAGAGTAGAGTGGAGCACATTAGAGGTTGAGTAGAGAAGAGTACAGTAGAGGTAGAGTACAGTGGAGTACATTAGAGGTAGAGTACAGTGGAGCACAGTAGAGGTAGAGTAGAGTGGAGTACAGTAGAGGTAGAGTACAGTGGAGAACAGTAGAGGTAGAGTACAGTGGAGTAGAGTAGAGATAGAGTACAGTGGAGCACAGCAGAGGTAGAGTACAGTGGATCACAGTAGAGATAGATTACAGTGGAGTACAGTGGAGCACAGTAGAGGAATAGTACAGTGGAGCACAGTAGAGATAGATTACAGTGGAGTACAGTAGAGATAGAGTACAGTGGAGTACAGTAGAGGTAGAGCACAGTAGAGCAGAGTAGAGGTAGAGTACAGTGGAGTACAGTAGAAGTAGAGCACAGTGGAGCACTGTGGAGGTAGAGTACAGTGGAGTACAGTAGAGATAAAGTACAGTGGAGCAGAGTAGAGGTAGAGTACAGTGGAGCACAGTAGAGGTAGAGTACAGTGGAGCACAGTAGAGGTAGAGTACAGTGGAGTACAGTAGAGGTAGTGTACAGTGGAGCACAGTAGAGGTAGAGTACAGTGGAGCACAGTAGAGGTAGAGTACAGTGGGGTACAGTAGAGGTAGAGTACAGTGGAGTACAGTGGAGCACAGTAGAGATAGAGTACAGTGGAGTACATTAGAGGAAGAGTACAGTGGAGTACAGTGGAGCACAGAAGAGGTGGAGTACAGTAGAGTACAGTAGAGGTAGAGTACAGTGGAGTAAAATAGAGATAGAGTACAGTGGAGTAGAGTAGAGATAGAGTACAGTGGAGCACAGCAGAGGTAGAGTACAGTGGATCACAGTAGTGATAGAGTACAGTGGAGTACAGTGGTGCACAGTAGAGGTAGAGTACAGCGGAGAACAGTAGAGATAGAATACAGTGGAGTACAGTAGAGGTAGAGTACAGTGGAGTAGAGTAGAGATAGAGTACAGTGGAGCACAGCAGAGGTAGAGTACAGTGGAGTACAGTAGAGGTGGAGTACAGTAGAGTAGAGTAGAGGTAGAGTACAGTGGAGTACAGTAGAGATAGAGTAGAGTGGAGTAGAGTAGAGATAGAGTACAGTGGATTAGAGTAGAGATAGAGTACAGTGGAGTATAGTTGAGGTAGAGTACAGTGGAGCACACTGGAGGTAGAGTAGAGTGGAGTATAGTTTAGGTACACTACAGTGGAGTACAGTAGAGGTAGAGTACAGTGGAGCACAGTAGAGATAGAGTACAGTGGAGTACAGTAGAGGAAGAGTACAGTGGAGTACAGTAGAGATAGGGTACAGTGGAGCACAGTAGAGGTAGAGTACAGTGGAGCACAGTAGAGGTAGAGTACAGTGGAGCACAATAGAGGTAGAGTACAGTGGAGTACAGTAGAGGTAGTGTACAGTGGAACACAGTAGAGGTAGAGTACAGTGGAGCACAGTAGAGGTAGAGTACAGTAGAGTACAGTAGAGGTAGAGTACAGTGGAGCACTGTAGAGGTGGAGTACAGTGGAGTACAGTAGAGGTAGAGTACAGTGGAGCACAGTAGAGATAGAGTACAGTAGAGCACAGTAGAGGTAGAGTACAGTGGAGCACAGTAGAGGTAGAGTACAGTCGAGTATAGTTGAGGTAGACTACAGTAGAGTACAGTAGAGGTAGAGTACAGTGGAGCACAGTAGAGATAGAGTACAGTAGAGCAGAGTAGAGGTAGAGTACAGTGGAGTACAGTAGTGGTAGAGTAGAGTGGAGCACATTAGAGGTGGAGTAGAGTAGAGTACAGTAGAGGTAGAGTACAGTGGAGCACAGTAGAGATAGAGTACAGTAGAGCACAGTAGAGGTAGAGTACAGTGGAGCACAGTAGAGGTAGAGTAGAGTGGAGCACAGTAGAGGTAGAGTACAGTGGAGTACAGTAGAGGTAGTGTACAGTGGAGCACAGTAGAGGTAGAGTACAGTGGAGCACAGTAGAGGTAGAGTACAGTGGAGTACAGTAGAGGTCGAGTAAAGTAGAGCACAGTAGAGATAGAGTACAGTAGAGCACAGTAGAGGTAGAGTACAGTGGAGCACAGTAGAGGAAGAGTACAGTGTAGTACAGAAGAGATAGAGTACAGTGGAGTACAGTAGAGGTAGAGTACAGCTGAGCACAGTAGAGGTAGAGTAGAGTGGAGCACAGTAGAGGTAGAGTACAGTGGACAACAGTAGAGGTAGTGTACAGTGGAGCACAGTAGAGGTAGAGTACAGTGGAGCACAGTAGAGGTAGAGTACAGTGGAGTATAATAGAGGTAGAGTACAGTAGAGCACAGTAGAGGTAGAGTACAGTAGAACACTGTAGAGGTGGAGTACAGTGGAATACAGTAGAGGTAGAGTACAGTGGAGCACAGTAGAGATAGGGTACAATAGAGCAGAGTAGAGGTAGAGTACAGTGGAGTACAGTAGAGGTAGATTACAGTGGAGCACTGTAGAGGTGGAGTACAGTGGAGTACAGTAGAGGTATAGTACAGGTGAGCATAGTAGAGATAGAGTACAGTAGAGCACAGTAGAGGTAGAGTACAGTGGAGTATAGTAGAGGTAGAGTACAGTGGAGTAGAGTAGAGGTAGATTACAGTGGAGCACAGTAGAGGTAGAGTACAGTGGAGTATAGTTGAGGTAGACTACAGTGGAGTGCAGTAGAGGTAGAGTACAGTGGAGCACAGTAGAGATAGAGTACAGTAGAGCAGAGTAGAGGTAGAGTACAGTGGAGTACAGTAGAGGTAGAGAACAGTAGATTAGAGTAGAGGTAGAATACAGTGGAGTACAGTAGAGGTAGAGCACAGTGGAGCACTGTAGAGGTAGAGTACAGTGGAGTACAGTAGAGATAGAGTACAGTGGAGCACAGTAGAGGTAGAGTACAGTGGAGCACAGTAGAGGTAGAGTACAGTGGAGCACAGTAGAGGTAGAGTACAGTAGAGCACAGTAGAGGTAGAGTAAAGTGGAGCACAGTAGGGGAAGAGTACAGTTGAGTGTAGTTGAGGTAGACTACAGTGGAGTACAGTAGAGATAGAATACAGTAGAGCACAGTAGAGGTAGAGTAAAGTGGAGCACAGTAGGGGAAGAGTACAGTTGAGTATAGTTGAGGTAGACTACAGTGGAGTACAGTAGAGGTAGAGTACAGTGGAGCACAGTAGAGATAGAGTACAGTAGAGCAGAGTAGAGGTAGAGTACAGTGGAGTACAGTAGAGGTAGAGTAGAGTGGAGCACATTAGAGGTGGAGTAGAGTAGAGTACAGTAGAGGTAGAGTACAGTGGAGTACAGTAGAGGTAGAGTAGAGTGGAGCACATTAGAGGTGGGGTAGAGTAGAGTACAGTCGAGTTAGAGTACAGTGGAGTAGAGTAGAGGTAGAGTACAGTGGAGTAGAGTAGAGATAGAGTACAGTAGAGCAGAGTAGAGGTAGAGTACACTGGAGTACAGTAGAGGTAGAGCACAGTGGAGCACTGTAGAGGTAGAGTACAGTGGAGTACAGTAGAGATAGAGTACAGTGGAGCACAGAAGAGGTAGAGTACAGTGGAGCACAGTAGAGGTAGAGTAGAGTGGAGCACAGTAGAGGTAGAGTACAGTGGAATACAGTAGAGGTAGAGTACAGTGGAGCACAGTAGAGGTAGAGTACAGTGGAGCACAGTAGAGGTAGCGTAGAGTGGAGTACATTAGAGGTAGAGTACAGTGGAGTACAGTAGAGGTAGAGTACAGTGGAGTAGAGTAGAGATAGAGTACAGTGGAGCACAGCAGAGGTAGAGTACAGTGGATCACAGTAGAGATAGAGTACAGTGGAGTACAGTGGAGCACAGTAGAGGTATAGTACAGTGGAGCACAGTAGAGATAGATTACAGTGGAGTACAGTAGAGATAGAGTACAGTGGAGTACAGTAGAGGTAGAGTACAGTGGAGCACAGTAGAGGTAGAGTACAGTGGAGTATAGTTGAGGTAGACTACAGTGGAGTACAGTAGAGGTAGAGTACAGTGGAGCACAGTAGAGATAGAGTACAGTAGAGCAGAGTAGAGGTAGAGTACAGTGGAGTACAGTAGAGGTATAGCACAGTAGAGCAGAGTAGAGGTAGAGTACAGTGGAGTACAGTAGAGGTAGAGCACAGTGGGGCACTGTAGAGGTAGAGTACAGTGGAGTACATTAGAGATAGAGTACAGTGGAGCACAGTAGAGGTAGAGTACAGTGGAGGTAGAGTACAGTGGAGCACAGTAGAGGTAGAGTACAGTGGAGTACAGTAGAGGTAGTGTACAGTGGAGCACAGTAGAGGTAGAGTACAGTGGAGCACAGTAGAGCTGGAGTACAGTGGAGTACAGTGGAGCACAGTAGAGGTGGAGTACAGTAGAGTAGAGTAGATGTAGAGTACAGTGGAGTACAGTAGAGGTAGAGTAGAGTGGAGCACAGTAGAGCTGGAGTACAGTGGAGTACAGTGGAGCACAATAGAGGTGGAGTACAGTAGAGTAGAGTAGAGGTAGAAAACAGTGGAGTACAGTAGAGATAGAGTAGAGTGGAGTAGAGTAGAGATAGAGTACAGTGGATTAGAGTAGAGGTAGAGTACAGTGGAGTATAGTTGAGGTAGAGTACAGTGGAGTATAGTTTAGGTAGACTACAGTGGAGTACAGTAGAGATAGAGTAGAGTGGAGTAGAGTAGAGATAGAGTACAGTGGATTAGAGTAGAGGTAGAGTACAGTGGAGTATAGTTGAGGTAGAGTACAGTGGAGTATAGTTTAGGTAGACTACAGTGGAGTACAGTAGAGGTAGAGTACAGTGGAGCACAGTAGAGATAGAGTACAGTAGAGCAGAGTAGAGGTAGAGTACAGTGGAGTACAGTAGAGGTAGAGTACAGTGGAGCACTGTAGAGGTGGAGTACAGTGGAGTACAGTAGAGGTAGAGTACAGTGGAGCAGAGTAGAGATAGAGTACAGTAGAGCACAGTAGAGGTAGAGTACAGTGGAGCACAGTAGAGGAAGAGTACAGTATAGTACAGTAGAGATAGAGTACAGTGGAGTACAGTAGAGATAGAGTACAGTCAAACACAGTAGAGATAAGTGCAGTGGAGTATAGTAGAGGTAGAGTACAGTGGAGCACAGTAGAGGTAGAGTACAGCTGAGCACAGTAGAGGTAGAGTACAGTGGAGCACAGTAGAGGTAGAGTACAGTGGATGGAGTATAATAGAGGTAGAGTACAGTAGAGCACAGTAGAGATAGAGTACAGTAGAGCTTAGTAGAGGTAGAGTACAGTGGAATACAGTAGAGGTAGAGTACAGTGGAGCACTGTAGAGGTGGAGTACAGTGGAGTACAGTAGAGGTAGAGTACAGTGGAGCACAGTAGAGATAGAGTACAGTAGAGCACAGTAGAGGTAGAGTACAGTGGAGCACAGTAGAGCTAGAGTACAGTGGAGTACAGTGGAGCACAGTAGAGGTGGAGTACAAGAGTACAGTAGAGGTAGAGAACAGTACAGTACAGTAGAGGTAGAGTACAGTGGAGTACAGTAGAGGTAGAGTACAGTAGAGCACAGTAGAGGTAGAATACAGTGGAGTACAGTAGAGGTAGAGTACAGTGGAGTACAGTAGAGGTAGAGTACAGTGGAGTACAGTAGAGGCAGAGTACAGTGGAGCACAGTAGATGTAGAGTACAGTGGAGTACAGGAGAGGTAGAGTACAGTGGAGCACAGTAGAGCTGGAGTACAGTGGAGTACAGTGGAGCACAGTAGAGGTGGAGTACAGTAGAGTAGAGTAGAGGTAGAGTACAGTGGAGTACAGTAGAGATAGAGTAGAGTGGAGTAGAGTAGAGATAGAGTACAGTGGATTAGAGTAGAGATAGAGTACAGTGGAGTATAGTTGAGGTAGAGTACAGTGGAGCACAGTGGAGGTAGAGTACAGTGGAGTATAGTTTAGGTAGACTACAGTGGAGTACAGTAGAGGTAGAGTACAGTGGAGCACAGTAGAGATAGAGTACAGTAGAGCAGAGTAGAGGTAGAGTACAGTGGAGTAGAGTAGAGGTAGAGTACAGCTGAGCACAGTAGAGGTAGAGTAGAGTGGAGCACAGTAGAGGTAGAGTACAGTGGACTACAGTAGAGGTAGTGTACAGTGGAGCACAGTAGAGGTAGAGTACAGTGGAGCACAGTAGAGGTAGAGTACAGTGGAGTATAATAGAGGTAGAGTACAGGAGAGCACAGTAGAGATAGAGTACAGTAGAGCAGAGTAGAGGTAGAGTACATTGGAGTACAGTAGAGGTAGAGTACAGTGGAGCACTGTAGAGGTGGAGTACAGTGGAGTACAGTAGAGGTAAAGTACAGTGGAGCACAGTAGAGATAGAGTACAGTAGAGCACAGTAGAGGTAGAGTACAGTGGAGCATAGTAGAGCTAGAGTACAGTGGAGTACAGTGAAGCACAGTAGAGGTGGAGTACAGTAGAGTAGAGTAGAGGTAGAGTACAGTGGAGTACAGTAGAGATAGAGTAGAGTGGAGTAGAGTAGAGATAGAGTACAGTGGGTTAGAGTAGAGATAGAGTACAGTGGAGTATAGTTGCGGTAGAGTACAATGGAGCACAGTAGAGGTAGAGTACAGTGGAGTATAGTTGAGGTAGACTACAGTGGAGTACAGTAGAGGTAGAGTACAGTGGAGCACAGTAGAGATATAGTACAGTAGAGCAGAGTAGAGGTAGAGTACAGTGGAGTACAGTAGAGGTAGAGTACAGTAGAACACTGTAGAGGTGGAGTACAGTGGAGTACAGTAGAGGTAGAGTACAGTGGAGCACAGTAGAGATAGGGTACAATAGAGCAGAGTAGAGGTAGAGTACAGTGGAGTACAGTAGAGGTAGAGTACAGTGGAGCACTGTAGAGGTGGAGTACAGTGGAGTACAGTAGAGGTAGAGTACAGGTGAGCATAGTAGAGATAGAGTACAGTAGAGCACAATAGAGGTAGAGTACAGTGGAGTACAGTGGTGCACAGTAGAGGTAGAGTACAGTGGAGAACAGTAGAGATAGAGTACAGTGGAGTACAGTAGAGGTAGAGTACAGTGGAGTACAGTAGAGGTAGTGTACAGTGGAGCACAGTAGAGGTAGAGTACAGTGGAGCACAGTAGAGGTAGAGTACAGTGGGGTACAGTAGAAATAGAGTACAGTGGAGCACAGTAGAGAAGAGTACAGTAGAGCACAGTAGAGGTAGAGTACAGTGGAGCACAGTAGAGATAGAGTACAGTGGAGTACAGTAGAGGAAGAGTACAGTGGAGTACAGTGGAGCACAGTAGAGGTGGAGTACAGTAGAGTAGAGTAGAGGTAGAGTACAGTGGAGTAAAATAGAGATAGAGTACAGTGGAGTAGAGTAGAGATAGAGTACAGTGGAGCACAGCAGAGGTAGAGTACAGTGGATCACAGTAGAGATAGAGTACAGTGGAGTACAGTGGTGCACAGTAGAGGTAGAGTACAGTGGAGAACAGTAGAGATAGAGTACAGTGGAGTACACTAGAGGTAGAGTACAGTGGAGCACAGTAGAGATAGAGCACAGTGGAGTACAGTAGAGGTAGAGTACAGTGGAGCACAGTAGAGGTAGAGTACAGTGGAGTACAGTGGAGCACAGTAGAGGTGGAGTACAGTAGAGTACAGTAGACTTAGAGAACAGTACAGCACAGTAGAGGTAGAGTATAGTGGAGTACAGTAGAGATAGAGTACAGTAGAGCACAGTAGAGGTAGAATACAGTGGAGTACAGTACAGGTAGAGTACAGTGGAGTACAGTAGAGGTAGAGTACAGTGGAGTACAGTAGAGGTAGAGTACAGTGGAGCACAGTAGATGTAGAGTACAGTGGAGTACAGTAGAGGTAGAGTACAGTGGAGCACAGTAGAGCTGGAGTACAGTGGAGCACAGTAGAGGTGGAGTACAGTAGAGTAGAGTAGAGGTAGAGTACAGTGGAGTACAGTAGAGATAGAGTAGAGTGGAGTAGAGTAGAGATAGAGTACAGTGGATTAGAGTAGAGATAGAGTACAGTGGAGTATAGTTGAGGTAGAGTACAGTGGAGCACAGTGGAGGTAGAGTAGAGTGGAGTATAGTTTAGGTAGACTACAGTGGAGTACAGTAGAGGTAGAGTACAGTGGAGCACAGTAGAGATAGAGTACAGTAGAGCAGAGTAGAGGTAGAGTACAGTGGAGTACAGTAGAGGTAGAGTACAGTGGAGCACTGTAGAGGTGGAGTACAGTGGAGTACAGTAGAGGTAGAGTACAGTGGAGCACAGTAGAGATAGAGTACAGTAGAGCACAGTAGAGGTAGAGTACAGTGGAGCACAGTAGAGGTAGAGTACAGTGGAGTACAGTAGAGGTAGAGTACAGTGGAGCACTGTAGAGGTTCAGTACAGTGGAGTAGAGTAGAGGTAGAGTACAGTGGAGCACAGTAGAGATAGAGTACAGTAGAGCAGAGTAGAGGTAGAGTACAGTGGAGTACAGTAGAGGTAGAGTACAGTAGAACACTGTAGAGGTGGAGTACAGTGGAGTACAGTAGAGGTAGAGTACAGTGGAGCACAGTAGAGATAGGGTACAATAGAGCAGAGAAGAGGTAGAGTACAGTGGACTACAGTAGAGGTAGAGTACAGTGGAGCACTGTAGAGGTGGAGTACAGTGGAGTACAGTAGAGGTAGAGTACAGGTGAGCATAGTAGAGATAGAGTACAGTAGAGCACAGTAGAGGTAGAGTACAGTGGAGTACAGTGGTGCACAGTAGAGGTAGAATACAGTGGAGAACAGTAGAGATAGAGTACAGTGGAGTACAGTAGAGGTAGAGTACAGTGGAGTACAGTAGAGGTAGTGTACAGTGGAGCACAGTAGGGGTAGAGTACAGTGGAGCACAGTAGAGGTAGAGTACAGTGGGGTACAGTAAAAATAGAGTACAGTGGAGCACAGTAGAGAAGAGTACAGTAGAGCACATTAGAGGTAGAGTACAGTGGAGCACAGTAGAGATAGAGTACAGTGGAGTACAGTGGAGCACAGTAGAGGTGGAGTACAGTAGAGTACAGTAGAGGTAGAGTACAGTGGAGTAAAATAGAGATAGAGTACAGTGGAGTAGAGTAGAGATAGAGTACAGTGGAGCACAGCAGAGATAGAGTACAGTGGAGTACAGTGGTGCACAGTAGAGGTAGAGTACAGTGGAGAACAGTAGAGATAGAGTACAGTGGAGTACAATAGAGGTAGAGTACAGTGGGGCACAGTAGAGATAGAGTACAGTGGAGTACAGTAGAGGTAGAGTACAGTGGAGCACAGTAGAGGTAGAGTACAGTGGAGTACAGTGGAGCACAGTAGAGGTGGAGTACAGTAGAGTACAGTAGACTTAGAGAACCGTACAGTACAGTAGAGGTAGAGTACAGTGGAGTACAGTAGAGATAGAGTACAGTAGAGTACAGTAGAGGTAGAATACAGTGGGGTACAGTAGAGGTAGAGTACATTGGAGTACAGTAGAGGTAGAGTACAGTGGAGTACAGTAGAGGTAGAGTACAGTGGAGCACAGTAGATGTAGAGTACAGTGGAGTACAGTAGAGGTAGAGTACAGTGGAGCACAGTAGAGCTGGAGTACAGTGGAGTACAGTGGAGCACAGTAGAGGTGGAGTAGAGTAGAGTAGAGTAGAGGTAGAGTACAGTGGAGTACAGTAGAGATAGAGTAGAGTGGAGTAGAGTAGAGATAGAGTACAGTGGATTAGAGTAGAGATAGAGTACAGTGGAGTATAGTTGAGGTAGAGTACAGTGGAGGTAGAGAAGAGTGGAGTATAGTTTAGGTAGACTACAGTGGAGTACTGTAGAGGTAGAGTACAGTGGAGCACAGTAGAGATAGAGTACAGTAGAGCAGAGTAGAGTTAGAGTACAGTAGAGGTAGAGTACAGTGGAGCACTGTAGAGGTGGAGTACAGTGGAGTACAGTAGAGGTAGAGTACAGTGGAGCACAGTAGAGATAGAGTACAGTAGAGCACAGTAGAGGTAGAGTACAGTGGAGCACAGTAGAGGTAGAGTACAGTGGAGTATAGTTGAGGTAGACTACAGTAGAGTACAGTAGAGGTAGAGTACAGTGGAGCACAGTAGAGATAGAGTACAGTAGAGCAGAGTAGAGGTAGAGTACAGTGGAGTACAGTAGAGGTAGAGTAGAGTGGAGCACATTAGAGGTGGAGTAGAGTAGAGTACAGTAGAGGTAGAGTACAGTGGAGCACAGTAGAGATAGAGTACAGTAGAGCACAGTAGAGGTAGAGTACAGTGGAGCACAGTAGAGGTAGAGTAGAGTGGAGCACAGTAGAGGTAGAGTACAGTGGAGTACAGTAGAGGTAGTGTACAGTGGAGCACAGTAGAGGTAGAGTACAGTGGAGCACAGTAGAGGTAGAGTACTGTGGAGCACAGTAGAGGAAGAGTACAGTGTAGTACAGAAGAGATAGAGTACAGTGGAGTACAGTAGAGGTAGAGTACAGCTGAGCACAGTAGAGGTAGAGTAGAGAGGAGCACAGTAGAGGTAGAGTACAGTGGACTACAGTAGAGGTAGTGTACAGTGGAGCACAGTAGAGATAGAGTACAGTGGAGCACAGTAGAGGTAGAGTACAGTGGAGTATAATAGAGGTAGAGTACAGTAGAGCACAGTAGAGATAGAGTACAGTAGAGCAGAGTAGAGGTAGAGTACATTGGAGTACAGTAGAGGTAGAGTACAGTGGAGCACTGTAGAGGTGGAGTACAGTGGAGTACAGTAGAGGTAAAGTACAGTGGAGCACAGTAGAGATAGAGTACAGTAGAGCACAGTAGAGGTAGAGTACAGTGGAGAACAGTAGAGCTAGAGTACAGTGGAGCACAATAGAGGTGGAGTACAGTAGAGTACAGTAGAGGTAGAGTACAGTGGAGTACAATAGAGATAGTGTACAGTGGAGTAGAATAGAGATAGAGTACAGTGGAGCACAGCAGAGGTAGAGTACAGTGGATCACAGTAGAGATAGAGTACAGTGGAGTACAGTGGATCACAGTAGAGGTAGAATACAGTGGAGAACAGTAGAGATAGAGTACAGTGGAGTACAGTTGAGGTAGAGTACAGTGGAGCACAGTAGAGATAGAGTACAGTGGAGTACAGTAGAGGTAGAGTACAGTGGAGCACAGTAGAGGTAGAGTACAGTGGAGTACAGTGGAGAACAGTAGAGGTGGAGTACAGTAGAGTACAGTAGAGGTAGATAACAGTACAGTACACTAGAGGTAGAGTACAGTGGAGTACAGTAGAGGTAGAGTACAGGTGAGCATAGTAGAGATAGAGTACAGTAGAGCACAGTAGAGGTAGAGTACAGTGGACTATAGTAGAGGTAGAGTACAGTGGAGTACAGTAGAGGTAGATTACAGTGGAGCACAGTAGAGGTAGAGTACAGTGGAGTATAGTTGAGGTAGACTACAGTGGAGTGCAGTAGAGGTAGAGTACAGTGGGGCACAGTAGAGATAGAGTACTGTAGAGCAGAGTAGAGGTAGAGTACAGTGGAGTACAGTAGAGGTAGAGAACAGTAGATTAGAGTAGAGGTAGAGTACAGTGGAGTACAGTAGAGGTAGAGCACAGTGGAGCACTGTAGAGGTAGAGTACAGTGGAGTACAGTAGAGATAGAGTAGAGTGGAGCACAGTAGAGGTAGAGTACAGTGGAGCACAGTAGAGGTAGAGTACAGTGGAGCACAGTAGAGGTAGAGTACAGTGGAGTACAGTAGAGGTAGTGTACAGTGGAGCACAGTAGAGATAGGGTACAATAGAGCAGAGTAGAGGTAGAGTACAGTGGAGTACAGTAGAGGTAGATTACAGTGGAGCACTGTAGAGGTGGAGTACAGTGGAGTACAGTAGAGGTATAGTACAGGTGAGCATAGTAGAGATAGAGTACAGTAGAGCACAGTAGAGGTAGAGTACAGTGGAGTATAGTAGAGGTAGAGTACAGTGGAGTAGAGTAGAGGTAGATTACAGTGGAGCACAGTAGAGGTAGAGTACAGTGGAGTATAGTTGAGGTAGACTACAGTGGAGTGCAGTAGAGGTAGAGTACAGTGGAGCACAGTAGAGATAGAGTACAGTAGAGCAGAGTAGAGGTAGAGTACAGTGGAGTACAGTAGAGGTAGAGAACAGTAGATTAGAGTAGAGGTAGAATACAGTGGAGTACAGTAGAGGTAGAGCACAGTGGAGCACTGTAGAGGTAGAGTACAGTGGAGTACAGTAGAGATAGAGTACAGTGGAGCACAGTAGAGGTAGAGTACAGTGGAGCACAGTAGAGGTAGAGTACAGTGGAGCACAGTAGAGGTAGAGTACAGTAGAGCACAGTAGAGGTAGAGTAAAGTGGAGCACAGTAGGGGAAGAGTACAGTTGAGTGTAGTTGAGGTAGACTACAGTGGAGTACAGTAGAGATAGAATACAGTAGAGCACAGTAGAGGTAGAGTAAAGTGGAGCACAGTAGGGGAAGAGTACAGTTGAGTATAGTTGAGGTAGACTACAGTGGAGTACAGTAGAGGTAGAGTACAGTGGAGCACAGTAGAGATAGAGTACAGTAGAGCAGAGTAGAGGTAGAGTACAGTGGAGTACAGTAGAGGTAGAGTAGAGTGGAGCACATTAGAGGTGGAGTAGAGTAGAGTACAGTAGAGGTAGAGTACAGTGGAGTACAGTAGAGGTAGAGTAGAGTGGAGCACATTAGAGGTGGGGTAGAGTAGAGTACAGTCGAGTTAGAGTACAGTGGAGTAGAGTAGAGGTAGAGTACAGTGGAGTAGAGTAGAGATAGAGTACAGTAGAGCAGAGTAGAGGTAGAGTACACTGGAGTACAGTAGAGGTAGAGCACAGTGGAGCACTGTAGAGGTAGAGTACAGTGGAGTACAGTAGAGATAGAGTACAGTGGAGCACAGAAGAGGTAGAGTACAGTGGAGCACAGTAGAGGTAGAGTAGAGTGGAGCACAGTAGAGGTAGAGTACAGTGGAATACAGTAGAGGTAGAGTACAGTGGAGCACAGTAGAGGTAGAGTACAGTGGAGCACAGTAGAGGTAGCGTAGAGTGGAGTACATTAGAGGTAGAGTACAGTGGAGTACAGTAGAGGTAGAGTACAGTGGAGTAGAGTAGAGATAGAGTACAGTGGAGCACAGCAGAGGTAGAGTACAGTGGATCACAGTAGAGATAGAGTACAGTGGAGTACAGTGGAGCACAGTAGAGGTATAGTACAGTGGAGCACAGTAGAGATAGATTACAGTGGAGTACAGTAGAGATAGAGTACAGTGGAGTACAGTAGAGGTAGAGTACAGTGGAGCACAGTAGAGGTAGAGTACAGTGGAGTATAGTTGAGGTAGACTACAGTGGAGTACAGTAGAGGTAGAGTACAGTGGAGCACAGTAGAGATAGAGTACAGTAGAGCAGAGTAGAGGTAGAGTACAGTGGAGTACAGTAGAGGTATAGCACAGTAGAGCAGAGTAGAGGTAGAGTACAGTGGAGTACAGTAGAGGTAGAGCACAGTGGGGCACTGTAGAGGTAGAGTACAGTGGAGTACATTAGAGATAGAGTACAGTGGAGCACAGTAGAGGTAGAGTACAGTGGAGGTAGAGTACAGTGGAGCACAGTAGAGGTAGAGTACAGTGGAGTACAGTAGAGGTAGTGTACAGTGGAGCACAGTAGAGGTAGAGTACAGTGGAGCACAGTAGAGCTGGAGTACAGTGGAGTACAGTGGAGCACAGTAGAGGTGGAGTACAGTAGAGTAGAGTAGATGTAGAGTACAGTGGAGTACAGTAGAGGTAGAGTAGAGTGGAGCACAGTAGAGCTGGAGTACAGTGGAGTACAGTGGAGCACAATAGAGGTGGAGTACAGTAGAGTAGAGTAGAGGTAGAAAACAGTGGAGTACAGTAGAGATAGAGTAGAGTGGAGTAGAGTAGAGATAGAGTACAGTGGATTAGAGTAGAGGTAGAGTACAGTGGAGTATAGTTGAGGTAGAGTACAGTGGAGTATAGTTTAGGTAGACTACAGTGGAGTACAGTAGAGATAGAGTAGAGTGGAGTAGAGTAGAGATAGAGTACAGTGGATTAGAGTAGAGGTAGAGTACAGTGGAGTATAGTTGAGGTAGAGTACAGTGGAGTATAGTTTAGGTAGACTACAGTGGAGTACAGTAGAGGTAGAGTACAGTGGAGCACAGTAGAGATAGAGTACAGTAGAGCAGAGTAGAGGTAGAGTACAGTGGAGTACAGTAGAGGTAGAGTACAGTGGAGCACTGTAGAGGTGGAGTACAGTGGAGTACAGTAGAGGTAGAGTACAGTGGAGCAGAGTAGAGATAGAGTACAGTAGAGCACAGTAGAGGTAGAGTACAGTGGAGCACAGTAGAGGAAGAGTACAGTATAGTACAGTAGAGATAGAGTACAGTGGAGTACAGTAGAGATAGAGTACAGTCAAACACAGTAGAGATAAGTGCAGTGGAGTATAGTAGAGGTAGAGTACAGTGGAGCACAGTAGAGGTAGAGTACAGCTGAGCACAGTAGAGGTAGAGTACAGTGGAGCACAGTAGAGGTAGAGTACAGTGGATGGAGTATAATAGAGGTAGAGTACAGTAGAGCACAGTAGAGATAGAGTACAGTAGAGCTTAGTAGAGGTAGAGTACAGTGGAATACAGTAGAGGTAGAGTACAGTGGAGCACTGTAGAGGTGGAGTACAGTGGAGTACAGTAGAGGTAGAGTACAGTGGAGCACAGTAGAGATAGAGTACAGTAGAGCACAGTAGAGGTAGAGTACAGTGGAGCACAGTAGAGCTAGAGTACAGTGGAGTACAGTGGAGCACAGTAGAGGTGGAGTACAAGAGTACAGTAGAGGTAGAGAACAGTACAGTACAGTAGAGGTAGAGTACAGTGGAGTACAGTAGAGGTAGAGTACAGTAGAGCACAGTAGAGGTAGAATACAGTGGAGTACAGTAGAGGTAGAGTACAGTGGAGTACAGTAGAGGTAGAGTACAGTGGAGTACAGTAGAGGCAGAGTACAGTGGAGCACAGTAGATGTAGAGTACAGTGGAGTACAGGAGAGGTAGAGTACAGTGGAGCACAGTAGAGCTGGAGTACAGTGGAGTACAGTGGAGCACAGTAGAGGTGGAGTACAGTAGAGTAGAGTAGAGGTAGAGTACAGTGGAGTACAGTAGAGATAGAGTAGAGTGGAGTAGAGTAGAGATAGAGTACAGTGGATTAGAGTAGAGATAGAGTACAGTGGAGTATAGTTGAGGTAGAGTACAGTGGAGCACAGTGGAGGTAGAGTACAGTGGAGTATAGTTTAGGTAGACTACAGTGGAGTACAGTAGAGGTAGAGTACAGTGGAGCACAGTAGAGATAGAGTACAGTAGAGCAGAGTAGAGGTAGAGTACAGTGGAGTAGAGTAGAGGTAGAGTACAGCTGAGCACAGTAGAGGTAGAGTAGAGTGGAGCACAGTAGAGGTAGAGTACAGTGGACTACAGTAGAGGTAGTGTACAGTGGAGCACAGTAGAGGTAGAGTACAGTGGAGCACAGTAGAGGTAGAGTACAGTGGAGTATAATAGAGGTAGAGTACAGGAGAGCACAGTAGAGATAGAGTACAGTAGAGCAGAGTAGAGGTAGAGTACATTGGAGTACAGTAGAGGTAGAGTACAGTGGAGCACTGTAGAGGTGGAGTACAGTGGAGTACAGTAGAGGTAAAGTACAGTGGAGCACAGTAGAGATAGAGTACAGTAGAGCACAGTAGAGGTAGAGTACAGTGGAGCATAGTAGAGCTAGAGTACAGTGGAGTACAGTGAAGCACAGTAGAGGTGGAGTACAGTAGAGTAGAGTAGAGGTAGAGTACAGTGGAGTACAGTAGAGATAGAGTAGAGTGGAGTAGAGTAGAGATAGAGTACAGTGGGTTAGAGTAGAGATAGAGTACAGTGGAGTATAGTTGCGGTAGAGTACAATGGAGCACAGTAGAGGTAGAGTACAGTGGAGTATAGTTGAGGTAGACTACAGTGGAGTACAGTAGAGGTAGAGTACAGTGGAGCACAGTAGAGATATAGTACAGTAGAGCAGAGTAGAGGTAGAGTACAGTGGAGTACAGTAGAGGTAGAGTACAGTAGAACACTGTAGAGGTGGAGTACAGTGGAGTACAGTAGAGGTAGAGTACAGTGGAGCACAGTAGAGATAGGGTACAATAGAGCAGAGTAGAGGTAGAGTACAGTGGAGTACAGTAGAGGTAGAGTACAGTGGAGCACTGTAGAGGTGGAGTACAGTGGAGTACAGTAGAGGTAGAGTACAGGTGAGCATAGTAGAGATAGAGTACAGTAGAGCACAATAGAGGTAGAGTACAGTGGAGTACAGTGGTGCACAGTAGAGGTAGAGTACAGTGGAGAACAGTAGAGATAGAGTACAGTGGAGTACAGTAGAGGTAGAGTACAGTGGAGTACAGTAGAGGTAGTGTACAGTGGAGCACAGTAGAGGTAGAGTACAGTGGAGCACAGTAGAGGTAGAGTACAGTGGGGTACAGTAGAAATAGAGTACAGTGGAGCACAGTAGAGAAGAGTACAGTAGAGCACAGTAGAGGTAGAGTACAGTGGAGCACAGTAGAGATAGAGTACAGTGGAGTACAGTAGAGGAAGAGTACAGTGGAGTACAGTGGAGCACAGTAGAGGTGGAGTACAGTAGAGTAGAGTAGAGGTAGAGTACAGTGGAGTAAAATAGAGATAGAGTACAGTGGAGTAGAGTAGAGATAGAGTACAGTGGAGCACAGCAGAGGTAGAGTACAGTGGATCACAGTAGAGATAGAGTACAGTGGAGTACAGTGGTGCACAGTAGAGGTAGAGTACAGTGGAGAACAGTAGAGATAGAGTACAGTGGAGTACACTAGAGGTAGAGTACAGTGGAGCACAGTAGAGATAGAGTACAGTGGAGTACAGTAGAGGTAGAGTACAGTGGAGCACAGTAGAGGTAGAGTACAGTGGAGTACAGTGGAGCACAGTAGAGGTGGAGTACAGTAGAGTACAGTAGACTTAGAGAACAGTACAGCACAGTAGAGGTAGAGTATAGTGGAGTACAGTAGAGATAGAGTACAGTAGAGCACAGTAGAGGTAGAATACAGTGGAGTACAGTACAGGTAGAGTACAGTGGAGTACAGTAGAGGTAGAGTACAGTGGAGTACAGTAGAGGTAGAGTACAGTGGAGCACAGTAGATGTAGAGTACAGTGGAGTACAGTAGAGGTAGAGTACAGTGGAGCACAGTAGAGCTGGAGTACAGTGGAGCACAGTAGAGGTGGAGTACAGTAGAGTAGAGTAGAGGTAGAGTACAGTGGAGTACAGTAGAGATAGAGTAGAGTGGAGTAGAGTAGAGATAGAGTACAGTGGATTAGAGTAGAGATAGAGTACAGTGGAGTATAGTTGAGGTAGAGTACAGTGGAGCACAGTGGAGGTAGAGTAGAGTGGAGTATAGTTTAGGTAGACTACAGTGGAGTACAGTAGAGGTAGAGTACAGTGGAGCACAGTAGAGATAGAGTACAGTAGAGCAGAGTAGAGGTAGAGTACAGTGGAGTACAGTAGAGGTAGAGTACAGTGGAGCACTGTAGAGGTGGAGTACAGTGGAGTACAGTAGAGGTAGAGTACAGTGGAGCACAGTAGAGATAGAGTACAGTAGAGCACAGTAGAGGTAGAGTACAGTGGAGCACAGTAGAGGTAGAGTACAGTGGAGTACAGTAGAGGTAGAGTACAGTGGAGCACTGTAGAGGTTCAGTACAGTGGAGTAGAGTAGAGGTAGAGTACAGTGGAGCACAGTAGAGATAGAGTACAGTAGAGCAGAGTAGAGGTAGAGTACAGTGGAGTACAGTAGAGGTAGAGTACAGTAGAACACTGTAGAGGTGGAGTACAGTGGAGTACAGTAGAGGTAGAGTACAGTGGAGCACAGTAGAGATAGGGTACAATAGAGCAGAGAAGAGGTAGAGTACAGTGGACTACAGTAGAGGTAGAGTACAGTGGAGCACTGTAGAGGTGGAGTACAGTGGAGTACAGTAGAGGTAGAGTACAGGTGAGCATAGTAGAGATAGAGTACAGTAGAGCACAGTAGAGGTAGAGTACAGTGGAGTACAGTGGTGCACAGTAGAGGTAGAATACAGTGGAGAACAGTAGAGATAGAGTACAGTGGAGTACAGTAGAGGTAGAGTACAGTGGAGTACAGTAGAGGTAGTGTACAGTGGAGCACAGTAGGGGTAGAGTACAGTGGAGCACAGTAGAGGTAGAGTACAGTGGGGTACAGTAAAAATAGAGTACAGTGGAGCACAGTAGAGAAGAGTACAGTAGAGCACATTAGAGGTAGAGTACAGTGGAGCACAGTAGAGATAGAGTACAGTGGAGTACAGTGGAGCACAGTAGAGGTGGAGTACAGTAGAGTACAGTAGAGGTAGAGTACAGTGGAGTAAAATAGAGATAGAGTACAGTGGAGTAGAGTAGAGATAGAGTACAGTGGAGCACAGCAGAGATAGAGTACAGTGGAGTACAGTGGTGCACAGTAGAGGTAGAGTACAGTGGAGAACAGTAGAGATAGAGTACAGTGGAGTACAATAGAGGTAGAGTACAGTGGGGCACAGTAGAGATAGAGTACAGTGGAGTACAGTAGAGGTAGAGTACAGTGGAGCACAGTAGAGGTAGAGTACAGTGGAGTACAGTGGAGCACAGTAGAGGTGGAGTACAGTAGAGTACAGTAGACTTAGAGAACCGTACAGTACAGTAGAGGTAGAGTACAGTGGAGTACAGTAGAGATAGAGTACAGTAGAGTACAGTAGAGGTAGAATACAGTGGGGTACAGTAGAGGTAGAGTACATTGGAGTACAGTAGAGGTAGAGTACAGTGGAGTACAGTAGAGGTAGAGTACAGTGGAGCACAGTAGATGTAGAGTACAGTGGAGTACAGTAGAGGTAGAGTACAGTGGAGCACAGTAGAGCTGGAGTACAGTGGAGTACAGTGGAGCACAGTAGAGGTGGAGTAGAGTAGAGTAGAGTAGAGGTAGAGTACAGTGGAGTACAGTAGAGATAGAGTAGAGTGGAGTAGAGTAGAGATAGAGTACAGTGGATTAGAGTAGAGATAGAGTACAGTGGAGTATAGTTGAGGTAGAGTACAGTGGAGGTAGAGAAGAGTGGAGTATAGTTTAGGTAGACTACAGTGGAGTACTGTAGAGGTAGAGTACAGTGGAGCACAGTAGAGATAGAGTACAGTAGAGCAGAGTAGAGTTAGAGTACAGTAGAGGTAGAGTACAGTGGAGCACTGTAGAGGTGGAGTACAGTGGAGTACAGTAGAGGTAGAGTACAGTGGAGCACAGTAGAGATAGAGTACAGTAGAGCACAGTAGAGGTAGAGTACAGTGGAGCACAGTAGAGGTAGAGTACAGTGGAGTATAGTTGAGGTAGACTACAGTAGAGTACAGTAGAGGTAGAGTACAGTGGAGCACAGTAGAGATAGAGTACAGTAGAGCAGAGTAGAGGTAGAGTACAGTGGAGTACAGTAGAGGTAGAGTAGAGTGGAGCACATTAGAGGTGGAGTAGAGTAGAGTACAGTAGAGGTAGAGTACAGTGGAGCACAGTAGAGATAGAGTACAGTAGAGCACAGTAGAGGTAGAGTACAGTGGAGCACAGTAGAGGTAGAGTAGAGTGGAGCACAGTAGAGGTAGAGTACAGTGGAGTACAGTAGAGGTAGTGTACAGTGGAGCACAGTAGAGGTAGAGTACAGTGGAGCACAGTAGAGGTAGAGTACTGTGGAGCACAGTAGAGGAAGAGTACAGTGTAGTACAGAAGAGATAGAGTACAGTGGAGTACAGTAGAGGTAGAGTACAGCTGAGCACAGTAGAGGTAGAGTAGAGAGGAGCACAGTAGAGGTAGAGTACAGTGGACTACAGTAGAGGTAGTGTACAGTGGAGCACAGTAGAGATAGAGTACAGTGGAGCACAGTAGAGGTAGAGTACAGTGGAGTATAATAGAGGTAGAGTACAGTAGAGCACAGTAGAGATAGAGTACAGTAGAGCAGAGTAGAGGTAGAGTACATTGGAGTACAGTAGAGGTAGAGTACAGTGGAGCACTGTAGAGGTGGAGTACAGTGGAGTACAGTAGAGGTAAAGTACAGTGGAGCACAGTAGAGATAGAGTACAGTAGAGCACAGTAGAGGTAGAGTACAGTGGAGAACAGTAGAGCTAGAGTACAGTGGAGCACAATAGAGGTGGAGTACAGTAGAGTACAGTAGAGGTAGAGTACAGTGGAGTACAATAGAGATAGTGTACAGTGGAGTAGAATAGAGATAGAGTACAGTGGAGCACAGCAGAGGTAGAGTACAGTGGATCACAGTAGAGATAGAGTACAGTGGAGTACAGTGGATCACAGTAGAGGTAGAATACAGTGGAGAACAGTAGAGATAGAGTACAGTGGAGTACAGTTGAGGTAGAGTACAGTGGAGCACAGTAGAGATAGAGTACAGTGGAGTACAGTAGAGGTAGAGTACAGTGGAGCACAGTAGAGGTAGAGTACAGTGGAGTACAGTGGAGAACAGTAGAGGTGGAGTACAGTAGAGTACAGTAGAGGTAGATAACAGTACAGTACACTAGAGGTAGAGTACAGTGGAGTACAGTAGAGGTAGAGTACAGGTGAGCATAGTAGAGATAGAGTACAGTAGAGCACAGTAGAGGTAGAGTACAGTGGACTATAGTAGAGGTAGAGTACAGTGGAGTACAGTAGAGGTAGATTACAGTGGAGCACAGTAGAGGTAGAGTACAGTGGAGTATAGTTGAGGTAGACTACAGTGGAGTGCAGTAGAGGTAGAGTACAGTGGGGCACAGTAGAGATAGAGTACTGTAGAGCAGAGTAGAGGTAGAGTACAGTGGAGTACAGTAGAGGTAGAGAACAGTAGATTAGAGTAGAGGTAGAGTACAGTGGAGTACAGTAGAGGTAGAGCACAGTGGAGCACTGTAGAGGTAGAGTACAGTGGAGTACAGTAGAGATAGAGTAGAGTGGAGCACAGTAGAGGTAGAGTACAGTGGAGCACAGTAGAGGTAGAGTACAGTGGAGCACAGTAGAGGTAGAGTACAGTGGAGTACAGTAGAGGTAGTGTACAGTGGAGCACAGTAGAGGTAGAGTACAGTGGAGCACAGTAGAGGAAGAGTACAGTGGGGTACAGTAGAAATAGAGTACAGTGGAGTACAGTAGAGGTAGAGTACAGCTGAGCACAGTAGAGGTAGAGTAGAGTGGAGCACAATAGAGGTAGAGTACAGTGGACTACAGTAGAGGTAGTGTACAGTGGAGCACAGTAGAGGTAGAGTACAGTGGAGCACAGTAGAGGTAGAGTACAGTGGAGTATAATAGAGGTAGAGTACAGTAGAGCAAAGTAGAGATAGAGTACAGTAGAGCAGAGTAGAGGTAGAGTACATTGGAGTACAGTAGAGGTAGAGTACAGTGGAGCACTGTAGAGGTGGAGTACAGTGGAGTACAGTAGAGGTAAAGTACAGTGGAGCACAGTAGAGATAGAGTACAGTAGAGCACAGTAGAGGTAGAGTACAGTGGAGAACAGTAGAGCTAGAGTACAGTGGAGTACAGTGGAGCACAGTAGAGGTGGAGTACAGTAGAGTAGAGTAGAGGTAGAGTACAGTGGAGTACAGTAGAGATAGAGTAGAGTGGAGTAGAGTAGAGATAGAGTACAGTGGATTAGAGTAGAGATAGAGTACAGTGGAGTATAGTTGCGGTAGAGTACAGTGGAGCACAGTAGAGGTAGAGTACAGTGGAGTATAGTTGAGGTAGACTACAGTGGAGTACAGTAGAGGTAGAGTACAGTGGAGCACAGTAGAGATAGAGTACAGTAGAGCAGAGTAGAGGTAGAGTACAGTGGAGTACAGTAGAGGTAGAGTACAATAGAACACTGTAGAGGTGGAGTACAGTGGAGTACAGTAGAGGTAGAGTACAGTGGAGCACAGTAGAGATAGGGTACAATAGAGCAGAGTAGAGGTAGAGTACAGTGGAGTACAGTAGAGGTAGAGTACAGTGGAGCACTGTAGAGGTGGAGTACAGTGGAGTACAGTAGAGGTAGAGTACAGGTGAGCATAGTAGAGATAAAGTACAGTAGAGCACAGTACAGGTAGAGTACAGTGGAGTATAGTAGAGGTAGAGTACAGTGGAGTACAGTAGAGGTAGATTACAGTGGAGCACAGTAGAGGTAGAGTACAGTGGAGTATAGTTGAGGTAGACTACAGTGGAGTGCAGTAGAGGTAGAGTACAGTGGAGCACAGTAGAGATAGAGTACTGTAGAGCAGAGTAGAGGTAGAGTACAGTGGAGTACAGTAGAGGTAGAGAACAGTAGATTAGAGTAGAGGTAGAGTACAGTGGAGTACAGTAGAGGTAGAGCACAGTGGAGCACTGTAGAGGTAGAGTAAAGTGGAGTACAGTAGAGATAGAGTACAGTGGAGCACAGTAGAGGTAGAGTACAGTGGAGCACAGTAGAGGTAGAGTACAGTGGAGCACAGTAGAGGTAGAGTACAGTGGAGTACAGTAGAGGTAGTGTACAGTGGAGCACAGTAGAGGTAGAGTACAGTGGAGCACAGTAGAGGTAGAGTACAGTGGGGTACAGTAGAAATAGAGTACAGTGGAGCACAGTAGAGTAGAGTACAGTAGAGCACAGTAGAGATAGAGTACAGTGGAGTACAGTAGAGGAAGAGTACAGTGGAGTACAGTGGAGCACAGTAGAGGTGGAGTACAGTAGAGTACAGTAGAGGTAGAGTACAGTGGAGTACAATAGAGATAGTGTACAGTGGAGTAGAGTAGAGATAGAGTACAGTGGAGCACAGCAGAGGTAGAGTACAGTGGATCACAGTAGAGATAGAGTACAGTGGAGTACAGTGGATCACAGTAGAGGTAGAATACAGTGGAGAACAGTAGAGATAGAGTACAGTGGAGTACAGTTGAGGTAGAGTACAGTGGAGCACAGTAGAGATAGAGTACAGTGGAGTACAGTAGAGGTAGAGTACAGTGGAGCACAGTAGAGGTAGAGTACAGTGGAGTACAGTGGAGAACAGTAGAGGTGGAGTACAGTAGAGTACAGTAGAGGTAGATAACAGTACAGTACACTAGAGGTAGAGTACAGTGGAGTACAGTAGAGGTAGAGTACAGGTGAGCATAGTAGAGATAGAGTACAGTAGAGCACAGTAGAGGTAGAGTACAGTGGACTATAGTAGAGGTAGAGTACAGTGGAGTACAGTAGAGGTAGATTACAGTGGAGCACAGTAGAGGTAGAGTACAGTGGAGTATAGTTGAGGTAGACTACAGTGGAGTGCAGTAGAGGTAGAGTACAGTGGAGCACAGTAGAGATAGAGTACTGTAGAGCAGAGTAGAGGTAGAGTACAGTGGAGTACAGTAGAGGTAGAGAACAGTAGATTAGAGTAGAGGTAGAGTACAGTGGAGTACAGTAGAGGTAGAGCACAGTGGAGCACTGTAGAGGTAGAGTAGAGTGGAGTACAGTAGAGATAGAGTAGAGTGGAGCACAGTAGAGGTAGAGTACAGTGGAGCACAGTAGAGGTAGAGTACAGTGGAGCACAGTAGAGGTAGAGTACAGTGGAGTACAGTAGAGGTAGTGTACAGTGGAGCACAGTAGAGGTAGAGTACAGTGGAGCACAGTAGAGGTAGAGTACAGTGGGGTACAGTAGAAATAGAGTACAGTGGAGCACAGTAGAGTAGAGTACAGTAGAGCACAGTAGAGGTAGAGTACAGTGGAGCAAAGTAGAGATAGAGTACAGTGGAGTACAGTAGAGGAAGAGTACAGTGGAGTACAGTGGAGCACAGTAGAGGTGGAGTACAGTAGAGTACAGTAGAGGTAGAGTACAGTGGAGTACAATAGAGATAGAGTACAGTGGAGTAGAGTAGAGATAGAGTACAGTGGAGCACAGCAGAGGTAGAGTACAGTGGATCACAGTAGAGATAGAGTACAGTGGAGTACAGTGGATCACAGTAGAGGTAGAATACAGTGGAGAACAGTAGAGATAGAGTACAGTGGAGTACAGTTGAGGTAGAGTACAGTGGAGCACAGTAGAGATAGAGTACAGTGGAGTACAGTAGAGGTAGAGTACAGTGGAGCACAGTAGAGGTAGAGTACAGTGGAGTACAGTGGAGAACAGTAGAGGTGGAGTACAGTAGAGTACAGTAGAGGTAGATAACAGTACAGTACACTAGAGGTAGAGTACAGTGGAGTACAGTAGAGGTAGAGTACAGTAGAGCACAGTAGAGGTAGATTACAGTGGAGTACAGTAGAGGTAGAGTACAGTGGAGTACAGTAGAGGTAGAGTACAGTGGAGTACAGTAGAGGAAGAGTACAGTGTAGGTCAGTAGAGATAGAGTACAGTGGAGTACAGTAGAGATAGAGTAGAGTCGAACACAGTAGAGATAAGTGCAGTGGAGTATAGTAGAGGTAGAGTACAGTGGAGCACAGTAGAGGTAGAGTACAGCTGAGCACAGTAGAGGTAGAGTAGAGTGGAGCACAGTAGAGGTAGAGTACAGTGGACTACAGTAGAGGTAGTGTACAGTGGAGCACAGTAGAGGTAGAGTACAGTGGAGCACAGTAGAGGTAGAGTACAGTGGAGTATAATAGAGGTAGAGTACAGTGGAGCACTGTAGAGGTGGAGTACAGTGGAGTACAGTAGAGGTAGAGTACAGTGGAGCACAGTAGAGATAGAGTACAGTAGAGCACAGTAGAGGTAGAGTACAGTGGAGCACAGTAGAGCTAAAGTACAGTGGAGTACAGTGGAGCACAGTAGAGGTGGAGTACAGTAGAGTACAGTAGAGGTAGAGAACAGTACAGTACAGTAGAGGTAGAGTACAGTGGAGTACAGTAGAGGTAGAGTACAGTAGAGCACAGTAGAGGCAGAATACAGTGGAGTACAGTAGAGGTAGAGTACAGTGGAGTACAGTAGAGGTAGAGTACAGTGGAGTACAGTAGAGGCAGAGTACAGTGGAGCACAGAAGATGTAGAGTACAGTGGCGTACAGTAGAGGTAGAGTACAGTGGAGCACAGTAGAGCTGGAGTACAGTGGAGTACAGTGGAGCACAGTAGAGGTGGAGTACAGTAGAGTAGAGTAGAGGTAGAGTACAGTGGAGTACAGTAGAGATAGAGTAGAGTGGAGTAGAGTAGAGATAGAGTACAGTGGATTAGAGTAGAGATAGAGTACAGTGGAGTATAGTTGAGGTAGAGTACAGTGGAGCACAGTGGAGGTAGAGTACAGTGGAGTATAGTTTAGGTAGACTACAGTGGAGTACAGTAGAGGTAGAGTACAGTGGAGCACAGTAGAGATAGAGTACAGTAGAGCAGAGTAGAGGTAGAGTACAGTGGAGTAGAGTAGAGGTAGAGCACAGTGGAGCACTGTAGAGGTAGAGTACAGTGGAGTACACTAGAGGTAGAGTACAGTGGAGCACAGTAGAGGTAGAGTAGAGTGGAGCACAGTAGAGGTAGAGTACAGTGGACTACAATAGAGGTATTGTACAGTGGAGCACAGTAGAGGTAGAATACAGTGGAGCACAGTAGAGGTAGAGTACAGTGGAGTATAATAGAGGTAGAGTACACTAGAGAACAGTAGAGATAGAGTACAGTAGAGCACAGTAGAGGTAAAGTACAGTGGAGTATAGTAGAGGTAGAGTACAGTGGAGTACAGTAGAGGTAGAGTAGAGTGGAGCACATTAGAGGTGGAGTAGAGAAGAGTACAGTAGAGGTAGAGTACAGTGGAGTACATTAGAGGTAGAGTACAGTGGAGCACAGTAGAGGTAGAGTAGAGTGGAGTACAGTAGAGGTAGAGTACAGTGGAGAACAGTAGAGGTAGAGTACAGTGGAGTAGAGTAGAGATAGAGTACAGTGGAGCACAGCAGAGGTAGAGTACAGTGGATCACAGTAGAGATAGATGACAGTGGAGTACAGTGGAGCACAGTAGAGGAATAGTACAGTGGAGCACAGTAGAGATAGATTACAGTGGAGTACAGTAGAGATAGAGTACAGTGGAGTACAGCAGAGGTAGAGCACAGTAGAGCAGAGTAGAGGTAGAGTACAGTGGAGTACAGTAGAGGTAGAGCACAGTGGAGCACTGTGGAGGTAGAGTACAGTGGAGTACAGTAGAGATAAAGTAGAGTGGAGCAGAGTAGAGGTAGAGTACAGTGGAGCACAGTAGAGGTAGAGTACAGTGGAGCACAGTAGAGGTAGAGTACAGTGGAGTACAGTGGAGGTAGTGTACAGTGGAGCACAGTAGAGGTAGAGTACAGTGGAGCACAGTAGAGGTAGAGTACAGTGGGGTACAGTAGAAATAGAGTACAGTGGAGCACAGTAGAGAAGAGTACAGTAGAGCACAGTAGAGGTAGAGTACAGTGGAGCACAGTAGAGATAGAGTACAGTGGAGTACAGTAGAGGAAGAGTACAGTGGAGTACAGTGGAGCACAGTAGAGGTGGAGTACAGTAGAGTACAGTAGAGGTAGAGTACAGTGGAGTAAAATAGAGATAGAGTACAGTGGAGTAGAGTAGAGATAGAGTACAGTGGAGCACAGCAGAGGTAGAGTACAGTGGATCACAGTAGAGATAGAGTACAGTGGAGTACAGTGGTGCACAGTAGAGGTAGAGTACAGTGGAGAACAGTAGAGATAGAGTACAGTGGAGTACAGTAGAGGTAGAGTACAGTGGAGCACAGTAGAGATAGAGTACAGTGGAGTACAGTAGAGGTAGAGTACAGTGGAGCACAGTAGAGGTAGAGTACAGTGGAGTACAGTGGAGCACCGTAGAGGTGGAGTACAGTAGAATACAGTAGACTTAGAGAACAGTACAGTACAGTAGAGGTAGAGTACAGTGGAGTACAGTAGAGATAGAGTACAGTAGAGCACAGTAGAGGTAGAATACAGTGGAGTACAGTAGAGGTAGAGTAGAGTGGAGTACAGTAGAGGTAGAGTACAGTGGAGTACAGTAGAGGTAGAGTACAGTGGAGCACAATAGATGTAGAGTACAGTGGAGCACAGTAGAGCTGGAGTACAGTGGAGTACAGTGGAGCACAGTAGAGGTGGAGTACAGTAGAGTAGAGTAGAGGTAGAGTACAGTGGAGTACAGTAGAGATAGAGTAGAGTGGAGTAGAGTAGAGATAGAGTACAGTGGATTAGAGTAGAGATAGAGTACAGTGGAGTATAGTTGAGGTAGAGTACAGTGGAGCACAGTGGAGGTAGAGTAGAGTGGAGTATAGTTTAGGTAGACTACAGTGGAGTACAGTAGAGGTAGAGTACAGTGGAGCACAGTAGAGATAGAGTACAGTAGAGCACAGTGGAGCACAGTAGAGGTAGAGTACAGTGGAGTATAGTTGAGGTAGACTACAGTAGAGTACAGTAGAGGTAGAGTACAGTAGAGATAGAGTACAGTAGAGCAGAGTAGAGGTAGAGTACAGTGGAGTACAGTAGAGGTAGAGTACAGTGGAGCACAGTAGAGGTAGCGTAGAGTGGAGTACAGTAGAGGTAGAGTACAGTGGAGTACAGTAGAGGTAGAGTACAGTGGAGTAGAGTAGAGATAGAGTACAGTGGAGCACAGCAGAGGTAGAGTACAGTGGATCACAGTAGAGATAGATTACAGTGGAGTACAGTAGAGATAGAGTACAGTGGAGTACAGTAGAGGTAGAGTACAGTGGAGCACAGTAGAGGTAGAGTACAGTGGAGTATAGTTGAGGTAGACTACAGTGGAGTACAGTAGAGGTAGAGTACAGTGGAGCACAGTAGAGATAGAGTACAGTAGAGCAGAGTAGAGGTAGAGTACAGTGGAGTACAGTAGAGGTAGAGCACAGTGGAGCACTGTAGAGGTAGAGTACAGTGGAGTACATTAGAGATAGAGTACAGTGGAGCACAGTAGAGGTAGAGTACAGTGGAAACCAGTAGAGGTAGAGTACAGTGGAGCACAGTAGAGGTAGAGTACAGTGGAGTACAGTAGAGGTAGTGTGCAGTGGAGCACAGTAGAGGTAGAGTACAGTTGAGCACAGTAGAGGTAGAGCAGAGTGGGGTACAGTAGAAATAGAGTACAGTGGAGCAAAATAGAGTAGAGTACAGTAGAGCACAGTAGAGGTAGAGTACAGTAGAGCACAGTAGAGGTAGAATACAGTGGAGTGCAGTAGAGGTAGAGTACAGTGGAGTACAGTAGAGGTAGAGTACAGTGGAGTACAGTAGAGGTAGAGTACAGTGGAACACAGTAGATGTAGAGTACAGTGGAGTACAGTAGAGGTAGAGTACAGTGGAGCACAGTAGAGCTGGAGTACAGTGGAGTACAGTGGAGCACAGTAGAGGTGGAGTACAGTAGAGTAGAGTAGAGGAGAAGTACAGTGGAGTACAGTAGAGATAGAGCAGAGTGGAGTAGAGTAGAGATAGAGTACAGTGGATTAGAGTAGAGATAGAGTACAGTGGAGTATAGTTGAGGTAGAGTACAGTGGAGCACAGTGGAGGTAGAGTACAGTGGAGTATAGTTTAGGTAGACTACAGTGGAGTACAGTAGAGGTAGAGTACAGTGGAGCACAGTAGAGATAGAGTACAGTAGAGCAGAGTAGAGGTAGAGTACAGTGGAGTACAGTAGAGGTAGAGTACAGTGGAGCACTGTAGAGGTGGAGTACAGTGGAGTACAGTAGAGGTAGAGTACAGTGGAGCAGAGTAGAGATAGAGTACAGTAGAGCACAGTAGAGGTAGAGTACAGTGGAGCACAGTAGAGGTAGAGTACAGTGGAGCACAGTAGAGGAAGAGTACAGTGTAGTACAGTAGAGATAGAGTACAGTGGAGTACAGTAGAGATAGAGTACAGTCGAACACAGTAGAGATAAGTGCAGTGGAGTATAGTAGAGGTAGAGTACAGTGGAGCACAGTAGAGGTAGAGTACAGCTGAACACAGTAGAGGTAGAGTACAGTGGACTACAGTAGAGGTAGTGTACAGTGGAGCACAGTAGTGGTAGAGTACAGTGGAGCACAGTAGAGGTAGAGTACAGTGGAGTATAATAGAGGTAGAGTACAGTAGAGCACAGTAGAGATAGAGTACAGTAGAGCAGAGTAGAGGTAGAGTACAGTGGAATACAGTAGAGGTAGAGTACAGTGGAGCACTGTAGAGGTGGAGTACAGTGGAGTACAGTAGAGGTAGAGTAGAGTGGAGCACAGTAGAGATAGAGTACAGTAGAGCACAGTAGAGGTAGAGTACAGTGGAGCACATTAGAGCTAGAGTACAGTGGAGCACAGTAGAGGTGGAGTACAGTAGAGTACAGTAGAGGTAGAGAACAGTACAGTACAGTAGAGGTAGAGTACAATGGAGTACAGTAGAGGTAGAGTACAGTGGAGTACAGTAGAGGCAGAGTACAGTGGAGCACAGTAGATGTAGAGTACAGTGGAGTACAGTAGAGGTAGTGTACAGTGGAGCACAGTAGAGGTAGAGTACAGTGGAGCACAGTAGAGGTAGAGTACAGTGGGGTACATTAGAAATAGAGTACAGTGGAGCACACTAGAGAAGAGTACAGTAGAGCACAGTAGAGGTAGAGTACAGTGGAGCACAGTAGAGATAGAGTACAGTGGAGTACAGTAGAGGAAGAGTACAGTGGAGTACAGTGGAGCACAGTAGAGGTGGAGTACAGTAGAGTACAGTAGAGGTAGAGTACAGTGGAGTAAAATAGAGATAGAGTACAGTGGAGTAGAGTAGAGATAGAGTACAGTGGAGCACAGCAGAGGTAGAGTACAGTGGATCACAGTAGAGATAGAGTACAGTGGAGTACAGTGGTGCACAGTAGAGGTAGAGTACAGTGGAGAACAGTAGAGATAGAGTACAGTAGAGTACAGTAGAGGTAGAGTACAGTGGAGCACAGTAGAGATAGAGTACAGTGGAGTACAGTAGAGGTAGAGTACAGTGGAGCACAGTAGAGGTAGAGTACAGTGGAGTACAGTAGAGATAGAGTACAGTAGAGCACAGTAGAGGTAGAATACAGTGGAGTACAGTAGAGGTAGAGTACAGTGGAGTACAGTAGAGGTAGAGTACAGTGGAGTACAGTAGAGGTAGAGTACAGTGAAGCACAGTAGATGTAGAGTACAGTGGAGTACAGTAGAGGTAGAGTACAGTGGAGCACAGTAGAGCTGGAGTACAGTGGAGTACAGTGGAGCACAGTAGAGGTGGAGTACAGTAGAGTAGGATAGAGGTAGAGTACAGTGGACTACAGTAGAGATACAGTAGAGTGGAGTAGAGTAGAGATAGAGTACAGTGGATTAGAGTAGAGATAGAGTACAGTGGAGTATAGTTGAGGCAGAGTACAGTGGAGCACAGTGGAGGTAGAGTAGAGTGGAGTATAGTTTAGGTAGACTACAGTGGAGTAGAGTAGAGGTAGAGTACAGTGGAGTACAGTAGAGGTAGAGTACAGTGGAGCACTGTAGAGGTGGAGTACAGTGGAGTACAGTAGAGGTAGAGTACAGTGGAGCACAGTAGAGATAGAGTACAGTAGAGCACAGTAGAGGTAGAGTACAGTGGAGCACAGTAGAGGTAGAGTACAGTGGAGTATAGTTGAGGTAGACTACAGTAGAGTACAGTAGAGGTAGAGTACAGTGGAGCACAGTAGAGATAGAGTACAGTAGAGCAGAGTAGAGGTAGAGTACAGTGGAGTACAGTAGAGGTAGAGTAGAGTGGAGCACATTAGAGGTGGAGTAGAGTAGAGTACAGTAGAGGTAGAGTACAGTGGAGCACAGTAGAGATAGAGTACAGTAGAGCACAGTAGAGGTAGAGTGCAGTGGAGCACAGTAGAGGTAGAGTAGAGTGGAGCACAGTAGAGGTAGAGTACAATGGAGTACAGTAGAGGTAGAGTACAGTGGAGCACAGTAGATGTAGAGTACAGTGGAGTACAGTAGAGGTAGAGTACAGTGGAGCACAGTAGAGCTGGAGTACAGTGGAGTACAGTGGAGCACAGTAGAGGTGGAGTACAGTAGAGGTAGAGTACAGTGGAGTACAGTAGAGATACAGTAGAGTGGAGTAGAGTAGAGATAGAGTACAGTGGATTAGAGTAGAGATAGAGTACAGTGGAGTATAGTTGAGGTAGAGTACAGTGGAGCACAGTGGAGGTAGAGTAGAGTGGAGTATAGTTTAGGTAGACTACAGTGGAGTACAGTAGAGGTAGAGTACAGTGGAGCACAGTAGAGATAGAGTACAGTAGAGCAGAGTAGAGGTAGAGTACAGTGGAGTACAGTAGAGGTAGAGTACAGTGGAGCACTGTAGAGGTGGAGTACAGTGGAGTACAGTAGAGGTAGAGTACAGTGGAGCACAGTAGAGATAGAGTACAGTGGAGCACAGTAGAGGTAGAGTACAGTGGAGTATAGTTGAGGTAGACTACATTAGAGTACAGTAGAGGTAGAGCACAGTGGAGCACTGTGGAGGTAGAGTACAGTGGAGTACAGTAGAGATAAAGTACAGTGGAGCAGAGTATAGGTAGAGTACAGTGGAGCACAGTAGAGGTAGAGTACAGTGGAGCACAGTAGAGGTAGAGTACAGTGGAGTACAGTAGAGGTAGTGTACAGTGGAGCACAGTAGAGGTAGAGTACAGTGGAGCAGAGTAGAGGTAGAGTACAGTGGGGTACAGTAGAAATAGAGTACAGTGGAGCACAGTAGAGAAGAGTACAGTAGAGCACAGTAGAGGTAGAGTACAGTGGAGCACAGTAGAGATAGAGTACAGTGGAGTACAGTAGAGGAAGAGCACAGTGGAGTACAGTGGAGCACAGTAGAGGTGGAGTACAGTAGAGTACAGTAGAGGTAGAGTACAGTGGAGTAAAATAGAGATAGAGTACAGTGGAGTAGAGTAGAGATAGAGTACAGTGGAGCACAGCAGAGGTAGAGTACAGTGGATCATAGTAGAGATAGAGTACAGTGGAGTACAGTGGTGCACAGTAGAGGTAGAGTACAGTGGAGAACAGTAGAGATAGAGTACAGTGGAGTACAGTAGAGGTAGAGTACAGTGGAGCACAGTAGAGATAGAGTACAGTGGAGTACAGTAGAGGTAGAGTACAGTGGAGCACAGTAGAGGTAGAGTACAGTGGAGTACAGTGGAGCACAGTAGAGGTGGAGTACAGTAGAGTACAGTAGACTTAGAGAACAGTACAGTACAGTAGAGGTAGAGTACAGTGGAGTACAGTAGAGATAGAGTACAGTAGAGCACAGTAGAGGTAGAATACAGTGGAGTACAGTAGAGGTAGAGTACAGTGGAGTACAGTAGAGGTAGAGTGTAGCGGCAAAAACATTGTTGGGTTTTTCCTGTAACCCCCTATTAATGTTTCCAACCACCTGGAGAATGCGAGTACCGGGTCAGACTCACAGCCCGAATCCAAGAAAATCCAAGAGTGTTGTTGCTTGAATGATTGTGGATATTTATTGCAAATAAATATAAAGTACAAAACAAAAATTGAGAACTGGTTTAAATGTCTTTAAGCATTCCTTTGTTGCGCTTGGCGTTCAGCTTTCTCACACAGGCCAAGCTTCAGTAGCATATATCCAGGCCGAGGTCAAAGACTGTATCAGCTGGCACGCCTTCTCCCTCTCTCATGCGCTACACACTCCAACTTATAGGATAGCGCCCTCTCTGGCTGTAGAAGGTGTACCACTCAAATGCAATGGAAAAAACAATTATAAGTAAATTATGAAACCAAAAATAAAACTCAAATGTGGCTCCTACACACCGGCCCCTAATTGTTCTCTATAGAATCAATTATTCAAAATAAATAAAATAAAAAAAGGAGCCAGAAATCAAATAATCTCTTAATATTTTTTTAGAAATATATGTATATATGTATACATTACATCCCTTATTGGTGATCTTTAAGGAGCACCGGACACTCTTCATTTTCCAGAATTCGGCACAGTTTGGTAATGGGTCTATCAAGGATTGAAGTCTGTGTCTGGAGCTTCACGGATCGGACCAGCCCCTTTTGATCAGGCTTGGTCTCTAGAACTCTTCCTAATGGCCATGACCCTCTAGGAGCAGTGGGGTCAACCACCAGAACAAGATCTCCAACATTCAGGTTCTTCTTCACTACAGTCCATTTTTGCCTTTCCTGGAGTAGAAGAAGATATTCTTTGGTCCATCTATGCCAGAAGAGGTCTGCCATGTACTGGACCTGTTTCCAGCGGCGTCTAGCATAAAGGTCTGATTTCAGAAAGATTCCAGGAGGCATAATGGGCTGAGTTTTCAGCAGGAGAAGGTGGTTTGGGGTCAGCGGTTCTAGGTCGTATGGGTCTGAGGACACTGTGGAGAGAGGACGGTTGTTTAGAATAGCCTCTACTTCACAGAATAGAGTTTGAAGACCCTCATCATCGATGGACTGTTGATGGAGTGTGGAGTACAGTACATAACGAACAGATCTTATAAGCCTTTCCCAGACTCCACCATGGTGCGATGCAGCTGGTGGATTGAAACTCCACTCGATTCCATCAGGGAGCAGGGCATCCTGGATCTTCAACTTGTCCAGTGTCATCAGAGCTTTCTTGAGCTCCCCTTGAGCACCCACCAAGTTCGTTCCATTGTCAGATCTGATGTGCTTAATCTGCCCCCTTCTGCAAACAAATCTCCTCAAAGCGTGAATGCATGAGTCAGTGTCTAATGAGAAAGCTACTTCCAAATGAACAGCTCTGCTAGACATACATGTAAACAGAACTCCATACCTTTTGATGGTGCTTCTTCCTCGCCTCACTTCAATCGGGCCAAAATAGTCCAATCCGACATTGGTAAAGGGAGGGAGGTCAGGTAGGATTCTTTCCAGGGGCAAATCTGCCATTTTTTGCTCACCTGCTTTGCCCTTCACACGTCGACACATGACACATCTTGAGAGCACCTTTCTTGCTAAGGAGTTGGCTTTAATAATCCAATACTTCTTACGGAGCTCTGAGAGCATGTGGTTCCTGCCACTGTGACCACAGCGTTCATGAATGTGTCTTAAAAGAAGAATTGAAATGTGTGAATCTTTGGGCAAGATACAGGGATGTTTAGTTTCATCAGGCATGGCAGATTTATGCATCCGGCCACCTACTCTTAAGATGCCTTCATCTAGCACAGGATCAAGCCTACAGATCCTGCTGCTTCTTTTCACTTTAGGTGGGGTATTTTGCAGTGTTTTAATTTCATCTGGGAACGCTTGCCTCTGAACATAAGAGATAACTGACCTTTCTGCCTGTAAGAGATCTTCCACTGTGAGGAGCTGTCCATCGGGTTTGATCTTGAAAACCTCAAGTTTTGGGCTTCCCTTTTTGCTGTGGGAGCGGGTAGTGACTTGACAGGATGGGAAGCCCTTTTGTTTTTTGATTCTCAGTATCAAGGCCTTTTTCAGTTTGATGTACCATGCCGCTGCTTTAATTAGCCTAATCCAATTTGAAAAGTATGAAATAAGCTGGTTTGTGGGTGTTTCAGTGTTTACCACTGTTGTAAACACAGTAGTGTTTCTCCTGACCTCTGGATCATCCTGTAACACTGAGCCCAACGCCTCCACCTCTAACCAACTTTCCTCAGGTTTCCATAGGAACTCTGGACCATGTATCCATCTCCTTTGTTCCATGAATTTACCTGCACTCAATCCTCTCGAGGAATCATCCGCTGGATTTTCTTTACTTCTTGCGTATCTCCATTGAGAACGCTCCGAGTTATCCCGAATCAGCGAGACCCTGTTGGCTACATATGTTTTAAATCTTGCAGTGTCACTTCTAATGTACTTAAGTACGGTTTGGCTGTCAGTCCAGAAAACGGAGGGCTTTAAGGGTAGATGTAGTTCTCTCCTTAGCATTTTGTCCACTTTTACCAACAATGCTGCAGCGGCCAGCTCCAGACGTGGTACTGTGATGTTCTTTAAAGGTAGGACTCTGGACTTTCCCATGAGAAAAGTGACATGTATACTGTCCTGTTCATTAGCTTGTCTAATGTAGCTCACTGAGCCATAGCCATTCTCACTGGCGTCAGCAAAGTGGTGTAGTTCTGCGCACTTTGCTGTTCCATAGCCTTTTGGTTTCAAACAACGTGCAACACTGAAGCTTTTTATTCTCTCTAAACTGTTTGTCCATCCTTCCCACCTGTCTACTACAGCTTGGGGCAAAGGTTCGTCCCATCCAAAGCCTCTCTGGCAGAGCTCCTGTAGCAACTGCTTGGCTGGGAGAATGAGAGGAGCAAGAAAACCGAGGGGATCAAAAATGGAACTTACAACAGAAAGTATGCCTCTGCGGGTATGTGGCTTCTGGCTTACATTGATGTTAAACTGGAAATGGTCAGAGTCCACACACCACTGCAAACCCAGGGCTCTTTCCATTGGTAGGCTGTCTTTGTCAAGATCCAGTGTTTTGATGTCTTTTGCCCATTTTTCTTTTGGAATGGATGCTAGAACTACCCGATTATTGCTGACCCATTGAGTCAGCTGGAATCCACCTTTGTAGCATAGTGCAGTGAGGTCTTTTACTAGCTGGATGGCTTCAGACTCTTCAACCACGGATTTGACACAATCATCCACATAAAAGTTGTGCCGGATAGTTTCAGCTACATGAAGGGGAAAACAGCTTTCATTGTCATCAGCAGTTTTTCGTAATGCAAAACTTGCACAACTTGGGGAGGACACTGCACCAAATATGTGCACAAGCATACGGTATTCCTTTGGGTTTTGACTGGTGTCACCCAATGGCCACCACAGAAAGCGCAAGTAGTCCACACCTGATTTCTCTACTCCCACCTGATGGAACATTGACTTAACGTCAGCCATAATTCCAATGGGTTCCTTACGGAATCTCCAAATAACTCCGACAAGAGAATTAGTCAGATCAGGACCCTGTAGTAGCTCTGTGTTGAGGGATACACCTCTGTAAGTAGCTGCACAATCAAACACCACTCTAAGTTTCTTCTTTTTGGGGTGATATACTCCGTGATGTGGTATGTACCATACCTTTCCAGGTGCCTGTGTGAGTTCTTCCTCTGGGACCTCCTCTGCATAATGATTTTCAAAGATGTCATTGATAAAGGCAACATATTCTTGCTTGTATTGCTCATCTTTTTTCATTTTCCTTTTCAGAGTTTGGAGGCGCTGTTCTGCAACTTGGCGATTGTTAGGCATGCAGACAACAGTTTTCCTAAAAGGCAACTTCAAATAGTAATGTCCATCTTGTAAGACTGCCTCATTGGCTATCTCTACAAACCTTCTGTCCTCAACTGACATTTCGGTCTTCTCCTCAGATGCTACCTCACTGAATTCCTGATTATACTGTGAGATCAGAAGTTGTTCTAGATTTGTAACGGATATCCTATTCACCGTCACATTCTCTGCACTGCCATCAGCACTTCTCAGTGGCCCGTTTACAACCCACCCCAATAAGGTTTTAACTGCGTAGGGGCCCCCACCTTGACTATTAACAACCTCCCATGGTTCTATGCACTTTGGAGCATTTGTACCAATCAACAGCTCCACCTTTGAATTAATGCTGGGAAGTTTGACTCGACTTAGATACTTCCATTGTGCTAAGTCTTTCTGCTTGGGAATGCTGTTTGTGGTAACTGGCATTTCCTTTTGGGTGAAGAGATCAGGAAGAGGTAAGAAGTTATTGTTGTCCAGCGCTGAAACTTCAATTTCAGAGACAACATAAGTTGGAACAGTTTTTTCTTGATTCATTGTGCGTAGAAGAATGTGTGTTTTTCTTCCTTTCAGATTGAGCCGAAACATAAGATCCTCGGAGCAGAAGGTGGCTGAGGATCCAGGGTCCAGGAGAGCATACACCTGTAAGACTTGGCTGCCCTTTGCTGCCTTAACCTGAACTGGGACAATGGACAGCACATTCTCTTGGTCTCCGGCCCCTATATGACCACATAATCCTGCTGATGCATTGCCTGTAACATCAGAGGATCTTTCTGCCTTTTTGATAATACTATCTTTGGCCTCAATATGTAGGATACTAGGGTGAGCTTGCTTACATACCTTACAGCTGAGGCGCCTTTTGCAGTCTCTGCTAATATGGCCCGTGGAGAGACATCCAAAGCATATGCCTTTGGTCTTTATAAAACTGAGTTTGTCTCTATGTGTTATCTTTAAAAAGTCTTTACACATGTCCAATGTGTGTCTTGAGCTACAGAAGGGGCAAGAAAGATCAAACTTTTGCTTTTGGGCAATAGCTATACTAGTGGCAAAACTACTGCCAGATGACTTTGAGGCCTGTGGTTTGACTGGGGACCTAGCTTTTCCTCTACTAGCTGACTGATCTTGAAGATCACCAAATACTGGATCAGCTGCTATGCGAGCTTGTTCTTCAATAAAGCTGACTAGATCTAAAATCCTTACCCTACGACTACGTTGTTCTTGTAGCTCGTAAGCCTTGTTACGCCATCTCTCCCGAAGCTTGTATGGTAGCTTGAGCACAATGCTTCTCATATTGGATATTGTTTCCAGCTCCTCCATATATTCCATTTCCTCCATAGCATTGCAGCAGCTCCTAAGAAACATGGCATAATCCTGTAGCGATTTAAAATCCTCAGATTTTATTTGAGACCAGGATAGGGCTTTTTCCAAGTAAGCACAAGAGATCTTGTATTCGTTTCCAAAATGTTCCTTTAGCAACTCCTTTGCTCTCTTGTAGCCTCTATCTTGTGACAAGTACTCACAACTTTTGACTAGCCTTTGTGCTAGACCTCTTGTATATTGAATAAGAAACTGCAATCTATCTTTATTGTTATCAGTTTTGATTTCAACCATATTTTCAAAGGAGTGAATGAACGACTTGTACTCAAGAACTTGTCCATCAAAGAGTGGAATGCTACCTTGTGGTAGCGTAGACAGAAGTTGCTGTTTCATAAGAATCCTTGTTAATTCACTCTGCTTTTCCAGAATTTTAATCATGTGGCTTTCCTGTGCTGAACTGGGTGTAGGAATTTGCCCTTGAGGTACAGGTACAGTGGACTGATCGGCTGGGAGTGACCTTGCTTGCTGGGGACTGACAGGGGGAATACTGTGAGCTGAGGTCTGCTGTAGTTGTGACCGGATATCCCTGCTAGTTCTGGGCTGCAAGTCAGGTCTGCTGTGATATGTACCTGGGCCTGTTGTTGTAGGAAATTGAACCTGAACACCTGGCCTGGTTTTAACTACTGGAGACGTCCTTTCATGGACATCAAGTGGGCTATCTAGCTTTTCATCCAATGGTACATTTGTCACTGTTGATTTTGTCTTCACTTCATTTGCTTCTGCACCCAACAAAGGCATCTGAACTGTGACATCAGAGTGGGCAGGTTTATTCATTTCTATCTCAGCTTCTTTCAGATAATTAATTTTTGCAGTAGTGGCTTCAATTTCAGAATGCAACTCTAAAGTTTCTCTCTTTTTTCTTAGAATATGCTCCTGCTCCTCAATTGCATGCCTTTCTTGCAGCTTTGCAGCTTTAGCCATTAAAGCTACTCTCTCTGCTTCTGCACTGATGCGCAATGAAACAGACGATCCACGTGATCCAAACGATTGCGTATCAGTATCACAATCTCCTATTTGGGTGACAGAAGAAGTGGCTTCACCTATGGCTTGGGAACCTGGGTTTTCTATAGCTGAAATCCAATTTTCAACGTTAGCCATAAAAGCCGTTATCTGTACATATCTAGGCTGATACCATGTTTCGTGGTCTTCTTGATTTGCTTCCTCATCCAACATTTCACTATAGGAGGCATGCACGGCTTTGAACTCTTCAAGAAATTCATTAAACTTAATCATGTTTTTTTTAACTTCATCCAGAAATTCCGGACTAGTCATTAAATCATTCACAATGTTCATTCTCCGTGTTACATGTGACATTTTTCCTCCTCTAGACGAGCGCAATTGCGCGACAGTTTCATTCATGTCTCTTCCAGGAGTTATTTCTTCCTCGTCAGAATCAGCCATTATTCTCAAAAAAAACCTTCCCAAAAATCTCAGAAAGTATTTATCTTACTTCAATCAATGCAAAAGTTCTCAAAAAAAAAATGAAGAAAGCAGTTCGTATTCTTTGCAAAAATCAACATCTCGTTGCATTTCATTCGTTCCAATTTGGCTGTGTTTTCACGACAAACTGCTTTTCACCGCTCTTAATTACTTGTCACAGTTCACCAACTCAACAATCCTGCAGTGAGATTGGTTTCCATATTCTTTAAAAATTATAGACTTTGAAAGCACATACCTCAATCAAAGTGTTTCTTTGTTTGGCTTGCCACGCTTAGACCGATGTTTGCTTCGTCTTCCTCACGTAGTTTCAACATAAATCCTTTTTTGATCAATTCACAGCCAAGTCTTTGACGAAATGTAGCGGCAAAAACATTGTTGGGTTTTTCCTGTAACCCCCTATTAATGTTTCCAACCACCTGGAGAATGCGAGTACCGGGTCAGACTCACAGCCCGAATCCAAGAAAATCCAAGAGTGTTGTTGCTTGAATGATTGTGGATATTTATTGCAAATAAATATAAAGTACAAAACAAAAATTGAGAACTGGTTTAAATGTCTTTAAGCATTCCTTTGTTGCGCTTGGCGTTCAGCTTTCTCACACAGGCCAAGCTTCAGTAGCATATATCCAGGCCGAGGTCAAAGACTGTATCAGCTGGCACGCCTTCTCCCTCTCTCATACGCTACACACTCCAACTTATAGGATAGCGCCCTCTCTGGCTGTAGAAGGTGTACCACTCAAATGCAATGGAAAAAACAATTATAAGTAAATTATGAAACCAAAAATAAAACTCAAATGTGGCTCCTACATAGAGTACAGTGGAGTACAGTAGAGGTAGAGTACAGTGGAGCACAGTAGATGTAGAGTACAGTGGAGCACAGTAGAGCTGGAGTACAGTGGAGTACAGTGGAGCACAGTAGAGGTGGAGTACAGTAGAGGAGAGTAGAGGTAGAGTACAGTGGAGTACAGTAGAGATAGAGTAGAGTGGAGTAGAGTAGAGATAGAGTACAGTGGGTTAGAGTAGAGATAGAGTACAGTGGAGTATAGTTGAGGTAGAGTATAGTGGAGCACAGTGGAGGTAGAGTAGAGTGGAGTATAGTTTAGGTAGACTACAGTGGAGTACAGTAGAGGTAGAGTACAGTGGAGCACAGTAGAGATAGAGTACAGTAGAGCACAGTAGAGGTAGAGTACAGTGGAGCACAGTAGAGGTAGAGTACAGTGGAGTATAGTTGAGGTAGACTACAGTAGAGTACAGTAGAGGTAGAGTACAGTGGAGCACAGTAGAGATAGAGTACAGTAGAGCAGAGGAAATGTAGAATACAGTGAAGTACAGTAGAGGTAGAGTAGAGTGGAGCACATTAGAGGTGGAGTAGAGTAGAGTACAGTAGAGGTAGAGTACAGTGGAGCACAGTAGAGATAGAGTACAGTAGAGCACAGTAGAGGTAGATTACAGTGGAGCACAGTAGAGGTAGAGTAGAATGGAGCACAGTAGAGGTAGAGTACAGTGGAGTACAGTAGAGGTAGTGTACAGTGAAGCACAGTAGAGGTAGAGTACAGTGGAGCACAGTAGAGGTAGAGTACAGTGGAGTATAGTAGAGGTAGAGTACAGTAGAGCACAGTAGAGATAGAGTACAGTAGAGCACAGTAGAGGTAGAGTACAGTGGAGTACAGTAGAGGAAGAGTACAGTAGAGCACAGTAGAGATAGAGTACAGTAGAGCACAGTAGAGGTAGAGTACAGTGGAGCACAGTAGAGGAAGAGTACAGTGTAGTACAGAAGAGATAGAGTACAGTGGAGTACAGTAGAGGTAGAGTACAGCTGAGCACAGTAGAGGTAGAGTAGAGTGGAGCACAGTAGAGGTAGAGTACAGTGGACTACAGTAGAGGTAGTGTACATTGGAGCACAGTAGAGGTAGAGTACAGTGGAGCACAGTAGAGGTAGAGTACAGTGGAGTATAATAGAGGTAGAGTACAGTAGAGCACAGTAGAGATAGAGTACAGTAGAGCAGAGTAGAGGTAGAGTACATTGGAGTACAGTAGAGGTAGAGTACAGTGGAGCACTGTAGAGGTGGAGTACAGTGGAGTACAGTAGAGGTAGAGTACTGTGGAGCACAGTAGAGATAGAGTACAGTAGAGCACAGTAGAGGTAGAGTACAGTGGAGCACAGTAGAGCTAGAGTACAGTGGAGTACAGTGGAGCACAGTAGAGGTGGAGTACAGTAGAGTAGATTAGAGGTAGAGTACAGTGGAGTACAGTAGAGATAGAGTAGAGTGGAGTAGAGTAGAGATAGAGTACAGTGGATTAGAGTAGAGATAGAGTACAGTGGAGCACAGTAGAGGTAGAGTACAGTGGAGCACAGTAGAGATAGAGTACAGTGGAGCACAGTAGAGGTAGAGTACAGTGGAGTATAGTTGAGGTAGACTACAGTAGAGTACAGTAGAGGTAGAGTACAGTGGAGCACAGTAGAGATAGAGTACAGTAGAGCAGAGTAGAGGTAGAGTACAGTGGAGTACAGTAGAGGTAGAGTAGAGTGGAGCACATTAGAGGTGGAGTAGAGTAGAGTACAGTAGAGGTAGAGTACAGTGGAGCACAGTAGAGATAGAGTACAGTAGAGCACAGTAGAGGTAGAGTACAGTGGAGCACAGTAGAGGTAGAGTAGAGTGGAGCACAGTAGAGGTAGATTACAATGGAGTACAGTAGAGGTAGTGTACAGTGGAGCACAGTAGAGGTAGAGTACAGTGGAGCACAGTAGAGGTAGAGTACAGTGGACTATAGTAGAGGTAGAGTACAGTAGAGCACAGTAGAGATAGAGTACAGTAGAGCACAGTAGAGGTAGAGTACAGTGGAGCAGAGTAGAGAAAGAGTACAGTGTAGTACAGAAGAGATAGAGTACAGTGGAGTACAGTAGAGGTAGAGTACAAATGAGCACAGTAGAGGTAGAGTAGAGTGGAGCACAGTAGAGGTAGAGTACAGTGGACTACAGTAGAGGTAGTGTACAGTGGAGCACAGTAGAGGTAGAGTACAGTGGAGCACAGTAGAGGTAGAGTACACTGGAGTATAATAGAGGTAGAGTACAGTAGAGCACAGTAGAGATAGAGTACAGTAGAGCAGAGTAGATGTAGAGTACATTGGAGTACAGTAGAGGTAGAGTACAGTGGAGCATTGTAGATGTGGAGTACAGTGGAGTACAGTAGAGGTAGAGTACAGTGGAGCACAGTAGAGATAGAGTACAGTAGAGCACAGTAGAGGTAGAGTACAATGGAGCAGAGTAGAGCTAGAGTACAGTGGAGTACAGTGGAGCACAGTAGAGGTGGAGTACAGTAGAGTAGAGTAGAGGTAGAGTACAGTGGAGTACAGTAGAGATAGAGTAGAGTGGAGTAGAGTAGAGATAGAGTACAGTGGATTAGAGTAGAGATAGAGTACAGTGGAGTATAGTTGAGGTAGAGTACAGTGGAGCACAGTAGAGGTAGAGTACAGTGGAGTATAGTTGAGGTAGACTACAGTGGAGTACAGTAGAGGAAGAGTACAGTGGAGTACAGTGGAGCACAGTAGAGGTGGAGTACAGTAGAGTACAGTAGAGGTAGAGTACAGTGGAGTAAAATAGAGATAGAGTACAGTGGAGTAGAGTAGAGATAGAGTACAGTGGAGCACAGCAGAGGTAGAGTACAGAGGATCACAGTAGAGATAGAGTACAGTGGAGTACAGTGGTGCACAGTAGATGTAGAGTACAGTGGAGAACAGTAGAGATAGAGTACAGTGGAGTACAGTAGAGGTAGAGTACAGTGGAGCACAGTAGAGATAGAGTACAGTGGAGTACAGTAGAGGTAGAGTACAGTGGAGCACAGTAGAGGTAGAGTACAGTGGAGTACAGTGGAGCACAGTAGAGGTGGAGTACAGTAGAGTACAGTAGACTTAGAGAACAGTACAGTACAGTAGAGGTAGAGTACAGTGGAGTACAGTAGAGATAGAGTACAGTAGAGCACAGTAGAGGTAGAATACAGTGGAGTACAGTAGAGGTAGAGTACAGTGGAGTACAGTAGAGGTAGAGTACAGTGGAGTACAGTAGAGGTAGAGTACAGTGGAGCACAGTAGATGTAGAGTAGAATGGAGTACACTAGAGGTAGAGTACAGTGGAGCACAGTAGAGCTGGAGTACAGTGGAGTACAGTGGAGCACAGTAGAGGTGGAGTACAGTAGAGTAGAGTAGAGGTAGAGTACAGTGGAGTACAGTAGAGATAGAGTAGAGTGGACTAGAGTAGAGATAGAGTACAGTGGATTAGAGTAGAGATAGAGTACAGTGGAGTATAGTTGAGGTAGAGTACAGTGGAGCACAGTGGAGGTAGAGTAGAGTGGAGTATAGTTTAGGTAGACTACAGTGGAGTACAGTAGAGGTAGAGTACAGTGGAGCACAGTAGAGATAGAGTACAGTAGAGCAGAGTAGAGGTAGAGTACAGTGGAGTACAGTAGAGGTAGAGTACAGTGGAGCACTGTAGAGGTGGAGTACAGTGGAGTACAGTAGAGGTAGAGTACAGTGGAGCACAGTAGAGATAGAGTACAGTAGAGCACAGTAGAGGTAGAGTACAGTGGAGCACAGTAGAGGTAGAGTACAGTGGAGTATAGTTGAGGTAGACTACAGTAGAGTACAGTAGAGGTAGAGTACAGTGGAGCACAGTAGAGATAGAGTACAGTAGAGCAGAGTAGAGGTAGAGTACAGTAGAGGTAGAGTAGAGTGGAGCACATTAGAGGTGGAGTAGAGTAGAGTACAGTAGAGGTAGAGTACAGTGGAGCACAGTAATAATAATAATAATAATTCATTACATTTATATAGCGCTTTTCTAGGCACTCAAAGCGCTTCACATGGAAGGGGGGAATCTCCTCAACCACCACCAATGTGCAGCATCCACTTGGATGATGCGACGGCAGCCATAGTGCGCCAGAACGCTCACCACACACCAGCTTACTGGTGGAGAGGAGACAGTGATGAAGCCAATCAGTGTATATATATATATATATATATATATATATGGGGATTATTAGGAGGCCATGATGGACAGAGGCCACTGGGCAAATTTGGCCAGGATGCCGGGGTTACACCCCTACTCTTTCGAAAGACATCCTGGGATTTTTAATGACCACAGAGAGTCAGGACCTCGGTTTAACGTCTCATCCGAAGGACGGTGCTCTTTGACAGTATAGTGTCCCCGTCACTATACTGGGGCGTTAGGACCCACACAGACCACAGGGTGAGCGCCCCCTGCTGGCCTCACTAACACCTCTTCCAGCAGCAACCTGGTTTTCTCAGAAGGTCTCCCATCCAGGTACTAACCAGGCTCAGCCCTGCTTAGCTTCAGTGGGCAACCAGTCTTGGGCTACAGGGTGATATGGCTGCTGGCAAAGTAGAGGTAGAGATAGAGTACAGTAGAGCACAGTAGAGGTAGAGTACAGTAGAGCACAGTAGAGGTAGAGTAGAGTGGAGCACAGTAGAGGTAGAGTACAGTGGAGTACAGTAGAGGTAGTGTACAGTGGAGCACAGTAGAGGTAGAGTACAGTGGAGCACAGTAGAGGTAGAGTACAGTGGAGCACAGTAGAGGTAGAGTACAGTGGACTATAGTAGAGGTAGAGTACAGTAGAGCACAGTAGAGATAGAGTACAGTAGAGCACAGTAGAGGTAGAGTACAGTGGAGCAGAGTAGAGAAAGAGTACAGTGTAGTACAGAAGAGATAGAGTACAGTGGAGTACAGTAGAGGTAGAGTACAAATGAGCACAGTAGAGGTAGAGTAGAGTGGAGCACAGTAGAGGTAGAGTACAGTGGACTACAGTAGAGGTAGTGTACAGTGGAGCACAGTAGAGGTAGAGTACAGTGTAGCACAGTAGAGGTAGAGTACAGTGGAGTATAATAGAGGTAGAGTACAGTAGAGCGCAGTAGAGATAGAGTACAGTAGAGCAGAGTAGATGTAGAGTACATTGGAGTACAGTAGAGGTAGAGTACAGTGGAGCACTGTAGATGTGGAGTACAGTGGAGTACAGTAGAGGTAGAGTACAGTGGAGCACAGTAGAGATAGAGTACAGTAGAGCACAGTAGAGGTAGAGTACAATGGAGCAGAGTAGAGCTAGAGTACAGTGGAGTACAGTGGAGCACAGTAGAGGTGGAGTACAGTAGAGTAGAATAGAGGTAGAGTACAGTGGAGTACAGTAGAGATAGAGTAGAGTGGAGTAGAGTAGAGATAGAGTACAGTGGATTAGAGTAGAGATAGAGTACAGTGGAGTATAGTTGAGGTAGAGTACAGTGGAGCACAGTAGAGGTAGAGTACAGTGGAGTATAGTTGAGGTAGACTACAGTGGAGTACAGTAGAGGTAGAGTACAGTGGAGCACAGTAGAGATAGAGTACAGTAGAGCAGAGTAGAGGTAGAGTACAGTGGAGTACAGTAGAGGTAGAGTACAGTAGAACACTGTAGAGGTGGAGTACAGTGGAGTACAGTAGAGGTAGAGTACAGTGGAGCACAGTAGAGATAGGGTACAATAGAGCAGAGTAGAGGTAGAGTACAGTGGAGTACAGTAGAGGTAGAGTACAGTGGAGCACTGTAGAGGTGGAGTACAGTGGAGTACAGTAGAGGTAGAGTACAGGTGAGCATAGTAGAGATAGAGTACAGTAGAGCACAGTAGAGGTAGAGTACAGTGGAGTACAGTGGTGCACAGTAGAGGTAGTGTACAGTGGAGAACAGTAGAGATAGAGTACAGTGGAGTACAGTAGAGGTAGAGTACAGTGGAGTACAGTAGAGGTAGTGTACAGTGGAGCACAGTAGAGGTAGAGTACAGTGGAGCACAGTAGAGGCAGAGTACAGTGGGGTACAGTAGAAATAGAGTACAGTGGAGCACAGTAGAGAAGAGTACAGTAGAGCACAGTAGAGGTAGAGTACAGTGGAGCACAGTAGAGATAGAGTACAGTGGAGTACAGTAGAGGAAGAGTACAGTGGAGTACAGTGGAGCACAGTAGAGGTGGAGTACAGTAGAGTACAGTAGAGGTAGAGTACAGTGGAGTAAAATAGAGATAGAGTACAGTGGAGTAGAGTAGAGATAGAGTACAGTGGAGCACAGCAGAGGTAGAGTACAGAGGATCACAGTAGAGATAGAGTACAGTGGAGTACAGTGGTGCACAGTAGATGTAGAGTACAGTGGAGAACAGTAGAGATAGAGTACAGTGGAGTACAGTAGAGGTAGAGTACAGTGGAGCACAGTAGAGATAGAGTACAGTGGAGTACAGTAGAGGTAGAGTACAGTGGAGCACAGTAGAGGTAGAGTACAGTGGAGTACAGTGGAGCACAGTAGAGGTGGAGTACAGTAGAGTACAGTAGACTTAGAGAACAGTACAGTACAGTAGAGGTAGAGTACAGTGGAGTACAGTAGAGATAGAGTACAGTAGAGCACAGTAGAGGTAGAATACAGTGGAGTACAGTAGAGGTAGAGTACAGTGGAGTACAGTAGAGGTAGAGTACAGTGGAGTACAGTAGAGGTAGAGTACAGTGGAGCACAGTAGATGTAGAGTAGAATGGAGTACACTAGAGGTAGAGTACAGTGGAGCACAGTAGAGCTGGAGTACAGTGGAGTACAGTGGAGCACAGTAGAGGTGGAGTACAGTAGAGTAGAGTAGAGGTAGAGTACAGTGGAGTACAGTAGAGATAGAGTAGAGTGGACTAGAGTAGAGATAGAGTACAGTGGATTAGAGTAGAGATAGAGTACAGTGGAGTATAGTTGAGGTAGAGTACAGTGGAGCACAGTGGAGGTAGAGTAGAGTGGAGTATAGTTTAGGTAGACTACAGTGGAGTACAGTAGAGGTAGAGTACAGTGGAGCACAGTAGAGATAGAGTACAGTAGAGCAGAGTAGAGGTAGAGTACAGTGGAGTACAGTAGAGGTAGAGTACAGTGGAGCACTGTAGAGGTGGAGTACAGTGGAGTACAGTAGAGGTAGAGTACAGTGGAGCACAGTAGAGATAGAGTACAGTAGAGCACAGTAGAGGTAGAGTACAGTGGAGCACAGTAGAGGTAGAGTACAGTGGAGTATAGTTGAGGTAGACTACAGTAGAGTACAGTAGAGGTAGAGTACAGTGGAGCACAGTAGAGATAGAGTACAGTAGAGCAGAGTAGAGGTAGAGTACAGTAGAGGTAGAGTAGAGTGGAGCACATTAGAGGTGGAGTAGAGTAGAGTACAGTAGAGGTAGAGTACAGTGGAGCACAGTAATAATAATAATAATAATTCATTACATTTATATAGCGCTTTTCTAGGCACTCAAAGCGCTTCACATGGAAGGGGGGAATCTCCTCAACCACCACCAATGTGCAGCATCCACTTGGATGATGCGACGGCAGCCATAGTGCGCCAGAACGCTCACCACACACCAGCTTACTGGTGGAGAGGAGACAGTGATGAAGCCAATCAGTGTATATATATATATATATATATATATATATATATGGGGATTATTAGGAGGCCATGATGGACAGAGGCCACTGGGCAAATTTGGCCAGGATGCCGGGGTTACACCCCTACTCTTTCGAAAGACATCCTGGGATTTTTAATGACCACAGAGAGTCAGGACCTCGGTTTAACGTCTCATCCGAAGGACGGTGCTCTTTGACAGTATAGTGTCCCCGTCACTATACTGGGGCGTTAGGACCCACACAGACCACAGGGTGAGCGCCCCCTGCTGGCCTCACTAACACCTCTTCCAGCAGCAACCTGGTTTTCTCAGAAGGTCTCCCATCCAGGTACTAACCAGGCTCAGCCCTGCTTAGCTTCAGTGGGCAACCAGTCTTGGGCTACAGGGTGATATGGCTGCTGGCAAAGTAGAGGTAGAGATAGAGTACAGTAGAGCACAGTAGAGGTAGAGTACAGTAGAGCACAGTAGAGGTAGAGTAGAGTGGAGCACAGTAGAGGTAGAGTACAGTGGAGTACAGTAGAGGTAGTGTACAGTGGAGCACAGTAGAGGTAGAGTACAGTGGAGCACAGTAGAGGTGGAGTACAGTGGAGTATAGTAGAGGTAGAGTACAGTAGAGCACAGTAGAGATAGAGTACAGAAGAGCACAGTAGAGGTAGAGTACAGTGGAGCACAGTAGAGGAAGAGTACAGTGTAGTACAGAAGAGATATAGTACAGTGGAGTACAGTAGAGGTAGAGTACAGCTGAGCACAGTAGATGTAGAGTAGAGTGGAGCACAGTAGAGGTGGAGTACAGTGGACTACAGTAGAGGTAGTGTACAGTGGAGCACAGTAGAGGTAGAGTACAGTGGAGCACAGTAGAGGTAGAGTACAGTGGAGTATAATAGAGGTAGAGTACAGTAGAGCACAGTAGAGATAGAGTACAGTAGAGCAGAGTAGAGGTAGAGTACATTGGAGTACAGTAGAGGTAGAGTACAGTGGAGCACTGTAGAGGTGGAGTACAGTGGAGTACAGTAGAGGTAAAGTACAGTGGAGCACAGTAGAGATAGAGTACAGTAGAGCACAGTAGAGGTAGAGTACAGTGGAGCACAGTAGAGCTAGAGTACAGTGGAGTACAGTGAAGCACAGTAGAGGTGGAGTACAGTAGATTAGAGTAGAGATAGAGTACAGTGGAGTATAGTTGCGGTAGAGTACAGTGGAGCACAGTAGAGGTAGAGTACAGTGGAGTATAGTTGAGGTAGACTACAGTGGAGTACAGTAGAGGTAGAGTACAGTGGAGCACAGTAGAGATAGAGTACAGTAGAGCAGAGTAGAGGTAGAGTACAGTGGAGTACAGTAGAGGTAGAGTACAGTAGAACACTGTAGAGGTGGAGTACAGTGGAGTACAGTAGAGGTAGAGTACAGTCGAGCACAGTAGAGATAGGGTACAATAGAGCAGAGTAGAGGTAGAGTACAGTGGAGTACAGTAGAGGTAGAGTACAGTGGAGCACTGTAGAGGTGGAGTACAGTGGAGTACAGTAGTGGTAGAGTACAGGTGAGCATAGTAGAGATAGAGTACAGTAGAGCACAGTAGAGGTAGAGTACAGTGGAGTACAGTGGTGCACAGTAGAGGTAGAGTACAGTGGAGAACAGTAGAGATAGAGTACAGTGGAGTACAGTAGAGGTAGAGTACAGTGGAGTAGAGTAGAGGTAGTGTACAGTGGAGCACAGTAGAGGTAGAGTACAGTGGAGCACAGTAGAGGTAGAGTACAGTGGGGTACAGTAGAAATAAATACAGTGGAGCACAGTAGAGAAGAGTACAGTAGAGCACAGTAGAGGTAGAGTACAGTGGAGCAGAGTAGAGATAGAGTACAGTGGAGTACAGTAGAGGAAGAGTACAGTGGAGTACAGTGGAGCACAGTAGAGGTGGAGTACAGTAGAGTACAGTAGAGGTAGAGTACAGTGGAGTAAAATAGAGATAGAGTACAGTGGAGTAGAGTAGAGATAGAGTACAGTGGAGCACAGCAGAGGTAGAGTACAGTGGATCACAGTAGAGATAGAGTACAGTGGAGTACAGTGGTGCAAAGTAGAGGTAGAGTACAGTGGAGAACAGTAGAGATAGAGTACAGTGGAGTACAGTAGAGGTAGAGTACAGTGGAGCACAGTAGAGGTAGAGTACAGTGGAGTACAGTATAGGTAGAGTACAGTGGAGCACTGTAGAGGTGGAGTACAGTGGAGTACAGTAGAGGTAGAGTACAGTGGAGCACAGTAGAGATAGAGTACAGTAGAGCAGAGTAGAGGTAGAGTACAGTGGAGTACAGTAGAGGTAGAGTACAGTGGAGCACAGTAGAGATAGAGTACAGTAGAGCAGAGTATAGGTAGAGTACAGTGGAGTACAGTAGAGGTAGAGTACAGTGGAGCACTGTAGAGGTGGAGTACAGTGGAGTACAGTAGAGGTAGAGTACAGTGGAGCACAGTAGAGATAGAGTACAGTAGAGCACAGTAGAGGTAGAGTACAGTGGAGCACAGTAGAGGTAGAGTACAGTGGAGTACAGTAGAGGTAGAGTACAGTGGAGCACTGTAGAGGTGGAGTACAGTGGAGTACAGTAGAGGTAGAGTACAGTGGAGCACAGTAGAGATAGAGTACAGTAGAGCAGAGTAGAGGTAGAGTACAGTGGAGTACAGTAGAGGTAGAGTACAGTAGAACACTGTAGAGGTGGAGTACAGTGGAGTACAGTAGAGGTAGAGTACAGTGGAGCACAGTAGAGATAGGGTACAATAGAGCAGAGAAGAGGTAGAGTACAGTGGAGTACAGTAGAGGTAGAGTACAGTGGAGCACTGTAGAGGTGGAGTACAGTGAAGTACAGTAGAGGTAGAGTACAGGTGAGCATAGTAGAGATAGAGTACAGTAGAGCACAGTAGAGGTAGAGTACAGTGGAGTACAGTGGTGCACAGTAGAGGTAGAGTACAGTGGAGAACAGTAGAGATAGAGTACAGTGGGGTACAGTAGAGGTAGAGTACAGTAGAGGTAGTGTACAGTGGAGCACAGTAGAGGTAGAGTACAGTGGAGCACAGTGGAGGTAGAGTACAGTGGGGTACAGTAGAAATAGAGTACAGTGGAGCACAGTAGAGAAGAGTACAGTAGAGCACATTAGAGGTAGAGTACAGTGGAGCACAGTAGAGATAGAGTACAGTGGAGTACAGTAGAGGAAGAGTACAGTGGAGTACAGTGGAGCACAGTAGAGGTGGAGTTCAGTAGAGTACAGTAGAGGTAGAGTACAGTGGAGTAAAATAGAGATAGAGTACAGTGGAGTAGAGTAGAGATAGAGTACAGTGGAGCAGAGCAGAGGTAGAGTACAGTGGATCACAGTAGAGATAGAGTACAGTGGAGTACAGTGGTGAACAGTAGAGGTAGAGTACAGTGGAGAACAGTAGAGATAGAGTACAGTGGAGTACAATAGAGGTAGAGTACAGTGGAGCACAGTAGAGATAGAGTACAGTGGAGTACAGTAGAGGTAGAGTACAGTGGAGCACAGTAGAGGTAGAGTACAGTGGAGTACAGTGGAGCACAGTAGAGGTGGAGTACAGTAGAGTACAGTATACTTAGAGAACAGTACAGTACAGTAGAGGTAGAGTACAGTGGAGTACAGTAGAGATAGAGTACAGTAGAGCACAGTAGAGGTAGAATACAGTGGAGTACAGTAGAGGTAGAGTACAGTGGAGTACAGTAGAGGTAGAGTACAGTGGAGTACAGTAGAGGTAGAGTACAGTGGAGCACAGTAGATTTAGAGTACAGTGGAGTACAGTAGAGGTAGAGTACAGTGGAGCACAGTAGAGCTGGAGTACAGTGGAGTACAGTGGAGCACAGTAGAGGTGGAGTAGAGTAGAGTAGAGTAGAGGTAGAGTACAGTGGAATACAGTAGAGATAGAGTAGAGTGGAGTAGAGTAGAGGTAGAGTACAGTGGATTAGAGTAGAGATAGAGTACAGTGGAGTATAGTTGAGGTAGAGTACAGTGGAGCACAGTGGAGGTAGAGTAGAGTGGAGTATAGTTTAGGTAGACTACAGTGGAGTACAGTAGAGGTAGAGTACAGTGGAGCACAGTAGAGATAGAGTACAGTAGAGCAGAGTAGAGGTAGAGTACAGTGGAGTACAGTAGAGGTAGAGTACAGCGGAGCACTGTAGAGGTGGTGTACAGTGGAGTACAGTAGAGGTAGAGTACAGTGGAGCACAGTAGAGATAGAGTACAGTAGAGCACAGTAGAGGTAGATTACAGTGGAGTACAGTAGAGGTAGAGTACAGTGGAGTACAGTAGAGGTAGAGTACAGTGGAGTACAGTAGAGGAAGAGTACAGTGTAGTACAGTAGAGATAGAGTACAGTGGAGTACAGTAGAGATAGAGTACAGTCGAACACAGTAGAGATAAGTGCAGTGGAGTATAGTAGAGGTAGAGTACAGTGGAGCACAGTAGAGGTAGAGAACAGCTGAGCACAGTAGAGGTAGAGTAGAGTGGAGCACAGTAGAGGTAGAGTACAGTGGACTACAGTAGAGGTAGTGTACAGTGGAGCACAATAGAGGTAGAGTACAGTGGAGCACAGTAGAGGTAGAGTACAGTGGAGTATAATAGAGGTAGAGTACAGTAGAGCACAGTAGAGATAGAGTACAGTAGAGCAGAGTAGAGGTAGAGTACAGTGGAATACAGTAGAGGTAGAGTACAGTGGAGCACTGTAGAGGTGGAGTACAGTGGAGTACAGTAGAGGTAGAGTACAGTGGAGCACAGTAGAGATAGAGTACAGTAGAGCACAGTAGAGGTAGAGTACAGTGGAGCACAGTAGAGCTAGAGTACAGTGGAGTACAGTGGAGCACAGTAGAGTGGAGTACAGTAGAGTACAGTAGAGGTAGAGAACAGTACAGTACAGTAGAGGTAGAGTACAGTGGAGTACAGTAGAGGTAGAGTACAGTAGAGCACAGTAGAGGTAGAATACAGTGGAGTACAGTAGAGGTAGAGTACAGTGGAGTACAGTAGAGGTAGAGTACAGTGGAGTACAGTAGAGGCAGAGTACAGTGGAGCACAGTAGATGTATAGTACAGTGGAGTACAGTAGAGGTAGAGTACAGTGGAGCACAGTAGAGCTGGAGTACAGTGGAGTACAGTGGAGCACAGTAGAGGTGGAGTACAGTAGAGTAGAGTAGAGGTAGAGTACAGTGGAGTACAGTAGAGATAGAGTAGAGTGGAGTAGAGTAGAGGTAGAGATAGAGTACAGTGGATTAGAGTAGAGATAGAGTACAGTGGAGTATAGTTGAGGTAGAGTACAGTGGAGCACAGTGGAGGTAGAGTACAGTGGAGTATAGTTTAGGTAGACTACAGTGGAGTACAGTAGAGGTAGAGTACAGTGGAGCACAGTAGAGATAGAGTACAGTAGAGCAGAGTAGAGGTAGAGTACAGTGGAGTAGAGTAGAGGTAGAGCACAGTGGAGCACTGTAGAGGTAGAGTACAGTGGAGTACAGTAGAGATAGAGTACAGTGGAGCACAGTAGAGGTAGAGTACAGTGGAGCACAGTAGAGGTAGAGTAGAGTGGAGCACAGTAGAGGTAGAGTACAGTGGACTACAATAGAGGTATTGTACAGTGGAGCACAGTAGAGGTAGAGTACAGTGGAGCACAGTAGAGGTAGAGTACAGTGGAGTATAATAGAGGTAGAGTACACTAGAGCACAGTAGAGATAGAGTACAGTAGAGCACAGTAGAGGTAGAGTACATTGGAGTACAGTAGAGGTAGAGTACAGTGGAGCACAGTAGATGTAGAGTACAGTGGAGCACAGTAGAGGTAGAGTACAGGGGAGTATAGTTGAGGTAGACTACAGTGGAGTACAGTAGAGATAGCGTACAGTGGAGTACAGTAGAGATAGAGTAGAGTAGAGCGGAGTAGAGGTAGAGTACAGTGGAGTACAGTAGAGGTAGAGTACAGTGGAGTACAGTAGAGATAGAGTACAGTGGAGCACAGTAGAGGTAGAGTACAGTGGAGCACAGTAGAGATAGAGTACAGTAGAGCAGAGTAGAGGTAGAGTACAGTGGAGTACAGTAGAGGTAGAGTACAGTAGAACACTGTAGAGATAAGTGCAGTGGAGTATAGTAGAGGTAGAGTACAGTGGAGCACAGTAGAGATAGAGTACAGTAGAGCACAGTAGAGGTAGAGTACAGTGAAGCACAGTAGAGGTAGAGTACAGTGGAGTATAGTTGAGGTAGACTACAGTAGAGTACAGTAGAGGTAGAGTACAGTAGAGATAGAGTACAGTAGAGCAGAGTAGAGGTAGAGTACAGTGGAGTACAGTAGAGGTAGAGTAGAGTGGAGCACATTAGAGGTGGAGTAGAGTAGAGTACAGTAGAGGTAGAGTACAGTGGAGCACAGTAGAGATAGAGTACAGTAGAGCACAGTAGAGGTAGAGTACAGTGGAGCACAGTAGAGGTAGAGTAGAGTGGAGCACAGTAGAGGTAGAGTACAGTGGAGTACAGTAGAGGTAGTGTACAGTGGAGCACAGTAGAGGTAGAGTACAGTGGAGCACAGTAGAGGTAGAGTACAGTGGAGTATAGTAGAGGTAGAGTACAGTAGAGCACAGTAGAGATAGAGTACAGTAGAGCACAGTAGAGGTAGAGTACAGCTGAGCACAGTAGAGGTAGAGTAGAGTGGAGCACAGTAGAGGTAGAGTACAGTGGACTACAGTAGAGGTAGTGTACAGTGGAGCACAGTAGAGGTAGAGTACAGTGGGGTACAGTAGAAATAGAGTACAGTGGAGCACAGTAGAGTAGAGTACAGTAGAGCAGAGTAGAGGTAGAGTATAGTGGAGCACAGTAGAGATAGAGTACAGTGGAGTACAGTAGAGGAAGAGTACAGTGGAGTACAGTGGAGCACAGTAGAGGTGGAGTACAGTAGAGTAGAGTAGAGATAGAGTACAGTGGAGCACAGTAGAGATAGAGTACAGTGGATCACAGTAGAGGTAGAATACAGTGGAGAACAGCAGAGATAGAGTACAGTGGAGTACAGTTGAGGTAGAGTAGAGTGGAGCACAGTAGAGATAGAGTACAGTGGAGTATGGTAGAGGTAGGGTACAGTGGAGCTCAGTAGAGGTAGAGTACAGTGGAGTACAGTGGAGAACAGTAGAGGTGGAGTACAGTAGAGTACAGTAGAGGTAGATAACAGTACAGTACAGTAGAGGTAGAGTACAGTGGAGTACAGTAGAGGTAGAGTACAGTAGAGCACAGTAGAGGTAGATTACAGTGGAGTACAGTAGAGGTAGAGTACAGTAGAGGTAGAGTAGAGGTAGAGTACAGTGGAGTACAGTAGAGGTAGAGTACAGTGGAGTATAGTTGAGGCAGACTACAGTGGAGTACAGTAGAGGTAGAGTACAGTGCATCACAGTAGAGATAGAGTACAGTAGAGCAGAGTAGAGGTAGAGTACAGTGGAGTATTGTCGAGGTAGAGTACAGTGGAGCACTGTAGAGGTGGAGTACAGTGGAGTACAGTAGAGGTAGAGTACAGTGGAGCACAGTAGAGATAGAGTACAGTAGAGCACAGTAGAGGTAGAGTACAGTGGAGCACAGTAGAGGTAGAGTACAGTTGAGTATAGTTGAGGTAGACTACAGTGGAGTACAGTAGAGGTAGAGTACAGTGGAGCACAGTAGAGATAGAGTACAGTAGAGCAGAGTAGAGGTAGAGTACAGTGGAGTACAGTAGAGGTAGAGTAGAGTGGAGCACATTAGAGGTGGAGTAGAGTAGAGTACAGTAGAGGTAGAGTACAGTGGAGTACAGTAGAGGTAGAGTAGAGTGGAGCACATTAGAGGTGGAGTAGAGTAGAGTACAGTAGAGGTAGAGTACAGTGGAGTACAGTAGAGGTAGAGTACAGTGGAGTACAGTAGAGATAGAGTACAGTAGAGCAGAGTAGAAGTAGAGTACACTGGAGTACAGTAGAGGTGGAGCACAGTGGAGCACTGTAGAGGTAGAGTACAGTGGAGTACAGTAGAGATAGAGTATAGTGGAGCACAGTAGAGGGAGAGTACAGTGGAGCACAGTAGAGGTAGAGTAGAGTGGAGCACAGTAGAGGTAGAGTACAGTAGAGGTAGAGTACAGTGGAGCACAGTAATAATAATAATAATAATTCATTACATTTATATAGCGCTTTTCTAGGCACTCAAAGCGCTTCACATGGAAGGGGGGAATCTCCTCAACCACCACCAATGTGCAGCATCCACTTGGATGATGCGACGGCAGCCATAGTGCGCCAGAACGCTCACCACACACCAGCTTACTGGTGGAGAGGAGACAGTGATGAAGCCAATCAGTGTATATATATATATATATGGGGATTATTAGGAGGCCATGATGGACAGAGGCCACTGGGCAAATTTGGCCAGGATGCCGGGGTTACACCCTTACTCTTTCGAAAGACATCCTGGGATTTTTAATGACCACAGAGAGTCAGGACCTCGGTTTAACGTCTCATCCGAAGGACGGTGCTCTTTGACAGTATAGTGTCCCCGTCACTATACTGGGGCGTTAGGACCCACACAGACCACAGGGTGAGCGCCCCCTGCTGGCCTCACTAACACCTCTTCCAGCAGCAACCTGGTTTTCTCAGAAGGTCTCCCATCCAGGTACTAACCAGGCTCAGCCCTGCTTAGCTTCAGTGGGCAACCAGTCTTGGGCTACAGGGTGATATGGCTGCTGGCAAAGTAGAGGTAGAGATAGAGTACAGTAAAGCACAGTAGAGGTAGAGTACAGTAGAGCACAGTAGAGGTAGAGTAGAGTGGAGCACAGTAGAGGTAGAGTACAGTGGAGTACAGTAGAGGTAGTGTACAGTGGAGCACAGTAGAGGTAGAGTACAGTGGAGCACAGTAGAGGTAGAGTACAGTGGACTATAGTAGAGGTAGAGTACAGTAGAGCACAGTAGAGATAGAGTACAGTAGAGCACAGTAGAGGTAGAGTACAGTGGAGCACAGTAGAGGAAGAGTACAGTGTAGTACAGAAGAGATATAGTACAGTGGAGTACAGTAGAGGTAGAGTACAGCTGAGCACAGTAGAGGTAGAGTAGAGTGGAGCACAGTAGAGGTAGAGTACAGTGGACTACAGTAGAGGTAGTGTACAGTGGAGCACAGTAGAGGTAGAGTACAGTGGAGCACAGTAGAGGTAGAGTACAGTGGAGTATAATAGAGGTAGAGTACAGTAGAGCACAGTAGAGATAGAGTACAGTAGAGCAGAGTAGAGGTAGAGTACATTGGAGTACAGTAGAGGTAGAGTACAGTGGAGCACTGTAGAGGTGGAGTACAGTGGAGTACAGTAGAGGTAAAGTACAGTGGAGCACAGTAGAGATAGAGTACAGTAGAGCACAGTAGAGGTAGAGTACAGTGGAGCACAGTAGAGCTAGAGTACAGTGGAGTACAGTGAAGCACAGTAGAGGTGGAGTACAGTAGATTAGAGTAGAGATAGAGTACAGTGGAGTATAGTTGCGGTAGAGTACAGTGGAGCACAGTAGAGGTAGAGTACAGTGGAGTATAGTTGAGGTAGACTACAGTGGAGTACAGTAGAGGTAGAGTACAGTGGAGCACAGTAGAGATAGAGTACAGTAGAGCAGAGTAGAGGTAGAGTACAGTGGAGTACAGTAGAGGTAGAGTACAGTAGAACACTGTAGAGGTGGAGTACAGTGGAGTACAGTAGAGGTAGAGTACAGTGGAGCACAGTAGAGATAGGGTACAATAGAGCAGAGTAGAGGTAGAGTACAGTGGAGTACAGTAGAGGTAGAGTACAGTGGAGCACTGTAGAGGTGGAGTACAGTGGAGTACAGTAGAGGTAGAGTACAGGTGAGCATAGTAGAGATAGAGTACAGTAGAGCACAGTAGAGGTAGAGTACAGTGGAGTACAGTGGTGCACAGTAGAGGTAGAGTACAGTGGAGAACAGTAGAGATAGAGTACAGTGGAGTACAGTAGAGGTAGAGTACAGTGGAGTACAGTAGAGGTAGTGTACAGTGGAGCACAGTAGAGGTAGAGTACAGTGGAGCACAGTAGAGGTAGAGTACAGTGGGGTACAGTAGAAATAGAGTACAGTGGAGCACAGTAGAGAAGAGTACAGTAGAGCACAGTAGAGGTAGAGTACAGTGGAGCACAGTAGAGATAGAGTACAGTGGAGTACAGTAGAGGAAGAGTACAGTGGAGTACAGTGGAGCACAGTAGAGGTGGAGTACAGTAAAGTACAGTAGAGGTAGAGTACAGTGGAGTAAAATAGAGATAGAGTACAGTGGAGTAGTGAAGACTTAAATCTCATCATTTAATATTGTTTTTAGTTTTATTATTACTTTTTATTGATATTCATAACAGTAGTATTATGTATCTGTTTTGTACTTTTTATATGCATTCATAATCATATGTAATCATTGTATTTTGTGAATTCTACTGTTCACATACTGTTCTGAACATATGTGGAGAGAGAGACTTTGGGTGCGTGTTGAGAGACTGAATGTATAGTGTTTTTCCACCAAGTAAAATATGCATTCCTATGTTAAGGGGGACCTCTCTGTTAAGGGGAACCACATGTTTCTCTGGTAATGCAGTTTTTTTTATTCAACATATAAGAACTGAAGCTCTTTGTCTAGGGCAGAGAGAGAGAGAAATGAGCGAGATGCTGGAAGGAAGATCTTTGTCCGGTCCATTGTCACTCTCTCCCTTATGCCTTATATAAATTGGTAAAATAAATAAATATCTTGGCAGAATAACTGGTGTCTGTTTCCATGAAATTAAACAATAATAAGGGGAAGCAAGATTTTTAAATCTACAATTTGGCGTCACAGGAACAGGATCGCATACCCAGGCATTTGTCTCAATCATAGCAGGTAAGACTTTTTCCTTTCTAAAAAGTTCTGAGTCTGCCTGATGATTAGAGACAGTGACTGAAACTGCTGAAAAGAACTGTTATTTGAAGTACCAGTTGTTTTGCCAATGAATATAAGACATAAGGAAAAAAAAATATATATATAAAAATAAATAAAAATTAATTCGAACTAATTGACTTATTTAAGTTGTTATCTGATCAGTACATCTCTAACAATATTTGATATGCTGGGATGGAGATGGATCTTTTTTAGAAAGAAGGCCATCTAGTCAGAAATTTGGGAGAATTAGCTATAAGACGGTTAAGTTAGAAAATTTGCTTGGTTGCATCTGCGACGTGGTTGGATTGTGGCGGGACTGTTTTAAAACGATGGCAGATTAATCCCTAAAACATCCAACACACTGAAGATTCGTTCTCAGAAGGAGACGAGGAAAGAGTAACACAAGCGATACTTGATTTATTAAAGCGGTTAAATGTGGCGATACTGTAAAAACGATGGCAGGGTAATATCTAAAACATTGTAACACGCTGAAGTAATACAAGTATAAAAGGCGCCCTTTGTAACTAGCTAGGATCGCGGGCATTCTGAATCTGACCGTAAAGCTGTTCAAATATTTGAGGATACTGATCTGAGAAGACTTCAAGAGAAAAAAAAATAAATAAAGAAAAAAGAAGAAACAAAGAAATTAATCTGAGATCAAATTAAAATATTAACTGTTAACTGAGTTAACTGAAAAACAAAACAAAATACTGAAAAACATTGGAGTTAACTTCTCTTTAAATTTTTCTTTTGTTTGAGTGAGGGAAAGAGAGAGAAGCAGCCCCTTCCTTCAGAATTTCTCTATACCTTCACACACACACACACACATATACAGTTGGAGAAGGGAAAGAGGGGGAGAGAGAAGCAGGGTAGCCCCCCTAGAATTCGCACACACAGCCTGCAGCTCTGAGCACACACACAGACGCATCACATAGGCTGCAGTTTCTGAACATAGACGCACACATAATACATAGCCCCCCCCAGAATTCACACACATACATACACACACATATATACCCATAATCCAGCTGTTCTGAGTGCACAGACTTTGAATACTTTACAAGATGGCAGAAAGTGTCTGTAACAGCAGAACAATATCTGCTTGGTATCTGGACAGAAAGGATAAGAAACAAACTAAACTTTTGAAAAAAGGACTGGATATCAATGCATCTATGGATGCACAGTTAAGCTGGTTCGAGTCCCAAAAAGACAAGATCAAGTCAAAAGCATTCCCAATACTGGCAGCTCATTGGATTGTGAAACAAGGTGGAATTTGTTGTGATATAAATGGTGGTCCAGTTCCACTTGTTGAAGCAATGAGGCCTCAAATTGAAGCATATAATAAGCTGAACAAAATCATGTTTATCACATGTTCAGAGAAAGAAAATACAACCAGTGATGATTCATTTGATCCAGATTGGACAAATATAATAACTGAAGCTGAAAGGAAATATTCACAAGCACCAGTGAAACCCGTGACAACTGTAACGCCTCCTCCTTACAAACCAATCTATCCAACTTTGCCTGAACAATATACAAGTTCATCTGAACCTCTGACACAGCTTCAAGCTTCAAGATCAAATGGAGGTCCAGTTGACAAAATGTATGTTGCATCTGCACAAGCAGCTCCCATAATAACGAGATCTAAATCAGCCCAGCCAACCAGAGACATGCTGCGATGTACACCAGCTCGTAATTATGGATCTGACTGGGATGATGAGACAAGAGATGACGACATGATCACAGTTGACAAGATCGGTCCTGAATTTTCTTCACCTGTGATTAAAAGGGAAGAATTACAATCAGAAATGATGACAGAAGAGAGACCATTCACACCAGGTGAACGGCAAGCCATTCTCACAGCTTTGCCTCCTCTGAAGAGGCAAGATCCAAACACAGAGTTTTGGCGAGAATTAGACTCTCTGGTTGAAGCACATCAAATGTCATTAAGAGATATACACACCATTGTGAAAGCTAAAAGCCCAAGAGACCGATGGGAACGCTTGCCATCGTCGATAACAACAGCCCAATGGGTAGACTTGTGGGTTGATGCCCAGGGACGACCCCTGGGTCTTTGGCAAGCATTAGATGTATTCCGAAAAGAAATCCAAGAAATCTTGGGAAGCGGTAAAATTCCATTCACATCAGTGACATTAATTAAGCAAAAGGATGATGAATCTCCAGATGAATATGCTCTGCGTAAGTGGAATGCTTATGAGAGATGGGCCCTCTGTGCTAAGAAACAACCCGACAGAGATGATGTACAGTTCACTGACACACTTGTGGATGGCTTTAGCTCTAAATACCAACAAGCCTTATCACTTGGAGTTAACCCAGGCGAAACATTTGACCAAATTATGCAATGGGCTGGCCGTCTAGAGATGGCTATGAGATCAAACAAGGAAGAGGGAAACAAGTCAAATCGAAGAGGAGTGGCGACAGCTCAATACAACATGGACACAAAGAATAGGATGATTGTTTGCAGCAACTGTGGCAAGCGTGGCCACTCAAGAAAAGATTGTTGGGCTAAAGGAGGTGGAGCAGAAGGTCAAGGTCCATCATTTAAACAAGTCAGTGCGAAAAATCATGATGAAACCTCTCAAGGAAAGACGTGGACTGAAGCACAAGTCCGTCAGCTGATTGAGGGAATTATGCGTCCGCAATAGGAATCAGCGGCCCCCTGTATTAGCAAGAAAAGAGACAATCGCCTTTTCATCAATGCATTAATAGGGGGCCACCCATGCGACATTCTGGTCGACACTGGAGCAGCCATTTCAATAACAGATCTGAACCTACCTACAACAGATGAAACTATGGAAGTTGAAGGAGTTGGAGGAGGTATCACAACATTTCGCAAAAGTATACAAGTTCCACTGCAAATACATGAAGATGAAGTCTTATGGACATCTTTCTGGGTGGGACCGAATTCACAAGGAAGCCTTATTGGCATGGACATTCTTCCATTGTTGAACACGATCATCTTCACTGACAGTCGTCAAATCGCTACAACAGCTGGGATAATACCACACGAAGATCGCACATGTAATTTAAGTTCTGTTGGTGCAGCAAAACCAATCATCAGAGATTGGGGAACAGATGGTGTGTGGGGTCTTGTGTGCAGTTTATATCCAGATGTTTGGGCTAAACACAAATTGGATTGTGGCAAAGCCAACATTGACCCCGTTGTTATTGAGGGGCCGATACATGCCCCTCATAAACAATACCCTATCCGACCTGAAGCAAGACAAGCCGTGGAAGAGATAGTGGCAGATTTGGAAGCTGAAGGGATCATCAGACAAACTTCATCTACCACTAATAGTCCTGTCTGGCCTGTCAAGAAATCTGATAATTCATGGAGATTAACCATTGATTACACAAGACTTAACAGTGTAACACCAAAACCGCATCCTATTGTTGCTACTCTGCTACGCCTACTCTGCTATCCTCTGGTCTATACCTATTGATGAAAGATCCCAAGAGAAATTGGCCTTCACAGTGGGCGCAAAACAGTATGTTTGGAACAGACTCCCACAAGGTCTTAATCTTTCTCCTGTGGTATTTCATAGAACTTTGGATCAGTTCTTAACTGAGCGAAAAGCTGAAATTGAGGGTTCAGGAAGTGTGTGCCTCCAATACGTGGATGACTTGTTAATTGCAAGCCCAGACGAAAAGAGCCATATATTTGCTCTGAATGTTGTCCTACAAGCCCTTGGGAAAGGAGGATTCAAAGTCAACCCCGACAAAGCACAGCTGGCCAAAACTAAGGTTATCTACTTGGGCCAAGAAATATCTGTTGAGGGAAGGAGAATGACAACAGAGCGTGTAGAGGCATTACGGCAACTTCCAAAACCTCTAATAGTTACAGGAATGCGGAAGGTGATGGGACTTTTTAACTATTGTCGTCAGTATGTACCTGACTTTGCGAGCATCACTAGCCCTCTCATCGACCTGTACAAGGGAGGAAAGCCTGGAGTGGAACAGATAAACTGGACATCGGAAGCTGAGGAAGCGTTTACTTCTATGAAAGAAAAACTGACTTCAGCCCCAGCCTTGGGGCTTCCTGATGGACGATTGCCATTTCATTTGTGGACCAGGGTGGGAGATGAGACCTACTCAGCAGTACTGTGTCAAAAACCAGGTGATCGATACAGACCAGTTGGATACTTTTCCACAAAGATTCCTGTCACAATGATTGGTCAACCACGATGTATACAAGCTCTCGATGGTGCCACATGGGCAGTGGATGCTGTGGAAAATCTGATAGGAGCACAAACGATCATATTGCACACTCCACACAGTATAGTGACGCTGTTGAACAACACAAACATCAAGACCATAACCGACGCAAGGAGAGCAAAGTGGGAAGCAACTTTGTTGAACAAGGATTTGAGAGTGGAAATCATCAGAGACACATCCCTTAACCCTGCAACAATGATGCTAGAACCACATGAGGGAACACCACACGAGTGTGAAAAACAAGTAGAAGAAGAAAGTCTTGGTCCCGTTAATCCAATACCTCTTGAAAATCCAGACAAGGAGTTATGGGTTGATGGATCCAGTTACTATGTTGATGGAAAACGACATACCGGATGGGCTGTGGTGGAAGCTGATGGAACTGTTGTGAAGAAAGGAGCTCTTTCTGGGCAATATTCAGCACAAGTAGCTGAGCTCATGGCACTTACGGAAGCTTTTGAACTATCGGAAGGAGATCGAGTCAACATCTACACAGATAGTCGTTATGCTTTTGGCGTGGTCCATGACTACCTTGCCCTGTGGAAAAAACGTGGACTTATCACTAGCAGTGGGAGCGAAATACAACATGCTTCCATAATTCGTCGCTTGATTGCAGCATGTCACTTACCCAGAGAAGCAGCCGTGATTAAAGTAAAATCACATCAATCTGACAAGTCCAAAGAAAGTCAAGGAAACACGGCAGCGGATGCAGCAGCTAGAGAAGCAGCTCTACTTCCTCTTACTCCTGTTACCGTGGTAGAGGAAAACAGCAAAGACAATCCTGAGCTCCATCTTCTTTCATATCAAACTGAGACAGATGAAGAGAAAGAACAATGGATAAAAGCGGGAGCGAAAGAGGATGATCAAGGTATCTGGAGAATCCCAACAGGACAAGTGGTGATGCCTATCGGAACAAGAAGAGAACTAATGCAGCTGTATCATGGAAAAGTGCATGCTGGAGCAAAAGCAATGAAAGCTCAAATCAGCGAGACTTGGTGGTGGCCACGGATGATGAGAGACATTGATGATTATTCTAGGAGATGTTTGATCTGCCTGAAAGCAAATGTGGGAAAATCTGTAAAGGTGCGAATGTCACATGCACCCAGACCAACAGGTCCATGGACACACCTCCAAATTGATTTCACAGGACCTTTATCACCCAGTGGAGGGTACCAATACATTCTAGTAATCATGGACAGATTTACTAGGTGGATGGAAGCATTCCCTACGAAAACTTGCACTGCTGAAGCGGCGGCACGAGTAATGGTTGAAGAAGTTTTTCCTCGCTGGGGTCTTCCATATGAAATTGATTCTGACAATGGAACTCACTTCACTGGAAAACTGATGAAGGAAGCAATGAAATTGATGGGGATCAAACAGAAATTCCACATTCCGTACCATCCGGAAAGTTCAGGGATGGTAGAGAGGATGAACAGATCGTTGAAAACATCTTTAACCAAAGCCATTCTGCAGACTGGTCAAGGTTGGCATAAGTTATTACCTGCTATTCTGTGGAACCTGAGAGCAACTCCAAACAGAGTAACAGGACTAACTCCTTTTGAACTGATGACTGGAAGAGCAATGGTTCTACCTCCTGATGCTCCGCCACCTGCAGGAACAGGAGGAGATTCTACTTTGTTCCAAGAGAAGTTACGACGCTATCTCACAATGCTGGACAAAGCTACCAAAGACAATAATAAGAAAGTGCGAGAAGCTCAACAGCAATGGGATGAAAAACACACCACTACTGACATTCCACACATTCCTGAGTTAGGCAGTTTTGTTATGGTCAAACGTATTGTTAGGAGAGGTTTAGAACCTAGGTGGGAGGGACCATATGAGATACTCTTAACAACTGATACAAGTGTTTGCCTCAAAGGGAAGGGTGTAGGAACAGATAGATGGTATCATTGGTCACAAGTTAAACCTTGCTTAGTGAATGAACAAAGTGATGACGGCTTATGGCCTGAGATTGAGCACTGTTCATCCATTAACTTTAAAGACTAGGAAAAGGAGTGATGATTAATTATTTTTCTGCTTCCATTTCAGGAATCAATTCCATTGACATTGATTAGAGATGGTCGCAAGTTATTCTCGATACACCACGACAATGGTATGCTTGTTTTTAATTTTACTTGGCATTTACCAAGGAAGCCAAGCTTTATGGACTCCTCGAGTTCAAGGAATCACTCGGAATGCAACTCTGAAATCTGGCCAACATTTTACTCTACCCTTTATTTCCAAATGGGGATTATGGGATTGGGTGCCACGTAATGATAAAGAGCGTCTCGGTTACGTATGTAACCCTAGTTCCCTGATAGGGAACGAGACGCTGCGTCGAACGCTGCGGGAACGCCTCTGCGTTGTGCGTCATGAAGCACGTATGGAATCAGCCCAATGGAGAGATGAAACGTCATAGGCGGGTGACGTCATCGACCAGGAAACTATAAAGCACCCCAAAAACATAAGCGCAGTAGCTTCTGATAGGCCTGAAGGAAGCGCTAACGGGAGTGCCGGGAGTATGGCGGAACGACGCAGCGTCTCGTTCCCTATCAGGGAACTAGGGTTACATACGTAACCGAGACGTTCCCTTTCAAGGGAACTCGAGCTGCGTCGAACGCTGCGGGAACGCGAATACCCACGTCGCCATAGGACCAAATGACCGCCATGTGAGAACTAGCGCACAGAGGACGAGAGCACTTGTGCCCCAGGGGTAGAACTTAAGTCTAGGTCATAGAACTTAATAAAAGTATGCGGTGAAGACCATCCAGCCGCATCACAAACATCACTCAGGGAAACCCCCAATAATAGAGCTTTGGAAGCAGCCATACTCCTAGTAGAGTGGGCTCGAACAGCCAAAGGTGAAGGCTGACCAGCCGACTCATAAGCAAGTGAGATAGCCTCGACCACCCACTTGCTCATTCTCTGTTTAGACGCAGGGCACCCTTTCCTGGATGGCCCGAAACATACAAATAGTTGTTCTGATTTCCTCCACAGGGCAGCTCTGTGGACATAAGCGTCTAACGCCCTAACAGGGCAGAGTAAATTAAGTTTCTCCTGGTCCGATGACATAAATGGAGGAGGACAGAAAGCCTGCAGAACCGTAGGTCTAACAACATTAGTAGGGACCTTGGGAACGTAACCTGGTCTAGGATGCAGAAAAACCTTAACCATGCCAGGCGAAAATTCCAGGCACGAGGGTGACACGGACAGAGCCTGCAAATCTCCGATTCTTTTTAATGAGGAGATAGCAAGTAAAAAGATAGTTTTAAAAGTGAGAAACTTCTCAGGAACTTCTTCGATAGGTTCAAAAGGAGCTAGGGAAAGACCTTCCAATACAATGGCCAGATCCCAGGTCAGCACCCTCGTACGAACTGCTGGCCTCAGCCTCAAAGTGCCACGGAGGAAACGAGTTACAAGCGGGTGTCTCCCAAGAGAAACTCCACTGAAAGGGACGTGGTAAGCAGCTAGTGCCGCCACATACACCTTTAGTGTGGAGGGGGATAACCCTGTGGAGAAGCGCTCCTGCAGGAACTCCAGCACTGCACCCACTGGGCAGTTAACTGGGTCCTGCAGGTGTTCTCCACACCAAGAAGTGAAAAGTTTCCACTTCAAGGCATAAAGCTTCCTCGTGGATGGAGCTCTGGAGTGAAGAATGGTCTCAACAACCTCGGTTGAGAGACCAGACTCTATGAGCTGGGCCCCCTCAGAGGCCAAGCCCATAACCTTCATAGATCTGGGCGGGGGTGAAGTAACAACCCGCTCGCCTGAGAGAGAAGGTCCCTCCTCAACGGAATCTCCAGAGGAGAGAAATTAGGTCCGAAAACCAAACTCGGGCCGGCCAGTACGGGGCTACCAACAGTAGACTGACCCCGTCCCGGCGAACCCTCTCCAGAACTCCTGGGAGCAGAGCAACCGGGGGAAATGCGTACAGGCGTGACCTCGGCCACTCCTGTACCATTGTGTCCAACCCCAGAGGGGCTGGAGGACTTAGGGAAAACCACAGATGGCAGTGTGATGTTTCCCTGGATGCAAATAGGTCTGCCTCGGCACGACCGAAATGTTTCCATAGGAGCTCCACCACCTGAGCCACCACTGCAGTGGTCTCACGTACAGCAGGCCGCAAGGTATAACGTTGGATGCTGCTGCCCTGAGACCCAGAATCCTCAGATATCTTTTCACAGTGAGTGACTGGCCTAGCTTTGCCTGTTTGATGGCTGAGAGAATCGAAGCTATACGAGCAGGAGACAGATGTGCCTGCATCGTCGTCGAATCCCAAACCACGCCCAGAAAAAGTGGTCCTCTGTACTGGAGAAATCACACTCTTTTTGGCGTTGAGCCTCAACCCCCACTTTTTGATATGGGCGAGAACGACATCTCGATGCCGAATCGCCTGATGCTCCGATTGAGCCAGAATCAACCAATCGTCGATATAGTTTAAATGCGGACGCCCTGGAGCCGCAGCAGTGCCAGAGCTGCATCCATGCATTTCGTAAAAAGTTCGGGGAGAGAGTGCTAGGCCGAACGGAAGAACCCGATACTGGTACGCTTCGCCCCCGAAGGCGAACCTCAGGAACTTCCTGTGTTGTGGAAGGATGGAAATGTGGAAGTATGCGTCCTTTAGGTCTATCGTGACAAACCAGTCCTCGGATCTGATTTGAGACACGATCTGCTTGATAGTGAGCATCTTGAATTTTAGCTTCCCTACCGAGCGATTCAATAGGCGCAGGTCTAAAATTGGACGCAACCCCCCATCCTTCTTTGGAACGATGAAATATCGGCTGTAATAACCTGACTCCAAACTGGGAGGAGGAACCCGTTCTATAGCCTCCTTTTGGAGGAGCGTTTTCACCTCTTGTTCCATTACCAGAGCCTGCTCGGGGCCCACCACTGTGTGCAGAACCCCTCTGAATTTTGGTGGGCGACACCTGAACTGGATAGCATATCCTCTTTCTACTGTCTGCAGGACCCAATGAGATATTCTTGGAAGGCTTTTCCACTCTGCCAGAAAATCTACTAAGGGTACCAGTCTCTCGAGACTGGCCTCTGGTGTAACTTGAGCAGCAAACACAGCGCCCTGTAACGGCGCACCGGCAGGGAACGACTGGTTTGACTGCTGTGAGACCCTCCTCAGAGGGAGCGAGCGTCCCTCGGGAAAACGCTCGCTGGGACCGCCTACGCCCCGGCATGAAGGCGGGGTTGGCAGAACGGCCCCCTGAGGGCACCGAGGAAGAATGGGCACCGTAAAGAGAGGTGAACTCCTTTCCGCCTCGGTGGGGACCACCCTCAGCATCCTGAACGCCTCGGCGTCAGGACTTCTTCTTAGCCGAAGCCTTCTTAGACAATATCACTGTCCTCAGATCAGGTCTATTGCTAGAAGACTTCGGCTGAGAGTGCAGCGCCTGAGCCCACTGTCCAGCAGGGGGAGCACGAGACGCGACACTCTGCTTCTGCTTTTTTTTTTTTTTTTTCAGAGGGAGCGAGCGTCCCTCGGGAAAACGCTCGCTGGGACCGCCTACGCCCCGGCATGAAGGCGGGGTTGGCAGAACGGCCCCCTGAGGGCACCGAGGAAGAATGGGCACCGTAAAGAGAGGTGAACTCCTTTCCGCCTCGGTGGGGACCACCCTCAGCATCCTGAACGCCTCGGCGTCAGGACTTCTTCTTAGCCGAAGCCTTCTTAGACAATATCACTGTCCTCAGATCAGGTCTATTGCTAGAAGACTTCGGCTGAGAGTGCCGCGCCTGAGCCCACTGTCCAGCAGGGGGAGCACGAGACGCGACACTCTGTTTCTGCTGCGCCCTATGGGATGAGCTTGTAGACAGCCGGGGCTGCTCCCGCCCAGCAGCCCCAGGGACGTGAATTTTTAACGGGAGAAATTTTTTGAAAGCTGCAGCTTGTTTTTTCTCTTCCTGGAATTTGTCTATAACAGAATTAACAGCTTCGCCAAATAACCCCGATGGAGAGAGAGGAGCATCTAAAAGAAAAGCTTTTTCTTTGTCTTTCATATTTGTCTGATTTAACCAGAGATGTCTTTCTGCGGCCACCAGAGCTGCCATAGATCGACCCACTAGCTTGGCCGATTCTCTGGTGGCGCGCAGGGATAAATCAGCAGCCTGACGCAGTTCTCGAACTACGTCAGTACTGACTGCCTCACTCTCACTCACGTCCCTCAGCAGGTCAGCCTGGTATGCCTGCAAGATTGACATTGTATGCAGACATGACGCAGCCTGACCTGCAGCCGAATACGCTTTACCCACCAAAGCAGATGTATTTCTAAGGGGCTTGGTGGGTAATACCGGTGTTTTAAAAGATGACGCCGCCTCGGGGGAGAGATAGCTCGCGAGCGTCTCTTCCACGCGAGGCAAAGCGCCATAACCATATGATCTAGCCCCCATTATATTTGAATATGTTGATGTCTGGGGACTAAATATTCTATATGAAACCGGTTTCTTCCACGATCTCGACACCTCAGTGTGGAGATCGTGAAAGAACGGCAGACACCGGCGTGGAGGCTGAACACGTGAGGGCAAAAATCTTTCATCAAGTTTCGATTTTGACACAGACTCCTGTCTAATCACTGGCCATTCAATACTGAGTTTTTCAACAGCTCGTGTTAAAACCTCCATAAGCTCATCACTTTCGGGAGAGTGAGGTGGCGAATCCTCAGTCTCTCCCTCCACACTAACAACATCCAGCTCCTCAGAACTGGATAGCTGTAGTACGGGTGCCTCATCCCGAGCGGAAGAAACCGCAGCGCGTGCTTCCGAACCCAGGCATGAGGCACTGGATCTCACAGGTGAAGGGAGAGATAAGGCAGCGCCCGTCTCAACCCCCGCTGAGAGATCCATCTGCGATCCCCACGATAAGCGCCGCCGCTCTGCCTCGGCAGAAGCGGGACCCGAACCGCGGGGAGCGCGCACCGAACCGCTCTCCTCAAAGAGCGATCGGCGGGAGCGGAGCGTCCTTAACGGCAAACGCTCGCAATGCTCACAGTCTGCTCCCTCGAGAGCAAACTGGGCATGCTGAACTCCCAAACAAACAACACAAAGATCATGTGTATCCCCGCTCGTTAAATAACGCGAGCAGGGAGGAACACACTTTCTAAACTGCTGTTCGTCCGCCATAATCTCTCAATATATATATATATAGGATAAATTGTTTGTGTGGTGCAGGGTATGTAAGACAAACAATATCACACAGGGACAGATTCACATGTAGCGCGACTGAAGGCACAGAAGCTACTGCGCTTATGTTTTTGGGGTGCTTTATAGTTTCCTGGTCGATGACGTCACCCGCCTATGACGTTTCATCTCTCCATTGGGCTGATTCCATACGTGCTTCATGACGCACAACGCAGAGGCGTTCCCGCAGCGTTCGACGCAGCTCGAGTTCCCTTGAAAGGGAACTTGCTAAATATCGTGAGGGCATCTACGGTGGATGTGACTTTCACCATCAATGTTATAAAAGCAGAGTAATTTGGCCGGTGAAAGATGGGGGGTATTCTGGTAGTGCTCAAAGGCGAGAAATTTGTTCAAAAGAACAATGTGAAATTGTGGGGTTAAACCTCATAACGTCTACTAATGTGGAAATTAACTTCATTTTGAATCGTACTCACATGCTTACAATATGGGATTCATTAGCTCAAGGCTGTATATATCCCATAGTGTTGCCATGTGAGGGGTTTCTAAGGGATACAACCTCGGGAACAACAAGATTCAAGGGAAATTACGTACGAATTTGGCATTCGGAAGATGAAAATGAATATTGTGAGACTGAACTAGAAACTGGAGAAATTGGACAGTGTTTTTATCTTTCTGCGGAAAAGACAAACAAAGCTAAAACATGCCCAAGTACAACTATTGCACCAGTTCATGGTATCTTGTTAGCAAAAGAAACCAAAACCTTGATAAATGAAGCTCACATGGTGCGACAACGCATTAATTATAACTTGATATCTCTTCTTACTGTTTTTGATCAGTCCTACTGTGGAAATTTCACACAAATAAGGAGTTGGTTGGAGAAAGAAGTTAAATATTATACCTCTAAAGATCCTCTGAAAAGTCGAAATCGTACACCTCAGAGTATATGGGGAGATATAGCGGGGGTATTTGGATCTGTCAATTCAATTAGCAATACTGCTCAGATGAACCAACTAAGCGAATACACTCAATGGGTGGGAACAATGACTGGGAAAGGACTCACTGAGGCTCTTCAAGGTTCTCTACATATTTTAGCAGCGGGTCAGCATCTTAATAACGCAGCGAAGGAATTGGCAGATGCATTAGTGAAATCGTCTAATTTTGAGACACATCGTGCGGCGTGTTTATTTTTGGCACAGAATTTAAAGGATCAAATGGTAGAGGACATTCAAGTTATTCGAATGGGTCAAGTTCCTGAGCGAATAGCAGAATCTTTGTTAGTGGTTTTCGGTAATCAACTTAATTTGACTTCTGCTAAACATGTTCCATTAGTTAAAATCGCAATTAATGAAGATTCGTTGTCAGGTTCTGGAACATTACCTTTGATTATGGTATGGCCTCAATATGGGAAGCGCAATATTATGACAGTTAGACGATTCCAATCAATGGGTGTTAGACAAGGAAATTCAGTAATTAGATTAGGAAGGAATGGATATTGGGCTGAAGGCAAAACACCAATGATTTCTACCACAGACTGTTGTGTTGAGGAACATGAGTGGGTAATTTGCTCATGCTCTACAATGTTTAGTCTATCTCTTAATGGATCTGCAGTTTGGGAAGTAGTTCCTTTAGATCAAGCCACAGGTGCATGGCAGGTGTCAGAAGCACAGTGGTGTATATTACATGATGGAATGAGTGAAAATATGATATACGGAGGAAAGTTGTGTCCAATTCCGTCTGATCCATTTTGTGTAGAGATTCTCTATCCTCTTCAATTGGGTGGAATTCATGTTCCACATGTGCAATTGTTGCAGTTAGATCCACAGTGGTGGAATAATGATTTGGTGGAGGAGAGGAATTATGAACTCTTTGAAATGGTTAAGAGAGTTAAAGGGAGTGTTAAGGCAGCTCAAGAGGAGGGACTTCAAGCAATGGGTCATGTTATAGTAGCGAATGGAGTAGCTAAATTGATGTCAGAGAGGAAATTAGCACGAATTCCAGGGAATTTATCATGGTCGGAATGGATAGTTTTGATTATGGTAGGAGTTTTTGTGTTTCTGTTAGTAATAAAACTCATCTTATGTGTTACTAGGAAGACAAGTACCAAACCTGTAAAATTGGTTATTACTAACCATATGGATAGAACCGAGAATGGGAAATACGGTGTGAGATAGGAGATTTTATACACTACAATACTTACAAAACACAACTTCACAAACAATGAACACCCGTTTACTGATTTCCAACCCCAAGGGATAGGATCCTTTAACATCAACGTTTATTTTAGTTTGTTATTTTGGAGCCAGGAACTTGAGGAGTTAATTTCATAACGAGTCGAGGCACTGGCAGAAGATTTATTAGTTTTTTTCTTTCCTTAGATGATTGGGGTTCATTTTAAATGCATGCACATAGACATTAAATGACACATAGTATGCGGGGACATAACATGGGTTGGGTTTTTTTTTGTTATTTGTTTTCTTTTCTTTTCTGTTTCCATTCTTCTGTCCTTTATGTCTATGACTTGGTCTATTTCTCCTCCTCACTATCACTTCAATAGGGTCGCAACCTGGGAATGATGGTGTGGAACTGACGGCCGTAGTTCCAGTGGAGGGACTGAAGACTTAAATCTCATCATTTAATATTGTTTTTAGTTTTATTATTACTTTTTATTGATATTCATAACAGTAGTATTATGTATCTGTTTTGTACTTTTTATATGCATTCATAATCATATGTAATCATTGTATTTTGTGAATTCTACTGTTCACATACTGTTCTGAACATATGTGGAGAGAGAGACTTTGGGTACGTGTTGAGAGACTGAATGTATAGTGTTTTTCCACCAAGTAAAATATGCATTCCTATGTTAAGGGGGACCTCTCTGTTAAGGGGAACCACATGTTTCTCTGGTAATGCAGTTTTTTTTATTCAACATATAAGAACTGAAGCTCTTTGTCTAGGGCAGAGAGAGAGAGAAATGAGCGAGATGCTGGAAGGAAGATCTTTGTCCGGTCCATTGTCACTCTCCCTTATGCCTTATATAAATTGGTAAAATAAATAAATATCTTGGCAGAATAACTGGTGTCTGTTTCCATGAAATTAAACAATAATAAGGGGACGCAAGATTTTAAAATCTACAAGTAGAGTAGAGATAGAGTACAGTGGAGCACAGCAGAGGTAGAGTACAGTGGATCACAGTAGAGATAGAGTACAGTGGAGTACAGTGGTGCACAGTAGAGGTAGAGTACAGTGGAGAACAGTAGAGATAGAGTACAGTGGAGTATAGTAGAGGTAGAGTACAGTGGAGCACAGTAGAGGTAGAGTACAGTGGAGTACAGTAGAGGTAGAGTACAGTGGAGCACAGTAGAGGTAGAGTACAGTGGAGTACAGTGGAGCACAGTAGAGGTGGAGTACAGTAGAGTACAGTAGACTTAGAGAACAGTACAGTACAGTAGAGGTAGAGTACAGTGGAGTACAGTAGAGATAGAGTACAGTAGAGCACAGTAGAGGTAGAATACAGTGGAGTACAGTACAGGTAGAGTACAGTGGAGTACAGTAGAGGTAGAGTACAGTGGAGTACAGTAGAGGTAGAGTACAGTGGAGCACAGTAGATGTAGAGTACAGTGGAGTACAGTAGAGGTAGAGTACAGTGGAGCACAGTAGAGCTGGAGTACAGTGGAGTAGAGTGGAGCACAGTGGAGGTAGAGTAGAGTGGAGTATAGTTTAGGTAGACTACAGTGGAGTACAGTAGAGGTAGAGTACAGTGGAGCACAGTAGAGATAGAGTACAGTAGAGCAGAGTAGAGGTAGAGTACAGTGGAGTACAGTAGAGGTAGAGTACAGTGGAGCACTGTAGAGGTGGAGTACAGTGGAGTACAGTAGAGGTAGAGTACAGTGGAGCACAGTAGAGATAGAGTACAGTAGAGCACAGTAGAGGTAGAGTACAGTGGAGCACAGTAGAGGTAGAGTACAGTGGAGTACAGTAGAGGTAGAGTACAGTGGAGCACTGTAGAGGTGGAGTACAGTGGAGTACAGTAGAGGTAGAGTACAGTGGAGCACAGTAGAGATAGAGTACAGTAGAGCAGATTAGAGGTAGAGTACAGTGGAGTACAGTAGAGGTAGAGTACAGTAGAACACTGTAGAGGTGGAGTAGAGTGGAATACAGTAGAGGTAGAGTACAGTGGAGCACAGTAGAGATAGGGTACAATAGAGCAGAGAAGAGGTAGAGTACAGTGGAGTACAGTAGAGGTAGAGTACAGTGGAGCACTGTAGAGGTGGAGTACAGTGGAGTACAGTAGAGGTAGAGTACAGGTGAGCATAGTAGAGATAGAGTACAGTAGAGCACAGTAGAGGTAGAGTACAGTGGAGTACAGTGGTGCACAGTAGAGGTAGAGTACAGTGGAGAACAGTAGAGATAGAGTACAGTGGAGTACAGTAGAGATAGTGTACAGTGGAGCACAGTAGAGGTAGAGTACAGTGGAGCACAGCAGAGGTAGAGTACAGTGGGGTACAGTAGAAATAGAGTACAGTGGAGCACAGTAGAGAAGAGTACAGTAGAGCACATTAGAGGTAGAGTACAGTGGAGCACAGTAGAGATAGAGTACAGTGGAGTACAGTAGAGGAAGAGTACAGTGGAGTACAGTGGAGCAAAGTAGAGGTGGAGTTCAGTAGAGTACAGTAGAGGTAGAGTACAGTGGAGTAAAATAGAGATAGAGTACAGTGGAGTAGAGTAGAGATAGAGTACAGTGGAGCACAGCAGAGGTAGAGTACAGTGGATCACAGTAGAGATAGAGTACAGTGGAGTACAGTGGTGAACAGTAGAGGTAGAGTACAGTGGAGAACAGTAGAGATAGAGTACAGTGGAGTACAATAGAGGTAGAGTACAGTGGAGCTCAGTAGAGATAGAGTACAGTGGAGTACAGTAGAGGTAGAGTACAGTGGAGCACAGTAGAGGTAGAGTACAGTGGAGTACAGTGGTGAACAGTAGAGGTAGAGTACAGTGGAGAACAGTAGAGATAGAGTACAGTGGAGTACAATAGAGGTAGAGTACAGTGGAGCTCAGTAGAGATAGAGTACAGTGGAGTACAGTAGAGGTAGAGTACAGTGGAGCACAGTAGAGGTAGAGTACAGTGGAGTACAGTGGAGCACAGTAGAGGTGGAGTACAGTAGAGTACAGTAGACTTAGAGAACAGTACAGTACAGTAGAGGTAGAGTACAGTGGAGTACAGTAGAGATAGAGTACAGTAGAGCACAGTAGAGGTAGAATACAGTGGAGTACAGTAGAGGTAGAGTACAGTGGAGCACAGTAGAGGTAGAGTACAGTGGAGTACAGTAGAGGTAGAGTACAGTGGAGCACAGTAGATGTAGAGTACAGTGGAGTACAGTAGAGGTAGAGTACAGTGGAGCACAGTAGAGCTGGAGTACAGTGGAGTACAGTGGAGCACAGTAGAGGTGGAGTAGAGTAGAGTAGAGTAGAGGTAGAGTACAGTGGAGTACAGTAGAGATAGAGTAGAGTGGAGTAGAGTAGAGATAGAGTACAGTGGATTAGAGTAGAGATAGAGTACAGTGGAGTATAGTTGAGGTAGAGTACAGTGGAGCACAGTGGAGGTAGAGTAGAGTGGAGTATAGTTTAGGTAGACTACAGTGGAGTACAGTAGAGGTAGAGTACAGTGGAGCACAGTAGAGATAGAGTACAGTAGAGCAGAGTAGAGGTAGAGTACAGTGGAGTACAGTAGAGGTAGAGTACAGCGGAGCACTGTAGAGGTGGAGTACAGTGGAGTACAGTAGAGGTAGAGTACAGTGGAGCACAGTAGAGATAGAGTACAGTAGAGCACAGTAGAGGTAGAGTACAGTGGAGCACAGTAGAGGTAGAGTACAGTGGAGTATAGTTGAGGTAGACTACAGTAGAGTACAGTAGAGGTAGAGTACAGTGGAGCACAGTAGAGATAGAGTACAGTAGAGCAGAGTAGAGGTAGAGTACAGTGGAGTACAGTAGAGGTAGATTAGAGTGGAGCACATTAGAGGTGGAGTAGAGTAGAGTACAGTAGAGGTAGAGTACAGTGGAGCACAGTAGAGATAGAGTACAGTAGAGCACAGTAGAGGTAGAGTACAGTGGAGCACAGTAGAGGTAGAGTAGAGTGGAGCACAGTAGAAGGTAGAGTACAGTGGAGTACAGTAGAGGTAGTGTACAGTGGAGCACAGTAGAGGTAGAGTACAGTGGAGCACAGTAGAGGTAGAGTACAGTGGGGTACAGTAGAAATAGAGTACAGTGGAGCACAGTAGAGTAGAGTACAGTGGAGCACAGTAGAGGTAGAGTACAGTGGAGCACAGTAGAGATAGAGTACAGTGGAGTACAGTAGAGGAAGAGTACAGTGGAGTACAGTGGAGCACAGTAGAGGTGGAGTACAGTAGAGTACAGTAGAGGTAGAGTACAGTGGAGTACAATAGAGATAGAGTACAGTGGAGTAGAGTAGAGATAGAGTACAGTGGAGCACAGCAGAGGTAGAGTACAGTGGATCACAGTAGAGATAGAGTACAGTGGAGTACAGTGGATCACAGTAGAGGTAGAATACAGTGGAGAACAGTAGAGATAGAGTACAGTGGAGTACAGTTGAGGTAGAGTACAGTGGAGCACAGTAGAGATAGAGTACAGTGGAGTACAGTAGAGGTAGAGTACAGTGGAGCACAGTAGAGGTAGAGTACAGTGGAGTACAGTGGAGAACAGTAGAGGTGGAGTACAGTAGAGTACAGTAGAGGTAGATAACAGTACAGTACACTAGAGGTAGAGTACAGTGGAGTACAGTAGAGGTAGAGTACAGTGGAGCACAGTAGAGGTAGATTACAGTGGAGTACAGTAGAGGTAGAGTACAGTGGAGTACAGTAGAGGTAGAGTACAGTGGAGTACAGTAGAGGAAGAGTACAGTGTAGTACAGTAGAGATAGAGTACAGTGGAGTACAGTAGAGATAGAGTACAGTCGAACACAGTAGAGATAAGTGCAGTGGAGTATAGTAGAGGTAGAGTACAGTGGAGCACAGTAGAGGTAGAGTACAGCTGAGCACAGTAGAGGTAGAGTAGAGTGGAGCACAGTAGAGGTAGAGTACAGTGGACTACAGTAGAGGTAGTGTACAGTGGAGCACAATAGAGGTAGAGTACAGTGGAGCACAGTAGAGGTAGAGTACAGTGGAGTATAATAGAGGTAGAGTACAGTAGAGCACAGTAGAGATAGAGTACAGTAGAGCAGATTAGAGGTAGAGTACAGTGGAATACAGTAGAGGTAGAGTACAGTGGAGCACTGTAGAGGCGGAGTACATTGGAGTACAGTAGAGGTAGAGTACAGTGGAGCACAGTAGAGATAGAGTACAGTAGAGCACAGTAGAGGTAGAGTACAGTGGAGCACAGTAGAGCTAGAGTACAGTGGAGTACAGTGGAGTACAGTGGAGCACAGTAGAGGTGGAGTACTGTAGAGTACAGTAGTGGTAGAGAACAGTACAGTACAGTAGAGGTAGAGTACAGTGGAGTACAGTAGAGGCAGAGTACAGTGGAGCACAGTAGATGTAGAGTACAGTGGAGTACAGTAGAGGTAGAGTACAGTGGAGCACAGTAGAGCTGGAGTACAGTGGAGTACAGTGGAGCACAGTAGAGGTGGAGTACAGTAGAGTAGAGTAGAGGTAGAGTACAGTGGAGTACAGTAGATATAGAGTAGAGTGGAGTAGAGTAGAGATAGAGTACAGTGGATTAGAGTAGAGATAGAGTACAGTAGATATAGAGTAGAGTGGAGTAGAGTAGAGATAGAGTACAGTGGATTAGAGTAGAGATAGAGTACAGTGGAGTATAGTTGAGGTAGAGTACAGTGGAGCACAGTAGAGATAGAGTACAGTAGAGCAGAGTAGAGGTAGAGTACAGTGGAGTAGAGTAGAGGTAGAGCACAGTGGAGCACTGTAGAGGTAGAGTACAGTGGAGAACAGTAGAGATAGAGTACAGTGGAGCACAGTAGAGGTAGAGTACAGTGGAGCACAGTAGAGGTAGAGTAGAGTGGAGCACAGTAGAGGTAGAGTACAGTGGACTACAATAGAGGTATTGTACAGTGGAGCACAGTAGAGGTAGAGTACAGTGGAGCACAGTAGAGGTAGAGTACAGTGGAGTATAATAGAGGTAGAGTACACTAGAGCACAGTAGAGATAGAGTACAGTAGAGCACAGTAGAGGTAGAGTACAGTGGAGAATAGTAGAGGTAGAGTACAGTGCAGTAGAGTAGAGGTAGAGTACAGTGGAGCACAGTAGATGTAGAGTACAGTGGAGCACAGTAGAGGTAGAGTACAGGGGAGTATAGTTGAGGTAGACTACAGTGGAGTACAGTAGAGATAGCGTACAGTGGAGTACAGTAGAGATAGAGTAGAGAAGAGCGGAGTAGAGGTAGAGTACAGTGGAGTACAGTAGAGGTAGAGCACAGTGGAGCACTGTAGAGGTAGAGTACAGTGGAGTACAGTAGAGATAGAGTACAGTGGAGCACAGTAGAGGTAGAGTACAGTGGAGCACAGTAGAGATAGAGTACAGTAGAGCAGAGTAGAGGTAGAGTACAGTGGAGTACAGTAGAGGTAGAGTACAGTAGAACACTGTAGAGATAAGTGCAGTGGAGTATAGTAGAGGTAGAGTACAGTGGAGTACAGTAGAGGTAGAGTACAGTGGAGTACAGTAGAGGTAGAGTAGAGTGGAGCACATTAGAGGTGGAGTAGAGAAGAGTACAGTAGAGGTAGAGTACAGTGGAGTACATTAGAGGTAGAGTACAGTGGAGCACAGTAGAGGTAGAGTAGAGTGGAGTACAGTAGAGGTAGAGTACAGTGGAGAACAGTAGAGGTAGAGTACAGTGGAGTAGAGTAGAGATAGAGTACAGTGGAGCACAGCAGAGGTAGAGTACAGTGGATCACAGTAGAGATAGAGTACAGTGGAGTACAGTGGAGCACAGTAGAGGAATAGTACAGTGGAGCACAGTAGAGATAGATTACAGTGGAGTACAGTAGAGATAGAGTACAGTGGAGTACAGTAGAGGTAGAGCACAGTAGAGCAGAGTAGAGGTAGAGTACAGTGGAGTACAGTAGAGGTAGAGCACAGTGGAGCACTGTGGAGGTAGAGTACAGTGGAGTACAGTAGAGATAAAGTACAGTGGAGCAGAGTAGAGGTAGAGTACAGTGGAGCACAGTAGAGGTAGAGTACAGTGGAGCACAGTAGAGGTAGAGTACAGTGGAGTACAGTAGAGGTAGTGTACAGTGGAGCACAGTAGAGGTAGAGTACAGTGGAGCACAGTAGAGGTAGAGTACAGTGGGGTACAGTAGAAATAGAGTACAGTGGAGCACAGTAGAGAAGAGTACAGTAGAGCACAGTAGAGGTAGAGTACAGTGGAGCACAGTAGAGATAGAGTACAGTGGAGTACAGTAGAGGAATAGTACAGTGGAGTACAGTGGAGCACAGTAGAGGTGGAGTACAGTAGAGTACAGTAGAGGTAGAGTACAGTGGAGTAAAATAGAGATAGAGTACAGTGGAGTAGAGTAGAGATAGAGTACAGTGGAGCACAGCAGAGGTAGAGTACAGTGGATCACAGTAGAGATAGAGTACAGTGGAGTACAGTGGTGCACAGTAAAGGTAGAGTACAGTGGAGAACAGTAGAGATAGAGTACAGTGGAGTACAGTAGAGGTAGAGTACAGTGGAGCACAGTAGAGATAGAGTACAGTGGAGTACAGTAGAGGTAGAGTACAGTGGAGCACAGTAGAGGTAGAGTACAGTGGAGTACAGTGGAGCACAGTAGAGGTGGAGTACAGTAGAGTACAGTAGACTTAGAGAACAGTACAGTACAGTAGAGGTAGAGTACAGTGGAGTAGAGTAGAGATAGAGTACAGTAGAGCACAGTAGAGGTAGAATACAGTGGAGTACAGTAGAGGTATAGTACAGTGGAGTACAGTAGAGGTAGAGTACAGTGGAGTACAGTAGAGGTAGAGTACAGTGGAGCACAGTAGATGTAGAGTACAGTGGAGCACAGTAGAGCTGGATTACAGTGGAGTACAGTGGAGCACAGTAGAGGTGGAGTACAGTAGAGTAGAGTAGAGGTAGAGTACAGTGGAGTACAGTAGAGATAGAGTAGAGTGGAGTAGAGTAGAGATAGAGTACAGTGGATTAGAGTAGAGATAGAGTACAGTGGAGTATAGTTGAGGTAGAGTACAGTGGAGCACAGTGGAGGTAGAGTAGAGTGGAGTATAGTTTAGGTAGACTACAGTGGAGTACAGTAGAGGTAGAGTACAGTGGAGCACAGTAGAGATAGAGTACAGTAGAGCACAGTAGAGGTAGAGTACAGTGGAGCACAGTAGAGGTAGAGTACAGTGGAGTATAGTTGAGGTAGACTACAGTAGAGTACAGTAGAGGTAGAGTACAGTGGAGCACAGTAGAGATAGAGTACAGTAGAGCAGAGTAGAGGTAGAGTACAGTGGAGTACAGTAGAGGTAGAGTAGAGTGGAGCACATTAGAGGTGGAGTAGAGTAGAGTACAGTAGAGGTAGAGTACAGTGGAGCACAGTAGAGATAGAGTACAGAAGAGCACAGTAGAGGTAGAGTACAGTGGAGCACAGTAGAGGTAGAGTAGAGTGGAGCACAGTAGAGGTAGAGTACAGTGGAGTATAGAAGAGGTAGTGTACAGTGGAGCACAGTAGAGGTAGAGTACAGTGGAGCACAGTAGAGGTAGAGTACAGTGGAGTATAGTAGAGGTAGAGTACAGTAGAGCACAGTAGAGATAGAGTACAGTGGAGCACAGTAGAGGAAGAGTACAGCGTAGTACAGAAGAGATAGAGTACAGTGGAGTACAGTAGAGGTAGAGTACAGCTGAGCACAGTAGAGGTAGAGTAGAGTGGAGCACAGTAGAGGTAGAGTACAGTGGACTACAGTAGAGGTAGTGTACAGTGGAGCACAGTAGAGGTAGAGTACAGTGGAGCACAGTAGAGGTAGAGTACAGTGGAGTATAATAGAGGTAGAGTACAGTAGAGCACAGTAGAGATAGAGTACAGTAGAGCAGAGTAGAGGTAGAGTACATTGGAGTACAGTAGAGGTAGAGTACAGTGGAGCACTGTAGAGGTGGAGTACAGTGGAGTACAGTAGAGGTAGAGTACAGTGGAGCACAGTAGAGATAGAGTACAGTAGAGCACAGTAGAGGTAGAGTACAGTGGAGCACAGTAGAGCTAGAGTACAGTGGAGTAGAGTGGAGCACAGTAGAGGTGGTGTACAGTAGAGTAGAGTAGAGGTAGAGTACAGTGGAGTACAGTAGAGATAGAGTAGAGTGGAGTAGAGTAGAGATAGAGTACAGTGGATTAGAGTAGAGATAGAGTACAGTGGAGTATAGTTGAGGTAGAGTACTGTGGAGCACAGTAGAGGTAGAGTACACTGGAGTATAGTTGAGGTAGACTACAATGGAGTACAGTAGAGGTAGAGTACAGTGGAGCACAGTAGAGATAGAGTACAGTAGAGTAGAGTAGAGGTAGAGTACAGTGGAGTACAGTAGAGGTAGAGTACAGTAGAACACTGTAGAGGTGGAGTACAGTGGAGTACAGTAGAGGTAGAGTACAGTGGAGCACAGTAGAGATAGGGTACAATATAGCAGAGTAGAGGTAGAGTACAGTGGAGTAAAGTAGAGGTAGAGTACAGTGGAGCACTGTAGAGGTGGAGTACAGTGGAGTACAGTAGACGTAGAGTACAGGTGAGCATAGTAGAGATAGAGTACAGTAGAGCACAGTAGAGGTAGAGTACAGTGGAGCACAGTAGAGGTGGAGTACAGTAGAGTACAGTAGACTTAGAGAACAGTACAGTACAGTAGAGGTAGAGTACAGTGGAGTATAGTTGAGGTAGACTAGAGTAGAGCGCAGTAGAGGTAGAGTACAGTGGAGCACAGTAGAGATAGAGTACAGTGGAGTTCAGTAGAGGTAGAGTACAGTGGAGTACAGTAGAGGTAGAGTACATTGGAGCACAGTAGATGTAGAGTACAGTGGAGTACAGTAGAGGTAGAGTACAGTGGAGCACAGTAGAGCTGGAGTACAGTGGAGTACAGTGGAGCACAGTAGAGGTGGAGTACAGTAGAGTAGATTAGAGGTAGAGTACAGTGGAGTACAGTAGAGATAGAGTAGAGTGGAGTAGAGTAGAGATAGAGTACAGTGGATTAGAGTAGAGATAGAGTACAGTGGAGTATAGTTGAGGTAGAGTACAGTGGAGAACAGTGGAGGTAGAGTAGAGTGGAGTATAGTTTAGGTAGACTACAGTGGAGTACAGTAGAGGTAGAGTACAGTGGAGCACAGTAGAGATAGAGTACAGTAGAGCAGAGTAGAGGTAGAGTACAGTGGAGTACAGTAGAGGTAGAGTACAGTGGAGCACTGTAGAGGTGGAGTACAGTGGAGTACAGTAGAGGTAGAGTACAGTGGAGCACAGTAGATATAGAGTACAGTAGAGCACAGTAGAGATAGAGTACAGTAGAGCAGAGTAGAGGTAGAGTACAGTGGAATACAGTAGAGGTAGAGTACAGTGGAGCACTGTAGAGGTGGAGTACAGTGGAGTACAGTAGAGGTAGAGTAGAGTGGAGCACAGTAGAGATAGAGTAAGAGTAGAGCACAGTAGAGGTAGAGTACAGTGGAGCACATTAGAGCTAGAGTACAGTGGAGCACAGTAGAGGTGGAGTACAGTAGAGTACAGTAGAGGTAGAGAACAGTACAGTACAGTAGAGGTAGAGTACAATGGAGTACAGTAGAGGTAGAGTACAGTAGAGCACAGTAGAGGTAGAATACAGTGGAGTACAGTAGAGGTAGAGTACAGTGGAGTACAGTAGAGGTAGAGTACAGTGGAGTACAGTAGAGGTAGTGTACAGTGGAGCACAGTAGAGGTAGAGTACAGTGGAGCACAGTAGAGGTAGAGTACAGTGGGGTACAGTAGAAATAGAGTACAGTGGAGCACAGTAGAGTAGAGTACAGTGGAGCACAGTAGAGGTAGAGTACAGTGGAGCACAGTAGAGATAGAGTACAGTGGAGTACAGTAGAGGAAGAGTACAGTGGAGTACAGTGGAGCACAGTAGAGGTGGAGTACAGTAGAGTACAGTAGAGGTAGAGTACAGTGGAGTAAAATAGAGATAGAGTACAGTGGAGTAGAGTAGAGATAGAGTACAGTGGAGCACAGCAGAGGTAGAGTACAGTGGATCACAGTAGAGATAGAGTACAGTGGAGTACAGTGGTGCACAGTAGAGGTAGAGTACAAGTGGAGAACAGTAGAGATAGAGTACAGTGGAGTACAGTAGAGGTAGAGTACAGTGGAGCACAGTAGAGATAGAGTACAGTGGAGTACAGTAGAGGTAGAGTACAGTGGAGCACAGTAGAGGTAGAGTACAGTGGAGTACAGTAGAGATAGAGTACAGTAGAGCAGAGTAGAGGTAGAGTACAGTGGAGTACAGTAGAGGTAGAGTAGAGTGGAGCACATTAGAGGTGGAGTAGAGTAGAGTACAGTAGAGGTAGAGTACAGTGGAGCACAGTAGAGATAGAGTACAGAAGAGCACAGTAGAGGTAGAGTACAGTGGAGCACAGTAGAGGTAGAGTAGAGTGGAGCACAGTAGAGGTAGAGTACAGTGGAGTATAGTAGAGGTAGTGTACAGTGGAGCACAGTAGAGGTAGAGTACAGTGGAGCACAGTAGAGGTAGAGTACAGTGGAGTATAGTAGAGGTAGAGTACAGTAGAGCACAGTAGAGATAGAGTACAGTGGAGCACAGTAGAGGAAGAGTACAGCGTAGTACAGAAGAGATAGAGTACAGTGGAGTACAGTAGAGGTAGAGTACAGCTGAGCACAGTAGAGGTAGAGTAGAGTGGAGCACAGTAGAGGTAGAGTACAGTGGACTACAGTAGAGGTAGTGTACAGTGGAGCACAGTAGAGGTAGAGTACAGTGGAGTACAGTAGAGGTAGAGTACAGTGGAGTACAGTAGAGGTGGAGTACAGTGGAGCACTGTAGAGGTGGAGTACAGTGGAGTACAGTAGAGGTAGAGTACAGTGGAGTACAGTAGAGGTAGAGTACAGTGGAGCACTGTAGAGGTGGAGTACAGTGGAGTACAGTAGACGTAGAGTACAGGTGAGCATAGTAGAGATAGAGTACAGTAGAGCACAGTAGAGGTAGAGTACAGTGGAGCACAGTAGAGGTGGAGTACAGTAGAGTACAGTAGACTTAGAGAACAGTACAGTACAGTAGAGGTAGAGTACAGTGGAGTATAGTTGAGGTAGACTAGAGTAGAGCGCAGTAGAGGTAGAGTACAGTGGAGCACAGTAGAGATAGAGTACAGTGGAGTTCAGTAGAGGTAGAGTACAGTGGAGTACAGTAGAGGTAGAGTACATTGGAGCACAGTAGATGTAGAGTACAGTGGAGTACAGTAGAGGTAGAGTACAGTGGAGCACAGTAGAGCTGGAGTACAGTGGAGTACAGTGGAGCACAGTAGAGGTGGAGTACAGTAGAGTAGATTAGAGGTAGAGTACAGTGGAGTACAGTAGAGATAGAGTAGAGTGGAGTAGAGTAGAGATAGAGTACAGTGGATTAGAGTAGAGATAGAGTACAGTGGAGTATAGTTGAGGTAGAGTACAGTGGAGAACAGTGGAGGTAGAGTAGAGTGGAGTATAGTTTAGGTAGACTACAGTGGAGTACAGTAGAGGTAGAGTACAGTGGAGCACAGTAGAGATAGAGTACAGTAGAGCAGAGTAGAGGTAGAGTACAGTGGAGTACAGTAGAGGTAGAGTACAGTGGAGCACTGTAGAGGTGGAGTACAGTGGAGTACAGTAGAGGTAGAGTACAGTGGAGCACAGTAGATATAGAGTACAGTAGAGCACAGTAGAGATAGAGTACAGTAGAGCAGAGTAGAGGTAGAGTACAGTGGAATACAGTAGAGGTAGAGTACAGTGGAGCACTGTAGAGGTGGAGTACAGTGGAGTACAGTAGAGGTAGAGTAGAGTGGAGCACAGTAGAGATAGAGTAAGAGTAGAGCACAGTAGAGGTAGAGTACAGTGGAGCACATTAGAGCTAGAGTACAGTGGAGCACAGTAGAGGTGGAGTACAGTAGAGTACAGTAGAGGTAGAGAACAGTACAGTACAGTAGAGGTAGAGTACAATGGAGTACAGTAGAGGTAGAGTACAGTAGAGCACAGTAGAGGTAGAATACAGTGGAGTACAGTAGAGGTAGAGTACAGTGGAGTACAGTAGAGGTAGAGTACAGTGGAGTACAGTAGAGGCAGAGTACAGTGGAGCACAGTAGATGTAGAGTACAGTGGAGTACAGTAGAGGTAGTGTACAGTGGGGTACAGTAGAAATATAGTACAGTGGAGCACACTAGAGAAGAGTACAGTAGAGCACAGTAGAGGTAGAGTACAGTGGAGCACAGTAGAGATAGAGTACAGTGGAGTACAGTAGAGGAAGAGTACAGTGGAGTACAGTGGAGCACAGTAGAGGTGGAGTACAGTAGAGTACAGTAGAGGTAGAGTACAGTGGAGTAAAATAGAGATAGAGTACAGTGGAGTAGAGTAGAGATAGAGTACAGTGGAGCAAAGCAGAGGTAGAGTACAGTGGATCACAGTAGAGATAGAGTACAGTGGAGTACAGTGGAGTACAGTAGAGGTAGAGTACAGTGGAGCACAGTAGAGATAGAGTACAGTGGAGTACAGTAGAGGTAGAGTACAGTGGAGCACAGTAGAGGTAGAGTACAGTGGAGTACAGTAGAGATAGAGTACAGTAGAGCACAGTAGAGGTAGAATACAGTGGAGTACAGTAGAGGTAGAGTACAGTGGAGTACAGTAGAGGTAGAGTACAGTGGAGTACAGTAGAGGTAGAGTACAGTGGAGGACAGTAGATGTAGAGTACAGTGGAGTACAGTAGAGGTAGAGTACAGTGGAGCACAGTAGAGCTGGAGTACAGTGGAGTACAGTGGAGCACAGTAGAGGTGGAGTACAGTAGAGTAGAGTAGAGGTAGAGTACAGTGGAGTACAGTAGAGATACAGTAGAGTGGAGTAGAGTAGAGATAGAGTACAGTGGATTAGAGTAGAGATAGAGTACAGTGGAGTATAGTTGAGGTAGAGTACAGTGGAGCACAGTGGAGGTAGAGTAGAGTGGAGTATAGTTTAGGTAGACTACAGTGGAGTACAGTAGAGGTAGAGTACAGTGGAGCACAGTAGAGATAGAGTACAGTAGAGCAGAGTAGAGGTAGAGTACAGTGGAGTACAGTAGAGGTAGAGTACAGTGGAGCACTGTAGAGGTGGAGTACAGTGGAGTACAGTAGAGGTAGAGTACAGTGGAGCACAGTAGAGATAGAGTACAGTAGAGCACAGTAGAGGTAGAGTACAGTGGAGCACAGTAGAGGTAGAGTTCAGTGGAGTATAGTTGAGGTAGACTACAGTAGAGTACAGTAGAGGTAGAGTACAGTGGAGAACAGTAGAGATAGAGTAGAGTGGAGTACAGTAGAGGTAGAGTTCAGTGGAGCACAGTAGAGATAGAGTACAGTGAAGTACAGTAGAGGTAGAGTACAGTGGAGCACAGTAGAGGTAGAGTACAGTGGAGTACAGTGGAGCACAGTAGAGGTGGAGTACAGTAGAGTACAGTAGAGGTAGAGAACAGTACAGTACAGTAGAGGTAGAGTACAGTGGAGTACAGTAGAGGTAGAGCACAGTAGAGCACAGTAGAGGTAGAATACAGTGGAGTACAGTAGAGGTAGAGTACAGTGGAGTAGAGTAGAGGTAGAGTACAGTGGAGTACAGTAGAGGTAGAGTACAGTGGAGCAGAGTAGATGTAGAGTACAGTGGAGTACAGTAGAGGTAGAGTACAGTGGAGCACAGTAGAGCTAGAGTACAGTGGAGTACAGTGGAGCACAGTAGAGGTGGAGTACAGTAGAGTACAGTAGAGGTAGAGTACAGTGGAGTACAGTAGAGATAGAGTAGAGTGGAGTAGAGTAGAGATAGAGTACAGTGGATTAGAGTAGAGATAGAGTACAGTGTAGTATAGTTGAGGTAGAGTACAGTGGAGCACAGTGGAGGTAGAGTACAGTGGAGTATAGTTTAGGTAGACTACAGTGGAGTACAGTAGAGGTAGAGTACAGTGGAGCACAGTAGAGATAGAGTACAGTAGAGCAGAGTAGAGGTAGAGTACAGTGGAGTACAGTGGTGCACAGTAGAGGTAGAGTACAGTGGAGAACAGTAGAGATAGAGTACAGTGGAGTACAGTAGAGGTAGAGTACAGTGGAGCACAGTAGAGATAGAGTACAGTGGAGTACAGTAGAGGTAGAGTACAGTAGAGCACAGTAGAGATAGAGTACAGTAGAGCAGAGTAGAGGTAGAGTACATTGGAGTACAGTAGAGGTAGAGTACAGTGGAGCACTGTAGAGGTGGAGTACAGTGGAGTACAGTAGAGGTAGAGTACAGTGGAGCACAGTAGATATAGAGTACAGTAGAGTACAGTAGAGGTAGAGTACAGTGGAGCACAGTAGAGATAGAGTACAGTGGAGTACAGTAGAGGTAGAGTACAGTGGAGCACAGTAGAGGTAGAGTACAGTGGAGTACAGTGGAGCACAGTAGAGGTGGAGTACAGTAGAGTACAGTAGACTTAGAGAACAGTACAGTACAGTAGAGGTAGAGTACAGTGGAGTACAGTAGAGATAGAGTACAGTAGAGCACAGTAGAGGTAGAGTACAGTGGAGTATAGTAGAGGTAGAGTACAGTGGAGTACAGTAGAGGTAGAGTACAGTGGAGTACAGTAGAGGTAGAGTACAGTGGAGCACAGTAGATGTAGAGTACAGTGGAGCACAGTAGAGCTGGAGTACAGTGGAGTACAGTGGAGCACAGTAGAGGTGGAGTACAGTAGAGTAGAGTAGAGGTAGAGTACAGTGGAGTACAGTAGAGATAGAGCACAGTGGAGTAGAGTAGAGATAGAGTACAGTGGATTAGAGTAGAGATAGAGTACAATGGAGTATAGTTGAGGTAGAGTACAGTGGAGCACAGTGGAGGTAGAGTAGAGTGGAGTATAGTTTAGGTAGACTACAGTGGAGTACAGTAGAGGTAGAGTACAGTGGAGCACAGTAGAGATAGAGTACAGTAGAGCACAGTAGAGGTAGAGTACAGTGGAGCACAGTAGAGGTAGAGTACAGTGGAGTATAGTTGAGGTAGACTACAGTAGAGTACAGTAGAGGTAGAGTACAGTGGAGCACAGTAGAGATAGAGTACAGTAGAGCAGAGTAGAGGTAGAGTACAGTGGAGTACAGTAGAGGTAGAGTAGAGTGGAGCACATTAGAGGTGGAGTAGAGTAGAGTACAGTAGAGGTAGAGTACAGTGGAGCACAGTAGAGATAGAGTACAGTAGAGCACAGTAGAGGTAGAGTACAGTGGAGCACAGTAGAGGTAGAGTAGAGTGGAGCACAGTAGAGGTAGAGTACAGTGGAGTACAGTAGAGGTAGTGTACAGTGGAGCACAGTAGAGGTAGAGTACAGTGGAGCACAGTAGAGGTAGAGTACAGTGGAGTATAGTAGAGGTAGAGTACAGTAGAGCACAGTAGAGATAGAGTACAGTAGAGCACAGTAGAGGTAGAGTACAGTGGAGCACAGTAGAAGAAGAGTACAGTGTAGTACAGAAGACATAGAGTACAGTGGAGTACAGTAGAGGTAGAGTACAGCTGAGCACAGTAGAGGTAGAGTAGAGTGGAGCACAGTAGAGGTAGAGTACATTGGACTACAGTAGAGGTAGTGTACAGTGGAGTACAGTAGAGGTAGAGTACAGTGGAGCACAGTAGAGGTAGAGTATAGTGGAGTATAATAGAGGTAGAGTACAGTAGAGCACAGTAGAGATAGAGTACAGTAGAGCAGAGTAGAGGTAGAGTACATTGGAGTACAGTAGAGGTAGAGTACAGTGGAGCACTGTAGAGGTGGAGTACAGTGGAGTACAGTAGATGTAGAGTACAGTGGAGCACAGTAGAGATAGAGTACAGTGGAGCACAGTAGAGCTAGAGTACAGTGGAGTACAGTGGAGGTAGAGTATAGTGGAGTACAGTAGAGATAGAGTACAGTGGAGTACAGTAGAGTTAGAGTACAGTGGAGCACTGTAGAGGTGGAGTACAGTGGAGTACAGTGAGGTAGAGTACAGTGGAGCACAGTAGAGATAGAGTACAGTAGAGCACAGTAGAGGTAGAGTAAAGTGGAGCACAGTAGAGCTAGAGTACAGTGGAGTACAGTGGAGCACAGTAGAGGTGGAGTACAGTAGAGTAGAGTAGAGGTAGAGTACAGTGGAGTACAGTAGAGATAGAGTAGAGTGGAGTAGAGTAGAGATAGAGTACAGTGGATTAGAGTAGAGATAGAGTACAGTGGAGCACAGTAGAGGTAGAGTAGAGTGGAGCACAGTAGAGGTAGAGTACAGTGGACTACAATAGAGGTATTGTACAGTGGAGCACAGTAGAGGTAGAGTACAGTGGAGCACAGTAGAGGTAGAGTACATTGGAGTACAGTAGAGGTAGAGTACAGTGGAGCACTGTAGAGGTAGAGTACAGTGGGGTATAGTAGAGGTAGAGTACAGTGCAGTAGAGTAGAGGTAGAGTACAGTGGAGCACAGTAGATGTAGAGTACAGTGGAGCACAGTAGAGGTAGAGTAGAGGGGAGTATAGTTGAGGTAGACTACAGTGGAGTACAGTAGAGATAGCGTACAGTGGAGTACAGTAGAGATAGAGTAGAGTAGAGCGGAGTAGAGGTAGAGTACAGTGGAGTACAGTAGAGGTAGAGCACAGTGGAGCACTGTAGAGGTAGAGTACAGTGGAGTACAGTAGAGATAGAGTACAGTGGAGCACAGTAGAGGTAGAGTACAGTGGAGCACAGTAGAGATAGAGTACAGTAGAGCAGAGTAGAGGTAGAGTACAGTGGAGTACAGTAGAGGTAGAGTACAGTAGAACACTGTAGATATAAGTGCAGTGGAGTATAGTAGAGGTAGAGTGCAGTGGAGTACAGTAGAGGTAGAGTACAGTGGAGTACAGTAGAGGTAGAGTAGAGTGGAGCGCATTAGAGGTGGAGTAGAGAAGAGTACAGTAGAGGTAGAGTACAGTGGAGTATATTAGAGGTAGAGTACAGTGGAGCACAGTAGAGGTAGAGTAGAGTGGAGTACAGTAGAGGTAGAGTACAGTGGAGCACTGTGGAGGTAGAGTACAGTGGAGTACAGTAGAGATAAAGTACAGTGGAGCAGAGTAGAGGTAGAGTACAGTGGAGCACAGTAGAGGTAGAGTACAGTGGAGCACAGTAGAGGTAGAGTACAGTGGAGTACAGTGGAGGTAGTGTACAGTGGAGCACAGTAGAGGTAGAGTACAGTTGAGCACAGTAGAGGTAGAGTACAGTGGGGTACAGTAGAAATAGAGTACAGTGGAGCACAGTAGAGAAGAGTACAGTAGAGCACAGTAGAGGTAGAGTACAGTGGAGCACAGTAGAGATAGAGTACAGTGGAGTACAGTAGAGGAAGAGTACAGTGGAGTACAGTGGAGCACAGTAGAGGTGGAGTACAGTAGAGTACAGTAGAGGTAGAGTACAGTGGAGTAAAATAGAGATAGAGTACAGTGGAGTAGAGTAGAGATAGAGTACAGTGGAGCACAGCAGAGGTAGAGTACAGTGGATCACAGTAGAGATAGAGTACAGTGGAGTACAGTGGTGCACAGTAGAGGTAGAGTACAGTGGAGAACAGTAGAGATAGAGTACAGTGGAGTACAGTAGAGGTAGAGTACAGTGGAGCACAGTAGAGATAGAGTACAGTGGAGTACAGTAGAGGTAGAGTACAGTGGAGCACAGTAGAGGTAGAGTACAGTGGAGTACAGTGGAGCACAGTAGAGGTGGAGTACAGTAGAGTACAGTAGACTTAGAGAACAGTACAGTACAGTAGAGGTAGAGTACAGTGGAGTACAGTAGAGATAGAGTACAGTAGAGCACAGTAGAGGTAGAATACAGTGGAGTACAGTAGAGGTAGAGTACAGTGGAGCACAGTAGATATAGAGTACAGTAGAGTACAGTAGAGGTAGAGTACAGTGGAGCACAGTAGAGATAGAGTACAGTGGAGTACAGTAGAGGTAGAGTACAGTGGAGCACAGTAGAGCTAGAGTACAGTAGAGTACAGTGGAGCACAGTAGAGGTGGAGTACAGTAGAGTAGAGTAGAGGTAGAGTACAGTGGAGTACAGTAGAGATAGAGTAGAGTGGAGTAGAGTAGAGATAGAGTACAGTGGATTAGAGTAGAGATAGAGTACAGTGTAGTATAGTTGAGGTAGAGTACAGTAAAGCACAGTGGAGGTAGAGTACAGTGGAGTATAGTTTAGGTAGACTACAGTGGAGTACAGTAGAGGTAGAGTACAGTGGAGCACAGTAGAGATAGAGTACAGTAGAGCAGAGTAGAGGTAGAGTACAGTGGAGGACAGTAGAGGTAGAGTACAGTGGAGCACTGTAGAGGTGGAGTACAGTGGAGTACAGTAGAGGTAGAGTGCAGTGGAGCACAGTAGAGATAGAGTACAGTAGAGCACAGTAGAGGTAGAGTACAGTGGAGCACAGTAGAGGTAGAGTACAGTGGAGTATAGTTGAGGTAGACTACAGTGGAGTATAGTAGAGGTAGAGTACAGTGGAGCACAGTAGAGATAGAGTAGAGTAGAGCAGAGTAGAGCTAGAGTACAGTGGAGTACAGTAAAGGTAGAGTACAGTGGAGCACAGTAGAGGTAGAGTACAGTGGAGTATAGTTGAGGTGGACTACAGTGGAGTACAGTTAAGGTAGAGTACAGTGGAGCACAGTAGAGATAGAATACAGTAGAGCAGAGTAGAGGTAGAGTACAGTGAAGTACAGTATAGGTAGAGCACAGTGAGCAGAGTAGAGGTAGAGTACAGTGGAGTACAGTAGAGGTAGAGCACAGTGGATCACTGTAGATGTAGAGTACAGTGGAGTACAGTAGAGATAGAGTACAGTGGAGCACAGTAGAGGTAGAGTACAGTGGAGCACAGTAGATGTAGAGTACAGTGGAGCACAGTAGAGGTAGAGTACAGTGGAGTACAGTAGAGGTAGAGTACAGTGGAGCATAGTAGAGGTAGAGTACAGTGGGGTACAGTAGAAATAGAGTACAGTGGAGCACAATAGAGTAGAGTACAGTAGAGCACAGTAGAGGTAGAGTACAGTGGAGCACAGTAGAGATAGAGTACAGTGGAGTACAGTAGAGGAAGAGTACAGTGGAGTACAGTGGAGCACACTAGAGGTGGAGTACAGTAGAGTACAGTAGAGGTAGAGTACAGTGGAGTACAGTAGAGATAGAGTACAGTGGAGCACAATAGAGTAGAGTACAGTAGAGCACAGTAGAGGTAGAGTACAGTGGAGCACAGTAGAGATAGAGTACAGAGGGGTACAGTAGAAATAGAGTACAGTGGAGCACAATAGAGTAGAGTACAGTAGAGCACAGTAGAGGTAGAGTACAGTGGAGCACAGTAGAGATAGAGTACAGTGGAGTACAGTAGAGGAAGAGTACAGTGGAGTACAGTGGAGCACACTAGAGGTGGAGTACAGTAGAGTACAGTAGAGGTAGAGTACAGTGGAGTACAGTAGAGATAGAGTACAGTGGAGCACAGTAGAGGTAGAGTACAGTGGAGCACAGTAGAGGTAGAGTACAGTGGAGCACAGTAGAGGTAGAGTACAGTGGAGTACAGTAGAGGTAGAGTAAAGTGGAGCACAGTAGAGGTAGAGTACAGTGGGGTACAGTAGAAATAGAGTACAGTGGAGCACAATAGAGTAGAGTACAGTAGAGCACAGTAGAGGTAGAGTACAGTGGAGCACAGTAGAGATAGAGTACAGTGGAGTACAGTAGAGGAAGAGTACAGTGGAGTACAGTGGAGCACACTAGAGGTGGAGTACAGTAGAGTACAGTAGAGGTAGAGTACAGTGGAGTATAATAGAGATAGAGTACAGTGGAGTAGAGTAGAGATAGAGTACAGTGGAGCACAGCAGAGGTAGAGTACAGTGGATCACAGTAGAGATAGAGTACAGTGAAGTACATTGGAGCACAGTAGAGGTAGAGTACAGTGGAGAACAGTAGAGATAGAGTACATTGGAGTACAGTAGAGGTAAAGTACAGTGGAGCACAGTAGAGATAGAGTAGAGTGGAGTACAGTAGAGGTAGAGTACAGTGGAGCACAGTAGAGGTAGAGTACAGTGGAGTATAGTTGAGGTAGACTACAGAGGAGTACAGTAGAGGTAGAGTACAGTGGAGCACAGTAGAGATAGAGTACAGTAGAGCAGAGTAGAGGTAGAGTACAGTGGAGTACAGTAGAGGTAGAGCACAGTAGAGCAGAGTAGAGGTAGAGTACAGTGGAGTACAGTAGAGGTAGAGCACAGTGGAGCACTGTGGAGGTAGAGTACAGTGGAGTACAGTAGAGATAGAGTACAGTGGAGCACAGTAGAGGTAGAGTACAGTGGAGCAGAGTAGAAGTAGAGTACAGTGGAGCACAGTAGAGGTAGAGTACAGTGGAGTACAGTAGAGGTAGTGTACAGTGGAGCACAGTAGAGGTAGAGTACAGTGGAGCACAGTAGAGGTAGAGTACAGTGGGGTACAGTAGAAATAGAGTACAGTGGAGCACAGTATAGTAGAGTACAGTAGAGCACAGTAGAGGTAGAGTACAGTGGAGCACAGTAGAGATAGAGTACAGTGGAGTACAGTAGAGGAAGAGTACAGTGGAGTACAGTGGAGCACAGTAGAGGTGGAGCACAGCAGAGGTAGAGTACAGTGGATCACAATAGAGATAGATTACAGTGGAGTACAGTGGAGCACAGTAGAGGTAGAGTACAGTGGAGCACAGTAGAGGTAGAGTACAGTGGAGAACAGTAGAGATAGAGTAGAGTGGAGTACAGTAGAGGTAGAGTTCAGTGGAGCACAGTAGAGATAGAGTACAGTGGAGTACAGTAGAGGTAGAGTACAGTGGAGCACAGTAGAGGTAGAGTACAGTGGAGTACAGTGGAGCACAGTAGAGGTGGAGTACAGTAGAGTACAGTAGAGGTAGAGAACAGTACAGTACAGTAGAGGTAGAGTACAGTGGAGTACAGTAGAGGTAGAGCACAGTAGAGCACAGTAGAGGTAGAATACAGTGGAGTACAGTAGAGGTAGAGTACAGTGGAGTAGAGTACAGTGGAGTACAGTAGAGGTAGAGTACAGTGGAGCAGAGTAGATGTAGAGTACAGTGGAGTACAGTAGAGGTAGAGTACAGTGGAGCACAGTAGAGCTAGAGTACAGTGGAGTACAGTGGAGCACAGTAGAGGTGGAGTACAGTAGAGTACAGTAGAGGTAGAGTACAGTGGAGTACAGTAGAGATAGAGTAGAGTGGAGTAGAGTAGAGATAGAGTACAGTGGATTAGAGTAGAGATAGAGTACAGTGTAGTATAGTTGAGGTAGAGTACAGTGGAGCACAGTGGAGGTAGAGTACAGTGGAGTATAGTTTAGGTAGACTACAGTGGAGTACAGTAGAGGTAGAGTACAGTGGAGCACAGTAGAGATAGAGTACAGTAGAGCAGAGTAGAGGTAGAGTACAGTGGAGGACAGGAGAGGTAGAGTACAGTGGAGCACTGTAGAGGTGGAGTACAGTGGAGTACAGTAGAGGTAGAGTGCAGTGGAGCACAGTAGAGATAGAGTACAGTAGAGCACAGTAGAGGTAGTGTACAGTGGAGCACAGTAGAGGTAGAGTACAGTGGAGTATAGTTGAGGTAGATTACAGTGGAGTACAGAAGAGGTAGAGTACAGTGGAGCACAGTAGAGATAGAGTAGAGTAGAGCAGAGTAGAGCTAGAGTACAGTGGAGTACAGTAAAGGTAGAGTAGAGTGGAGCACATTAGAGGTAGAGTACAGTGGAGCACAGTAGAGGTAGAGTACAGTGGAGTATAGTAGAGGTAGAGTACAGCGGAGTACAGTAGAGGTAGAGTACAGTAGAGCAGAGTAGAGATAGAGTACAGTGGAGTAGAGTAGAGGTAGAGCAGAGTGGAGCACTGTAGAGGTAGAGTACAGTGGAGTACAGTAGAGGTAGAGTACAGTGGAGCACAGTAGAGGTAGAGTACAGTGGAGTACAGCAGAGGTAGTGTACAGTGGAGCACAGTAGAGGTAGAGTACAGTGGAGCACAGTAGAGGTAGAGTACAGTGGGGTACAGTAGAAATAGAGTACAGTGGAGCACAGTAGAGTACAGTAGAGCACAGTAAAGGTAGAGTACAGTGGAGCACAGTAGAGATAGAGTACAGTGGAGTACAGTAGAGGAAGAGTACAGTGGAGTACAGTGGAGCACAGTAGAGTTGGAGTACAGTAGAGTACAGTAGAGGTAGAGTACAGTGGAGTAAAATAGATATAGAGTACAGTGGAGTAGAGTAGAGATAGAGTACAGTGGAGCACAGCAGAGGTAGAGTACAGTGGATCAAAGTAGAGATAGAGTACAGTGGAGTACAGTGGAGCACAGTAGAGGTAGAGTACAGTGGAGAACAGCAGAGATAGAGTACAGTGGAGTACAGTAGAGGTAGAGTACAGTGGAGCACAGTAGAGATAGAGTAGAGTGGAGTAGAGTAGAGGTAGAGTACAGTGGAGCACAGTAGAGGTAGAGTACAGTGGAGTACAGTGGAGCACAGTAGAGGTGGAGTACAGTAGAGTACAGTAGAGGTAGAGAACAGTACAGTACAGTAGAGGTAGATTACAGTGGAGTACAGTAGAGGTAGAGTACAGTAGAGCACAGTAGAGGTAGAATACAGTGGAGTACAGTAGAGGTAGAGTACAGTGGAGTACAGTAGAGGTAGAGTACAGTGGAGTACAGTAGAGGTAGAGTACAGTGGAGCACAGTAGATGTAGAGTACAGTGGAGTACAGTAGAGGTAGAGTACAGTGGAGCACAGTAGAGCTAGAGTACAGTGGAGTACAGTGGAGGTAGAGTATAGTGGAGTACAGTAGAGATAGAGTACAGTAGAGCAGAGTAGAGGTAGAGTACAGTGGAGCACAGTAGAGGTAGAGTAGAGTGGAGTATAGTTGAGGTAGACTACAGTGGAGTACAGTAGAGGTTGAGTACAGTAGAGTATAGTAGAGGTAGAGTACAGTGGACTACAGTAGAGATAGAGTACAGTGGAGCACAGTAGAGATAAGTGCAGTGGAGTATAGTAGAGGTAGAGTACAGTGGAGTACAGTAGAGGTAGAGTACAGCTGAGCACAGTAGAGGTAGAGTAGAGTGGAGCACAGTAGAGGTAGAGTACAGTGGACTACAGTAGATGTAGTGTACAGTGGAGTACAGTAGAGGTAGAGTACAGTGGAGCACAATAGAGGTAGAGTACAGTGGAGTATAATAGAGGTAGAGTACAGTAGAGCACAGTAGAGATAGAGTACAGTAGAGCAGAGTAGAGGTAGAATACAGTGGAGTACAGTAGAGGTAGAGTACAGTGGAGCACTGTAGAGGTGGAGTACAGTGGAGTACAGTAGAGGTAGAGTACAGTGGAGCACAGTAGAGATAGACTACAGTAGAGCACAGTAGAGGTAGAGTACAGTGGAGCACAGTAGAGCTAGAGTACAGTGGAGTACAGTGGAGCACAGTAGAGGTGGAGTACAGTAGAGTAGAGTAGAGGTAGAGTACAGTGGAGTACAGTAGAGATAGAGTAGAGTGGAGTAGAGTAGAGATAGGGTACAGTGGATTAGAGTAGAGATAGAGTACAGTGGAGTATAGTTGAGGTAGAGTACAGTGGAGCACAGTAGAGGTAGAGAACAGTGGAGTATAGTTGAGGTAGACTACAGTGGAGTACAGTAGAGGTAGAGTACAGTGGAGCACAGTAGAGATAGAGTACAGTAGAGCAGAGTAGAGGTAGAGTACAGTGGAGTACAGTAGAGGTAGAGTACAGTAGAACACTGTAGAGGTGGAGTACAGTGGAGTACAGTAGAGGTAGAGTACAGTGGAGCACAGTAGAGATAGAGTAAAATAGAGCAGAGTAGAGGTAGAGTACAGTGGAGTACAGTAGAGGTAGAGTACAATGGAGCATAGTAGAGATAGAGTACAGTAGAGCACAGTAGAGGTAGAGTACAGTGGAGTATAGTAGAGGTAGAGTACAGTGGAGTACAGTAGAGGTAGATTACAGTGGAGCACAGTAGAGGTAGAGTACAGTGGAGTATAGTTGAGGTAGACTACAGTGGAGTGCAGTAGAGGTAGAGTACAGTGGAGAACAGTAGAGATAGAGTACATTAGAGCAGAGTAGAGGTAGAGTACAGTGGAGTACAGTAGAGGTAGAGAACAGTAGAGCAGAGTAGAGGTAGAGTACAGTGGAGTACAGTAGAGGTAGAGCACAGTGGAGCACTGTAGAGGTAGAGTACAGTGGAGTACAGTAGAGATAGAGTACAGTGGAGCACAGTAGAGGTAGAGTACAGTGGAGCACAGTAGAGGTAGAGTACAGTGGAGCACAGTAGAGGTAGAGTACAGTGGAGTACAGTAGAGGTAGTGTACAGTGGAGCACAGTAGAGGTAGAGTACAGTGGAGCACAGTAGAGGTAGAGTACAGTGGGGTACAGTAGAAATAGAGTTCAGTGGAGCACAGTAGAGTAGAGTACAGTAGAGCACATTAGAGGTAGAGTACAGTGGAGCACAGTAGAGATAGAGTACAGTGGAGTACAGTAGAGGAAGAGTACAGTGGAGTACAGTGGAGCACAGTAGAGGTGGAGTACAGTAGAGGTAGAGTACAGTGGAGTACAATAGAGATAGAGTACAGTGGAGTAGAGTAGAGATAGAGTAAAGTGGAGCACAGCAGAGGTAGAGTACAGTGGATCACAGTAGAGATAGAGTACAGTGTAGTACAGTGGAGCACAGTAGAGGTAGAGTACAGTGGAGAACAGTAGAGATAGAGTACAGTGGAGTACAGTAGAGGTAGATTACAGTGGAGTACAGTGGAGCACAGTAGAGGTGGAGTACAGTAGAGTACAGTAGAGGTAGAGAACCGTACTGTACAGTAGAGGTAGAGTACAGTGGAGTACAGTAGAGGTAGAGTACAGTAGAGCACAGTAGAGGTAGAATACAGTGGAGTACAGTAGAGGTAGGGTACAGTGGAGTACAGTAGAGGTATAGTACAGTGGAGTACAGTAGAGGTAGAGTACAGTGGAGCACAGTAGAGGTAGAGTACAGTGGAGCACAGTAGAGGTAGAGTACAGTGGAGTATAGTTGAGGTGGACTACAGTGGAGTAAAGTAGAGGTAGAGTACAGTGAAGTACAGTATAGGTAGAGCACAGTAGAGCAGAGTAGAGGTAGAGTACAGTGGAGTACAGTAGAGGTAGAGCACAGTGGATCACTGTAAAGGTAGAGTACAGTGGAGTACAGTAGAGATAGAGTACAGTGGAGCACGGTAGAGGTAGAGTAAAGTGGAGCACAGTAGAGGTAGAGTACAGTGGAGTACAGTAGGGGTAGTGTACAGTGGAGTACAGTAGAGGTAGAGTACAGTGGAGCACAGTAAAGGTAGAGTACAGTGGGGTACAGTAGAAATAGAGTACAGTGGAGCACAATAGAGTAGAGTACAGTAGAGCACAGTAGAGGTAGAGTACAGTGGAGTACAGTAGAGATAGAGTACAGTGGAGCACAGTAGAGGTAGAGTACAGTGGAGCACAGTAGAGGTAGAGTAGAGTGGAGCACAGTAGAGGTAGAGTACAGTGGAGTATAGTAGAGGTAGAGTACAGTAGAGCACAGTAAAGATAGATTACAGTAGAGCACAGTAGAGATAGAGTACAGTGGAGCACAGTAGAGGAAGAGTACAGTGTAGTACAGTAGAGATAGAGTACAGTGGAGTAAAGTAGAGATAGAGTACAGTCGAACACAGTAGAGATAAGTGCAGTGGAGTATAGTAGAGGTAGAGTACAGTGGAGTACAGTAGAGGTAGAGTACAGTGGAGTACAGTAGAGGTAGAGTAGAGTGGAGCACATTAGAGGTGGAGTAGAGAAGAGTACAGTAGAGGTAGAGTACAGTGGAGTACATTAGAGGTAGAGTACAGTGGAGCAGAGTAGAGGTAGAGTAGAGTGGAGTACATTAGAGGTAGAGTACAGTGGAGTACAGTAGAGGTAGAGTACAGTGGTGTAGAGTAGAGATAGAGTACAGTGGAGCACAGCAGAGGTAGAGTACAGTGGATCACAGTAGAGATAGAGTACAGTGGAGTACAGTGGAGCACAGTAGAGGTATAGTACAGTGGAGCACAGTAGAGATAGATTACAGTGGAGTACAGTAGAGATAGAGTACAGTGGAGTACAGTAGAGGTAGAGTACAGTGGAGCACAGTGGAGGTAGAGTACAGTGGAGTATAGTTGAGGTGGACTACAGTGGAGTAAAGTAGAGGTAGAGTACAGTGGAGCACAGTATAGGTAGAGCACAGTAGAGCAGAGTAGAGGTAGAGTACAGTGGAGTACAGTAGAGGTAGAGCACAGTGGATCACTGTAGAGGTAGAGTACAGATGAGTACAGTAGAGATAGAGCACAGTGGAGCACAGTAGAGGTAGAGTACAGTGGAGCACAGTAGAGGTAGAGTACAGTGGAGTACAGTAGAGGTAGAGTACAGTGGAGTACAGTAGAGGTAGAGTACAGTGGAGTAGAGTAGAGGTAGAGCAGAGTGGAGCATATTAGAGGTAGAGTACAGTGGAGTACAGTAAAGGTAGAGTACAGTGGAGTACAGTAGAGGTAGAGTACAGTGGAGTACAGTAAAGGTAGAGTAGAGTGGAGCATATTAGAGGTAGAGTACAGTGGAGCACAGTAGAGGTAGAGTACAGTGGAGTATAGTAGAGGTAGAGTACAGTGGAGTACAGTAGAGGTAGAGTACAGTGGAGTAGAGTAGAGGTAGAGCAGAGTGGAGCACTGTAGAGGTAGAGTACAGTGGAGTACAGTAGAGGTAGAGTACAGTGGAGCACAGTAGAGGTAGAGTACAGTGGAGTACAGTAGAGGTAGTGTACAGTGGAGTACAGTAGAGGTAGTGTACAGTGGAGCACAGTAGAGGTAGAGTACAGTGGAGCACAGTATAGGTAGAGTACAGTGGGGTACAGTAGAAATAGAGTACAGTGGAGCACAATAGAGTAGAGTACAGTGGAGCACAGTAGAGGTAGAGTACAGTGGAGCACAGTAGAGATAGAGTACAGTGGAGTACAGTAGAGTAAGAGTACAGTGGAGTACAGTTGAGCACACTAGAGGTGGAGTACAGTAGAGTACAGTAGAGGTAGAGTAAAGTGGAGTACAATAGAGATAGAGTACAGTGGAGTAGAGTAGAGATAGAGTACAGTGGAGCACAGCAGAGGTAGAGTACAGTGGATCACAGTAGAGATAGAGTACAGTGAAGTACAGTGGAGCACAGTAGAGGTAGAGTACAGTGGAGAACAGTAGAGATAGAGTACAGTGGAGTACAGTAGAAGTAGAGTACAGTGGAGCACAGTAGAGATAGAGTAGAGTGGAGTACAGTAGAGGTAGAGTACAGTGGAGCACAGTAGAGGTAGAGTACAGTGGAGTATAGTTGAGGTAGACTACAGAGGAGTACAGTAGAGGTAGAGTACAGTGGAGCACAGTAGAGGTAGTGTACAGTGGAGCACAGTAGAGGTAGAGTACAGTGGAGCACAGTAGAGGTAGAGTACAGTGGGGTACAGTAGAAATAGAGTACAGTGGAGCACAGTAGAGTAGAGTACAGTAGAGCACAGTAGAGGTAGAGTACAGTGGAGCACAGTAGAGATAGAGTACAGTGGAGTACAGTAGAGGAAGAGTACAGTGGAGTACAGTGGAGCACAGTAGAGGTGGAGTACAGTAGAGTACACTAGAGGTAGAGTACAGTGGAGTAAAATAGAGATAGAGTACAGTGGAGTAGAGTAGAGATAGAGTACAGTGGAGCACAGCAGAGGTAGAGTACAGTGGATCACAGTAGAGATAGAGTACAGTGGAGTACAGTGGAGCACAGTAGAGGTAGAGTACAGTGGAGAACAGTAGAGATAGAGTACAGTGGCGTACAGTAGAGGTAGAGTACAGTGGAGCACAGTAGAGATAGAGTACAGTGGAGTACAGTAGAAGTAGAGTGCAGTGGAGCACAGTAGAGGTAGAGTACAGTGGAGTACAGTGGAGCACAGTAGAGGTGGAGTACAGTAGAGTACAGTAGAGGTAGAGAACAGTACAGTACAGTAGAGGTAGAGTACAGTGGAGTACAGTAGAGGTAGGGTACAGTAGAGCACAGTAGAGGTAGAATACAGTGGAGTACAGTAGAGGTAGAGTACAGTGGAGTACAGTAGAGGTAGAGTACAGTGGAGTACAGTAGAGGTAGAGTACAGTGGAGCACAGTAGATGTAGAGTACAGTGGAGTACAGTAGAGGTAGAGTACAGTGGAGCACAGTAGAGCTAGAGTACAGTGGAGTACAGTAGAGCACAGTAGAGGTGGAGTACAGTAGAGTAGAGTAGAGGTAGAGTACAGTGGAGTAAAATAGAGATAGAGTACAGTGGAGTAGAGTAGAGATAGAGTACAGTGGAGCACAGCAGAGGTAGAGTACAGTGGATCACAGTAGAGATAGAGTACAGTGGAGTACAGTGGAGCACAGTAGAGGTAGAGTACAGTGGAGAACAGTAGAGATAGAGTACAGTGGAGTACAGTAGAGGTAGAGTACAGTGGAGCACAGTAGAGATAGAGTACAGTGGAGTACAGTAGAAGTAGAGTGCAGTGGAGCACAGTAGAGGTAGAGTACAGTGGAGTACAGTGGAGCACAGTAGAGGTGGAGTACAGTAGAGTACAGTAGAGGTAGAGAACAGTACAGTACAGTAGAGGTAGAGTACAGTGGAGTACAGTAGAGGTAGGGTACAGTAGAGCACAGTAGAGGTAGAATACAGTGGAGTACAGTAGAGGTAGAGTACAGTGGAGTACAGTAGAGGTAGAGTACAGTGGAGTACAGTAGAGGTAGAGTACAGTGGAGCACAGTAGATGTAGAGTACAGTGGAGTACAGTAGAGGTAGAGTACAGTGGAGCACAGTAGAGCTAGAGTACAGTGGAGTACAGTAGAGCACAGTAGAGGTGGAGTACAGTAGAGTAGAGTAGAGGTAGAGTACAGTGGAGTACAGTAGAGATAGAGTAGAGTGGAGTAGAGTAGAGATAGAGTACAGTGGATTAGAGTAGAGATAGAGTACAGTGGAGTATAGTTGAGGTAGAGTACAGTGGAGCACAGTGGAGGTAGAGTACAGTGGAGTATAGTTTAGGTAGACTACAGTGGAGTACAGTAGAGGTAGAGTACAGTGGATCACAGTAGAGATAGAGTACAGTAGAGCAGAGTAGATGTAGGGTACAGTGGAGGACAGTAGAGGTAGAGTACAGTGGAGCACTGTGGAGGTGGAGTACAGTGGAGTACAGTAGAGGTAGAGTACAGTGGAGCACAGTAGAGATAGAGTACAGTAGAGCACAGTAGAGGTAAAGTACAGTGGAGTACAGTAAAGGTAGAGTAGAGTGGAGCATATTAGAGGTAGAGTACAGTGGAGCACAGTAGAGGTAGAGTACAGTGGAGTATAGTAGAGGTAGAGTACAGTGGAGTACAGTAGAGGTAGAGTACAGTAGAGTAGAGTAGAGGTAGAGCAGAGTGGAGCACTGTAGAGGTAGAGTACAGTGGAGTACAGTAGAGGTAGAGTACAGTGGAGCACAGTAGAGGTAGAGTACAGTGGAGTACAGTAGAGGTAGTGTACAGTGGAGTACAGTAGAGGTAGAGTACAGTGGAGTACAGTAGAGGTAGAGTACAGTGGAGTAGAGTAGAGGTAGAGCAGAGTGGAGCATATTAGAGGTAGAGTACAGTGGAGTACAGTAAAGGTAGAGTACAGTGGAGTACAGTAGAGGTAGAGTACAGTGGAGTACAGTAAAGGTAGAGTAGAGTGGAGCATATTAGAGGTAGAGTACAGTGGAGCACAGTAGAGGTAGAGTACAGTGGAGTATAGTAGAGGTAGAGTACAGTGGAGTACAGTAGAGGTAGAGTACAGTGGAGTAGAGTAGAGGTAGAGCAGAGTGGAGCACTGTAGAGGTAGAGTACAGTGGAGTACAGTAGAGGTAGAGTACAGTGGAGCACAGTAGAGGTAGAGTACAGTGGAGTACAGTAGAGGTAGTGTACAGTGGAGCACAGTAGAGGTAGAGTACAGTGGAGCATAGTAGAGTTGGAGTACAGTGGGGTACAGTAGAAATAGAGTACAGTGGAGCACAGCAGAGTAGAGTACAGTAGAGCACAGTAAAGGTAGAGTACAGTGGAGCACAGTAGAGATAGAGTACAGTGGAGTACAGTAGAGGAAGAGTACAGTGGAGTAGAGTGGAGCACAGTAGAGGTGGAGTACAGTAGAGTACAGTAGAGGTAGAGTACAGTGGAGTAAAATAGAGATAGAGTACAGTGGAGTAGAGTAGAGATAGAGTACAGTGGAGCACAGCAGAGGTAGAGTACAGTGGATCACAGTAGAGATAGAGTACAGTAGAGTACAGTGGAGCACAGTAGAGGTAGAGTACAGTGGAGTATAATAGAGGTAGAGTACAGTAGAGCACAGTAGAGATAGAGTACAGTAGAGCAGAGTAGAGGTAGAATACAGTGGAGTACAGTAGAGGTAGAGTACAGTGGAGCACTGTAGAGGTGGAGTACAGTGGAGTACAGTAGAGGTAGAGTACAGTAGAGCACAGTAGAGGTAGAGTACAGTGGAGCACAGTAGAGCTAGAGTACAGTGGAGTACAGTGGAGCACAGTAGAGGTAGAGTACAGTAGAGTAGAGTAGAGGTAGAGTACAGTGGAGTACAGTAGAGATAGAGTAGAGTGGAGTAGAGTAGAGGTAGAGTACAGTGGAGCACAGTAGAGGTAGAGTACAGTGGAGCACAGTAGAGGTAGAGTACAGTGGAGTACAGTAGAGATAGAGTACAGTGGAGCACAGTAGAGGTAGAGTACAGTGGAGCACAGTAGAGGTAGAGTAGAGTGGAGCACAGTAGAGGTAGAGTACAGTGGAATACAGAAGAGGTAGTGTACAGTGGAGCACAGTAGAGGTAGAGTACAGTGGAGCACAGTAGAGGTAGAGTACAGTGGAGTATAGTAGAGGTAGAGTACAGTAGAGCACAGTAAAGATAGAGGACAGTAGAGCACAGTAGAGATAGAGTACAGTGGAGCACAGTAGAGGAAGAGTACAGTGTAGTACAGTAGAGATAGAGTACAGTGGAGTAAAGTAGAGATAGAGTACAGTCGAACACAGTAGAGATAAGTAGAGTGGAGTATAGTAGAGGTAGAGTACAGTGGAGTACAGTAGAGGTAGAGTACAGTGGAGTACAGTAGAGGTAGAGTAGAGTGGAGCACATTAGAGGTGGAGTAGAGAAGAGTACAGTAGAGGTAGAGTACAGTGGAGTACATTAGAGGTAGAGTACAGTGGAGCACAGTAGAGGTAGAGTACAGTGGAGCACAGTAGAGGTAGAGTACAGTGGAGTATAGTAGAGGTAGAGTACAGTAGAGCACAGTAAAGATAGAGTACAGTAGAGCACAGTAGAGGAAGAGTACAATGTAGTACAGTAGAGATAGAGTACAGTGGAGTAAAGTAGAGATAGAGTACAGTCGAACACAGTAGAGATAAGTGCAGTGGAGTATAGTAAAGGTTGAATACAGTGGAGTACAGTAGAGGTAGAGTACAGTGGAGTACAGTAGAGGTAGAGTAGAGTGGAGCACATTAGAGGTGGAGTAGAGATGAGTACAGTAGAGGTAGAGTACAGTGGAGTACATTAGAGGTAGAGTACAGTGGAGCACAGTAGAGGTAGAGTAGAGTGGAGTACAGTAGAGGTAGAGTACAGTGGAGTACAGTAGAGGTAGAGTACAGTGGAGTAGAGTAGAGATAGAGTACAGCGGAGCAAAGCAGAGGTAGAGTACAGTGGATCACAGTAGAAATAGAGTACAGTGGAGTACGGTGGAGCACAGTAGAGGTATAGTACAGTGGAGCACAGTAGAGATAGATTACAGTGGAGTACAGTAGAGATAGAGTACAGTGGAGTACAGTAGAGGTAGAGTACAGTGGAGCACAGTAGAGGTAGAGTACAGTGGAGTATAGTTGAGGTGGACTACAGTGGAGTACAGTAGAGGTAGAGTACAGTGGAGCACAGTAGAGATAGAGTACAGTAGAGCAGAGTAGAGGTAGAGTACAGTGAAGTACAGTATAGGTAGAGCACAGTAGAGCAGAGTAGATGTAGAGTACAGTGGAGTACAGTAGAGGTAGAGCACAGTGGATCACTGTAGAGGTAGAGTACAGTGGAGTACAGTAGAGATAGAGCACAGTGGAGCACAGTAGAGGTAGAGTACAGTGGAGCACAGTAGAGGTAGAGTACAGTGGAGCACAGTAGAGGTAGAGTACAGTGGAGTACAGTAGAGGTAGTGTACAGTGGAGCACAGTAGAGGTAGAGTACAGTGGAGCACAGTAGAGGTAGAGTAGAGTGGAGCACATTAGAGGTGGAGTAGAGAAGAGTACAGTAGAGGTAGAGTACAGTGGAGTACATTAGAGGTAGAGTACAGTGGAGCAGAGTAGAGGTAGAGTAGAGTGGAGTACAGTAGAGGTAGAGTACAGTGGAGTACAGTAGAGGTAGAGTACAGTGGATTAGAGTAGAGATAGAGTACAGTGGAGCACAGCAGAGGTAGAGTACAGTGGATCACAGTAGAGATAGAGTACAGTGGAGTACAGTGGAGCACAGTAGAGGTATAGTACAGTGGAGCACAGTAGAGATAGATTACAGTGGAGTACAGTAGAGATAGAGTACAGTGTAGTACAGTAGAGGTAGAGTACAGTGGAGCACAGTAGAGGTAGAGCACAGTAGAGCAGAGTAGAGGTAGAGTACAGTGGAGTACAGTAGAGGTAGAGCACAGTGGATCACTGTAGAGGTAGAGTACAGTGGAGTACAGTAGAGATAGAGCACAGTGGAGCACAGTAGAGGTAGAGTACAGTGGAGCACAGTAGAGGTAGAGTACAGTGGAGTACAGTAGAGGTAGTGTACAGTGGAGCACAGTAGAGGTAGAGTACACTGGAGCACAGTAGAGATAGAGTAGAGTAGAGCAGAGTAGAGGTAGAGTACAGTGGAGTACAGTAAAGGTAGAGTAGAGTGGAGCATATTAGAGGTAGAGTACAGTGGAGCACAGTAGAGGTAGAGTACAGTGGAGTATAGTAGAGGTAGAGTACAGTGGAGTACAGTAGAGGTAGAGTACAGTGGAGCACAGTAGAGATAGAGTACAGTAGAGCACAGTAGAGGTAAAGTACAGTGGAGCACAGTAGAGGTAGAGTACAGTGGAGTATAGTTGAGGTAGACTACAGTGGAGTACAGTAGAGGTAGAGTACACTGGAGCACAGTAGAGATAGAGTAGAGTAGAGCAGAGTAGAGGTAGAGTACAGTGGAGTACAGTAAAGGTAGAGTAGAGTGGAGCATATTAGAGGTAGAGTACAGTGGAGCACAGTAGAGGTAGAGTACAGTGGAGTATAGTAGAGGTAGAGTACAGTGGAGTACAGTAGAGGTAGAGTACAGTAGAGTAGAGTAGAGGTAGAGCAGAGTGGAGCACTGTAGAGGTAGAGTACAGTGGAGTACAGTAGAGGTAGAGTACAGTGGAGCACAGTAGAGGTAGAGTACAGTGGAGTACAGTAGAGGTAGTGTACAGTGGAGTACAGTAGGGGTAGAGTACAGTGGAGTACAGTAGAGGTAGAGTACAGTGGAGTAGAGTAGAGGTAGAGCAGAGTGGAGCATATTAGAGGTAGAGTACAGTGGAGTACAGTAAAGGTAGAGTACAGTGGAGTACAGTAGAGGTAGAGTACAGTGGAGTACAGTAAAGGTAGAGTAGAGTGGAGCATATTAGAGGTAGAGTACAGTGGAGCACAGTAGAGGTAGAGTACAGTGGAGTATAGTAGAGGTAGAGTACAGTGGAGTACAGTAGAGGTAGAGTACAGTGGAGTAGAGTAGAGGTAGAGCAGAGTGGAGCACTGTAGAGGTAGAGTACAGTGGAGTACAGTAGAGGTAGAGTACAGTGGAGCACAGTAGAGGTAGAGTACAGTGGAGTACAGTAGAGGTAGTGTACAGTGGAGCACAGTAGAGGTAGAGTACAGTGGAGCATAGTAAAGTTGGAGTACAGTGGGGTACAGTAGAAATAGAGTACAGTGGAGCACAGCAGAGTAGAGTACAGTAGAGCACAGTAAAGGTAGAGTACAGTGGAGCACAGTAGAGATAGAGTACAGTGGAGTACAGTAGAGGAAGAGTACAGTGGAGTAGAGTGGAGCACAGTAGAGGTGGAGTACAGTAGAGTACAGTAGAGGTAGAGTACAGTGGAGTAAAATAGAGATAGAGTACAGTGGAGTAGAGTAGAGATAGAGTACAGTGGAGCACAGCAGAGGTAGAGTACAGTGGATCACAGTAGAGATAGAGTACAGTAGAGTACAGTGGAGCACAGTAGAGGTAGAGTACAGTGGAGTATAATAGAGGTAGAGTACAGTAGAGCACAGTAGAGATAGAGTACAGTAGAGCAGAGTAGAGGTAGAATACAGTGGAGTACAGTAGAGGTAGAGTACAGTGGAGCACTGTAGAGGTGGAGTACAGTGGAGTACAGTAGAGGTAGAGTACAGTAGAGCACAGTAGAGGTAGAGTACAGTGGAGCACAGTAGAGCTAGAGTACAGTGGAGTACAGTGGAGCACAGTAGAGGTAGAGTACAGTAGAGTAGAGTAGAGGTAGAGTACAGTGGAGTACAGTAGAGATAGAGTAGAGTGGAGTAGAGTAGAGGTAGAGTACAGTGGAGCACAGTAGAGGTAGAGTACAGTGGAGCACAGTAGAGGTAGAGTACAGTGGAGTACAGTAGAGATAGAGTACAGTGGAGCACAGTAGAGGTAGAGTACAGTGGAGCACAGTAGAGGTAGAGTAGAGTGGAGCACAGTAGAGGTAGAGTACAGTGGAATACAGAAGAGGTAGTGTACAGTGGAGCACAGTAGAGGTAGAGTACAGTGGAGCACAGTAGAGGTAGAGTACAGTGGAGTATAGTAGAGGTAGAGTACAGTAGAGCACAGTAAAGATAGAGGACAGTAGAGCACAGTAGAGATAGAGTACAGTGGAGCACAGTAGAGGAAGAGTACAGTGTAGTACAGTAGAGATAGAGTACAGTGGAGTAAAGTAGAGATAGAGTACAGTCGAACACAGTAGAGATAAGTAGAGTGGAGTATAGTAGAGGTAGAGTACAGTGGAGTACAGTAGAGGTAGAGTACAGTGGAGTACAGTAGAGGTAGAGTAGAGTGGAGCACATTAGAGGTGGAGTAGAGAAGAGTACAGTAGAGGTAGAGTACAGTGGAGTACATTAGAGGTAGAGTACAGTGGAGCACAGTAGAGGTAGAGTACAGTGGAGCACAGTAGAGGTAGAGTACAGTGGAGTATAGTAGAGGTAGAGTACAGTAGAGCACAGTAAAGATAGAGTACAGTAGAGCACAGTAGAGGAAGAGTACAATGTAGTACAGTAGAGATAGAGTACAGTGGAGTAAAGTAGAGATAGAGTACAGTCGAACACAGTAGAGATAAGTGCAGTGGAGTATAGTAAAGGTTGAATACAGTGGAGTACAGTAGAGGTAGAGTACAGTGGAGTACAGTAGAGGTAGAGTAGAGTGGAGCACATTAGAGGTGGAGTAGAGATGAGTACAGTAGAGGTAGAGTACAGTGGAGTACATTAGAGGTAGAGTACAGTGGAGCACAGTAGAGGTAGAGTAGAGTGGAGTACAGTAGAGGTAGAGTACAGTGGAGTACAGTAGAGGTAGAGTACAGTGGAGTAGAGTAGAGATAGAGTACAGCGGAGCAAAGCAGAGGTAGAGTACAGTGGATCACAGTAGAAATAGAGTACAGTGGAGTACGGTGGAGCACAGTAGAGGTATAGTACAGTGGAGCACAGTAGAGATAGATTACAGTGGAGTACAGTAGAGATAGAGTACAGTGGAGTACAGTAGAGGTAGAGTACAGTGGAGCACAGTAGAGGTAGAGTACAGTGGAGTATAGTTGAGGTGGACTACAGTGGAGTACAGTAGAGGTAGAGTACAGTGGAGCACAGTAGAGATAGAGTACAGTAGAGCAGAGTAGAGGTAGAGTACAGTGAAGTACAGTATAGGTAGAGCACAGTAGAGCAGAGTAGATGTAGAGTACAGTGGAGTACAGTAGAGGTAGAGCACAGTGGATCACTGTAGAGGTAGAGTACAGTGGAGTACAGTAGAGATAGAGCACAGTGGAGCACAGTAGAGGTAGAGTACAGTGGAGCACAGTAGAGGTAGAGTACAGTGGAGCACAGTAGAGGTAGAGTACAGTGGAGTACAGTAGAGGTAGTGTACAGTGGAGCACAGTAGAGGTAGAGTACAGTGGAGCACAGTAGAGGTAGAGTAGAGTGGAGCACATTAGAGGTGGAGTAGAGAAGAGTACAGTAGAGGTAGAGTACAGTGGAGTACATTAGAGGTAGAGTACAGTGGAGCAGAGTAGAGGTAGAGTAGAGTGGAGTACAGTAGAGGTAGAGTACAGTGGAGTACAGTAGAGGTAGAGTACAGTGGATTAGAGTAGAGATAGAGTACAGTGGAGCACAGCAGAGGTAGAGTACAGTGGATCACAGTAGAGATAGAGTACAGTGGAGTACAGTGGAGCACAGTAGAGGTATAGTACAGTGGAGCACAGTAGAGATAGATTACAGTGGAGTACAGTAGAGATAGAGTACAGTGTAGTACAGTAGAGGTAGAGTACAGTGGAGCACAGTAGAGGTAGAGCACAGTAGAGCAGAGTAGAGGTAGAGTACAGTGGAGTACAGTAGAGGTAGAGCACAGTGGATCACTGTAGAGGTAGAGTACAGTGGAGTACAGTAGAGATAGAGCACAGTGGAGCACAGTAGAGGTAGAGTACAGTGGAGCACAGTAGAGGTAGAGTACAGTGGAGTACAGTAGAGGTAGTGTACAGTGGAGCACAGTAGAGGTAGAGTACACTGGAGCACAGTAGAGATAGAGTAGAGTAGAGCAGAGTAGAGGTAGAGTACAGTGGAGTACAGTAAAGGTAGAGTAGAGTGGAGCATATTAGAGGTAGAGTACAGTGGAGCACAGTAGAGGTAGAGTACAGTGGAGTATAGTAGAGGTAGAGTACAGTGGAGTACAGTAGAGGTAGAGTACAGTGGAGCACAGTAGAGATAGAGTACAGTAGAGCACAGTAGAGGTAAAGTACAGTGGAGCACAGTAGAGGTAGAGTACAGTGGAGTATAGTTGAGGTAGACTACAGTGGAGTACAGTAGAGGTAGAGTACACTGGAGCACAGTAGAGATAGAGTAGAGTAGAGCAGAGTAGAGGTAGAGTACAGTGGAGTACAGTAAAGGTAGAGTAGAGTGGAGCATATTAGAGGTAGAGTACAGTGGAGCACAGTAGAGGTAGAGTACAGTGGAGTATAGTAGAGGTAGAGTACAGTGGAGTACAGTAGAGGTAGAGTACAGTAGAGTAGAGTAGAGGTAGAGCAGAGTGGAGCACTGTAGAGGTAGAGTACAGTGGAGTACAGTAGAGGTAGAGTACAGTGGAGCACAGTAGAGGTAGAGTACAGTGGAGTACAGTAGAGGTAGTGTACAGTGGAGTACAGTAGGGGTAGAGTACAGTGGAGTACAGTAGAGGTAGAGTACAGTGGAGTAGAGTAGAGGTAGAGCAGAGTGGAGCATATTAGAGGTAGAGTACAGTGGAGTACAGTAAAGGTAGAGTACAGTGGAGTACAGTAGAGGTAGAGTACAGTGGAGTACAGTAAAGGTAGAGTAGAGTGGAGCATATTAGAGGTAGAGTACAGTGGAGCACAGTAGAGGTAGAGTACAGTGGAGTATAGTAGAGGTAGAGTACAGTGGAGTACAGTAGAGGTAGAGTACAGTGGAGTAGAGTAGAGGTAGAGCAGAGTGGAGCACTGTAGAGGTAGAGTACAGTGGAGTACAGTAGAGGTAGAGTACAGTGGAGCACAGTAGAGGTAGAGTACAGTGGAGTACAGTAGAGGTAGTGTACAGTGGAGCACAGTAGAGGTAGAGTACAGTGGAGCATAGTAAAGTTGGAGTACAGTGGGGTACAGTAGAAATAGAGTACAGTGGAGCACAGCAGAGTAGAGTACAGTAGAGCACAGTAAAGGTAGAGTACAGTGGAGCACAGTAGAGATAGAGTACAGTGGAGTACAGTAGAGGAAGAGTACAGTGGAGTAGAGTGGAGCACAGTAGAGGTGGAGTACAGTAGAGTACAGTAGAGGTAGAGTACAGTGGAGTAAAATAGAGATAGAGTACAGTGGAGTAGAGTAGAGATAGAGTACAGTGGAGCACAGCAGAGGTAGAGTACAGTGGATCACAGTAGAGATAGAGTACAGTAGAGTACAGTGGAGCACAGTAGAGGTAGAGTACAGTGGAGTATAATAGAGGTAGAGTACAGTAGAGCACAGTAGAGATAGAGTACAGTAGAGCAGAGTAGAGGTAGAATACAGTGGAGTACAGTAGAGGTAGAGTACAGTGGAGCACTGTAGAGGTGGAGTACAGTGGAGTACAGTAGAGGTAGAGTACAGTAGAGCACAGTAGAGGTAGAGTACAGTGGAGCACAGTAGAGCTAGAGTACAGTGGAGTACAGTGGAGCACAGTAGAGGTAGAGTACAGTAGAGTAGAGTAGAGGTAGAGTACAGTGGAGTACAGTAGAGATAGAGTAGAGTGGAGTAGAGTAGAGGTAGAGTACAGTGGAGCACAGTAGAGGTAGAGTACAGTGGAGCACAGTAGAGGTAGAGTACAGTGGAGTATAGTAGAGGTAGAGTACAGTAGAGCACAGTAAAGATAGAGTACAGTAGAGCACAGTAGAGGAAGAGTACAATGTAGTACAGTAGAGATAGAGTACAGTGGAGTAAAGTAGAGATAGAGTACAGTCGAACACAGTAGAGATAAGTGCAGTGGAGTATAGTAAAGGTTGAATACAGTGGAGTACAGTAGAGGTAGAGTACAGTGGAGTACAGTAGAGGTAGAGTAGAGTGGAGCACATTAGAGGTGGAGTAGAGATGAGTACAGTAGAGGTAGAGTACAGTGGAGTACATTAGAGGTAGAGTACAGTGGAGCACAGTAGAGGTAGAGTAGAGTGGAGTACAGTAGAGGTAGAGTACAGTGGAGTACAGTAGAGGTAGAGTACAGTGGAGTAGAGTAGAGATAGAGTACAGCGGAGCAAAGCAGAGGTAGAGTACAGTGGATCACAGTAGAAATAGAGTACAGTGGAGTACGGTGGAGCACAGTAGAGGTATAGTACAGTGGAGCACAGTAGAGATAGATTACAGTGGAGTACAGTAGAGATAGAGTACAGTGGAGTACAGTAGAGGTAGAGTACAGTGGAGCACAGTAGAGGTAGAGTACAGTGGAGTATAGTTGAGGTGGACTACAGTGGAGTACAGTAGAGGTAGAGTACAGTGGAGCACAGTAGAGATAGAGTACAGTAGAGCAGAGTAGAGGTAGAGTACAGTGAAGTACAGTATAGGTAGAGCACAGTAGAGCAGAGTAGATGTAGAGTACAGTGGAGTACAGTAGAGGTAGAGCACAGTGGATCACTGTAGAGGTAGAGTACAGTGGAGTACAGTAGAGATAGAGCACAGTGGAGCACAGTAGAGGTAGAGTACAGTGGAGCACAGTAGAGGTAGAGTACAGTGGAGCACAGTAGAGGTAGAGTACAGTGGAGTACAGTAGAGGTAGTGTACAGTGGAGCACAGTAGAGGTAGAGTACAGTGGAGCACAGTAGAGGTAGAGTAGAGTGGAGCACATTAGAGGTGGAGTAGAGAAGAGTACAGTAGAGGTAGAGTACAGTGGAGTACATTAGAGGTAGAGTACAGTGGAGCAGAGTAGAGGTAGAGTAGAGTGGAGTACAGTAGAGGTAGAGTACAGTGGAGTACAGTAGAGGTAGAGTACAGTGGATTAGAGTAGAGATAGAGTACAGTGGAGCACAGCAGAGGTAGAGTACAGTGGATCACAGTAGAGATAGAGTACAGTGGAGTACAGTGGAGCACAGTAGAGGTATAGTACAGTGGAGCACAGTAGAGATAGATTACAGTGGAGTACAGTAGAGATAGAGTACAGTGTAGTACAGTAGAGGTAGAGTACAGTGGAGCACAGTAGAGGTAGAGCACAGTAGAGCAGAGTAGAGGTAGAGTACAGTGGAGTACAGTAGAGGTAGAGCACAGTGGATCACTGTAGAGGTAGAGTACAGTGGAGTACAGTAGAGATAGAGCACAGTGGAGCACAGTAGAGGTAGAGTACAGTGGAGCACAGTAGAGGTAGAGTACAGTGGAGCACAGTAGAGGTAGAGTACAGTGGAGTACAGTAGAGGTAGTGTACAGTGGAGCACAGTAGAGGTAGAGTACACTGGAGCACAGTAGAGATAGAGTAGAGTAGAGCAGAGTAGAGGTAGAGTACATTGGAGTACAGTAAAGGTAGAGTAGAGTGGAGCATATTAGAGGTAGAGTACAGTGGAGCACAGTAGAGGTAGAGTACAGTGGAGTATAGTAGAGGTAGAGTACAGTGGAGTACAGTAGAGGTAGAGTACAGTGGAGCACAGTAGAGATAGAGTACAGTAGAGCACAGTAGAGGTAAAGTACAGTGGAGCACAGTAGAGGTAGAGTACAGTGGAGTATAGTTGAGGTAGACTACAGTGGAGTACAGTAGAGGTAGAGTACACTGGAGCACAGTAGAGATAGAGTAGAGTAGAGCAGAGTAGAGGTAGAGTACAGTGGAGTACAGTAAAGGTAGAGTAGAGTGGAGCATATTAGAGGTAGAGTACAGTGGAGCACAGTAGAGGTAGAGTACAGTGGAGTATAGTAGAGGTAGAGTACAGTGGAGTACAGTAGAGGTAGAGTACAGTAGAGTAGAGTAGAGGTAGAGCAGAGTGGAGCACTGTAGAGGTAGAGTACAGTGGAGTACAGTAGAGGTAGAGTACAGTGGAGCACAGTAGAGGTAGAGTACAGTGGAGTACAGTAGAGGTAGTGTACAGTGGAGTACAGTAGAGGTAGAGTACAGTGGAGTACAGTAGAGGTAGAGTACAGTGGAGTAGAGTAGAGGTAGAGCAGAGTGGAGCATATTAGAGGTAGAGTACAGTGGAGTACAGTAAAGGTAGAGTACAGTGGAGTACAGTAGAGGTAGAGTACAGTGGAGTACAGTAAAGGTAGAGTAGAGTGGAGCATATTAGAGGTAGAGTACAGTGGAGCACAGTAGAGGTAGAGTACAGTGGAGTATAGTAGAGGTAGAGTACAGTGGAGTACAGTAGAGGTAGAGTACAGTGGAGTAGAGTAGAGGTAGAGCAGAGTGGAGCACTGTAGAGGTAGAGTACAGTGGAGTACAGTAGAGGTAGAGTACAGTGGAGCACAGTAGAGGTAGAGTACAGTGGAGTACAGTAGAGGTAGTGTACAGTGGAGCACAGTAGAGGTAGAGTACAGTGGAGCATAGTAGAGTTGGAGTACAGTGGGGTACAGTAGAAATAGAGTACAGTGGAGCACAGCAGAGTAGAGTACAGTAGAGCACAGTAAAGGTAGAGTACAGTGGAGCACAGTAGAGATAGAGTACAGTGGAGTACAGTAGAGGAAGAGTACAGTGGAGTAGAGTGGAGCAAAGTAGAGGTGGAGTACAGTAGAGTACAGTAGAGGTAGAGTACAGTGGAGTAAAATAGAGATAGAGTACAGTGGAGTAGAGTAGAGATAGAGTACAGTGGAGCACAGCAGAGGTAGAGTACAGTGGATCACAGTAGAGATAGAGTACAGTAGAGTACAGTGGAGCACAGTAGAGGTAGAGTACAGTGGAGTATAATAGAGGTAGAGTACAGTAGAGCACAGTAGAGATAGAGTACAGTAGAGCAGAGTAGAGGTAGAATACAGTGGAGTACAGTAGAGGTAGAGTACAGTGGAGCACTGTAGAGGTGGAGTACAGTGGAGTACAGTAGAGGTAGAGTACAGTAGAGCACAGTAGAGGTAGAGTACAGTGGAGCACAGTAGAGCTAGAGTACAGTGGAGTACAGTGGAGCACAGTAGAGGTAGAGTACAGTAGAGTAGAGTAGAGGTAGAGTACAGTGGAGTACAGTAGAGATAGAGTAGAGTGGAGTAGAGTAGAGGTAGAGTACAGTGGAGCACAGTAGAGGTAGAGTACAGTGGAGCACAGTAGAGGTAGAGTACAGTGGAGTACAGTAGAGATAGAGTACAGTGGAGCACAGTAGAGGTAGAGTACAGTGGAGCACAGTAGAGGTAGAGTAGAGTGGAGCACAGTAGAGGTAGAGTACAGTGGAATACAGAAGAGGTAGTGTACAGTGGAGCACAGTAGAGGTAGAGTACAGTGGAGCACAGTATAGGTAGAGTACAGTGGAGTATAGTAGAGGTAGAGTACAGTAGAGCACAGTAAAGATAGAGGACAGTAGAGCACAGTAGAGATAGAGTACAGTGGAGCACAGTAGAAGAAGAGTACAGTGTAGTACAGTAGAGATAGAGTACAGTGGAGTAAAGTAGAGATAGAGTACAGTCGAACACAGTAGAGATAAGTAGAGTGGAGTATAGTAGAGGTAGAGTACAGTGGAGTACAGTAGAGGTAGAGTACAGTGGAGTACAGTAGAGGTAGAGTAGAGTGGAGCACATTAGAGGTGGAGTAGAGAAGAGTACAGTAGAGGTAGAGTACAGTGGAGTACATTAGAGGTAGAGTACAGTGGAGCACAGTAGAGGTAGAGTACAGTGGAGCACAGTAGAGGTAGAGTACAGTGGAGTATAGTAGAGGTAGAGTACAGTAGAGCACAGTAAAGATAGAGTACAGTAGAGCACAGTAGAGGAAGAGTACAATGTAGTACAGTAGAGATAGAGTACAGTGGAGTAAAGTAGAGATAGAGTACAGTCGAACACAGTAGAGATAAGTGCAGTGGAGTATAGTAAAGGTTGAATACAGTGGAGTACAGTAGAGGTAGAGTACAGTGGAGTACAGTAGAGGTAGAGTAGAGTGGAGCACATTAGAGGTGGAGTAGAGATGAGTACAGTAGAGGTAGAGTACAGTGGAGTACATTAGAGGTAGAGTACAGTGGAGCACAGTAGAGGTAGAGTAGAGTGGAGTACAGTAGAGGTAGAGTACAGTGGAGTACAGTAGAGGTAGAGTACAGTGGAGTAGAGTAGAGATAGAGTACAGCGGAGCAAAGCAGAGGTAGAGTACAGTGGATCACAGTAGAAATAGAGTACAGTGGAGTACGGTGGAGCACAGTAGAGGTATAGTACAGTGGAGCACAGTAGAGATAGATTACAGTGGAGTACAGTAGAGATAGAGTACAGTGGAGTACAGTAGAGGTAGAGTACAGTGGAGCACAGTAGAGGTAGAGTACAGTGGAGTATAGTTGAGGTGGACTACAGTGGAGTACAGTAGAGGTAGAGTACAGTGGAGCACAGTAGAGATAGAGTACAGTAGAGCAGAGTAGAGGTAGAGTACAGTGAAGTACAGTATAGGTAGAGCACAGTAGAGCAGAGTAGATGTAGAGTACAGTGGAGTACAGTAGAGGTAGAGCACAGTGGATCACTGTAGAGGTAGAGTACAGTGGAGTACAGTAGAGATAGAGCACAGTGGAGCACAGTAGAGGTAGAGTACAGTGGAGCACAGTAGAGGTAGAGTACAGTGGAGCACAGTAGAGGTAGAGTACAGTGGAGTACAGTAGAGGTAGTGTACAGTGGAGCACAGTAGAGGTAGAGTACAGTGGAGCACAGTAGAGGTAGAGTAGAGTGGAGCACATTAGAGGTGGAGTAGAGAAGAGTACAGTAGAGGTAGAGTACAGTGGAGTACATTAGAGGTAGAGTACAGTGGAGCAGAGTAGAGGTAGAGTAGAGTGGAGTACAGTAGAGGTAGAGTACAGTGGAGTACAGTAGAGGTAGAGTACAGTGGATTAGAGTAGAGATAGAGTACAGTGGAGCACAGCAGAGGTAGAGTACAGTGGATCACAGTAGAGATAGAGTACAGTGGAGTACAGTGGAGCACAGTAGAGGTATAGTACAGTGGAGCACAGTAGAGATAGATTACAGTGGAGTACAGTAGAGATAGAGTACAGTGTAGTACAGTAGAGGTAGAGTACAGTGGAGCACAGTAGAGGTAGAGCACAGTAGAGCAGAGTAGAGGTAGAGTACAGTGGAGTACAGTAGAGGTAGAGCACAGTGGATCACTGTAGAGGTAGAGTACAGTGGAGTACAGTAGAGATAGAGCACAGTGGAGCACAGTAGAGGTAGAGTACAGTGGAGCACAGTAGAGGTAGAGTACAGTGGAGCACAGTAGAGGTAGAGTACAGTGGAGTACAGTAGAGGTAGTGTACAGTGGAGCACAGTAGAGGTAGAGTACAGTTGAGCACAGTAGAGGTAGAGTACAGTGGGGTACAGTAGAAATAGAGTACATTGGAGCAAAATAGAGTAGAGTACAGTTGAGCACAGTAGAGGTAGAGTACAGTGGAGCACAGTAGAGATAGAGTACAGTGGAGTACAGTAGAGTAAGAGTACAGTGGAGAACAGTGGAGCACACTAGAGGTGGAATACAGTAGAGTACAGTAGAGGTAGAGTAAAGTGGAGTACAATAGAGATAGAGTACAGTGGAGTAGAGTAGAGATAGAGTACAGTGGAGCACAGCAGAGGTAGAGTACAGTGGATCACAGTAGAGATAGAGTACAGTGAAGTACAGTGGAGCACAGTAGAGGTAGAGTACAGTGGAGAACAGTAGAGATAGAGTAGAGTGGAGTACAGTAGAGGTAGAGTACAGTGGAGCACAGTAGAGGTAGAGTACAGTGGAGTATAGTTGAGGTAGACTACAGAGGAGTACAGTAGAGGTAGAGTACAGTGGAGCACAGTAGAGGTAGTGTACAGTGGAGCACAGTAGAGGTAGAGTACAGTGGAGCACAGTAGAGGTAGAGTACAGTGGGGTACAGTAGAAATAGAGTACATTGGAGCACAGTAGAGTAGAGCACAGTAGAGCACAGTAGAGGTAGAGTACAGTGGAGCACAGTAGAGATAGAGTACAGTGGAGTACAGTAGAGGAAGAGTACAGTGGAGCACAGTAGAGGAAGAGTACAGTGGAGTACAGTGGAGCACAGTAGAGGTGGAGTACAGTAGAGTACACTAGAGGTAGAGTACAGTGGAGTAAAATAGAGATAGAGTACAGTGGAGTAGAGTAGAGATAGAGTACAGTGGAGCACAGCAGAGGTAGAGTACAGTGGATCACAGTAGAGATAGAGTACAGTGGAGTACAGTGGAGCACAGTAGAGGTAGAGTACAGTGGAGAACAGTAGAGATAGAGTACAGTGGAGTAGAGTAGAGATAGAGTACAGTGGAGCACAGCAGAGGTAGAGTACAGTGGATCACAGTAGAGATAGAGTACAGTGGAGTACAGTGGAGCACAGTAGAGGTAGAGTACAGTGGAGAACAGTAGAGATAGAGTACAGTGGAGTACAGTAGAGGTAGAGTACAGTGGAGCACAGTAGAGATAGAGTACAGTGGAGTACAGAAGAGGTAGAGTGCAGTGGAGCACAGTAGAGGTAGAGTACAGTGGAGTACAGTGGAGCACAGTAGAGGTGGAGTACAGTAGAGTACAGTAGAGGTAGAGAACAGTACAGTACAGTAGAGGTAGAGTACAGTGGAGTACAGTAGAGGTAGGGTACAGTAGAGCACAGTAGAGGTAGAATACAGTGGAGTACAGTAGAGGTAGAGTACAGTGGAGTACAGTAGAGGTAGAGTACAGTGGAGTACAGTAGAGGTAGAGTACAGTGGAGCACAGTAGATGTAGAGTACAGTGGAGTACAGTAGAGGTAGAGTACAGTGGAGCACAGTAGAGCTAGAGTACAGTGGAGTACAGTAGAGCACAGTAGAGGTGGAGTACAGTAGAGTAGAGTAGAGGTAGAGTACAGTGGAGTACAGTAGAGATAGAGTAGAGTGGAGTAGAGTAGAGATAGAGTAGATTGGATTAGAGTAGAGATAGAGTACAGTGGAGTATAGTTGAGGTAGAGTACAGTGGAGCACAGTGGAGGTAGAGTACAGTGGAGTATAGTTTAGGTAGACTACAGTGGAGTACAGTAGAGGTAGAGTACAGTGGAGCACAGTAGAGATAGAGTACAGTAGAGCAGAGTAGAGGTAGAGTACAGTGGAGGACAGTAGAGGTAGAGTACAGTGGAGCACTGTAGAGGTGGAGTACAGTGGAGTACAGTAGAGGTAGAGAACAGTGGAGCACAGTAGAGATAGAGTACAGTAGAGCACAGTAGAGGTAGAGTACAGTGGAGCACAGTAGAGGTAGAGTACAGTGGAGTATAGTTGAGGTAGACTACAGTGGAGTACAGTAGAGGTAGAGTACATTGGAGCACAGTAGAGATAGAGTAGAGTGGAGTAGAGTAGAGGTAGAGTACAGTGGAGTACAGTAAAGGTAGAGTAGAGTGGAGCATATTAGAGGTAGAGTACAGTGGAGCACAGTAGAGGTAGAGTACAGTGGAGTATAGTAGAGGTAGAGTACAGTGGAGTACAGTAGAGGTAGAGTACAGTAGAGCAGAGTAGAGGTAGAGTACAGTGGAGTAGAGTAGAGGTAGAGCAGAGTGGAGCACTGTAGAGGTAGAGTACAGTGTAGTACAGTAGAGGTAGTGTACAGTGGAGCACAGTAGAGGTAGAGTAAAGTGGAGTACAGTAGAGGTAGTGTACAGTGGAGCACAGTAGAGGTAGAGTACAGTGGAGCACAGTAGAGTTGGAGTACAGTGGGGTACAGTAGAAATAGAGTACAGTGGAGCACAGTAGAGTAGAGTACAGTAGAGCACAGTAAAGGTAGAGTACAGTGGAGCACAGTAGAGATAGAGTACAGTGGAGTACAGTAGAGGAAGAGTACAGTGGAGTAGAGTGAAGCACAGTAGAGGTGGAGTACAGTAGAGTACAGTAGAGGTAGAGTACAGTGGAGTAAAATAGAGATAGAGTACAGTGGAGTAGAGTAGAGATAGAGTACAGTGGAGCACAGCAGAGGTAGAGTACAGTGGATCACAGTAGAGATAGAGTACAGTGGAGTACAGTGGAGCACAGTAGAGGTAGAGTACAGTGGAGAACAGTAGAGATAGAGTACAATGGAGTACAGTAGAGGTAGAGTACAGTGAAGCACAGTAGAGATAGAGTACAGTGGAGTACAGTAGAGGTAGAGTACAGTGGAGCACAGTAGAGGTAGAGTACAGTGGAGTACAGTGGAGCACAGTAGAGGTGGAGTACAGTAGAGTACAGTAGAGGTAGAGAACAGTACAGTACAGTAGAGGTAGATTACAGTGGAGTACAGTAGAGGTAGAGTACAGTAGAGCACAGTAGAGGTAGAATACAGTGGAGTACAGTAGAGGTAGAGTACAGTGGAGTACAGTAGAGGTAGAGTACAGTGGAGTACAGTAGAGGTAGAGTACAGTGGAGCACAGTAGATGTAGAGTACAGTGGAGTACAGTAGAGGTAGAGTACAGTGGAGCACAGTAGAGCTAGAGTACAGTAGAGTACAGTGGAGGTAGAGTATAGTGGAGTACAGTAGAGATAGAGTACAGTAGAGCAGAGTAGAGGTAGAGTAAATTGGAGCACAGTAGAGGTAGAGTACAGTGGAGTATAGTTGAGGTAGACTACAGTGGAGTACAGTAGAGGTGGAGTACAGTAGAGTATAGTAGAGGTAGAGTACAGTGGACTACAGTAGAGATAGAGTACAGTGGAGTACAGTAGAGGTGGAGTACAGTAGAGTATAGTAGAGGTAGAGTACAGTGGACTACAGTAGAGATAGAGTACAGTGGAGCAGAGTAGAGATAAGTGCAGTGGAGTATAGTAGAGGTAGAGTACAGTGGAGTACAGTAGAGGTAGAGTACAGCTGAGCACAGTAGAGGTAGAGTAGAGTGGAGCACAGTAGAGGTAGAGTACAGTGGACTACAGTAGAGGTAGTGTACAGTGGAGCACAGTAGAGGTAGAGTACAGTGGAGCACAGTAGAGGTAGAGTACAGTGGAGTATAATAGAGGTAGAGTACAGTAGAGCACAGTAGAGATAGAGTACAGTAGAGCAGAGTAGAGGTAGAATACAGTGGAGTACAGTAGAGGTAGAGTACAGTGGAGCACTGTAGAGGTGGAGTACAGTGGAGTACAGTAGAGGTAGAGTACAGTGGAGCACAGTAGAGATAGAGTACAGTAGAGCACAGTAGAGGTAGAGTACAGTGGAGCACAGTAGAGCTAGAGTACAGTGGAGTACAGTGGAGCACAGTAGAGGTAGAGTACAGTAGAGTAGAGTAGAGGTAGAGTACAGTGGAGTACAGTAGAGATAGAGTAGAGTGGAGTAGAGTAGAGGTAGATTACAGTGGAGCACACTAGAGGTAGAGTACAGTGGAGCACAGTAGAGGTAGAGTACAGTGGAGTACAGTAGAGGTAGTGTACAGTGGAGCACAGTAGAGGTAGAGTACAGTGGAGCAAAGTAGAGGTAGAGTACAGTGGGGTACAGTAGAAATAGAGTACAGTGGAGCACAATAGATTAGAGTACAGTAGAGCACAGTAGAGGTAGAGTACAGTGGAGTACAGTAGAGAGAGAGTACAGTGGAGCACAGTAGAGGTAGAGTACAGTGGAGCACAGTAGAGGTAGAGTAGAGTGGAGCACAGTAGAGGTAGAGTACAGTGGAATACAGAAGAGGTAGTGTACAGTGGAGCACAGTAGAGGTAGAGTACAGTGGAGCACAGTAGAGGTAGAGTACAGTGGAGTATAGTAGAGGTAGAGTACAGTAGAGCACAGTAAAGATAGAGTACAGTAGAGCACAGTAGAGATAGAGTACAGTGGAGCACAGTAGAGGAAGAGTACAGTGTAGTACAGTAGAGATAGAGTACAGTGGAGTAAAGTAGAGATAGAGTACAGTCGAACACAGTAGAGATAAGTAGAGTGGAGTATAGTAGAGGTAGAGTACAGTGGAGTACAGTAGAGGTAGAGTACAGTGGAGTACAGTAGAGGTAGAGTAGAGTGGATCACATTAGAGGTGGAGTAGAGAAGAGTAAAGTAGAGGTAGAGTACAGTGGAGTACATTAGAGGTAGAGTACAGTGGAGCACAGTAGAGGTAGAGTACAGTGGAGCACAGTAGAGGTAGAGTACAGTGGAGTATAGTAGAGGTAGAGTACAGTAGAGCACAGTAAAGATAGAGTACAGTAGAGCACAGTAGAGGAAGAGTACAATGTAGTACAGTAGAGATAGAGTACAGTGGATTAAAGTAGAGATAGAGTACAGTCGAACACAGTAGAGATAAGTGCAGTGGAGTATAAGAGAGGTAGAGTACAGTGGAGTACAGTAGAGGTAGAGTACAGTGGAGTACAGTAGAGGTAGAGTAGAGTGGAGCACATTAGAGGTGGAGTAGAGATGAGTACAGTAGAGGTAGAGTACAGTGGAGTACATTAGAGGTAGAGTACAGTGGAGCACAGTAGAGGTAGAGTAGAGTGGAGTACAGTAGAGGTAGAGTACAGTGGAGTAGAGTAGAGGTAGAGTACAGTGGAGTAGAGTAGAGATAGAGTACAGTGGAGCACAGCAGAGGTAGAGTACAGTGGATCACAGTAGAGATAGAGTACAGTGGAGTACAGTGGAGAACAGTAGAGGTATAGTACAGTGGAGCACAGTAGAGATAGATTACAGTGGAGTACAGTAGAGATAGAGTACAGTGGAGTACAGTAGAGGTAGAGTACAGTGGAGCACAGTAGAGGTAGAGTACAGTGGAGTATAGTTGAGGTGGACTACAGTGGAGTACAGTAGATGTAGAGTACAGTGGAGCACATAGAGATAGAGTACAGTGGGGTACAGTAGAAATAGAGTACAGTGGAGCACAGTAGAGTAGAGTACAGTAGAGTATAGTAGAGGTAGAGTACAGTGGACTACAGTAGAGATAGAGTACAGTGGAGCACAGTAGAGATAAGTGCAGTGGAGTATAGTAGAGGTAGAGTACAGTGGAGTAAAGTAGAGGTAGAGTACAGCTGAGCACAGTAGAGGTAGAGTAGAGTGGAGCACAGTAGAGGTAGAGTACAGTGGACTACAGTAGAGGTAGTGTACAGTGGAGCACAGTAGAGGTAGAGTACAGTGGAGCACAGTAGAGGTAGAGTACAGTGGAGTATAATAGAGGTAGAGTACAGTAGAGCACAGTAGAGATAGAGTACAGTAGAGCGGAGTAGAGGTAGAATACAGTGGAGTACAGTAGAGGTAGAGTACAGTGGAGCACTGTAGAGGTGGAGTACAGTGGAGTACAGTAGAGGTAGAGTACAGTGGAGCACAGTAGAGATAGAGTACAGTAGAGCACAGTAGAGGTAGAGTACAGTGGAGCACAGTAGAGCTAGAGTACAGTGGAGTACAGTGGAGCACAGTAGAGGTAGAGTACAGTAGAGTAGAGTAGAGGTAGAGTACAGTGGAGTACAGTAGAGATAGAGTAGAGTGGAGTAGAGTAGAGGTAGATTACAGTGGAGCACACTAGAGGTAGAGTACAGTGGAGCACAGTAGAGGTAGAGTACAGTGGAGTACAGTAGAGGTAGTGTACAGTGGAGCACAGTAGAGGTAGAGTACAGTGGAGCAAAGTAGAGGTAGAGTACAGTGGGGTACAGTAGAAATAGAGTACAGTGGAGCACAATAGATTAGAGTACAGTAGAGCACAGTAGAGGTAGAGTACAGTGGAGTACAGTAGAGATAGAGTACAGTGGAGCACAGTAGAGGTAGAGTACAGTGGAGCACAGTAGAGGTAGAGTAGAGTGGAGCAAAGTAGAGGTAGAATACAGTGGAATACAGAAGAGGTAGTGTACAGTGGAGCACAGTAGAGGTAGAGTACAGTGGAGCACAGTAGAGGTAGAGTACAGTGGAGTATAGTAGAGGTAGAGTACAGTAGAGCACAGTAAAGATAGAGTACAGTAGAGCACAGTAGAGATAGAGTACAGTGGAGCACAGTAGAGGAAGAGTACAGTGTAGTACAGTAGAGATAGAGTACAGTGGAGTAAAGTAGAGATAGAGTACAGTCGAACACAGTAGAGATAAGTAGAGTGGAGTATAGTAGAGGTAGAGTACAGTGGAGTACAGTAGAGGTAGAGTACAGTGGAGTACAGTAGAGGTAGAGTAGAGTGGATCACATTAGAGGTGGAGTAGAGAAGAGTAAAGTAGAGGTAGAGTACAGTGGAGTACATTAGAGGTAGAGTACAGTGGAGCACAGTAGAGGTAGAGTACAGTGGAGCACAGTAGAGGTAGAGTACAGTGGAGTATAGTAGAGGTAGAGTACAGTAGAGCACAGTAAGGATAGAGTACAGTAGAGCACAGTAGAGGAAGAGTACAATGTAGTACAGTAGAGATAGAGTACAGTGGATTAAAGTAGAGATAGAGTACAGTCGAACACAGTAGAGATAAGTGCAGTGGAGTATAAGAGAGGTAGAGTACAGTGGAGTACAGTAGAGGTAGAGTACAGTGGAGTAAAATAGAGATAGAGTACAGTGGAGTAGAGTAGAGATAGAGTACAGTGGAGCACAGCAGAGGTAGAGTACAGTGGATCACAGTAGAGATAGAGTACAGTGGAGTACAGTGGAGCACAGTAGAGGTAGAGTACAGTGGAGAACAGTAGAGATAGAGTACAATGGAGTACAGTAGAGGTAGAGTACAGTGAAGCACAGTAGAGATAGAGTACAGTGGAGTACAGTAGAGGTAGAGTACAGTGGAGCACAGTAGAGGTAGAGTACAGTGGAGTACAGTGGAGCACAGTAGAGGTGGAGTACAGTAGAGTACAGTAGAGGTAGAGAACAGTACAGTACAGTAGAGGTAGATTACAGTGGAGTACAGTAGAGGTAGAGTACAGTAGAGCACAGTAGAGGTAGAATACAGTGGAGTACAGTAGAGGTAGAGTACAGTGGAGTACAGTAGAGGTAGAGTACAGTGGAGTACAGTAGAGGTAGAGTACAGTGGAGCACAGTAGATGTAGAGTACAGTGGAGTACAGTAGAGGTAGAGTACAGTGGAGCACAGTAGAGCTAGAGTACAGTAGAGTACAGTGGAGGTAGAGTATAGTGGAGTACAGTAGAGATAGAGTACAGTAGAGCAGAGTAGAGGTAGAGTAAATTGGAGCACAGTAGAGGTAGAGTACAGTGGAGTATAGTTGAGGTAGACTACAGTGGAGTACAGTAGAGGTGGAGTACAGTAGAGTATAGTAGAGGTAGAGTACAGTGGACTACAGTAGAGATAGAGTACAGTGGAGTACAGTAGAGGTGGAGTACAGTAGAGTATAGTAGAGGTAGAGTACAGTGGACTACAGTAGAGATAGAGTACAGTGGAGCACAGTAGAGATAAGTGCAGTGGAGTATAGTAGAGGTAGAGTACAGTGGAGTACAGTAGAGGTAGAGTACAGCTGAGCACAGTAGAGGTAGAGTAGAGTGGAGCACAGTAGAGGTAGAGTACAGTGGACTACAGTAGAGGTAGTGTACAGTGGAGCACAGTAGAGGTAGAGTACAGTGGAGCACAGTAGAGGTAGAGTACAGTGGAGTATAATAGAGGTAGAGTACAGTAGAGCACAGTAGAGATAGAGTACAGTAGAGCAGAGTAGAGGTAGAATACAGTGGAGTACAGTAGAGGTAGAGTACAGTGGAGCACTGTAGAGGTGGAGTACAGTGGAGTACAGTAGAGGTAGAGTACAGTGGAGCACAGTAGAGATAGAGTACAGTAGAGCACAGTAGAGGTAGAGTACAGTGGAGCACAGTAGAGCTAGAGTACAGTGGAGTACAGTGGAGCACAGTAGAGGTAGAGTACAGTAGAGTAGAGTAGAGGTAGAGTACAGTGGAGTACAGTAGAGATAGAGTAGAGTGGAGTAGAGTAGAGGTAGATTACAGTGGAGCACACTAGAGGTAGAGTACAGTGGAGCACAGTAGAGGTAGAGTACAGTGGAGTACAGTAGAGGTAGTGTACAGTGGAGCACAGTAGAGGTAGAGTACAGTGGAGCAAAGTAGAGGTAGAGTACAGTGGGGTACAGTAGAAATAGAGTACAGTGGAGCACAATAGATTAGAGTACAGTAGAGCACAGTAGAGGTAGAGTACAGTGGAGTACAGTAGAGAGAGAGTACAGTGGAGCACAGTAGAGGTAGAGTACAGTGGAGCACAGTAGAGGTAGAGTAGAGTGGAGCACAGTAGAGGTAGAGTACAGTGGAATACAGAAGAGGTAGTGTACAGTGGAGCACAGTAGAGGTAGAGTACAGTGGAGCACAGTAGAGGTAGAGTACAGTGGAGTATAGTAGAGGTAGAGTACAGTAGAGCACAGTAAAGATAGAGTACAGTAGAGCACAGTAGAGATAGAGTACAGTGGAGCACAGTAGAGGAAGAGTACAGTGTAGTACAGTAGAGATAGAGTACAGTGGAGTAAAGTAGAGATAGAGTACAGTCGAACACAGTAGAGATAAGTAGAGTGGAGTATAGTAGAGGTAGAGTACAGTGGAGTACAGTAGAGGTAGAGTACAGTGGAGTACAGTAGAGGTAGAGTAGAGTGGATCACATTAGAGGTGGAGTAGAGAAGAGTAAAGTAGAGGTAGAGTACAGTGGAGTACATTAGAGGTAGAGTACAGTGGAGCACAGTAGAGGTAGAGTACAGTGGAGCACAGTAGAGGTAGAGTACAGTGGAGTATAGTAGAGGTAGAGTACAGTAGAGCACAGTAAAGATAGAGTACAGTAGAGCACAGTAGAGGAAGAGTACAATGTAGTACAGTAGAGATAGAGTACAGTGGATTAAAGTAGAGATAGAGTACAGTCGAACACAGTAGAGATAAGTGCAGTGGAGTATAAGAGAGGTAGAGTACAGTGGAGTACAGTAGAGGTAGAGTACAGTGGAGTACAGTAGAGGTAGAGTAGAGTGGAGCACATTAGAGGTGGAGTAGAGATGAGTACAGTAGAGGTAGAGTACAGTGGAGTACATTAGAGGTAGAGTACAGTGGAGCACAGTAGAGGTAGAGTAGAGTGGAGTACAGTAGAGGTAGAGTACAGTGGAGTAGAGTAGAGGTAGAGTACAGTGGAGTAGAGTAGAGATAGAGTACAGTGGAGCACAGCAGAGGTAGAGTACAGTGGATCACAGTAGAGATAGAGTACAGTGGAGTACAGTGGAGAACAGTAGAGGTATAGTACAGTGGAGCACAGTAGAGATAGATTACAGTGGAGTACAGTAGAGATAGAGTACAGTGGAGTACAGTAGAGGTAGAGTACAGTGGAGCACAGTAGAGGTAGAGTACAGTGGAGCATAGTTGAGGTGGACTACAGTGGAGTACAGTAGATGTAGAGTACAGTGGAGCACATAGAGATAGAGTACAGTGGGGTACAGTAGAAATAGAGTACAGTGGAGCACAGTAGAGTAGAGTACAGTAGAGTATAGTAGAGGTAGAGTACAGTGGACTACAGTAGAGATAGAGTACAGTGGAGCACAGTAGAGATAAGTGCAGTGGAGTATAGTAGAGGTAGAGTACAGTGGAGTAAAGTAGAGGTAGAGTACAGCTGAGCACAGTAGAGGTAGAGTAGAGTGGAGCACAGTAGAGGTAGAGTACAGTGGACTACAGTAGAGGTAGTGTACAGTGGAGCACAGTAGAGGTAGAGTACAGTGGAGCACAGTAGAGGTAGAGTACAGTGGAGTATAATAGAGGTAGAGTACAGTAGAGCACAGTAGAGATAGAGTACAGTAGAGCGGAGTAGAGGTAGAATACAGTGGAGTACAGTAGAGGTAGAGTACAGTGGAGCACTGTAGAGGTGGAGTACAGTGGAGTACAGTAGAGGTAGAGTACAGTGGAGCACAGTAGAGATAGAGTACAGTAGAGCACAGTAGAGGTAGAGTACAGTGGAGCACAGTAGAGCTAGAGTACAGTGGAGTACAGTGGAGCACAGTAGAGGTAGAGTACAGTAGAGTAGAGTAGAGGTAGAGTACAGTGGAGTACAGTAGAGATAGAGTAGAGTGGAGTAGAGTAGAGGTAGATTACAGTGGAGCACACTAGAGGTAGAGTACAGTGGAGCACAGTAGAGGTAGAGTACAGTGGAGTACAGTAGAGGTAGTGTACAGTGGAGCACAGTAGAGGTAGAGTACAGTGGAGCAAAGTAGAGGTAGAGTACAGTGGGGTACAGTAGAAATAGAGTACAGTGGAGCACAATAGATTAGAGTACAGTAGAGCACAGTAGAGGTAGAGTACAGTGGAGTACAGTAGAGATAGAGTACAGTGGAGCACAGTAGAGGTAGAGTACAGTGGAGCACAGTAGAGGTAGAGTAGAGTGGAGCACAGTAGAGGTAGAATACAGTGGAATACAGAAGAGGTAGTGTACAGTGGAGCACAGTAGAGGTAGAGTACAGTGGAGCACAGTAGAGGTAGAGTACAGTGGAGTATAGTAGAGGTAGAGTACAGTAGAGCACAGTAAAGATAGAGTACAGTAGAGCACAGTAGAGATAGAGTACAGTGGAGCACAGTAGAGGAAGAGTACAGTGTAGTACAGTAGAGATAGAGTACAGTGGAGTAAAGTAGAGATAGAGTACAGTCGAACACAGTAGAGATAAGTAGAGTGGAGTATAGTAGAGAAAGAGTACAGTGGAGTACAGTAGAGGTAGAGTACAGTGGAGTACAGTAGAGGTAGAGTAGAGTGGATCACATTAGAGGTGGAGTAGAGAAGAGTAAAGTAGAGGTAGAGTACAGTGGAGTACATTAGAGGTAGAGTACAGTGGAGCACAGTAGAGGTAGAGTACAGTGGAGCACAGTAGAGGTAGAGTACAGTGGAGTATAGTAGAGGTAGAGTACAGTAGAGCACAGTAAGGATAGAGTACAGTAGAGCACAGTAGAGGAAGAGTACAATGTAGTACAGTAGAGATAGAGTACAGTGGATTAAAGTAGAGATAGAGTACAGTGGAGTACAGTAGAGGTAGAGTACAGTGGAGTACAGTAGAGGTAGAGTAGAGTGGAGCACATTAGAGGTGGAGTAGAGATGAGTACAGTAGAGGTAGAGTACAGTGGAGTACATTAGAGGTAGAGTACAGTGGAGCACAGTAGATGTAGAGTAGAGTGGAGTACAGTAGAGGTAGAGTACAGTGGAGTAGAGTAGAGGTAGAGTACAGTGGAGTAGAGTGGAGATAGAGTACAGTGGAGCACAGCAGAGGTAGAGTACAGTGGATCACAGTAGAGATAGAGTACAGTGGAGTACAGTGGAGAACAGTAGAGGTATAGTACAGTGGAGCACAGTAGAGATAGATTACAGTGGAGTACAGTAGAGATAGAGTACAGTGGAGTACAGTAGAGGTAGAGTACAGTGGAGCACAGTAGAGGTAGAGTACAGTGGAGTATAGTTGAGGTGGACTACAGTGGAGTACAGTAGATGTAGAGTACAGTGGAGCACAGTAGAGATAGAGTACAGTGGGGTACAGTAGAAATAGAGTACAGTGGAGCACAGTAGAGTAGAGTACAGTAGAGCACAGTAAAGGTAGAGTACAGTGGAGCACAGTAGAGATAGAGTACAGTGGAGTACAGTAGAGGAAGAGTACAGTGGAGTACAGTGGAGCACAGTAGAGGTGGAGTAAAGTAGAGTACAGTAGAGGTAGAGTACAGTGGAGTAAAATAGAGATAGAGTACAGTGGAGTAGAGTAGAGATAGAGTACAGTGGAGCACAGCAGAGGTAGAGTACAGTGGAGCACAGTAGAGATAGAGTACAGTGGAGCACAGTAGAGATAGAGTACAGTGGAGTACAGTAGAGGAAGAGTACAGTGGAGTACAGTGGAGCACAGTAGAGGTGGAGTAAAGTAGAGTACAGTAGAGGTAGAGTACAGTGGAGTAAAATAGAGATAGAGTACAGTGGATTAGAGTAGAGATAGAGTACAGTGGAGTATAGTTGAGGTAGAGTACAGTGGAGCACAGTGGAGGTAGAGTACAGTGGAGTATAGTTTAGGTAGACTACAGTGGAGTACAGTAGAGGTAGAGTACAGTGGAGCACAGTAGAGATAGAGTACAGTAGTGCAGAGTAGAGGTAGAGTACAGTAGAGGACTGTAGAGGTAGAGTACAGTGGAGCACTGTAGAGGTGGAGTACAGTGGAGTACAATAGAGGTAGAGTACAGTGGAGCACAGTAGAGATAGAGTACAGTAGAGCACAGTAGAGGTAGAGTACAGTGGAGCACAGTAGAGGTAGAGTACAGTGGAGTATAGTTGAGGTAGACTACAGTGGAGTACAGTAGAGGTAGAGTAGAGTGGAGCTCAGTAGAGATAGAGTAGAGTAGAGCAGAGTAGAGGTAGAGTACAGTAGAGTACAGTAAATGTAGAGTAGAGTGGCGCATATTAGAGGTAGAGTACAGTGGAGTACAGTAGAGGTAGAGTACAGTGAAGTACAGTAGAGGTAGATTACAGTGGAGCACAGTAGAGGTAGAGTACAGTGGGGTACAGTAGAAATAGAGTACAGTTGAGCACAATAGAGTAGAGTATAGTAGAGCACAGTAGAGGTAGAGTACAGTAGAGCACAGTAGAGGTAGAATACAGTGGAGTACAGTAGAGGTAGAGTACAGTGGAGTACAGTAGAGGTAGAGTACAGTGGAGCACAGTATAGCTGGAGTACAGTGGAGTACAGTGGAGCACAGTAGAGGTGGAGTACAGTAGAGTAGAGTAGAGGTAGAGTACAGTGGAGTACAGTAGAGATAGAGTAGAGTGGATTAGAGTAGAGATAGAGTACAGTGGATTAGAGTAGAGATAGAGTACAGTGGAGTATAGTTGAGGTAGAGTACAGTGGAGCACAGTGGAGGTAGAGTACAGTGGAGTATAGTTTAGGTAGACTACAGTGGAGTACAGTAGAGGTAGAGTACATTGGAGCACAGTAGAGATAGAGTACAGTAGAGCACAGTAGAGGTAGAGTACAGTGGAGCACAGTAGAGCTAGAGTACAGTGGAGTACAGTGGAGCACAGTAGAGCTAGAGTACAGTGGAGTACAGTGGAGCACAGTAGAGGTGGAGTACAGTAGAGTACAGTAGAGGTAGAGAACAGTACAGTACAGTAGAGGTAGAGTACAGTGGAGTACAGTGGAGGTAGAGTACAGTAGAGCACAGTAGAGGTAGAATACAGTGGAGTACAGTAGAGGTAGAGTACAGTGGAGTACAGTAGAGGTAGAGTACAGTGGAGTACAGTAGAGGCAGAGTACAGTGGAGCACAGTAGATGTAGAGTACAGTGGAGTACAGTAGAGGTAGAGTACAGTGGAGCACAGTAGAGCTGGAGTACAGTGGAGTACAGTAGAGGTAGAGTACAGTGGAGCACAGTAGAGGTAGAGTACAGTGGAGCACAGTAGAGCTGGAGTACAGTGGAGTACAGTAGAGGCAGAGTACAGTGGAGCACAGTAGATGTAGAGTACAGCGGAGTACAGTAGAGGTAGAGTACAGTGGAGCACAGTAGAGCTGGAGTACAGTGGAGTACAGTGGAGCACAGTAGAGGTGGAGTACATTAGAGTAGAGTAGAGTTAGAGTACAGTGGAGTACATTAGAGATAGAGTAGAGTGGAGTAGAGTAGAGATAGAGTACAGTGGATTAGAGTAGAGATAGAGTACAGTGGAGTATAGTTGAGGTAGAGTACAGTGGAGCACAGTGGAGGTAGAGTACAGTGGAGTATAGTTTAGGTAGACTACAGTGGAGTACAGTAGAGGTAGAGTACAGTGGAGCACAGTAGAGATAGAGTACAGTAGAGCAGAGTAGAGGTAGACTACAGTGGAGGAGAGTAGAGGTAGAGCACAGTGGAGCACTGTATAGGTAGAGTACAGTGGAGTACAGTAGAGATAGAGTACAGTGGAGCACAGTAGAGGTAGAGCAGAGTGGACCACAGTAGAGGTAGAGTACAGTGGAGTATATTAGAGGTAGAGTACACTAGAGCACAGTAGAGGTAGAGTACAGTGGAGTACAGTAGAGGTAGAGTACAGTGGAGTACAGTAGAGGTAGAGTACAGTGGAGCACAGTAGATGTAGAGTACAGTGGAGTACAGTAGAGGTAGAGTACAGTGGAGCACAGTAGAGCTGGAGTACAGTGGAGTACAGTGTAGCACAATAGAGTAGAGTATAGTAGAGCACAGTAGAGGTAGAGTACAGTAGAGCACAGTAGAGGTAGAATACAGTGGAGTACAGTAGAGGTAGAGTACAGTGGAGCACAGTAGATGTAGAGTACAGCGGAGTACAGTAGAGGTAGAGTACAGTGGAGCACAGTAGAGCTGGAGTACAGTGGAGTACAGTGGAGCACAGTAGAGGTGGAGTACATTAGAGTAGAGTAGAGTTAGAGTACAGTGGAGTACATTAGAGATAGAGTATAGTGGAGTAGAGTAGAGATAGAGTACAGTGGATTAGAGTAGAGATAGAGTACAGTGGAGTATAGTTGAGGTAGAGTACAGTGGAGCACAGTGGAGGTAGAGTACAGTGGAGTATAGTTTAGGTAGACTACAGTGGAGTACAGTAGAGGTAGAGTACAGTGGAGCACAGTAGAGATAGAGTACAGTAGAGCAGAGTAGAGGTAGACTACAGTGGAGAAGAGTAGAGGTAGAGCACAGTGGAGCACTGTATAGGTAGAGTACAGTGGAGTACAGTAGAGATAGAGTACAGTGGAGCACAGTAGAGGTAGAGCAGAGTGGACCACAGTAGAGGTAGAGTACAGTGGAGTATATTAGAGGTAGAGTACACTAGAGCACAGTAGAGGTAGAGTACAGTGGAGTACAGTAGAGGTAGAGTACATTGGAGTACAGTAGAGGTAGAGTACAGTGGAGCACAGTAGATGTAGAGTACAGTGGAGTACAGTAGAGGTAGAGTACAGTGGAGTACAGTAGAGGTAGAGTACAGTGGAGCACAGTAGAGCTGGAGTACAGTGGAGTACAGTGTAGCACAATAGAGTAGAGTATAGTAGAGCACAGTAGAGGTAGAGTACAGTAGAGCACAGTAGAGGTAGAATACAGTGGAGTACAGTAGAGGTAGAGTACAGTGGAGTACAGTAGAGGTAGAGTACAGTGGAGTACAGTAGAGGTAGAGTACAGTGGAGCACAGTAGATGTAGAGTACAGTGGAGTACAGTAGAGGTAGAGTACAGTGGAGCACAGTAGAGCTGGAGAACAGTGGAGTACAGTGGAGCACAGTAGAGGTGGAGTACAGTAGAGTAGAGCAGAGGTAGAGTACAGTCGAGTACAGTAGAGATAGAGTACAGTGGAGTAGAGTAGAGATAGAGTACAGTGGATTAGAGTAGAGATAGAGTACAGTGGAGTATAGTTGAGGTAGAGTACAGTGGAGCACAGTTGAGGTAGAGTACAGTGGAGTATAGTTTAGGTAGACTACAGTGGAGTACAGTAGAGGTAGAGTACAGTGGAGCACAGTAGAGATAGAGTACAGTAGAGCAGAGTAGAGGTAGAGTACAGTGGAGTACAGTAGAGGTAGAGTACAGTGGAGCACTGTAGAGGTAGAGTACAGTGGAGTACAGTAGAGGTAGAGTACAGTGGAGCAGAGTAGAGATAGAGTACAGTAGAGCACAGTAGAGGTAGAGTACAGTGGAGCACAGTAGAGGAAGAGTACAGTGTAGTACAGTAGAGATAGAGTACAGTCGAGTACAGTAGAGATAGAGTACAGTCGAACACAGTAGAGATAAGTGCAGTGGAGTATAGTAGAGGTAGAGTACAGTGGAGCACAGTAGAGGTAGAGTACAGCTGAGCACAGTAGAGGTAGAGTAGAGTGGAGCACAGTAGAGGTAGAGTACAGTGGACTACAGTAGAGGTAGTGTACAGTGGAGCACAGTAGAGGTAGAGTACAGTGGAGCACAGTAGAGGTAGAGTACAGTGGAGTATAATAGAGGTAGAGTACAGTAGAGCACAGTAGAGATAGAGTACAGTGGAGTAGAGTGGAGCACAGTAGAGGTGGAGTACAGTAGAGTACAGTAGAGGTAGATAACAGTACAGTACAGTAGAGGTAGAGTACAGTGGAGTACAGTAGAGGTAGAGTACAGTAGAGCACAATAGAGGTAGAATACAGTGGAGTACAGTAGAGGTAGAGTACAGTGGAGTACAGTAGAGGTAGAGTACAGTGGAGTACAGTAGAGGCAGAGTACAGTGGAGCACAGTAGATGTAGAGTACAGTGGAGTACAGTAGAGGTAGAGTACAGTGGAACACAGTAGAGCTGGAGTACAGTGGAGTACAGTGGAGCACAGTAGAGGTGGAGTACAGTAGAGTAGAGTAGAGTTAGAGTGCAGTGGAGTACAGTAGAGATAGAGTAGAGTGGAGTAGAGTAGAGATAGAGTACAGTGGATTAGAGTAGAGATAGAGTACAGTGGAGTATAGTTGAGGTAGAGTACAGTGGAGCACAGTGGAGGTAGAGTACAGTGGAGTATAGTTTAGGTAGACTACAGTGGAGTACAGTAGAGGTAGAGTACAGTGGAGCACAGTAGATATAGAGTACAGTAGAGCAGAGTAGAGGTAGAGTACAGTGGAGTAGAGTAGAGGTAGAGCACAGTGGAGCGCTGTAGAGGTAGAGTACAGTGGAGTACAGTAGAGATAGAGTACAGTGGAGCACAGTAGAGGTAGAGTACAGTGGAGCACAGTAGAGGTAGAGCAGAGTGGAGCACAGTAGAGGTAGAGTACAGTGGAGTATATTAGAGGTAGAGTACACAAGAGCACAGTAGAGGTAGAGTACAGTGGAGTACAGTAGAGGTAGAGTACAGTGGAGTACAGTAGAGGTAGAGTACAGTGGAGCACAGTAGATGTAGAGTACAGTGGAGTACAGTAGAGGTAGAGTACAGTGGAGCACAGTAGAGCTGGAGTACAGTGGAGTACAGTGGAGCACAATAGAGTGGAGTATAGTAGAGCACAGTAGAGGTAGAATACAGTGGAGTACAGTAGAGGTAGAGTACAGTGGAGTACAGTAGAGGTAGAGTACAGTGGAGTACAGTAGAGGTAGAGTACAGTGGAGCACAGTAGATGTAGAGTACAGTGGAGTACAGTAGATGTAGAGTACAGTGGAGCACAGTAGAGCTGGAGTACAGTGGAGTACAGTGGAAAACAGTAGAGGTGGAGTACAGTAGAGTAGAGTAGAGGTAGAGTACAGTGGAGTACAGTAGAGATAGAGTAGAGTGGAGTAGAGTAGAGATAGAGTACAGTGGATTAGAGTTGAGATAGAGTACAGTGGAGTATAGTTGAGGTAGAGTACAGTGGAGCACAGTTGAGGTAGAGTACAGTGGAGTATAGTTTAGGTAGACTACAGTGGAGTACAGTAGAGGTAGAGTACAGTGGAGCACAGTAGAGATAGAGTACAGTAGAGCACAGTAGAGGTAGAGTACAGTGGAGTATAGTAGAGGTAGAGTACAGTGGAGTAGAGTAGAGGTAGAGTACAGTAGAGCAGAGTAGAGGTAGAGTACAGTGGAGTACAGTAGAGGTAGAGTACAGTGGAGCACTGTAGAGGTGGAGTACAGTGGAGTACAGTAGAGGTTGAGTACAGTGGAGTACAGTAGAGATAGAGTACAGTCGAACACAGTAGAGATAAGTGCAGTGGAGTATAGTAGAGGTAGAGTACAGTGGAGCACAGTAGAGGTAGAGTACAGCTGAGCACAGTAGAGGTAGAGTAGATTGAAGCACAGTAGAGGTAGAGTACAGTGGACTACAGTAGAGGTAGTGTACAGTGGAGCACAGTAGAGGTAGAGTACAGTGGAGCACAGTAGAGGTAGAGTACAGTGGAGTATAATAGAGGTAGAGTACAGTAGAGCACAATAGAGATAGAGTACAGTAGAGCAGAGTAGAGGTAGAGTACAGTGGAATACATTAGAGGTAGAGTACAGTGGAGCACTGTAGAGGTGGAGTACAGTGGAGTACAGTAGAGGTAGAGTACAGTGGAGCACAGTAGAGATAGAGTACAGTAGAGCACAGTAGAGGTAGAGTACAGTGGAGCACAGTAGAGCTAGAGTACAGTGGAGTACAGTGGAGCACAGTAGAGGTGGAGTACAGTAGAGTACAGTAGAGGTAGAGAACAGTACAGTACAGTAGAGGTAGAGTACAGTGGAGTACAGTAGAGGTAGAGTACAGTAGAGCACAGTAGAGGTAGAATACAGTGGAGTACAGTAGAGGTAGAGTACAGTGGAGTACAGTAGAGGTAGAGTACAGTGGAGTACAGTAGAGGCAGAGTACAGTGGAGCACATTAGATGTAGAGTACAGTGGAGTACAGTAGAGGTAGAGTACAGTGGAGCACAGTAGAGCTGGAGTACAGTGGAGTACAGTGGAGCACACTAGAGGTGGAGTACAGTAGAGTAGAGTAGAGTTAGAGTGCAGTGGAGTACAGTAGAGATAGAGTAGAGTGGAGTAGAGTAGAGATAGAGTACAGTGGATTAGAGTAGAGATAGAGTACAGTGGAGTATAGTTGAGGTAGAGTACAGTGGAGCACAGTGGAGGTAGAGTACAGTGGAGTATAGTTTAGGTAGACTACAGTGGAGTACAGTAGAGGTAGAGTACAGTGGAGTACAGTAGAGATAGAGTACAGTAGAGCAAAGTAGAGGTAGAGTACAGTGGAGTAGAGTAGAGGTAGAGCACAGTGGAGCACTGTAGAGGTAGAGCACAGTGGAGTACAGTAGAGATAGAGTACAGTGGAGCACAGTAGAGGTAGAGTACAGTGGAGAACAGTAGAGGTAGAGTATAGTGGAGCACAGTAGAGGTAGAGTACAGTGGAGTATAATAGAGGTAGAGTACACTAGAGCACAGTAGAGATAGAGTACAGTAGAGCACAGTAGAGGTAGAGTAGAGTGGAGTACAGTAGAGGTAGAGTACAGTGGAGAACAGTAAAGGTAGAGTACAGTGGAGTAGAGTAGAGATAGAGTACAGTGGAGAGCACAGCAGAGGTAGAGTACAGTGGATCACAGTAGAGATGGAGTACAGTGGAGTACAGTGGAGCACAGTAGAGGAATAGTACAGTGGAGCACAGTAGAGATAGATTACAGTGGAGTACAGTAGAGATAGAGTACAGTGGAGTATAGTAGAGGTAGAGCACAGTAGAGCAGAGTAGAGGTAGAGTACAGTGGAGTACAGTAGAGGTAGAGCACAGTGGAGCACTGTGGAGGTAGAGTACAGTGGAGTACAGAAGAGATAAAGTACAGTGGAGTAGAGTAGAGGTAGAGTACAGTGGAGCACAGTAGAGGTAGAGTACAGTGGAGCACAGTAGAGGTAGAGTACAGTGGAGTACAGTAGAGGTAGTGTACAGTGGAGGACAGTAGAGGTTGAGTACAGTGGAGCACAGTAGAGGTAGAGTACAGTGGGGTACAGTAGAAATAGAGTACAGTGGAGCAAACTAGAGAAGAGTACAGTAGAGCACAGTAGAGGTAGAGTACAGTGGAGCACAGTAGAGATAGAGTACAGTGGAGTACAGTAGAGGAAGAGTACAGTGGAGTACAGTGGAGCACAGTAGAGGTGGAGTACAGTAGAGTACAGTAGAGGTAGAGTACAGTGGAGTAAAATAGAGATAGAGTACAGTGGAGTAGAGATAGAGTACAGTGGAGCACAGCAGAGATAGAGTACAGTGGAGTACAGTGGAGCACAGTAGAGATAGAGTACAGTGGAGTACAGTAGAGGTAGAGTACAGTGGAGCACAGTAGAGGTAGAGTACAGTGGAGTACAGTAGAGATAGAGTACAGTAGAGCACAGTAGAGGTAGAATACAGTGGAGTACAGTAGAGGTAGAGTACAGTGGAGTACAGTAGAGGTAGAGTACAGTGGAGTACAGTAGAGGTAGAGTACAGTGGAGCACAGTAGATGTAGAGTACAGTGGAGTACAGTAGAGGTAGAGTACAGTGGAGCACAGTAGAGCTGGAGTACAGTGGAGTACAGTGGAGCACAGTAGAGGTGGAGTACAGTAGAGTAGAGTAGATGTAGAGTACAGTGGAGTACAGTAGAGATACAGTAGAGTGGAGTAGAGTAGAGATAGAGTACAGTGGATTAGAGTAGAGATAGAGTACAGTGGAGTATAGTTGAGGTAGAGTACAGTGGAGCACAGTGGAGGTAGAGTAGAGTGGAGTATAGTTTAGGTAGACTACAGTGGAGTACAGTAGAGGTAGAGTACAGTGGAGCACAGTAGAGATAGAGTACAGTAGAGCAGAGTAGAGGTAGAGTACAGTGGAGTACAGTAGAGGTAGAGTACAGTGGAGCACTGTAGAGGTGGAGTACAGTGGAGTACAGTAGAGGTAGAGTACAGTGGAGCACAGTAGAGATAGAGTACAGTAGATCACAGTAGAGGTAGAGTACAGTGGAGCACAGTAGAGGTAGAGTACAGTGGAGTATAGTTGAGGTAGAGTACAGTGGAGCACAGTGGAGGTAGAGTACAGTGGAGTATAGTTTAGGTAGACTACAGTGGAGTACAGTAGAGGTAGAGTACAGTGGAGCACAGTAGAGATAGAGTACAGTAGAGCAGAGTAGAGGTAGAGTACAGTGGAGCACAGTAGAGGTAGAGTACAGTGGAGTACAGTAGAGATAGAGTACAGTAGAGCACAGTAGAGGTAGAATACAGTGGAGTACAGTAGAGGTAGAGTACAGTGGAGTACAGTAGAGGTAGAGTACAGTGGAGTACAGTAGAGGTAGAGTACAGTGGAGCACAGTAGATGTAGAGTACAGTGGAGTACAGTAGAGGTAGAGTACAGTGGAGCACAGTAGAGCTGGAGTACAGTGGAGTACAGTGGAGCACAGTAGAGGTGGAGTACAGTAGAGTAGAGTAGATGTAGAGTACAGTGGAGTACAGTAGAGATACAGTAGAGTGGAGTAGAGTAGAGATAGAGTACAGTGGATTAGAGTAGAGATAGAGTACAGTGGAGTATAGTTGAGGTAGAGTACAGTGGAGCACAGTGGAGGTAGAGTAGAGTGGAGTATAGTTTAGGTAGACTACAGTGGAGTACAGTAGAGGTAGAGTACAGTGGAGCACAGTAGAGATAGAGTACAGTAGAGCAGAGTAGAGGTAGAGTACAGTGGAGTACAGTAGAGGTAGAGTACAGTGGAGCACTGTAGAGGTGGAGTACAGTGGAGTACAGTAGAGGTAGAGTACAGTGGAGCACAGTAGAGATAGAGTACAGTAGATCACAGTAGAGGTAGAGTACAGTGGAGCACAGTAGAGGTAGAGTACAGTGGAGTATAGTTGAGGTAGAGTACAGTGGAGCACAGTGGAGGTAGAGTACAGTGGAGTATAGTTTAGGTAGACTACAGTGGAGTACAGTAGAGGTAGAGTACAGTGGAGCACAGTAGAGATAGAGTACAGTAGAGCAGAGTAGAGGTAGAGTACAGTGGAGGACTGTAGAGGTAGAGTACAGTGGAGCACTGTAGAGGTGGAGTACAGTGGAGTACAGTAGAGGTAGAGTACAGTGGAGCACAGTAGAGATAGAGTACAGTAGAGCACAGTAGAGGTAGAGTACAGTGGAGCACAGTAGAGGTAGAGTACAGTGGAGTATAGTTGAGGTAGACTACAGTGGAGTAGAGTAGAGGTAGAGTACAGTGGAGCTCAGTAGAGATAGAGTAGAGTAGAGCAGAGTAGAGGTAGAGTACAGTGGAGTACAGTAAATGTAGAGTAGAGTGGCGCATATTAGAGGTAGAGTACAGTGGAGCACAGTAGAGGTAGAGTACAGTGGAGTATAGTAGAGGTAGAGTACAGTGGAGTACAGTAGAGGTAGAGTACAGTAGAGCAGAGTAGAGGTAGAGTACAGTGGAGTAGAGTAGAGGTAGAGCAGAGTGGAGCACTGTAGAGGTAGAGTACAGTGGAGTACAGTAGAGGTAGAGTACAGTGGAGCACAGTAGAGGTAGAGTACAGTGGAGTACAGTAGAGGTAGTGTACAGTGGAGCACAGTAGAGGTAGAGTACAGTGGAGCACAGTAGAGTAGAGTACAGTAGAGCACAGTAAAGGTAGAGTACAGTGGAGCACAGTAGAGATAGAGTACAGTGGAGTACAGTCGAGGAAGAGTACAGTGGAGTACAGTGGAGCACAGTAGAGGTGGAGTACAGTAGAGTACAGTAGAGGTAGAGTACAGTGGAGTACAATAGAGATAGAGTACAGTGGAGTAGAGTAGAGATAGAGTACAGTGGAGCACAGCAGAGGTAGAGTACAGTGAATCACAGTAGAGATAGAGTACAGTGGAGTACAGTGGAGCACAGTAGAGGTAGAGTACAGATGAGAACAGTAGAGATAGAGTACAGTGGAGTACAGTAGAGGTAGAGTACAGTGGAGCACAGTAGAGATAGAGTACAGTGGAGTACAGTAGAGGTAGAGTGCAGTGGAGCACAGTAGAGGTAGAGTACAGTGGAGTACAGTGGAGCACAGTAGAGGTGGAGTACAGTAGAGTACAGTAGAGGTAGAGAACAGTACAGTACAGTAGAGGTAGAGTACAGTGGAGTACAGTAGAGGTAGGGTACAGTAGAGCACAGTAGAGGTAGAATACAGTGGAGTACAGTAGAGGTAGAGTACAGTGGAGTACACTAGAGGTAGAGTACAGTGGAGTACAGTAGAGGTAGAGTACAGTGGAGCACAGTAGATGTAGAGTACAGTGGAGTACAGTAGAGGTAGAGTACAGTGGAGCACAGTAGAGCTAGAGGACAGTGGAGTACAGTGGAGCACAGTAGAGGTGGAGTAAAGTAGAGTAGAGTAGAGGTAGAGTACAGTGGAGTACAGTAGAGATAGAGTAGAGTGGAGTAGAGTAGAGATAGAGTACAGTGGATTAGAGTAGAGATAGAGTACAGTGGAGTATAGTTGAGGTAGAGTACAGTGGAGCACAGTGGAGGTAGAGTACAGTGGAGTATAGTTTAGGTAGACTACAGTGGAGTACAGTAGAGGTAGAGTACAGTGGAGCACAGTAGAGGTAGAGTACAGTGGAGTACAGTAGAGGTAGTGTACAGTGGAGCACAGTAGAGGTAGAGTACAGTGGAGCAGAGTAGAGGTAGAGTACAGTGGGGTACAGTAGAAATAGAGTACAGTGGAGCACAGTAGAGTAGAGTACAGTAGAGCACATTAGAGGTAGAGTACAGTGGAGCACAGTAGAGGTAGAGTACAGTTGAGTATAGTTGAGGTGGACTACAGTGGAGTACAGTAGAGGTAGAGTACAGTGGAGCACAGTAGAGATAGAGTACAGTAGAGCAGAGTAGAGGTAGAGTACAGTGAAGTACAGTATAGGTAGAGCACAGTAGAGCAGAGTAGAGGTAGAGTACAGTGGAGTACAGTAGAGGTAGAGCACAGTGGATCACTGTAGATGTAGAGTACAGTGGAGTACAGTAGAGATAGAGTACAGTGGAGCACAGTAGAGGTAGAGTACAGTGGAGCACAGTAGAGGTAGAGTACAGTGGAGCACAGTAGAGGTAGAGTACAGTGGAGTACAGTAGAGGTAGTGTACAGTGGAGCACAGTAGAGGTAGAGTACAGTGGAGCACAGAAGAGGTAGAGTACAGTGGGGTACAGTAGAAATAGAGTACAGTGCAGCACAATAGAGTAGAGTACAGTAGAGCACAGTAGAGGTAGAGTACAGTGGAGCACAGTAGAGATAGAGTACAGTGGAGTACAGTAGAGGAAGAGTACAGTGGAGTACAGTGGAGCACACTAGAGGTGGAGTACAGTAGAGTACAGTAGAGATAGAGTACAGTGGAGTACAATAGAGATAGAGTACAGTGGAGTAGAGTAGAGATAGAGTACAGTGGAGCACAGCAGAGGTAGAGTACAGTGGATCACAGTAGAGATAGAGTACAGTGAAGTACAGTGGAGCACAGTAGAGGTAGAGTACAGTGGAGCACAGTAGAGGTAGAGTACAGTGGAGTATAATAGAGGTAGAGTACAGTAGAGCACAGTAGAGATAGAGTACAGTAGAGCAGAGTAGAGGTAGAATACAGTGGAGTACAGTAGAGGTAGAGTACAGTGGAGCACTGTAGAGGTGGAGTACAGTGGAGTACAGTAGAGGTAGAGTACAGTGGAGCACAGTAGAGATAGAGTACAGTAGAGCACAGTAGAGGTAGAGTACAGTGGAGCACAGTAGAGCTAGAGTACAGTGGAGTACAGTGGAGCACAGTAGAGGTAGAGTACAGTAGAGTAGAGTAGAGGTAGAGTACAGTGGAGTACAGTAGAGATAGAGTAGAGTGGAGTAGAGTAGAGGTAGATTACAGTGGAGCACACTAGAGGTAGAGTACAGTGGAGCACAGTAGAGGTAGAGTACAGTGGAGTACAGTAGAGGTAGTGTACAGTGGAGCACAGTAGAGGTAGAGTACAGTGGAGCAAAGTAGAGGTAGAGTACAGTGGGGTACAGTAGAAATAGAGTACAGTGGAGCACAATAGATTAGAGTACAGTAGAGCACAGTAGAGGTAGAGTACAGTGGAGTACAGTAGAGATAGAGTACAGTGGAGCACAGTAGAGGTAGAGTACAGTGGAGCACAGTAGAGGTAGAGTAGAGTGGAGCACAGTAGAGGTAGAGTACAGTGGAATACAGAAGAGGTAGTGTACAGTGGAGCACAGTAGAGGTAGAGTACATTGGAGCACAGTAGAGGTAGAGTACAGTGGAGTATAGTAGAGGTAGAGTACAGTAGAGCACAGTAAAGATAGAGTACAGTAGAGCACAGTAGAGATAGAGTACAGTGGAGCACAGTAGAGGAAGAGTACAGTGTAGTACAGTAGAGATAGAGTACAGTGGAGTAAAGTAGAGATAGAGTACAGTCGAACACAGTAGAGATAAGTAGAGTGGAGTATAGTAGAGGTAGAGTACAGTGGAGTACAGTAGAGGTAGAGTACAGTGGAGTACAGTAAAGGTAGAGTAGAGTGGATCACATTAGAGGTGGAGTAGAGAAGATTAAAGTAGAGGTAGAGTACAGTGGAGTACATTAGAGGTAGAGTACAGTGGAGCACAGTAGAGGTAGAGTACAGTGGAGCACAGTAGAGGTAGAGTACAGTGGAGTATAGTAGAGGTAGAGTACAGTAGAGCACAGTAAAGATAGAGTACAGTAGAGCACAGTAGAGGAAGAGTACAATGTAGTACAGTAGAGATAGAGTACAGTGGATTAAAGTAGAGATAGAGTACAGTCGAACACAGTAGAGATAAGTGCAGTGGAGTATAAGAGAGGTAGAGTACAGTGGAGTACAGTAGAGGTAGAGTACAGTGGAGTACAGTAGAGGTAGAGTAGAGTGGAGCACATTAGAGGTGGAGTAGAGATGAGTACAGTAGAGGTAGAGTACAGTTGAGTACATTAGAGGTAGAGTAGAGTGGAGCACAGTAGAGGTAGAGTAGAGTGGAGTACAGTAGTGGTAGGGTACAGTGGAGTAGAGTAGAGGTAGAGTACAGTGGAGTAGAGTAGAGATAGAGTACAGTGGAGCACAGCAGAGGTAGAGTACAGTGGATCACAGTAGAGATAGAGTACAGTGGAGTACAGTGGAGAACAGTAGAGGTATAGTACAGTGGAGCACAGTAGAGATAGATTACAGTGGAGTACAGTAGAGATAGAGTACAGTGGAGTACAGTAGAGGTAGAGTACAGTGGAGCACAGTAGAGGTAGAGTACAGTGGAGTATAGTTGAGGTGGACTACAGTGGAGTACAGTAGATGTAGAGTACAGTGGAGCACAGTAGAGATAGAGTACAGTGGGGTACAGTAGAAATAGAGTACATTGGAGCACAGTAGAGTAGAGTACAGTAGAGCACAGTAAAGGTAGAGTACAGTGGAGCACAGTAGAGATAGAGTACAGTGGAGTACAGTAGAGGAAGAGTACAGTGGAGTACAGTGGAGCATAGTAGAGGTGGAGTAAAGTAGAGTACAGTAGAGGTAGAGTACAGTGGAGTAAAATAGAGATAGAGTACAGTGGAGTAGAGTAGAGATAGAGTACAGTGGAGCACAGCAGAGGTAGAGTACAGTGGAGCACAGTAGAGATAGAGTACAGTGGAGCACAGTAGAGATAGAGTACAGTGGAGTACAGTAGAGGAAGAGTACAGTGGAGTACAGTGGAGCACAGTAGAGTTAGAGTGCAGTGGAGTACAGTAGAGGTAGAGTACAGTGGAGTAAAATAGAGATAGAGTACAGTGGATTAGAGTAGAGATAGAGTACAGTGGAGTATAGTTGAGGTAGAGTACAGTGGAGCACAGTGGAGGTAGAGTACAGTGGAGTATAGTTTAGGTAGACTACAGTGGAGTACAGTAGAGGTAGAGTACAGTGGAGCACAGTAGAGATAGAGTACAGTAGAGCAGAGTAGAGGTAGAGTACAGTGGAGGACTGTAGAGGTAGAGTACAGTGGAGCACTGTAGAGGTGGAGTACAGTGGAGTACAATAGAGGTAGAGTACAGTGGAGCACAGTAGAGATAGAGTACAGTAGAGCACAGTAGAGGTAGAGTACAGTGGAGCACAGTAGAGGTAGAGTACAGTGGAGTATAGTTGAGGTAGACTACAGTGGAGTACAGTAGAGGTAGAGTACAGTGGAGCTCAGTAGAGATAGAGTAGAGTAGAGCAGAGTAGAGGTAGAGTACAGTGGAGTACAGTAAATGTAGAGTAGAGTGGCGCATATTAGAGGTAGAGTAGAGTGGAGTACAGTAGAGGTAGAGTACAGTGGAGTACAGTAGAGGTAGATTACAGTGGAGCACAGTAGAGGTAGAGTACAGTGGGGTACAGTAGAAATAGAGTACAGTTGAGCACAATAGAGTAGAGTATAGTAGAGCACAGTAGAGGTAGAGTACAGTAGAGCAGAGTAGAGGTAGAATACAGTGGAGTACAGTAGAGGTAGAGTACAGTGGAGTACAGTAGAGGTAGAGTACAGTGGAGCACAGTATAGCTGGAGTACAGTGGAGTACAGTGGAGCACAGTAGAGGTGGAGTACAGTAGAGTAGAGTAGAGGTAGAGTACAGTGGAGTACAGTAGAGATAGAGTAGAGTGGATTAGTGTAGAGATAGAGTACAGTGGATTAGAGTAGAGATAGAGTACAGTGGAGTATAGTTGAGGTAGAGTACAGTGGAGCACAGTGGAGGTAGAGTACAGTGGAGTATAGTTTAGGTAGACTACAGTGGAGTACAGTAGAGGTAGAGTACATTGGAGCACAGTAGAGATAGAGTACAGTAGAGCACAGTAGAGGTAGAGTACAGTGGAGCACAGTAGAGCTAGAGTACAGTGGAGTACAGTGGAGCACAGTAGAGGTGGAGTACAGTAGAGTACAGTAGAGGTAGAGAACAGTACAGTACAGTAGAGGTAGAGTACAGTGGAGTACAGTGGAGGTAGAGTACAGTAGAGCACAGTAGAGGTAGAATACAGTGGAGTACAGTAGAGGTAGAGTACAGTGGAGTACAGTAGAGGTAGAGTACAGTGGAGTACAGTAGAGGCAGAGTACAGTGGAGCACAGTAGATGTAGAGTACAGTGGAGTACAGTAGAGGTAGAGTACAGTGGAGCACAGTAGAGCTGGAGTACAGTGGAGTACAGTAGAGGTAGAGTACAGTGGAGCACAGTAGAGGTAGAGTACAGTGGAGCACAGTAGAGCTGGAGTACAGTGGAGTATAGTAGAGGCAGAGTACAGTGGAGCACAGTAGATGTAGAGTACAGCGGAGTACAGTAGAGGTAGAGTACAGTGGAGCACAGTAGAGCTGGAGTACAGTGGAGTACAGTGGAGCACAGTAGAGGTGGAGTACATTAGAGTAGAGTAGAGTTAGAGTACAGTGGAGTACATTAGAGATAGAGTAGAGTGGAGTAGAGTAGAGATAGAGTACAGTGGATTAGAGTAGAGATAGAGTACAGTGGAGTATAGTTGAGGTAGAGTACAGTGGAGCACAGTGGAGGTAGAGTACAGTGGAGTATAGTTTAGGTAGACTACAGTGGAGTACCGTAGAGGTAGAGTACAGTGGAGCACAGTAGAGATAGAGTACAGTAGAGCAGAGTAGAGGTAGACTACAGTGGAGAAGAGTAGAGGTAGAGCACAGTGGAGCACTGTATAGGTAGAGTACAGTGGAGTACAGTAGAGATAGAGTACAGTGGAGCACAGTAGAGGTAGAGCAGAGTGGACCACAGTAGAGGTAGAGTACAGTGGAGTATATTAGAGGTAGAGTACACTAGAGCACAGTAGAGGTAGAGTACAGTGGAGTACAGTAGAGGTAGAGTACAGTGGAGTACAGTAGAGGTAGAGTACAGTGGAGCACAGTAGATGTAGAGTACAGTGGAGTACAGTAGAGGTAGAGTACAGTGGAGCACAGTAGAGCTGGAGTACAGTGGAGTACAGTGTAGCACAATAGAGTAGAGTATAGTAGAGCACAGTAGAGGTAGAGTACAGTAGAGCACAGTAGAGGTAGAATACAGTGGAGTACAGTAGAGGTAGAGTACAGTGGAGTACAGTAGAGGTAGAGTACAGTGGAGTACAGTAGAGGTAGAGTACAGTGGAGCACAGTAGATGTAGAGTACAGTGGAGTACAGTAGAGGTAGAGTACAGTGGAGCACAGTAGAGCTGGAGTACAGTGGAGTACAGTGGAGCACAGTAGAGGTGGAGTACAGTAGAGTAGAGCAGAGGTAGAGTACAGTGGAGTACAGTAGAGATAGAGTACAGTGGAGTAGAGTAGAGATAGAGTACAGTGGATTAGAGTAGAGATAGAGTACAGTGGAGTATAGTTGAGGTAGAGTACAGTGGAGCACAGTTGAGGTAGAGTACAGTGGAGTATAGATTAGGTAGACTACAGTGGAGTACAGTAGAGGTAGAGTACAGTGGAGCACAGTAGAGATAGAGTACAGTAGAGCAGAGTAGAGGTAGAGTACAGTGGAGTACAGTAGAGGTAGAGTACAGTGGAGCACTGTAGAGGTAGAGTACAGTGGAGTACAGTAGAGGTAGAGTACAGTGGAGCAGAGTAGAGATAGAGTACAGTAGAGCACAGTAGAGGTAGAGTACAGTGGAGCACAGTAGAGGAAGAGTACAGTGTAGTACAGTAGAGATAGAGTACAGTCGAGTACAGTAGAGATAGAGTACAGTCGAACACAGTAGAGATAAGTGCAGTGGAGTATAGTAGAGGTAGAGTACAGTGGAGCACAGTAGAGGTAGAGTACAGCTGAGCACAGTAGAGGTAGAGTAAAGTGGAGCACAGTAGAGGTAGAGTACAGTGGACTACAGTAGAGGTAGTGTACAGTGGAGCACAGTAGAGGTAGAGTACAGTGGAGCACAGTAGAGGTAGAGTACAGTGGAGCACATTAGATGTAGAGTACAGTGGAGTACAGTAGAGGTAGAGAACAGTGGAGCACAGTAGAGCTGGAGTACAGTGGAGTACAGTGGAGCACACTAGAGGTGGAGTACAGTAGAGTAGAGTAGAGTTAGAGTGCAGTGGAGTACAGTAGAGATAGAGTAGAGTGGAGTAGAGTAGAGATAGAGTACAGTGGATTAGAGTAGAGATAGAGTACAGTGGAGTATAGTTGAGGTAGAGTACAGTGGAGCACAGTGGAGGTAGAGTACAGTGGAGTATAGTTTAGGTAGACTACAGTGGAGTACAGTAGAGGTAGAGTACAGTGGAGTACAGTAGAGATAGAGTACAGTAGAGCAAAGTAGAGGTAGAGTACAGTGGAGTAGAGTAGAGGTAGAGCACAGTGGAGCACTGTAGAGGTAGAGTACAGTGGAGTACAGTAGAGATAGAGTACAGTGGAGCACAGTAGAGGTAGAGTACAGTGGAGAACAGTAGAGGTAGAGTATAGTGGAGCACAGTAGAGGTAGAGTACAGTGGAGTATAATAGAGGTAGAGTACACTAGAGCACAGTAGAGATAGAGTACAGTAGAGCACAGTAGAGGTAGAGTAGAGTGGAGTACAGTAGAGGTAGAGTACAGTGGAGAACAGTAAAGGTAGAGTACAGTGGAGTAGAGTAGAGATAGAGTACAGTGGAGAGCACAGCAGAGGTAGAGTACAGTGGATCACAGTAGAGATGGAGTACAGTGGAGTACAGTGGAGCACAGTAGAGGAATAGTACAGTGGAGCACAGTAGAGATAGATTACAGTGGAGTACAGTAGAGATAGAGTACAGTGGAGTACAGTAGAGGTAGAGCACAGTAGAGCAGAGTAGAGGTAGAGTACAGTGGAGTACAGTAGAGGTAGAGCACAGTGGAGCACTGTGGAGGTAGAGTACAGTGGAGTACAGAAGAGATAAAGTACAGTGGAGTAGAGTAGAGGTAGAGTACAGTGGAGCACAGTAGAGGTAGAGTACAGTGGAGCACAGTAGAGGTAGAGTACAGTGGAGTACAGTAGAGGTAGTGTACAGTGGAGGACAGTAGAGGTAGAGTACAGTGGAGCACAGTAGAGGTAGAGTACAGTGGGGTACAGTAGAAATAGAGTACAGTGGAGCAAACTAGAGAAGAGTACAGTAGAGCACAGTAGAGGTAGAGTACAGTGGAGCACAGTAGAGATAGAGTACAGTGGAGTACAGTAGAGGAAGAGTACAGTGGAGTACAGTGGAGCACAGTAGAGGTGGAGTACAGTAGAGTACAGTAGAGGTAGAGTACAGTGGAGTAAAATAGAGATAGAGTACAGTGGAGTAGAGATAGAGTACAGTGGAGCACAGCAGAGATAGAGTACAGTGGAGTACAGTGGAGCACAGTAGAGATAGAGTACAGTGGAGTACAGTAGAGGTAGAGTACAGTGGAGCACAGTAGAGGTAGAGTACAGTGAAGTACAGTAGAGATAGAGTACAGTAGAGCACAGTAGAGGTAGAATACAGTGGAGTACAGTAGAGGTAGAGTACAGTGGAGTACAGTAGAGGTAGAGTACAGTGGAGTACAGTAGAGGTAGAGTACAGTGGAGCACAGTAGATGTAGAGTACAGTGGAGTACAGTAGAGGTAGAGTACAGTGGAGCACAGTAGAGCTGGAGTACAGTGGAGTACAGTGGAGCACAGTAGAGGTGGAGTACAGTAGAGTAGAGTAGATGTAGAGTACAGTGGAGTACAGTAGAGATACAGTAGAGTGGAGTAGAGTAGAGATATAGTACAGTGGATTAGAGTAGAGATAGAGTACAGTGGAGTATAGTTGAGGTAGAGTACAGTGAAGCACAGTGGAGGTAGAGTAGAGTGGAGTATAGTTTAGGTAGACTACAGTGGAGTACAGTAGAGGTAGAGTACAGTGGAGCACAGTAGAGATAGAGTACAGTAGAGCAGAGTAGAGGTAGAGTACAGTGGAGTACAGTATAGATAGAGTACAGTGGAGCACTGTAGAGGTGGAGTACAGTGGAGTACAGTAGAGGTAGAGTACAGTGGAGCACAGTAGAGATAGAGTACAGTAGATCACAGTAGAGGTAGAGTACAGTGGAGCACAGTAGAGGTAGAGTACAGTGGAGTATAGTTGAGGTAGAGTACAGTGGAGCACAGTGGAGGTAGAGTACAGTGGAGTATAGTTTAGGTAGACTACAGTGGAGTACAGTAGAGGTAGAGTACAGTGGAGCACAGTAGAGATAGAGTACAGTAGAGCAGAGTAGAGGTAGAGTACAGTGGAGGACTGTAGAGGTAGAGTACAGTGGAGCACTGTAGAGGTGGAGTACAGTGGAGTACAGTAGAGGTAGAGTACAGTGGAGCACAGTAGAGATAGAGTACAGTAGAGCACAGTAGAGGTAGAGTACAGTGGAGCACAGTAGAGGTAGAGTACAGTGGAGTATAGTTGAGGTAGACTACAGTGGAGTACAGTAGAGGTAGAGTACAGTGGAGCTCATTAGAGATAGAGTAGAGTAGAGCAGAGTAGAGGTAGAGTACAGTGGAGTACAGTAAATGTAGAGTAGAGTGGCGCATATTAGAGGTAGAGTACAGTGGAGCACAGTAGAGGTAGAGTACAGTGGAGTATAGTAGAGGTAGAGTACAGTGGAGTACAGTAGAGGTAGAGTACAGTAGAGCAGAGTAGAGGTAGAGTACAGTGGATTAGAGTAGAGGTAGAGCAGAGTGGAGCACTGTAGAGGTAGAGTACAGTGGAGTACAGTAGAGGTAGAGTACAGTGGAGCACAGTAGAGGTAGAGTACAGTGGAGTACAGTAGAGGTAGTGTACAGTGGAGCACAGTAGAGGTAGAGTACAGTGGAGCACAGTAGAGTAGAGTACAGTAGAGCACAGTAAAGGTAGAGTACAGTGGAGCACAGTAGAGATAGAATACAGTGGAGTACAGTCGAGGAAGAGTACAGTGGAGTACAGTGGAGCACAGTAGAGGTGGAGTACAGTAGAGTACAGTAGAGGTAGAGAACAGTGGAGTACAATAGAGATAGAGTACAGTGGAGTAGAGTAGAGATAGAGTACAGTGGAGCACAGCAGAGGTAGAGTACAGTGAATCACAGTAGAGATAGAGTACAGCGGAGTACAGTGGAGCACAGTAGAGGTAGAGTACAGATGAGAACAGTAGAGATAGAGTACAGTGGAGTACAGTAGAGGTAGAGTACAGTGGAGCACAGTAGAGATAGAGTACAGTGGAGTACAGTAGAGGTAGAGTGCAGTGGAGCACAGTAGAGGTAGAGTACAGTGGAGTACAGTGGAGCACAGTAGAGGTGGAGTACAGTAGAGTACAGTAGAGGTAGAGAACAGTACAGTACAGTAGAGGTAGAGTACAGTGGAGTACAGTAGAGGTAGGGTACAGTAGAGCACAGTAGAGGTAGAATACAGTGGAGTACAGTAGAGGTAGAGTACAGTGGAGTACACTAGAGGTAGAGTACAGTGGAGTACAGTAGAGGTAGAGTACAGTGGAGCACAGTAGATGTAGAGTACAGTGGAGTACAGTAGAGGTAGAGTACAGTGGAGCACAGTAGAGCTAGAGGACAGTGGAGTACAGTGGAGCACAGTAGAGGTGGAGTAAAGTAGAGTAGAGTAGAGGTAGAGTACAGTGGAGTACAGTAGAGATAGAGTAGAGTGGAGTAGAGTAGAGATAGAGTACAGTGGAGTACAGTAGAGATAGAGTACAGTGGAGCACAGTAGAGGTAGAGCAGAGTGGACCACAGTAGAGGTAGAGTACAGTGGAGTATATTAGAGGTAGAGTACACTAGAGCACAGTAGAGGTAGAGTACAGTGGAGTACAGTAGAGGTAGAGTACAGTGGAGTACAGTAGAGGTAGAGTACAGTGGAGCACAGTAGATGTAGAGTACAGTGGAGTACAGTAGAGGTAGAGTACAGTGGAGCACAGTAGAGCTGGAGTACAGTGGAGTACAGTGTAGCACAATAGAGTAGAGTATAGTAGAGCACAGTAGAGGTAGAGTACAGTAGAGCACAGTAGAGGTAGAATACAGTGGAGTACAGTAGAGGTAGAGTACAGTGGAGTACAGTAGAGGTAGAGTACAGTGGAGTACAGTAGAGGTAGAGTACAGTGGAGCACAGTAGATGTAGAGTACAGTGGAGTACAGTAGAGGTAGAGTACAGTGGAGCACAGTAGAGCTGGAGTACAGTGGAGTACAGTGGAGCACAGTAGAGGTGGAGTACAGTAGAGTAGAGCAGAGGTAGAGTACAGTGGAGTACAGTAGAGATAGAGTACAGTGGAGTAGAGTAGAGATAGAGTACAGTGGATTAGAGTAGAGATAGAGTACAGTGGAGTATAGTTGAGGTAGAGTACAGTGGAGCACAGTTGAGGTAGAGTACAGTGGAGTATATATTAGGTAGACTACAGTGGAGTACAGTAGAGGTAGAGTACAGTGGAGCACAGTAGAGATAGAGTACAGTAGAGCAGAGTAGAGGTAGAGTACAGTGGAGTACAGTAGAGGTAGAGTACAGTGGAGCACTGTAGAGGTAGAGTACAGTGGAGTACAGTAGAGGTAGAGTACAGTGGAGCAGAGTAGAGATAGAGTACAGTAGAGCACAGTAGAGGTAGAGTACAGTGGAGCACAGTAGAGGAAGAGTACAGTGTAGTACAGTAGAGATAGAGTACAGTCGAGTACAGTAGAGATAGAGTACAGTCGAACACAGTAGAGATAAGTGCAGTGGAGTATAGTAGAGGTAGAGTACAGTGGAGCACAGTAGAGGTAGAGTACAGCTGAGCACAGTAGAGGTAGAGTAAAGTGGAGCACAGTAGAGGTAGAGTACAGTGGACTACAGTAGAGGTAGTGTACAGTGGAGCACAGTAGAGGTAGAGTACAGTGGAGCACAGTAGAGGTAGAGTACAGTGGAGCACATTAGATGTAGAGTACAGTGGAGTACAGTAGAGGTAGAGAACAGTGGAGCACAGTAGAGCTGGAGTACAGTGGAGTACAGTGGAGCACACTAGAGGTGGAGTACAGTAGAGTAGAGTAGAGTTAGAGTGCAGTGGAGTACAGTAGAGATAGAGTAGAGTGGAGTAGAGTAGAGATAGAGTACAGTGGATTAGAGTAGAGATAGAGTACAGTGGAGTATAGTTGAGGTAGAGTACAGTGGAGCACAGTGGAGGTAGAGTACAGTGGAGTATAGTTTAGGTAGACTACAGTGGAGTACAGTAGAGGTAGAGTACAGTGGAGTACAGTAGAGATAGAGTACAGTAGAGCAAAGTAGAGGTAGAGTACAGTGGAGTAGAGTAGAGGTAGAGCACAGTGGAGCACTGTAGAGGTAGAGTACAGTGGAGTACAGTAGAGATAGAGTACAGTGGAGCACAGTAGAGGTAGAGTACAGTGGAGAACAGTAGAGGTAGAGTATAGTGGAGCACAGTAGAGGTAGAGTACAGTGGAGTATAATAGAGGTAGAGTACACTAGAGCACAGTAGAGATAGAGTACAGTAGAGCACAGTAGAGGTAGAGTAGAGTGGAGTACAGTAGAGGTAGAGTACAGTGGAGAACAGTAAAGGTAGAGTACAGTGGAGTAGAGTAGAGATAGAGTACAGTGGAGAGCACAGCAGAGGTAGAGTACAGTGGATCACAGTAGAGATGGAGTACAGTGGAGTACAGTGGAGCACAGTAGAGGAATAGTACAGTGGAGCACAGTAGAGATAGATTACAGTGGAGTACAGTAGAGATAGAGTACAGTGGAGTACAGTAGAGGTAGAGCACAGTAGAGCAGAGTAGAGGTAGAGTACAGTGGAGTACAGTAGAGGTAGAGCACAGTGGAGCACTGTGGAGGTAGAGTACAGTGGAGTACAGAAGAGATAAAGTACAGTGGAGTAGAGTAGAGGTAGAGTACAGTGGAGCACAGTAGAGGTAGAGTACAGTGGAGCACAGTAGAGGTAGAGTACAGTGGAGTACAGTAGAGGTAGTGTACAGTGGAGGACAGTAGAGGTAGAGTACAGTGGAGCACAGTAGAGGTAGAGTACAGTGGGGTACAGTAGAAATAGAGTACAGTGGAGCAAACTAGAGAAGAGTACAGTAGAGCACAGTAGAGGTAGAGTACAGTGGAGCACAGTAGAGATAGAGTACAGTGGAGTACAGTAGAGGAAGAGTACAGTGGAGTACAGTGGAGCACAGTAGAGGTGGAGTACAGTAGAGTACAGTAGAGGTAGAGTACAGTGGAGTAAAATAGAGATAGAGTACAGTGGAGTAGAGATAGAGTACAGTGGAGCACAGCAGAGATAGAGTACAGTGGAGTACAGTGGAGCACAGTAGAGATAGAGTACAGTGGAGTACAGTAGAGGTAGAGTACAGCGGAGCACAGTAGAGGTAGAGTACAGTGAAGTACAGTAGAGATAGAGTACAGTAGAGCACAGTAGAGGTAGAATACAGTGGAGTACAGTAGAGGTAGAGTACAGTGGAGTACAGTAGAGGTAGAGTACAGTGGAGTACAGTAGAGGTAGAGTACAGTGGAGTACAGTAGAGGTAGAGTACAGTGGAGCACAGTAGATGTAGAGTACAGTGGAGTACAGTAGAGGTAGAGTACAGTGGAGCACAGTAGAGCTGGAGTACAGTGGAGTACAGTGGAGCACAGTAGAGGTGGAGTACAGTAGAGTAGAGTAGATGTAGAGTACAGTGGAGTACAGTAGAGATACAGTAGAGTGGAGTAGAGTAGAGATATAGTACAGTGGATTAGAGTAGAGATAGAGTACAGTGGAGTATAGTTGAGGTAGAGTACAGTGGAGCACAGTGGAGGTAGAGTAGAGTGGAGTATAGTTTAGGTAGACTACAGTGGAGTACAGTAGAGGTAGAGTACAGTGGAGCACAGTAGAGATAGAGTACAGTAGAGCAGAGTAGAGGTAGAGTACAGTGGAGTACAGTATAGATAGAGTACAGTGGAGCACTGTAGAGGTGGAGTACAGTGGAGTACAGTAGAGGTAGAGTACAGTGGAGCACAGTAGAGATAGAGTACAGTAGATCACAGTAGAGGTAGAGTACAGTGGAGCACAGTAGAGGTAGAGTACAGTGGAGTATAGTTGAGGTAGAGTACAGTGGAGCACAGTGGAGGTAGAGTACAGTGGAGTATAGTTTAGGTAGACTACAGTGGAGTACAGTAGAGGTAGAGTACAGTGGAGCACAGTAGAGATAGAGTACAGTAGAGCAGAGTAGAGGTAGAGTACAGTGGAGGACTGTAGAGGTAGAGTACAGTGGAGCACTGTAGAGGTGGAGTACAGTGGAGTACAGTAGAGGTAGAGTACAGTGGAGCACAGTAGAGATAGAGTACAGTAGAGCACAGTAGAGGTAGAGTACAGTGGAGCACAGTAGAGGTAGAGTACAGTGGAGTATAGTTGAGGTAGACTACAGTGGAGTACAGTAGAGGTAGAGTACAGTGGAGCTCATTAGAGATAGAGTAGAGTAGAGCAGAGTAGAGGTAGAGTACAGTGGAGTACAGTAAATGTAGAGTAGAGTGGCGCATATTAGAGGTAGAGTACAGTGGAGCACAGTAGAGGTAGAGTACAGTGGAGTATAGTAGAGGTAGAGTACAGTGGAGTACAGTAGAGGTAGAGTACAGTAGAGCAGAGTAGAGGTAGAGTACAGTGGATTAGAGTAGAGGTAGAGCAGAGTGGAGCACTGTAGAGGTAGAGTACAGTGGAGTACAGTAGAGGTAGAGTACAGTGGAGCACAGTAGAGGTAGAGTACAGTGGAGTACAGTAGAGGTAGTGTACAGTGGAGCACAGTAGAGGTAGAGTACAGTGGAGCACAGTAGAGTAGAGTACAGTAGAGCACAGTAAAGGTAGAGTACAGTGGAGCACAGTAGAGATAGAATACAGTGGAGTACAGTCGAGGAAGAGTACAGTGGAGTACAGTGGAGCACAGTAGAGGTGGAGTACAGTAGAGTACAGTAGAGGTAGAGAACAGTGGAGTACAATAGAGATAGAGTACAGTGGAGTAGAGTAGAGATAGAGTACAGTGGAGCACAGCAGAGGTAGAGTACAGTGAATCACAGTAGAGATAGAGTACAGCGGAGTACAGTGGAGCACAGTAGAGGTAGAGTACAGATGAGAACAGTAGAGATAGAGTACAGTGGAGTACAGTAGAGGTAGAGTACAGTGGAGCACAGTAGAGATAGAGTACAGTGGAGTACAGTAGAGGTAGAGTGCAGTGGAGCACAGTAGAGGTAGAGTACAGTGGAGTACAGTGGAGCACAGTAGAGGTGGAGTACAGTAGAGTACAGTAGAGGTAGAGAACAGTACAGTACAGTAGAGGTAGAGTACAGTGGAGTACAGTAGAGGTAGGGTACAGTAGAGCACAGTAGAGGTAGAATACAGTGGAGTACAGTAGAGGTAGAGTACAGTGGAGTACACTAGAGGTAGAGTACAGTGGAGTACAGTAGAGGTAGAGTACAGTGGAGCACAGTAGATGTAGAGTACAGTGGAGTACAGTAGAGGTAGAGTACAGTGGAGCACAGTAGAGCTAGAGGACAGTGGAGTACAGTGGAGCACAGTAGAGGTGGAGTAAAGTAGAGTAGAGTAGAGGTAGAGTACAGTGGAGTACAGTAGAGATAGAGTAGAGTGGAGTAGAGTAGAGATAGAGTACAGTGGATTAGAGTAGAGATAGAGTACAGTGGAGTATAGTTGAGGTAGAGTACAGTGGAGCACAGTGGAGGTAGAGTACAGTGGAGTATAGTTTAGGTAGACTACAGTGGAGTACAGTAGAGGTAGAGTACAGTGGAGCACAGTAGAGGTAGAGTACAGTGGAGTACAGTAGAGGTAGTGTACAGTGGAGCACAGTAGAGGTAGAGTACAGTGGAGCAGAGTAGAGGTAGAGTACAGTGGGGTACAGTAGAAATAGAGTACAGTGGAGCACAGTAGAGTAGAGTACAGTAGAGCACATTAGAGGTAGAGTACAGTGGAGCACAGTAGAGGTAGAGTACAGTTGAGTATAGTTGAGGTGGACTACAGTGGAGTACAGTAGAGGTAGAGTACAGTGGAGCACAGTAGAGATAGAGTACAGTAGAGCAGAGTAGAGGTAGAGTACAGTGAAGTACAGTATAGGTAGAGCACAGTAGAGCAGAGTAGAGGTAGAGTACAGTGGAGTACAGTAGAGGTAGAGCACAGTGGATCACTGTAGATGTAGAGTACAGTGGAGTACAGTAGAGATAGAGTACAGTGGAGCACAGTAGAGGTAGAGTACAGTGGAGCACAGTAGAGGTAGAGTACAGTGGAGCACAGTAGAGGTAGAGTACAGTGGAGTACAGTAGAGGTAGTGTACAGTGGAGCACAGTAGAGGTAGAGTACAGTGGAGCACAGTAGAGGTAGAGTACAGTGGGGTACAGTAGAAATAGAGTACAGTGCAGCACAATAGAGTAGAGTACAGTAGAGCACAGTAGAGGTAGAGTACAGTGGAGCACAGTAGAGATAGAGTACAGTGGAGTACAGTAGAGGAAGAGTACAGTGGAGTACAGTGGAGCACACTAGAGGTGGAGTACAGTAGAGTACAGTAGAGGTAGAGTACAGTGGAGTACAATAGAGATAGAGTACAGTGGAGTAGAGTAGAGATAGAGTACAGTGGAGCACAGCAGAGGTAGAGTACAGTGGATCACAGTAGAGATAGAGTACAGTGAAGTACAGTGGAGCACAGTAGAGGTAGAGTACAGTGGAGCACAGTAGAGGTAGAGTACAGTGGAGTATAATAGAGGTAGAGTACAGTAGAGCACAGTAGAGATAGAGTACAGTAGAGCAGAGTAGAGGTAGAATACAGTGGAGTACAGTAGAGGTAGAGTACAGTGGAGCACTGTAGAGGTGGAGTACAGTGGAGTACAGTAGAGGTAGAGTACAGTGGAGCACAGTAGAGATAGAGTACAGTAGAGCACAGTAGAGGTAGAGTACAGTGGAGCACAGTAGAGCTAGAGTACAGTGGAGTACAGTGGAGCACAGTAGAGGTAGAGTACAGTAGAGTAGAGTAGAGGTAGAGTACAGTGGAGTACAGTAGAGATAGAGTAGAGTGGAGTAGAGTAGAGGTAGATTACAGTGGAGCACACTAGAGGTAGAGTAGAGTGGAGCACAGTAGAGGTAGAGTACAGTGGAGTACAGTAGAGGTAGTGTACAGTGGAGCACAGTAGAGGTAGAGTACAGTGGAGCAAAGTAGAGGTAGAGTACAGTGGGGTACAGTAGAAATAGAGTACAGTGGAGCACAATAGATTAGAGTACAGTAGAGCACAGTAGAGGTAGAGTACAGTGGAGTACAGTAGAGATAGAGTACAGTGGAGCACAGTAGAGGTAGAGTACAGTGGAGCACAGTAGAGGTAGAGTAGAGTGGAGCACAGTAGAGGTAGAGTACAGTGGAATACAGAAGAGGTAGTGTACAGTGGAGCACAGTAGAGGTAGAGTACAGTGGAGCACAGTAGAGGTAGAGTACAGTGGAGTATAGTAGAGGTAGAGTACAGTAGAGCACAGTAAAGATAGAGTACAGTAGAGCACAGTAGAGATAGAGTACAGTGGAGCACAGTAGAGGAAGAGTACAGTGTAGTACAGTAGAGATAGAGTACAGTGGAGTAAAGTAGAGATAGAGTACAGTCGAACACAGTAGAGATAAGTAGAGTGGAGTATAGTAGAGGTAGAGTACAGTGGAGTACAGTAGAGGTAGAGTACAGTGGAGTACAGTAAAGGTAGAGTAGAGTGGATCACATTAGAGGTGGAGTAGAGAAGAGTAAAGTAGAGGTAGAGTACAGTGGAGTACATTAGAGGTAGAGTACAGTGGAGCACAGTAGAGGTAGAGTACAGTGGAGCACAGTAGAGGTAGAGTACAGTGGAGTATAGTAGAGGTAGAGTACAGTAGAGCACAGTAAAGATAGAGTACAGTAGAGCACAGTAGAGGAAGAGTACAATGTAGTACAGTAGAGATAGAGTACAGTGGATTAAAGTAGAGATAGAGTACAGTCGAACACAGTAGAGATAAGTGCAGTGGAGTATAAGAGAGGTAGAGTACAGTGGAGTACAGTAGAGGTAGAGTACAGTGGAGTACAGTAGAGGTAGAGTAGAGTGGAGCACATTAGAGGTGGAGTAGAGATGAGTACAGTAGAGGTAGAGTACAGTGAAGTACATTAGAGGTAGAGTACAGTGGAGCACAGTAGAGGTAGAGTAGAGTGGAGTACAGTAGAGGTAGAGTACAGTGGAGTAGAGTAGAGGTAGAGTACAGTGGAGTAGAGTAGAGATAGAGTACAGTGGAGCACAGCAGAGGTAGAGTACAGTGGATCACAGTAGAGATAGAGTACAGTGGAGTACAGTGGAGAACAGTAGAGGTATAGTACAGTGGAGCACAGTAGAGATAGATTACAGTGGAGTACAGTAGAGATAGAGTACAGTGGAGTACAGTAGAGGTAGAGTACAGTGGAGCACAGTAGAGGTAGAGTACAGTGGAGTATAGTTGAGGTGGACTACAGTGGAGTACAGTAGATGTAGAGTACAGTGGAGCACAGTAGAGATAGAGTACAGTGGGGTACAGTAGAAATAGAGTAAAGTGGAGCACAGTAGAGTAGAGTACAGTAGAGCACAGTAAAGGTAGAGTACAGTGGAGCACAGTAGAGATAGAGTACAGTGGAGTACAGTAGAGGAAGAGTACAGTGGAGTACAGTGGAGCACAGTAGAGGTGGAGTAAAGTAGAGTACAGTAGAGGTAGAGTACAGTGGAGTAAAATAGAGATAGAGTACAGTGGAGTAGAGTAGAGATAGAGTACAGTGGAGCACAGCAGAGGTAGAGTACAGTGGAGCACAGTAGAGATAGAGTACAGTGGAGCACAGTAGAGATAGAGTACAGTGGAGTACAGTAGAGGAAGAGTACAGTGGAGTACAGTGGAGCATAGTAGAGTTAGAGTGCAGTGGAGTACAGTAGAGGTAGAGTACAGTGGAGTAAAATAGAGATAGAGTACAGTGGATTAGAGTAGAGATAGAGTACAGTGGAGTATAGTTGAGGTAGAGTACAGTGGAGCACAGTGGAGGTAGAGTACAGTGGAGTATAGTTTAGGTAGACTACAGTGGAGTACAGTAGAGGTAGAGTACAGTGGAGCACAGTAGAGATAGAGTACAGTAGAGCAGAGTAGAGGTAGAGTACAGTGGATGACTGTAGAGGTAGAGTACAGTGGAGCACTGTAGAGGTGGAGTACAGTGGAGTACAATAGAGGTAGAGTACAGTGGAGCACAGTAGAGATAGAGTACAGTAGAGCACAGTAGAGGTAGAGTACAGTGGAGCACAGTAGAGGTAGAGTACAGTGGAGTATAGTTGAGGTAGACTACAGTGGAGTACAGTAGAGGTAGAGTACAGTGGAGCTCAGTAGAGATAGAGTAGAGTAGAGCAGAGTAGAGGTAGAGTACAGTGGAGTACAGTAAATGTAGAGTAGAGTGGCGCATATTAGAGGTAGAGTAGAGTGGAGTACAGTAGAGGTAGAGTACAGTGGAGTACAGTAGAGGTAGATTACAGTGGAGCACAGTAGAGGTAGAGTACAGTGGGGTACAGTAGAAATAGAGTACAGTTGAGCACAATAGAGTAGAGTATAGTAGAGCACAGTAGAGGTAGAGTACAGTAGAGCACAGTAGAGGTAGAATACAGTGGAGTACAGTAGAGGTAGAGTACAGTGGAGTACAGTAGAGGTAGAGTACAGTGGAGCACAGTATAGCTGGAGCACAGTGGAGTACAGTGGAGCACAGTAGAGGTGGAGTACAGTAGAGTAGAGTAGAGGTAGAGTACAGTGGAGTACAGTAGAGATAGAGTAGAGTGGATTAGAGTAGAGATAGAGTACAGTGGATTAGAGTAGAGATAGAGTACAGTGGAGTATAGTTGAGGTAGAGTACAGTGGAGCACAGTGGAGGTAGAGTACAGTGGAGTATAGTTTAGGTAGACTACAGTGGAGTACAGTAGAGGTAGAGTGCATTGGAGCACAGTAGAGATAGAGTACAGTAGAGCACAGTAGAGGTAGAGTACAGTGGAGCACAGTAGAGCTAGAGTACAGTGGAGTACAGTGGAGCACAGTAGAGGTGGAGTACAGTAGAGTACAGTAGAGGTAGAGAACAGTACAGTACAGTAGAGGTAGAGTACAGTGGAGTACAGTGGAGGTAGAGTACAGTAGAGCACAGTAGAGGTAGAATACAGTGGAGTACAGTAGAGGTAGAGTACAGTGGAGTACAGTAGAGGTAGAGTACAGTGGAGTACAGTAGAGGCAGAGTACAGTGGAGCACAGTAGATGTAGAGTACAGTGGAGTACAGTAGAGGTAGAGTACAGTGGAGCACAGTAGAGCTGGAGTACAGTGGAGTACAGTGGAGCACACTAGAGGTGGAGTACAGTAGAGTAGAGTAGAGTAGAGTTAGAGTACAGTGGAGTATAGTTGAGGTAGAGTACAGTGGAGCACAGTGGAGGTAGAGTACAGTGGAGTATAGTTTAGGTAGACTACAGTGGAGTACAGTAGAGGTAGAGTACAGTGGAGTACAGTAGAGATAGAGTACAGTAGAGCAAAGTAGAGGTAGAGTACAGTGGAGTAGAGTAGAGGTAGAGCACAGTGGAGCACTGTAGAGGTAGAGTACAGTGGAGTACAGTAGAGATAGAGTACAGTGGAGCACAGTAGAGGTAGAGTACAGTGGAGAACAGTAGAGGTAGAGTATAGTGGAGCACAGTAGAGGTAGAGTACAGTGGAGTATAATAGAGGTAGAGTACACTAGAGCACAGTAGAGATAGAGTACAGTAGAGCACAGTAGAGGTAGAGTACAGTGGAGTATAGTAGAGGTAGAGTACAGTGGAGTAGAGTAGAGGTAGAGTACAGTGGAGCACAGTAGATGTAGAGTACAGTGGAGCACAGTAGAGGTAGAGTAAAGGGGAGTATAGTTGAGGTAGACTACAGTGGAGTACAGTAGAGATAGAGTACAGTGGAGTACAGTAGAGATAGAGTACAGTAGAGCAGAGTAGAGGTAGAATACAGTGGAGTACAGTAGATGTAGATCACAGTGGAGCACTGTAGAGGTAGAGTAGAGTGGAGTACAGTAGAGGTAGAGTACAGTGGAGCACAGTAGAGGTAGAGTACAGTGGAGTACAGTAGAGATAGAGTACAGTCGAAAACAGTAGAGATAAGTGCAGTGGAGTATAGAAGAGGTAGAGTACAGTGGAGTAGAGTAGAGGTAGAGTACAGTGGAGTACAGTAGAGGTAGAGTAGAGTGGAGCACATTAGAGGTGGAGTAGAGAAGAGTACAGTAGAGGTAGAGTACAGTGGAGTACATTAGAGGTAGAGTACAGTGGAGCACAGTAGAGGTAGAGTAGAGTGGAGTACAGTAGAGGTAGAGTACAGTGGAGAACAGTAAAGGTAGAGTACAGTGGAGTAGAGTAGAGATAGAGTACAGTGGAGAGCACAGCAGAGGTAGAGTACAGTGGATCACAGTAGAGATGGAGTACAGTGGAGTACAGTGGAGCACAGTAGAGGAATAGTACAGTGGAGCACAGTAGAGATAGATTACAGTGGAGTACAGTAGAGATAGAGTACAGTGGAGTACAGTAGAGGTAGAGCACAGTAGAGCAGAGTAGAGGTAGAGTACAGTGGAGTACAGTAGAGGTAGAGCACAGTGGAGCACTGTGGAGGTAGAGTACAGTGGAGTACAGAAGAGATAAAGTACAGTGGAGTAGAGTAGAGGTAGAGTACAGTGGAGCACAGTAGAGGTAGAGTACAGTGGAGCACAGTAGAGGTAGAGTACAGTAGAGCACAGTAGAGGTAGAGTACAGTGGAGCACAGTAGAGATAGAGTACAGTGGAGTACAGTAGATGAAGAGTACAGTGGAGTACAGTGGAGCACAGTAGAGGTGGAGTACAGTAGAGTACAGTAGAGGTAGAGTACAGTGGAGTAAAATAGAGATAGAGTACAGTGGAGTAGAGTAGAGATAGAGTACAGTGGAGCACAGCAGAGATAGAGTACAGTGGAGTACAGTGGAGCACAGTAGAGATAGAGTACAGTGGAGTACAGTAGAGGTAGAGTACAGTGGAGCACAGTAGAGGTAGAGTACAGTGGAGTACAGTAGAGATAGAGTACAGTAGAGCACAGTAGAGGTAGAATACAGTGGAGTACAGTAGAGGTAGAGTACAGTGGAGTACAGTAGAGGTAGAGTACAGTGGAGTACAGTAGAGGTAGAGTACAGTGGAGCACAGTAGATGTAGAGTACAGTGGAGTACAGTAGAGGTAGAGTACAGTGGAGCACAGTAGAGCTGGAGTACAGTGGAGTACAGTGGAGCACAGTAGAGGTTGAGTACAGTAGAGTAGAGTAGATGTAGAGTACAGTGGAGTACAGTAGAGATACAGTAGAGTGGAGTAGAGTAGAGATAGAGTACAGTGGATTAGAGTAGAGATAGAGTACAGTGGAGTATAGTTGAGGTAGAGTACAGTGGAGCACAGTGGAGGTAGAGTAGAGTGGAGTATAGTTTAGGTAGACTACAGTGGAGTACAGTAGAGGTAGAGTACAGTGGAGCACAGTAGAGATAGAGTACAGTAGAGCAGAGTAGAGGTAGAGTACAGTGGAGTACAGTAGAGGTAGAGTACAGTGGAGCACTGTAGAGGTGGAGTACAGTGGAGTACAGTAGAGGTAGAGTACAGTGGAGCACAGTAGAGATAGAGTACAGTAGATCACAGTAGAGGTAGAGTACAGTGGAGCACAGTAGAGGTAGAGTACAGTGGAGTATAGTTGAGGTAGAGTACAGTGGAGCACAGTAGAGGTAGAATACAGTGGAGTACAGTAGAGGTAGAGTACAGTGGAGTAGAGTAGAGGTAGAGTACAGTGGAGTACAGTAGAGGTAGAGTACAGTGGAGCACAGTAGATGTAGAGTACAGTGGAGTACAGTAGAGGTAGAGTACAGTGGAGCACAGTAGATGTAGAGTACAGTGGAGTACAGTAGAGGTAGAGTACAGTGGAGCACAGTAGAGCTAGAGTACAGTGGAGTACAGTGGAGCAAAGTAGAGGTGGAGTACAGTAGAGTAGAGTAGAGGTAGAGTACAGTGGAGTACAGTAGAGATAGAGTAGAGTGGAGTATAGTTGAGGTAGAGTACAGTGGAGCACAGTGGAGGTAGAGTACAGTGGAGTATAGTTTAGGTAGATTACAGTGGAGCACAGTAGAGATAGAGTACAGTAGAGCAGAGTAGAGGTAGAGTACAGTGGAGGACAGTAGAGGTAGAGTACAGTGGAGCACTGTAGAGGTGGAGTACAGTGGAGTACAGTAGAGGTAGAGTACAGTGGAGCACAGTAGAGATAGAGTACAGTAGAGCACAGTAGAGGTAGAGTACAGTGGAGCACAGTAGAGGTAGAGTACAGTGGAGTATAGTTGAGGTAGACTACAGTGGAGTACAGTAGAGGTAGAGTACAGTGGAGCACAGTAGAGATAGAGTAGAGTAGAGCAGAGTAGAGGTAGAGTACAGTGGAGTACAGTAAAGGTAGAGTAGAGTGGAGCACATTAGAGGTAGAGTACAGTGGAGCACAGTAGATGTAGAGTACAGTGGAGTACAGTAGAGGTAGAGTACATGGGAGCACAGTAGAGCTAGAGTACAGTGGAGTACAGTGGAGGTAGAGTATAGTGGAGTACAGTAGAGATAGAGTACAGTAGAGCAGAGTAGAGGTAGAGTACAGTGGAGCACAGTAGAGGTAGAATAGAGTGGAGTATAGTTGAGGTAGACTACAGTGGAGTAGAGTAGAGGTGGAGTACAGTAGAGTATAGTAGTGGTAGAGTACAGTGGACTACAGTAGAGATAGAGTACAGTGGAGCACAGTAGAGATAAGTGCAGTGGAGTATAGTAGAGGTAGAGTACAGTGGAGTACAGTAGAGGTAGAGTACAGTGGGGTACAGTAGAAATAGAGTTCAGTGGAGCACAGTAGAGTAGAGTACAGTAGAGCACATTAGAGGTAGAGTACAGTGGAGCACAGTAGAGATAGAGTACACTAGAGCAGAGTAGAGGTAGAATACAGTGGAGTAGAGTAGAGGTAGAGTATAGTGGAGCACTGTAGAGGTGGAGTACAGTGGAGTACAGTAGAGGTAGAGTACAGTGGAGCACAGTAGAGATAGACTACAGTAGAGCACAGTAGAGGTAGAGTACAGTGGAGCACAGTAGAGCACAGTAGAGGTGGAGTACAGTAGAGTAGAGTAGAGGTAGAGTACAGTGGAGTACAGTAGAGATAGAGTAGAGTGGAGTAGAGTAGAGATAGAGTACAGTGGATTAGAGTAGAGATAGAGTACAGTGGGGTATAGTTGAGGTAGAGTACAGTGGAGCACAGTAGAGGTAGAGTACAGTGGAGTATAGTTGAGGTAGACTACAGTGGAGTACAGTAGAGGTAGAGTACAGTGGAGCACAGTAGAGATAGAGTACAGTAGAGCAGAGTAGAGGTAGAGTACAGTGGAGTACAGTAGAGGTAGAGTACAGTAGAACACTGTAGAGGTGGAGTACAGTGGAGTACAGTAGAGGTAGAGTACAGTGGAGCACAGTAGAGATAGAGTAAAATAGAGCAGAGTAGAGGTAGAGTACAGTGGAGTACAGTAGAGGTAGAGTACAATGGAGCATAGTAGAGATAGAGTACAGTAGAGCACAGTAGAGGTAGAGTACAGTGGAGTATAGTAGAGGTAGAGTACAGTGGAGCACAGTAGATGTAGAGTACAGTGGAGCACAGTAGAGCTGGATTACAGTGGAGTACAGTGGAGCACAGTAGAGGTGGAGTACAGTAGAGTAGAGTAGAGGTAGAGTACAGTGGAGTACAGTAGAGATAGAGTAGAGTGGAGTAGAGTAGAGATAGAGTACAGTGGATTAGAGTAGAGATAGAGTACAGTGGAGTATAGTTGAGGTAGAGTACAGTGGAGCACAGTGGAGGTAGAGTAGAGTGGAGTATAGTTTAGGTAGACTACAGTGGAGTACAGTAGAGGTAGAGTACAGTGGAGCACAGTAGAGATAGAGTACAGTAGAGCACAGTAGAGGTAGAGTACAGTGGAGCACAGTAGAGGTAGAGTACAGTGGAGTATAGTTGAGGTAGACTACAGTAGAGTACAGTAGAGGTAGAGTACAGTGGAGCACAGTAGAGATAGAGTAAAGTAGAGCAGAGTAGAGGTAGAGTACAGTGGAGTACAGTAGAGGTAGAGTAGAGTGGAGCACATTAGAGGTGGAGTAGAGTAGAGTACAGTAGAGGTAGAGTACAGTGGAGCACAGTAGAGATAGAGTAAAATAGAGCAGAGTAGAGGTAGAGTACAGTGGAGTACAGTAGAGGTAGAGTACAATGGAGCATAGTAGAGATAGAGTACAGTAGAGCACAGTAGAGGTAGAGTACAGTGGAGTATAGTAGAGGTAGAGTACAGTGGAGCACAGTAGATGTAGAGTACAGTGGAGCACAGTAGAGCTGGATTACAGTGGAGTACAGTGGAGCACAGTAGAGGTGGAGTACAGTAGAGTAGAGTAGAGGTAGAGTACAGTGGAGTACAGTAGAGATAGAGTAGAGTGGAGTAGAGTAGAGATAGAGTACAGTGGATTAGAGTAGAGATAGAGTACAGTGGAGTATAGTTGAGGTAGAGTACAGTGGAGCACAGTGGAGGTAGAGTAGAGTGGAGTATAGTTTAGGTAGACTACAGTGGAGTACAGTAGAGGTAGAGTACAGTGGAGCACAGTAGAGATAGAGTACAGTAGAGCACAGTAGAGGTAGAGTACAGTGGAGCACAGTAGAGGTAGAGTACAGTGGAGTATAGTTGAGGTAGACTACAGTAGAGTACAGTAGAGGTAGAGTACAGTGGAGCACAGTAGAGATAGAGTACAGTAGAGCAGAGTAGAGGTAGAGTACAGTGGAGTACAGTAGAGGTAGAGTAGAGTGGAGCACATTAGAGGTGGAGTAGAGTAGAGTACAGTAGAGGTAGAGTACAGTGGAGCACAGTAGAGATAGAGTACAGAAGAGCACAGTAGAGGTAGAGTACAGTGGAGCACAGTAGAGGTAGAGTAGAGTGGAGCACAGTAGAGGTAGAGTACAGTGGAGTATAGAAGAGGTAGTGTACAGTGGAGCACAGTAGAGGTAGAGTACAGTGGAGCACAGTAGAGGTAGAGTACAGTGGAGTATAGTAGAGGTAGAGTACAGTAGAGCACAGTAGAGATAGAGTACAGTGGAGCACAGTAGAGGAAGAGTACAGCGTAGTACAGAAGAGATAGAGTACAGTGGAGCACAGTAGAGGTAGAGTACAGTGGAGTATAGTTGAGGTAGACTACAGTGGAGTACAGTAGAGGTAGAGTACAGTGGAGCACAGTAGAGATAGAGTAGAGTAGAGCAGAGTAGAGGTAGAGTACAGTGGAGTACAGTAAAGGTAGAGTAGAGTGGAGCACATTAGAGGTAGAGTACAGTGGAGCACAGTAGATGTAGAGTACAGTGGAGTACAGTAGAGGTAGAGTACATGGGAGCACAGTAGAGCTAGAGTACAGTGGAGTACAGTGGAGGTAGAGTATAGTGGAGTACAGTAGAGATAGAGTACAGTAGAGCAGAGTAGAGGTAGAGTACAGTGGAGCACAGTAGAGGTAGAATAGAGTGGAGTATAGTTGAGGTAGACTACAGTGGAGTAGAGTAGAGGTGGAGTACAGTAGAGTATAGTAGTGGTAGAGTACAGTGGACTACAGTAGAGATAGAGTACAGTGGAGCACAGTAGAGATAAGTGCAGTGGAGTATAGTAGAGGTAGAGTACAGTGGAGTACAGTAGAGGTAGAGTACAGTGGGGTACAGTAGAAATAGAGTTCAGTGGAGCACAGTAGAGTAGAGTACAGTAGAGCACATTAGAGGTAGAGTACAGTGGAGCACAGTAGAGATAGAGTACACTAGAGCAGAGTAGAGGTAGAATACAGTGGAGTAGAGTAGAGGTAGAGTACAGTGGAGCACTGTAGAGGTGGAGTACAGTGGAGTACAGTAGAGGTAGAGTACAGTGGAGCACAGTAGAGATAGACTACAGTAGAGCACAGTAGAGGTAGAGTACAGTGGAGCACAGTAGAGCACAGTAGAGGTGGAGTACAGTAGAGTAGAGTAGAGGTAGAGTACAGTGGAGTACAGTAGAGATAGAGTAGAGTGGAGTAGAGTAGAGATAGAGTACAGTGGATTAGAGTAGAGATAGAGTACAGTGGGGTATAGTTGAGGTAGAGTACAGTGGAGCACAGTAGAGGTAGAGTACAGTGGAGTATAGTTGAGGTAGACTACAGTGGAGTACAGTAGAGGTAGAGTACAGTGGAGCACAGTAGAGATAGAGTACAGTAGAGCAGAGTAGAGGTAGAGTACAGTGGAGTACAGTAGAGGTAGAGTACAGTAGAACACTGTAGAGGTGGAGTACAGTGGAGTACAGTAGAGGTAGAGTACAGTGGAGCACAGTAGAGATAGAGTAAAATAGAGCAGAGTAGAGGTAGAGTACAGTGGAGTACAGTAGAGGTAGAGTACAATGGAGCATAGTAGAGATAGAGTACAGTAGAGCACAGTAGAGGTAGAGTACAGTGGAGTATAGTAGAGGTAGAGTACAGTGGAGTACAGTAGAGGTAGATTACAGTGGATCACAGTAGAGGTAGAGTACAGTGGAGTATATTTGAGGTAGACTACAGTGGAGTGCAGTAGAGGTAGAGTACAGTGGAGCACAGTAGAGATAGAGTACATTAGAGCAGAGTAGAGGTAGAGTACAGTGGAGTACAGTAGAGGTAGAGAACAGTAGAGCAGAGTAGAGGTAGAGTACAGTGGAGTACAGTAGAGGTAGAGCACAGTGGAGCACTGTAGAGGTAGAGTACAGTGGAGTACAGTAGAGATAGAGTACAGTGGAGCACAGTAGAGGTAGAGTACAGTGGAGCACAGTAGAGGTAGAGTACAGTGGAGCACAGTAGAGGTAGAGTACAGTGGAGCACAGTAGAGGTAGTGTACAGTGGAGCACAGTAGAGGTAGAGTACAGTGGAGCACAGTAGAGGTAGAGTACAGTGGGGTACAGTAGAAATAGAGTTCAGTGGAGCACAGTAGAGTAGAGTACAGTAGAGCACATTAGAGGTAGAGTACAGTGGAGCACAGTAGAGATAGAGTACAGTGGATTAGAGTAGAGATAGAGTACAGTGGAGTACAGTAGAGGTAGAGTACAGTGGAGCACAGTAGAGATAGAGTACAGTAGAGCAGAGTAGAGGTAGAGTACAGTGGAGTACAGTAGAGGTAGAGTACAGTAGAACACTGTAGAGGTGGAGTACAGTGGAGTACAGTAGAGGTAGAGTACAGTGGAGCACAGTAGAGATAGAGTAAAATAGAGCAGATTAGAGGTAGAGTACAGTGGAGTACAGTAGAGGTAGAGTACAATGGAGCATAGTAGAGATAGAGTACAGTAGAGCAGAGTAGAGGTAGAGTACAGTGGAGTAGAGTAGAGGTAGAGCAGAGTGGAGCACTGTAGAGGTAGAGTACAGTGGAGTACAGTAGAGGTAGTGTACAGTGGAGCACAGTAGAGGTAGAGTACAGTGGAGCACAGTAGAGTAGAGTACAGTAGAGCACAGTAAAGGTAGAGTACAGTGGAGCACAGTAGAGATAGAGTACAGTGGAGTACAGTCGAGGAAGAGTACAGTGGAGTACAGTGGAGCACAGTAGAGATAGAGTACAGTGGAGTACAGTCGACGAAGAGTACAGTGGAGTACAGTGGAGCACAGTAGAGGTGGAGTACAGTAGAGTACAGTAGAGGTAGAGTACAGTGGAGTACAATAGAGATAGAGTACAGTGGAGTAGAGTAGAGATAGAGTACAGTGGAGCACAGCAGAGGTAGAGTACAGTGAATCACAGTAGAGATAGAGTACAGTGGAGTACAGTGGAGCACAGTAGAGGTAGAGTACAGATGAGAACAGTAGAGATAGAGTACAGTGGAGTACAGTAGAGGTAGAGTAGAGTGGAGCACATTAGAGGTGGAGTAGAGATGAGTACAGTAGAGGTAGAGTACAGTGGAGTACATTAGAGGTAGAGTACAGTGGAGCACAGTAGAGGTAGAGTAGAGTGGAGTACAGTAGAGGTAGAGTACAGTGGAGTACAGTAGAGGTAGAGTACAGTGGAGTAGACTAGAGATAGAGTACAGTGGAGCACAGTAGAGGTATAGTACAGTGGAGCACAGTAGAGATAGATTACAGTGGAGTACAGTAGAGATAGAGTACAGTGGAGTACAGTAGAGGTAGAGTACAGTGGAGCACAGTAGAGGTAGAGTACAGTGGAGTATAGTTGAGGTGGACTACAGTGGAGTACAGTAGAGGTAGAGTACAGTGGAGCACAGTAGAGATAGAGTACAGTAGAGCAGAGTAGAGGTAGAGTACAGTGGAGTACAGTAGAGGTAGAGTACAGTAGAACACTGTAGAGGTGGAGTACAGTGGAGTACAGTAGAGGTAGAGTACAGTGGAGCACAGTAGAGATAGAGTAAAATAGAGCAGAGTAGAGGTAGAGTACAGTGGAGTACAGTAGAGGTAGAGTACAATGGAGCATAGTAGAGATAGAGTACAGTAGAGCACAGTAGAGGTAGAGTACAGTGGAGTATAGTAGAGGTAGAGTACAGTGGAGTACAGTAGAGGTAGATTACAGTGGATCACAGTAGAGGTAGAGTACAGTGGAGTATATTTGAGGTAGACTACAGTGGAGTGCAGTAGAGGTAGAGTACAGTGGAGCACAGTAGAGATAGAGTACATTAGAGCAGAGTAGAGGTAGAGTACAGTGGAGTACAGTAGAGGTAGAGAACAGTAGAGCAGAGTAGAGGTAGAGTACAGTGGAGTACAGTAGAGGTAGAGCACAGTGGAGCACTGTAGAGGTAGAGTACAGTGGAGTACAGTAGAGATAGAGTACAGTGGAGCACAGTAGAGGTAGAGTACAGTGGAGCACAGTAGAGGTAGAGTACAGTGGAGCACAGTAGAGGTAGAGTACAGTGGAGCACAGTAGAGGTAGTGTACAGTGGAGCACAGTAGAGGTAGAGTACAGTGGAGCACAGTAGAGGTAGAGTACAGTGGGGTACAGTAGAAATAGAGTTCAGTGGAGCACAGTAGAGTAGAGTACAGTAGAGCACATTAGAGGTAGAGTACAGTGGAGCACATTAGAGATAGAGTACAGTGGATTAGAGTAGAGATAGAGTACAGTGGGGTATAGTTGAGGTAGAGTACAGTGGAGCACAGTAGAGGTAGAGTACAGTGGAGTATAGTTGAGGTAGACTACAGTGGAGTACAGTAGAGGTAGAGTACAGTGGAGCACAGTAGAGATAGAGTACAGTAGAGCAGAGTAGAGGTAGAGTACAGTGGAGTACAGTAGAGGTAGAGTACAGTAGAACACTGTAGAGGTGGAGTACAGTGGAGTACAGTAGAGGTAGAGTACAGTGGAGCACAGTAGAGATAGAGTAAAATAGAGCAGATTAGAGGTAGAGTACAGTGGAGTACAGTAGAGGTAGAGTACAATGGAGCATAGTAGAGATAGAGTACAGTAGAGCAGAGTAGAGGTAGAGTACAGTGGAGTAGAGTAGAGGTAGAGCAGAGTGGAGCACTGTAGAGGTAGAGTACAGTGGAGTACAGTAGAGGTAGAGTACAGTGGAGCACAGTAGAGGTAGAGTACAGTGGAGTACAGTAGAGGTAGTGTACAGTGGAGCACAGTAGAGGTAGAGTACAGTGGAGCACAGTAGAGTAGAGTACAGTAGAGCACAGTAAAGGTAGAGTACAGTGGAGCACAGTAGAGATAGAGTACAGTGGAGTACAGTCGAGGAAGAGTACAGTGGAGTACAGTGGAGCACAGTAGAGATAGAGTACAGTGGAGTACAGTCGACGAAGAGTACAGTGGAGTACAGTGGAGCACAGTAGAGGTGGAGTACAGTAGAGTACAGTAGAGGTAGAGTACAGTGGAGTACAATAGAGATAGAGTACAGTGGAGTAGAGTAGAGATAGAGTACAGTGGAGCACAGCAGAGGTAGAGTACAGTGAATCACAGTAGAGATAGAGTACAGTGGAGTACAGTGGAGCACAGTAGAGGTAGAGTACAGATGAGAACAGTAGAGATAGAGTACAGTGGAGTACAGTAGAGGTAGAGTAGAGTGGAGCACATTAGAGGTGGAGTAGAGATGAGTACAGTAGAGGTAGAGTACAGTGGAGTACATTAGAGGTAGAGTACAGTGGAGCACAGTAGAGGTAGAGTAGAGTGGAGTACAGTAGAGGTAGAGTACAGTGGAGTACAGTAGAGGTAGAGTACAGTGGAGTAGACTAGAGATAGAGTACAGTGGAGCACATTAGAGGTATAGTACAGTGGAGCACAGTAGAGATAGATTACAGTGGAGTACAGTAGAGATAGAGTACAGTGGAGTACAGTAGAGGTAGAGTACAGTGGAGCACAGTAGAGGTAGAGTACAGTGGAGTATAGTTGAGGTGGACTACAGTGGAGTACAGTAGAGGTAGAGTACAGTGGAGCACAGTAGAGATAGAGTACAGTAGAGCAGAGTAGAGGTAGAGTACAGTGAAGTACAGTATAGGTAGAGCACAGTAGAGCAGAGTAGATGTAGAGTACAGTGGAGTACAGTAGAGGTAGAGCACAGTGGATCACTGTAGAGGTAGAGTACAGTGGAGTACAGTAGAGATAGAGCACAGTGGAGCACAGTAGAGGTAGAGTACAGTGGAGCACAGTAGAGGTAGAGTACAGTGGAGCACAGTAGAGGTAGAGTACAGTGGAGTACAGTAGAGGTAGTGTACAGTGGAGCACAGTAGAGGTAGAGTACAGTGGAGCACAGTAGAGGTAGAGTAGAGTGGAGCACATTAGAGGTGGAGTAGAGAAGAGTACAGTAGAGGTAGAGTACAGTGGAGTACATTAGAGGTAGAGTACAGTGGAGCAGAGTAGAGGTAGAGTAGAGTGGAGTACAGTAGAGGTAGAGTACAGTGGAGTACAGTAGAGGTAGAGTACAGTGGATTAGAGTAGAGATAGAGTACAGTGGAGCACAGCAGAGGTAGAGTACAGTGGATCACGGTAGAGATAGAGTACAGTGGACTACAGTGGAGCACAGTAGAGGTATAGTACAGTGGAGCACAGTAGAGATAGATTACAGTGGAGTACAGTAGAGATAGAGCACAGTAGAGCAGAGTAGAGGTAGAGTACAGTGGAGTACAGTAGAGGTAGAGCACAGTGGATCACTGTAGAGGTAGAGTACAGTGGAGTACAGTAGAGATAGAGCACAGTGGAGCACAGTAGAGGTAGAGTACAGTGGAGCACAGTAGAGGTAGAGTACAGTGGAGCACAGTAGAGGTAGAGTACAGTGGAGTACAGCAGAGGTAGTGTACAGTGGAGCACAGTAGAGGTAGAGTACAGTGGAGCACAGTAGAGGTAGAGTACAGTGGGGTACAGTAGAAATAGAGTACATTGGAGCAAAATAGAGTAGAGTACAGTTGAGCACAGTAGAGGTAGAGTACAGTGGAGCACAGTAGAGATAGAGTACAGTGGAGTACAGTAGAGTAAGAGTACAGTGGAGTACAGTGGAGCACACTAGAGGTGGAGTACAGTAGAGTACAGTAGAGGTAGAGTAAAGTGGAGTACAATAGAGATAGAGTACAGTGGAGTAGAGTAGAGATAGAGTACAGTGGAGCACAGCAGAGGTAGAGTACAGTGGATCACAGTAGAGATAGAGTACAGTGAAGTACAGTGGAGCACAGTAGAGGTAGAGTACAGTGGAGAACAGTAGAGATAGAGTACAGTGGAGTACAGTAGAGGTAGAGTACAGTGGAGCACAGTAGAGATAGAGTAGAGTGGAGTACAGTAGAGGTAGAGTACAGTGGAGCACAGTAGAAATAGAGTACAGTGGAGTATAGTTGAGGTAGACTACAGAGGAGTACAGTAGAGGTAGAGTACAGTGGAGCACAGTAGAGGTAGTGTACAGTGGAGCACAGTAGAGGTAGAGTACAGTGGAGCACAGTAGAGGTAGAGTACAGTGGGGTACAGTAGAAATAGAGTACAGTGGAGCACAGTAGAGTAGAGTACAGTAGAGCACAGTAGAGGTAGAGTACAGTGGAGCACAGTAGAGATAGAGTACAGTGGAGTACAGTAGAGGAAGAGTACAGTGGAGTACAGTGGAGCACAGTAGAGGTGGAGTACAGTAGAGTACACTAGAGGTAGAGTACAGTGGAGTAAAATAGAGATAGAGTACAGTGGAGTAGAGTAGAGATAGAGTACAGTGGAGCACAGCAGAGGTAGAGTACAGTGGATCACAGTAGAGATAGAGTACAGTGGAGTACAGTGGAGCACAGTAGAGGTAGAGTACATTGGAGAACAGTAGAGATAGAGTACAGTGGAGTAGAGTAGAGATAGAGTACAGTGGAGCACAGCAGAGGTAGAGTACAGTGGATCACAGTAGAGATAGAGTACAGTGGAGTACAGTGGAGCACAGTAGAGGTAGAGTACAGTGGAGAACAGTAGAGATAGAGTACAGTGGAGTACAGTAGAGGTAGAGTACAGTGGAGCACAGTAGAGATAGAGTACAGTGGAGTACAGTAGAGGTAGAGTGCAGTGGAGCACAGTAGAGGTAGAGTACAGTGGAGTACAGTGGAGCACAGTAGAGGTGGAGTACAGTAGAGTACAGTAGAGGTAGAGAACAGTACAGTACAGTAGAGGTAGAGTACAGTGGAGTACAGTAGAGGTAGGGTACAGTAGAGCACAGTAGAGGTAGAATACAGTGGAGTACAGTAGAGGTAGAGTACAGTGGAGTACAGTAGAGGTAGAGTACAGTGGAGTACAGTAGAGGTAGAGTACAGTGGAGCACAGTAGATGTAGAGTACAGTGGAGTACAGTAGAGGTAGAGTACAGTGGAGCACAGTAGAGCTAGAGTACAGTGGAGTACAGTAGAGCACAGTAGAGGTGGAGTACAGTAGAGTAGAGTAGAGGTAGAGTACAGTGGAGTACAGTAGAGATAGAGTAGAGTGGAGTAGAGTAGAGATAGAGTACATTGGATTAGAGTAGAGATAGAGTACAGTGGAGTATAGTTGAGGTAGAGTACAGTGGAGCACAGTGGAGGTAGAGTACAGTGGAGTATAGTTTAGGTAGACTACAGTGGAGTACAGTAGAGGTAGAGTACAGTGGAGCACAGTAGAGATAGAGTACAGTAGAGCAGAGTAGAGGTAGAGTACAGTGGAGGACAGTAGAGGTAGAGTACAGTGGAGCACTGTAGAGGTGGAGTACAGTGGAGTACAGTAGAGGTAGAGTACAGTGGAGCACAGTAGAGATAGAGTACAGTAGAGCACAGTAGAGGTAGAGTACAGTGGAGCACAGTAGAGGTACAGTGGAGTGGAGTACAGTAGAGGTAGAGTACAGTGGAGCACAGTAGAGGTAGAGTACAGTGGAGTACAGTGGAGCACAGTAGAGGTGGAGTACAGTAGAGTACAGTAGATGTAGAGAACAGTACAGTGCAGTAGAGGTAGAGTACAGTGGAGTACAGTAGAGGTAGAGTACAGTAGAGCACAGTAGAGGTAGAATACAGTGGAGTACAGTAGAGGTAGAGTACAGTGGAGTAGAGTAGAGGTAGAGTACAGTGGAGTACAGTAGAGGTAGAGTACAGTGGAGCACAGTAGATGTAGAGTACAGTGGAGTACAGTAGAGGTAGAGTACAGTGGAGTACAGTAGAGATAGAGTAGAGTGGAGTATAGTTGAGGTAGAGTACAGTGGAGCACAGTGGAGGTAGAGTACAGTGGAGTATAGTTTAGGTAGACTACAGTGGAGTACAGTAGAGGTAGATTACAGTGGAGCACAGTAGAGATAGAGTACAGTAGAGCAGAGTAGAGGTAGAGTACAGTGGAGGACAGTAGAGGTAGAGTACAGTGGAGCACTGTAGAGGTGGAGTACAGTAGAGCACAGTAGAGGTAGAGTACAGTGGAGCACAGTAGAGGTAGAGTACAGTGGAGTATAGTTGAGGTAGACTACAGTGGAGTACAGTAGAGATAGAGTACAGTGGAGCACAGTAGAGATAGAGTAGAGTAGAGCAGAGTAGAGGTAGAGTACAGTGGAGTACAGTAAAGGTAGAGTAGAGTGGAGTATAGTTGAGGTAGACTACAGTGGAGTAGAGTAGAGGTGGAGTACAGTAGAGTATAGTAGTGGTAGAGTACAGTGGACTACAGTAGAGATAGAGTACAGTGGAGCACAGTAGAGATAAGTGCAGTGGAGTATAGTAGAGGTAGAGTACAGTGGAGTACAGTAGAGGTAGAGTACAGCTGAGCACAGTAGAGGTAGAGTAGAGTGGAGCACAGTAGAGGTAGAGTACAGTGGACTACAGTAGAGGTAGTGTACAGTGGAGCACAGTAGAGGTAGAGTACAGTGGAGCACAATAGAGGTAGAGTACAGTGGAGTATAATAGAGGTAGAGTACAGTAGAGCACAGTAGAGATAGAGTACACTAGAGCAGAGTAGAGGTAGAATACAGTGGAGTAGAGTAGAGGTAGAGTACAGTGGAGCACTGTAGAGGTAGAGTACAGTGGGGTACAGTAGAAATAGAGTACAGTGGAGCACAGTAGAGTAGAGTACAGTAGAGCACAGTAGAGGTAGAGTACAGTGGGGTACAGTAGAAATAGAGTACAGTGGAGCACAGTAGAGTAGAGTACAGTAGAGCACAGTAGAGGTAGAGTACAGTGGAGCACAGTAGAGGTAGAGTACAGTGGAGCACAGTAGAGGTAGAGTACAGTGGGGTACAGTAGAAATAGAGTACAGTGGAGCACAGTAGAGTAGAGTACAGTAGAGCACAGTAGAGGTAGAGTACAGTGGAGCACAGTAGAGATAGAGTACAGTGGAGTACAGTAGAGGAAGAGTACAGTGGAGTACAGTGGAGCACAGTAGAGGTGGTGTACAGTAGAGTACACTAGAGGTAGAGTACAGTGGAGTAAAATAGAGATAGAGTACAGTGGAGTAGAGTAGAGATAGAGTACAGTGGAGCACAGCAGAGGTAGAGTACAGTGGATCACAGTAGAGATAGAGTACAGTGGAATACAGTGGAGCACAGTAGAGGTAGAGTACAGTGGAGCACAGTAGAGGTAGAGTACAGTGGAGAACAGTAGAGATAGAGTACAGTGGAGTACAGTAGAGGTAGAGTACAGTGGAGCACAGTAGAGATAGAGTACAGTGGAGTACAGTAGAGGTAGAGTACAGTGGAGCACAGTAGAGGTAGAGTACAGTGGAGTACAGTGGAGCACAGTAGAGGTGGAGTACAGTAGAGTACAGTAGATGTAGAGAACAGTACAGTGCAGTAGAGGTAGAGTACAGTGGAGTACAGTAGAGGTAGAGTACAGTAGAGCACAGTAGAGGTAGAATACAGTGGAGTACAGTAGAGGTAGAGTACAGTGGAGTAGAGTAGAGGTAGAGTACAGTGGAGTACAGTAGAGGTAGAGTACAGTGGAGCACAGTAGATGTAGAGTACAGTGGAGTACAGTAGAGGTAGAGTACAGTGGAGCACAGTAGAGCTAGAGTACAGTGGAGTACAGTGGAGCACAGTAGAGGTGGAGTACAGTAGAGTAGAGTAGAGGTAGAGTACAGTGGAGTACAGTAGAGATAGAGTAGAGTGGAGTATAGTTGAGGTAGAGTACAGTGGAGCACAGTGGAGGTAGAGTACAGTGGAGTATAGTTTAGGTAGACTACAGTGGAGTACAGTAGAGGTAGAGTACAGTGGAGCACAGTAGAGATAGAGTACAGTAGAGCAGAGTAGAGGTAGAGTACAGTGGAGGACAGTAGAGGTAGAGTACAGTGGAGCAGTGTAGAGGTGGAGTACAGTGGAGTACAGTAGAGGTAGAGTACAGTGGAGCACAGTAGAGATAGAGTACAGTGGAGCACAGTAGAGATAGAGTAGAGTAGAGCAGAGTAGAGGTAGAGTACAGTGGAATACAGTAAAGGTAGAGTAGAGTGGAGCACATTAGAGGTAGAGTACAGTGGAGCACAGTAGATGTAGAGTACAGTGGAGTACAGTAGAGGTAGAGTACATGGGAGCACAGTAGAGCTAGAGTACAGTGGAGTACAGTGGAGGTAGAGTATAGTGGAGTACAGTAGAGATAGAGTACAGTAGAGCAGAGTAGAGGTAGAGTACAGTGGAGCACAGTAGAGGTAGAATAGAGTGGAGTATAGTTGAGGTAGACTACAGTGGAGTAGAGTAGAGGTGGAGTACAGTAGAGTATAGTAGTGGTAGAGTACAGTGGACTACAGTAGAGATAGAGTACAGTGGAGCACAGTAGAGATAAGTGCAGTGGAGTATAGTAGAGGTAGAGTACAGTGGAGTACAGTAGAGGTAGAGTACAGCTGAGCACAGTAGAGGTAGAGTAGAGTGGAGCACAGTAGAGGTTGAGTACAGTGGACTACAGTAGAGGTAGTGTACAGTGGAGCACAGTAGAGGTAGAGTACAGTGGAGCACAATAGAGGTAGAGTACAGTGGAGTATAATAGAGGTAGAGTACAGTAGAGCACAGTAGAGATAGAGTACACTAGAGCAGAGTAGAGGTAGAATACAGTGGAGTAGAGTAGAGGTAGAGTACAGTGGAGCACTGTAGAGGTGGAGTACAGTGGAGTACAGTAGAGGTAGAGTACAGTGGAGCACAGTAGAGATAGACTACAGTAGAGCACAGTAGAGGTAGAGTACAGTGGAGCACAGTAGAGCACAGTAGAGGTGGAGTACAGTAGAGTAGAGTAGAGGTAGAGTACAGTGGAGTACAGTAGAGATAGAGTAGAGTGGAGTAGAGTAGAGATAGAGTACAGTGGATTAGAGTAGAGATAGAGTACAGTGGACTATAGTTGAGGTAGAGTACAGTGGAGCACAGTAGAGGTAGAGTACAGTGGAGTATAGTTGAGGTAGACTACAGTGGAGTACAGTAGAGGTAGAGTACAGTGGAGCACAGTAGAGATAGAGTACAGTAGAGCAGAGTAGAGGTAGAGTACAGTGGAGTACAGTAGAGGTAGAGTACAGTAGAACACTGTAGAGGTGGAGTACAGTGGAGTACAGTAGAGGTAGAGTACAGTGGAGCACAGTAGAGATAGAGTAAAATAGAGCAGAGTAGAGGTAGAGTACAGTGGAGTACAGTAGAGGTAGAGTACAATGGAGCATAGTAGAGATAGAGTACAGTAGAGCACAGTAGAGGTAGAGTACAGTGGAGTATAGTAGAGGTAGAGTACAGTGGAGTACAGTAGAGGTAGATTACAGTGGAGCACAGTAGAGGTAGAGTACAGTGGAGTATAGTTGAGGTAGACTACAGTGGAGTGCAGTAGAGGTAGAGTACAGTGGAGCACAGTAGAGATAGAGTACATTAGAGCAGAGTAGAGGTAGAGTACAGTGGAGTACAGTAGAGGTAGAGAACAGTAGAGCAGAGTAGAGGTAGAGTACAGTGGAGTACAGTAGAGGTAGAGCACAGTGGAGCACTGTAGAGGTAGAGTACAGTGGAGTACAGTAGAGATAGAGTACAGTGGAGCACAGTAGAGGTAGAGTACAGTGGAGCACAGTAGAGGTAGAGTACAGTGGAGCACAGTAGAGGTAGAGTACAGTGGAGTACAGTAGAGGTAGTGTACAGTGGAGCACAGTAGAGGTAGAGTACAGTGGAGCACAGTAGAGGTAGAGTACAGTGGGGTACAGTAGAAATAGAGTACAGTGGAGCACAGTAGAGTAGAGTACAGTAGAGCACATTAGAGGTAGAGTACAGTGGAGCACAGTAGAGATAGAGTACAGTGGAGTACAGTAGAGGAAGAGTAAAGTGGAGTACATTGGAGCACAGTAGAGGTGGAGTACAGTAGAGTACAGTAGAGGTAGAGTACAGTGGAGTACAATAGAGATAGAGTACAGTGGAGTAGAGTAGAGATAGAGTAAAGTGGAGCACAGCAGAGGTAGAGTACAGTGGATCACAGTAGAGATAGAGTACAGTGTAGTACAGTGGAGTACAGTAGAGGTAGAGCACAGTGGAGTACAGTGGAGCACAGTAGAGGTGGAGTACAGTAGAGTACAGTAGAGGTAGAGAACCGTACAGTACAGTAGAGGTAGAGTACAGTGGAGTACAGTAGAGGTAGAGTACAGTAGAGCACAGTAGAGGTAGAATACAGTGGAGTACAGTAGAGGTAGGGTACAGTGGAGTACAGTAGAGGTATAGTACAGTGGAGTACAGTAGAGGTAGAGTACAGTGGAGCACAGTAGAGGTAGAGTACAGTGGAGCACAGTAGAGGTAGAGTACAGTGGAGTATAGTTGAGGTGGACTACAGTGGAGTAAAGTAGAGGTAGAGTACAGTGAAGTACAGTATAGGTAGAGCACAGTAGAGCAGAGTAGAGGTAGAGTACAGTGGAGTACAGTAGAGGTAGAGCACAGTGGATCACTGTAAAGGTAGAGTACAGTGGAGTACAGTAGAGATAGAGTACAGTGGAGCACAGTAGAGGTAGAGTACAGTGGAGCACAGTAGAGGTAGAGTACAGTGGAGCACAGTAGAGGTAGAGTACAGTGGAGTACAGTAGAGGTAGTGTACAGTGGAGTACAGTAGAGGTAGAGTACAGTGGAGCACAGTAGAGGTAGAGTACAGTGGGGTACAGTAGAAATAGAGTACAGTGGAGCACAATAGAGTAGAGTACAGTAGAGCAGAGTAGAGGTAGAGTACAGTGGAGTACAGTAGAGATAGAGTACAGTGGAGCACAGTAGAGGTAGAGTACAGTGGAGCACAGTAGAGGTAGAGTAGAGTGGAGCACAGTAGAGGTAGAGTACAGTGGAGTATAGTAGAGGTAGAGTACAGTAGAGCACAGTAAAGATAGAGTACAGTAGAGCACAGTAGAGATAGAGTACAGTGGAGCACAGTAGAGGAAGAGTACAGTGTAGTACAGTAGAGATAGAGTACAGTGGAGTAAAGTAGAGATAGAGTATAGTCGAACACAGTAGAGATAAGTGCAGTGGAGTATTGTAGAGGTAGAGTACAGTGGAGTACAGTAGAGGTAGAGTACAGTGGAGTACAGTAGAGGTAGAGTAGAGTGGAGCACATTAGAGGTGGAGTAGAGAAGAGTACAGTAGAGGTAGAGTACAGTGGAGTACATTAGAGGTAGAGTACAGTGGAGCAGAGTAGAGGTAGAGTAGAGTGGAGTACATTAGAGGTAGAGTACAGTGGAGTACAGTAGAGGTAGAGTACAGTGGAGTAGAGTAGAGATAGAGTACAGTGGAGCACAGCAGAGGTAGAGTACAGTGGATCACAGTAGAGATAGAGTACAGTGGAGTACAGTGGAGCACAGTAGAGGTATAGTACAGTGTAGCACAGTAGAGATAGATTACAGTGGAGTACAGTAGAGATAGAGTACAGTGGAGTACAGTAGAGGTAGAGTACAGTGGAGCACAGTGGAGGTAGAGTACAGTGGAGTATAGTTGAGGTGGACTACAGTGGAGTAAAGTAGAGGTAGAGTACAGTGGAGCACAGTATAGGTAGAGCACAGTAGAGCAGAGTAGAGGTAGAGTACAGTGGAGTACAGTAGAGGTAGAGCACAGTGGATCACTGTAGAGGTAGAGTACAGTGGAGTACAGTAGAGATAGAGCACAGTGGAGCACAGTAGAGGTAGAGTACAGTGGAGCACAGTAGAGGTAGAGTACAGTGGAGCACAGTAGAGGTAGAGTACAGTGGAGTACAGTAGAGGTAGTGTACAGTGGAGCACAGTAGAGGTAGAGTACAGTGGAGCACAGTATAGGTAGAGTACAGTGGGGTACAGTAGAAATAGAGTACAGTGGAGCACAATAGAGTAGAGTACAGTAGAGCACAGTAGAGGTAGAGTACAGTGGAGCACAGTAGAGATAGAGTACAGTGGAGTACAGTAGAGTAAGAGTACAGTGGAGTACAGTGGAGCACACTAGAGGTGGAGTACAGTAGAGTACAGTAGAGGTAGAGTAAAGTGGAGTACAATAGAGATAGAGTACAGTGGAGTAGAGTAGAGATAGAGTACAGTGGAGCACAGCAGAGGTAGAGTACAGTGGATCAGAGTAGAGATAGAGTACAGTGAAGTACAGTGGAGCACAGTAGAGGTAGAGTACAGTGGAAAACAGTAGAGATAGAGTACAGTGGAGTACAGTAGAGGTAGAGTACAGTGGAGCACAGTAGAGATAGAGTAGAGTGGAGTACAGTAGAGGTAGAGTACAGTGGAGCACAGTAGAGGTAGAGTACAGTGGAGTATAGTTGAGGTAGACTACAGAGGAGTACAGTAGAGGTAGAGTACAGTGGAGCACAGTAGAGGTAGTGTACAGTGGAGCACAGTAGAGGTAGAGTACAGTGGAGCACAGTAGAGGTAGAGTACAGTGGGGTACAGTAGAAATAGAGTACAGTGGAGCACAGTAGAGTAGAGTACAGTAGAGCACAGTAGAGGTAGAGTACAGTGGAGCACAGTAGAGATAGAGTACAGTGGAGTACAGTAGAGGAAGAGTACAGTGGAGTACAGTGGAGCACAGTAGAGGTGGAGTACAGTAGAGTACACTAGAGGTAGAGTACAGTGGAGTAAAATAGAGATAGAGTACAGTGGAGTAGAGTAGAGATAGAGTACAGTGGAGCACAGCAGAGGTAGAGTACAGTGGATCACAGTAGAGATAGAGTACAGTGGAGTACAGTGGAGCACAGTAGAGGTAGAGTACAGTGGAGAACAGTAGAGATAGAGTACAGTGGAGTACAGTAGAGGTAGAGTACAGTGGAGCACAGTAGAGATAGAGTACAGTGGAGTACAGTAGAGGTAGAGTGCAGTGGAGCACAGTAGAGGTAGAGTACAGTGGAGTACAGTAGAGGTAGAGTACAGTGGAGCACAGTAGATGTAGAGTACAGTGGAGTACAGTAGAGGTAGAGTACAGTGGAGCACAGTAGAGCTAGAGTACAGTGGAGTACAGTAGAGCACAGTAGAGCTGGAGTACAGTAGAGTAGAGTAGAGGTAGAGTACAGTGGAGTACAGTAGAGATAGAGTAGAGTGGAGTAGAGTAGAGATAGAGTACAGTGGAGTATAGTTGAGGTAGAGTACAGTGGAGCACAGTGGAGGTAGAGTACAGTGGAGTATAGTTTAGGTAGACTACAGTGGAGTACAGTAGAGGTAGAGTACAGTGGATCACAGTAGAGATAGAGTACAGTAGAGCAGAGTAGAGGTAGGGTACAGTGGAGGACAGTAGAGGTAGAGTACAGTGGAGCACTGTGGAGGTGGAGTACAGTGGAGTATAGTAGAGGTAGAGTACAGTGGAGCACAGTAGAGATAGAGTACAGTAGAGCACAGTAGAGGTAGAGTACAGTGGAGCACAGTAGAGGTAGAGTACAGTGGAGTATAGTTGAGGTAGACTACAGTGGAGTACAGTAGAGGTAGAGTACACTGGAGCACAGTAGAGATAGAGTAGAGTAGAGCAGAGTAGAGGTAGAGTACAGTGGAGTACAGTAAAGGTAGAGTAGAGTGGAGCATATTAGAGGTAGAGTACAGTGGAGCACAGTAGAGGTAGAGTACAGTGGAGTATAGTAGAGGTAAAGTACAGTGGAGTACAGTAGAGGTAGAGTACAGTAGAGCAGAGTAGAGGTAGAGTACAGTGGAGTAGAGTAGAGGTAGAGCAGAGTGGAGCACTGTAGAGGTAGAGTACAGTGGAGTACAGTAGAGGTAGAGTACAGTGGAGCACAGTAGAGGTAGAGTACATTGGAGTACAGTAGAGGTAGTGTACAGTGGAGCACAGTAGAGGTAGAGTACAGTGGAGCATAGTAGAGTTGGAGTACAGTGGGGTACAGTAGAAATAGAGTACAGTGGAGCACAGTAGAGTAGAGTACAGTAGAGCACAGTAAAGGTAGAGTACAGTGGAGCATAGTAGAGTTGGAGTACAGTGGAGTACAGTAGAAATAGAGTACAGTGGAGCACAGTAGAGTAGAGTACAGTAGAGCACAGTAAAGGTAGAGTACAGTGGAGCACAGTAGAGATAGAGTACAGTGGAGTACAGTAGAGGAAGAGTACAGTGGAGTAGAGTGGAGCACAGTAGAGGTGGAGTACAGTAGAGTACAGTAGAGGTAGAGTACAGTGGAGTAAAATAGAGATAGAGTACAGTAGAGTAGAGTAGAGATAGAGTACAGTGGAACACAGCAGAGGTAGAGTACAGTGGATCACAGTAGAGATAGAGTACAGTAGAGTACAGTGGAGCACAGTAGAGGTAGAGTACAGTGGAGAACAGTAGAGATAGAGTACAGTGGAGCACAGTAGAGATAGAGTACAGTGGAGTAGAGTAGAGGTGGAGTACAGTGGAGCACAGTAGAGGTAGAGTACAGTGGAGTACAGTGGAGCACAGTAGAGGTGGAGTACAGTAGAGTACAGTAGAGGTAGAGAACAGTACAGTACAGTAGAGGTAGATTACAGTGGAGTACAGTAGAGGTAGAGTACAGTAGAGCACAGTAGAGGTAGAATACAGTGGAGTACAGTAGAGGTAGAGTACAGTGGAGTACAGTAGAGGTAGAGTACAGTGGAGTACAGTAGAGGTAGAGTACAGTGGAGCACAGTAGATGCAGAGTATAGTGGAGTACAGTAGAGGTAGAGTACAGTGGAGCACAGTAGAGCTAGAGTACAGTGGAGTACAGTGGAGGTAGAGTATAGTGGAGTAAAGTAGAGATAGAGTACAGTAGAGCAGAGTAGAGGTAGAGTAAAGTGGAGCACAGTAGAGGTAGAGTACAGTGGAGTATAGTTGAGGTAGACTACAGTGGAGTACAGTAGAGGTGGAGTACAGTAGAGTATAGTAGAGGTAGAGTACAGTGGACTAGAGTAGAGATAGAGTACAGTGGAGCACAGTAGAGATAAGTGCAGTGGAGTATAGTAGAGGTAGAGTACAGTGGAGTAGAGTAGAGGTAGAGTACAGCTGAGCACAGTAGAGGTAGAGTAGAGTGGAGCACAGTAGAGGTAGAGTACAGTGGACTACAGTAGAGGTAGTGTACAGTGGAGCACAGTAGAGATAGAGCACAGTGGAGCACAGTAGAGGTAGAGTACAGTGGAGCACAGTAGAGGTAGAGTACAGTGGAGCACAGTAGAGGTAGAGTACAGTGGAGTACAGTAGAGGTAGTGTACAGTGGAGCACAGTAGAGGTAGAGTACAGTAGAGCACAGTAGAGGTAGAGTACAGTGGAGCACAGTAGAGATAGAGTACAGTGGAGTACAGTAGAGTAAGAGTACAGTGGAGTACAGTGGAGCACACTAGAGGTGGAGTACAGTAGAGTACAGTAGAGGTAGAGTAAAGTGGAGTACAATAGAGATAGAGTACAGTGGAGTAGAGTAGAGATAGAGTACAGTGGAGCACAGCAGAGGTAGAGTACAGTGGATCACAGTAGAGATAGAGTACAGTGAAGTACAGTGGAGCACAGTAGAGGTAGAGTACAGTGGAGAACAGTAGAGATAGAGTACAGTGGAGTACAGTAGAGGTAGAGTACAGTGGAGCACAGTAGAGATAGAGTAGAGTGGAGTACAGTAGAGGTAGAGTACAGTGGAGCACAGTAGAGGTAGAGTACAGTGGAGTATAGTTGAGGTAGACTTCAGAGGAGTACAGTAGAGGTAGAGTACAGTGGAGCACAGTAGACGTAGTGTACAGTGGAGCACAGTAGAGGTAGAGTACAGTGGAGCACAGTAGAGGTAGAGTACAGTGGGGTACAGTAGAAATAGAGTACAGTGGAGCACAGTAGAGTAGAGTACAGTAGAGCACAGTAGAGGTAGAGTACAGTGGAGCACAGTAGAGATAGAGTACAGTGGAGTACAGTAGAGGAAGAGTACAGTGGATTACAGTGGAGCACAGTAGAGGTGGAGTACAGTAGAGTACACTAGAGGTAGAGTACAGTGGAGTAAAATAGAGATAGAGTACAGTGGAGTAGAGTAGAGATAGAGTACAGTGGAGTACAGTAGAGGTAGAGTACAGTAGAGCACAGTAGAGGTAGAATACAGTGGAGTAGAGTAGAGGTAGAGTACAGTGGAGTACAGTAGAGGTAGAGTACAGTGGAGTACAGTAGAGGTAGAGTACAGTGGAGCACAGTAGATGCAGAGTATAGTGGAGTACAGTAGAGGTAGAGTACAGTGGAGCACAGTAGAGCTAGAGTACAGTGGAGTACAGTGGAGGTAGAGTATAGTGGAGTAAAGTAGAGATAGAGTACAGTAGAGCAGAGTAGAGGTAGAGTAAAGTGGAGCACAGTAGAGGTAGAGTACAGTGGAGTATAGTTGAGGTAGACTACAGTGGAGTACAGTAGAGGTGGAGTACAGTAGAGTATAGTAGAGGTAGAGTACAGTGGACTAGAGTAGAGATAGAGTACAGTGGAGCACAGTAGAGATAAGTGCAGTGGAGTATAGTAGAGGTAGAGTACAGTGGAGTAGAGTAGAGGTAGAGTACAGCTGAGCACAGTAGAGGTAGAGTAGAGTGGAGCACAGTAGAGGTAGAGTACAGTGGACTACAGTAGAGGTAGTGTACAGTGGAGCACAGTAGAGATAGAGCACAGTGGAGCACAGTAGAGGTAGAGTACAGTGGAGCACAGTAGAGGTAGAGTACAGTGGAGCACAGTAGAGGTAGAGTACAGTGGAGTACAGTAGAGGTAGTGTACAGTGGAGCACAGTAGAGGTAGAGTACAGTAGAGCACAGTAGAGGTAGAGTACAGTGGAGCACAGTAGAGATAGAGTACAGTGGAGTACAGTAGAGTAAGAGTACAGTGGAGTACAGTGGAGCACACTAGAGGTGGAGTACAGTAGAGTACAGTAGAGGTAGAGTAAAGTGGAGTACAATAGAGATAGAGTACAGTGGAGTAGAGTAGAGATAGAGTACAGTGGAGCACAGCAGAGGTAGAGTACAGTGGATCACAGTAGAGATAGAGTACAGTGAAGTACAGTGGAGCACAGTAGAGGTAGAGTACAGTGGAGAACAGTAGAGATAGAGTACAGTGGAGTACAGTAGAGGTAGAGTACAGTGGAGCACAGTAGAGATAGAGTAGAGTGGAGTACAGTAGAGGTAGAGTACAGTGGAGCACAGTAGAGGTAGAGTACAGTGGAGTATAGTAGAGGTAGACTTCAGAGGAGTACAGTAGAGGTAGAGTACAGTGGAGCACAGTAGAGGTAGTGTACAGTGGAGCACAGTAGAGGTAGAGTACAGTGGAGCACAGTAGAGGTAGAGTACAGTGGGGTACAGTAGAAATAGAGTACAGTGGAGCACAGTAGAGTAGAGTACAGTAGAGCACAGTAGAGGTAGAGTACAGTGGAGCACAGTAGAGATAGAGTACAGTGGAGTACAGTAGAGGAAGAGTACAGTGGATTACAGTGGAGCACAGTAGAGGTGGAGTACAGTAGAGTACACTAGAGGTAGAGTACAGTGGAGTAAAATAGAGATAGAGTACAGTGGAGTAGAGTAGAGATAGAGTACAGTGGAGCACAGCAGAGGTAGAGTACAGTGGATCACAGTAGAGATAGAGTACAGTGGAGTACAGTGGAGCACAGTAGAGGTAGAGTACAGTGGAGAACAGTAGAGATAGAGTACAGTGGAGTAGAGTAGAGATAGAGTACAGTGGAGCACAGCAGAGGTAGAGTACAGTGGATCACAGTAGAGATAGAGTACAGTGGAGTACAGTGGAGCACAGTAGAGGTAGAGTACAGTGGAGAACAGTAGAGATAGAGTACAGTGGAGTACAGTAGAGGTAGAGTACAGTGGAGCACAGTAGAGATAGAGTACAGTGGAGTACAGTAGAGGTAGAGTGCAGTGGAGCACAGTAGAGGTAGAGTACACTGGAGTACAGTGGAGCACAGTAGAGGTGGAGTACAGTAGAGTACAGTAGAGGTAGAGAACAGTACAGTACAGTAGAGGTAGAGTACAGTGGAGTACAGTAGAGGTAGGGTACAGTAGAGCACAGTAGAGGTAGAATACAGTGGAGTACAGTAGAGGTAGAGTACAGTGGAGTACAGTAGAGGTAGAGTACAGTGGAGTACAGTAGAGGTAGAGTACAGTGGAGCACAGTAGATGTAGAGTACAGTGGAGTACAGTAGAGGTAGAGTACAGTGGAGCACAGTAGAGCTAGAGTACAGTGGAGTACAGTAGAGCACAGTAGAGGTGGAGTACAGTAGAGTAGAGTAGAGGTAGAGTACAGTGGAGTACAGTAGATATAGAGTAGAGTGGAGTAGAGTAGAGATAGAGTACAGTGGATTAGAGTAGAGATAGAGTACAGTGGAGTATAGTTGAGGTAGAGTACAGTGGAGCACAGTGGAGGTAGAGTACAGTGGAGTATAGTTTAGGTAGACTACAGTGGAGTACAGTAGAGGTAGAGTACAGTGGAGCACAGTAGAGATAGAGTACAGTAGAGCAGAGTAGAGGTAGAGTACAGTGGAGGACAGTAGAGGTAGAGTACAGTGGAGCACTGTAGAGGTGGAGTACAGTGGAGTACAGTAGAGGTAGAGTACAGTGGAGCACAGTAGAGATAGAGTACAGTAGAGCACAGTAGAGGTAGAGTACAGTGGAGCACAGTAGAGGTAGAGTACAGTGGAGTATAGTTGAGGTAGACTACAGTGGAGTACAGTAGAGGTAGAGTACATTGGAGCACAGTAGAGATAGAGTAGAGTGGAGTAGAGTAGAGGTAGAGTACAGTGGAGTACAGTAAAGGTAGAGTAGAGTGGAGCATATTAGAGGTAGAGTACAGTGGAGCACAGTAGAGGTAGAGTACAGTGGAGTATAGTAGAGGTAGAGTACAGTGGAGTACAGTAGTGGTAGAGTACAGTAGAGCAGAGTAGAGGTAGAGTACAGTGGAGTAGAGGTAGAGCAGAGTGGAGCACTGTAGAGGTAGAGTAAAGTGTAGTACAGTAGAGGTAGAGTACAGTGGAGCACAGTAGAGGTAGAGTACAGTGGAGTACAGTAGAGGTAGTGTACAGTGGAGCACAGTAGAGGTAGAGTACAGTGGAGCACAGTAGAGTTGGAGTACAGTGGGGTACAGTAGAAATAGAGTACAGTGGAGCACAGTAGAGTAGAGTACAGTAGAGCACAGTAAAGGTAGAGTACAGTGGAGCACAGTAGAGATAGAGTACAGTGGAGTACAGTAGAGGAAGAGTACAGTGGAGTAGAGTGGAGCACAGTAGAGGTGGAGTACAGTAGAGTACAGTAGAGGTAGAGTACAGTGGAGTAAAATAGAGATAGAGTACAGTGGAGTAGAGTAGAGATAGAGTACAGTGGAGCACAGCAGAGGTAGAGTACAGTGGATCACAGTAGAGATAGAGTACAGTGGAGTACAGTGGAGCACAGTAGAGGTAGAGTACAGTGGAGTAGAGTAGAGATAGAGTACAGTGGAGCACAGCAGAGGTAGAGTACAGTGGATCACAGTAGAGATAGAGTACAGTGGAGTACAGTGGAGCACAGTAGAGGTAGAGTACAGTGGAGAACAGTAGAGATAGAGTACAGTGGAGTAGAGTAGAGATAGAGTACAGTGGAGCACAGCAGAGGTAGAGTACAGTGGATCACAGTAGAGGTAGAGTACAGTGGAGCACAGTAGAGATAGAGTACAGTGGAGTACAGTAGAGGTAGAGTACAGTGGAGCACAGTAGAGATAGAGTACAGTGGAGTACAGTAGAGGTAGAGTACAGTGGAGCACAGTAGAGGTAGAGTACAGTGGAGTACAGTGGAGCACAGTAGAGGTAGAGTACAGTAGAGTAGAGTAGAGGTAGAGTACAGTGGAGTACAGTAGAGATAGAGTAGAGTGGAGTAGAGTAGAGGTAGATTACAGTGGAACACTGTAGAGGTGGAGTACAGTGGAGTACAGTAGAGGTAGAGTACAGTGGAGCACAGTAGAGATAGAGTACAGTAGAGCACACTAGAGGTAGAGTACAGTGGAGCACAGTAGAGCTAGAGTACAGTGGAGTACAGTGGAGCACAGTAGAGGTAGAGTACAGTAGAGTAGAGTAGAGGTAGAGTACAGTGGAGTACAGTAGAGATAGAGTAGAGTGGAGTAGAGTAGAGGTAGATTACAGTGGAGCACACTAGAGGTAGAGTACAGTGGAGCACAGTAGAGGTAGAGTACAGTGGAGTACAGTAGAGGTAGTGTACAGTGGAGCACAGTAGAGGTAGAGTACAGTGGAGTATAGTAGAGGTAGAGTACAGTAGAGCACAGTAAAGATAGAGTACAGTAGAGCACAGTAGAGATAGAGTACAGTGGAGCACAATATATTAGAGTACAGTAGAGCACAGTAGAGGTAGAGTACAGTGGAGTACAGTAGAGATAGAGTACAGTGGAGCACAGTAGAGGTAGAGTACAGTGGAGCACAGTAGAGGTAGAGTAGAGTGGAGCACAGTAGAGGTAGAGTACAGTGGAATACAGAAGAGGTAGTGTACAGTGGAGCACAGTAGAGGTAGAGTACAGTGGAGCACAGTAGAGGTAGAGTACAGTGGAGTATAGTAGAGGTAGAGTACAGTAGAGCACAGTAAAGATAGAGTACAGTAGAGCACAGTAGAGATAGAGTACAGTGGAGCACAGTAGAGGAAGAGTACAGTGTAGTACAGTAGAGATAGAGTACAGTGGAGTAAAGTAGAGATAGAGTACAGTCGAACACAGTAGAGATAAGTAGAGTGGAGTATAGTAGAGGTAGAGTACAGTGGAGTACAGTAGAGGTAGAGTACAGTGGAGTACAGTAGAGGTAGAGTAGAGTGGAGCACATTAGAGGTGGAGTAGAGAAGAGTACAGTAGAGGTAGAGTACAGTGGAGTACATTAGAGGTAGAGTACAGTGGAGCACAGTAGAGGTAGAGTACAGTGGAGCACAGTAGAGGTAGAGTACAGTGGAGTATAGTAGAGGTAGAGTACAGTAGAGCACAGTAAAGATAGAGTACAGTAGAGCACAGTAGAGGAAGAGTACAATGTAGTACAGTAGAGATAGAGTACAGTGGAGTAAAGTAGAGATAGAGTACAGTCGAACACAGTAGAGATAAGTGCAGTGGAGTATAAGAGAGGTAGAGTACAGTGGAGTACAGTAGAGGTAGAGTACAGTGGAGTACAGTAGAGGTAGAGTAGAGTGGAGCACATTAGAGGTGGAGTAGAGATGAGTACAGTAGAGGTAGAGTACAGTGGAGTACATTAGAGGTAGAGTACAGTGGAGCACAGTAGAGGTAGATTAGAGTGGAGTACAGTAGAGGTAGAGTACAGTGGAGTAGAGTAGAGGTAGAGTACAGTGGAGTAGAGTAGAGATAGAGTACAGTGGAGCACAGCAGAGGTAGAGTACAGTGGATCACAGTAGAGATAGAGTACAGTGGAGTACAGAGGAGCACAGTAGAGGTATAGTACAGTGGAGCACAGTAGAGATAGATTACAGTGGAGTACAGTAGAGATAGAGTAGAGTGGAGTAGAGTAGAGGTAGATTACAGTGGAGCACACTAGAGGTAGAGTACAGTGGAGCACAGTAGAGGTAGAGTACAGTGGAGTACAGTAGAGGTAGTGTACAGTGGAGCACAGTAGAGGTAGAGTACAGTGGAGCAAAGTAGAGGTAGAGTACAGTGGGGTACAGTAGAAATAGAGTACAGTGGAGCACAATAGATTAGAGTACAGTAGAGCACAGTAGAGGTAGAGTACAGTGGAGTACAGTAGAGATAGAGTACAGTGGAGCACAGTAGAGGTAGAGTACAGTGGAGCACAGTAGAGGTAGAGTAGAGTGGAGCACAGTAGAGGTAGAGTACAGGGGAATACAGAAGAGGTAGTGTACAGTGGAGCACAGTAGAGGTAGAGTACAGTGGAGCACAGTAGAGGTAGAGTACAGTGGAGTATAGTAGAGGTAGAGTACAGTAGAGCACAGTAAAGATAGAGTACAGTAGAGCACAGTAGAGATAGAGTACAGTGGAGCACAGTAGAGGAAGAGTACAGTGTAGTACAGTAGAGATAGAGTACAGTGGAGTAAAGTAGAGATAGAGTACAGTCGAACACAGTAGAGATAAGTAGAGTGGAGTATAGTAGAGGTAGAGTACAGTGGAGTACAGTAGAGGTAGAGTACAGTGGAGTACAGTAGAGGTAGAGTACAGTGGAGCACAGTAGAGATAGAGTACAGTGGAGTACAGTAGAGGTAGAGTACAGTGGAGCACAGTAGAGGTAGAGTACAGTGGAGTACAGTGGAGCACAGTAGAGGTAGAGTACAGTAGAGTAGAGTAGAGGTAGAGTACAGTGGAGTACAGTAGAGATAGAGTAGAGTGGAGTAGAGTAGAGGTAGATTGCAGTGGAACACTGTAGAGGTGGAGTACAGTGGAGTACAGTAGAGGTAGAGTACAGTGGAGCACAGTAGAGATAGAGTACAGTAGAGCACAGTAGAGGTAGAGTACAGTGGAACACAGTAGAGCTAGAGTACAGTGGAGTACAGTGGAGCACAGTAGAGGTAGAGTACAGTAGAGTAGAGTAGAGGTAGAGTACAGTGGAGTACAGTAGAGATAGAGTAGAGTGGAGTAGAGTAGAGGTAGATTACAGTGGAGCACACTAGAGGTAGAGTACAGTGGAGCACAGTAGAGGTAGAGTACAGTGGAGTACAGTAGAGGTAGTGTACAGTGGAGCACAGTAGAGGTAGAGTACAGTGGAGCAAAGTAGAGGTAGAGTACAGTGGGGTACAGTAGAAATAGAGTACAGTGGAGCACAATAGATTAGAGTACAGTAGAGCACAGTAGAGGTAGAGTACAGTGGAGTACAGTAGAGATAGAGTACAGTGGAGCACAGTAGAGGTAGAGTACAGTGGAGCACAGTAGAGGTAGAGTAGAGTGGAGCACAGTAGAGGTAGAGTACAGTGGAATACAGAAGAGGTAGTGTACAGTGGAGCACAGTAGAGGTAGAGTACAGTGGAGCACAGTAGAGGTAGAGTACAGTGGAGTATAGTAGAGGTAGAGTACAGTAGAGCACAGTAAAGATAGAGTACAGTAGAGCACAGTAGAGATAGAGTACAGTGGAGCACAGTAGAGGAAGAGTACAGTGTAGTACAGTAGAGATAGAGTACAGTGGAGTAAAGTAGAGATAGAGTACAGTCGAACACAGTAGAGATAAGTAGAGTGGAGTATAGTAGAGGTAGAGTACAGTGGAGTACAGTAGAGGTAGAGTACAGTGGAGTACAGTAGAGGTAGAGTAGAGTGGAGCACATTAGAGGTGGAGTAGAGAAGAGTACAGTAGAGGTAGAGTACAGTGGAGTACATTAGAGGTAGAGTACAGTGGAGCACAGTAGAGGTAGAGTACAGTGGAGCACAGTAGAGGTAGAGTACAGTGGAGTATAGTAGAGGTAGAGTACAGTAGAGCACAGTAAAGATAGAGTACAGTAGAGCACAGTAGAGGAAGAGTACAATGTAGTACAGTAGAGATAGAGTACAGTGGAGTAAAGTAGAGATAGAGTACAGTCGAACACAGTAGAGATAAGTGCAGTGGAGTATAAGAGAGGTAGAGTACAGTGGAGTACAGTAGAGGTAGAGTACAGTGGAGTACAGTAGAGGTAGAGTAGAGTGGAGCACATTAGAGGTGGAGTAGAGATGAGTACAGTAGAGGTAGAGTACAGTGGAGTACATTAGAGGTAGAGTACAGTGGAGCACAGTAGAGGTAGAGTAGAGTGGAGTACAGTAGAGGTAGAGTACAGTGGAGTAGAGTAGAGGTAGAGTACAGTGGAGTAGAGTAGAGATAGAGTACAGTGGAGCACAGCAGAGGTAGAGTACAGTGGATCACAGTAGAGATAGAGTACAGTGGAGTACAGTGGAGCACAGTAGAGGTATAGTACAGTGGAGCACAGTAGAGATAGATTACAGTGGAGTACAGTAGAGATAGAGTAGAGTGGAGTAGAGTAGAGGTAGATTACAGTGGAGCACACTAGAGGTAGAGTACAGTGGAGCACAGTAGAGGTAGAGTAGAGTGGAGTACAGTAGAGGTAGTGTACAGTGGAGCACAGTAGAGGTAGAGTACAGTGGAGCAAAGTAGAGGTAGAGTACAGTGGGGTACAGTAGAAATAGAGTACAGTGGAGCACAATAGATTAGAGTACAGTAGAGCACAGTAGAGGTAGAGTACAGTGGAGTACAGTAGAGATAGAGTACAGTGGAGCACAGTAGAGGTAGAGTACAGTGGAGCACAGTAGAGGTAGAGTAGAGTGGAGCACAGTAGAGGTAGAGTACAGGGGAATACAGAAGAGGTAGTGTACAGTGGAGCACAGTAGAGGTAGAGTACAGTGGAGCACAGTAGAGGTAGAGTACAGTGGAGTATAGTAGAGGTAGAGTACAGTAGAGCACAGTAAAGATAGAGTACAGTAGAGCACAGTAGAGATAGAGTACAGTGGAGCACAGTAGAGGAAGAGTACAGTGTAGTACAGTAGAGATAGAGTACAGTGGAGTAAAGTAGAGATAGAGTACAGTCGAACACAGTAGAGATAAGTAGAGTGGAGTATAGTAGAGGTAGAGTACAGTGGAGTACAGTAGAGGTAGAGTACAGTGGAGTACAGTAGAGGTAGAGTAGAGTGGAGCACATTAGAGGTGGAGTAGAGAAGAGTACAGTAGAGGTAGAGTACAGTGGAGTACATTAGAGGTAGAGTACAGTGGAGCACAGTAGAGGTAGAGTACAGTGGAGCACAGTAGAGGTAGAGTACAGTGGAGTATAGTAGAGGTAGAGTACAGTAGAGCACAGTAAAGATAGAGTACAGTAGAGCACAGTAGAGGAAGAGTACAATGTAGTACAGTAGAGATAGAGTACAGTGGAGTAAAGTAGAGATAGAGTACAGTCGAACACAGTAGAGATAAGTGCAGTGGAGTATAAGAGAGGTAGAGTACAGTGGAGTACAGTAGAGGTAGAGTACAGTGGAGTACAGTAGAGGTAGAGTAGAGTGGAGCACATTAGAGGTGGAGTAGAGATGAGTACAGTAGAGGTAGAGTACAGTGGAGTACATTAGAGGTAGAGTACAGTGGAGCACAGTAGAGGTAGAGTAGAGTGGAGTACAGTAGAGGTAGAGTACAGTGGAGTAGAGTAGAGGTAGAGTACAGTGGAGTAGAGTAGAGATAGAGTACAGTGGAGCACAGCAGAGGTAGAGTACAGTGGATCACAGTAGAGATAGAGTACAGTGGAGTACAGTGGAGCACAGTAGAGGTATAGTACAGTGGAGCACAGTAGAGATAGATTACAGTGGAGTACAGTAGAGATAGAGTACAGTGGAGTACAGTAGAGGTAGAGTACAGTGGAGAACAGTAGAGGTAGAGTACAGTGGAGTATAGTTGAGGTGGACTACAGTGGAGTACAGTAGAGGTAGAGTACAGTGGAGCACAGTAGAGATAGAGTACAGTAGAGCAGAGTAGAGGTAGAGTACAGTGAAGTACAGTATAGGTAGAGCACAGTAGAGCAGAGTAGAGGTAGAGTACAGTGGAGTACAGTAGAGGTAGAGCACAGTGGATCACTGTAGAGGTAGAGTACAGTGGAGTACAGTAGAGATAGAGCACAGTGGAGCACAGTAGAGGTAGAGTACAGTGGAGCACAGTAGAGGTAGAGTACAGTGGAGCACAGTAGAGGTAGAGTAGAGTGGAGTACAGTAGAGGTAGAGTACAGTGGAGCACAGTAGAGGTAGAGTACAGTGGAGTATAGTTGAGGTAGACTACAGAGGAGTACATTAGAGGTAGAGTACAGTGGAGCACAGTAGAGATAGAGTACAGTAGAGCAGAGTAGAGGTAGAGTTCAGTGGAGTACAGTAGAGGTAGAGCACAGTAGAGCAGAGTAGAGGTAGAGTACAGTGGAGTACAGTAGAGGTAGAGCACAGTGGAGCACTGTGGAGGTAGAGTACAGTGGAGTACAGTAGAGATAGAGTACAGTGGAGCACAGTAGAGGTAGAGTACAGTGGAGCAGAGTAGAGGTAGAGTACAGTGGAGCACAGTAGAGGTAGAGTACAGTGGAGTACAGTAGAGGTAGTGTACAGTGGAGCACAGTAGAGGTAGAGTACAGTGGAGCACAGTAGAGGTAGAGTACAGTGGGGTACAGTAGAAATAGAGTACAGTGGAGCACAATAGAGTAGAGTACAGTAGAGCACAGTAGAGGTAGAGTACAGTGGAGCAGAGTAGAGATAGAGTACAGTGGAGTACAGTAGAGGAAGAGTACAGTGGAGTACAGTGGAGCACAGTAGAGGTGGAGTACAGTAGAGTACACTAGAGGTAGAGTACAGTGGAGTAAAATAGAGATAGAGTACAGTGGAGTAGAGTAGAGATAGAGTACAGTGGAGCACAGCAGAGGTAGAGTACAGTGGATCACAGTAGAGAAAGAGTACAGTGGAGTACAGTGGAGCACAGTAGAGGTAGAGTACAGTGGAGAACAGTAGAGATAGAGTACAGTGGAGTACAGTAGAAGTAGAGTACAGTGGAGCACAGTAGAGATAGAGTACAGTGGAGTACAGTAGAGGTAGAGTGCAGTGAAGCACAGTAGAGGTAGAGTACAGTGGAGTACAGTGGAGCACAGTAGAGGTGGAGTACAGTAGAGTACAGTAGAGGTAGAGAACAGTACAGTACAGTAGAGGTAGAGTACAGTGGAGTACAGTAGAGGTAGGGTACAGTAGAGCACAGAAGAGGTAGAATACAGTGGAGTACAATAGAGGTAGTGTACAGTGGAGTACAGTTGAGGTAGAATACAGTGGAGTACAGTAGAGGTAGAGTACAGTGGAGCACAGTAGATGTAGAGTACAGTGGAGTACAGTAGAGGTAGAGTACAGTGGAGCACAGTAGAGCTAGAGTACAGTGGAGTACAGTGGAGCACAGTAGAGGTGGAGTACAGTAGAGTAGAGTAGAGGTAGAGTACAGTGGAGTACAGTAGAGATAGAGTAGAGTGGAGTAGAGTAGAGATAGAGTACAGTGGATTAGAGTAGAGATAGAGTACAGTGGAGTATAGTTGAGGTAGAGTACAGTGGAGCACAGTGGAGGTAGAGTACAGTGGAGTATAGTTTAGGTAGACTACAGTGGAGTACAGTAGAGGTAGAGTACAGTGGAGCACAGTAGAGATAGAGTACAGTAGAGCAGAGTAGAGGTAGAGTACAGTGGAGGACAGTAGAGGTAGAGTACAGTGGAGCACTGTAGAGGTGGAGTACAGTGGAGTACAGTAGAGGTAGATTACACTGGAGCACAGTAGAGATAGAGTAGAGTAGAGCAGAGTAGAGGTAGAGTACAGTGGAGTACAGTAAAGGTAGAGTAGAGTGGAGCATATTAGAGGTAGAGTACAGTGGAGCACAGTAGAGGTAGAGTACAGTGGAGTATAGTAGAGGTAAAGTACAGTGGAGTACAGTAGAGGTAGAGTACAGTAGAGCAGAGTAGAGGTAGAGTACAGTGGAGTAGAGTAGAGGTAGAGCAGAGTGGAGCACTGTAGAGGTAGAGTACAGTGGAGTACAGTAGAGGTAGAGTACAGTGGAGCACAGTAGAGGTAGAGTACAGTGGAGTACAGTAGAGGTAGTGTACAGTGGAGCACAGTAGAGGTAGAGTACAGTGGAGCATAGTAGAGTTGGAGTACAGTGGAGTAAAGTAGAGATAGAGTACAGTCGAACACAGTAGAGATAAGTAGAGTGGAGTATAGTAGAGGTAGAGTACAGTGGAGTACAGTAGAGGTAGAGTACAGTGGAGTACAGTAGAGGTAGAGTACAGTGGAGTACAGTAGAGGTAGTGTACAGTGGAGCACAGTAGAGGTAGAGTACAGTGGAGCATAGTAGAGTTGGAGTACAGTGGGGTACAGTAGAAATAGAGTACAGTGGAGCACAGTAGAGTAGAGTACAGTAGAGCACAGTAAAGGTAGAGTACAGTGGAGCATAGTAGAGTTGGAGTACAGTGGAGTACAGTAGAAATAGAGTACAGTGGAGCACAGTAGAGTAGAGTACAGTAGAGCACAGTAAAGGTAGAGTACAGTGGAGCACAGTAGAGATAGAGTACAGTGGAGTACAGTAGAGGAAGACTACAGTGGAGTAGAGTGGAGCACAGTAGAGGTGGAGTACAGTAGAGTACAGTAGAGGTAGAGTACAGTGGAGTAAAATAGAGATAGAGTACAGTAGAGTAGAGTAGAGATAGAGTACAGTGGAGCACAGCAGAGGTAGAGTACAGTGGATCACAGTAGAGATAGAGTACAGTAGAGTACAGTGGAGCACAGTAGAGGTAGAGTACAGTGGAGAACAGTAGAGATAGAGTACAGTGCAGCACAGTAGAGATAGAGTACAGTGGAGTACAGTAGAGGTGGAGTACAGTGGAGCACAGTAGAGGTAGAGTACAGTGGAGTACAGTGGAGCAGAGTAGAGGTGGAGTACAGTAGAGTACAGTAGAGGTAGAGAACAGTACAGTACAGTAGAGGTAGATTACAGTGGAGTACAGTAGAGGTAGAGTACAGTAGAGCACAGTAGAGGTAGAATACAGTGGAGTACAGTAGAGGTAGAGTACAGTGGAGTACAGTAGAGGTAGAGTACAGTGGAGTACAGTAGAGGTAGAGTACAGTGGAGCACAGTAGATGCAGAGTACAGTGGAGTACAGTAGAGGTAGAGTACAGTGGAGCACAGTAGAGCTAGAGTACAGTGGAGTACAGTGGAGGTAGAGTATAGTGGAGTAAAGTAGAGATAGAGTACAGTAGAGCAGAGTAGAGGTAGAGTAAAGTGGAGCACAGTAGAGGTAGAGTACAGTGGAGTATAGTTGAGGTAGACTACAGTGGAGTACAGTAGAGGTGGAGTACAGTAGAGTATAGTAGAGGTAGAGTACAGTGGACTACAGTAGAGATAGAGTACAGTGGAGCACAGTAGAGATAAGTGCAGTGGAGTATAGTAGAGGTAGAGTACAGTGGAGTAGAGTAGAGGTAGAGTACAGCTGAGCACAGTAGAGGTAGAGTAGAGTGGAGCACAGTAGAGGTAGAGTACAGTGGACTACAGTAGAGGTAGTGTACAGTGGAGCACAGTAGAGATAGAGCACAGTGGAGCACAGTAGAGGTAGTGTACAGTGGAGCACAGTAGAGATAGAGCACAGTGGAGCACAGTAGAGGTAGAGTACAGTGGAGCACAGTAGAGGTAGAGTACAGTGGAGTACAGTAGAGGTAGTGTACAGTGGAGCACAGTAGAGGTAGAGTACAGTAGAGCACAGTAGAGGTAGAGTACAGTGGAGCACAGTAGAGATAGAGTACAGTGGAGTACAGTAGAGTAAGAGTACAGTGGAGTACAGTGGAGCACACTAGAGGTGGAGTACAGTAGAGTACAGTAGAGGTAGAGTAAAGTGGAGTACAATAGAGATAGAGTACAGTGGAGTAGAGTAGAGATAGAGTACAGTGGAGCACAGCAGAGGTAGAGTACAGTGGATCACAGTAGAGATAGAGTACAGTGAAGTACAGTGGAGCACAGTAGAGGTAGAGTACAGTGGAGAACAGTAGAGATAGAGTACAGTGGAGCACAGCAGAGGTAGAGTACAGTGGATCACAGTAGAGATAGAGTACAGTGAAGTACAGTGGAGCACAGTAGAGGTAGAGTACAGTGGAGAACAGTAGAGATAGAGTACAGTGGAGCACAGTAGAGATAGAGTAGAGTGGAGTACAGTAGAGGTAGAGTACAGTGGAGCACAGTAGAGGTAGAGTACAGTGGAGTATAGTTGAAGTAGACTTCAGAGGAGTACAGTAGAGGTAGAGTATAGTGGAGCACAGTAGAAGTAGTGTACAGTGGAGCACAGTAGAGGTAGAGTACAGTGGATCACAGTAGAGGTAGAGTACAGTGGGGTACAGTAGAAATAGAGTACAGTGGAGCACAGTAGAGTAGAGTACAGTAGAGCACAGTAGAGGTAGAGTACAGTGGAGCAGAGTAGAGATAGAGTACAGTGGAGTACAGTAGAGGAAGAGTACAGTGGATTACAGTGGAGCACAGTAGAGGTGGAGTACAGTAGAGTACACTAGAGGTAGAGTACAGTGGAGTAAAATAGAGATAGAGTACAGTGGAGTAGAGTAGAGATAGAGTACAGTGGAGCACAGCAGAGGTAGAGTACAGTGGATCACAGTAGAGATAGAGTACAGTGGAGTACAGTAGAGCACAGTAGAGGTAGAGTACAGTGGAGAACAGTAGAGATAGAGTACAGTGGAGTAGAGTAGAGATAGAGTACAGTGGAGCACAGTAGAGATAGAGTACAGTGGAGTACAGTAGAGGTAGAGTACAGTGGAGCACAGTAGAGGTAGAGTACAGTGGAGTACAGTGGAGCACAGTAGAGGTGGAGTACAGTAGAGTACAGTAGAGGTAGAGAACAGTACAGTACAGTAGAGGTAGATTACAGTGGAGTACAGTAGAGGTAGAGTACAGTAGAGCACAGTAGAGGTAGAATACAGTGGAGTACAGTAGAGGTAGAGTACAGTGGAGTACAGTAGAGGTAGAGTACAGTGGAGTACAGTAGAGGTAGAGTACAGTGGAGCACAGTAGATGTAGAGTACAGTGGAGTACAGTAGAGGTAGAGTACAGTGGAGCACAGTAGAGATAGAGTACAGTAGAGCAGAGTAGAGGTAGAGTAAAGTGGAGCACAGTAGAGGTAGAGTACAGTGGAGTATAGTTGAGGTAGACTACAGTGGAGTACAGTAGAGGTGGAGTACAGTAGAGTATAGTAGAGGTAGAGTACAGTGGACTACAGTAGAGATAGAGTACAGTGGAGCACAGTAGAGATAAGTGCAGTGGAGTATAGTAGAGGTAGAGTACAGTGGAGTACAGTAGAGGTAGAGTACAGCTGAGCACAGTAGAGGTAGAGTAGAGTGGAGCACAGTAGAGGTAGAGTACAGTGGACTACAGTAGAGGTAGTGTACAGTGGAGCACAGTAGAGGTAGAGTACAGTGGAGCACAGTAGAGGTAGAGTACAGTGGAGTATAATAGAGGTAGAGTACAGTAGAGCACAGTAGAGATAGAGTACAGTAGAGCAGAGTAGAGGTAGAATACAGTGGAGTACAGTAGAGGTAGAGTACAGTGGAGCACTGTAGAGGTGGAGTACAGTGGAGTACAGTAGAGGTAGAGTACAGTGGAGCACAGTAGAGATAGAGTACAGTAGAGCACAGTAGAGGTAGAGTACAGTGGAGCACAGTAGAGCTAGAGTACAGTGGAGTACAGTGGAGCACAGTAGAGGTAGAGTACAGTAGAGTAGAGTAGAGGTAGAGTACAGTGGAGTACAGTAGAGATAGAGTAGAGTGGAGTAGAGTAGAGGTAGATTACAGTGGAGCACACTAGAGGTAGAGTACAGTGGAGCACAGTAGAGGTAGAGTACAGTGGAGTACAGTAGAGGTAGTGTACAGTGGAGCACAGTAGAGGTAGAGTACAGTGGAGCAAAGTAGAGGTAGAGTACAGTGGGGTACAGTAGAAATAGAGTACAGTGGAGCACAATAGATTAGAGTACAGTAGAGCACAGTAGAGGTAGAGTACAGTGGAGTACAGTAGAGATAGAGTACAGTGGAGCACAGTAGAGGTAGAGTACAGTGGAGCACAGTAGAGGTAGAGTAGAGTGGAGCACAGTAGAGGTAGAGTACAGTGGAATACAGAAGAGGTAGTGTACAGTGGAGCACAGTAGAGGTAGAGTACAGTGGAGCACAGTAGAGGTAGAGTACAGTGGAGTATAGTAGAGGTAGAGTACAGTAGAGCACAGTAAAGATAGAGTACAGTAGAGCACAGTAGAGATAGAGTACAGTGGAGCACAGTAGAGGAAGAGTACAGTGTAGTACAGTAGAGATAGAGTACAGTGGAGTAAAGTAGAGATAGAGTACAGTCGAACACAGTAGAGATAAGTAGAGTGGAGTATAGTAGAGGTAGAGTACAGTGGAGTACAGTAGAGGTAGAGTACAGTGGAGTACAGTAGAGGTAGAGTAGAGTGGAGCACATTAGAGGTGGAGTAGAGAAGAGTACAGTAGAGGTAGAGTACTGTGGAGTACATTAGAGGTAGAGTACAGTGGAGCACAGTAGAGGTAGAGTACAGTGGAGCACAGTAGAGGTAGAGTACAGTGGAGTATAGTAGAGGTAGAGTACAGTAGAGCACAGTAAAGATAGAGTACAGTAGAGCACAGTAGAGGAAGAGTACAATGTAGTACAGTAGAGATAGAGTACAGTGGAGTAAAGTAGAGATAGAGTACAGTCGAACACAGTAGAGATAAGTGCAGTGGAGTATAAGAGAGGTAGAGTACAGTGGAGTACAGTAGAGGTAGAGTACAGTGGAGTACAGTAGAGGTAGAGTAGAGTGGAGCACATTAGAGGTGGAGTAGAGATGAGTACAGTAGAGGTAGAGTACAGTGGAGTACATTAGAGGTAGAGTACAGTGGAGCACATTAGAGGTAGAGTAGAGTGGAGTACAGTAGAGGTAGAGTACAGTGGAGTAGAGTAGAGGTAGAGTACAGTGGAGTAGAGTAGAGATAGAGTACAGTGGAGCACAGCAGAGGTAGAGTACAATGGATCACAGTAGAGATAGAGTACAGTGGAGTACAGTGGAGCACAGTAGAGGTATAGTACAGTGGAGTACAGTAGAGATAGAGTACAGTGGAGTACAGTAGAGGTAGAGTACAATGGAGCACAGTAGAGGTAGAGTACAGTGGAGTATAGTTGAGGTGGACTACAGTGGAGTACAGTAGAGGTAGAGTACAGTGGAGCACAGTAGAGATAGAGTACAGTAGAGCAGAGTAGAGGTAGAGTACAGTGAAGTACAGTATACGTAGAGCACAGTAGAGCAGAGTAGAGGTAGAGTACAGTGGAGTACAGTAGAGGTAGAGCACAGTGGATCACTGTAGAGGTAGAGTACAGTGGAGTACAGTAGAGATAGAGCACAGTGGAGCACAGTAGAGGTAGAGTACAGTGGAGCACAGTAGAGGTAGAGTACAGTGGAGCACAGTAGAGGTAGAGTAGAGTGGAGTACAGTAGAGGTAGAGTACAGTGGAGCACAGTAGAGGTAGAGTACAGTGGAGTATAGTTGAGGTAGACTACAGAGGAGTACATTAGAGGTAGAGTACAGTGGAGCACAGTAGAGATAGAGTAGAGTGGAGTACAGTAGAGGTAGAGTACAGTGGAGCACAGTAGAGGTAGAGTACAGTGGAGTATAGTTGAGGTAGACTTCAGAGGAGTACAGTAGAGGTAGAGTATAGTGGAGCACAGTAGAAGTAGTGTACAGTGGAGCACAGTAGAGGTAGAGTATAGTGGAGTAAAGTAGAGATAGAGTACAGTAGAGCAGAGTAGAGGTAGAGTACAGTGGAGCACAGTAGAGGTAGAGTACAGTGGAGCACAGTAGAGGTAGAGTAGAGTGGAGTACAGTAGAGGTAGAGTACAGTGGAGCACAGTAGAGGTAGAGTACAGTGGAGTATAGTTGAGGTAGACTACAGTGGAGTACAGTAGAGGTAGAGTACAGTGGAGCACAGTAGAGATAGAGTAGAGTGGAGTACAGTAGAGGTAGAGTACAGTGGAGCACAGTAGAGGTAGAGTACAGTGGAGTATAGTTGAGGTAGACTTCAGAGGAGTACAGTAGAGGTAGAGTATAGTGGAGCACAGTAGAAGTAGTGTACAGTGGAGCACAGTAGAGGTAGAGTACAGTGGATCACAGTAGAGGTAGAGTACAGTGGGGTACAGTAGAAATAGAGTACAGTGGAGCACAGTAGAGTAGAGTACAGTAGAGCACAGTAGAGGTAGAGTACAGTGGAGCAGAGTAGAGATAGAGTACAATGGAGTACAGTAGAGGAAGAGTACAGTGGATTACAGTGGAGCACAGTAGAGGTGGAGTACAGTAGAGTACACTAGAGGTAGAGTACAGTGGAGTAAAATAGAGATAGAGTACAGTGGAGTAGAGTAGAGATAGAGTACAGTGGAGCACAGCAGAGGTAGAGTACAGTGGATCACAGTAGAGATAGAGTACAGTGGAGTACAGTGGAGCACAGTAGAGGTAGAGTACAGTGGAGAACAGTAGAGATAGAGTACAGTGGAGTAGAGTAGAGATAGAGTACAGTGGAGCACAGTAGAGATAGAGTACAGTGGAGTACAGTAGAGGTAGAGTACAGTGGAGCACAGTAGAGGTAGAGTACAGTGGAGTACAGTGGAGCACAGTAGAGGTGGAGTACAGTAGAGTACAGTAGAGGTAGAGAACAGTACAGTACAGTAGAGGTAGATTACAGTGGAGTACAGTAGAGGTAGAGTACAGTAGAGCACAGTAGAGGTAGAATACAGTGGAGTACAGTAGAGGTAGAGTACAGTGGAGTACAGTAGAGGTAGAGTACAGTGGAGTACAGTAGAGGTAGAGTACAGTGGAGCACAGTAGATGTAGAGTACAGTGGAGTACAGTAGAGGTAGAGTACAGTGGAGCACAGTAGAGATAGAGTACAGTAGAGCAGAGTAGAGGTAGAGTAAAGTGGAGCACAGTAGAGGTAGAGTACAGTGGAGTATATTTGAGGTAGACTACAGTGGAGTACAGTAGAGGTGGAGTACAGTAGAGTATAGTAGAGGTAGAGTACAGTGGACTACAGTAGAGATAGAGTACAGTGGAGCACAGTAGAGATAAGTGCAGTGGAGTATAGTAGAGGTAGAGTACAGTGGAGTACAGTAGAGGTAGAGTACAGCTGAGCACAGTAGAGGTAGAGTAGAGTGGAGCACAGTAGAGGTAGAGTACAGTGGACTACAGTAGAGGTAGTGTACAGTGGAGCACAGTAGAGGTAGAGTACAGTGGAGCACAGTAGAGGTAGAGTACAGTGGAGTATAATAGAGGTAGAGTACAGTAGAGCACAGTAGAGATAGAGTACAGTAGAGCAGAGTAGAGGTAGAATACAGTGGAGTACAGTAGAGGTAGAGTACAGTGGAGCACTGTAGAGGTGGAGTACAGTGGAGTACAGTAGAGGTAGAGTACAGTGGAGCACAGTAGAGATAGAGTACAGTAGAGCACAGTAGAGGTAGAGTACAGTGGAGCACAGTAGAGCTAGAGTACAGTGGAGTACAGTGGAGCACAGTAGAGGTAGAGTACAGTAGAGTAGAGTAGAGGTAGAGTACAGTGGAGTACAGTAGAGATAGAGTAGAGTGGAGTAGAGTAGAGGTAGATTACAGTGGAGCACACTAGAGGTAGAGTACAGTGGAGCACAGTAGAGGTAGAGTACAGTGGAGTACAGTAGAGGTAGTGTACAGTGGAGCACAGTAGAGGTAGAGTACAGTGGAGCAAAGTAGAGGTAGAGTACAGTGGGGTACAGTAGAAATAGAGTACAGTGGAGCACAATAGATTAGAGTACAGTAGAGCACAGTAGAGGTAGAGTACAGTGGAGTACAGTAGAGATAGAGTACAGTGGAGCACAGTAGAGGTAGAGTACAGTGGAGTAGAGTAGAGGTAGAGTACAGTGGAGTACAGTAGAGATAGAGTAGAGTGGAGTAGAGTAGAGGTAGATTACAGTGGAGCACACTAGAGGTAGAGTACAGTGGAGCACAGTAGAGGTAGAGTACAGTGGAGTACAGTAGAGGTAGTGTACAGTGGAGCACAGTAGAGGTAGAGTACAGTGGAGCAAAGTAGAGGTAGAGTACAGTGGGGTACAGTAGAAATAGAGTACAGTGGAGCACAATAGATTAGAGTACAGTAGAGCACAGTAGAGGTAGAGTACAGTGGAGTACAGTAGAGATAGAGTACAGTGGAGCACAGTAGAGGTAGAGTACAGTGGAGCACAGTAGAGGTAGAGTAGAGTGGAGCACAGTAGAGGTAGAGTACAGTGGAATACAGAAGAGGTAGTGTACAGTGGAGCACAGTAGAGGTAGAGTACAGTGGAGCACAGTAGAGGTAGAGTACAGTGGAGTATAGTAGAGGTAGAGTACAGTAGAGCACAGTAAAGATAGAGTACAGTAGAGCACAGTAGAGATAGAGTACAGTGGAGCACAGTAGAGGAAGAGTACAGTGTAGTACAGTAGAGATAGAGTACAGTGGAGTAAAGTAGAGATAGAGTACAGTCGAACACAGTAGAGATAAGTAGAGTGGAGTATAGTAGAGGTAGAGTACAGTGGAGTACAGTAGAGGTAGAGTACAGTGGAGTACAGTAGAGGTAGAGTAGAGTGGAGCACATTAGAGGTGGAGTAGAGAAGAGTACAGTAGAGGTAGAGTACAGTGGAGTACATTAGAGGTAGAGTACAGTGGAGCACAGTAGAGGTAGAGTACAGTGGAGCACAGTAGAGGTAGAGTACAGTGGAGTATAGTAGAGGTAGAGTACAGTAGAGCACAGTAAAGATAGAGTACAGTAGAGCACAGTAGAGGAAGAGTACAATGTAGTACAGTAGAGATAGAGTACAGTGGAGTAAAGTAGAGATAGAGTACAGTCGAACACAGTAGAGATAAGTGCAGTGGAGTATAAGAGAGGTAGAGTACAGTGGAGTACAGTAGAGGTAGAGTACAGTGGAGTACAGTAGAGGTAGAGTAGAGTGGAGCACATTAGAGGTGGAGTAGAGATGAGTACAGTAGAGGTAGAGTACAGTGGAGTACAGTAGAGGTAGAGTACAGTGGAGCACAGTAGAGGTAGAGTACAGTGGAGTATAGTTGAGGTAGACTACAGAGGAGTACATTAGAGGTAGAGTACAGTGGAGCACAGTAGAGATAGAGTAGAGTGGAGTACAGTAGAGGTAGAGTACAGTGGAGCACAGTAGAGGTAGAGTACAGTGGAGTATAGTTGAGGTAGACTTCAGAGGAGTACAGTAGAGGTAGAGTATAGTGGAGCACAGTAGAAGTAGTGTACAGTGGAGCACAGTAGAGGTAGAGTATAGTGGAGTAAAGTAGAGATAGAGTACAGTAGAGCAGAGTAGAGGTAGAGTACAGTGGAGCACAGTAGAGGTAGAGTACAGTGGAGCACAGTAGAGGTAGAGTAGAGTGGAGTACAGTAGAGGTAGAGTACAGTGGAGCACAGTAGAGGTAGAGTACAGTGGAGTATAGTTGAGGTAGACTACAGTGGAGTACAGTAGAGGTAGAGTACAGTGGAGCACAGTAGAGATAGAGTAGAGTGGAGTACAGTAGAGGTAGAGTACAGTGGAGCACAGTAGAGGTAGAGTACAGTGGAGTATAGTTGAGGTAGACTTCAGAGGAGTACAGTAGAGGTAGAGTATAGTGGAGCACAGTAGAAGTAGTGTACAGTGGAGCACAGTAGAGGTAGAGTACAGTGGATCACAGTAGAGGTAGAGTACAGTGGGGTACAGTAGAAATAGAGTACAGTGGAGCACAGTAGAGTAGAGTACAGTAGAGCACAGTAGAGGTAGAGTACAGTGGAGCAGAGTAGAGATAGAGTACAATGGAGTACAGTAGAGGAAGAGTACAGTGGATTACAGTGGAGCACAGTAGAGGTGGAGTACAGTAGAGTACACTAGAGGTAGAGTACAGTGGAGTAAAATAGAGATAGAGTACAGTGGAGTAGAGTAGAGATAGAGTACAGTGGAGCACAGCAGAGGTAGAGTACAGTGGATCACAGTAGAGATAGAGTACAGTGGAGTACAGTGGAGCACAGTAGAGGTAGAGTACAGTGGAGAACAGTAGAGATAGAGTACAGTGGAGTAGAGTAGAGATAGAGTACAGTGGAGCACAGTAGAGATAGAGTACAGTGGAGTACAGTAGAGGTAGAGTACAGTGGAGCACAGTAGAGGTAGAGTACAGTGGAGTACAGTGGAGCACAGTAGAGGTGGAGTACAGTAGAGTACAGTAGAGGTAGAGAACAGTACAGTACAGTAGAGGTAGATTACAGTGGAGTACAGTAGAGGTAGAGTACAGTAGAGCACAGTAGAGGTAGAATACAGTGGAGTACAGTAGAGGTAGAGTACAGTGGAGTACAGTAGAGGTAGAGTACAGTGGAGTACAGTAGAGGTAGAGTACAGTGGAGCACAGTAGATGTAGAGTACAGTGGAGTACAGTAGAGGTAGAGTACAGTGGAGCACAGTAGAGATAGAGTACAGTAGAGCAGAGTAGAGGTAGAGTAAAGTGGAGCACAGTAGAGGTAGAGTACAGTGGAGTATATTTGAGGTAGACTACAGTGGAGTACAGTAGAGGTGGAGTACAGTAGAGTATAGTAGAGGTAGAGTACAGTGGACTACAGTAGAGATAGAGTACAGTGGAGCACAGTAGAGATAAGTGCAGTGGAGTATAGTAGAGGTAGAGTACAGTGGAGTACAGTAGAGGTAGAGTACAGCTGAGCACAGTAGAGGTAGAGTAGAGTGGAGCACAGTAGAGGTAGAGTACAGTGGACTACAGTAGAGGTAGTGTACAGTGGAGCACAGTAGAGGTAGAGTACAGTGGAGCACAGTAGAGGTAGAGTACAGTGGAGTATAATAGAGGTAGAGTACAGTAGAGCACAGTAGAGATAGAGTACAGTAGAGCAGAGTAGAGGTAGAATACAGTGGAGTACAGTAGAGGTAGAGTACAGTGGAGCACTGTAGAGGTGGAGTACAGTGGAGTACAGTAGAGGTAGAGTACAGTGGAGCACAGTAGAGATAGAGTACAGTAGAGCACAGTAGAGGTAGAGTACAGTGGAGCACAGTAGAGCTAGAGTACAGTGGAGTACAGTGGAGCACAGTAGAGGTAGAGTACAGTAGAGTAGAGTAGAGGTAGAGTACAGTGGAGTACAGTAGAGATAGAGTAGAGTGGAGTAGAGTAGAGGTAGATTACAGTGGAGCACACTAGAGGTAGAGTACAGTGGAGCACAGTAGAGGTAGAGTACAGTGGAGTACAGTAGAGGTAGTGTACAGTGGAGCACAGTAGAGGTAGAGTACAGTGGAGCAAAGTAGAGGTAGAGTACAGTGGGGTACAGTAGAAATAGAGTACAGTGGAGCACAATAGATTAGAGTACAGTAGAGCACAGTAGAGGTAGAGTACAGTGGAGTACAGTAGAGATAGAGTACAGTGGAGCACAGTAGAGGTAGAGTACAGTGGAGTAGAGTAGAGGTAGAGTACAGTGGAGTACAGTAGAGATAGAGTAGAGTGGAGTAGAGTAGAGGTAGATTACAGTGGAGCACACTAGAGGTAGAGTACAGTGGAGCACAGTAGAGGTAGAGTACAGTGGAGTACAGTAGAGGTAGTGTACAGTGGAGCACAGTAGAGGTAGAGTACAGTGGAGCAAAGTAGAGGTAGAGTACAGTGGGGTACAGTAGAAATAGAGTACAGTGGAGCACAATAGATTAGAGTACAGTAGAGCACAGTAGAGGTAGAGTACAGTGGAGTACAGTAGAGATAGAGTACAGTGGAGCACAGTAGAGGTAGAGTACAGTGGAGCACAGTAGAGGTAGAGTAGAGTGGAGCACAGTAGAGGTAGAGTACAGTGGAATACAGAAGAGGTAGTGTACAGTGGAGCACAGTAGAGGTAGAGTACAGTGGAGCACAGTAGAGGTAGAGTACAGTGGAGTATAGTAGAGGTAGAGTACAGTAGAGCACAGTAAAGATAGAGTACAGTAGAGCACAGTAGAGATAGAGTACAGTGGAGCACAGTAGAGGAAGAGTACAGTGTAGTACAGTAGAGATAGAGTACAGTGGAGTAAAGTAGAGATAGAGTACAGTCGAACACAGTAGAGATAAGTAGAGTGGAGTATAGTAGAGGTAGAGTACAGTGGAGTACAGTAGAGGTAGAGTACAGTGGAGTACAGTAGAGGTAGAGTAGAGTGGAGCACATTAGAGGTGGAGTAGAGAAGAGTACAGTAGAGGTAGAGTACAGTGGAGTACATTAGAGGTAGAGTACAGTGGAGCACAGTAGAGGTAGAGTACAGTGGAGCACAGTAGAGGTAGAGTACAGTGGAGTATAGTAGAGGTAGAGTACAGTAGAGCACAGTAAAGATAGAGTACAGTAGAGCACAGTAGAGGAAGAGTACAATGTAGTACAGTAGAGATAGAGTACAGTGGAGTAAAGTAGAGATAGAGTACAGTCGAACACAGTAGAGATAAGTGCAGTGGAGTATAAGAGAGGTAGAGTACAGTGGAGTACAGTAGAGGTAGAGTACAGTGGAGTACAGTAGAGGTAGAGTAGAGTGGAGCACATTAGAGGTGGAGTAGAGATGAGTACAGTAGAGGTAGAGTACAGTGGAGTACATTAGAGGTAGAGTACAGTGGAGCACAGTAGAGGTAGAGTAGAGTGGAGTACAGTAGAGGTAGAGTACAGTGGAGTAGAGTAGAGGTAGAGTACAGTGGAGTAGAGTAGAGATAGAGTACAGTGGAGCACAGCAGAGGTAGAGTACAATGGATCAGAGTAGAGATAGAGTACAGTGGAGTACAGTGGAGCACAGTAGAGGTATAGTACAGTGGAGTACAGTAGAGATAGAGTACAGTGGAGTACAGTAGAGGTAGAGTACAGTGGAGCACAGTAGAGGTAGAGTACAGTGGAGTATAGTTGAGGTGGACTGCAGTGGAGTACAGTAGAGGTAGAGTACAGTGGAGCACAGTAGAGATAGAGTACAGTAGAGCAGAGTAGAGGTAGAGTACAGTGAAGTACAGTATAGGTAGAGCACAGTAGAGCAGAGTAGAGGTAGAGTACAGTGGAGTACAGTAGAGGTAGAGCACAGTGGATCACTGTAGAGGTAGAGTACAGTGGAGTACAGTAGAGATAGAGCACAGTGGAGCACAGTAGAGGTAGAGTACAGTGGAGCACAGTAGAGGTAGAGTACAGTGGAGCACAGTAGAGGTAGAGTAGAGTGGAGTACAGTAGAGGTAGAGTACAGTGGAGCACAGTAGAGGTAGAGTACAGTGGAGTATAGTTGAGGTAGACTACAGAGGAGTACATTAGAGGTAGAGTACAGTGGAGCACAGTAGAGATAGAGTAGAGTGGAGTACAGTAGAGGTAGAGTACAGTGGAGCACAGTAGAGGTAGAGTACAGTGGAGTATAGTTGAGGTAGACTTCAGAGGAGTACAGTAGAGGTAGAGTATAGTGGAGCACAGTAGAAGTAGTGTACAGTGGAGCACAGTAGAGGTAGAGTATAGTGGAGTAAAGTAGAGATAGAGTACAGTAGAGCAGAGTAGAGGTAGAGTACAGTGGAGCACAGTAGAGGTAGAGTACAGTGGAGCACAGTAGAGGTAGAGTAGAGTGGAGTACAGTAGAGGTAGAGTACAGTGGAGCACAGTAGAGGTAGAGTACAGTGGAGTATAGTTGAGGTAGACTACAGTGGAGTACAGTAGAGGTAGAGTACAGTGGAGCACAGTAGAGATAGAGTAGAGTGGAGTACAGTAGAGGTAGAGTACAGTGGAGCACAGTAGAGGTAGAGTACAGTGGAGTATAGTTGAGGTAGACTTCAGAGGAGTACAGTAGAGGTAGAGTATAGTGGAGCACAGTAGAAGTAGTGTACAGTGGAGCACAGTAGAGGTAGAGTACAGTGGATCACAGTAGAGGTAGAGTACAGTGGGGTACAGTAGAAATAGAGTACAGTGGAGCACAGTAGAGTAGAGTACAGTAGAGCACAGTAGAGGTAGAGTACAGTGGAGCAGAGTAGAGATAGAGTACAGTGGAGTACAGTAGAGGAAGAGTACAGTGGATTACAGTGGAGCACAGTAGAGGTGGAGTACAGTAGAGTACACTAGAGGTAGAGTACAGTGGAGTAAAATAGAGATAGAGTACAGTGGAGTAGAGTAGAGATAGAGTACAGTGGAGCACAGCAGAGGTAGAGTACAGTGGATCACAGTAGAGATAGAGTACAGTGGAGTACAGTGGAGCACAGTAGAGGTAGAGTACAGTGGAGAACAGTAGAGATAGAGTACAGTGGAGTAGAGTAGAGATAGAGTACAGTGGAGCACAGTAGAGATAGAGTACAGTGGAGTACAGTAGAGGTAGAGTACAGTGGAGCACAGTAGAGGTAGAGTACAGTGGAGTACAGTGGAGCACAGTAGAGGTGGAGTACAGTAGAGTACAGTAGAGGTAGAGAACAGTACAGTACAGTAGAGGTAGATTACAGTGGAGTACAGTAGAGGTAGAGTACAGTAGAGCACAGTAGAGGTAGAATACAGTGGAGTACAGTAGAGGTAGAGTACAGTGGAGTACAGTAGAGGTAGAGTACAGTGGAGTACAGTAGAGGTAGAGTACAGTGGAGCACAGTAGATGTAGAGTACAGTGGAGTACAGTAGAGGTAGAGTACAGTGGAGCACAGTAGAGATAGAGTACAGTAGAGCAGAGTAGAGGTAGAGTAAAGTGGAGCACAGTAGAGGTAGAGTACAGTGGAGTATAGTTGAGGTAGACTACAGTGGAGTACAGTAGAGGTGGAGTACAGTAGAGTATAGTAGAGGTAGAGTACAGTGGACTACAGTAGAGATAGAGTACAGTGGAGCACAGTAGAGATAAGTGCAGTGGAGTATAGTAGAGGTAGAGTACAGTGGAGTACAGTAGAGGTAGAGTAAAGCTGAGCACAGTAGAGGTAGAGTAGAGTGGAGCACAGTAGAGGTAGAGTACAGTGGACTACAGTAGAGGTAGTGTACAGTGGAGCACAGTAGAGGTAGAGTACAGTGGAGCACAGTAGAGGTAGAGTACAGTGGAGTATAATAGAGGTAGAGTACAGTAGAGCACAGTAGAGATAGAGTACAGTAGAGCAGAGTAGAGGTAGAATACAGTGGAGTACAGTAGAGGTAGAGTACAGTGGAGCACTGTAGAGGTGGAGTACAGTGGAGTACAGTAGAGGTAGAGTACAGTGGAGCACAGTAGAGATAGAGTACAGTAGAGCACAGTAGAGGTAGAGTACAGTGGAGCACAGTAGAGATAGAGTACAGTGGAGCACATTAGAGGTAGAGTACAGTGGAGCACAGTAGAGGTAGAGTAGAGTGGAGCACAGTAGAGGTAGAGTACAGTGGAATACAGAAGAGGTAGTGTACAGTGGAGCACAGTAGAGGTAGAGTACAGTGGAGCACAGTAGAGGTAGAGTACAGTGGAGTATAGTAGAGGTAGAGTACAGTAGAGCACAGTAAAGATAGAGTACAGTAGAGCACAGTAGAGATAGAGTACAGTGGAGCACAGTAGAGGACGAGTACAGTGTAGTACAGTAGAGATAGAGTACAGTGGAGTAAAGTAGAGATAGAGTACAGTCGAACACAGTAGAGATAAGTAGAGTGGAGTATAGTAGAGGTAGAGTACAGTGGAGTACAGTAGAGGTAGAGTACAGTGGAGTACAGTAGAGGTAGAGTAGAGTGGAGCACATTAGAGGTGGAGTAGAGAAGAGTACAGTAGAGGTAGAGTACAGTGGAGTACATTAGAGGTAGAGTACAGTGGAGCACAGTAGAGGTAGAGTACAGTGGAGCACAGTAGAGGTAGAGTACAGTGGAGTATAGTAGAGGTAGAGTACAGTAGAGCACAGTAAAGATAGAGTACAGTAGAGCACAGTAGAGGAAGAGTACAATGTAGTACAGTAGAGATAGAGTACAGTGGAGTAAAGTAGAGATAGAGTACAGTCGAACACAGTAGAGATAAGTGCAGTGGAGTATAAGAGAGGTAGAGTACAGTGGAGTACAGTAGAGGTAGAGTACAGTGGAGTACAGTAGAGGTAGAGTAGAGTGGAGCACATTAGAGGTGGAGTAGAGATGAGTACAGTAGAGGTAGAGTACAGTGGAGTACATTAGAGGTAGAGTACAGTGGAGCACAGTAGAGGTAGAGTAGAGTGGAGTACAGTAGAGGTAGAGTACAGTGGAGTAGAGTAGAGGTAGAGTACAGTGGAGTAGAGTAGAGATAGAGTACAGTGGAGCACAGCAGAGGTAGAGTACAATGGATCACAGTAGAGATAGAGTACAGTGGAGTACAGTGGAGCACAGTAGAGGTATAGTACAGTGGAGTACAGTAGAGATAGAGTACAGTGGAGTACAGTAGAGGTAGAGTACAGTGGAGCACAGTAGAGGTAGAGTACAGTGGAGTATAGTTGAGGTGGACTACAGTGGAGTACAGTAGAGGTAGAGTACAGTGGAGCACAGTAGAGATAGAGTACAGTAGAGCAGAGTAGAGGTAGAGTACAGTGAAGTACAGTATAGGTAGAGCACAGTAGAGCAGAGTAGAGGTAGAGTACAGTGGAGTACAGTAGAGGTAGAGCACAGTGGATCACTGTAGAGGTAGAGTACAGTGGAGTACAGTAGAGATAGAGCACAGTGGAGCACAGTAGAGGTAGAGTACAGTGGAGCACAGTAGAGGTAGAGTACAGTGGAGCACAGTAGAGGTAGAGTAGAGTGGAGTACAGTAGAGGTAGAGTACAGTGGAGCACAGTAGAGGTAGAGTACAGTGGAGTATAGTTGAGGTAGACTACAGAGGAGTACATTAGAGGTAGAGTACAGTGGAGCACAGTAGAGATAGAGTACAGTAGAGCAGAGTAGAGGTAGAGTTCAGTGGAGTACAGTAGAGGTAGAGCACAGTAGAGCAGAGTAGAGGTAGAGTACAGTGGAGTACAGTAGAGGTAGAGCACAGTGGAGCACTGTGGAGGTAGAGTACAGTGGAGTACAGTAGAGATAGAGTACAGTGGAGCACAGTAGAGGTAGAGTACAGTGGAGCAGAGTAGAGGTAGAGTACAGTGGAGCACAGTAGAGGTAGAGTACAGTGGAGTACAGTAGAGGTAGTGTACAGTGGAGCACAGTAGAGGTAGAGTACAGTGGAGCACAGTAGAGGTAGAGTACAGTGGGGTACAGTAGAAATAGAGTACAGTGGAGCACAATAGAGTAGAGTACAGTAGAGCACAGTAGAGGTAGAGTACAGTGGAGCACAGTAGAGATAGAGTACAGTGGAGTACAGTAGAGGAAGAGTACAGTGGAGTACAGTGGAGCACAGTAGAGGTGGAGTACAGTAGAGTACACTAGAGGTAGAGTACAGTGGAGTAAAATAGAGATAGAGTACAGTGGAGTAGAGTAGAGATAGAGTACAGTGGAGCACAGCAGAGGTAGAGTACAGTGGATCACAGTAGAGAAAGAGTACAGTGGAGTACAGTGGAGCACAGTAGAGGTAGAGTACAGTGGAGAACAGTAGAGATAGAGTACAGTGGAGTACAGTAGAAGTAGAGTACAGTGGAGCACAGTAGAGATAGAGTACAGTGGAGTACAGTAGAGGTAGAGTGCAGTGGAGCACAGTAGAGGTAGAGTACAGTGGAGTACAGTGGAGCACAGTAGAGGTGGAGTACAGTAGAGTACAGTAGAGGTAGAGAACAGTACAGTACAGTAGAGGTAGAGTACAGTGGAGTACAGTAGAGGTAGGGTACAGTAGAGCACAGTAGAGGTAGAATACAGTGGAGTACAATAGAGGTAGAGTAGAGTGGAGTACAGTTGAGGTAGAATACAGTGGAGTACAGTAGAGGTAGAGTACAGTGGAGCACGTAGATGTAGAGTACAGTGGAGTACAGTAGAGGTAGAGTACAGTGGAGCACAGTAGAGCTAGAGTACAGTGGAGTACAGTGGAGCACAGTAGAGGTGGAGTACAGTAGAGTAGAGTAGAGGTAGAGTACAGTGGAGTACAGTAGAGATAGAGTAGAGTGGAGTAGAGTAGAGATAGAGTACAGTGGATTAGAGTAGAGATAGAGTACAGTGGAGTATAGTTGAGGTAGAGTACAGTGGAGCACAGTGGAGGTAGAGTACAGTGGAGTATAGTTTAGGTAGACTACAGTGGAGTACAGTAGAGGTAGAGTACAGTGGAGCACAGTAGAGATAGAGTACAGTAGAGCAGAGTAGAGGTAGAGTACAGTGGAGGACAGTAGAGGTAGAGTACAGTGGAGCACTGTAGAGGTGGAGTACAGTGGAGTACAGTAGAGGTAGAGTACACTGGAGCACAGTAGAGATAGAGTAGAGTAGAGCAGAGTAGAGGTAGAGTACAGTGGAGTACAGTAAAGGTAGAGTAGAGTGGAGCATATTAGAGGTAGAGTACAGTGGAGCACAGTAGAGGTAGAGTACAGTGGAGTATAGTAGAGGTAAAGTACAGTGGAGTACAGTAGAGGTAGAGTACAGTAGAGCAGAGTAGAGGTAGAGTACAGTGGAGTAGAGTAGAGGTAGAGCAGAGTGGAGCAGAGTAGAGGTAGAGTACAGTGGAGTACAGTAGAGGTAGAGTACAGTGGAGCACAGTAGAGGTAGAGTACAGTGGAGTACAGTAGAGGTAGTGTACAGTGGAGCACAGTAGAGGTAGAGTACAGTGGAGCATAGTAGAGTTGGAGTACAGTGGGGTACAGTAGAAATAGAGTACAGTGGAGCACAGTAGAGTAGAGTACAGTAGAGCACAGTAAAGGTAGAGTACAGTGGAGCATAGTAGAGTTGGAGTACAGTGGAGTACAGTAGAAATAGAGTACAGTGGAGCACAGTAGAGTAGAGTACAGTAGAGCACAGTAAAGGTAGAGTACAGTGGAGCACAGTAGAGATAGAGTACAGTGGAGTACAGTAGAGGAAGAGTACAGTGGAGTAGAGTGGAGCACAGTAGAGGTGGAGTACAGTAGAGTACAGTAGAGGTAGAGTACAGTGGAGTAAAATAGAGATAGAGTACAGTAGAGTAGAGTAGAGATAGAGTACAGTGGAGCACAGCAGAGGTAGAGTACAGTGGATCACAGTAGAGATAGAGTACAGTAGAGTACAGTGGAGCACAGTAGAGGTAGAGTACAGTGGAGAACAGTAGAGATAGAGTACAGTGGAGCACAGTAGAGATATAGTACAGTGGAGTACAGTAGAGGTGGATTACAGTGGAGCACAGTAGAGGTAGAGTACAGTGGAGTACAGTGGAGCACAGTAGAGGTGGAGTACAGTAGAGTACAGTAGAGGTAGAGAACAGTACAGTACAGTAGAGGTAGATTACAGTGGAGTACAGTAGAGGTAGAGTACAGTAGAGCACAGTAGAGGTAGAATACAGTGGAGTACAGTAGAGGTAGAGTACAGTGGAGTACAGTAGAGGTAGAGTACAGTGGAGTACAGTAGAGGTAGAGTACAGTGGAGCACAGTAGATGCAGAGTACAGTGGAGTACAGTAGAGGTAGAGTACAGTGGAGCACAGTAGAGCTAGAGTACAGTGGAGTACAGTGGAGGTAGAGTATAGTGGAGTAAAGTAGAGATAGAGTACAGTAGAGCAGAGTAGAGGTAGAGTAAAGTGGAGCACAGTAGAGGTAGAGTACAGTGGAGTATAGTTGAGGTAGACTACAGTGGAGTACAGTAGAGGTGGAGTACAGTAGAGTATAGTAGAGGTAGAGTACAGTGGACTACAGTAGAGATAGAGTACAGTGGAGCACAGTAGAGATAAGTGCAGTGGAGTATAGTAGAGGTAGAGTACAGTGGAGTAGAGTAGAGGTAGAGTACAGCTGAGCACAGTAGAGGTAGAGTAGAGTGGAGCACAGTAGAGGTAGAGTACAGTGGACTACAGTAGAGGTAGTGTACAGTGGAGCACAGTAGAGATAGAGCACAGTGGAGCACAGTAGAGGTAGAGTACAGTGGAGCACAGTAGAGGTAGAGTACAGTGGAGCACAGTAGAGGTAGAGTACAGTGGAGTACAGTAGAGGTAGTGTACAGTGGAGCACAGTAGAGGTAGAGTACAGTAGAGCACAGTAGAGGTAGAGTACAGTGGAGCACAGTAGAGATAGAGTACAGTGGAGTACAGTAGAGTAAGAGTACAGTGGAGTACAGTGGAGCACACTAGAGGTGGAGTACAGTAGAGTACAGTAGAGGTAGAGTAAAGTGGAGTACAATAGAGATAGAGTACAGTGGAGTAGAGTAGAGATAGAGTACAGTGGAGCACAGCAGAGGTAGAGTACAGTGGATCACAGTAGAGATAGAGTACAGTGAAGTACAGTGGAGCACAGTAGAGGTAGAGTACAGTGGAGAACAGTAGAGATAGAGTACAGTGGAGTACAGTAGAGGTAGAGTACAGTGGAGCACAGTAGAGATAGAGTAGAGTGGAGTACAGTAGAGGTAGAGTACAGTGGAGCACAGTAGAGGTAGAGTACAGTGGAGTATAGTTGAGGTAGACTTCAGAGGAGTACAGTAGAGGTAGAGTATATTGGAGCACAGTAGAGGTAGTGTACAGTGGAGCACAGTAGAGGTAGAGTACAGTGGATCACAGTAGAGGTAGAGTACAGTGGGGTACAGTAGAAATAGAGTACAGTGGAGCACAGTAGAGTAGAGTACAGTAGAGCACAGTAGAGGTAGAGTACAGTGGAGCAGAGTAGAGATAGAGTACAGTGGAGTACAGTAGAGGAAGAGTACAGTGGATTACAGTGGAGCACAGTAGAGGTGGAGTACAGTAGAGTACACTAGAGGTAGAGTACAGTGGAGTAAAATAGAGATAGAGTACAGTGGAGTAGAGTAGAGATAGAGTACAGTGGAGCACAGCAGAGGTAGAGTACAGTGGATCACAGTAGAGATAGAGTACAGTAGAGTACAGTGGAGCACAGTAGAGGTAGAGTACAGTGGAGAACAGTAGAGATAGAGTACAGTGGAGTAGAGTAGAGATAGAGTACAGTGGAGCACAGCAGAGGTAGAGTACAGTGGATCACAGTAGAGATAGAGTACAGTGGAGTACAGTGGAGCACAGTAGAGGTAGAGTACAGTGGAGAACAGTAGAGATAGAGTACAGTGGAGTACAGTAGAGGTAGAGTACAGTGGAGCACAGTAGAGATAGAGTACAGTGGAGTACAGTAGAGGTAGAGTGCAGTGGAGCACAGTAGAGGTAGAGTACAGTGGAGTACAGTGGAGCACAGTAGAGGTGGAGTACAGTAGAGTACAGTAGAGGTAGAGAACAATACAGTACAGTAGAGGTAGAGTACAGTGGAGTACAGTAGAGGTAGGGTACAGTAGAGCACAGTAGAGGTAGAATACAGTGGAGTACAGTAGAGGTAGAGTACAGTGGAGTACAGTAGAGGTAGAGTACAGTGGAGTACAGTAGAGGTAGAGTACAGTGGAGCACAGTAGATGTAGAGTACAGTGGAGTACAGTAGAGGTAGAGTACAGTGGAGCACAGTAGAGCTAGAGTACAGTGGAGTACAGTAGAGCACAGTAGAGGTGGAGTACAGTAGAGTAGAGTAGAGGTAGAGTACAGTGGAGTACAGTAGAGATAGAGTAGAGTGGAGTAGAGTAGAGATAGAGTACAGTGGATTAGAGTAGAGATAGAGTACAGTGGAGTATAGTTGAGGTAGAGTACAGTGGAGCACAGTGGAGGTAGAGTACAGTGGAGTATAGTTTAGGTAGACTACAGTGGAGTACAGTAGAGGTAGAGTACAGTGGAGCACAGTAGAGATAGAGTACAGTAGAGCAGAGTAGAGGTAGAGTACAGTGGAGGACAGTAGAGGTAGAGTACAGTGGAGCACTGTAGAGGTGGAGTACAGTGGAGTACAGTAGAGGTAGAGTACAGTGGAGCACAGTAGAGATAGAGTACAGTAGAGCACAGTAGAGGTAGAGTACAGTGGAGCACAGTAGAGGTAGAGTACAGTGGAGTATAGTTGAGGTAGACTACAGTGGAGTACAGTAGAGGTAGAGTACATTGGAGCACAGTAGAGATAGAGTAGAGTGGAGTAGAGTAGAGGTAGAGTACAGTGGAGTACAGTAAAGGTAGAGTAGAGTGGAGCATATTAGAGGTAGAGTACAGTGGAGCACAGTAGAGGTAGAGTACAGTGGAGTATAGTAGAGGTAGAGTACAGTGGAGTACAGTAGAGGTAGAGTACAGTAGAGCAGAGTAGAGGTAGAGTACAGTGGAGTAGAGGTAGAGCAGAGTGGAGCACTGTAGAGGTAGAGTACAGTGTAGTACAGTAGAGGTAGAGTACAGTGGAGCACAGTAGAGGTAGAGTACAGTGGAGTACAGTAGAGGTAGTGTACAGTGGAGCACAGTAGAGGTAGAGTACAGTGGAGCACAGTAGAGTTGGAGTACAGTGGGGTACAGTAGAAATAGAGTACAGTGGAGCACAGTAGAGTAGAGTACAGTAGAGCACAGTAAAGGTAGAGTACAGTGGAGCACAGTAGAGATAGAGTACAGTGGAGTACAGTAGAGGAAGAGTACAGTGGAGTAGAGTGGAGCACAGTAGAGGTGGAGTACAGTAGAGTACAGTAGAGGTAGAGTACAGTGGAGTAAAATAGAGATAGAGTACAGTGGAGTAGAGTAGAGATAGAGTACAGTGGAGCACAGCAGAGGTAGAGTACAGTGGATCACAGTAGAGATAGAGTACAGTGGAGTACAGTGGAGCACAGTAGAGGTAGAGTACAGTGGAGAAAAGTAGAGATAGAGTACAGTGGAGTACAGTAGAGGTAGAGTACAGTGGAGCACAGTAAAGATAGAGTACAGTGGAGTACAGTAGAGGTAGAGTACAGTGGAGCACAGTAGAGGTAGAGTACAGTGGAGTACAGTGGAGCACAGTAGAGGTGGAGTACAGTACAGTACAGTAGAGGTAGAGAACAGTACAGTACAGTAGAGGTAGATTACAGTGGAGTACAGTAGAGGTAGAGTACAGTAGAGCACAGTAGAGGTAGAATACAGTGGAGTACAGTAGAGGTAGAGTACAGTGGAGTACAGTAGAGGTAGAGTACAGTGGAGCACAGTAGAGGTATTGTACAGTGGAGCACAGTAGAGGTAGAGTACAGTGGAGCACAGTAGAGGTAGAGTACAGTGGGGTACAGTAGAGGTATTGTACAGTGGAGCACAGTAGAGGTAGAGTACAGTGGAGCACAGTAGAGGTAGAGTACAGTGGGGTACAGTAGATATAGAGTACAGTGGAGCACAGTAGGGTAGAGTACAGTAGAGCACAGTAGAGGTAGAGTACAGTGGAGCACAATAGAGATATAGTACAGTGGAGTACAGTAGAGGAAGAGTACAGTGGAGTACAGTGGAGCACAGTAGAGGTGGAGTACAGTAGAGTACACTAGAGGTAGAGTACAGTGGAGTAAAATAGAGATAGAGTACAGTGGAGTAGAGTAGAGATAGAGTACAGTGGAGCACAGCAGAGGTAGAGTACAGTGGATCACACTAGAGATAGAGTACAGTGGAATACAGTGGAGCACAGTAGAGGTAGAGTACAGTGGAGCACAGTAGAGGTAGAGTACAGTGGAGAACAGTAGAGATAGAGTACAGTGGAGTACAGTAGAGGTAGAGTACAGTGGAGCACAGTAGAGATAGAGTACAGTGGAGTACAGTAGAGGTAGAGTACAGTGGAGCACAGTAGAGGTAGAGTACAGTGGAGTACAGTGGAGCACAGTAGAGGTGGAGTACAGTAGAGTACAGTAGATGTAGAGAACAGTACAGTGCAGTAGAGGTAGAGTACAGTGGAGTACAGTAGAGGTAGAGTACAGTAGAGCACAGTAGAGGTAGAATACAGTGGAGTACAGTAGAGGTAGAGTACAGTGGAGTAGAGTAGAGGTAGAGTACAGTGGAGTACAGTAGAGGTAGAGTACAGTGGAGCACAGTAGATGTAGAGTACAGTGGAGTACAGTAGAGGTAGAGTACAGTGGAGCACAGTAGAGCTAGAGTACAGTGGAGTACAGTGGAGCACAGTAGAGGTGGAGTACAGTAGAGTAGAGTAGAGGTAGAGTACAGTGGAGTACAATAGAGATAGAGTAGAGTGGAGTATAGTTGAGGTAGAGTACAGTGGAGCACAGTGGAGGTAGAGTACAGTGGAGTATAGTTTAGGTAGACTACAGTGGAGTACAGTAGAGGTAGAGTACAGTGGTTCACAGTAGAGATAGAGTACAGTAGAGCAGAGTAGAGGTAGAGTACAGTGGAGGACAGTAGAGGCAGAGTACAGTGGAGCACTGTAGAGGTGGAGTACAGTGGAGTACAGTAGAGGTAGAGTACAATGGAGCACAGTAGAGATAGAGTACAGTAGAGCACAGTAGAGGTAGAGTACAGTGGAGCACAGTAGAGGTAGAGTACAGTGGAGTATAGTTGAGGTAGAGTACAGTGGAGTACAGTAGAGGTAGAGTACAGTGGAGCACAGTAGAGATAGAGTAGAGTAGAGCAGAGTAGAGGTAGAGTACAGTGGAGTACAGTAAAGGTAGAGTAGAGTGGAGCACATTAGAGGTAGAGTACAGTGGAGTATAGTAGAGGTAGAGTACAGCGGAGTACAGTAGAGGTAGAGTACAGTAGAGCAGAGTAGAGATAGAGTACAGTGGAGTAGAGTAGAGGTAGAGCAGAGTGGAGCACTGTAGAGGTAGAGTACAGTGGAGTACAGTAGAGGTAGAGTACAGTGGAGCACAGTAGAGGTAGAGTACAGTGGAGTACAGTAGAGGTAGTGTACAGTGGAGCACAGTAGAGGTAGAGTACAGTGGAGCACAGTAGAGGTAGAGTACAGTGGGGTACAGTAGAAATAGAGTACAGTGGAGCACAGTAGAGTAGAGTACAGTAGAGCACAGTAAAGGTAGAGTACAGTGGAGCACAGTAGAGATAGAGTACAGTGGAGTACAGTAGAGGAAGAGTACAGTGGAGTACAATGGAGCACAGTAGAGGTGGAGTAAAGTAGAGTACAGTAGAGGTAGAGTACAGTGGAGTAAAATAGAGATAGAGTACAGTGGAGTAGAGTAGAGATAGAGTACAGTGGAGCACAGCAGAGGTAGAGTACAGTGGATCACAGTAGAGATAGAGTACAGTGGAGTACAGTGGAGCACAGTAGAGGTAGAGTACAGTGGAGAAGAGTAGAGATAGAGTACAGTGGAGTACAGTAGAGGTAGAGTACAGTGGAGTACAGTGGAGCACAGTAGAGGTGGAGTACAGTAGAGTACAGTAGATGTAGAGAACAGTACAGTGCAGTAGAGGTAGAGTACAGTGGAGTACAGTAGAGGTAGAGTACAGTAGAGCACAGTAGAGGTAGAATACAATGGAGTACAGTAGAGGTAGAGTACAGTGGAGTAGAGTAGAGGTAGAGTACATTGGAGTACAGTAGAGGTAGAGTACAGTGGAGCACAGTAGATGTAGAGTACAGTGGAGTAGAGTAGAGGTAGAGTACAGTGGAGCACAGTAGAGCTAGAGTACAGTGGAGTACAGTGGAGCACAGTAGAGGTGGAGTACAGTAGAGTAGAGTAGAGGTAGAGTACAGTGGAGTACAGTAGAGATAGAGTAGAGTGGAGTATAGTTGAGGTAGAGTACAGTGGAGCACAGTGGAGGTAGAGTACAGTGGGGTATAGTTGAGGTAGACTACAGAGGAGTACAGTAGAGGTAAAGTACAGTGGAGCACAGTAGAGATAGAGTACAGTAGAGCAGAGTAGAGGTAGAGTACAGTGGAGTACAGTAGAGGTAGAGCACAGTAGAGCAGAGTAGAGGTAGAGTACAGTGGAGTACAGTAGAGGTAGAGCACAGTGGAGCACAGTAGAGGTATTGTACAGTGGAGCACAGTAGAGGTAGAGTACAGTGGAGCACAGTAGAGGTAGAGTACAGTGGGGTACAGTAGAGGTATTGTACAGTGGAGCACAGTAGAGGTAGAGTACAGTGGAGCACAGTGGAGCACAGTAGAGGTGGAGTACAGTAGAGTAGAGTAGAGGTAGAGTACAGTGGAGTACAATAGAGATAGAGTAGAGTGGAGTATAGTTGAGGTAGAGTACAGTGGAGCACAGTGGAGGTAGAGTACAGTGGAGTATAGTTTAGGTAGACTACAGTGGAGTACAGTAGAGGTAGAGTACAGTGGTTCACAGTAGAGATAGAGTACAGTAGAGCAGAGTAGAGGTAGAGTACAGTGGAGGACAGTAGAGGTAGAGTACAGTGGAGCACTGTAGAGGTGGAGTACAGTGGAGTACAGTAGAGGTAGAGTACAGTGGAGCACAGTAGAGATAGAGTACAGTAGAGCACAGTAGAGGTAGAGTACAGTGGAGCACAGTAGAGGTAGAGTACAGTGGAGTATAGTTGAGGTAGAGTACAGTGGAGTACAGTAGAGGTAGAGTACAGTGGAGCACAGTAGAGATAGAGTAGAGTAGAGCAGAGTAGAGGTAGAGTACAGTGGAGTACAGTAAAGGTAGAGTAGAGTGGAGCACATTAGAGGTAGAGTACAGTGGAGTATAGTAGAGGTAGAGTACAGCGGAGTACAGTAGAGGTAGAGTACAGTAGAGCAGAGTAGAGATAGAGTACAGTGGAGTAGAGTAGAGGTAGAGCAGAGTGGAGCACTCTAGAGGTAGAGTACAGTGGAGTACAGTAGAGGTAGAGTACAGTGGAGCACAGTAGAGGTAGAGTACAGTGGAGTACAGTAGAGGTAGTGTACAGTGGAGCACAGTAGAGGTAGAGTACAGTGGAGCACAGTAGAGGTAGAGTACAGTGGGGTACAGTAGAAATAGAGTACAGTGGAGCACAGTAGAGTAGAGTACAGTAGAGCACAGTAAAGGTAGAGTACAGTGGAGCACAGTAGAGATAGAGTACAGTGGAGTACAGTAGAGGAAGAGTACAGTGGAGTACAGTGGAGCACAGTAGAGGTGGAGTAAAGTAGAGTACAGTAGAGGTAGAGTACAGTGGAGTAAAATAGAGATAGAGTACAGTGGAGTAGAGTAGAGATAGAGTACAGTGGAGCACAGCAGAGGTAGAGTACAGTGGATCACAGTAGAGATAGAGTACAGTGGAGTACAGTGGAGCACAGTAGAGGTAGAGTACAGTGGAGAAGAGTAGAGATAGAGTACAGTGGAGTACAGTAGAGGTAGAGTACAGTGGAGTACAGTGGAGCACAGTAGAGGTGGAGTACAGTAGAGTACAGTAGATGTAGAGAACAGTACAGTGCAGTAGAGGTAGAGTACAGTGGAGTACAGTAGAGGTAGAGTACAGTAGAGCACAGTAGAGGTAGAATACAGTGGAGTACAGTAGAGGTAGAGTACAGTGGAGTAGAGTAGAGGTAGAGTACATTGGAGTACAGTAGAGGTAGAGTACAGTGGAGCACAGTAGATGTAGAGTACAGTGGAGTAGAGTAGAGGTAGAGTACAGTGGAGCACAGTAGAGCTAGAGTACAGTGGAGTACAGTGGAGCACAGTAGAGGTGGAGTACAGTAGAGTAGAGTAGAGGTAGAGTACAGTGGAGTACAGTAGAGATAGAGTAGAGTGGAGTATAGTTGAGGTAGAGTACAGTGGAGCACAGTGGAGGTAGAGTACAGTGGGGTATAGTTGAGGTAGACTACAGAGGAGTACAGTAGAGGTAAAGTACAGTGGAGCACAGTAGAGATAGAGTACAGTAGAGCAGAGTAGAGGTAGAGTACAGTGGAGTACAGTAGAGGTAGAGCACAGTAGAGCAGAGTAGAGGTAGAGTACAGTGGAGTACAGTAGAGGTAGAGCACAGTGGAGCACAGTAGAGGTATTGTACAGTGGAGCACAGTAGAGGTAGAGTACAGTGGAGCACAGTAGAGGTAGAGTACAGTGGGGTACAGTAGAGGTATTGTACAGTGGAGCACAGTAGAGGTAGAGTACAGTGGAGCACAGTAGAGGTAGAGTACAGTGGGGTACAGTAGATATAGTTACAGTGGAGCACAGTAGGGTAGAGTACAGTAGAGCACAGTAGAGGTAGAGTACAGTGGAGCACAATAGAGATATAGTACAGTGGAGTACAGTAGAGGAAGAGTACAGTGGAGTACAGTGGAGCACAGTAGAGGTGGAGTACAGTAGAGTACACTAGAGGTAGAGTACAGTGGAGTAAAATAGAGATAGAGTACAGTGGAGTAGAGTAGAGATAGAGTACAGTGGAGCACAGCAGAGGTAGAGTACAGTGGATCACAGTAGAGATAGAGTACAGTGGAATACAGTGGAGCACAGTAGAGGTAGAGTACAGTGGAGCACAGTAGAGGTAGAGTACAGTGGAGAACAGTAGAGATAGAGTACAGTGGAGTACAGTAGAGGTAGAGTACAGTGGAGCACAGTAGAGATAGAGTACAGTGGAGTACAGTAGAGGTAGAGTACAGTGGAGCACAGTAGAGGTAGAGTACAGTGGAGTACAGTGGAGCACAGTAGAGGTGGAGTACAGTAGAGTACAGTAGATGTAGAGAACAGTACAGTGCAGTAGAGGTAGAGTACAGTGGAGTACAGTAGAGGTAGAGTACAGTAGAGCACAGTAGAGGTAGAATACAGTGGAGTACAGTAGAGGTAGAGTACAGTGGAGTAGAGTAGAGGTAGAGTACAGTGGAGTACAGTAGAGGTAGAGTACAGTGGAGCACAGTAGATGTAGAGTACAGTGGAGTACAGTAGAGGTAGAGTACAGTGGAGCACAGTAGAGCTAGAGTACAGTGGAGTACAGTGGAGCACAGTAGAGGTGGAGTACAGTAGAGTAGAGTAGAGGTAGAGTACAGTGGAGTACAATAGAGATAGAGTAGAGTGGAGTATAGTTGAGGTAGAGTACAGTGGAGCACAGTGGAGGTAGAGTACAGTGGAGTATAGTTTAGGTAGACTACAGTGGAGTACAGTAGAGGTAGAGTACAGTGGTTCACAGTAGAGATAGAGTACAGTAGAGCAGAGTAGAGGTAGAGTACAGTGGAGGACAGTAGAGGTAGAGTACAGTGGAGCACTGTAGAGGTGGAGTACAGTGGAGTACAGTAGAGGTAGAGTACAGTGGAGCACAGTAGAGATAGAGTACAGTAGAGCACAGTAGAGGTAGAGTACAGTGGAGCACAGTAGAGGTAGAGTACAGTGGAGTATAGTTGAGGTAGAGTACAGTGGAGTACAGTAGAGGTAGAGTACAGTGGAGCACAGTAGAGATAGAGTAGAGTAGAGCAGAGTAGAGGTAGAGTACAGTGGAGTACAGTAAAGGTAGAGTAGAGTGGAGCACATTAGAGGTAGAGTACAGTGGAGTATAGTAGAGGTAGAGTACAGCGGAGTACAGTAGAGGTAGAGTACAGTAGAGCAGAGTAGAGATAGAGTACAGTGGAGTAGAGTAGAGGTAGAGCAGAGTGGAGCACTGTAGAGGTAGAGTACAGTGGAGTACAGTAGAGGTAGAGTACAGTGGAGCACAGTAGAGGTAGAGTACAGTGGAGTACAGTAGAGGTAGTGTACAGTGGAGCACAGTAGAGGTAGAGTACAGTGGAGCACAGTAGAGGTAGAGTACAGTGGGGTACAGTAGAAATAGAGTACAGTGGAGCACAGTAGAGTAGAGTACAGTAGAGCACAGTAAAGGTAGAGTACAGTGGAGCACAGTAGAGATAGAGTACAGTGGAGTACAGTAGAGGAAGAGTACAGTGGAGTACAGTGGAGCACAGTAGAGGTGGAGTAAAGTAGAGTACAGTAGAGGTAGAGTACAGTGGAGTAAAATAGAGATAGAGTACAGTGGAGTAGAGTAGAGATAGAGTACAGTGGAGCACAGCAGAGGTAGAGTACAGTGGATCACAGTAGAGATAGAGTACAGTGGAGTACAGTGGAGCACAGTAGAGGTAGAGTACAGTGGAGAAGAGTAGAGATAGAGTACAGTGGAGTACAGTAGAGGTAGAGTACAGTGGAGTACAGTGGAGCACAGTAGAGGTGGAGTACAGTAGAGTACAGTAGATGTAGAGAACAGTACAGTGCAGTAGAGGTAGAGTACAGTGGAGTACAGTAGAGGTAGAGTACAGTAGAGCACAGTAGAGGTAGAATACAGTGGAGTACAGTAGAGGTAGAGTACAGTGGAGTAGAGTAGAGGTAGAGTACATTGGAGTACAGTAGAGGTAGAGTACAGTGGAGCACAGTAGATGTAGAGTACAGTGGAGTACAGTAGAGGTAGAGTACAGTGGAGCACAGTAGAGCTAGAGTACAGTGGAGTACAGTGGAGCACAGTAGAGGTGGAGTACAGTAGAGTAGAGTAGAGGTAGAGTACAGTGGAGTACAGTAGAGATAGAGTAGAGTGGAGTAAAGTTGAGGTAGAGTACAGTGGAGCACAGTGGAGGTAGAGTACAGTGGGGTATAGTTTAGGTAGACTACAGTGGAGTACGGTAGAGGTAGAGTACAGTGGAGCACAGTAGAGATAGAGTACAGTAGAGCAGAGTAGAGGTAGAGTACAGTGGAGGACAGTAGAGGTAGAGTACAGTGGAGCACTGTAGAGGTGGAGTACAGTGGAGTACAGTAGAGGTAGAGTACAGTGGAGCACAGTAGAGATAGAGTACAGTAGAGCACAGTAGAGGTAGAGTACAGTGGAGCACAGTAGAGGTAGAGTACAGTGGAGTATAGTTGAGGTAGACTACAGTGGAGTAGAGTAGAGGTAGAGTACAGTGGAGCACAGTAGAGCTAGAGTACAGTGGAGTACAGTGGAGCACAGTAGAGGTGGAGTACAGTAGAGTAGAGTAGAGGTAGAGTACAGTGGAGTACAGTAGAGATAGAGTAGAGTGGAGTATAGTTGAGGTAGAGTACAGTGGAGCACAGTGGAGGTAGAGTACAGTGGGGTATAGTTGAGGTAGACTACAGAGGAGTACAGTAGAGGTAAAGTACAGTGGAGCACAGTAGAGATAGAGTACAGTAGAGCAGAGTAGAGGTAGAGTACAGTGGAGTACAGTAGAGGTAGAGCACAGTAGAGCAGAGTAGAGGTAGAGTACAGTGGAGTACAGTAGAGGTAGAGCAAAGTGGAGCACAGTAGAGGTATTGTACAGTGGAGCACAGTAGAGGTAGAGTACAGTGGAGCACAGTAGAGGTAGAGTACAGTGGGGTACAGTAGAGGTATTGTACAGTGGAGCACAGTAGAGGTAGAGTACAGTGGAGCACAGTGGAGCACAGTAGAGGTGGAGTACAGTAGAGTAGAGTAGAGGTAGAGTACAGTGGAGTACAATAGAGATAGAGTAGAGTGGAGTATAGTTGAGGTAGAGTACAGTGGAGCACAGTGGAGGTAGAGTACAGTGGAGTATAGTTTAGGTAGACTACAGTGGAGTACTGTAGAGGTAGAGTACAGTGGTTCACAGTAGAGATAGAGTACAGTAGAGCAGAGTAGAGGTAGAGTACAGTGGAGGACAGTAGAGGTAGAGTACAGTGGAGCACTGTAGAGGTGGAGTACAGTGGAGTACAGTAGAGGTAGAGTACAGTGGAGCACAGTAGAGATAGAGTACAGTAGAGCACAGTAGAGGTAGAGTACAGTGGAGCACAGTAGAGGTAGAGTACAGTGGAGTATAGTTGAGGTAGAGTACAGTGGAGTACAGTAGAGGTAGAGTACAGTGGAGCACAGTAGAGATAGAGTAGAGTAGAGCAGAGTAGAGGTAGAGTACAGTGGAGTACAGTAAAGGTAGAGTAGAGTGGAGCACATTAGAGGTAGAGTACAGTGGAGTATAGTAGAGGTAGAGTACAGCGGAGTACAGTAGAGGTAGAGTACAGTAGAGCAGAGTAGAGATAGAGTACAGTGGAGTAGAGTAGAGGTAGAGCAGAGTGGAGCACTGTAGAGGTAGAGTACAGTGGAGTACAGTAGAGGTAGAGTACAGTGGAGCACAGTAGAGGTAGAGTACAGTGGAGTACAGTAGAGGTAGTGTACAGTGGAGCACAGTAGAGGTAGAGTACAGTGGAGCACAGTAGAGGTAGAGTACAGTGGGGTACAGTAGAAATAGAGTACAGTGGAGCACAGTAGAGTAGAGTACAGTAGAGCACAGTAAAGGTAGAGTACAGTGGAGCACAGTAGAGATAGAGTACAGTGGAGTACAGTAGAGGAAGAGTACAGTGGAGTACAGTGGAGCACAGTAGAGGTGGAGTAAAGTAGAGTACAGTAGAGGTAGAGTACAGTGGAGTAAAATAGAGATAGAGTACAGTGGAGTAGAGTAGAGATAGAGTACAGTGGAGCACAGCAGAGGTAGAGTACAGTGGATCACAGTAGAGATAGAGTACAGTGGAGTACAGTGGAGCACAGTAGAGGTAGAGTACAGTGGAGAAGAGTAGAGATAGAGTACAGTGGAGTACAGTAGAGGTAGAGTACAGTGGAGTACAGTGGAGCACAGTAGAGGTGGAGTACAGTAGAGTACAGTAGATGTAGAGAACAGTACAGTGCAGTAGAGGTAGAGTACAGTGGAGTACAGTAGAGGTAGAGTACAGTAGAGCACAGTAGAGGTAGAATACAGTGGAGTACAGTAGAGGTAGAGTACAGTGGAGTAGAGTAGAGGTAGAGTACATTGGAGTACAGTAGAGGTAGAGTACAGTGGAGCACAGTAGATGTAGAGTACAGTGGAGTAGAGTAGAGGTAGAGTACAGTGGAGCACAGTAGAGCTAGAGTACAGTGGAGTACATTGGAGCACAGTAGAGGTGGAGTACAGTAGAGTAGAGTAGAGGTAGAGTACAGTGGAGTACAGTAGAGATAGAGTAGAGTGGAGTATAGTTGAGGTAGAGTACAGTGGAGCACAGTGGAGGTAGAGTACAGTGGGGTATAGTTGAGGTAGACTACAGAGGAGTACAGTAGAGGTAAAGTACAGTGGAGCACAGTAGAGATAGAGTACAGTAGAGCAGAGTAGAGGTAGAGTACAGTGGAGTACAGTAGAGGTAGAGCACAGTAGAGCAGAGTAGAGGTAGAGTACAGTGGAGTACAGTAGAGGTAGAGCACAGTGGAGCACAGTAGAGGTATTGTACAGTGGAGCACAGTAGAGGTAGAGTACAGTGGAGCACAGTAGAGGTAGAGTACAGTGGGGTACAGTAGAGGTATTGTACAGTGGAGCACAGTAGAGGTAGAGTACAGTGGAGCACAGTAGAGGTAAAGTACAGTGGAGCACAGTAGAGATAGAGTACAGTAGAGCAGAGTAGAGGTAGAGTACAGTGGAGTACAGTAGAGGTAGAGCACAGTAGAGCAGAGTAGAGGTAGAGTACAGTGGAGTACAGTAGAGGTAGAGTACAGTGGAGTACAGTAAAGGTAGAGTAGAGTGGAGCACATTAGAGGTAGAGTACAGTGGAGTATAGTAGAGGTAGAGTACAGCAGAGTACAGTAGAGGTAGAGTACAGTAGAGCAGAGTAGAGATAGAGTACAGTGGAGTAGAGTAGAGGTAGAGCAGAGTGGAGCACTGTAGAGGTAGAGTACAGTGGAGTACAGTAGAGGTAGAGTACAGTGGAGCACAGTAGAGGTAGAGTACAGTGGAGTACAGTAGAGGTAGTGTACAGTGGAGCACAGTAGAGGTAGAGTACAGTGGAGCACAGTAGAGGTAGAGTACAGTGGGGTACAGTAGAAATAGAGTACAGTGGAGCACAGTAGAGTAGAGTACAGTAGAGCACAGTAAAGGTAGAGTACAGTGGAGCACAGTAGAGATAGAGTACAGTGGAGTACAGTAGAGGAAGAGTACAGTGGAGTACAGTGGAGCACAGTAGAGGTGGAGTAAAGTAGAGTACAGTAGAGGTAGAGTACAGTGGAGTAAAATAGAGATAGAGTACAGTGGAGTAGAGTAGAGATAGAGTACAGTGGAGCACAGCAGAGGTAGAGTACAGTGGATCACAGTAGAGATAGAGTACAGTGGAGTACAGTGGAGCACAGTAGAGGTAGAGTACAGTGGAGAAGAGTAGAGATAGAGTACAGTGGAGTACAGTAGAGGTAGAGTACAGTGGAGTACAGTGGAGCACAGTAGAGGTGGAGTACAGTAGAGTACAGTAGATGTAGAGAACAGTACAGTGCAGTAGAGGTAGAGTACAGTGGAGTACAGTAGAGGTAGAGTACAGTAGAGCACAGTAGAGGTAGAATACAGTGGAGTACAGTAGAGGTAGAGTACAGTGGAGTAGAGTAGAGGTAGAGTACATTGGAGTACAGTAGAGGTAGAGTACAGTGGAGCACAGTAGATGTAGAGTACAGTGGAGTAGAGTAGAGGTAGAGTACAGTGGAGCACAGTAGAGCTAGAGTACAGTGGAGTACAGTGGAGCACAGTAGAGGTGGAGTACAGTAGAGTAGAGTAGAGGTAGAGTACAGTGGAGTACAGTAGAGATAGAGTAGAGTGGAGTATAGTTGAGGTAGAGTACAGTGGAGCACAGTGGAGGTAGAGTACAGTGGGGTATAGTTGAGGTAGACTACAGAGGAGTACAGTAGAGGTAAAGTACAGTGGAGCACAGTAGAGATAGAGTACAGTAGAGCAGAGTAGAGGTAGAGTACAGTGGAGTACAGTAGAGGTAGAGCACAGTAGAGCAGAGTAGAGGTAGAGTACAGTGGAGTACAGTAGAGGTAGAGCACAGTGGAGCACAGTAGAGGTATTGTACAGTGGAGCACAGTAGAGGTAGAGTACAGTGGAGCACAGTAGAGGTAGAGTACAGTGGGGTACAGTAGAGGTATTGTACAGTGGAGCACAGTAGAGGTAGAGTACAGTGGAGCACAGTAGAGGTAGAGTACAGTGGGGTACAGTAGATATAGTTACAGTGGAGCACAGTAGGGTAGAGTACAGTAGAGCACAGTAGAGGTAGAGTACAGTGGAGCACAATAGAGATATAGTACAGTGGAGTACAGTAGAGGAAGAGTACAGTGGAGTACAGTGGAGCACAGTAGAGGTGGAGTACAGTAGAGTACACTAGAGGTAGAGTACAGTGGAGTAAAATAGAGATAGAGTACAGTGGAGTAGAGTAGAGATAGAGTACAGTGGAGCACAGCAGAGGTAGAGTACAGTGGATCACAGTAGAGATAGAGTACAGTGGAATACAGTGGAGCACAGTAGAGGTAGAGTACAGTGGAGCACAGTAGAGGTAGAGTACAGTGGAGAACAGTAGAGATAGAGTACAGTGGAGTACAGTAGAGGTAGAGTACAGTGGAGCACAGTAGAGATAGAGTACAGTGGAGTACAGTAGAGGTAGAGTACAGTGGAGCACAGTAGAGGTAGAGTACAGTGGAGTACAGTGGAGCACAGTAGAGGTGGAGTACAGTAGAGTACAGTAGATGTAGAGAACAGTACAGTGCAGTAGAGGTAGAGTACAGTGGAGTACAGTAGAGGTAGAGTACAGTAGAGCACAGTAGAGGTAGAATACAGTGGAGTACAGTAGAGGTAGAGTACAGTGGAGTAGAGTAGAGGTAGAGTACAGTGGAGTACAGTAGAGGTAGAGTACAGTGGAGCACAGTAGATGTAGAGTACAGTGGAGTACAGTAGAGGTAGAGTACAGTGGAGCACAGTAGAGCTAGAGTACAGTGGAGTACAGTGGAGCACAGTAGAGGTGGAGTACAGTAGAGTAGAGTAGAGGTAGAGTACAGTGGAGTACAATAGAGATAGAGTAGAGTGGAGTATAGTTGAGGTAGAGTACAGTGGAGCACAGTGGAGGTAGAGTACAGTGGAGTATAGTTTAGGTAGACTACAGTGGAGTACAGTAGAGGTAGAGTACAGTGGTTCACAGTAGAGATAGAGTACAGTAGAGCAGAGTAGAGGTAGAGTACAGTGGAGGACAGTAGAGGTAGAGTACAGTGGAGCACTGTAGAGGTGGAGTACAGTGGAGTACAGTAGAGGTAGAGTACAGTGGAGCACAGTAGAGATAGAGTACAGTAGAGCACAGTAGAGGTAGAGTACAGTGGAGCACAGTAGAGGTAGAGTACAGTGGAGTATAGTTGAGGTAGAGTACAGTGGAGTACAGTAGAGGTAGAGTACAGTGGAGCACAGTAGAGATAGAGTAGAGTAGAGCAGAGTAGAGGTAGAGTACAGTGGAGTACAGTAAAGGTAGAGTAGAGTGGAGCACATTAGAGGTAGAGTACAGTGGAGTATAGTAGAGGTAGAGTACAGCGGAGTACAGAAGAGGTAGAGTACAGTAGAGCAGAGTAGAGATAGAGTACAGTGGAGTAGAGTAGAGGTAGAGCAGAGTGGAGCACTGTAGAGGTAGAGTACAGTGGAGTACAGTAGAGGTAGAGTACAGTGGAGCACAGTAGAGGTAGAGTACAGTGGAGTACAGTAGAGGTAGTGTACAGTGGAGCACAGTAGAGGTAGAGTACAGTGGAGCACAGTAGAGGTAGAGTACAGTGGGGTACAGTAGAAATAGAGTACAGTGGAGCACAGTAGAGTAGAGTACAGTAGAGCACAGTAAAGGTAGAGTACAGTGGAGCACAGTAGAGATAGAGTACAGTGGAGTACAGTAGAGGAAGAGTACAGTGGAGTACAGTGGAGCACAGTAGAGGTGGAGTAAAGTAGAGTACAGTAGAGGTAGAGTACAGTGGAGTAAAATAGAGATAGAGTACAGTGGAGTAGAGTAGAGATAGAGTACAGTGGAGCACAGCAGAGGTAGAGTACAGTGGATCACAGTAGAGATAGAGTACAGTGGAGTACAGTGGAGCACAGTAGAGGTAGAGTACAGTGGAGAAGAGTAGAGATAGAGTACAGTGGAGTACAGTAGAGGTAGAGTACAGTGGAGTACAGTGGAGCACAGTAGAGGTGGAGTACAGTAGAGTACAGTAGATGTAGAGAACAGTACAGTGCAGTAGAGGTAGAGTACAGTGGAGTACAGTAGAGGTAGAGTACAGTAGAGCACAGTAGAGGTAGAATACAGTGGAGTACAGTAGAGGTAGAGTACAGTGGAGTAGAGTAGAGGTAGAGTACATTGGAGTACAGTAGAGGTAGAGTACAGTGGAGCACAGTAGATGTAGAGTACAGTGGAGTACAGTAGAGGTAGAGTACAGTGGAGCACAGTAGAGCTAGAGTACAGTGGAGTACAGTGGAGCACAGTAGAGGTGGAGTACAGTAGAGTAGAGTAGAGGTAGAGTACAGTGGAGTACAGTAGAGATAGAGTAGAGTGGAGTATAGTTGAGGTAGAGTACAGTGGAGCACAGTGGAGGTAGAGTACAGTGGGGTATAGTTTAGGTAGACTACAGTGGAGTACGGTAGAGGTAGAGTACAGTGGAGCACAGTAGAGATAGAGTACAGTAGAGCAGAGTAGAGGTAGAGTACAGTGGAGGACAGTAGAGGTAGAGTACAGTGGAGCACTGTAGAGGTGGAGTACAGTGGAGTACAGTAGAGTTAGAGTACAGTGGAGCACAGTAGAGATAGAGTACAGTAGAGCACAGTAGAGGTAGAGTACAGTGGAGCACAGTAGAGGTAGAGTACAGTGGAGTATAGTTGAGGTAGACTACAGTGGAGTACAGTAGAGGTAGAGTACAGTGGAGCACAGTAGAGATAGAGTAGAGTAGAGCAGAGTAGAGGTAGAGTACAGTGGAGTACAGTAAAGGTAGAGTAGAGTGGAGCACATTAGAGGTAGAGTACAGTGGAGTATAGTAGAGGTAGAGTACAGCGGAGTACAGTAGAGGTAGAGTACAGTAGAGCAGAGTAGAGATAGAGTACAGTGAAGTAGAGTAGAGGTAGAGCAGAGAGGAGCACTTTAGAGGTAGAGTACAGTGGAGTACAGTAGAGGTAGAGTACAGTGGAGCACAGTAGAGGTAGAGTACAGTGGAGTACAGTAGAGGTAGTGTACAGTTGAGCACAGTAGAGGTAGAGTACAGTGGACCACAGTAGAGGTAGAGTACAGTGGGGTACAGTAGAAATAGAGTACAGTGGAGCACAGTAGAGTAGAGTACAGTAGAGCACAGTAAAGGTAGAGTACAGTGGAGCACAGTAGAGATAGAGTACAGTGGAGTACAGTAGAGGAAGAGTACAGTGGAGTACAGTGGAGCACAGTAGAGGTGGAGTAAAGTAGAGTACAGTAGAGGTAGAGTACAGTGGAGTAAAATAGAGATAGAGTACAGTGGAGTAGAGTAGAGATAGAGTACAGTGGAGCACAGCAGAGGTAGAGTACAGTGGATCACAGTAGAGATAGAGTACAGTGGAGTACAGTGGAGCACAGTAGAGGTAGAGTACAGTGGAGAAGAGTAGAGATAGAGTACAGTGGAGTACAGTAGAGGTAGAGTACAGTGGAGCACAGTAGAGATAGAGTACAGTGGAGTACAGTAGAGGTAGAGTACAGTGGAGCACAGTAGAGGTAGAGTACAGTCGAGTACAGTGGAGCACAGTAGAGGTGGAGTAGAGTAGAGTACAGTAGAGGTAGAGAACAGTACAGTACAGTAGAGGTAGATTACAGCTGAGTACAGTAGAGGTAGAGTACAGTAGAGCACAGTAGAGATAGAGTAAAATAGAGCTGAGTAGAGGTAGAGTACAGTGGAGTACAGTAGAGGTAGAGTACAGTGGAGCATAGTAGAGATAGAGTACAGTAGAGCACAGTAGAGGTAGAGTACAGTGGAGTATAGTAGAGGTAGAGTACAGTGGAGTACAGTAGAGGTAGATTACAGTGGAGCACAGTAGAGGTAGAGTACAGTGGAGTATAGTTGAGGTAGACTACAGTGGAGTGCAGTAGAGGTAGAGTACAGTGGAGCACAGTAGAGATAGAGTACAGTAGAGCAGAGTAGAGGTAGAGTACAGTGGAGTACAGTAGATGTAGAGAACAGTAGAGCAGAGTAGAGGTAGAGTACAGTGGAGTACAGTAGAGGTAGAGCACAGTGGAGCACTGTAGAGGTAGAGTACAGTGGAGTACAGTAGAGATAGAGTACAGTGGAGCACAGTAGAGGTAGAGTACAGTGGAGCACAGTAGAGGTAGAGTACAGTGGAGCACAGTAGAGGTAGAGTACAGTGGAGTACAGTAGAGGTAGTGTACAGTGGAGCACAGTAGAGGTAGAGTACAGTGGAGCACAGTAGAGGTAGAGTACAGTGGGGTACAGTAGAAATAGAGTACAGTGGAGCACAGTAGAGTAGAGTACAGTAGAGCACATTAGAGGTAGAGTAGAGTGGAGCATAGTAGAGAGAGAGTACAGTGGAGTACAATAGAGGAAGAGTACAGTGGAATACAGTGGAGAACAGTAGAGGTGGAGTACAGTAGAGTACAGTAGAGGTAGAGTACAGCGGAGTACAATAGAGATAGAGTACAGTGGAGTAGAGTAGAGATAGAGTAAAGTGGAGCACAGCAGAGGTAGAGTACAGTGGATCACAGTAGAGATAGAGTACAGTGTAGTACAGTGGAGCACAGTAGAGGTAGAGTACAGTGGAGAACAGTAGAGATAGAGTACAGTGGAGTACCGTAGAGGTAGAGTACAGTGGAGTACAGTGGAGCACAGTAGAGGTGGAGTACAGTAGAGTACAGTAGAGGTAGAGAACAGTACAGTAGAGTAGAGGTAGAGTACAGTGGAGTACAGTAGAGGTAGAGTACAGTAGAGCACAGTAGAGGTAGAATATAGTGGAGTACAGTAGAGGTAGAGTACAGTGGAGTACAGTAGAGGTATAGTACAGCGGAGTACAGTAGAGGTAGAGTACAGTGGAGCACAGTAGAGGTAGAGTACAGTGGAGCACAGTAGAGGTAGAGTACAGTGGAGTATAGTTGAGGTGGACTACAGTGGAGTAAAGTAGAGGTAGAGTACAGTGGAGCACAGTAGAGATAGAGTACATTAGAGCAGAGCAGAGGTAGAGTACAGTGAAGTACAGTATAGGTAGAGCACAGTAGAGCAGAGTAGACGTAGAGTACAGTGGAGTACAGTAGAGGTAGAGCACAGTGGATCACTGTAGAGGTAGAGTACAGTGGAGTACAGTAGAGATAGAGTACAGTGGAGCACAGTAGAGGTAGAGTACAGTGGAGCACAGTAGAGGTAGAGTACAGTGGAGCACAGTAGAGGTAGAGTACAGTGGAGTACAGTAGAGGTAGAGTACAGTGGAGCACAGTAGAGGTAGAGTACAGTGGAATACAGTAGAGGTAGAGTACAGTGGAATACAGTAGAGGTAGTGTACAGTGGAGCACAGTAGAGGTAGAGTACAGTAGAGCACAGTAGAGGTAGAGTACAGTGGGGTACAGTAGAAATAGAGTACAGTGGAGCAAAGTAGAGTAGAGTACAGTAGAGCACATTAGAGGTAGAGTACAGTGGAGCACAGTAGAGATAGAGTACAGTGGAGTACAGTAGAGGAAGACTACAGTGGAGTACAGTGGAGCACAGTAGATGTGGAGTACAGTAGAGTACAGTAGAGGTAGAGTACAGTGGAGTAGAGTAGAGATAGAGTAAAGTGGAGCACAGCAGAGGTAGAGTACTGTGGATCACAGTAGAGATAGAGTACAGTGTAGTACAGTGGAGCACAGTAGAGGTAGAGTACAGTGGAGAACAGTAGAGATAGAGTACAGTGGAGTACAGTAGAGGTAGAGTACAGTGGAGTACAGTGGAGCACAGTAGAGGTGGAGTACAGTAGAGTACAGTAGAGGTAGAGAACCGTACAGTACAGTAGAGGTAGAGTACAGTGGAGTACAGTAGAGGTAGAGTACAGTAGAGCACAGTAGAGGTAGAATACAGTGGAGTACAGTAGAGGTAGAGTACAGTGGAGTACAGTAGAGGTATAGTACAGTGGAGCACAGCAGAGGTAGAGTACAGTGGATCAGAGTAGAGATAGAGTACAGTGAAGTACAGTGGAGCACAGTAGAGGTAGAGTACAGTGGAGCACAGTAGAGGTAGAGTACAGTGGAGTATAGTTGAGGTGGACTACAGTGGAGTAAAGTAGAGGTAGAGTACAGTGAAGTACAGTATAGGTAGAGCACAGTAGAGCAGAGTAGAGGTAGAGTACAGTGGAGTACAGTAGAGGTAGAGCACAGTGGATCACTGTAAAGGTAGAGTACAGTGGAGTACAGTAGAGATAGAGTACAGTGGAGCACAGTAGAGGTAGAGTACAGTGGAGCACAGTAGAGGTAGAGTACAGTGGAGCACAGTAGAGGTAGAGTACAGTGGAGTACAGTAGAGGTAGTGTACAGTGGAGCACAGTAGAGGTAGAGTACAGTGGAGCACAGTAGAGGTAGAGTACAGTGGGGTACAGTAGAAATAGAGTACAGTGGAGCACAATAGAGTAGAGTACAGTAGAGCACAGTAGAGGTAGAGTACAGTGGAGTACAGTAGAGATAGACTACAGTGGAGCACAGTAGAGGTAGAGTACAGTGGAGCACAGTAGAGGTATAGTAGAGTGGAGCACAGTATAGGTAGAGTACAGTGGAATACAGTAGAGGTAGTGTACAGTGGAGCACAGTAGAGGTAGAGTACAGTGGAGCACAGTAGAGGTAGAGTACAGTGGAGTATAGTAGAGGTAGAGTACAGTAGAGCACAGTAAAGATAGAGTACAGTAGAGCACAGTAGAGATAGAGTACAGTGGAGCACAGTAGAGGAAGAGTACAGTGTAGTACAGTAGAGAAAGAGTACAGTGGAGTAAAGTAGAGATAGAGTACAGTCGAACACAGTAGAGATAAGTGCAGTGGAGTATAGTGGAGGTAGAGTACAGTGGAGTACAGTAGAGGTAGAGTACAGTGGAGTACAGTAGAGGTAGAGTAGAGTGGAGCACATTAGAGGTGGAGTAGAGAAGAGTACAGTAGAGGTAGAGTACAGTGGAGTACATTAGAGGTAGAGTACAGTGGAGCAGAGTAGAGGTAGAGTAGAGTGGAGTACAGTAGAGGTAGAGTACAGTGGAGTACAGTAGAGGTAGAGTACAGTGGAGTAGAGTAGAGATAGAGTACAGTGGAGCACAGCAGAGGTAGAGTACAGTGGATCACAGTAGAGATAGAGTACAGTGGAGTACAGTGGAGCACAGTATAGATAGATTACAGTGGAGTACAGTAGATATAGATTACAGTGGAGTACAGTAGAGGTAGAGTACAGTGGAGCACAGTAGAGGTAGAGTACAGTGGAGTATAGTTGAGGTGGACTACAGTGGAGTACAGTAGAGGTAGAGTACAGTGGAGCACAGTATAGGTAGAGCACAGTAGAGCAGAGTAGAGGTAGAGTACAGTGGAGTACAGTAGAGGTAGAGCACAGTGGATCACTGTAGAGGTAGAGTACAGTGGAGTACAGTAGAGGTAGTGTACAGTGGAGCACAGTAGAGGTAGAGTACAGTGGAGCACAGTAGAGGTAGAGTACAGTGGAGTATAATAGAGGTAGAGTACAGTAGAGCACAGTAGAGATAGAGTACAGTAGAGCAGAGTAGAGGTAGAATACAGTGGAGTACAGTAGAGGTAGAGTACAGTGGAGCACTGTAGAGGTGGAGTACAGTGGAGTACAGTAGAGGTAGAGTACAGTGGAGCACAGTAGAGCACAGTAGAGGTAGAGTACAGTGGAGCACAGTAGAGCTAGAGTACAGTGGAGTACAGTGGAGCACAGTAGAGGTAGAGTACAGTAGAGTAGAGTAGAGGTAGAATACAGTGGAGTACAATAGAGATAGAGTAGAGTGGAGTAGAGTAGAGGTAGAGTACAGTGGAGCACTGTAGAGGTAGAGTACAGTGGAGCACAGTAGAGATAGAGTACAGTAGAGCAGAGTAGAGGTAGAGTACAGTGGAGTACAGTAGAGGTAGAGCACAGTGGATCACTGTAGAGGTAGAGTACAGTGGAGTACAGTAGAGATAGAGTACAGTGGAGCACAGTAGAGGTAGAGTACAGTGGAGCACAGTAGAGGTAGAGTACAGTGGAGCACAGTAGAGGTAGAGTACTGTGGAGTACAGTAGAGGTAGTGTACAGTGGAGCACAGTAGAGGTAGAGTACAGTGGAGCACAGTAGAGGTAGAGTACAGTGGGGTACAGTAGAAATAGAGTAGAGTGGAGCACAATAGAGTAGAGTACAGTAGAGCACAGTAGAGGTAGAGTACAGTGGAGTACAGTAGAGATAGAGTACAGAGAGCACAGTAGAGGTAGAGTACAGTGGAGCACAGTAGAGGTAGAGAAGAGTGGAGCACAGTAGAGGTAGAGTACAGTGGAATACAGTAGAGGTAGTGTACAGTGGAGCACAGTAGAGGTAGAGTACAGTGGAGCACAGTAGAGGTAGAGTACAGTGGAGTATAGTAGAGGTAGAGTACAGTAGAGCACAGTAAAGATAGAGTACAGTAGAGCACAGTAGAGATAGAGTAGAGTGGAGCACAGTAGAGGAAGAGTACAGTGTAGTACAGTAGAGATAGAGTACAGTGGAGTAGAGTAGAGATAGAGTACAGTCAAACACAGTAGAGATAAGTGCAGTGGAGTATAGTAGAGGTAGAGTACAGTGGAGTACAGTAGAGGTAGAGTACAGTGGAGTACAATAGAGGTAGAGTAGAGTGGAGCACATTAGAGGTGGAGTAGAGAAGAGTACAGTAGAGGTAGAGTACAGTGGAGTACATTAGAGGTAGAGTACAGTGGAGCAGAGTAGAGATCGAGTAGAGTGGAGTAGAGTAGAGGTAGAGTACAGTGGAGCACAGTAGAGGTAGAGTACAGTGGAGCACAGTAGAGATAGAGTACAGTAGAGCAGAGTAGAGGTAGAGTACACTGGAGTACAGTAGAGGTAGAGTACAGTAGAGTACAGTAGAGGTAGAGTACAGTGGAGTACAATAGAGATAGAGTACAGTGGAGTAGAGTAGAGATAGAGTAAAGTGGAGCACAGCAGAGGTAGAGTACAGTGGATCACAGTAGAGATAGAGTACAGTGTAGTACAGTGGAGCACAGTAGAGGTAGAGTACAGTGGAGAACAGTAGAGATAGAGTACAGTGGAGTACAGTAGAGGTAGAATACAGTGGAGTACAGTGGAGCACAGTAGAGGTAGAGTACAGTAGAGTACAGTAGAGGTAGAGAACCGTACAGTACAGTAGAGGTAGAGTACAGTGGAGTACAGTAGAGGTAGAGTACAGTAGAGCACAGTAGAGGTAGAATACAGTGGAGTACAGTAGAGGTAGAGTACAGTGGAGTACAGTAGAGGTATAGTACAGTGGAGTACAGTAGAGGTAGAGTACAGTGGAGCACAGTAGAGGTAGAGTACAGTGGAGCACAGTAGAGGTAGAGTACAGTGGAGTATAGTTGAGGTGGACTACAGTGGAGTAATTTAGAGGTAGAGTACAGTGAAGTACAGTATAGGTAGAGCACAGTAGAGCAGAGTAGAGGTAGAGTACAGTGGAGTACAGTAGAGGTAGAGCACAGTGGATCACTGTAGAGGTAGAGTACAGTGGAGTACAGTAGAGATAGAGTACAGTGGAGCACAGTAGAGGTAGAGTACAGTGGAGCACAGTAGAGGTAGAGTACAGTGGAGCACAGTAGAGGTAGAGTACTGTGGAGTACAGTAGAGGTAGTGTACAGTGGAGCACAGTAGAGGTAGAGTACAGTGGAGCACAGTAGAGGTAGAGTACAGTGGGGTACAGTAGAAATAGAGTAGAGTGGAGCACAATAGAGTAGAGTACAGTAGAGCAGAGTAGAGGTAGAGTACAGTGGAGTACAGTAGAGATAGAGTACAGAGAGCACAGTAGAGGTAGAGTACAGTGGAGCACAGTAGAGGTAGAGAAGAGTGGAGCACAGTAGAGGTAGAGTACAGTGGAGCACAGTAGAGGTAGAGTACAGTGGAGTATAGTAGAGGTAGAGTACAGTAGAGCACAGTAAAGATAGAGTACAGTAGAGCACAGTAGAGATAGAGTACAGTGGAGCACAGTAAAGATAGAGTACAGTGTAGTACAGTAGAGATAGAGTACAGTGGAGCACAGTAGAGATAGAGTACAGTCGAACACAGTAGAGATAAGTGCAGTGGAGTATAGTAGAGGTAGAGTACAGTGGAGTACAGTAGAGGTAGAGTACAGTGGAGTACAGTAGAGGTAGAGTAGAGTGGAGCACATTAGAGGTGGAGTAGAGAAGAGTACAGTAGAGGTAGAGTACAGTGGAGTACATTAGAGGTAGAGTACAGTGGAGCAGAGTAGAGATAGAGTAGAGTGGAGTAGAGTAGAGGTAGAGTACAGTGGAGCACAGTAGAGGTAGAGTACAGTGGAGCACAGTAGAGATAGAGTACAGTAGAGCAGAGTAGAGGTAGAGTACACTGGAGTACAGTAGATGTAGAGTACAGTAGAGTACAGTAGAGGTAGAGTACAGTGGAGTACAATAGAGATAGAGTACAGTGGAGTAGAGTAGAGATAGAGTAAAGTGGAGCACAGCAGAGGTAGAGTACAGTGGATCACAGTAGAGATAGAGTACAGTGTAGTACAGTGGAGCACAGTAGAGGTAGAGTACAGTGGAGAACAGTAGAGATAGAGTACAGTGGAGTACAGTAGAGGTAGAATACAGTGGAGTACAGTGGAGCACAGTAGAGGTAGAGTACAGTAGAGTACAGTAGAGGTAGAGAACCGTACAGTACAGTAGAGGTAGAGTACAGTGGAGTACAGTAGAGGTAGAGTACAGTAGAGCACAGTAGAGGTAGAATACAGTGGAGTACAGTAGAGGTAGAGTACAGTGGAGTACAGTAGAGGTATAGTACAGTGGAGTACAGTAGAGGTAGAGTACAGTGGAGCACAGTAGAGGTAGAGTACAGTGGAGCACAGTAGAGGTAGAGTACAGTGGAGTATAGTTGAGGTGGACTACAGTGGAATAATTTAGAGGTAGAGTACAGTGAAGTACAGTATAGGTAGAGCACAGTAGAGCAGAGTAGAGGTAGAGTACAGTGGAGTACAGTAGAGGTAGAGCACAGTGGATCACTGTAGAGGTAGAGTACAGTGGAGTACAGTAGAGATAGAGTACAGTGGAGCACAGTAGAGGTAGAGTACAGTGGAGCACAGTAGAGGTAGAGTACAGTGGAGCACAGTAGAGGTAGAGTACAGTGGAGTACAGTAGAGGTAGTGTACAGTGGAGCACAGTAGAGGTAGAGTACAGTGGAGCACAGTAGAGGTAGAGTACAGTGGGGTACAGTAGAAATAGAGTAGAGTGGAGCACAATAGAGTAGAGTACAGTAGAGCACAGTAGAGGTAGAGTACAGTGGAGTACAGTAGAGATAGAGTACAGAGAGCACAGTAGAGGTAGAGTACAGTGGAGCAGAGTAGAGGTAGAGAAGAGTGGAGCACAGTAGAGGTAGAGTACAGTGGAATACAGTAGAGGTAGTGTACAGTGGAGCACAGTAGAGGTAGAGTACAGTGGAGCACAGTAGAGGTAGAGTACAGTGGAGTATAGTAGAGGTAGAGTACAGTGGAGCACAGTAAAGATAGAGTACAGTAGAGCACAGTAGAGATAGAGTACAGTGGAGCACAGTAGAGGTAGAGTACAGTGGAGCACAGTAGAGGTAGAGTACAGTGGAGTATAGTTGAGGTGGACTACAGTGGAATAATTTAGAGGTAGAGTACAGTGAAGTACAGTATAGGTAGAGCACAGTAGAGCAGAGTAGAGGTAGAGTACAGTGGAGTACAGTAGAGGTAGAGCACAGTGGATCACTGTAGAGGTAGAGTACAGTGGAGTACAGTAGAGATAGAGTACAGTGGAGCACAGTAGAGGTAGAGTACAGTGGAGCACAGTAGAGGTAGAGTACAGCGGAGCACAGTAGAGGTAGAGTACAGTGGAGTACAGTAGAGGTAGTGTACAGTGGAGCACAGTAGAGGTAGAGTACAGTGGAGCACAGTAGAGGTAGAATACAGTGGGGTACAGTAGAAATAGAGTAGAGTGGAGCACAATAGAGTAGAGTACAGTAGAGCACAGTAGAGGTAGAGTACAGTGGAGTACAGTAGAGATAGAGTACAGAGAGCACAGTAGAGGTAGAGTACAGTGGAGCACAGTAGAGGTAGAGAAGAGTGGAGCACAGTAGAGGTAGAGTACAGTGGAATACAGTAGAGGTAGTGTACAGTGGAGCACAGTAGAGGTAGAGTACAGTGGAGCACAGTAGAGGTAGAGTACAGTGGAGTATAGTAGAGGTAGAGTACAGTGGAGCACAGTAAAGATAGAGTACAGTAGAGCACAGTAGAGATAGAGTACAGTGGAGCACAGTAGAGGAAGAGTACAGTGTAGTACAGTAGAGATAGAGTACAGTGGAGTAGAGTAGAGATAGAGTACAGTCGAACACAGTAGAGATAAGTGCAGTGGAGTATAGTAGAGGTAGAGTACAGTGGAGTACAGTAGAGGTAGAGTACAGTGGAGTACAGTAGAGGTAGAGTAGAGTGGAGCACATTAGAGGTGGAGTAGAGAAGAGTACAGTAGAGGTAGAGTACAGTGGAGCAAAGTAGAGGTAGAGTACAGTGGAGCACAGTAGAGATAGAATACAGTAGAACAGAGTAGAGGTAGAGTACACTGGAGTACAGTAGAGGTAGAGTACAGTAGAGTACAGTAGAGGTAGAGTACAGTGGAGTACAATAGAGATAGAGTACAGTGGAGTAGAGTAGAGATAGAGTAAAGTGGAGCACAGCAGAGGTAGAGTACAGTGGATCACAGTAGAGATAGAGTACAGTGTAGTACAGTGGAGCACAGTAGAGGTAGAGTACAGTGGAGAACAGTAGAGATAGAGTACAGTGGAGCACAGCAGAGGTAGAGTACAGTGGATCACAGTAGAGATAGAGTACAGTGGAGTACAGTGGAGCACAGTAGAGGTATAGTACGGTGGAGCACAGTAGAGATAGATTACAGTGGAGTACAGTAGAGATAGAATACAGTGGAGTACAGTAGAGGTAGAGTACAGTGGAGCACAGTAGAGGTAGAGTACAGTGGAGTATAGTTGAGGTGGACTACAGTGGAGTACAGTAGAGGTAGAGTACAGTGGAGCAGAGTATAGGTAGAGCACAGTAGAGCAGAGTAGAGGTAGAGTACAGTGGAGTACAGTAGAGGTGGAGCACAGTGGATCACTGTAGAGGTAGAGTACAGTGAAGTACAGTATAGGTAGAGCACAGTAGAGCAGAGTAGAGGTAGAGTACAGTGGAGTACAGTAGAGGTAGAGCACAGTGGATCACTGTAGAGGTAGAGTACAGTGGAGTACAGTAGAGATAGAGTACAGTGGAGCACAGTAGAGGTAGAGTACAGTGGAGCACAGTAGAGGTAGAGTACAGTGGAGCACAGTAGAGGTAGAGTACAGTGGAGTACAGTAGAGGTAGTGTACAGTGGAGCACAGTAGAGGTAGAGTACAGTGGAGCACAGTAGAGGTAGAGTACAGTGGGGTACAGTAGAAATAGAGTAGAGTGGAGCACAATAGAGTAGAGTACAGTAGAGCACAGTAGAGGTAGAGTACAGTGGAGTACAGTAGAGATAGAGTACAGAGAGCACAGTAGAGGTAGAGTACAGTGGAGCACAGTAGAGGTAGAGAAGAGTGGAGCACAGTAGAGGTAGAGTACAGTGGAATACAGTAGAGGTAGTGTACAGTGGAGCACAGTAGAGGTAGAGTACAGTGGAGCACAGTAGAGGTAGAGTACAGTGGAGTATAGTAGAGGTAGAGTACAGTAGAGCACAGTAAAGATAGAGTACAGTAGAGCACAGTAGAGATAGAGTACAGTGGAGCACAGTAGAGGAAGAGTACAGTGTAGTACAGTAGAGATAGAGTACAGTGGAGTAAAGTAGAGATAGAGTACAGTCGAACACAGTATAGATAAGTGCAGTGGAGTATAGTAGAGGTAGAGTACAGTGGAGTACAGTAGAGGTAGAGTAGAGTGGAGTACAGTAGAGGTAGAGTAGAGTGGAGCATATTAGAGGTGGAGTAGAGAAGAGTACAGTAGAGGTAGAGTACAGTGGAGTACATTAGAGGTAGAGTACAGTGGAGCAGAGTAGAGGTAGAGTAGAGTGGAGTACAGTAGAGGTAGAGTACAGTGGAGTACAGTAGAGGTAGAGTACAGTGGAGTAGAGTAGAGATAGAGTACAGTGGAGCACAGCAGAGGTAGAGTACAGTGGATCAGAGTAGAGATAGAGTACAGTGGAGTACAGTGGAGCACAGTAGAGGTATAGTACAGTGGAGCACAGTAGAGATAGATTACAGTGGAGTACAGTAGAGATAGAGTACAGTGGAGTACAGTAGAGGTAGAGTACAGTGGAGCACAGTAGAGGTAGAGTACAGTGGAGTATAGTTGAGGTGGACTACAGTGGAGTACAGTAGAGGTAGAGTACAGTGGAGCAGAGTATAGGTAGAGCACAGTAGAGCAGAGTAGAGGTAGAGTACAGTGGAGTACAGTAGAGGTGGAGCACAGTGGATCACTGTAGAGGTAGAGTACAGTGGAGTACAGTAGAGATAGAGCACAGTGGAGCACAGTAGAGGTAGAGTACAGTGGAGCACAGTAGAGGTAGAGTACAGTGGAGCACAGTAGAGGTAGAGTACAGTGGAGTACAGTAGAGGTAGTGTACAGTGGAGCACAGTAGAGGTAGAGTACAGTGGAGCACAGTAGAGGTAGAGTACAGTAGAGTACAGTAGAGGTAGAGAACCGTACAGTACAGTAGAGGTAGAGTACAGTGGAGTACAGTAGAGGTAGAGTACAGTAGAGCACAGTAGAGGTAGAATACAGTGGAGTACAGTAGAGGTAGAGTACAGTGGAGTACAGTAGAGGTATAGTACAGTGGAGTACAGTAGAGGTAGAGTACAGTGGAGCACAGTAGAGGTAGAGTACAGTGGAGCACAGTAGAGGTAGAGTACAGTGGAGTATAGTTGAGGTGGACTACAGTGGAATAATTTAGAGGTAGAGTACAGTGAAGTACAGTATAGGTAGAGCACAGTAGAGCAGAGTAGATGTAGAGTACAGTGGAGTACAGTAGAGGTAGAGCACAGTGGATCACTGTAGAGGTAGAGTACAGTGGAGTACAGTAGAGATAGAGTACAGTGGAGCACAGTAGAGGTAGAGTACAGTGGAGCACAGTAGAGGTAGAGTACAGTGGAGCACAGTAGAGGTAGAGTACAGTGGAGTACAGTAGAGGTAGTGTACAGTGGAGCACAGTAGAGGTAGAGTACAGTGGAGCACAGTAGAGGTAGAGTACAGTGGGGTACAGTAGAAATATAGTAGAGTGGAGCACAATAGAGTAGAGTACAGTAGAGCACAGTAGAGGTAGAGTACAGTGGAGTACAGTAGAGATAGAGTACAGAGAGCACAGTAGAGGTAGAGTACAGTGGAGCACAGTAGAGGTAGAGAAGAGTGGAGCACAGTAGAGGTAGAGTACAGTGGAATACAGTAGAGGTAGTGTACAGTGGAGCACAGTAGAGGTAGAGTACAGTGGAGCACAGTAGAGGTAGAGTACAGTGGAGTATAGTAGAGGTAGAGTACAGTGGAGCACAGTAAAGATAGAGTACAGTAGAGCACAGTAGAGATAGAGTACAGTGGAGCACAGTAGAGGAAGAGTACAGTGTAGTACAGTAGAGATAGAGTACAGTGGAGTAGAGTAGAGATAGAGTACAGTCGAACACAGTAGAGATAAGTGCAGTGGAGTATAGTAGAGGTAGAGTACAGTGGAGTACAGTAGAGGTAGAGTACAGTGGAGTACAGTAGAGGTAGAGTAGAGTGGAGCACATTAGAGGTGGAGTAGAGAAGAGTACAGTAGAGGTAGAGTACAGTGGAGCAAAGTAGAGGTAGAGTACAGTGGAGCACAGTAGAGATAGAATACAGTAGAACAGAGTAGAGGTAGAGTACACTGGAGTACAGTAGAGGTAGAGTACAGTAGAGTACAGTAGAGGTAGAGTACAGTGGAGTACAATAGAGATAGAGTACAGTGGAGTAGAGTAGAGATAGAGTAAAGTGGAGCACAGCAGAGGTAGAGTACAGTGGATCACAGTAGAGATAGAGTACAGTGTAGTACAGTGGAGCACAGTAGAGGTAGAGTACAGTGGAGAACAGTAGAGATAGAGTACAGTGGAGCACAGCAGAGGTAGAGTACAGTGGATCACAGTAGAGATAGAGTACAGTGGAGTACAGTGGAGCACAGTAGAGGTATAGTACAGTGGAGCACAGTAGAGATAGATTACAGTGGAGTACAGTAGAGATAGAGTACAGTGGAGTATAGTTGAGGTGGACTACAGTGGAGTACAGTAGAGGTAGAGTACAGTGGAGCAGAGTATAGGTAGAGCACAGTAGAGCAGAGTAGAGGTAGAGTACAGTGGAGCACAGTAGAGGTAGAGTACAGTGGAGTATAGTTGAGGTGGACTACAGTGGAGTACAGTAGAGGTAGAGTACAGTGGAGCAGAGTATAGGTAGAGCACAGTAGAGCAGAGTAGAGGTAGAGTACAGTGGAGTACAGTAGAGGTGGAGCACAGTGGATCACTGTAGAGGTAGAGTACAGTGAAGTACAGTATAGGTAGAGCACAGTAGAGCAGAGTAGAGGTAGAGTACAGTGGAGTACAGTAGAGGTAGAGCACAGTGGATCACTGTAGAGGTAGAGTACAGTGGAGTACAGTAGAGATAGAGTACAGTGGAGCACAATAGAGGTAGAGTACAGTGGAGCACAGTAGAGGCAGAGTACAGTGGAGCACAGTAGAGGTAGAGTACAGTGGAGTACAGTAGAGGTAGTGTACAGTGGAGCACAGTAGAGGTAGAGTACAGTGGAGCACAGTAGAGGTAGAGTACAGTGGGGTACAGTAGAAATAGAGTAGAGTGGAGCACAATAGAGTAGAGTACAGTAGAGCACAGTAGAGGTAGAGTACAGTGGAGTACAGTAGAGATAGAGTACAGAGAGCACAGTAGAGGTAGAGTACAGTGGAGCACAGTAGAGGTAGAGAAGAGTGGAGCACAGTAGAGGTAGAGTACAGTGGAATACAGTAGAGGTAGTGTACAGTGGAGCACAGTAGAGGTAGAGTACAGTGGAGCACAGTAGAGGTAGAGTACAGTGGAGTATAGTAGAGGTAGAGTACAGTAGAGCACAGTAAAGATAGAGTACAGTAGAGCACAGTAGAGATAGAGTACAGTGGAGCACAGTAGAGGAAGAGTACAGTGTAGTACAGTAGAGATAGAGTACAGTGGAGTAAAGTAGAGATAGAGTACAGTCGAACACAGTAGAGATAAGTGCAGTGGAGTATAGTAGAGGTAGAGTACAGTGGAGTACAGTAGAGGTAGAGTAGAGTGGAGTACAGTAGAGGTAGAGTAGAGTGGAGCACATTAGAGGTGGAGTAGAGAAGAGTACAGTAGATGTAGAGTACAGTGGAGTACATTAGAGGTAGAGTACAGTGGAGCAGAGTAGAGGTAGAGTAGAGTGGAGTACAGTAGAGGTAGAGTACAGTGGAGTACAGTAGAGGTAGAGTACAGTGGAGTAGAGTAGAGATAGAGTACAGTGGAGCACAGCAGAGGTAGAGTACAGTGGATCACAGTAGAGATAGAGTACAGTGGAGTACAGTGGAGCACAGTAGAGGTATAGTACAGTGGAGCACAGTAGAGATAGATTACAGTGGAGTACAGTAGAGATAGAGTACAGTGGAGTACAGTAGAGGTAGAGTACAGTGGAGCACAGTAGAGGTAGAGTACAGTGGAGTATAGTTGAGGTGGACTACAGTGGAGTACAGTAGAGGTAGAGTACAGTGGAGCAGAGTATAGGTAGAGCACAGTAGAGCAGAGTAGAGGTAGAGTACAGTGGAGTACAGTAGAGGTAGTGTACAGTGGAGCACAGTAGAGGTAGAGTACAGTGGAGCACAGTAGAGGTAGAGTACAGTGGGTTACAGTAGAAATAGAGTACAGTGGAGCAAAATAGAGTAGAGTACAGTAGAGCACAGTAGAGGTAGTGTACAGTGGAGCACAGTAGAGGTAGAGTACAGTGGAGCACAGTAGAGGTAGAGTACAGTGGGTTACAGTAGAAATAGAGTACAGTGGAGCAAAATAGAGTAGAGTACAGTAGAGCACAGTAGAGGTAGAGTACAGTGGAGCACAGTAGAGATGGAGTACAGTGGAGTACAGTAGAGTAAGAGTACAGTGGAGTACAGTGGAGCACACTAGAGGTGGAGTACAGTAGAGTACAGTAGAGGTAGAGTACAGTGGAGTACAATAGAGGTAGAGTACAGTGAAGTACAGTAGAGGTAGAGTACATGGAGTACAGTAGAGGTAGAGTACAGTGGAGCACAGTAGATGTAGAGTACAGTGGAGTACAGTAGAGGTAGAGTACAGTGGAGCACAGTAGAGCTAGAGTACAGTGGAGTACAGTGGAGGTAGAGTATAGTGGAGTACAGTAGAGATAGAGTACAGTAGAGCAGAGTAGAGGTAGAGTACAGTGGAGCACAGTAGAGGTAGAGTAGAGTGGAGTATAGTTGAGGTAGACTACAGTGGAGTAGAGTAGAGGTGGAGTACAGTAGAGTATAGTAGAGGTAGAGTACAGTGGACTACAGTAGAGATAGAGTACAGTGGAGCACAGTAGAGATAAGTGCATTGGAGTATAGTAGAGGTAGAGTAGAGTGGAGTACAGTAGAGGTAGAGTACAGCTGAGCACAGTAGAGGTAGAGTAGAGTGGAGCACAGTAGAGGTAGAGTACAGTGGACTACAGTAGAGGTAGTGTACAGTGGAGCACAATAGAGGTAGAGTACAGTGGAGTATAATAGAGGTAGAGTACAGTAGAGCACAGTAGAGATAGAGTACAGTAGAGCAGAGTAGAGGTAGAATACAGTGGAGTACAGTAGAGGTAGAGTACAGTGGAGCACTGTAGAGGTGGAGTACAGTGGAGTACAGTAGAGGTAGAGTACAGTGGAGCACAGTAGAGATAGACTACAGTAGAGCACAGTAGAGGTAGAGTACAGTGGAGCACAGTAGAGCTAGAGTACAGTGGAGTACAGTGGAGCACAGTAGAGGTGGAGTACAGTAGAGTAGAGTAGAGGTAGAGTACAGTGGAGTACAGTAGAGATAGAGTAGAGTGGAGTAGAGTAGAGATAGAGTACAGTGGATTAGAGTAGAGATAGAGTACAGTGGGGTATAGTTGAGGTAGAGTACAGTGGAGCACAGTAGAGGTAGAGTACAGTGGAGTATAGTTGAGGAAGACTACAGTGGAGTACAGTAGAGGTAGATTACAGTGGAGCACAGTAGAGATAGAGTACAGTAGAGCAGAGTAGAGGTAGAGTACAGTGGAGTACAGTAGAGGTAGAGTACAGTAGAACACTGTAGAGGTGGAGTACAGTGGAGTACAGTAGAGGTAGAGTACAGTGGAGCACAGTAGAGATAGAGTAAAATAGAGCAGAGTAGAGGTAGAGTACAGTGGAGTACAGTAGAGGTAGAGTACAATGGAGCATAGTAGAGATAGAGTACAGTAGAGCACAGTAGAGGTAGAGTACAGTGGAGTATAGTAGAGGTAGAGTACAGTGGAGTACAGTAGAGGTAGATTACAGTGGAGCACAGTAGAGGTAGAGTACAGTGGAGTATAGTAGAGGTAGAGTACAGTGGAGTACAGTAGAGGTAGATTACAGTGGAGTACAGTAGAGGAAGAGTACAGTGGAGTACAGTGGAGCACAGTAGAGGTGGAGTACAGTAGAGTACACTAGAGGTAGAGTACAGTGGAGTAAAATAGAGATAGAGTACAGTGGAGTAGAGTAGAGATAGAGTACAGTGGAGCACAGCAGAGGTAGAGTACAGTGGATCACAGTAGAGATAGAGTACAGTGGAGTACAGTAGAGGTAGAGTACAGTGGAGCACAGTAGAGGTAGAGTACAGTGGAGTAGAGTGGAGAACAGTAGAGGTGGAGTACAGTAGAGTACAGTAGAGGTAGATAACAGTACAGTACAGTAGAGGTAGAGTACAGTGGAGTACAGTAGAGGTAGAGTACAGTAGAGCACAGTAGAGGTAGTTTACAGTGGAGTACAGTAGAGGTAGAGTACAGTGGAGTACAGTAGAGATAGATTACAGTAGAGCAGAGTAGAGGTAGAGTACATTGGAGTACAGTAGAGGTAGAGTACAGTGGAGCACTGTAGAGGGGGAGTACAGTGGAGTACAGTAGAGGTAGAGTACAGTGGAGCACAGTAGAGATAGAGTCCAGTAGAGCACAGTAGAGGTAGAGTACAGTGGAGAACAGTAGAGCTAGAGTACAGTGGAGTACAGTGGAGCACAGTAGAGGTTGAGTAGAGTAGAGTAGAGTAGAGGTAGAGTAGAAGTGGAGTACAGTAGAGATAGAGTAGAGTGGAGTAGAGTAGAGATAGAGTACAGTGGATTAGAGTAGAGATAGAGTACAGTGGAGTGTAGTTGAGGTAGAGTACAGTGGAGCATAGTAGAGGTAGAGTAGAGTGGAGTATAGTTGAGGTAGACTACAGTGGAGTACAGTAGAGGTAGAGTACAGTGGAGCACAGTAGAGATAGAGTACAGTAGAGCAGAGTAGAGGTAGAGTACAGTGGAGTACAGTAGAGGTAGAGTACAGTAGAACACTGTAGAGGTGGAGTACAGTGGAGTACAGTAGAGGTAGAGTACAGTGGAGCACAGTAGAGATAGGGTACAATAGAGCAGAGTAGAGGTAGAGTACAGTGGAGTACAGTAGAGGTAGAGTACAGTGGAGCACTGTAGAGGTGGAGTACAGTGGAGTACAGTAGAGGTAGAGTACAGGTGAGCATAGTAGAGATAGAGTACAGTAGAGCAGAGTAGAGGTAGAATACAGAGGAGTACAGTAGAGGTAGAGTACAGTGGAGCACTGTAGAGGTGGAGTACAGTGGAGTACAGTAGAGGTAGAGTACAGTGGAGCACAGTAGAGATAGACTACAGTAGAGCACAGTAGAGGTAGAGTACAGTGGAGCACAGTAGAGCTAGAGTACAGTGGAGTACAGTGGAGCACAGTAGAGGTGGAGTACAGTAGAGTAGAGTAGAGGTAGAGTACAGTGGAGTACAGTAGAGATAGAGTAGAGTGGAGTAGAGTAGAGATAGAGTACAGTGGATTAGAGTAGAGATAGAGTACAGTGGGGTATAGTTGAGGTAGAGTACAGTGGAGCACAGTAGAGGTAGAGTACAGTGGAGTATAGTTGAGGAAGACTACAGTGGAGTACAGTAGAGGTAGAGTACAGTGGAGCACAGTAGAGATAGAGTACAGTAGAGCAGAGTAGAGGTAGAGTAAAGTGGAGTACAGTAGAGGTAGAGTACAGTAGAACACTGTAGAGGTGGAGTACAGTGGAGTACAGTAGAGGTAGAGTACAGTGGAGCACAGTAGAGATAGAGTAAAATAGAGCAGAGTAGAGGTAGAGTACAGTGGAGTACAGTAGAGGTAGAGTACAATGGAGCATAGTAGAGATAGAGTACAGTAGAGCACAGTAGAGGTAGAGTACAGTGGAGTATAGTAGAGGTAGAGTACAGTGGAGTACAGTAGAGGTAGATTACAGTGGAGCAAAGTAGAGGTAGAGTACAGTGGAGTATAGTAGAAGTAGAGTACAGTGGAGTACAGTAGAGGTAGATTACAGTGGAGCACAGTAGAGGTAGAGTACAGTGGAGTATAGTTGAGGTAGACTACAGTGGAGTGCAGTAGAGGTAGAGTACAGTGGAGCACAGTAGAGATAGAGTACAGTAGAGCAGAGTAGAGGTAGAGTACAGTGGAGTACGGTAGAGGTAGAGAACAGTAGAGCAGAGTAGAGGTAGAGTACAGTGGAGTACAGTAGAGGTAGAGCACAGTGGAGCACTGTAGAGGTAGAGTACAGTGGAGTACAGTAGAGATAGAGTACAGTGGACCACAGTAGAGGTAGAGTACAGTGGAGCACAGTAGAGGTAGAGTACAGTGGAGCACAGTAGAGGTAGAGTACAGTGGAGTACAGTAGAGGTAGTGTACAGTGGAGCACAGTAGAGGTAGAGTACAGTGGAGCACAGTAGAGGTAGAGTACAGTGGGGTACAGTAGAAATAGAGTACAGTGGAGCAAAGTAGAGTAGAGTACAGTAGAGCACATTAAAGGTAGAGTACAGTGGAGCACAGTAGAGATAGAGTACAGTGGAGTACAGTAGAGGAAGAGTACAGTGGAGTACAGTGGAGCACAGTAGAGGTGGAGTACAGTAGAGTACACTAGAGGTAGAGTACAGTGGAGTAAAATAGAGATAGAGTACAGTGGAGTAGAGTAGAGATAGAGTACAGTGGAGCACAGCAGAGGTAGAGTACAGTGGATCACAGTAGAGATAGAGTACAGTGGAGTACAGTAGAGGTAGAGTACAGTGAAGCACAGTAGAGGTAGAGTACAGTGGAGTACAGTGGAGAACAGTAGAGGTGGAGTACAGTAGAGTACAGTAGAGGTAGATAACAGTACAGTACAGTAGAGGTAGAGTACAGTGGAGTACAGTAGAGGTAGAGTACAGTAGAGCACAGTAGAGGTAGTTTACAGTGGAGTACAGTAGAGGTAGAGTACAGTGGAGTACAGTAGAGATAGATTACAGTAGAGCAGAGTAGAGGTAGAGTACATTGGAGTACAGTAGAGGTAGAGTACAGTGGAGCACTGTAGAGGGGGAGTAAAGTGGAGTACAGTAGAGGTAGAGTACAGTGGAGCACAGTAGAGATAGAGTCCAGTAGAGCACAGTAGAGGTAGAGTACAGTGGAGAACAGTAGAGCTAGAGTACAGTGGAGTACAGTGGAGCACAGTAGAGGTTGAGTAGAGTAGAGTAGAGTAGAGGTAGAGTAGAAGTGGAGTACAGTAGAGATAGAGTAGAGTGGAGTAGAGTAGAGATAGAGTACAGTGGATTAGAGTAGAGATAGAGTACAGTGGAGTGTAGTTGAGGTAGAGTACAGTGGAGCATAGTAGAGGTAGAGTAGAGTGGAGTATAGTTGAGGTAGACTACAGTGGAGTACAGTAGAGGTAGAGTACAGTGGAGCACAGTAGAGATAGAGTACAGTAGAGCAGAGTAGAGGTAGAGTACAGTGGAGTACAGTAGAGGTAGAGTACAGTAGAACACTGTAGAGGTGGAGTACAGTGGAGTACAGTAGAGGTAGAGTACAGTGGAGCACAGTAGAGATAGGGTACAATAGAGCAGAGTAGAGGTAGAGTACAGTGGAGTACAGTAGAGGTAGAGTACAGTGGAGCACTGTAGAGGTGGAGTACAGTGGAGTACAGTAGAGGTAGAGTACAGGTGAGCATAGTAGAGATAGAGTACAGTAGAGCAGAGTAGAGGTAGAATACAGTGGAGTACAGTAGAGGTAGAGTACAGTGGAGCACTGTAGAGGTGGAGTACAGTGGAGTACAGTAGAGGTAGAGTACAGTGGAGCACAGTAGAGATAGACTACAGTAGAGCACAGTAGAGGTAGAGTACAGTGGAGCACAGTAGAGTTAGAGTACAGTGGAGTACAGTGGAGCACAGTAGAGGTGGAGTACAGTAGAGTAGAGTAGAGGTAGAGTACAGTGGAGTACAGTAGAGATAGAGTAGAGTGGAGTAGAGTAGAGATAGAGTACAGTGGATTAGAGTAGAGATAGAGTACAGTGGGGTATAGTTGAGGTAGAGTACAGTGGAGCACAGTAGAGGTAGAGTACAGTGGAGTATAGTTGAGGAAGACTACAGTGGAGTACAGTAGAGGTAGAGTACAGTGGAGCACAGTAGAGATAGAGTACAGTAGAGCAGAGTAGAGGTAGAGTAAAGTGGAGTACAGTAGAGGTAGAGTACAGTAGAACACTGTAGAGGTGGAGTACAGTGGAGTACAGTAGAGGTAGAGTACAGTGGAGCACAGTAGAGATAGAGTAAAATAGAGCAGAGTAGAGGTAGAGTACAGTGGAGTACAGTAGAGGTAGAGTACAATGGAGCATAGTAGAGATAGAGTACAGTAGAGCACAGTAGAGGTAGAGTACAGTGGAGTATAGTAGAGGTAGAGTACAGTGGAGTACAGTAGAGGTAGATTACAGTGGAGCACAGTAGAGGTAGAGTACAGTGGAGTATAGTTGAGGTAGACTACAGTGGAGTGCAGTAGAGGTAGAGTACAGTGGAGCACAGTAGAGATAGAGTACAGTAGAGCAGAGTAGAGGTAGAGTACAGTGGAGTACGGTAGAGGTAGAGAACAGTAGAGCAGAGTAGAGGTAGAGTACAGTGGAGTACAGTAGAGGTAGAGCACAGTGGAGCACTGTAGAGGTAGAGTACAGTGGAGTACAGTAGAGATAGAGTACAGTGGACCACAGTAGAGGTAGAGTACAGTGGAGCACAGTAGAGGTAGAGTACAGTGGAGCACAGTAGAGGTAGAGTACAGTGGAGTACAGTAGAGGTAGAGTAGAGTGGAGCACATTAGAGGTGGAGTAGAGAAGAGTACAGTAGAGGTAGAGTACAGTGGAGTACATTAGAGGTAGAGTACAGTGGAGCAGAGTAGAGGTAGAGTAGAGTGGAGTACAGTAGAGGTAGAGTACAGTGGAGTACAGTAGAGGTAGAGTACAGTGGAGTAGAGTAGAGATAGAGTACAGTGGAGCACAGCAGAGGTAGAGTACAGTGGATCACAGTAGAGATAGAGTACAGTGGAGTACAGTGGAGCACAGTATAGATAGATTACAGTGGAGTACAGTAGATATAGATTACAGTGGAGTACAGTAGAGGTAGAGTACAGTGGAGCACAGTAGAGGTAGAGTACAGTGGAGTATAGTTGAGGTGGACTACAGTGGAGTACAGTAGAGGTAGAGTACAGTGGAGCACAGTATAGGTAGAGCACAGTAGAGCAGAGTAGAGGTAGAGTACAGTGGAGTACAGTAGAGGTAGAGCACAGTGGATCACTGTAGAGGTAGAGTACAGTGGAGTACAGTAGAGGTAGTGTACAGTGGAGCACAGTAGAGGTAGAGTACAGTGGAGCACAGTAGAGGTAGAGTACAGTGGAGTATAATAGAGGTAGAGTACAGTAGAGCACAGTAGAGATAGAGTACAGTAGAGCAGAGTAGAGGTAGAATACAGTGGAGTACAGTAGAGGTAGAGTACAGTGGAGCACTGTAGAGGTGGAGTACAGTAGAGTACAGTAGAGGTAGAGTACAGTGGAGCACAGTAGAGATAGAGCACAGTAGAGCACAGTAGAGGTAGAGTACAGTGGAGCACAGTAGAGCTAGAGTACAGTGGAGTACAGTGGAGCACAGTAGAGGTAGAGTACAGTAGAGTAGAGTAGAGGTAGAATACAGTGGAGTACAATAGAGATAGAGTAGAGTGGAGTAGAGTAGAGGTAGAGTACAGTGGAGCACTGTAGAGGTAGAGTACAGTGGAGCACAGTAGAGATAGAGTACAGTAGAGCAGAGTAGAGGTAGAGTACAGTGGAGTACAGTAGAGGTAGAGCACAGTGGATCACTGTAGAGGTAGAGTACAGTGGAGTACAGTAGAGATAGAGTACAGTGGAGCACAGTAGAGGTAGAGTACAGTGGAGCACAGTAGAGGTAGAGTACAGTGGAGCACAGTAGAGGTAGAGTACTGTGGAGTACAGTAGAGGTAGTGTACAGTGGAGCACAGTAGAGGTAGAGTACAGTGGAGCACAGTAGAGGTAGAGTACAGTGGGGTACAGTAGAAATAGAGTAGAGTGGAGCACAATAGAGTAGAGTACAGTAGAGCACAGTAGAGGTAGAGTACAGTGGAGTACAGTAGAGATAGAGTACAGAGAGCACAGTAGAGGTAGAGTACAGTGGAGCACAGTAGAGGTAGAGAAGAGTGGAGCACAGTAGAGGTAGAGTACAGTGGAATACAGTAGAGGTAGTGTACAGTGGAGCACAGTAGAGGTAGAGTACAGTGGAGCACAGTAGAGGTAGAGTACAGTGGAGTATAGTAGAGGTAGAGTACAGTAGAGCACAGTAAAGATAGAGTACAGTAGAGCACAGTAGAGATAGAGTACAGTGGAGCACAGTAGAGGAAGAGTACAGTGTAGTACAGTAGAGATAGAGTACAGTGGAGTAGAGTAGAGATAGAGTACAGTCGAACACAGTAGAGATAAGTGCAGTGGAGTATAGTAGAGGTAGAGTACAGTGGAGTACAGTAGAGGTAGAGTACAGTGGAGTACAATAGAGGTAGAGTAGAGTGGAGCACATTAGAGGTGGAGTAGAGAAGAGTACAGTAGAGGTAGAGTACAGTGGAGTACATTAGAGGTAGAGTACAGTGGAGCAGAGTAGAGATCGAGTAGAGTGGAGTAGAGTAGAGGTAGAGTACAGTGGAGCACAGTAGAGGTAGAGTACAGTGGAGCACAGTAGAGGTAGAGAAGAGTGGAGCACAGTAGAGGTAGAGTACAGTGGAATACAGTAGAGGTAGTGTACAGTGGAGCACAGTAGAGGTAGAGTACAGTGGAGCACAGTAGAGGTAGAGTACAGTGGAGTATAGTAGAGGTAGAGTACAGTAGAGCACAGTAAAGATAGAGTACAGTAGAGCACAGTAGAGATAGAGTACAGTGGAGCACAGTAGAGGAAGAGTACAGTGTAGTACAGTAGAGATAGAGTACAGTGGAGTAAAGTAGAGATAGAGTACAGTCGAACACAGTAGAGATAAGTGCAGTGGAGTATAGTAGAGGTAGAGTACAGTGGAGTACAGTAGAGGTAGAGTAGAGTGGAGTACAGTAGAGGTAGAGTAGAGTGGAGCACATTAGAGGTGGAGTAGAGAAGAGTACAGTAGAGGTAGAGTACAGTGGAGTACATTAGAGGTAGAGTACAGTGGAGCAGAGTAGAGGTAGAGTAGAGTGGAGTACAGTAGAGGTAGAGTACAGTGGAGTACAGTAGAGGTAGAGTACAGTGGAGTAGAGTAGAGATAGAGTACAGTGGAGCACAGCAGAGGTAGAGTACAGTGGATCACAGTAGAGATAGAGTACAGTGGAGTACAGTGGAGCACAGTAGAGGTATAGTACAGTGGAGCACAGTAGAGATAGATTACAGTGGAGTACAGTAGAGATAGAGTACAGTGGAGTACAGTAGAGGTAGAGTACAGTGGAGCACAGTAGAGGTAGAGTACAGTGGAGTATAGTTGAGGTGGACTACAGTGGAGTACAGTAGAGGTAGAGTACAGTGGAGCAGAGTATAGGTAGAGCACAGTAGAGCAGAGTAGAGGTAGAGTACAGTGGAGTACAGTAGAGGTAGTGTACAGTGGAGCACAGTAGAGGTAGAGTACAGTGGAGCACAGTAGAGGTAGAGTACAGTGGGTTACAGTAGAAATAGAGTACAGTGGAGCAAAATAGAGTAGAGTACAGTAGAGCACAGTAGAGGTAGTGTACAGTGGAGCACAGTAGAGGTAGAGTACAGTGGAGCACAGTAGAGGTAGAGTACAGTGGGTTACAGTAGAAATAGAGTACAGTGGAGCAAAATAGAGTAGAGTACAGTAGAGCACAGTAGAGGTAGAGTACAGTGGAGCACAGTAGAGATGGAGTACAGTGGAGTACAGTAGAGTAAGAGTACAGTGGAGTACAGTGGAGCACACTAGAGGTGGAGTACAGTAGAGTACAGTAGAGGTAGAGTACAGTGGAGTACAATAGAGGTAGAGTACAGTGAAGTACAGTAGAGGTAGAGTACATGGAGTACAGTAGAGGTAGAGTACAGTGGAGCACAGTAGATGTAGAGTACAGTGGAGTACAGTAGAGGTAGAGTACAGTGGAGCACAGTAGAGCTAGAGTACAGTGGAGTACAGTGGAGGTAGAGTATAGTGGAGTACAGTAGAGATAGAGTACAGTAGAGCAGAGTAGAGGTAGAGTACAGTGGAGCACAGTAGAGGTAGAGTAGAGTGGAGTATAGTTGAGGTAGACTACAGTGGAGTAGAGTAGAGGTGGAGTACAGTAGAGTATAGTAGAGGTAGAGTACAGTGGACTACAGTAGAGATAGAGTACAGTGGAGCACAGTAGAGATAAGTGCATTGGAGTATAGTAGAGGTAGAGTAGAGTGGAGTACAGTAGAGGTAGAGTACAGCTGAGCACAGTAGAGGTAGAGTAGAGTGGAGCACAGTAGAGGTAGAGTACAGTGGACTACAGTAGAGGTAGTGTACAGTGGAGCACAATAGAGGTAGAGTACAGTGGAGTATAATAGAGGTAGAGTACAGTAGAGCACAGTAGAGATAGAGTACAGTAGAGCAGAGTAGAGGTAGAATACAGTGGAGTACAGTAGAGGTAGAGTACAGTGGAGCACTGTAGAGGTGGAGTACAGTGGAGTACAGTAGAGGTAGAGTACAGTGGAGCACAGTAGAGATAGACTACAGTAGAGCACAGTAGAGGTAGAGTACAGTGGAGCACAGTAGAGCTAGAGTACAGTGGAGTACAGTGGAGCACAGTAGAGGTGGAGTACAGTAGAGTAGAGTAGAGGTAGAGTACAGTGGAGTACAGTAGAGATAGAGTAGAGTGGAGTAGAGTAGAGATAGAGTACAGTGGATTAGAGTAGAGATAGAGTACAGTGGGGTATAGTTGAGGTAGAGTACAGTGGAGCACAGTAGAGGTAGAGTACAGTGGAGTATAGTTGAGGAAGACTACAGTGGAGTACAGTAGAGGTAGAGTACAGTGGAGCACAGTAGAGATAGAGTACAGTAGAGCAGAGTAGAGGTAGAGTACAGTGGAGTACAGTAGAGGTAGAGTACAGTAGAACACTGTAGAGGTGGAGTACAGTGGAGTACAGTAGAGGTAGAGTACAGTGGAGCACAGTAGAGATAGAGTAAAATAGAGCAGAGTAGAGGTAGAGTACAGTGGAGTACAGTAGAGGTAGAGTACAATGGAGCATAGTAGAGATAGAGTACAGTAGAGCACAGTAGAGGTAGAGTACAGTGGAGTATAGTAGAGGTAGAGTACAGTGGAGTACAGTAGAGGTAGATTACAGTGGAGCACAGTAGAGGTAGAGTACAGTGGAGTATAGTTGAGGTAGACTACAGTGGAGTGCAGTAGAGGTAGAGTACAGTGGAGCACAGTAGAGATAGAGTACAGTAGAGCAGAGTAGAGGTAGAGTACAGTGGAGTACGGTAGAGGTAGAGAACAGTAGAGCAGAGTAGAGGTATAGTACAGTGGAGTACAGTAGAGGTAGAGCACAGTGGAGCACTGTAGAGGTAGAGTACAGTGGAGTACAGTAGAGATAGAGTACAGTGGACCACAGTAGAGGTAGAGTACAGTGGAGCACAGTAGAGGTAGAGTACAGTGGAGCACAGTAGAGGTAGAGTACAGTGGAGTACAGTAGAGGTAGTGTACAGTGGAGCACAGTAGAGGTAGAGTACAGTGGAGCACAGTAGAGGTAGAGTACAGTGGGGTACAGTAGAAATAGAGTACAGTGGAGCAAAGTAGAGTAGAGTACAGTAGAGCACATTAAAGGTAGAGTACAGTGGAGCACAGTAGAGATAGAGTACAGTGGAGTACAGTAGAGGAAGAGTACAGTGGAGTACAGTGGAGCACAGTAGAGGTGGAGTACAGTAGAGTACACTAGAGGTAGAGTACAGTGGAGTAAAATAGAGATAGAGTACAGTGGAGTAGAGTAGAGATAGAGTACAGTGGAGCACAGCAGAGGTAGAGTACAGTGGAGCACATTAGAGGTAGAGTACAGTGGAGTATAGTAGAGGTAGAGTACAGTAGAGCACAGTAAAGATAGAGTACAGTAGAGCACAGTAGAGATAGAGTACAGTGGAGCACAGTAGAGGAAGAGTACAGTGTAGTACAGTAGAGATAGAGTACAGTGGTGTAAAGTAGAGATAGAGTACAGTCGAACACAGTAGAGATAAGTGCAGTGGAGTATAGTAGAGGTAGAGTACAGTGGAGTACAGTAGAGGTAGAGTAGAGTGGAGTACAGTAGAGGTAGAGTAGAGTGGAGCACATTAGAGGTGGAGTAGAGAAGAGTACAGTAGAGGTAGAGTACAGTGGAGTACATTAGAGGTAGAGTACAGTGGAGCAGAGTAGAGGTAGAGTAGAGTGGAGTACAGTAGAGGTAGAGTACAGTGGAGTACAGTAGAGGTAGAGTACAGTGGAGTAGAGTAGAGATAGAGTACAGTGGAGCACAGCAGAGGTAGAGTACAGTGGATCACAGTAGAGATAGAGTACAGTGGAGTACAGTGGAGCACAGTAGAGGTATAGTACAGTGGAGCACAGTAGAGATAGATTACAGTGGAGTACAGTAGAGATAGAGTACAGTGGAGTACAGTAGAGGTAGAGTACAGTGGAGCACAGTAGAGGTAGAGTACAGTGGAGTATAGTTGAGGTGGACTACAGTGGAGTACAGTAGAGGTAGAGTACAGTGGAGCAGAGTATAGGTAGAGCACAGTAGAGCAGAGTAGAGGTAGAGTACAGTGGAGTACAGTAGAGGTAGTGTACAGTGGAGCACAGTAGAGGTAGAGTACAGTGGAGCACAGTAGAGGTAGAGTACAGTGGGTTACAGTAGAAATAGAGTACAGTGGAGCAAAATAGAGTAGAGTACAGTAGAGCACAGTAGAGGTAGTGTACAGTGGAGCACAGTAGAGGTAGAGTACAGTGGAGCACAGTAGAGGTAGAGTACAGTGGGTTACAGTAGAAATAGAGTACAGTGGAGCAAAATAGAGTAGAGTACAGTAGAGCACAGTAGAGGTAGAGTACAGTGGAGCACAGTAGAGATGGAGTACAGTGGAGTACAGTAGAGTAAGAGTACAGTGGAGTACAGTGGAGCACACTAGAGGTGGAGTACAGTAGAGTACAGTAGAGGTAGAGTACAGTGGAGTACAATAGAGGTAGAGTACAGTGAAGTACAGTAGAGGTAGAGTACATGGAGTACAGTAGAGGTAGAGTACAGTGGAGCACAGTAGATGTAGAGTACAGTGGAGTACAGTAGAGGTAGAGTACAGTGGAGCACAGTAGAGCTAGAGTACAGTGGAGTACAGTGGAGGTAGAGTATAGTGGAGTACAGTAGAGATAGAGTACAGTAGAGCAGAGTAGAGGTAGAGTACAGTGGAGCACAGTAGAGGTAGAGTAGAGTGGAGTATAGTTGAGGTAGACTACAGTGGAGTAGAGTAGAGGTGGAGTACAGTAGAGTATAGTAGAGGTAGAGTACAGTGGACTACAGTAGAGATAGAGTACAGTGGAGCACAGTAGAGATAAGTGCATTGGAGTATAGTAGAGGTAGAGTAGAGTGGAGTACAGTAGAGGTAGAGTACAGCTGAGCACAGTAGAGGTAGAGTAGAGTGGAGCACAGTAGAGGTAGAGTACAGTGGACTACAGTAGAGGTAGTGTACAGTGGAGCACAATAGAGGTAGAGTACAGTGGAGTATAATAGAGGTAGAGTACAGTAGAGCACAGTAGAGATAGAGTACAGTAGAGCAGAGTAGAGGTAGAATACAGTGGAGTACAGTAGAGGTAGAGTACAGTGGAGCACTGTAGAGGTGGAGTACAGTGGAGTACAGTAGAGGTAGAGTACAGTGGAGCACAGTAGAGATAGACTACAGTAGAGCACAGTAGAGGTAGAGTACAGTGGAGCACAGTAGAGCTAGAGTACAGTGGAGTACAGTGGAGCACAGTAGAGGTGGAGTACAGTAGAGTAGAGTAGAGGTAGAGTACAGTGGAGTACAGTAGAGATAGAGTAGAGTGGAGTAGAGTAGAGATAGAGTACAGTGGATTAGAGTAGAGATAGAGTACAGTGGGGTATAGTTGAGGTAGAGTACAGTGGAGCACAGTAGAGGTAGAGTACAGTGGAGTATAGTTGAGGAAGACTACAGTGGAGTACAGTAGAGGTAGAGTACAGTGGAGCACAGTAGAGATAGAGTACAGTAGAGCAGAGTAGAGGTAGAGTACAGTGGAGTACAGTAGAGGTAGAGTACAGTAGAACACTGTAGAGGTGGAGTACAGTGGAGTACAGTAGAGGTAGAGTACAGTGGAGCACAGTAGAGATAGAGTAAAATAGAGCAGAGTAGAGGTAGAGTACAGTGGAGTACAGTAGAGGTAGAGCACAATGGAGCATAGTAGAGATAGAGTACAGTAGAGCACAGTAGAGGTAGAGTACAGTGGAGTATAGTAGAGGTAGAGTACAGTGGAGTACAGTAGAGGTAGATTACAGTGGAGCACAGTAGAGGTAGAGTACAGTGGAGTATAGTTGAGGTAGACTACAGTGGAGTGCAGTAGAGGTAGAGTACAGTGGAGCACAGTAGAGATAGAGTACAGTAGAGCAGAGTAGAGGTAGAGTACAGTGGAGTACGGTAGAGGTAGAGAACAGTAGAGCAGAGTAGAGTTATAGTACAGTGGAGTACAGTAGAGGTAGAGCACAGTGGAGCACTGTAGAGGTAGAGTACAGTGGAGTACAGTAGAGATAGAGTACAGTGGACCACAGTAGAGGTAGAGTACAGTGGAGCACAGTAGAGGTAGAGTACAGTGGAGCACAGTAGAGGTAGAGTACAGTGGAGTACAGTAGAGGTAGTGTACAGTGGAGCACAGTAGAGGTAGAGTACAGTGGAGCACAGTAGAGGTAGAGTACAGTGGGGTACAGTAGAAATAGAGTACAGTGGAGCAAAGTAGAGTAGAGTACAGTAGAGCACATTAAAGGTAGAGTACAGTGGAGCACAGTAGAGATAGAGTACAGTGGAGTACAGTAGAGGAAGAGTACAGTGGAGTACAGTGGAGCACAGTAGAGGTGGAGTACAGTAGAGTACACTAGAGGTAGAGTACAGTGGAGTAAAATAGAGATAGAGTACAGTGGAGTAGAGTAGAGATAGAGTACAGTGGAGCACAGCAGAGGTAGAGTACAGTGGATCACAGTAGAGATAGAGTACAGTGGAGTACAGTAGAGGTAGAGTACAGTGGAGCACAGTAGAGGTAGAGTACAGTGGAGTACAGTGGAGAACAGTAGAGGTGGAGTACAGTAGAGGTAGATAACAGTACAGTACAGTAGAGGTAGAGTACAGTGGAGTACAGTAGAGGTAGAGTACAGTAGAGCACAGTAGAGGTAGTTTACAGTGGAGTACAGTAGAGGTAGAGTACAGTGGAGTACAGTAGAGATAGATTACAGTAGAGCAGAGTAGAGGTAGAGTACATTGGAGTACAGTAGAGGTAGAGTACAGTGGAGCACTGTAGAGGGGGAGTACAGTGGAGTACAGTAGAGGTAGAGTACAGTGGAGCACAGTAGAGATAGAGTCCAGTAGAGCACAGTAGAGGTAGAGTACAGTGGAGAACAGTAGAGCTAGAGTACAGTGGAGTACAGTGGAGCACAGTAGAGGTTGAGTAGAGTAGAGTAGAGTAGAGGTAGAGTAGAAGTGGAGTACAGTAGAGATAGAGTAGAGTGGAGTAGAGTAGAGATAGAGTACAGTGGATTAGAGTAGAGATAGAGTACAGTGGAGTGTAGTTGAGGTAGAGTACAGTGGAGCATAGTAGAGGTAGAGTAGAGTGGAGTATAGTTGAGGTAGACTACAGTGGAGTACAGTAGAGGTAGAGTACAGTGGAGCACAGTAGAGATAGAGTACAGTAGAGCAGAGTAGAGGTAGAGTACAGTGGAGTACAGTAGAGGTAGAGTACAGTAGAACACTGTAGAGGTGGAGTACAGTGGAGTACAGTAGAGGTAGAGTACAGTGGAGCACAGTAGAGATAGGGTACAATAGAGCAGAGTAGAGGTAGAGTACAGTGGAGTACAGTAGAGGTAGAGTACAGTGGAGCACTGTAGAGGTGGAGTACAGTGGAGTACAGTAGAGGTAGAGTACAGGTGAGCATAGTAGAGATAGAGTACAGTAGAGCAGAGTAGAGGTAGAATACAGAGGAGTACAGTAGAGGTAGAGTACAGTGGAGCACTGTAGAGGTGGAGTACAGTGGAGTACAGTAGAGGTAGAGTACAGTGGAGCACAGTAGAGATAGACTACAGTAGAGCACAGTAGAGGTAGAGTACAGTGGAGCACAGTAGAGCTAGAGTACAGTGGAGTACAGTGGAGCACAGTAGAGGTGGAGTACAGTAGAGTAGAGTAGAGGTAGAGTACAGTGGAGTACAGTAGAGATAGAGTAGAGTGGAGTAGAGTAGAGATAGAGTACAGTGGATTAGAGTAGAGATAGAGTACAGTGGGGTATAGTTGAGGTAGAGTACAGTGGAGCACAGTAGAGGTAGAGTACAGTGGAGTATAGTTGAGGAAGACTACAGTGGAGTACAGTAGAGGTAGAGTACAGTGGAGCACAGTAGAGATAGAGTACAGTAGAGCAGAGTAGAGGTAGAGTACAGTGGAGTACAGTAGAGGTAGAGTACAGTGGAGCACAGTAGAGATAGAGTAAAATAGAGCAGAGTAGAGGTAGAGTACAGTGGAGTACAGTAGAGGTAGAGTACAATGGAGCATAGTAGAGATAGAGTACAGTAGAGCACAGTAGAGGTAGAGTACAGTGGAGTATAGTAGAGGTAGAGTACAGTGGAGTACAGTAGAGGTAGATTACAGTGGAGCACAGTAGAGGTAGAGTACAGTGGAGTATAGTAGAAGTAGAGTACAGTGGAGTACAGTAGAGGTAGATTACAGTGGAGCACAGTAGAGGTAGAGTACAGTGGAGTATAGTTGAGGTAGACTACAGTGGAGTGCAGTAGAGGTAGAGTACAGTGGAGCACAGTAGAGATAGAGTACAGTAGAGCAGAGTAGAGGTAGAGTACAGTGGAGTACGGTAGAGGTAGAGAACAGTAGAGCAGAGTAGAGGTAGAGTACAGTGGAGTACAGTAGAGGTAGAGCACAGTGGAGCACTGTAGAGGTAGAGTACAGTGGAGTACAGTAGAGATAGAGTACAGTGGACCACAGTAGAGGTAGAGTACAGTGGAGCACAGTAGAGGTAGAGTACAGTGGAGCACAGTAGAGGTAGAGTACAGTGGAGTACAGTAGAGGTAGTGTACAGTGGAGCACAGTAGAGGTAGAGTACAGTGGAGCACAGTAGAGGTAGAGTACAGTGGGGTACAGTAGAAATAGAGTACAGTGGAGCAAAGTAGAGTAGAGTACAGTAGAGCACATTAAAGGTAGAGTACAGTGGAGCACAGTAGAGATAGAGTACAGTGGAGTACAGTAGAGGAAGAGTACAGTGGAGTACAGTGGAGCACAGTAGAGGTGGAGTACAGTAGAGTACACTAGAGGTAGAGTACAGTGGAGTAAAATAGAGATAGAGTACAGTGGAGTAGAGTAGAGATAGAGTACAGTGGAGCACAGCAGAGGTAGAGTACAGTGGATCACAGTAGAGATAGAGTACAGTGGAGTACAGTAGAGGTAGAGTACAGTGAAGCACAGTAGAGGTAGAGTACAGTGGAGTACAGTGGAGAACAGTAGAGGTGGAGTACAGTAGAGTACAGTAGAGGTAGATAACAGTACAGTACAGTAGAGGTAGAGTACAGTGGAGTACAGTAGAGGTAGAGTACAGTAGAGCACAGTAGAGGTAGTTTACAGTGGAGTACAGTAGAGGTAGAGTACAGTGGAGTACAGTAGAGATAGATTACAGTAGAGCAGAGTAGAGGTAGAGTACATTGGAGTACAGTAGAGGTAGAGTACAGTGGAGCACTGTAGAGGGGGAGTACAGTGGAGTACAGTAGAGGTAGAGTACAGTGGAGCACAGTAGAGATAGAGTCCAGTAGAGCACAGTAGAGGTAGAGTACAGTGGAGAACAGTAGAGCTAGAGTACAGTGGAGTACAGTGGAGCACAGTAGAGATAGAGCACAGTAGAGCACAGTAGAGGTAGAGTACAGTGGAGCACAGTAGAGCTAGAGTACAGTGGAGTACAGTGGAGCACAGTAGAGGTAGAGTACAGTAGAGTAGAGTAGAGGTAGAATACAGTGGAGTACAATAGAGATAGAGTAGAGTGGAGTAGAGTAGAGGTAGAGTACAGTGGAGCACTGTAGAGGTAGAGTACAGTGGAGCACAGTAGAGATAGAGTACAGTAGAGCAGAGTAGAGGTAGAGTACAGTGGAGTACAGTAGAGGTAGAGCACAGTGGATCACTGTAGAGGTAGAGTACAGTGGAGTACAGTAGAGATAGAGTACAGTGGAGCACAGTAGAGGTAGAGTACAGTGGAGCACAGTAGAGGTAGAGTACAGTGGAGCACAGTAGAGGTAGAGTACTGTGGAGTACAGTAGAGGTAGTGTACAGTGGAGCACAGTAGAGGTAGAGTACAGTGGAGCACAGTAGAGGTAGAGTACAGTGGGGTACAGTAGAAATAGAGTAGAGTGGAGCACAATAGAGTAGAGTACAGTAGAGCACAGTAGAGGTAGAGTACAGTGGAGTACAGTAGAGATAGAGTACAGAGAGCACAGTAGAGGTAGAGTACAGTGGAGCACAGTAGAGGTAGAGAAGAGTGGAGCACAGTAGAGGTAGAGTACAGTGGAATACAGTAGAGGTAGTGTACAGTGGAGCACAGTAGAGGTAGAGTACAGTGGAGCACAGTAGAGGTAGAGTACAGTGGAGTATAGTAGAGGTAGAGTACAGTAGAGCACAGTAAAGATAGAGTACAGTAGAGCACAGTAGAGATAGAGTACAGTGGAGCACAGTAGAGGAAGAGTACAGTGTAGTACAGTAGAGATAGAGTACAGTGGAGTAGTGTAGAGATAGAGTACAGTCGAACACAGTAGAGATAAGTGCAGTGGAGTATAGTAGAGGTAGAGTACAGTGGAGTACAGTAGAGGTAGAGTACAGTGGAGTACAATAGAGGTAGAGTAGAGTGGAGCACATTAGAGGTGGAGTAGAGAAGAGTACAGTAGAGGTAGAGTACAGTGGAGTACATTAGAGGTAGAGTACAGTGGAGCAGAGTAGAGATCGAGTAGAGTGGAGTAGAGTAGAGGTAGAGTACAGTGGAGCACAGTAGAGGTAGAGTACAGTGGAGCACAGTAGAGGTAGAGAAGAGTGGAGCACAGTAGAGGTAGAGTACAGTGGAATACAGTAGAGGTAGTGTACAGTGGAGCACAGTAGAGGTAGAGTACAGTGGAGCACAGTAGAGGTAGAGTACAGTGGAGTATAGTAGAGGTAGAGTACAGTAGAGCACAGTAAAGATAGAGTACAGTAGAGCACAGTAGAGATAGAGTACAGTGGAGCACAGTAGAGGAAGAGTACAGTGTAGTACAGTAGAGATAGAGTACAGTGGAGTAAAGTAGAGATAGAGTACAGTCGAACACAGTAGAGATAAGTGCAGTGGAGTATAGTAGAGGTAGAGTACAGTGGAGTACAGTAGAGGTAGAGTAGAGTGGAGTACAGTAGAGGTAGAGTAGAGTGGAGCACATTAGAGGTGGAGTAGAGAAGAGTACAGTAGAGGTAGAGTACAGTGGAGTACATTAGAGGTAGAGTACAGTGGAGCAGAGTAGAGGTAGAGTAGAGTGGAGTACAGTAGAGGTAGAGTACAGTGGAGTACAGTAGAGGTAGAGTACAGTGGAGTAGAGTAGAGATAGAGTACAGTGGAGCACAGCAGAGGTAGAGTACAGTGGATCACATTAGAGATAGAGTACAGTGGAGTACAGTGGAGCACAGTAGAGGTATAGTACAGTGGAGCACAGTAGAGATAGATTACAGTGGAGTACAGTAGAGATAGAGTACAGTGGAGTACAGTAGAGGTAGAGTACAGTGGAGCACAGTAGAGGTAGAGTACAGTGGAGTATAGTTGAGGTGGACTACAGTGGAGTACAGTAGAGGTAGAGTACAGTGGAGCAGAGTATAGGTAGAGCACAGTAGAGCAGAGTAGAGGTAGAGTACAGTGGAGTACAGTAGAGGTAGTGTACAGTGGAGCACAGTAGAGGTAGAGTACAGTGGAGCACAGTAGAGGTAGAGTACAGTGGGTTACAGTAGAAATAGAGTACAGTGGAGCAAAATAGAGTAGAGTACAGTAGAGCACAGTAGAGGTAGTGTACAGTGGAGCACAGTAGAGGTAGAGTACAGTGGAGCACAGTAGAGGTAGAGTACAGTGGGTTACAGTAGAAATAGAGTACAGTGGAGCAAAATAGAGTAGAGTACAGTAGAGCACAGTAGAGGTAGAGTACAGTGGAGCACAGTAGAGATGGAGTACAGTGGAGTACAGTAGAGTAAGAGTACAGTGGAGTACAGTGGAGCACACTAGAGGTGGAGTAGAGTAGAGTACAGTAGAGGTAGAGTACAGTGGAGTACAATAGAGGTAGAGTACAGTGAAGTACAGTAGAGGTAGAGTACATGGAGTACAGTAGAGGTAGAGTACAGTGGAGCACAGTAGATGTAGAGTACAGTGGAGTACAGTAGAGGTAGAGTACAGTGGAGCACAGTAGAGCTAGAGTACAGTGGAGTACAGTGGAGGTAGAGTATAGTGGAGTACAGTAGAGATAGAGTACAGTAGAGCAGAGTAGAGGTAGAGTACAGTGGAGCACAGTAGAGGTAGAGTAGAGTGGAGTATAGTTGAGGTAGACTACAGTGGAGTAGAGTAGAGGTGGAGTACAGTAGAGTATAGTAGAGGTAGAGTACAGTGGACTACAGTAGAGATAGAGTACAGTGGAGCACAGTAGAGATAAGTGCATTGGAGTATAGTAGAGGTAGAGTAGAGTGGAGTACAGTAGAGGTAGAGTACAGCTGAGCACAGTAGAGGTAGAGTAGAGTGGAGCACAGTAGAGGTAGAGTACAGTGGACTACAGTAGAGGTAGTGTACAGTGGAGCACAATAGAGGTAGAGTACAGTGGAGTATAATAGAGGTAGAGTACAGTAGAGCACAGTAGAGATAGAGTACAGTAGAGCAGAGTAGAGGTAGAATACAGTGGAGTACAGTAGAGGTAGAGTACAGTGGAGCACTGTAGAGGTGGAGTACAGTGGAGTACAGTAGAGGTAGAGTACAGTGGAGCACAGTAGAGATAGACTACAGTAGAGCACAGTAGAGGTAGAGTACAGTGGAGCACAGTAGAGCTAGAGTACAGTGGAGCACAGTAGAGGTGGAGTACAGTAGAGTAGAGTAGAGGTAGAGTACAGTGGAGTACAGTAGAGATAGAGTAGAGTGGAGTAGAGTAGAGATAGAGTACAGTGGATTAGAGTAGAGATAGAGTACAGTGGGGTATAGTTGAGGTAGAGTACAGTGGAGCACAGTAGAGGTAGAGTACAGTGGAGTATAGTTGAGGAAGACTACAGTGGAGTACAGTAGAGGTAGAGTACAGTGGAGCACAGTAGAGATAGAGTACAGTAGAGCAGAGTAGAGGTAGAGTACAGTGGAGTACAGTAGAGGTAGAGTACAGTAGAACACTGTAGAGGTGGAGTACAGTGGAGTACAGTAGAGGTAGAGTACAGTGGAGCACAGTAGAGATAGAGTAAAATAGAGCAGAGTAGAGGTAGAGTACAGTGGAGTACAGTAGAGGTAGAGTACAATGGAGCATAGTAGAGATAGAGTACAGTAGAGCACAGTAGAGGTAGAGTACAGTGGAGTATAGTAGAGGTAGAGTACAGTGGAGTACAGTAGAGGTAGATTACAGTGGAGCACAGTAGAGGTAGAGTACAGTGGAGTATAGTTGAGGTAGACTACAGTGGAGTGCAGTAGAGGTAGAGTACAGTGGAGCACAGTAGAGATAGAGTACAGTAGAGCAGAGTAGAGGTAGAGTACAGTGGAGTACGGTAGAGGTAGAGAACAGTAGAGCAGAGTAGAGGTATAGTACAGTGGAGTACAGTAGAGGTAGAGCACAGTGGAGCACTGTAGAGGTAGAGTACAGTGGAGTACAGTAGAGATAGAGTACAGTGGACCACAGTAGAGGTAGAGTACAGTGGAGCACAGTAGAGGTAGAGTACAGTGGAGCACAGTAGAGGTAGAGTACAGTGGAGTACAGTAGAGGTAGTGTACAGTGGAGCACAGTAGAGGTAGAGTACAGTGGAGCACAGTAGAGGTAGAGTACAGTGGGGTACAGTAGAAATAGAGTACAGTGGAGCAAAGTAGAGTAGAGTACAGTAGAGCACATTAAAGGTAGAGTACAGTGGAGCACAGTAGAGATAGAGTACAGTGGAGTACAGTAGAGGAAGAGTACAGTGGAGTACAGTGGAGCACAGTAGAGGTGGAGTACAGTAGAGTACACTAGAGGTAGAGTACAGTGGAGTAAAATAGAGATAGAGTACAGTGGAGTAGAGTAGAGATAGAGTACAGTGGAGCACAGCAGAGGTAGAGTACAGTGGATCACAGTAGAGATAGAGTACAGTGGAGTACAGTAGAGGTAGAGTACAGTGGAGCACAGTAGAGGTAGAGTACAGTGGAGTACAGTGGAGAACAGTAGAGGTGGAGTACAGTAGAGTACAGTAGAGGTAGATAACAGTACAGTACAGTAGAGGTAGAGTACAGTGGAGTACAGTAGAGGTAGAGTACAGTAGAGCACAGTAGAGGTAGTTTACAGTGGAGTACAGTAGAGGTAGAGTACAGTGGAGTACAGTAGAGATAGATTACAGTAGAGCAGAGTAGAGGTAGAGTACATTGGAGTACAGTAGAGGTAGAGTACAGTGGAGCACTGTAGAGGGGGAGTACAGTGGAGTACAGTAGAGGTAGAGTACAGTGGAGCACAGTAGAGATAGAGTCCAGTAGAGCACAGTAGAGGTAGAGTACAGTGGAGAACAGTAGAGCTAGAGTACAGTGGAGTACAGTGGAGCACAGTAGAGGTTGAGTAGAGTAGAGTAGAGTAGAGGTAGAGTAGAAGTGGAGTACAGTAGAGATAGAGTAGAGTGGAGTAGAGTAGAGATAGAGTACAGTGGATTAGAGTAGAGATAGAGTACAGTGGAGTGTAGTTGAGGTAGAGTACAGTGGAGCATAGTAGAGGTAGAGTAGAGTGGAGTATAGTTGAGGTAGACTACAGTGGAGTACAGTAGAGGTAGAGTACAGTGGAGCACAGTAGAGATAGAGTACAGTAGAGCAGAGTAGAGGTAGAGTACAGTGGAGTACAGTAGAGGTAGAGTACAGTAGAACACTGTAGAGGTGGAGTACAGTGGAGTACAGTAGAGGTAGAGTACAGTGGAGCACAGTAGAGATAGGGTACAATAGAGCAGAGTAGAGGTAGAGTACAGTGGAGTACAGTAGAGGTAGAGTACAGTGGAGCACTGTAGAGGTGGAGTACAGTGGAGTACAGTAGAGGTAGAGTACAGGTGAGCATAGTAGAGATAGAGTACAGTAGAGCAGAGTAGAGGTAGAATACAGAGGAGTACAGTAGAGGTAGAGTACAGTGGAGCACTGTAGAGGTGGAGTACAGTGGAGTACAGTAGAGGTAGAGTACAGTGGAGCACAGTAGAGATAGACTACAGTAGAGCACAGTAGAGGTAGAGTACAGTGGAGCACAGTAGAGCTAGAGTAAAGTGGAGTACAGTGGAGCACAGTAGAGGTGGAGTACAGTAGAGTAGAGTAGAGGTAGAGTACAGTGGAGTACAGTAGAGATAGAGTAGAGTGGAGTAGAGTAGAGATAGAGTACAGTGGATTAGAGTAGAGATAGAGTACAGTGGGGTATAGTTGAGGTAGAGTACAGTGGAGCACAGTAGAGGTAGAGTACAGTGGAGTATAGTTGAGGAAGACTACAGTGGAGTACAGTAGAGGTAGAGTACAGTGGAGCACAGTAGAGATAGAGTACAGTAGAGCAGAGTAGAGGTAGAGTAAAGTGGAGTACAGTAGAGGTAGAGTACAGTAGAACACTGTAGAGGTGGAGTACAGTGGAGTACAGTAGAGGTAGAGTACAGTGGAGCACAGTAGAGATAGAGTAAAATAGAGCAGAGTAGAGGTAGAGTACAGTGGAGTACAGTAGAGGTAGAGTACAATGGAGCATAGTAGAGATAGAGTACAGTAGAGCACAGTAGAGGTAGAGTACAGTGGAGTATAGTAGAGGTAGAGTACAGTGGAGTACAGTAGAGGTAGATTACAGTGGAGCACAGTAGAGGTAGAGTACAGTGGAGTATAGTAGAAGTAGAGTACAGTGGAGTACAGTAGAGGTAGATTACAGTGGAGCACAGTAGAGGTAGAGTACAGTGGAGTATAGTTGAGGTAGACTACAGTGGAGTGCAGTAGAGGTAGAGTACAGTGGAGCACAGTAGAGATAGAGTACAGTAGAGCAGAGTAGAGGTAGAGTACAGTGGAGTACGGTAGAGGTAGAGAACAGTAGAGCAGAGTAGAGGTAGAGTACAGTGGAGTACAGTAGAGGTAGAGCACAGTGGAGCACTGTAGAGGTAGAGTACAGTGGAGTACAGTAGAGATAGAGTACAGTGGACCACAGTAGAGGTAGAGTACAGTGGAGCACAGTAGAGGTAGAGTACAGTGGAGCACAGTAGAGGTAGAGTACAGTGGAGTGTAGTAGAGGTAGTGTACAGTGGAGCACAGTAGAGGTAGAGTACAGTGGAGCACAGTAGAGGTAGAGTACAGTGGGGTACAGTAGAAATAGAGTACAGTGGAGCAAAATAGAGTAGAGTACAGTAGAGCACATTAAAGGTAGAGTACAGTGGAGCACAGTAGAGATAGAGTACAGTGGAGTACAGTAGAGGAAGAGTACAGTGGAGTACAGTGGAGCACAGTAGAGGTGGAGTACAGTAGAGTACACTAGAGGTAGAGTACAGTGGAGTAAAATAGAGATAGAGTACAGTGGAGTAGAGTAGAGATAGAGTACAGTGGAGCACAGCAGAGGTAGAGTACAGTGGATCACAGTAGAGATAGAGTACAGTGGAGTACAGTAGAGGTAGAGTACAGTGAAGCACAGTAGAGGTAGAGTACAGTGGAGTACAGTGGAGAACAGTAGAGGTGGAGTACAGTAGAGTACAGTAGAGGTAGATAACAGTACAGTACAGTAGAGGTAGAGTACAGTGGAGTACAGTAGAGGTAGAGTACAGTAGAGCACAGTAGAGGTAGTTTACAGTGGAGTACAGTAGAGGTAGAGTACAGTGGAGTACAGTAGAGATAGATTACAGTAGAGCAGAGTAGAGGTAGAGTACATTGGAGTACAGTAGAGGTAGAGTACAGTGGAGCACTGTAGAGGGGGAGTACAGTGGAGTACAGTAGAGGTAGAGTACAGTGGAGCACAGTAGAGATAGAGTCCAGTAGAGCACAGTAGAGGTAGAGTACAGTGGAGAACAGTAGAGCTAGAGTACAGTGGAGTACAGTGGAGCACAGTAGAGATAGAGCACAGTAGAGCACAGTAGAGGTAGAGTACAGTGGAGCACAGTAGAGCTAGAGTACAGTGGAGTACAGTGGAGCACAGTAGAGGTAGAGTACAGTAGAGTAGAGTAGAGGTAGAATACAGTGGAGTACAATAGAGATAGAGTAGAGTGGAGTAGAGTAGAGGTAGAGTACAGTGGAGCACTGTAGAGGTAGAGTACAGTGGAGCACAGTAGAGATAGAGTACAGTAGAGCAGAGTAGAGGTAGAGTACAGTGGAGTACAGTAGAGGTAGAGCACAGTGGATCACTGTAGAGGTAGAGTACAGTGGAGTACAGTAGAGATAGAGTACAGTGGAGCACAGTAGAGGTAGAGTACAGTGGAGCACAGTAGAGGTAGAGTACAGTGGAGCACAGTAGAGGTAGAGTACTGTGGAGTACAGTAGAGGTAGTGTACAGTGGAGCACAGTAGAGGTAGAGTACAGTGGAGCACAGTAGAGGTAGAGTACAGTGGGGTACAGTAGAAATAGAGTAGAGTGGAGCACAATAGAGTAGAGTACAGTAGAGCACAGTAGAGGTAGAGTACAGTGGAGTACAGTAGAGATAGAGTACAGAGAGCACAGTAGAGGTAGAGTACAGTGGAGCACAGTAGAGGTAGAGAAGAGTGGAGCACAGTAGAGGTAGAGTACAGTGGAATACAGTAGAGGTAGTGTACAGTGGAGCACAGTAGAGGTAGAGTACAGTGGAGCACAGTAGAGGTAGAGTACAGTGGAGTATAGTAGAGGTAGAGTACAGTAGAGCACAGTAAAGATAGAGTACAGTAGAGCACAGTAGAGATAGAGTACAGTGGAGCACAGTAGAGGAAGAGTACAGTGTAGTACAGTAGAGATAGAGTACAGTGGAGTAGAGTAGAGATAGAGTACAGTCGAACACAGTAGAGATAAGTGCAGTGGAGTATAGTAGAGGTAGAGTACAGTGGAGTACAGTAGAGGTAGAGTACAGTGGAGTACAATAGAGGTAGAGTAGAGTGGAGCACATTAGAGGTGGAGTAGAGAAGAGTACAGTAGAGGTAGAGTACAGTGGAGTACATTAGAGGTAGAGTACAGTGGAGCAGAGTAGAGATCGAGTAGAGTGGAGTAGAGTAGAGGTAGAGTACAGTGGAGCACAGTAGAGGTAGAGTACAGTGGAGCACAGTAGAGGTAGAGAAGAGTGGAGCACAGTAGAGGTAGAGTACAGTGGAATACAGTAGAGGTAGTGTACAGTGGAGCACAGTAGAGGTAGAGTACAGTGGAGCACAGTAGAGGTAGAGTACAGTGGAGTATAGTAGAGGTAGAGTACAGTAGAGCACAGTAAAGATAGAGTACAGTAGAGCACAGTAGAGATAGAGTACAGTGGAGCACAGTAGAGGAAGAGTACAGTGTAGTACAGTAGAGATAGAGTACAGTGGAGTAAAGTAGAGATAGAGTACAGTCGAACACAGTAGAGATAAGTGCAGTGGAGTATAGTAGAGGTAGAGTACAGTGGAGTACAGTAGAGGTAGAGTAGAGTGGAGTACAGTAGAGGTAGAGTAGAGTGGAGCACATTAGAGGTGGAGTAGAGAAGAGTACAGTAGAGGTAGAGTACAGTGGAGTACATTAGAGGTAGAGTACAGTGGAGCAGAGTAGAGGTAGAGTAGAGTGGAGTACAGTAGAGGTAGAGTACAGTGGAGTACAGTAGAGGTAGAGTACAGTGGAGTAGAGTAGAGATAGAGTACAGTGGAGCACAGCAGAGGTAGAGTACAGTGGATCACAGTAGAGATAGAGTACAGTGGAGTACAGTGGAGCACAGTAGAGGTATAGTACAGTGGAGCACAGTAGAGATAGATTACAGTGGAGTACAGTAGAGATAGAGTACAGTGGAGTACAGTAGAGGTAGAGTACAGTGGAGCACAGTAGAGGTAGAGTACAGTGGAGTATAGTTGAGGTGGACTACAGTGGAGTACAGTAGAGGTAGAGTACAGTGGAGCAGAGTATAGGTAGAGCACAGTAGAGCAGAGTAGAGGTAGAGTACAGTGGAGTACAGTAGAGGTAGTGTACAGTGGAGCACAGTAGAGGTAGAGTACAGTGGAGCACAGTAGAGGTAGAGTACAGTGGGTTACAGTAGAAATAGAGTACAGTGGAGCAAAATAGAGTAGAGTACAGTAGAGCACAGTAGAGGTAGTGTACAGTGGAGCACAGTAGAGGTAGAGTACAGTGGAGCACAGTAGAGGTAGAGTACAGTGGGTTACAGTAGAAATAGAGTACAGTGGAGCAAAATAGAGTAGAGTACAGTAGAGCACAGTAGAGGTAGAGTACAGTGGAGCACAGTAGAGATGGAGTACAGTGGAGTACAGTAGAGTAAGAGTACAGTGGAGTACAGTGGAGCACACTAGAGGTGGAGTAGAGTAGAGTACAGTAGAGGTAGAGTACAGTGGAGTACAATAGAGGTAGAGTACAGTGAAGTACAGTAGAGGTAGAGTACATGGAGTACAGTAGAGGTAGAGTACAGTGGAGCACAGTAGATGTAGAGTACAGTGGAGTACAGTAGAGGTAGAGTACAGTGGAGCACAGTAGAGCTAGAGTACAGTGGAGTACAGTGGAGGTAGAGTATAGTGGAGTACAGTAGAGATAGAGTACAGTAGAGCAGAGTAGAGGTAGAGTACAGTGGAGCACAGTAGAGGTAGAGTAGAGTGGAGTATAGTTGAGGTAGACTACAGTGGAGTAGAGTAGAGGTGGAGTACAGTAGAGTATAGTAGAGGTAGAGTACAGTGGACTACAGTAGAGATAGAGTACAGTGGAGCACAGTAGAGATAAGTGCATTGGAGTATAGTAGAGGTAGAGTAGAGTGGAGTACAGTAGAGGTAGAGTACAGCTGAGCACAGTAGAGGTAGAGTAGAGTGGAGCACAGTAGAGGTAGAGTACAGTGGACTACAGTAGAGGTAGTGTACAGTGGAGCACAATAGAGGTAGAGTACAGTGGAGTATAATAGAGGTAGAGTACAGTAGAGCACAGTAGAGATAGAGTACAGTAGAGCAGAGTAGAGGTAGAATACAGTGGAGTACAGTAGAGGTAGAGTACAGTGGAGCACTGTAGAGGTGGAGTACAGTGGAGTACAGTAGAGGTAGAGTACAGTGGAGCACAGTAGAGATAGACTACAGTAGAGCACAGTAGAGGTAGAGTACAGTGGAGCACAGTAGAGCTAGAGTACAGTGGAGCACAGTAGAGGTGGAGTACAGTAGAGTAGAGTAGAGGTAGAGTACAGTGGAGTACAGTAGAGATAGAGTAGAGTGGAGTAGAGTAGAGATAGAGTACAGTGGATTAGAGTAGAGATAGAGTACAGTGGGGTATAGTTGAGGTAGAGTACAGTGGAGCACAGTAGAGGTAGAGTACAGTGGAGTATAGTTGAGGAAGACTACAGTGGAGTACAGTAGAGGTAGAGTACAGTGGAGCACAGTAGAGATAGAGTACAGTAGAGCAGAGTAGAGGTAGAGTACAGTGGAGTACAGTAGAGGTAGAGTACAGTAGAACACTGTAGAGGTGGAGTACAGTGGAGTACAGTAGAGGTAGAGTACAGTGGAGCACAGTAGAGATAGAGTAAAATAGAGCAGAGTAGAGGTAGAGTACAGTGGAGTACAGTAGAGGTAGAGTACAATGGAGCATAGTAGAGATAGAGTACAGTAGAGCACAGTAGAGGTAGAGTACAGTGGAGTATAGTAGAGGTAGAGTACAGTGGAGTACAGTAGAGGTAGATTACAGTGGAGCACAGTAGAGGTAGAGTACAGTGGAGTATAGTTGAGGTAGACTACAGTGGAGTGCAGTAGAGGTAGAGTACAGTGGAGCACAGTAGAGATAGAGTACAGTAGAGCAGAGTAGAGGTAGAGTACAGTGGAGTACGGTAGAGGTAGAGAACAGTAGAGCAGAGTAGAGGTATAGTACAGTGGAGTACAGTAGAGGTAGAGCACAGTGGAGCACTGTAGAGGTAGAGTACAGTGGAATACAGTAGAGATAGAGTACAGTGGACCACAGTAGAGGTAGAGTACAGTGGAGCACAGTAGAGGTAGAGTACAGTGGAGCACAGTAGAGGTAGAGTACAGTGGAGTACAGTAGAGGTAGTGTACAGTGGAGCACAGTAGAGGTAGAGTACAGTGGAGCACAGTAGAGGTAGAGTACAGTGGGGTACAGTAGAAATAGAGTACAGTGGAGCAAAGTAGAGTAGAGTACAGTAGAGCACATTAAAGGTAGAGTACAGTGGAGCACAGTAGAGATAGAGTACAGTGGAGTACAGTAGAGGAAGAGTACAGTGGAGTACAGTGGAGCACAGTAGAGGTGGAGTACAGTAGAGTACACTAGAGGTAGAGTACAGTGGAGTAAAATAGAGATAGAGTACAGTGGAGTAGAGTAGAGATAGAGTACAGTGGAGCACAGCAGAGGTAGAGTACAGTGGATCACAGTAGAGATAGAGTACAGTGGAGTACAGTAGAGGTAGAGTACAGTGGAGCACAGTAGAGGTAGAGTACAGTGGAGTACAGTGGAGAACAGTAGAGGTGGAGTACAGTAGAGTACAGTAGAGGTAGATAACAGTACAGTACAGTAGAGGTAGAGTACAGTGGAGTACAGTAGAGGTAGAGTACAGTAGAGCACAGTAGAGGTAGTTTACAGTGGAGTACAGTAGAGGTAGAGTACAGTGGAGTACAGTAGAGATAGATTACAGTAGAGCAGAGTAGAGGTAGAGTACATTGGAGTACAGTAGAGGTAGAGTACAGTGGAGCACTGTAGAGGGGGAGTACAGTGGAGTACAGTAGAGGTAGAGTACAGTGGAGCACAGTAGAGATAGAGTCCAGTAGAGCACAGTAGAGGTAGAGTACAGTGGAGAACAGTAGAGCTAGAGTACAGTGGAGTACAGTGGAGCACAGTAGAGGTTGAGTAGAGTAGAGTAGAGTAGAGGTAGAGTAGAAGTGGAGTACAGTAGAGATAGAGTAGAGTGGAGTAGAGTAGAGATAGAGTACAGTGGATTAGAGTAGAGATAGAGTACAGTGGAGTGTAGTTGAGGTAGAGTACAGTGGAGCATAGTAGAGGTAGAGTAGAGTGGAGTATAGTTGAGGTAGACTACAGTGGAGTACAGTAGAGGTAGAGTACAGTGGAGCACAGTAGAGATAGAGTACAGTAGAGCAGAGTAGAGGTAGAGTACAGTGGAGTACAGTAGAGGTAGAGTACAGTAGAACACTGTAGAGGTGGAGTACAGTGGAGTACAGTAGAGGTAGAGTACAGTGGAGCACAGTAGAGATAGGGTACAATAGAGCAGAGTAGAGGTAGAGTACAGTGGAGTACAGTAGAGGTAGAGTACAGTGGAGCACTGTAGAGGTGGAGTACAGTGGAGTACAGTAGAGGTAGAGTACAGGTGAGCATAGTAGAGATAGAGTACAGTAGAGCAGAGTAGAGGTAGAATACAGAGGAGTACAGTAGAGGTAGAGTACAGTGGAGCACTGTAGAGGTGGAGTACAGTGGAGTACAGTAGAGGTAGAGTACAGTGGAGCACAGTAGAGATAGACTACAGTAGAGCACAGTAGAGGTAGAGTACAGTGGAGCACAGTAGAGCTAGAGTAAAGTGGAGTACAGTGGAGCACAGTAGAGGTGGAGTACAGTAGAGTAGAGTAGAGGTAGAGTACAGTGGAGTACAGTAGAGATAGAGTAGAGTGGAGTAGAGTAGAGATAGAGTACAGTGGATTAGAGTAGAGATAGAGTACAGTGGAGTACAGTAGAGATAGAGTACAGTGGAGCACAGTAGAGATAGAGTACAGTAGAGCACAGTAGAGGTAGAGTACAGTGGAGTACAGTAGAGGTAGAGTACAGTGGAGCACAGTAGAGATAGAGTACAGTAGAGCAGAGTAGAGGTAGAGTAAAGTGGAGTACAGTAGAGGTAGAGTACAGTAGAACACTGTAGAGGTGGAGTACAGTGGAGTACAGTAGAGGTAGAGTACAGTGGAGCACAGTAGAGATAGAGTAAAATAGAGCAGAGTAGAGGTAGAGTACAGTGGAGTACAGTAGAGGTAGAGTACAATGGAGCATAGTAGAGATAGAGTACAGTAGAGCACAGTAGAGGTAGAGTACAGTGGAGTATAGTAGAGGTAGAGTACAGTGGAGTACAGTAGAGGTAGATTACAGTGGAGCACAGTAGAGGTAGAGTACAGTGGAGTATATTAGAAGTAGAGTACAGTGGAGTACAGTAGAGGTAGATTACAGTGGAGCACAGTAGAGGTAGAGTACAGTGGAGTATAGTTGAGGTAGACTACAGTGGAGTGCAGTAGAGGTAGAGTACAGTGGAGCACAGTAGAGATAGAGTACAGTAGAGCAGAGTAGAGGTAGAGTACAGTGGAGTACGGTAGAGGTAGAGAACAGTAGAGCAGAGTAGAGGTAGAGTACAGTGGAGTACAGTAGAGGTAGAGCACAGTGGAGCACTGTAGAGGTAGAGTACAGTGGAGTACAGTAGAGATAGAGTACAGTGGACCACAGTAGAGGTAGAGTACAGTGGAGCACAGTAGAGGTAGAGTACAGTGGAGCACAGTAGAGGTAGAGTACAGTGGAGTGTAGTAGAGGTAGTGTACAGTGGAGCACAGTAGAGGTAGAGTACAGTGGAGCACAGTAGAGGTAGAGTACAGTGGGGTACAGTAGAAATAGAGTACAGTGGAGCAAAGTAGAGTAGAGTACAGTAGAGCACATTAAAGGTAGAGTACAGTGGAGCACAGTAGAGATAGAGTACAGTGGAGTACAGTAGAGGAAGAGTACAGTGGAGTACAGTGGAGCACAGTAGAGGTGGAGTACAGTAGAGTACACTAGAGGTAGAGTACAGTGGAGTAAAATAGAGATAGAGTACAGTGGAGTAGAGTAGAGATAGAGTACAGTGGAGCACAGCAGAGGTAGAGTACAGTGGATCACAGTAGAGATAGAGTACAGTGGAGTACAGTAGAGGTAGAGTACAGTGAAGCACAGTAGAGGTAGAGTACAGTGGAGTACAGTGGAGAACAGTAGAGGTGGAGTACAGTAGAGTACAGTAGAGGTAGATAACAGTACAGTACAGTAGAGGTAGAGTACAGTGGAGTACAGTAGAGGTAGAGTACAGTAGAGCACAGTAGAGGTAGTTTACAGTGGAGTACAGTAGAGGTAGAGTACAGTGGAGTACAGTAGAGATAGATTACAGTAGAGCAGAGTAGAGGTAGAGTACATTGGAGTACAGTAGAGGTAGAGTACAGTGGAGCACTGTAGAGGGGGAGTACAGTGGAGTACAGTAGAGGTAGAGTACAGTGGAGCACAGTAGAGATAGAGTCCAGTAGAGCACAGTAGAGGTAGAGTACAGTGGAGAACAGTAGAGCTAGAGTACAGTGGAGTACAGTGGAGCACAGTAGAGATAGAGCACAGTAGAGCACAGTAGAGGTAGAGTACAGTGGAGCACAGTAGAGCTAGAGTACAGTGGAGTACAGTGGAGCACAGTAGAGGTAGAGTACAGTAGAGTAGAGTAGAGGTAGAATACAGTGGAGTACAATAGAGATAGAGTAGAGTGGAGTAGAGTAGAGGTAGAGTACAGTGGAGCACTGTAGAGGTAGAGTACAGTGGAGCACAGTAGAGATAGAGTACAGTAGAGCAGAGTAGAGGTAGAGTACAGTGGAGTACAGTAGAGGTAGAGCACAGTGGATCACTGTAGAGGTAGAGTACAGTGGAGTACAGTAGAGATAGAGTACAGTGGAGCACAGTAGAGGTAGAGTACAGTGGAGCACAGTAGAGGTAGAGTACAGTGGAGCACAGTAGAGGTAGAGTACTGTGGAGTACAGTAGAGGTAGTGTACAGTGGAGCACAGTAGAGGTAGAGTACAGTGGAGCACAGTAGAGGTAGAGTACAGTGGGGTACAGTAGAAATAGAGTAGAGTGGAGCACAATAGAGTAGAGTACAGTAGAGCACAGTAGAGGTAGAGTACAGTGGAGTACAGTAGAGATAGAGTACAGAGAGCACAGTAGAGGTAGAGTACAGTGGAGCACAGTAGAGGTAGAGAAGAGTGGAGCACAGTAGAGGTAGAGTACAGTGGAATACAGTAGAGGTAGTGTACAGTGGAGCACAGTAGAGGTAGAGTACAGTGGAGCACAGTAGAGGTAGAGTACAGTGGAGTATAGTAGAGGTAGAGTACAGTAGAGCACAGTAAAGATAGAGTACAGTAGAGCACAGTAGAGATAGAGTACAGTGGAGCACAGTAGAGGAAGAGTACAGTGTAGTACAGTAGAGATAGAGTACAGTGGAGTAGAGTAGAGATAGAGTACAGTCGAACACAGTAGAGATAAGTGCAGTGGAGTATAGTAGAGGTAGAGTACAGTGGAGTACAATAGAGGTAGAGTACAGTGGAGTACAATAGAGGTAGAGTAGAGTGGAGCACATTAGAGGTGGAGTAGAGAAGAGTACAGTAGAGGTAGAGTACAGTGGAGTACATTAGAGGTAGAGTACAGTGGAGCAGAGTAGAGATCGAGTAGAGTGGAGTAGAGTAGAGGTAGAGTACAGTGGAGCACAGTAGAGGTAGAGTACAGTGGAGCACAGTAGAGGTAGAGAAGAGTGGAGCACAGTAGAGGTAGAGTACAGTGGAATACAGTAGAGGTAGTGTACAGTGGAGCACAGTAGAGGTAGAGTACAGTGGAGCACAGTAGAGGTAGAGTACAGTGGAGTATAGTAGAGGTAGAGTACAGTAGAGCACAGTAAAGATAGAGTACAGTAGAGCACAGTAGAGATAGAGTACAGTGGAGCACAGTAGAGGAAGAGTACAGTGTAGTACAGTAGAGATAGAGTACAGTGGAGTAAAGTAGAGATAGAGTACAGTCGAACACAGTAGAGATAAGTGCAGTGGAGTATAGTAGAGGTAGAGTACAGTGGAGTACAGTAGAGGTAGAGTAGAGTGGAGTACAGTAGAGGTAGAGTAGAGTGGAGCACATTAGAGGTGGAGTAGAGAAGAGTACAGTAGAGGTAGAGTACAGTGGAGTACATTAGAGGTAGAGTACAGTGGAGCAGAGTAGAGGTAGAGTAGAGTGGAGTACAGTAGAGGTAGAGTACAGTGGAGTACAGTAGAGGTAGAGTACAGTGGAGTAGAGTAGAGATAGAGTACAGTGGAGCACAGCAGAGGTAGAGTACAGTGGATCACAGTAGAGATAGAGTACAGTGGAGTACAGTGGAGCACAGTAGAGGTATAGTACAGTGGAGCACAGTAGAGATAGATTACAGTGGAGTACAGTAGAGATAGAGTACAGTGGAGTACAGTAGAGGTAGAGTACAGTGGAGCACAGTAGAGGTAGAGTACAGTGGAGTATAGTTGAGGTGGACTACAGTGGAGTACAGTAGAGGTAGAGTACAGTGGAGCAGAGTATAGGTAGAGCACAGTAGAGCAGAGTAGAGGTAGAGTACAGTGGAGTACAGTAGAGGTAGTGTACAGTGGAGCACAGTAGAGGTAGAGTACAGTGGAGCACAGTAGAGGTAGAGTACAGTGGGTTACAGTAGAAATAGAGTACAGTGGAGCAAAATAGAGTAGAGTACAGTAGAGCACAGTAGAGGTAGTGTACAGTGGAGCACAGTAGAGGTAGAGTACAGTGGAGCACAGTAGAGGTAGAGTACAGTGGGTTACAGTAGAAATAGAGTACAGTGGAGCAAAATAGAGTAGAGTACAGTAGAGCACAGTAGAGGTAGAGTACAGTGGAGCACAGTAGAGATGGAGTACAGTGGAGTACAGTAGAGTAAGAGTACAGTGGAGTACAGTGGAGCACACTAGAGGTGGAGTACAGTAGAGTACAGTAGAGGTAGAGTACAGTGGAGTACAATAGAGGTAGAGTACAGTGAAGTACAGTAGAGGTAGAGTACATGGAGTACAGTAGAGGTAGAGTACAGTGGAGCACAGTAGATGTAGAGTACAGTGGAGTACAGTAGAGGTAGAGTACAGTGGAGCACAGTAGAGCTAGAGTACAGTGGAGTACAGTGGAGGTAGAGTATAGTGGAGTACAGTAGAGATAGAGTACAGTAGATCAGAGTAGAGGTAGAGTACAGTGGAGCACAGTAGAGGTAGAGTAGAGTGGAGTATAGTTGAGGTAGACTACAGTGGAGTAGAGTAGAGGTGGAGTACAGTAGAGTATAGTAGAGGTAGAGTACAGTGGACTACAGTAGAGATAGAGTACAGTGGAGCACAGTAGAGATAAGTGCATTGGAGTATAGTAGAGGTAGAGTAGAGTGGAGTACAGTAGAGGTAGAGTACAGCTGAGCACAGTAGAGGTAGAGTAGAGTGGAGCACAGTAGAGGTAGAGTACAGTGGACTACAGTAGAGGTAGTGTACAGTGGAGCACAATAGAGGTAGAGTACAGTGGAGTATAATAGAGGTAGAGTACAGTAGAGCACAGTAGAGATAGAGTACAGTAGAGCAGAGTAGAGGTAGAATACAGTGGAGTACAGTAGAGGTAGAGTACAGTGGAGCACTGTAGAGGTGGAGTACAGTGGAGTACAGTAGAGGTAGAGTACAGTGGAGCACAGTAGAGATAGACTACAGTAGAGCACAGTAGAGGTAGAGTACAGTGGAGCACAGTAGAGCTAGAGTACAGTGGAGCACAGTAGAGGTGGAGTACAGTAGAGTAGAGTAGAGGTAGAGTACAGTGGAGTACAGTAGAGATAGAGTAGAGTGGAGTAGAGTAGAGATAGAGTACAGTGGATTAGAGTAGAGATAGAGTACAGTGGGGTATAGTTGAGGTAGAGTACAGTGGAGCACAGTAGAGGTAGAGTACAGTGGAGTATAGTTGAGGAAGACTACAGTGGAGTACAGTAGAGGTAGAGTACAGTGGAGCACAGTAGAGATAGAGTACAGTAGAGCAGAGTAGAGGTAGAGTACAGTGGAGTACAGTAGAGGTAGAGTACAGTAGAACACTGTAGAGGTGGAGTACAGTGGAGTACAGTAGAGGTAGAGTACAGTGGAGCACAGTAGAGATAGAGTAAAATAGAGCAGAGTAGAGGTAGAGTACAGTGGAGTACAGTAGAGGTAGAGTACAATGGAGCATAGTAGAGATAGAGTACAGTAGAGCACAGTAGAGGTAGAGTACAGTGGAGTATAGTAGAGGTAGAGTACAGTGGAGTACAGTAGAGGTAGATTACAGTGGAGCACAGTAGAGGTAGAGTACAGTGGAGTATAGTTGAGGTAGACTACAGTGGAGTGCAGTAGAGGTAGAGTACAGTGGAGCACAGTAGAGATAGAGTACAGTAGAGCAGAGTAGAGGTAGAGTACAGTGGAGTACGGTAGAGGTAGAGAACAGTAGAGCAGAGTAGAGGTATAGTACAGTGGAGTACAGTAGAGGTAGAGCACAGTGGAGCACTGTAGAGGTAGAGTACAGTGGAGTACAGTAGAGATAGAGTACAGTGGACCACAGTAGAGGTAGAGTACAGTGGAGCACAGTAGAGGTAGAGTACAGTGGAGCACAGTAGAGGTAGAGTACAGTGGAGTACAGTAGAGGTAGTGTACAGTGGAGCACAGTAGAGGTAGAGTACAGTGGAGCACAGTAGAGGTAGAGTACAGTGGGGTACAGTAGAAATAGAGTACAGTGGAGCAAAGTAGAGTAGAGTACAGTAGAGCACATTAAAGGTAGAGTACAGTGGAGCACAGTAGAGATAGAGTACAGTGGAGTACAGTAGAGGAAGAGTACAGTGGAGTACAGTGGAGCACAGTAGAGGTGGAGTACAGTAGAGTACACTAGAGGTAGAGTACAGTGGAGTAAAATAGAGATAGAGTACAGTGGAGTAGAGTAGAGATAGAGTACAGTGGAGCACAGCAGAGGTAGAGTACAGTGGATCACAGTAGAGATAGAGTACAGTGGAGTACAGTAGAGGTAGAGTACAGTGGAGCACAGTAGAGGTAGAGTACAGTGGAGTACAGTGGAGAACAGTAGAGGTGGAGTACAGTAGAGTACAGTAGAGGTAGATAACAGTACAGTACAGTAGAGGTAGAGTACAGTGGAGTACAGTAGAGGTAGAGTACAGTAGAGCACAGTAGAGGTAGTTTACAGTGGAGTACAGTAGAGGTAGAGTACAGTGGAGTACAGTAGAGATAGATTACAGTAGAGCAGAGTAGAGGTAGAGTACATTGGAGTACAGTAGAGGTAGAGTACAGTGGAGCACTGTAGAGGGGGAGTACAGTGGAGTACAGTAGAGGTAGAGTACAGTGGAGCACAGTAGAGATAGAGTCCAGTAGAGCACAGTAGAGGTAGAGTACAGTGGAGAACAGTAGAGCTAGAGTACAGTGGAGTACAGTGGAGCACAGTAGAGGTTGAGTAGAGTAGAGTAGAGTAGAGGTAGAGTAGAAGTGGAGTACAGTAGAGATAGAGTAGAGTGGAGTAGAGTAGAGATAGAGTACAGTGGATTAGAGTAGAGATAGAGTACAGTGGAGTGTAGTTGAGGTAGAGTAGAGTAGAACACTGTAGAGGTGGAGTACAGTGGAGTACAGTAGAGGTAGAGTACAGTGGAGCACAGTAGAGATAGGGTACAATAGAGCAGAGTAGAGGTAGAGTACAGTGGAGTACAGTAGAGGTAGAGTACAGTGGAGCACTGTAGAGGTGGAGTACAGTGGAGTACAGTAGAGGTAGAGTACAGGTGAGCATAGTAGAGATAGAGTACAGTAGAGCAGAGTAGAGGTAGAATACAGAGGAGTACAGTAGAGGTAGAGTACAGTGGAGCACTGTAGAGGTGGAGTACAGTGGAGTACAGTAGAGGTAGAGTACAGTGGAGCACAGTAGAGATAGACTACAGTAGAGCACAGTAGAGGTAGAGTACAGTGGAGCACAGTAGAGCTAGAGTACAGTGGAGTACAGTGGAGCACAGTAGAGGTGGAGTACAGTAGAGTAGAGTAGAGGTAGAGTACAGTGGAGTACAGTAGAGATAGAGTAGAGTGGAGTAGAGTAGAGATAGAGTACAGTGGATTAGAGTAGAGATAGAGTACAGTGGGGTATAGTTGAGGTAGAGTACAGTGGAGCACAGTAGAGGTAGAGTACAGTGGAGTATAGTTGAGGAAGACTACAGTGGAGTACAGTAGAGGTAGAGTACAGTGGAGCACAGTAGAGATAGAGTACAGTAGAGCAGAGTAGAGGTAGAGTAAAGTGGAGTACAGTAGAGGTAGAGTACAGTAGAACACTGTAGAGGTGGAGTACAGTGGAGTACAGTAGAGGTAGAGTACAGTGGAGCACAGTAGAGATAGAGTAAAATAGAGCAGAGTAGAGGTAGAGTACAGTGGAGTACAGTAGAGGTAGAGTACAATGGAGCATAGTAGAGATAGAGTACAGTAGAGCACAGTAGAGGTAGAGTACAGTGGAGTATAGTAGAGGTAGAGTACAGTGGAGTACAGTAGAGGTAGATTACAGTGGAGCACAGTAGAGGTAGAGTACAGTGGAGTATAGTAGAAGTAGAGTACAGTGGAGTACAGTAGAGGTAGATTACAGTGGAGCACAGTAGAGGTAGAGTACAGTGGAGTATAGTTGAGGTAGACTACAGTGGAGTGCAGTAGAGGTAGAGTACAGTGGAGCACAGTAGAGATAGAGTACAGTAGAGCAGAGTAGAGGTAGAGTACAGTGGAGTACGGTAGAGGTAGAGAACAGTAGAGCAGAGTAGAGGTAGAGTACAGTGGAGTACAGTAGAGGTAGAGCACAGTGGAGCACTGTAGAGGTAGAGTACAGTGGAGTACAGTAGAGATAGAGTACAGTGGACCACAGTAGAGGTAGAGTACAGTGGAGCACAGTAGAGGTAGAGTACAGTGGAGCACAGTAGAGGTAGAGTACAGTGGAGTACAGTAGAGGTAGTGTACAGTGGAGCACAGTAGAGGTAGAGTACAGTGGAGCACAGTAGAGGTAGAGTACAGTGGGGTACAGTAGAAATAGAGTACAGTGGAGCAAAGTAGAGTAGAGTACAGTAGAGCACATTAAAGGTAGAGTACAGTGGAGCACAGTAGAGATAGAGTACAGTGGAGTACAGTAGAGGAAGAGTACAGTGGAGTACAGTGGAGCACAGTAGAGGTGGAGTACAGTAGAGTACACTAGAGGTAGAGTACAGTGGAGTAAAATAGAGATAGAGTACAGTGGAGTAGAGTAGAGATAGAGTACAGTGGAGCACAGCAGAGGTAGAGTACAGTGGATCACAGTAGAGATAGAGTACAGTGGAGTACAGTAGAGGTAGAGTACAGTGAAGCACAGTAGAGGTAGAGTACAGTGGAGTACAGTGGAGAACAGTAGAGGTGGAGTACAGTAGAGTACAGTAGAGGTAGATAACAGTACAGTACAGTAGAGGTAGAGTACAGTGGAGTACAGTAGAGGTAGAGTACAGTAGAGCACAGTAGAGGTAGTTTACAGTGGAGTACAGTAGAGGTAGAGTACAGTGGAGTACAGTAGAGATAGATTACAGTAGAGCAGAGTAGAGGTAGAGTACATTGGAGTACAGTAGAGGTAGAGTACAGTGGAGCACTGTAGAGGGGGAGTACAGTGGAGTACAGTAGAGGTAGAGTACAGTGGAGCACAGTAGAGATAGAGTCCAGTAGAGCACAGTAGAGGTAGAGTACAGTGGAGAACAGTAGAGCTAGAGTACAGTGGAGTACAGTGGAGCACAGTAGAGGTTGAGTAGAGTAGAGTAGAGTAGAGGTAGAGTAGAAGTGGAGTACAGTAGAGATAGAGTAGAGTGGAGTAGAGTAGAGATAGAGTACAGTGGATTAGAGTAGAGATAGAGTACAGTGGAGTGTAGTTGAGGTAGAGTACAGTGGAGCATAGTAGAGGTAGAGTAGAGTGGAGTATAGTTGAGGTAGACTACAGTGGAGTACAGTAGAGGTAGAGTACAGTGGAGCACAGTAGAGATAGAGTACAGTAGAGCAGAGTAGAGGTAGAGTACAGTGGAGTACAGTAGAGGTAGAGTACAGTAGAACACTGTAGAGGTGGAGTACAGTGGAGTACAGTAGAGGTAGAGTACAGTGGAGCACAGTAGAGATAGGGTACAATAGAGCAGGTAGAGGTAGAGTACAGTGGAGTACAGTAGAGGTAGAGTACAGTGGAGCACTGTAGAGGTGGAGTACAGTGGAGTACAGTAGAGGTAGAGTACAGGTGAGCATAGTAGAGATAGAGTACAGTAGAGCAGAGTAGAGGTAGAATACAGTGGAGTACAGTAGAGGTAGAGTACAGTGGAGCACTGTAGAGGTGGAGTACAGTGGAGTACAGTAGAGGTAGAGTACAGTGGAGCACAGTAGAGATAGACTACAGTAGAGCACAGTAGAGGTAGAGTACAGTGGAGCACAGTAGAGCTAGAGTACAGTGGAGTACAGTGGAGCACAGTAGAGGTGGAGTACAGTAGAGTAGAGTAGAGGTAGAGTACAGTGGAGTACAGTAGAGATAGAGTAGAGTGGAGTAGAGTAGAGATAGAGTACAGTGGATTAGAGTAGAGATAGAGTACAGTGGGGTATAGTTGAGGTAGAGTACAGTGGAGCACAGTAGAGGTAGAGTACAGTGGAGTATAGTTGAGGAAGACTACAGTGGAGTACAGTAGAGGTAGAGTACAGTGGAGCACAGTAGAGATAGAGTATAGTAGAGCAGAGTAGAGGTAGAGTAAAGTGGAGTACAGTAGAGGTAGAGTACAGTAGAACACTGTAGAGGTGGAGTACAGTGGAGTACAGTAGAGGTAGAGTACAGTGGAGCACAGTAGAGATAGAGTAAAATAGAGCAGAGTAGAGGTAGAGTACAGTGGAGTACAGTAGAGGTAGAGTACAATGGAGCATAGTAGAGATAGAGTACAGTAGAGCACAGTAGAGGTAGAGTACAGTGGAGTATAGTAGAGGTAGAGTACAGTGGAGTACAGTAGAGGTAGATTACAGTGGAGCACAGTAGAGGTAGAGTACAGTGGAGTATAGTTGAGGTAGACTACAGTGGAGTGCAGTAGAGGTAGAGTACAGTGGAGCACAGTAGAGATAGAGTACAGTAGAGCAGAGTAGAGGTAGAGTACAGTGGAGTACGGTAGAGGTAGAGAACAGTAGAGCAGAGTAGAGGTAGAGTACAGTGGAGTACAGTAGAGGTAGAGCACAGTGGAGCACTGTAGAGGTAGAGTACAGTGGAGTACAGTAGAGATAGAGTACAGTGGACCACAGTAGAGGTAGAGTACAGTGGAGCACAGTAGAGGTAGAGTACAGTGGAGCACAGTAGAGGTAGAGTACAGTGGAGTACAGTAGAGGTAGAGTAGAGTGGAGCACATTAGAGGTGGAGTAGAGAAGAGTACAGTAGAGGTAGAGTACAGTGGAGTACATTAGAGGTAGAGTACAGTGGAGCAGAGTAGAGGTAGAGTAGAGTGGAGTACAGTAGAGGTAGAGTACAGTGGAGTACAGTAGAGGTAGAGTACAGTGGAGTAGAGTAGAGATAGAGTACAGTGGAGCACAGCAGAGGTAGAGTACAGTGGATCACAGTAGAGATAGAGTACAGTGGAGTACAGTGGAGCACAGTATAGATAGATTACAGTGGAGTACAGTAGATATAGATTACAGTGGAGTACAGTAGAGGTAGAGTACAGTGGAGCACAGTAGAGGTAGAGCACAGTGGATCACTGTAGAGGTAGAGTACAGTGGAGTACAGTAGAGGTAGAGCACAGTGGAGTATAGTTGAGGTGGACTACAGTGGAGTACAGTAGAGGTAGAGTACAGTGGAGCACAGTATAGGTAGAGCACAGTAGAGCAGAGTAGAGGTAGAGTACAGTGGAGTACAGTAGAGGTAGAGCACAGTGGATCACTGTAGAGGTAGAGTACAGTGGAGTACAGTAGAGGTAGTGTACAGTAGAGCACAGTAGAGGTAGAGTACAGTGGAGCACAGTAGAGGTAGAGTACAGTGGAGTATAATAGAGGTAGAGTACAGTAGAGCACAGTAGAGATAGAGTACAGTAGAGCAGAGTAGAGGTAGAATACAGTGGAGTACAGTAGAGGTAGAGTACAGTGGATCACTGTAGAGGTGGAGTACAGTGGAGTACAGTAGAGGTAGAGTACAGTGGAGCACAGTAGAGATAGAGCACAGTAGAGCACAGTAGAGGTAGAGTACAGTGGAGCACAGTAGAGCTAGAGTACAGTGGAGTACAGTGGAGCACAGTAGAGGTAGAGTACAGTAGAGTAGAGTAGAGGTAGAATACAGTGGAGTACAATAGAGATAGAGTAGAGTGGAGTAGAGTAGAGGTAGAGTACAGTGGAGCACTGTAGAGGTAGAGTACAGTGGAGCACAGTAGAGATAGAGTACAGTAGAGCAGAGTAGAGGTAGAGTACAGTGGAGTACAGTAGAGGTAGAGCACAGTGGATCACTGTAGAGGTAGAGTACAGTGGAGTACAGTAGAGATAGAGTACAGTGGAGCACAGTAGAGGTAGAGTACAGTGGAGCACAGTAGAGGTAGAGTACAGTGGAGCACAGTAGAGGTAGAGTACTGTGGAGTACAGTAGAGGTAGTGTACAGTGGAGCACAGTAGAGGTAGAGTACAGTGGAGCACAGTAGAGGTAGAGTACAGTGGGGTACAGTAGAAATAGAGTAGAGTGGAGCACAATAGAGTAGAGTACAGTAGAGCACAGTAGAGGTAGAGTACAGTGGAGTACAGTAGAGATAGAGTACAGAGAGCACAGTAGAGGTAGAGTACAGTGGAGCACAGTAGAGGTAGAGAAGAGTGGAGCACAGTAGAGGTAGAGTACAGTGGAATACAGTAGAGGTAGTGTACAGTGGAGCACAGTAGAGGTAGAGTACAGTGGAGCACAGTAGAGGTAGAGTACAGTGGAGTATAGTAGAGGTAGAGTACAGTAGAGCACAGTAAAGATAGAGTACAGTAGAGCACAGTAGAGATAGAGTACAGTGGAGCACAGTAGAGGAAGAGTACAGTGTAGTACAGTAGAGATAGAGTACAGTGGAGTAGAGTAGAGATAGAGTACAGTCGAACACAGTAGAGATAAGTGCAGTGGAGTATAGTAGAGGTAAAGTACAGTGGAGAACAGTAGAGGTAGAGTACAGTGGAGTACAATAGAGGTAGAGTAGAGTGGAGCACATTAGAGGTGGAGTAGAGAAGAGTACAGTAGAGGTAGAGTACAGTGGAGTACATTAGAGGTAGAGTACAGTGGAGCAGAGTAGAGATCGAGTAGAGTGGAGTAGAGTAGAGGTAGAGTACAGTGGAGCACAGTAGAGGTAGAGTACAGTGGAGCACAGTAGAGATAGAGTACAGTAGAGCAGAGTAGAGGTAGAGTACACTGGAGTACAGTAGAGGTAGAGTACAGTAGAGTACAGTAGAGGTAGAGTACAGTGGAGTACAATAGAGATAGAGTACAGTGGAGTAGAGTAGAGATAGAGTAAAGTGGAGCACAGCAGAGGTAGAGTACAGTGGATCACAGTAGAGATAGAGTACAGTGTAGTACAGTGGAGCACAGTAGAGGTAGAGTACAGTGGAGAACAGTAGAGATAGAGTACAGTGGAGTACAGTAGAGGTAGAATACAGTGGAGTACAGTGGAGCACAGTAGAGGTAGAGTACAGTAGAGTACAGTAGAGGTAGAGAACCGTACAGTACAGTAGAGGTAGAGTACAGTGGAGTACAGTAGAGGTAGAGTACAGTAGAGCACAGTAGAGGTAGAATACAGTGGAGTACAGTAGAGGTAGAGTACAGTGGAGTACAGTAGAGGTATAGTACAGTGGAGTACAGTAGAGGTAGAGTACAGTGGAGCACAGTAGAGGTAGAGTACAGTGGAGCACAGTAGAGGTAGAGTACAGTGGAGTATAGTTGAGGTGGACTACAGTGGAGTAATTTAGAGGTAGAGTACAGTGAAGTACAGTATAGGTAGAGCACAGTAGAGCAGAGTAGAGGTAGAGTACAGTGGAGTACAGTAGAGGTAGAGCACAGTGGATCACTGTAGAGGTAGAGTACAGTGGAGTACAGTAGAGATAGAGTACAGTGGAGCACAGTAGAGGTAGAGTACAGTGGAGCACAGTAGAGGTAGAGTACAGTGGAGCACAGTAGAGGTAGAGTACTGTGGAGTACAGTAGAGGTAGTGTACAGTGGAGCACAGTAGAGGTAGAGTACAGTGGAGCACAGTAGAGGTAGAGTACAGTGGGGTACAGTAGAAATAGAGTAGAGTGGAGCACAATAGAGTAGAGTACAGTAGAGCACAGTAGAGGTAGAGTACAGTGGAGTACAGTAGAGATAGAGTACAGAGAGCACAGTTGAGGTAGAGTACAGTGGAGCACAGTAGAGGTAGAGAAGAGTGGAGCACAGTAGAGGTAGAGTACAGTGGAATACAGTAGAGGTAGTGTACAGTGGAGCACAGAAGAGGTAGAGTACAGTGGAGCACAGTAGAGGTAGAGTACAGTGGAGTATAGTAGAGGTAGAGTACAGTAGAGCACAGTAAAGATAGAGTACAGTAGAGCACAGTAGAGATAGAGTACAGTGGAGCACAGTAGTGGAAGAGTACAGTGTAGTACAGTAGAGATAGAGTACAGTGGAGTAGAGTAGAGATAGAGTACAGTCGAACACAGTAGAGATAAGTGCAGTGGAGTATAGTAGAGGTAGAGTACAGTGGAGTACAGTAGAGGTAGAGTACAGTGGAGTACAGTAGAGGTAGAGTAGAGTGGAGCACATTAGAGGTGGAGTAGAGAAGAGTACAGTAGAGGTAGAGTACAGTGGAGTACATTAGAGGTAGAGTACAGTGGAGCAGAGTAGAGATAGAGTAGAGTGGAGTAGAGTAGAGGTAGAGTACAGTGGAGCACAGTAGAGGTAGAGTACAGTGGAGCACAGTAGAGATAGAGTACAGTAGAGCAGAGTAGAGGTAGAGTACACTGGAGTACAGTAGAGGTAGAGTACAGTAGAGTACAGTAGAGGTAGAGTACAGTGGAGTACAATAGAGATAGAGTACAGTGGAGTAGAGTAGAGATAGAGTAAAGTGGAGCACAGCAGAGGTAGAGTACAGTGGATCACAGTAGAGATAGAGTACAGTGTAGTACAGTGAAGCACAGTAGAGGTAGAGTACAGTGGAGAACAGTAGAGATAGAGTACAGTGGAGTACAGTAGAGGTAGAATACAGTGGAGTACAGTGGAGCACAGTAGAGGTAGAGTACAGTAGAGTACAGTAGAGGTAGAGAACCGTACAGTACAGTAGAGGTAGAGTACAGTGGAGTACAGTAGAGGTAGAGTACAGTAGAGCACAGTAGAGGTAGAATACAGTGGAGTACAGTAGAGGTAGAGTACAGTGGAGTACAGTAGAGGTATAGTACAGTGGAGTACAGTAGAGGTAGAGTACAGTGGAGCACAGTAGAGGTAGAGTACAGTGGAGCACAGTAGGGGTAGAGTACAGTGGAGTATAGTTGAGGTGGACTACAGTGGAATAATTTAGAGGTAGAGTACAGTGAAGTACAGTATAGGTAGAGCACAGTAGAGCAGAGTAGAGGTAGAGTACAGTGGAGTACAGTAGAGGTAGAGCACAGTGGATCACTGTAGAGGTAGAGTACAGTGGAGTACAGTAGAGATAGAGTACAGTGGAGCACAGTAGAGGTAGAGTACAGTGGAGCACAGTAGAGGTAGAGTACAGTGGAGCACAGTAGAGGTAGAGTACAGTGGAGTACAGTAGAGGTAGTGTACAGTGGAGCACAGTAGAGGTAGAGTACAGTGGAGCACAGTAGAGGTAGAGTACAGTGGGGTACAGTAGAAATAGAGTAGAGTGGAGCACAATAGAGTAGAGTACAGTAGAGCACAGTAGAGGTAGAGTACAGTGGAGTACAGTAGAGATAGAGTACAGAGAGCACAGTAGAGGTAGAGTACAGTGGAGCACAGTAGAGGTAGAGAAGAGTGGAGCACAGTAGAGGTAGAGTACAGTGGAATACAGTAGAGGTAGTGTACAGTGGAGCACAGTAGAGGTAGAGTACAGTGGAGCACAGTAGAGGTAGAGTACAGTGGAGTATAGTAGAGGTAGAGTACAGTGGAGCACAGTAAAGATAGAGTACAGTAGAGCACAGTAGAGATAGAGTACAGTGGAGCACAGTAGAGGAAGAGTACAGTGTAGTACAGTAGAGATAGAGTACAGTGGAGTAGAGTAGAGATAGAGTACAGTCGAACACAGTAGAGATAAGTGCAGTGGAGTATAGTAGAGGTAGAGTACAGTGGAGTACAGTAGAGGTAGAGTACAGTGGAGTACAGTAGAGGTAGAGTAGAGTGGAGCACATTAGAGGTGGAGTAGAGAAGAGTACAGTAGAGGTAGAGTACAGTGGAGCAAAGTAGAGGTAGAGTACAGTGGAGCACAGTAGAGATAAAATACAGTAGAACAGAGTAGAGGTAGAGTACACTGGAGTACAGTAGAGGTAGAGTACAGTAGAGTACAGTAGAGGTAGAGTACAGTGGAGTACAATAGAGATAGAGTACAGTGGAGTAGAGTAGAGATAGAGTAAAGTGGAGCACAGCAGAGGTAGAGTACAGTGGATCACAGTAGAGATAGAGTACAGTGTAGTACAGTGGAGCACAGTAGAGGTAGAGTACAGTGGAGAACAGTAGAGATAGAGTACAGTGGAGCACAGCAGAGGTAGAGTACAGTGGATCACAGTAGAGATAGAGTACAGTGGAGTACAGTGGAGCACAGTAGAGGTATAGTACAGTGGAGCACAGTAGAGATAGATTACAGTGGAGTACAGTAGAGATAGAGTACAGTGGAGTACAGTAGAGGTAGAGTACAGTGGAGCACAGTAGAGGTAGAGTACAGTGGAGTATAGTTGAGGTGGACTACAGTGGAGTACAGTAGAGGTAGAGTACAGTGGAGCAGAGTATAGGTAGAGCACAGTAGAGCAGAGTAGAGGTAGAGTACAGTGGAGTACAGTAGAGGTGGAGCACAGTGGATCACTGTAGAGGTAGAGTACAGTGAAGTACAGTATAGGTAGAGCACAGTAGAGCAGAGTAGAGGTAGAGTACAGTGGAGTACAGTAGAGGTAGAGCACAGTGGATCACTGTAGAGGTAGAGTACAGTGGAGTACAGTAGAGATAGAGTACAGTGGAGCACAGTAGAGGTAGAGTACAGTGGAGCACAGTAGAGGTAGAGTACAGTGGAGCACAGTAGAGGTAGAGTACAGTGGAGTACAGTAGAGGTAGTGTACAGTGGAGCACAGTAGAGGTAGAGTACAGTGGAGCACAGTAGAGGTAGAGTACAGTGGGGTACAGTAGAAATAGAGTAGAGTGGAGCACAATAGAGTAGAGTACAGTAGAGCACAGTAGAGGTAGAGTACAGTGGAGTACAGTAGAGATAGAGTACAGAGAGCACAGTAGAGGTAGAGTACAGTGGAGCACAGTAGAGGTAGAGAAGAGTGGAGCACAGTAGAGGTAGAGTACAGTGGAATACAGTAGAGGTAGTGTACAGTGGAGCACAGTAGAGGTAGAGTACAGTGGAGCACAGTAGAGGTAGAGTACAGTGGAGTATAGTAGAGGTAGAGTACAGTAGAGCACAGTAAAGATAGAGTACAGTAGAGCACAGTAGAGATAGAGTACAGTGGAGCACAGTAGAGGAAGAGTACAGTGTAGTACAGTAGAGATAGAGTACAGTGGAGTAAAGTAGAGATAGAGTACAGTCGAACACAGTAGAGATAAGTGCAGTGGAGTATAGTAGAGGTAGAGTACAGTGGAGTACAGTAGAGGTAGAGTAGAGTGGAGTACAGTAGAGGTAGAGTAGAGTGGAGCACATTAGAGGTGGAGTAGAGAAGAGTACAGTAGATGTAGAGTACAGTGGAGTACATTAGAGGTAGAGTACAGTGGAGCAGAGTAGAGGTAGAGTAGAGTGGAGTACAGTAGAGGTAGAGTACAGTGGAGTACAGTAGAGGTAGAGTACAGTGGAGTAGAGTAGAGATAGAGTACAGTGGAGCACAGCAGAGGTAGAGTACAGTGGATCACAGTAGAGATAGAGTACAGTGGAGTACAGTGGAGCACAGTAGAGGTATAGTACAGTGGAGCACAGTAGAGATAGATTACAGTGGAGTACAGTAGAGATAGAGTACAGTGGAGTACAGTAGAGGTAGAGTACAGTGGAGCACAGTAGAGGTAGAGTACAGTGGAGTATAGTTGAGGTGGACTACAGTGGAGTACAGTAGAGGTAGAGTACAGTGGAGCAGAGTATAGGTAGAGCACAGTAGAGCAGAGTAGAGGTAGAGTACAGTGGAGTACAGTAGAGGTAGTGTACAGTGGAGCACAGTAGAGGTAGAGTACAGTGGAGCACAGTAGAGGTAGAGTACAGTGGGTTACAGTAGAAATAGAGTACAGTGGAGCAAAATAGAGTAGAGTACAGTAGAGCACAGTAGAGGTAGTGTACAGTGGAGCACAGTAGAGGTAGAGTACAGTGGAGCACAGTAGAGGTAGAGTACAGTGGGTTACAGTAGAAATAGAGTACAGTGGAGCAAAATAGAGTAGAGTACAGTAGAGCACAGTAGAGGTAGAGTACAGTGGAGCACAGTAGAGATGGAGTACAGTGGAGTACAGTAGAGTAAGAGTACAGTGGAGTACAGTGGAGCACACTAGAGGTGGAGTACAGTAGAGTACAGTAGAGGTAGAGTACAGTGGAGTACAATAGAGGTAGAGTACAGTGAAGTACAGTAGAGGTAGAGTACATGGAGTACAGTAGAGGTAGAGTACAGTGAAGCACAGTAGATGTAGAGTACAGTGGAGTACAGTAGAGGTAGAGTACAGTGGAGCACAGTAGAGCTAGAGTACAGTGGAGTACAGTGGAGGTAGAGTATAGTGGAGTACAGTAGAGATAGAGTACAGTAGAGCAGAGTAGAGGTAGAGTACAGTGGAGCACAGTAGAGGTAGAGTAGAGTGGAGTATAGTTGAGGTAGACTACAGTGGAGTAGAGTAGAGGTGGAGTACAGTAGAGTATAGTAGAGGTAGAGTACAGTGGACTACAGTAGAGATAGAGTACAGTGGAGCACAGTAGAGATAAGTGCATTGGAGTATAGTAGAGGTAGAGTAGAGTGGAGTACAGTAGAGGTAGAGTACAGCTGAGCACAGTAGAGGTAGAGTAGAGTGGAGCACAGTAGAGGTAGAGTACAGTGGACTACAGTAGAGGTAGTGTACAGTGGAGCACAGTAGAGGTAGAGTACAGTGGAGCACAATAGAGGTAGAGTACAGTGGAGTATAATAGAGGTAGAGTACAGTAGAGCACAGTAGAGATAGAGTACAAAAGAGCAGAGTAGAGGTAGAATACAGTGGAGTACAGTAGAGGTAGAGTACAGTGGAGCACTGTAGAGGTGGAGTACAGTGGAGTACAGTAGAGGTAGAGTACAGTGGAGCACAGTAGAGATAGACTACAGTAGAGCACAGTAGAGGTAGAGTACAGTGGAGCACAGTAGAGCTAGAGTACAGTGGAGTACAGTGGAGCACAGTAGAGGTGGAGTACAGTAGAGTAGAGTAGAGGTAGAGTACAGTGGAGTACAGTAGAGATAGAGTAGAGTGGAGTAGAGTAGAGATAGAGTACAGTGGATTAGAGTAGAGATAGAGTACAGTGGGGTATAGTTGAGGTAGAGTACAGTGGAGCACAGTAGAGGTAGAGTACAGTGGAGTATAGTTGAGGAAGACTACAGTGGAGTACAGTAGAGGTAGAGTACAGTGGAGCACAGTAGAGATAGAGTACAGTAGAGCAGAGTAGAGGTAGAGTACAGTGGAGTACAGTAGAGGTAGAGTACAGTAGAACACTGTAGAGGTGGAGTACAGTGGAGTACAGTAGAGGTAGAGTACATTGGAGCACAGTAGAGATAGAGTAAAATAGAGCAGAGTAGAGGTAGAGTACAGTGGAGTACAGTAGAGGTAGAGTACAATGGAGCATAGTAGAGATAGAGTACAGTAGAGCACAGTAGAGGTAGAGTACAGTGGAGTATAGTAGAGGTAGAGTACAGTGGAGTACAGTAGAGGTAGATTACAGTGGAGCACAGTAGAGGTAGAGTACAGTGGAGTATAGTTGAGGTAGACTACAGTGGAGTGCAGTAGAGGTAGAGTACAGTGGAGCACAGTAGAGATAGAGTACAGTAGAGCAGAGTAGAGGTAGAGTACAGTGGAGTACGGTAGAGGTAGAGAACAGTAGAGCAGAGTAGAGGTATAGTACAGTGGAGTACAGTAGAGGTAGAGCACAGTGGAGCACTGTAGAGGTAGAGTACAGTGGAGTACAGTAGAGATAGAGTACAGTGGACCACAGTAGAGGTAGAGTACAGTGGAGCACAGTAGAGGTAGAGTACAGTGGAGCACAGTAGAGGTAGAGTACAGTGGAGTACAGTAGAGGTAGTGTACAGTGGAGCACAGTAGAGGTAGAGTACAGTGGAGCACAGTAGAGGTAGAGTACAGTGGGGTACAGTAGAAATAGAGTACAGTGGAGCAAAGTAGAGTAGAGTACAGTAGAGCACATTAAAGGTAGAGTACAGTGGAGCACAGTAGAGGTAGAGTAGAGTGGAGCACATTAGAGGTGGAGTAGAGAAGAGTACAGTAGAGGTAGAGTACAGTGGAGTACATTAGAGGTAGAGTACAGTGGAGCAGAGTAGAGATCGAGTAGAGTGGAGTAGAGTAGAGGTAGAGTACAGTGGAGCACAGTAGAGGTAGAGTACAGTGGAGCACAGTAGAGGTAGAGAAGAGTGGAGCACAGTAGAGGTAGAGTACAGTGGAATACAGTAGAGGTAGTGTACAGTGGAGCACAGTAGAGGTAGAGTACAGTGGAGCACAGTAGAGGTAGAGTACAGTGGAGTATAGTAGAGGTAGAGTACAGTAGAGCACAGTAAAGATAGAGTACAGTAGAGCACAGTAGAGATAGAGTACAGTGGAGCACAGTAGAGGAAGAGTACAGTGTAGTACAGTAGAGATAGAGTACAGTGGAGTAAAGTAGAGATAGAGTACAGTCGAACACAGTAGAGATAAGTGCAGTGGAGTATAGTAGAGGTAGAGTACAGTGGAGTACAGTAGAGGTAGAGTAGAGTGGAGTACAGTAGAGGTAGAGTAGAGTGGAGCACATTAGAGGTGGAGTAGAGAAGAGTACAGTAGAGGTAGAGTACAGTGGAGTACATTAGAGGTAGAGTACAGTGGAGCAGAGTAGAGGTAGAGTAGAGTGGAGTACAGTAGAGGTAGAGTACAGTGGAGTACAGTAGAGGTAGAGTACAGTGGAGTAGAGTAGAGATAGAGTACAGTGGAGCACAGCAGAGGTAGAGTACAGTGGATCACAGTAGAGATAGAGTACAGTGGAGTACAGTGGATCACAGTAGAGGTATAGTACAGTGGAGCACAGTAGAGATAGATTACAGTGGAGTACAGTAGAGATAGAGTACAGTGGAGTACAGTAGAGGTAGAGTACAGTGGAGCACAGTAGAGGTAGAGTACAGTGGAGTATAGTTGAGGTAGAGTACAGTGGAGTACAGTAGAGGTAGTGTACAGTGGAGCACAGTAGAGGTAGAGTACAGTGGAGCACAGTAGAGGTAGAGTACAGTGGGTTACAGTAGAAATAGAGTACAGTGGAGCAAAATAGAGTAGAGTACAGTGGAGCAGAGTATAGGTAGAGCACAGTAGAGCAGAGTAGAGGTAGAGTACAGTGGAGTACAGTAGAGATAGAGCACAGTGGAGCACAGTAGAGGTAGAGTACAGTGGAGCACAGTAGAGGTAGAGTACAGTGGAGCACAGTAGAGGTAGAGTACAGTGGAGCACAGTAGAGGTAGAGTACAGTGGAGTACAGTAGAGGTAGTGTACAGTGGAGCACAGTAGAGGTAGAGTACAGTGGAGCACAGTAGAGGTAGAGTACAGTGGGTTACAGTAGAAATAGAGTACAGTGGAGCAAAATAGAGTAGAGTACAGTAGAGCACAGTAGAGGTAGAGTACAGTGGAGCACAGTAGAGATAGAGTACAGTGGAGTACAGTAGAGTAAGAGTACAGTGGAGTACAGTGGAGCACACTAGAGGTGGAGTACAGTAGAGTACAGTAGAGGTAGAGTACAGTGGAGTACAATAGAGGTAGAGTACAGTGAAGTACAGTAGAGGTAGAGTACATGGAGTACAGTAGAGGTAGAGTACAGTGGAGCACAGTAGATGTAGAGTACAGTGGAGTACAGTAGAGGTAGAGTACAGTGGAGCACAGTAGAGCTAGAGTACAGTGGAGTACAGTGGAGGTAGAGTATAGTGGAGTACAGTAGAGATAGAGTACAGTAGAGCAGAGTAGAGGTAGAGTACAGTGGAGCACAGTAGAGGTAGAGTAGAGTGGAGTATAGTTGAGGGAGACTACAGTGGAGTAGAGTAGAGGTGGAGTACAGTAGAGTATAGTAGAGGTAGAGTACAGTGGACTACAGTAGAGATAGAGTACAGTGGAGCACAGTAGAGATAAGTGCATTGGAGTATAGTAGAGGTAGAGTAGAGTGGAGTACAGTAGAGGTAGAGTACAGCTGAGCACAGTAGAGGTAGAGTAGAGTGGAGCACAGTAGAGGTAGAGTACAGTGGACTACAGTAGAGGTAGTGTACAGTGGAGCACAGTAGAGGTAGAGTACAGTGGAGCACAATAGAGGTAGAGTACAGTGGAGTATAATAGAGGTAGAGTACAGTAGAGCACAGTAGAGATAGAGTACAGTAGAGCAGAGTAGAGGTAGAATACAGTGGAGTACAGTAGAGGTAGAGTACAGTGGAGCACTGTAGAGGTGGAGTACAGTGGAGTACAGTAGAGGTAGAGTACAGTGGAGCACAGTAGAGATAGACTACAGTAGAGCACAGTAGAGGTAGAGTACAGTGGAGCACAGTAGAGCTAGAGTACAGTGGAGTACAGTGGAGCACAGTAGAGGTGGAGTACAGTAGAGTAGAGTAGAGGTAGAGTACAGTGGAGTACAGTAGAGATAGAGTAGAGTGGAGTAGAGTAGAGATAGAGTACAGTGGATTAGAGTAGAGATAGAGTACAGTGGGGTATAGTTGAGGTAGAGTACAGTGGAGCACAGTAGAGGTAGAGTACAGTGGAGTATAGTTGAGGAAGACTACAGTGGAGTACAGTAGAGGTAGAGTACAGTGGAGCACAGTAGAGATAGAGTACAGTAGAGCAGAGTAGAGGTAGAGTACAGTGGAGTACAGTAGAGGTAGAGTACAGTAGAACACTGTAGAGGTGGAGTACAGTGGAGTACAGTAGAGGTAGAGTACAGTGGAGCACAGTAGAGATAGAGTAAAATAGAGCAGAGTAGAGGTAGAGTACAGTGGAGTACAGTAGAGGTAGAGTACAATGGAGCATAGTAGAGATAGAGTACAGTAGAGCACAGTAGAGGTAGAGTACAGTGGAGTATAGTAGAGGTAGAGTACAGTGGAGTACAGTAGAGGTAGATTACAGTGGAGCACAGTAGAGGTAGAGTACAGTGGAGTATAGTTGAGATAGAGTACAGTAGAGCAGAGTAGAGGTAGAGTACAGTGGAGTACGGTAGAGGTAGAGAACAGTAGAGCAGAGTAGAGGTAGAGTACAGTGGAGTACAGTAGAGGTAGAGCACAGTGGAGCACTGTAGAGGTAGAGTACAGTGGAGTACAGTACAGATAGAGTACAGTGGACCACAGTAGAGGTAGAGTACAGTGGAGCACAGTAGAGGTAGAGTACAGTGGAGCACAGTAGAGGTAGAGTACAGTGGAGTACAGTAGAGGTAGTGTACAGTGGAGCACAGTAGAGGTAGAGTACAGTGGAGCACAGTAGAGGTAGAGTACAGTGGGGTACAGTAGAAATAGAGTACAGTGGAGCAAAGTAGAGTAGAGTACAGTAGAGCACATTAAAGGTAGAGTACAGTGGAACACAGTAGAGATAGAGTACAGTGGAGTACAGTAGAGGAAGAGTACAGTGGAGTACAGTGGAGCACAGTAGAGGTGGAGTACAGTAGAGTACACTAGAGGTAGAGTACAGTGGAGTAAAATAGAGATAGAGTACAGTGGAGTAGAGTAGAGATAGAGTACAGTGGAGCACAGCAGAGGTAGAGTACAGTGGATCACAGTAGAGATAGAGTACAGTGGAGTACAGTAGAGGTAGAGTACAGTGAAGCACAGTAGAGGTAGAGTACAGTGGAGTACAGTGGAGAACAGTAGAGGTGGAGTACAGTAGAGTACAGTAGAGGTAGATAACAGTACAGTACAGTAGAGGTAGAGTACAGTGGAGTACAGTAGAGGTAGAGTACAGTAGAGCACAGTAGAGGTAGTTTACAGTGGAGTACAGTAGAGGTAGAGTACAGTGGAGTACAGTAGAGATAGATTACAGTAGAGCAGAGTAGAGGTAGAGTACATTGGAGTACAGTAGAGGTAGAGTACAGTGGAGCACTGTAGAGGGGGAGTACAGTGGAGTACAGTAGAGGTAGAGTACAGTGGAGCACAGTAGAGATAGAGTCCAGTAGAGCACAGTAGAGGTAGAGTACAGTGGAGAACAGTAGAGCTAGAGTACAGTGGAGTACAGTGGAGCACAGTAGAGGTTGAGTAGAATAGAGTAGAGTAGAGGTAGAGTAGAAGTGGAGTACAGTAGAGATAGAGTAGAGTGGAGTAGAGTAGAGATAGAGTACAGTGGATTAGAGTAGAGATAGAGTACAGTGGAGTGTAGTTGAGGTAGAGTACAGTGGAGCATAGTAGAGGTAGAGTAGAGTGGAGTATAGTTGAGGTAGACTACAGTGGAGTACAGTAGAGGTAGAGTACAGTGGAGCACAGTAGAGATAGAGTACAGTAGAGCAGAGTAGAGGTAGAGTACAGTGGAGTACAGTAGAGGTAGAGTACAGTAGAACACTGTAGAGGTGGAGTACAGTGGAGTACAGTAGAGGTAGAGTACAGTGGAGCACAGTAGAGATAGGGTACAATAGAGCAGAGTAGAGGTAGAGTACAGTGGAGTACAGTAGAGGTAGAGTACAGTGGAGCACTGTAGAGGTGGAGTACAGTGGAGTACAGTAGAGGTAGAGTACAGGTGAGCATAGTAGAGATAGAGTACAGTAGAGCAGAGTAGAGGTAGAATACAGTGGAGTACAGTAGAGGTAGAGTACAGTGGAGCACTGTAGAGGTGGAGTACAGTGGAGTACAGTAGAGGTAGAGTACAGTGGAGCACAGTAGAGATAGACTACAGTAGAGCACAGTAGAGGTAGAGTACAGTGGAGCACAGTAGAGCTAGAGTACAGTGGAGTACAGTGGAGCACAGTAGAGGTGGAGTACAGTAGAGTAGAGTAGAGGTAGAGTACAGTGGAGTACAGTAGAGATAGAGTAGAGTGGAGTAGAGTAGAGATAGAGTACAGTGGATTAGAGTAGAGATAGAGTACAGTGGGGTATAGTTGAGGTAGAGTACAGTGGAGCACAGTAGAGGTAGAGTACAGTGGAGTATAGTTGAGGAAGACTACAGTGGAGTACAGTAGAGGTAGAGTACAGTGGAGCACAGTAGAGATAGAGTACAGTAGAGCAGAGTAGATGTAGAGTAAAGTGGAGTACAGTAGAGGTAGAGTACAGTAGAACACTGTAGAGGTGGAGTACAGTGGAGTACAGTAGAGGTAGAGTACAGTGGAGCACAGTAGAGATAGAGTAAAATAGAGCAGAGTAGAGGTAGAGTACAGTGGAGTACAGTAGAGGTAGAGTACAATGGAGCATAGTAGAGATAGAGTACAGTAGAGCACAGTAGAGGTAGAGTACAGTGGAGTATAGTAGAGGTAGAGTACAGTGGAGTACAGTAGAGGTAGATTACAGTGGAGCACAGTAGAGGTAGAGTACAGTGGAGTATAGTTGAGGTAGACTACAGTGGAGTGCAGTAGAGGTAGAGTACAGTGGAGCACAGTAGAGATAGAGTACAGTAGAGCAGAGTAGAGGTAGAGTACAGTGGAGTACGGTAGAGGTAGAGAACAGTAGAGCAGAGTAGAGGTAGAGTACAGTGGAGTACAGTAGAGGTAGAGCACAGTGGAGCACTGTAGAGGTAGAGTACAGTGGAGTACAGTAGAGATAGAGTACAGTGGACCACAGTAGAGGTAGAGTACAGTGGAGCACAGTAGAGGTAGAGTACAGTGGAGCACAGTAGAGGTAGAGTACAGTGGAGTACAGTAGAGGTAGAGTAGAGTGGAGCACATTAGAGGTGGAGTAGAGAAGAGTACAGTAGAGGTAGAGTACAGTGGAGTACATTAGAGGTAGAGTACAGTGGAGCAGAGTAGAGGTAGAGTAGAGTGGAGTACAGTAGAGGTAGAGTACAGTGGAGTACAGTAGAGGTAGAGTACAGTGGAGTAGAGTAGAGATAGAGTACAGTGGAGCACAGCAGAGGTAGAGTACAGTGGATCACAGTAGAGATAGAGTACAGTGGAGTACAGTGGAGCACAGTATAGATAGATTACAGTGGAGTACAGTAGATATAGATTACAGTGGAGTACAGTAGAGGTAGAGTACAGTGGAGCACAGTAGAGGTAGAGCACAGTGGATCACTGTAGAGGTAGAGTACAGTGGAGTACAGTAGAGGTAGAGCACAGTGGAGTATAGTTGAGGTGGACTACAGTGGAGTACAGTAGAGGTAGAGTACAGTGGAGCACAGTATAGGTAGAGCACAGTAGAGCAGAGTAGAGGTAGAGTACAGTGGAGTACAGTAGAGGTAGAGCACAGTGGATCACTGTAGAGGTAGAGTACAGTGGAGTACAGTAGAGGTAGTGTACAGTAGAGCACAGTAGAGGTAGAGTACAGTGGAGCACAGTAGAGGTAGAGTACAGTGGAGTATAATAGAGGTAGAGTACAGTAGAGCACAGTAGAGATAGAGTACAGTAGAGCAGAGTAGAGGTAGAATACAGTGGAGTACAGTAGAGGTAGAGTACAGTGGATCACTGTAGAGGTGGAGTACAGTGGAGTACAGTAGAGGTAGAGTACAGTGGAGCACAGTAGAGATAGAGCACAGTAGAGCACAGTAGAGGTAGAGTACAGTGGAGCACAGTAGAGCTAGAGTACAGTGGAGTACAGTGGAGCACAGTAGAGGTAGAGTACAGTAGAGTAGAGTAGAGGTAGAATACAGTGGAGTACAATAGAGATAGAGTAGAGTGGAGTAGAGTAGAGGTAGAGTACAGTGGAGCACTGTAGAGGTAGAGTACAGTGGAGCACAGTAGAGATAGAGTACAGTAGAGCAGAGTAGAGGTAGAGTACAGTGGAGTACAGTAGAGGTAGAGCACAGTGGATCACTGTAGAGGTAGAGTACAGTGGAGTACAGTAGAGATAGAGTACAGTGGAGCACAGTAGAGGTAGAGTACAGTGGAGCACAGTAGAGGTAGAGTACAGTGGAGCACAGTAGAGGTAGAGTACTGTGGAGTACAGTAGAGGTAGTGTACAGTGGAGCACAGTAGAGGTAGAGTACAGTGGAGCACAGTAGAGGTAGAGTACAGTGGGGTACAGTAGAAATAGAGTAGAGTGGAGCACAATAGAGTAGAGTACAGTAGAGCACAGTAGAGGTAGAGTACAGTGGAGTACAGTAGAGATAGAGTACAGAGAGCACAGTAGAGGTAGAGTACAGTGGAGCACAGTAGAGGTAGAGAAGAGTGGAGCACAGTAGAGGTAGAGTACAGTGGAATACAGTAGAGGTAGTGTACAGTGGAGCACAGTAGAGGTAGAGTACAGTGGAGCACAGTAGAGGTAGAGTACAGTGGAGTATAGTAGAGGTAGAGTACAGTAGAGCACAGTAAAGATAGAGTACAGTAGAGCACAGTAGAGATAGAGTACAGTGGAGCACAGTAGAGGAAGAGTACAGTGTAGTACAGTAGAGATAGAGTACAGTGGAGTAGAGTAGAGATAGAGTACAGTCGAACACAGTAGAGATAAGTGCAGTGGAGTATAGTAGAGGTAAAGTACAGTGGAGAACAGTAGAGGTAGAGTACAGTGGAGTACAATAGAGGTAGAGTAGAGTGGAGCACATTAGAGGTGGAGTAGAGAAGAGTACAGTAGAGGTAGAGTACAGTGGAGTACATTAGAGGTAGAGTACAGTGGAGCAGAGTAGAGATCGAGTAGAGTGGAGTAGAGTAGAGGTAGAGTACAGTGGAGCACAGTAGAGGTAGAGTACAGTGGAGCACAGTAGAGATAGAGTACAGTAGAGCAGAGTAGAGGTAGAGTACACTGGAGTACAGTAGAGGTAGAGTACAGTAGAGTACAGTAGAGGTAGAGTACAGTGGAGTACAATAGAGATAGAGTACAGTGGAGTAGAGTAGAGATAGAGTAAAGTGGAGCACAGCAGAGGTAGAGTACAGTGGATCACAGTAGAGATAGAGTACAGTGTAGTACAGTGGAGCACAGTAGAGGTAGAGTACAGTGGAGAACAGTAGAGATAGAGTACAGTGGAGTACAGTAGAGGTAGAATACAGTGGAGTACAGTGGAGCACAGTAGAGGTAGAGTACAGTAGAGTACAGTAGAGGTAGAGAACCGTACAGTACAGTAGAGGTAGAGTACAGTGGAGTACAGTAGAGGTAGAGTACAGTAGAGCACAGTAGAGGTAGAATACAGTGGAGTACAGTAGAGGTAGAGTACAGTGGAGTACAGTAGAGGTATAGTACAGTGGAGTACAGTAGAGGTAGAGTACAGTGGAGCACAGTAGAGGTAGAGTACAGTGGAGCACAGTAGAGGTAGAGTACAGTGGAGTATAGTTGAGGTGGACTACAGTGGAGTAATTTAGAGGTAGAGTACAGTGAAGTACAGTATAGGTAGAGCACAGTAGAGCAGAGTAGAGGTAGAGTACAGTGGAGTACAGTAGAGGTAGAGCACAGTGGATCACTGTAGAGGTAGAGTACAGTGGAGTACAGTAGAGATAGAGTACAGTGGAGCACAGTAGAGGTAGAGTACAGTGGAGCACAGTAGAGGTAGAGTACAGTGGAGCACAGTAGAGGTAGAGTACTGTGGAGTACAGTAGAGGTAGTGTACAGTGGAGCACAGTAGAGGTAGAGTACAGTGGAGCACAGTAGAGGTAGAGTACAGTGGGGTACAGTAGAAATAGAGTAGAGTGGAGCACAATAGAGCAGAGTACAGTAGAGCACAGTAGAGGTAGAGTACAGTGGAGTACAGTAGAGATAGAGTACAGAGAGCACAGTTGAGGTAGAGTACAGTGGAGCACAGTAGAGGTAGAGAAGAGTGGAGCACAGTAGAGGTAGAGTACAGTGGAATACAGTAGAGGTAGTGTACAGTGGAGCACAGAAGAGGTAGAGTACAGTGGAGCACAGTAGAGGTAGAGTACAGTGGAGTATAGTAGAGGTAGAGTACAGTAGAGCACAGTAAAGATAGAGTACAGTAGAGCACAGTAGAGATAGAGTACAGTGGAGCACAGTAGTGGAAGAGTACAGTGTAGTACAGTAGAGATAGAGTACAGTGGAGTAGAGTAGAGATAGAGTACAGTCGAACACAGTAGAGATAAGTGCAGTGGAGTATAGTAGAGGTAGAGTACAGTGGAGTACAGTAGAGGTAGAGTACAGTGGAGTACAGTAGAGGTAGAGTAGAGTGGAGCACATTAGAGGTGGAGTAGAGAAGAGTACAGTAGAGGTAGAGTACAGTGGAGTACATTAGAGGTAGAGTACAGTGGAGCAGAGTAGAGATAGAGTAGAGTGGAGTAGAGTAGAGGTAGAGTACAGTGGAGCACAGTAGAGGTAGAGTACAGTGGAGCACAGTAGAGATAGAGTACAGTAGAGCAGAGTAGAGGTAGAGTACACTGGAGTACAGTAGAGGTAGAGTACAGTAGAGTACAGTAGAGGTAGAGTACAGTGGAGTACAATAGAGATAGAGTACAGTGGAGTAGAGTAGAGATAGAGTAAAGTGGAGCACAGCAGAGGTAGAGTACAGTGGATCACAGTAGAGATAGAGTACAGTGTAGTACAGTGAAGCACAGTAGAGGTAGAGTACAGTGGAGAACAGTAGAGATAGAGTACAGTGGAGTACAGTAGAGGTAGAATACAGTGGAGTACAGTGGAGCACAGTAGAGGTAGAGTACAGTAGAGTACAGTAGAGGTAGAGAACCGTACAGTACAGTAGAGGTAGAGTACAGTGGAGTACAGTAGAGGTAGAGTACAGTAGAGCACAGTAGAGGTAGAATACAGTGGAGTACAGTAGAGGTAGAGTACAGTGGAGTACAGTAGAGGTATAGTACAGTGGAGTACAGTAGAGGTAGAGTACAGTGGAGCACAGTAGAGGTAGAGTACAGTGGAGCACAGTAGGGGTAGAGTACAGTGGAGTATAGTTGAGGTGGACTACAGTGGAATAATTTAGAGGTAGAGTACAGTGAAGTACAGTATAGGTAGAGCACAGTAGAGCAGAGTAGAGGTAGAGTACAGTGGAGTACAGTAGAGGTAGAGCACAGTGGATCACTGTAGAGGTAGAGTACAGTGGAGTACAGTAGAGATAGAGTACAGTGGAGCACAGTAGAGGTAGAGTACAGTGGAGCACAGTAGAGGTAGAGTACAGTGGAGCACAGTAGAGGTAGAGTACAGTGGAGTACAGTAGAGGTAGTGTACAGTGGAGCACAGTAGAGGTAGAGTACAGTGGAGCACAGTAGAGGTAGAGTACAGTGGGGTACAGTAGAAATAGAGTAGAGTGGAGCACAATAGAGTAGAGTACAGTAGAGCACAGTAGAGGTAGAGTACAGTGGAGTACAGTAGAGATAGAGTAAAGAGAGCACAGTAGAGGTAGAGTACAGTGGAGCACAGTAGAGGTAGAGAAGAGTGGAGCACAGTAGAGGTAGAGTACAGTGGAATACAGTAGAGGTAGTGTACAGTGGAGCACAGTAGAGGTAGAGTACAGTGGAGCACAGTAGAGGTAGAGTACAGTGGAGTATAGTAGAGGTAGAGTACAGTGGAGCACAGTAAAGATAGAGTACAGTAGAGCACAGTAGAGATAGAGTACAGTGGAGCACAGTAGAGGAAGAGTACAGTGTAGTACAGTAGAGATAGAGTACAGTGGAGTAGAGTAGAGATAGAGTACAGTCGAACACAGTAGAGATAAGTGCAGTGGAGTATAGTAGAGGTAGAGTACAGTGGAGTACAGTAGAGGTAGAGTACAGTGGAGTACAGTAGAGGTAGAGTAGAGTGGAGCACATTAGAGGTGGAGTAGAGAAGAGTACAGTAGAGGTAGAGTACAGTGGAGCAAAGTAGAGGTAGAGTACAGTGGAGCACAGTAGAGATAAAATACAGTAGAACAGAGTAGAGGTAGAGTACACTGGAGTACAGTAGAGGTAGAGTACAGTAGAGTACAGTAGAGGTAGAGTACAGTGGAGTACAATAGAGATAGAGTACAGTGGAGTAGAGTAGAGATAGAGTAAAGTGGAGCACAGCAGAGGTAGAGTACAGTGGATCACAGTAGAGATAGAGTACAGTGTAGTACAGTGGAGCACAGTAGAGGTAGAGTACAGTGGAGAACAGTAGAGATAGAGTACAGTGGAGCACAGCAGAGGTAGAGTACAGTGGATCACAGTAGAGATAGAGTACAGTGGAGTACAGTGGAGCACAGTAGAGGTATAGTACAGTGGAGCACAGTAGAGATAGATTACAGTGGAGTACAGTAGAGATAGAGTACAGTGGAGTACAGTAGAGGTAGAGTACAGTGGAGCACAGTAGAGGTAGAGTACAGTGGAGTATAGTTGAGGTGGACTACAGTGGAGTACAGTAGAGGTAGAGTACAGTGGAGCAGAGTATAGGTAGAGCACAGTAGAGCAGAGTAGAGGTAGAGTACAGTGGAGTACAGTAGAGGTGGAGCACAGTGGATCACTGTAGAGGTAGAGTACAGTGAAGTACAGTATAGGTAGAGCACAGTAGAGCAGAGTAGAGGTAGAGTACAGTGGAGTACAGTAGAGGTAGAGCACAGTGGATCACTGTAGAGGTAGAGTACAGTGGAGTACAGTAGAGATAGAGTACAGTGGAGCACAGTAGAGGTAGAGTACAGTGGAGCACAGTAGAGGTAGAGTACAGTGGAGCACAGTAGAGGTAGAGTACAGTGGAGTACAGTAGAGGTAGTGTACAGTGGAGCACAGTAGAGGTAGAGTACAGTGGAGCACAGTAGAGGTAGAGTACAGTGGGGTACAGTAGAAATAGAGTAGAGTGGAGCACAATAGAGTAGAGTACAGTAGAGCACAGTAGAGGTAGAGTACAGTGGAGTACAGTAGAGATAGAGTACAGAGAGCACAGTAGAGGTAGAGTACAGTGGAGCACAGTAGAGGTAGAGAAGAGTGGAGCACAGTAGAGGTAGAGTACAGTGGAATACAGTAGAGGTAGTGTACAGTGGAGCACAGTAGAGGTAGAGTACAGTGGAGCACAGTAGAGGTAGAGTACAGTGGAGTATAGTAGAGGTAGAGTACAGTAGAGCACAGTAAAGATAGAGTACAGTAGAGCACAGTAGAGATAGAGTACAGTGGAGCACAGTAGAGGAAGAGTACAGTGTAGTACAGTAGAGATAGAGTACAGTGGAGTAAAGTAGAGATAGAGTACAGTCGAACACAGTAGAGATAAGTGCAGTGGAGTATAGTAGAGGTAGAGTACAGTGGAGTACAGTAGAGGTAGAGTAGAGTGGAGTACAGTAGAGGTAGAGTAGAGTGGAGCACATTAGAGGTGGAGTAGAGAAGAGTACAGTAGATGTAGAGTACAGTGGAGTACATTAGAGGTAGAGTACAGTGGAGCAGAGTAGAGGTAGAGTAGAGTGGAGTACAGTAGAGGTAGAGTACAGTGGAGTACAGTAGAGGTAGAGTACAGTGGAGTAGAGTAGAGATAGAGTACAGTGGAGCACAGCAGAGGTAGAGTACAGTGGATCACAGTAGAGATAGAGTACAGTGGAGTACAGTGGAGCACAGTAGAGGTATAGTACAGTGGAGCACAGTAGAGATAGATTACAGTGGAGTACAGTAGAGATAGAGTACAGTGGAGTACAGTAGAGGTAGAGTACAGTGGAGCACAGTAGAGGTAGAGTACAGTGGAGTATAGTTGAGGTGGACTACAGTGGAGTACAGTAGAGGTAGAGTACAGTGGAGCAGAGTATAGGTAGAGCACAGTAGAGCAGAGTAGAGGTAGAGTACAGTGGAGTACAGTAGAGGTAGTGTACAGTGGAGCACAGTAGAGGTAGAGTACAGTGGAGCACAGTAGAGGTAGAGTACAGTGGGTTACAGTAGAAATAGAGTACAGTGGAGCAAAATAGAGTAGAGTACAGTAGAGCACAGTAGAGGTAGTGTACAGTGGAGCACAGTAGAGGTAGAGTACAGTGGAGCACAGTAGAGGTAGAGTACAGTGGGTTACAGTAGAAATAGAGTACAGTGGAGCAAAATAGAGTAGAGTACAGTAGAGCACAGTAGAGGTAGAGTACAGTGGAGCACAGTAGAGATGGAGTACAGTGGAGTACAGTAGAGTAAGAGTACAGTGGAGTACAGTGGAGCACACTAGAGGTGGAGTACAGTAGAGTACAGTAGAGGTAGAGTACAGTGGAGTACAATAGAGGTAGAGTACAGTGAAGTACAGTAGAGGTAGAGTACATGGAGTACAGTAGAGGTAGAGTACAGTGAAGCACAGTAGATGTAGAGTACAGTGGAGTACAGTAGAGGTAGAGTACAGTGGAGCACAGTAGAGCTAGAGTACAGTGGAGTACAGTGGAGGTAGAGTATAGTGGAGTACAGTAGAGATAGAGTACAGTAGAGCAGAGTAGAGGTAGAGTACAGTGGAGCACAGTAGAGGTAGAGTAGAGTGGAGTATAGTTGAGGTAGACTACAGTGGAGTAGAGTAGAGGTGGAGTACAGTAGAGTATAGTAGAGGTAGAGTACAGTGGACTACAGTAGAGATAGAGTACAGTGGAGCACAGTAGAGATAAGTGCATTGGAGTATAGTAGAGGTAGAGTAGAGTGGAGTACAGTAGAGGTAGAGTACAGCTGAGCACAGTAGAGGTAGAGTAGAGTGGAGCACAGTAGAGGTAGAGTACAGTGGACTACAGTAGAGGTAGTGTACAGTGGAGCACAGTAGAGGTAGAGTACAGTGGAGCACAATAGAGGTAGAGTACAGTGGAGTATAATAGAGGTAGAGTACAGTAGAGCACAGTAGAGATAGAGTACAGTAGAGCAGAGTAGAGGTAGAATACAGTGGAGTACAGTAGAGGTAGAGTACAGTGGAGCACTGTAGAGGTGGAGTACAGTGGAGTACAGTAGAGGTAGAGTACAGTGGAGCACAGTAGAGATAGACTACAGTAGAGCACAGTAGAGGTAGAGTACAGTGGAGCACAGTAGAGCTAGAGTACAGTGGAGTACAGTGGAGCACAGTAGAGGTGGAGTACAGTAGAGTAGAGTAGAGGTAGAGTACAGTGGAGTACAGTAGAGATAGAGTAGAGTGGAGTAGAGTAGAGATAGAGTACAGTGGATTAGAGTAGAGATAGAGTACAGTGGGGTATAGTTGAGGTAGAGTACAGTGGAGCACAGTAGAGGTAGAGTACAGTGGAGTATAGTTGAGGAAGACTACAGTGGAGTACAGTAGAGGTAGAGTACAGTGGAGCACAGTAGAGATAGAGTACAGTAGAGCAGAGTAGAGGTAGAGTACAGTGGAGTACAGTAGAGGTAGAGTACAGTAGAACACTGTAGAGGTGGAGTACAGTGGAGTACAGTAGAGGTAGAGTACATTGGAGCACAGTAGAGATAGAGTAAAATAGAGCAGAGTAGAGGTAGAGTACAGTGGAGTACAGTAGAGGTAGAGTACAATGGAGCATAGTAGAGATAGAGTACAGTAGAGCACAGTAGAGGTAGAGTACAGTGGAGTATAGTAGAGGTAGAGTACAGTGGAGTACAGTAGAGGTAGATTACAGTGGAGCACAGTAGAGGTAGAGTACAGTGGAGTATAGTTGAGGTAGACTACAGTGGAGTGCAGTAGAGGTAGAGTACAGTGGAGCACAGTAGAGATAGAGTACAGTAGAGCAGAGTAGAGGTAGAGTACAGTGGAGTACGGTAGAGGTAGAGAACAGTAGAGCAGAGTAGAGGTATAGTACAGTGGAGTACAGTAGAGGTAGAGCACAGTGGAGCACTGTAGAGGTAGAGTACAGTGGAGTACAGTAGAGATAGAGTACAGTGGACCACAGTAGAGGTAGAGTACAGTGGAGCACAGTAGAGGTAGAGTACAGTGGAGCACAGTAGAGGTAGAGTACAGTGGAGTACAGTAGAGGTAGTGTACAGTGGAGCACAGTAGAGGTAGAGTACAGTGGAGCACAGTAGAGGTAGAGTACAGTGGGGTACAGTAGAAATAGAGTACAGTGGAGCAAAGTAGAGTAGAGTACAGTAGAGCACATTAAAGGTAGAGTACAGTGGAGCACAGTAGAGATAGAGTACAGTGGAGTACAGTAGAGGAAGAGTACAGTGGAGTACAGTGGAGCACAGTAGAGGTGGAGTACAGTAGAGTACACTAGAGGTAGAGTACAGTGGAGTAAAATAGAGATAGAGTACAGTGGAGTAGAGTAGAGATAGAGTACAGTGGAGCACAGCAGAGGTAGAGTACAGTGGATCACAGTAGAGATAGAGTACAGTGGAGTACAGTAGAGGTAGAGTACAGTGGAGCACAGTAGAGGTAGAGTACAGTGGAGTACAGTGGAGAACAGTAGAGGTGGAGTACAGTAGAGTACAGTAGAGGTAGATAACAGTACAGTACAGTAGAGGTAGAGTACAGTGGAGTACAGTAGAGGTAGAGTACAGTAGAGCACAGTAGAGGTAGTTTACAGTGGAGTACAGTAGAGGTAGAGTACAGTGGAGTACAGTAGAGATAGATTACAGTAGAGCAGAGTAGAGGTAGAGTACATTGGAGTACAGTAGAGGTAGAGTACAGTGGAGCACTGTAGAGGGGGAGTACAGTGGAGTACAGTAGAGGTAGAGTACAGTGGAGCACAGTAGAGATAGAGTCCAGTAGAGCACAGTAGAGGTAGAGTACAGTGGAGAACAGTAGAGCTAGAGTACAGTGGAGTACAGTGGAGCACAGTAGAGGTTGAGTAGAGTAGAGTAGAGTAGAGGTAGAGTAGAAGTGGAGTACAGTAGAGATAGAGTAGAGTGGAGTAGAGTAGAGATAGAGTACAGTGGATTAGAGTAGAGATAGAGTACAGTGGAGTGTAGTTGAGGTAGAGTACAGTGGAGCATAGTAGAGGTAGAGTAGAGTGGAGTATAGTTGAGGTAGACTACAGTGGAGTACAGTAGAGGTAGAGTACAGTGGAGCACAGTAGAGATAGAGTACAGTAGAGCAGAGTAGAGGTAGAGTACAGTGGAGTACAGTAGAGGTAGAGTACAGTAGAACACTGTAGAGGTGGAGTACAGTGGAGTACAGTAGAGGTAGAGTACAGTGGAGCACAGTAGAGATAGGGTACAATAGAGCAGAGTAGAGGTAGAGTACAGTGGAGTACAGTAGAGGTAGAGTACAGTGGAGCACTGTAGAGGTGGAGTACAGTGGAGTACAGTAGAGGTAGAGTACAGGTGAGCATAGTAGAGATAGAGTACAGTAGAGCAGAGTAGAGGTAGAATACAGAGGAGTACAGTAGAGGTAGAGTACAGTGGAGCACTGTAGAGGTGGAGTACAGTGGAGTACAGTAGAGGTAGAGTACAGTGGAGCACAGTAGAGATAGACTACAGTAGAGCACAGTAGAGGTAGAGTACAGTGGAGCACAGTAGAGCTAGAGTACAGTGGAGTACAGTGGAGCACAGTAGAGGTGGAGTACAGTAGAGTAGAGTAGAGGTAGAGTACAGTGGAGTACAGTAGAGATAGAGTAGAGTGGAGTAGAGTAGAGATAGAGTACAGTGGATTAGAGTAGAGATAGAGTACAGTGGGGTATAGTTGAGGTAGAGTACAGTGGAGCACAGTAGAGGTAGAGTACAGTGGAGTATAGTTGAGGAAGACTACAGTGGAGTACAGTAGAGGTAGAGTACAGTGGAGCACAGTAGAGATAGAGTACAGTAGAGCAGAGTAGAGGTAGAGTAAAGTGGAGTACAGTAGAGGTAGAGTACAGTAGAACACTGTAGAGGTGGAGTACAGTGGAGTACAGTAGAGGTAGAGTACAGTGGAGCACAGTAGAGATAGAGTAAAATAGAGCAGAGTAGAGGTAGAGTACAGTGGAGTACAGTAGAGGTAGAGTACAATGGAGCATAGTAGAGATAGAGTACAGTAGAGCACAGTAGAGGTAGAGTACAGTGGAGTACAGTAGAGGTAGAGTACAGTGGAGTACAGTAGAGGTAGATTACAGTGGAGCACAGTAGAGGTAGAGTACAGTGGAGTATAGTTGAGGTAGACTACAGTGGAGTGCAGTAGAGGTAGAGTACAGTGGAGCACAGTAGAGATAGAGTACAGTGGAGCACAGTAGAGGTAGAGTACAGTGGGGTACAGTAGAAATAGAGTACAGTGGAGCAAAGTAGAGTAGAGTACAGTAGAGCACATTAAAGGTAGAGTACAGTGGAGCACAGTAGAGATAGAGTACAGTGGAGTACAGTAGAGGAAGAGTACAGTGGAGTACAGTGGAGCACAGTAGAGGTGGAGTACAGTAGAGTACACTAGAGGTAGAGTACAGTGGAGTAAAATAGAGATAGAGTACAGTGGAGTAGAGTAGAGATAGAGTACAGTGGAGCACAGCAGAGGTAGAGTACAGTGGATCACAGTAGAGATAGAGTACAGTGGAGTACAGTAGAGGTAGAGTACAGTGGAGCACAGTAGAGGTAGAGTACAGTGGAGTACAGTGGAGAACAGTAGAGGTGGAGTACAGTAGAGTACAGTAGAGGTAGATAACAGTACAGTACAGTAGAGGTAGAGTACAGTGGAGTACAGTAGAGGTAGAGTACAGTAGAGCACAGTAGAGGTAGTTTACAGTGGAGTACAGTAGAGGTAGAGTACAGTGGAGCAGAGTAGAGGTAGAGTAGAGTGGAGTACAGTAGAGGTAGAGTACAGTGGAGTACAGTAGAGGTAGAGTACAGTGGAGTAGAGTAGAGATAGAGTACAGTGGAGCACAGCAGAGGTAGAGTACAGTGGATCACAGTAGAGATAGAGTACAGTGGAGTACAGTGGAGCACAGTAGAGGTATAGTACAGTGGAGCACAGTAGAGATAGATTACAGTGGAGTACAGTAGAGATAGAGTACAGTGGAGTACAGTAGAGGTAGAGTACAGTGGAGCACAGTAGAGGTAGAGTACAGTGGAGTATAGTTGAGGTGGACTACAGTGGAGTGCAGTAGAGGTAGAGTACAGTGGAGCAGAGTATAGGTAGAGCACAGTAGAGCAGAGTAGAGGTAGAGTACAGTGGAGTACAGTAGAGGTGGAGCACAGTGGATCACTGTAGAGGTAGAGTACAGTGGAGTACAGTAGAGATAGAGCACAGTGGAGCACAGTAGAGGTAGAGTACAGTGGAGCACAGTAGAGGTAGAGTACAGTGGAGCACAGTAGAGGTAGAGTACAGTGGAGTACAGTAGAGGTAGTGTACAGTGGAGCACAGTAGAGGTAGAGTACAGTGGAGCACAGTAGAGGTAGAGTACAGTGGGTTACAGTAGAAATAGAATACAGTGGAGCAAAATAGAGTAGAGTACAGTAGAGCACAGTAGAGGTAGAGTACAGTGGAGCACAGTAGAGATAGAGTACAGTGGAGTACAGTAGAGTAAGAGTACAGTGGAGTACAGTGGAGCACACTAGAGGTGGAGTACAGTAGAGTACAGTAGAGGTAGAGTACAGTGGAGTACAATAGAGGTAGAGTACAGTGAAGTACAGTAGAGGTAGAGTACATGGAGTACAGTAGAGGTAGAGTACAGTGGAGCACAGTAGATGTAGAGTACAGTGGAGTACAGTAGAGGTAGAGTACAGTGGAGCACAGTAGAGCTAGAGTACAGTGGAGTACAGTGGAGGTAGAGTATAGTGGAGTACAGTAGAGATAGAGTACAGTAGAGCAGAGTAGAGGTAGAGTACAGTGGAGCACAGTAGAGGTAGAGTAGAGTGGAGTATAGTTGAGGTAGACTACAGTGGAGTAGAGTAGAGGTGGAGTACAGTAGAGTATAGTAGAGGTAGAGTACAGTGGACTACAGTAGAGATAGAGTACAGTGGAGCACAGTAGAGATAAGTGCATTGGAGTATAGTAGAGGTAGAGTAGAGTGGAGTACAGTAGAGGTAGAGTACAGCTGAGCACAGTAGAGGTAGAGTACAGTGGAGCACAGTAGAGGTAGAGTACAGTGGACTACAGTAGAGGTAGTGTACAGTGGAGCACAGTAGAGGTAGAGTACAGTGGAGCACAATAGAGGTAGAGTACAGTGGAGTATAATAGAGGTAGAGTACAGTAGAGCACAGTAGAGATAGAGTACAGTAGAGCAGAGTAGAGGTAGAATACAGTGGAGTACAGTAGAGGTAGAGTACAGTGGAGCACTGTAGAGGTGGAGTACAGTGGAGTACAGTAGAGGTAGAGTACAGTGGAGCACAGTAGAGATAGACTACAGTAGAGCACAGTAGAGGTAGAGTACAGTGGAGAACAGTAGAGCTAGAGTACAGTGGAGTACAGTGGAGCACAGTAGAGGTGGAGTACAGTAGAGTAGAGTAGAGGTAGAGTACAGTGGAGTACAGTAGAGATAGAGTAGAGTGGAGTAGAGTAGAGATAGAGTACAGTGGATTAGAGTAGAGATAGAGTACAGTGGGGTATAGTTGAGGTAGAGTACAGTGGAGCACAGTAGAGGTAGAGTACAGTGGAGTATAGTTGAGGAAGACTACAGTGGAGTACAGTAGAGGTAGAGTACAGTGGAGCACAGTAGAGATAGAGTACAGTAGAGCAGAGTAGAGGTAGAGTACAGTGGAGTACAGTAGAGGTAGAGTACAGTAGAACACTGTAGAGGTGGAGTACAGTGGAGTACAGTAGAGGTAGAGTACAGTGGAGCACAGTAGAGATAGAGTAAAATAGAGCAGAGTAGAGGTAGAGTACAGTGGAGTACAGTAGAGGTAGAGTACAATGGAGCATAGTAGAGATAGAGTACAGTAGAGCACAGTAGAGGTAGAGTACAGTGGAGTATAGTAGAGGTAGAGTACAGTGGAGTACAGTAGAGGTAGATTACAGTGGAGCACAGTAGAGGTAGAGTACAGTGGAGTATAGTTGAGGTAGACTACAGTGGAGTGCAGTAGAGGTAGAGTACAGTGGAGCACAGTAGAGATAGAGTACAGTAGAGCAGAGTAGAGGTAGAGTACAGTGGAGTACGGTAGAGGTAGAGAACAGTAGAGCAGAGTAGAGGTAGAGTACAGTGGAGTACAGTAGAGGTAGAGCACAGTGGAGCACTGTAGAGGTAGAGTACAGTGGAGTACAGTAGAGATAGAGTACAGTGGACCACAGTAGAGGTAGAGTACAGTGGAGCACAGTAGAGGTAGAGTACAGTGGAGCACAGTAGAGGTAGAGTACAGTGGAGTACAGTAGAGGTAGTGTACAGTGGAGCACAGTAGAGGTAGAGTACAGTGGAGCACAGTAGAGGTAGAGTACAGTGGGGTACAGTAGAAATAGAGTACAGTGGAGCAAAGTAGAGTAGAGTACAGTAGAGCACATTAAAGGTAGAGTACAGTGGAGCACAGTAGAGATAGAGTACAGTGGAGTACAGTAGAGGAAGAGTACAGTGGAGTACAGTGGAGCACAGTAGAGGTGGAGTACAGTAGAGTACACTAGAGGTAGAGTACAGTGGAGTAAAATAGAGATAGAGTACAGTGGAGTAGAGTAGAGATAGAGTACAGTGGAGCACAGCAGAGGTAGAGTACAGTGGATCACAGTAGAGATAGAGTACAGTGGAGTACAGTAGAGGTAGAGTACAGTGGAGAACAGTAGAGGTGGAGTACAGTAGAGTACAGTAGAGGTAGATAACAGTACAGTACAGTAGAGGTAGAGTACAGTGGAGTACAGTAGAGGTAGAGTACAGTAGAGCACAGTAGAGGTAGTTTACAGTGGAGTACAGTAGAGGTAGAGTACAGTGGAGTACAGTAGAGATAGATTACAGTAGAGCAGAGTAGAGGTAGAGTACATTGGAGTACAGTAGAGGTAGAGTACAGTGGAGCACTGTAGAGGGGGAGTACAGTGGAGTACAGTAGAGGTAGAGTACAGTGGAGCACAGTAGAGATAGAGTCCAGTAGAGCACAGTAGAGGTAGAGTACAGTGGAGAACAGTAGAGCTAGAGTACAGTGGAGTACAGTGGAGCACAGTAGAGGTTGAGTAGAGTAGAGTAGAGTAGAGGTAGAGTAGAAGTGGAGTACAGTAGAGATAGAGTAGAGTGGAGTAGAGTAGAGATAGAGTACAGTGGATTAGAGTAGAGATAGAGTACAGTGGAGTGTAGTTGAGGTAGAGTACAGTGGAGCATAGTAGAGGTAGAGTAGAGTGGAGTATAGTTGAGGTAGACTACAGTGGAGTACAGTAGAGGTAGAGTACAGTGGAGCACAGTAGAGATAGAGTACAGTAGAGCAGAGTAGAGGTAGAGTACAGTGGAGTACAGTAGAGGTAGAGTACAGTAGAACACTGTAGAGGTGGAGTACAGTGGAGTACAGTAGAGGTAGAGTACAGTGGAGCACAGTAGAGATAGGGTACAATAGAGCAGAGTAGAGGTAGAGTACAGTGGAGTACAGTAGAGGTAGAGTACAGTGGAGCACTGTAGAGGTGGAGTACAGTGGAGTACAGTAGAGGTAGAGTACAGGTGAGCATAGTAGAGATACAGTACAGTAGAGCAGAGTAGAGGTAGAATACAGAGGAGTACAGTAGAGGTAGAGTACAGTGGAGCACTGTAGAGGTGGAGTACAGTGGAGTACAGTAGAGGTAGAGTACAGTGGAGCACAGTAGAGATAGACTACAGTAGAGCACAGTAGAGGTAGAGTACAGTGGAGCACAGTAGAGCTAGAGTACAGTGGAGTACAGTGGAGCACAGTAGAGGTGGAGTACAGTAGAGTAGAGTAGAGGTAGAGTACAGTGGAGTACAGTAGAGATAGAGTAGAGTGGAGTAGAGTAGAGATAGAGTACAGTGGATTAGAGTAGAGATAGAGTACAGTGGGGTATAGTTGAGGTAGAGTACAGTGGAGCACAGTAGAGGTAGAGTACAGTGGAGTATAGTTGAGGAAGACTACAGTGGAGTACAGTAGAGGTAGAGTACAGTGGAGCACAGTAGAGATAGAGTACAGTAGAGCAGAGTAGAGGTAGAGTAAAGTGGAGTACAGTAGAGGTAGAGTACAGTAGAACACTGTAGAGGTGGAGTACAGTGGAGTACAGTAGAGGTAGAGTACAGTGGAGCACAGTAGAGATAGAGTAAAATAGAGCAGAGTAGAGGTAGAGTACAGTGGAGTACAGTAGAGGTAGAGTACAATGGAGCATAGTAGAGATAGAGTACAGTAGAGCACAGTAGAGGTAGAGTACAGTGGAGTATAGTAGAGGTAGAGTACAGTGGAGTACAGTAGAGGTAGATTACAGTGGAGCACAGTAGAGGTAGAGTACAGTGGAGTATAATTGAGGTAGACTACAGTGGAGTGCAGTGGAGGTAGAGTACAGTGGAGCACAGTAGAGATAGAGTACAGTAGAGCAGAGTAGAGGTAGAGTACAGTGGAGTACGGTAGAGGTAGAGAACAGTAGAGCAGAGTAGAGGTAGAGTACAGTGGAGTACAGTAGAGGTAGAGCACAGTGGAGCACTGTAGAGGTAGAGTACAGTGGAGTACAGTAGAGATAGAGTACAGTGGACCACAGTAGAGGTAGAGTACAGTGGAGCACAGTAGAGGTAGAGTACAGTGGAGCACAGTAGAGGTAGAGTACAGTGGAGTACAGTAGAGGTAGTGTACAGTGGAGCACAGTAGAGGTAGAGTACAGTGGAGCACAGTAGAGGTAGAGTACAGTGGGGTACAGTAGAAATAGAGTACAGTGGAGCAAAGTAGAGTAGAGTACAGTAGAGCACATTAAAGGTAGAGTACAGTGGAGCACAGTAGAGATAGAGTACAGTGGAGTACAGTAGAGGAAGATTACAGTGGAGTACAGTGGAGCACAGTAGAGGTGGAGTACAGTAGAGTACACTAGAGGTAGAGTACAGTGGAGTAAAATAGAGATAGAGTACAGTGGAGTAGAGTAGAGATAGAGTACAGTGGAGCACAGCAGAGGTAGAGTACAGTGGATCACAGTAGAGATAGAGTACAGTGGAGTACAGTAGAGGTAGAGTACAGTGGAGCACAGTAGAGGTAGAGTACAGTGGAGTACAGTGGAGAACAGTAGAGGTGGAGTACAGTAGAGTAGAGTAGAGGTAGAGTACAGTGGAGTACAGTAGAGATAGAGTAGAGTGGAGTAGAGTAGAGATAGAGTACAGTGGATTAGAGTAGAGATAGAGTACAGTGGGGTATAGTTGAGGTAGAGTACAGTGGAGCACAGTAGAGGTAGAGTACAGTGGAGTATAGTTGAGGAAGACTACAGTGGAGTACAGTAGAGGTAGAGTACAGTGGAGCACAGTAGAGATAGAGTACAGTAGAGCAGAGTAGAGGTAGAGTAAAGTGGAGTACAGTAGAGGTAGAGTACAGTAGAACACTGTAGAGGTGGAGTACAGTGGAGTACAGTAGAGGTAGAGTACAGTGGAGCACAGTAGAGATAGAGTAAAATAGAGCAGAGTAGAGGTAGAGTACAGTGGAGTACAGTAGAGGTAGAGTACAATGGAGCATAGTAGAGATAGAGTACAGTAGAGCACAGTAGAGGTAGAGTACAGTGGAGTATAGTAGAGGTAGAGTACAGTGGAGTACAGTAGAGGTAGATTACAGTGGAGCACAGTAGAGGTAGAGTACAGTGGAGTATAATTGAGGTAGACTACAGTGGAGTGCAGTGGAGGTAGAGTACAGTGGAGCACAGTAGAGATAGAGTACAGTAGAGCAGAGTAGAGGTAGAGTACAGTGGAGTACGGTAGAGGTAGAGAACAGTAGAGCAGAGTAGAGGTAGAGTACAGTGGAGTACAGTAGAGGTAGAGCACAGTGGAGCACTGTAGAGGTAGAGTACAGTGGAGTACAGTAGAGATAGAGTACAGTGGACCACAGTAGAGGTAGAGTACAGTGGAGCACAGTAGAGGTAGAGTACAGTGGAGCACAGTAGAGGTAGAGTACAGTGGAGTACAGTAGAGGTAGTGTACAGTGGAGCACAGTAGAGGTAGAGTACAGTGGAGCACAGTAGAGGTAGAGTACAGTGGGGTACAGTAGAAATAGAGTACAGTGGAGCAAAGTAGAGTAGAGTACAGTAGAGCACATTAAAGGTAGAGTACAGTGGAGCACAGTAGAGATAGAGTACAGTGGAGTACAGTAGAGGAAGATTACAGTGGAGTACAGTGGAGCACAGTAGAGGTGGAGTACAGTAGAGTACACTAGAGGTAGAGTACAGTGGAGTAAAATAGAGATAGAGTACAGTGGAGTAGAGTAGAGATAGAGTACAGTGGAGCACAGCAGAGGTAGAGTACAGTGGATCACAGTAGAGATAGAGTACAGTGGAGTACAGTAGAGGTAGAGTACAGTGGAGCACAGTAGAGGTAGAGTACAGTGGAGTACAGTGGAGAACAGTAGAGGTGGAGTACAGTAGAGTACAGTAGAGGTAGATAACAGTACAGTACAGTAGAGGTAGAGTACAGTGGAGTACAGTAGAGGTAGAGTACAGTAGAGCACAGTAGAGGTAGTTTACAGTGGAGTACAGTAGAGGTAGAGTACAGTGGAGTACAGTAGAGATAGATTACAGTAGAGCAGAGTAGAGGTAGAGTACATTGGAGTACAGTAGAGGTAGAGTACAGTGGAGCACTGTAGAGGGGGAGTACAGTGGAGTACAGTAGAGGTAGAGTACAGTGGAGCACAGTAGAGATAGAGTCCAGTAGAGCACAGTAGAGGTAGAGTACAGTGGAGAACAGTAGAGCTAGAGTACAGTGGAGTACAGTGGAGCACAGTAGAGGTTGAGTAGAGTAGAGTAGAGTAGAGGTAGAGTAGAAGTGGAGTACAGTAGAGATAGAGTAGAGTGGAGTAGAGTAGAGATAGAGTACAGTGGATTAGAGTAGAGATAGAGTACAGTGGAGTGTAGTTGAGGTAGAGTACAGTGGAGCATAGTAGAGGTAGAGTAGAGTGGAGTATAGTTGAGGTAGACTACAGTGGAGTACAGTAGAGGTAGAGTACAGTGGAGCACAGTAGAGATAGAGTACAGTAGAGCAGAGTAGAGGTAGAGTAGAGTGGAGTACAGTAGAGGTAGAGTACAGTAGAACACTGTAGAGGTGGAGTACAGTGGAGTACAGTAGAGGTAGAGTACAGTGGAGCACAGTAGAGATAGGGTACAATAGAGCAGAGTAGAGGTAGAGTACAGTGGAGTACAGTAGAGGTAGAGTACAGTGGAGCACTATAGAGGTGGAGTACAGTGGAGTACAGTAGAGGTAGAGTACAGGTGAGCATAGTAGAGATAGAGTACAGTAGAGCACAGTAGAGGTAGAGTACAGTGGAGTATAGTAGAGGTAGAGTACAGTGGAGTACAGTAGAGGTAGATTACAGTGGAGCACAGTAGAGGTAGAGTAGAGTGGAGTATAGTTGAGGTAGACTACAGTGGAGTGCAGTAGAGGTAGAGTACAGTGGAGCACAGTAGAGATAGAGTACAGTAGAGCAGAGTAGAGGTAGAGTACAGTGGAGTACAGTAGAGGTAGAGAACAGTAGATTAGAGTAGAGGTAGAGTACAGTGGAGTACAGTAGAGGTAGAGAACAGTAGATTAGAGTAGAGGTAGAGTACAGTGGAGTACAGTAGAGATAGAGTACAGTGGAGCACAGTAGAGGTAGAGTACAGTGGAGCACAGTAGAGGTAGAGTACAGTGGAGCACAGTAGAGGTAGAGTAGAGTGGAGTATATTAGAGGTAGAGTACACAAGAGCACAGTAGAGGTAGAGTACAGTGGAGTACAGTAGAGGTAGAGTACAGTGGAGTACAGTAGAGGTAGAGTACAGTGGATTACAGTAGAGGCAGAGTACAGTGGAGCACATTAGATGTAGAGTACAGTGGAGTACAGTAGAGGTAGAGTACAGTGGAGCACAGTAGAGCTGGAGTACAGTGGAGTACAGTGGAGCAAACTAGAGGTGGAGTACAGTAGAGTAGAGTAGAGTTAGAGTGCAGTGGAGTACAGTAGAGATAGAGTAGAGTGGAGTAGAGTAGAGATAGAGTACAGTGGATTAGAGTAGAGATAGAGTACAGTGGAGTATAGTTGAGGTAGAGTAGAGTGGAGCACAGTGGAGGTAGAGTACAGTGGAGTATAGTTTAGGTAGACTACAGTGGAGTACAGTAGAGGTAGAGTACAGTGGAGTACAGTAGAGATAGAGTACAGTAGAGCAAAGTAGAGGTAGAGTACAGTGGAGTAGAGTAGAGGTAGAGCACAGTGGAGCACTGTAGAGGTAGAGTACAGTGGAGTACAGTAGAGATAGAGTACAGTGGAGCACAGTAAAGGTAGAGTACAGTGGAGAACAGTAGAGGTAGAGTATAGTGGAGCACAGTAGAGGTAGAGTACAGTGGAGTATAATAGAGGTAGAGTACACTAGAGCACAGTAGAGATAGAGTACAGTAGAGCACAGTAGAGGTAGAGTACAGTGGAGTATAGTAGAGGTAGAGTACAGTGGAGTAGAGTAGAGGTAGAGTACAGTGGAGCACAGTAGATATATAGTACAGTGGAGCACAGTAGAGGTAGAGTACAGGGGAGTATAGTTGAGGTAGACTACAGTGGAGTACAGTAGAGATAGAGTACAGTGGAGTACAGTAGAGATAGAGTACAGTAGAGCAGAGTAGAGGTAGAATACAGTGGAGTACAGTAGATGTAGATCACAGTGGAGCACTGTAGAGGTAGAGTAGAGTGGAGTACAGTAGAGGTAGAGTACAGTGGAGCACAGTAGAGGTAGAGTACAGTGGAGTACAGTAGATATAGAGTACAGTCGAAAACAGTAGAGATAAGTGCAGTGGAGTATAGAAGAGGTAGAGTACAGTGGAGTAGAGTAGAGGTAGAGTACAGTGGAGTACAGTAGAGGTAGAGTAGAGTGGAGCACATTAGAGGTGGAGTAGAGAAGAGTACAGTAGAGGTAGAGTACAATGGAGTACATTAGAGGTAGAGTACAGTGGAGCACAGTAGAGGTAGAGTAGAGTGGAGTACAGTAGAGGTAGAGTACAGTGGAGAACAGTAAAGGTAGAGTACAGTGGAGTAGAGTAGAGATACAGTACAGTGGAGAGCACAGCAGAGGTAGAGTACAGTGGATCACAGTAGAGATGGAGTACAGTGGAGTACAGTGGAGCACAGTAGAGGAATAGTACAGTGGAGCACAGTAGAGATAGATTACAGTGGAGTACAGTAGAGATAGAGTACAGTGGAGTACAGTAGAGGTAGAGCACAGTAGAGCAGAGTAGAGGTAGAGTACAGTGGAGTACAGTAGAGGTAGAGCACAGTGGAGCACTGTGGAGGTAGAGTACAGTGGAGTACAGAAGAGATAAAGTACAGTGGAGTAGAGTAGAGGTAGAGTACAGTGGAGCACAGTAGAGGTAGAGTACAGTGGAGCACAGTAGAGGTAGAGTACAGTGGAGTACAGTAGAGGTAGTGTACAGTGGAGGACAGTAGAGGTAGAGTACAGTGGAGCACAGTAGAGGTAGAGTACAGTGGGGTACAGTAGAAACAGAGTACAGTGGAGCAAACTAGAGAAGAGTACAGTAGAGCACAGTAGAGGTAGAGTACATTGGAGCACAGTAGAGATAGAGTACAGTGGAGTACAGTAGAGGAAGAGTACAGTGGAGTACAGTGGAGCACAGTAGAGGTGGAGTACAGTAGAGTACAGTAGAGGTAGAGTACAGTGGAGTAAAATAGAGATAGAGTACAGTGGAGTAGAGTAGAGATAGAGTACAGTGGAGCACAGCAGAGGTAGAGTACAGTGGAGTACAGTGGAGCACAGTAGAGATAGAGTACAGTGGAGTACAGTAGAGGTAGAGTACAGTGGAGCACAGTAGAGGTAGAGTACAGTGGAGTACAGTAGAGATAGAGTACAGTAGAGCACAGTAGAGGTAGAATACAGTGGAGTACAGTAGAGGTAGAGTACAGTGGAGTACAGTAGAGGTAGAGTACAGTGGAGTACAGTAGAGGTAGAGTACAGTGGAGCACAGTAGATGTAGAGTACAGTGGAGTACAGTAGAGGTAGAGTACAGTGGAGCACAGTAGAGCTGGAGTACAGTGGAGTACAGTGGAGCACAGTAGAGGTGGAGTACAGTAGAGTAGAGTAGATGTAGAGTACAGTGGAGTACAGTAGAGATACAGTAGAGTGGAGTAGAGTAGAGATAGAGTACAGTGGATTAGAGTAGAGATAGAGTACAGTGGAGTATAGTTGAGGTAGAGTACAGTGGAGCACAGTGGAGGTAGAGTAGAGTGGAGTATAGTTTAGGTAGACTACAGTGGAGTACAGTAGAGGTAGAGTACAGTGGAGCACAGTAGAGATAGAGTACAGTAGAGCAGAGTAGAGGTAGAGTACAGTGGAGTACAGTAGAGGTAGAGTACAGTGGAGCACTGTAGAGGTGGAGTACAGTGGAGTACAGTAGAGGTAGAGTACAGTGGAGCACAGTAGAGATAGAGTGCAGTAGATCACAGTAGAGGTAGAGTACAGTGAAGCACAGTAGAGGTAGAGTACAGTGGAGTATAGTTGAGGTAGACTACAGTAGAGTACAGTAGAGGTAGAGTACAGTGGAGCACAGTAGAGATAGAGTACAGTAGAGCAGAGTAGAGGTAGAGTACAGTGGAGTACAGTAGAGGTAGAGTAGAGTGGAGCACATTAGAGGTGGAGTAGAGTAGAGTGCAGTAGAGGTAGAGTACAGTGGAGCACAGTAGAGATAGAGTACAGTAGAGCACAGTAGAGGTAGAGTACAGTGGAGCACAGTAGAGGTAGAGTAGAGTGGAGCACAGTAGAGGTAGAGTACAATGGAGTACAGTAGAGGTAGTGTACAGTGGAGCACAGTAGAGGTAGAGTACAGTGGAGCACAGTAGAGGTAGAGTACAGTGGAGTATAGTAGAGGTAGAGTACAGTAGAGCACAGTAGAGATAGAGTACAGTAGAGCACAGTAGAGGTAGAGTACAGTGGAGCACAGTAGAGAAAGAGTACAGTGTAGTACAGAAGAGATAGAGTACAGTGGAGTACAGTAGAGGTAGAGTACAGCTGAGCACAGTAGAGGTAGAGTAGAGTGGAGCACAGTAGAGGTAGAGTACAGTGGACTACAGTAGAGGTAGTGTACAGTGGAGCACAGTAGAGGTAGAGTACAGTGGAGCACAGTAGAGGTAGAGTACAGTGGAGTATAATAGAGGTAGAGTACAGTAGAGCACAGTAGAGATAGAGTACAGTAGAGCAGAGTAGATGTAGAGTACATTGGAGTACAGTAGAGGTAGAGTACAGTGGAGCACTGTAGAGGTGGAGTACAGTGGAGTACAGTAGAGGTAGAGTACAGTGGAGCACAATAGAGATAGAATACAGTAGAGCACAGTAGAGTTAGAGTACAATGGAGCAGAGTAGAGCTAGAGTACAGTGGAGTACAGTGGAGCACAGTAGAGGTGGAGTACAGTAGAGTAGAGTAGAGGTAGAGTACAGTGGAGTACAGTAGAGATAGAGTAGAGTGGAGTAGAGTAGAGATAGAGTACAGTGGATTAGAGTAGAGATAGAGTACAGTGGAGTATAGTTGAGGTAGAGTACAGTGGAGCACAGTAGAGGTAGAGTACAGTGGAGTATAGTTGAGGTAGACTACAGTGGAGTACAGTAGAGGTAGAGTACAGTGGAGCACAGTAGAGATAGAGTACAGTAGAGCAGAGTAGAGGTAGAGTACAGTGGAGTACAGTAGAGGTAGAGTACAGTAGAACACTGTAGAGGTGGAGTACAGTGGAGTACAGTAGAGGTAGAGTACAGTGGAGCACAGTAGAGATAGGGTACAATAGAGCAGAGTAGAGGTAGAGTACAGTGGAGTACAGTAGAGGTAGAGTACAGTGGAGCACTGTAGAGGTGGAGTACAGTGGAGGACAGTAGAGGTAGAGTACAGGTGAGCATATTAGAGGTAGAGTACAGTGGAGTATAGTAGAGGTAGAGTACAGTAGAGCACAGTAGAGATAGAGTACAGTAGAGCACAGTAGAGGTAGAGTACAGTGGAGCACAGTAGAGAAAGAGTACAGTGTAGTACAGAAGAGATAGAGTACAGTGGAGTACAGTAGAGGTAGAGTACAGCTGAGCACAGTAGAGGTAGAGTAGAGTGGAGCACAGTAGAGGTAGAGTACAGTGGACTACAGTAGAGGTAGTGTACAGTGGAGCACAGTAGAGGTAGAGTACAGTGGAGCACAGTAGAGGTAGAGTACAGTGGAGTACAGTAGAGGTAGAGTACAGTGGAGCACTGTAGAGGTGGAGTACAGTGGAGTACAGTAGAGGTAGAGTACAGTGGAGCACAGTAGAGATAGAGCACAGTAGAGCACAGTAGAGGTAGAGTACAGTGGAGCACAGTAGAGCTAGAGTACAGTGGAGTACAGTGGAGCACAGTAGAGGTAGAGTACAGTAGAGTAGAGTAGAGGTAGAATACAGTGGAGTACAATAGAGATAGAGTAGAGTGGAGTAGAGTAGAGGTAGAGTACAGTGGAGCACTGTAGAGGTAGAGTACAGTGGAGCACAGTAGAGATAGAGTACAGTAGAGCAGAGTAGAGGTAGAGTACAGTGGAGTACAGTAGAGGTAGAGCACAGTGGATCACTGTAGAGGTAGAGTACAGTGGAGTACAGTAGAGATAGAGTACAGTGGAGCACAGTAGAGGTAGAGTACAGTGGAGCACAGTAGAGGTAGAGTACAGTGGAGCACAGTAGAGGTAGAGTACTGTGGAGTACAGTAGAGGTAGTGTACAGTGGAGCACAGTAGAGGTAGAGTACAGTGGAGCACAGTAGAGGTAGAGTACAGTGGGGTACAGTAGAAATAGAGTAGAGTGGAGCACAATAGAGTAGAGTACAGTAGAGCACAGTAGAGGTAGAGTACAGTGGAGTACAGTAGAGATAGAGTACAGAGAGCACAGTAGAGGTAGAGTACAGTGGAGCACAGTAGAGGTAGAGAAGAGTGGAGCACAGTAGAGGTAGAGTACAGTGGAATACAGTAGAGGTAGTGTACAGTGGAGCACAGTAGAGGTAGAGTACAGTGGAGCACAGTAGAGGTAGAGTACAGTGGAGTATAGTAGAGGTAGAGTACAGTAGAGCACAGTAAAGATAGAGTACAGTAGAGCACAGTAGAGATAGAGTACAGTGGAGCACAGTAGAGGAAGAGTACAGTGTAGTACAGTAGAGATAGAGTACAGTGGAGTAGAGTAGAGATAGAGTACAGTCGAACACAGTAGAGATAAGTGCAGTGGAGTATAGTAGAGGTAAAGTACAGTGGAGAACAGTAGAGGTAGAGTACAGTGGAGTACAATAGAGGTAGAGTAGAGTGGAGCACATTAGAGGTGGAGTAGAGAAGAGTACAGTAGAGGTAGAGTACAGTGGAGTACATTAGAGGTAGAGTACAGTGGAGCAGAGTAGAGATCGAGTAGAGTGGAGTAGAGTAGAGGTAGAGTACAGTGGAGCACAGTAGAGGTAGAGTACAGTGGAGCACAGTAGAGATAGAGTACAGTAGAGCAGAGTAGAGGTAGAGTACACTGGAGTACAGTAGAGGTAGAGTACAGTGGAGTACAATAGAGATAGAGTACAGTGGAGTAGAGTAGAGATAGAGTAAAGTGGAGCACAGCAGAGGTAGAGTACAGTGGATCACAGTAGAGATAGAGTACAGTGTAGTACAGTGGAGCACAGTAGAGGTAGAGTACAGTGGAGAACAGTAGAGATAGAGTACAGTGGAGTACAGTAGAGGTAGAATACAGTGGAGTACAGTGGAGCACAGTAGAGGTAGAGTACAGTAGAGTACAGTAGAGGTAGAGAACCGTACAGTACAGTAGAGGTAGAGTACAGTGGAGTACAGTAGAGGTAGAGTACAGTAGAGCACAGTAGAGGTAGAATACAGTGGAGTACAGTAGAGGTAGAGTACAGTGGAGTACAGTAGAGGTATAGTACAGTGGAGTACAGTAGAGGTAGAGTACAGTGGAGCACAGTAGAGGTAGAGTACAGTGGAGCACAGTAGAGGTAGAGTACAGTGGAGTATAGTTGAGGTGGACTACAGTGGAGTAATTTAGAGGTAGAGTACAGTGAAGTACAGTATAGGTAGAGCACAGTAGAGCAGAGTAGAGGTAGAGTACAGTGGAGTACAGTAGAGGTAGAGCACAGTGGATCACTGTAGAGGTAGAGTACAGTGGAGTACAGTAGAGATAGAGTACAGTGGAGCACAGTAGAGGTAGAGTACAGTGGAGCACAGTAGAGGTAGAGTACAGTGGAGCACAGTAGAGGTAGAGTACTGTGGAGTACAGTAGAGGTAGTGTACAGTGGAGCACAGTAGAGGTAGAGTACAGTGGAGCACAGTAGAGGTAGAGTACAGTGGGGTACAGTAGAAATAGAGTAGAGTGGAGCACAATAGAGTAGAGTACAGTAGAGCACAGTAGAGGTAGAGTACAGTGGAGTACAGTAGAGATAGAGTACAGAGAGCACAGTAGAGGTAGAGTACAGTGGAGCACAGTAGAGGTAGAGAAGAGTGGAGCACAGTAGAGGTAGAGTACAGTGGAATACAGTAGAGGTAGTGTACAGTGGAGCACAGAAGAGGTAGAGTACAGTGGAGCACAGTAGAGGTAGAGTACAGTGGAGTATAGTAGAGGTAGAGTACAGTAGAGCACAGTAAAGATAGAGTACAGTAGAGCACAGTAGAGATAGAGTACAGTGGAGCACAGTAGAGGAAGAGTACAGTGTAGTACAGTAGAGATAGAGTACAGTGGAGTAGAGTAGAGATAGAGTACAGTCGAACACAGTAGAGATAAGTGCAGTGGAGTATAGTAGAGGTAGAGTACAGTGGAGTACAGTAGAGGTAGAGTACAGTGGAGTACAGTAGAGGTAGAGTAGAGTGGAGCACATTAGAGGTGGAGTAGAGAAGAGTACAGTAGAGGTAGAGTACAGTGGAGTACATTAGAGGTAGAGTACAGTGGAGCAGAGTAGAGATAGAGTAGAGTGGAGTAGAGTAGAGGTAGAGTACAGTGGAGCACAGTAGAGGTAGAGTACAGTGGAGCACAGTAGAGATAGAGTACAGTAGAGCAGAGTAGAGGTAGAGTACACTGGAGTACAGTAGAGGTAGAGTACAGTAGAGTACAGTAGAGGTAGAGTACAGTGGAGTACAATAGAGATAGAGTACAGTGGAGTAGAGTAGAGATAGAGTAAAGTGGAGCACAGCAGAGGTAGAGTACAGTGGATCACAGTAGAGATAGAGTACAGTGTAGTACAGTGGAGCACAGTAGAGGTAGAGTACAGTGGAGAACAGTAGAGATAGAGTACAGTGGAGTACAGTAGAGGTAGAATACAGTGGAGTACAGTGGAGCACAGTAGAGGTAGAGTACAGTAGAGTACAGTAGAGGTAGAGAACCGTACAGTACAGTAGAGGTAGAGTACAGTGGAGTACAGTAGAGGTAGAGTACAGTAGAGCACAGTAGAGGTAGAATACAGTGGAGTACAGTAGAGGTAGAGTACAGTGGAGTACAGTAGAGGTATAGTACAGTGGAGTACAGTAGAGGTAGAGTACAGTGGAGCACAGTAGAGGTAGAGTACAGTGGAGCACAGTAGAGGTAGAGTACAGTGGAGTATAGTTGAGGTGGACTACAGTGGAATAATTTAGAGGTAGAGTACAGTGAAGTACAGTATAGGTAGAGCACAGTAGAGCAGAGTAGAGGTAGAGTACAGTGGAGTACAGTAGAGGTAGAGCACAGTGGATCACTGTAGAGGTAGAGTACAGTGGAGTACAGTAGAGATAGAGTACAGTGGAGCACAGTAGAGGTAGAGTACAGTGGAGCACAGTAGAGGTAGAGTACAGTGGAGCACAGTAGAGGTAGAGTACAGTGGAGTACAGTAGAGGTAGTGTACAGTGGAGCACAGTAGAGGTAGAGTACAGTGGAGCACAGTAGAGGTAGAGTACAGTGGGGTACAGTAGAAATAGAGTAGAGTGGAGCACAATAGAGTAGAGTACAGTAGAGCACAGTAGAGGTAGAGTACAGTGGAGTACAGTAGAGATAGAGTACAGAGAGCACAGTAGAGGTAGAGTACAGTGGAGCACAGTAGAGGTAGAGAAGAGTGGAGCACAGTAGAGGTAGAGTACAGTGGAATACAGTAGAGGTAGTGTACAGTGGAGCACAGTAGAGGTAGAGTACAGTGGAGCACAGTAGAGGTAGAGTACAGTGGAGTATAGTAGAGGTAGAGTACAGTGGAGCACAGTAAAGATAGAGTACAGTAGAGCACAGTAGAGATAGAGTACAGTGGAGCACAGTAGAGGAAGAGTACAGTGTAGTACAGTAGAGATAGAGTACAGTGGAGTAGAGTAGAGATAGAGTACAGTCGAACACAGTAGAGATAAGTGCAGTGGAGTATAGTAGAGGTAGAGTACAGTGGAGTACAGTAGAGGTAGAGTACAGTGGAGTACAGTAGAGGTAGAGTAGAGTGGAGCACATTAGAGGTGGAGTAGAGAAGAGTACAGTAGAGGTAGAGTACAGTGGAGCAAAGTAGAGGTAGAGTACAGTGGAGCACAGTAGAGATAGAATACAGTAGAACAGAGTAGAGGTAGAGTACACTGGAGTACAGTAGAGGTAGAGTACAGTAGAGTACAGTAGAGGTAGAGTACAGTGGAGTACAATAGAGATAGAGTACAGTGGAGTAGAGTAGAGATAGAGTAAAGTGGAGCACAGCAGAGGTAGAGTACAGTGGATCACAGTAGAGATAGAGTACAGTGTAGTACAGTGGAGCACAGTAGAGGTAGAGTACAGTGGAGAACAGTAGAGATAGAGTACAGTGGAGCACAGCAGAGGTAGAGTACAGTGGATCACAGTAGAGATAGAGTACAGTGGAGTACAGTGGAGCACAGTAGAGGTATAGTACAGTGGAGCACAGTAGAGATAGATTACAGTGGAGTACAGTAGAGATAGAGTACAGTGGAGTACAGTAGAGGTAGAGTACAGTGGAGCACAGTAGAGGTAGAGTACAGTGGAGTATAGTTGAGGTGGACTACAGTGGAGTACAGTAGAGGTAGAGTACAGTGGAGCAGAGTATAGGTAGAGCACAGTAGAGCAGAGTAGAGGTAGAGTACAGTGGAGTACAGTAGAGGTGGAGCACAGTGGATCACTGTAGAGGTAGAGTACAGTGAAGTACAGTATAGGTAGAGCACAGTAGAGCAGAGTAGAGGTAGAGTACAGTGGAGTACAGTAGAGGTAGAGCACAGTGGATCACTGTAGAGGTAGAGTACAGTGGAGTACAGTAGAGATAGAGTACAGTGGAGCACAGTAGAGGTAGAGTACAGTGGAGCACAGTAGAGGTAGAGTACAGTGGAGCACAGTAGAGGTAGAGTACAGTGGAGTACAGTAGAGGTAGTGTACAGTGGAGCACAGTAGAGGTAGAGTACAGTGGAGCACAGTAGAGGTAGAGTACAGTGGGGTACAGTAGAAATAGAGTAGAGTGGAGCACAATAGAGTAGAGTACAGTAGAGCACAGTAGAGGTAGAGTACAGTGGAGTACAGTAGAGATAGAGTACAGAGAGCACAGTAGAGGTAGAGTACAGTGGAGCACAGTAGAGGTAGAGAAGAGTGGAGCACAGTAGAGGTAGAGTACAGTGGAATACAGTAGAGGTAGTGTACAGTGGAGCACAGTAGAGGTAGAGTACAGTGGAGCACAGTAGAGGTAGAGTACAGTGGAGTATAGTAGAGGTAGAGTACAGTAGAGCACAGTAAAGATAGAGTACAGTAGAGCACAGTAGAGATAGAGTACAGTGGAGCACAGTAGAGGAAGAGTACAGTGTAGTACAGTAGAGATAGAGTACAGTGGAGTAAAGTAGAGATAGAGTACAGTCGAACACAGTAGAGATAAGTGCAGTGGAGTATAGTAGAGGTAGAGTACAGTGGAGTAAAGTAGAGGTAGAGTAGAGTGGAGTACAGTAGAGGTAGAGTAGAGTGGAGCACATTAGAGGTGGAGTAGAGAAGAGTACAGTAGATGTAGAGTACAGTGGAGTACATTAGAGGTAGAGTACAGTGGAGCAGAGTAGAGGTAGAGTAGAGTGGAGTACAGTAGAGGTAGAGTACAGTGGAGTACAGTAGAGGTAGAGTACAGTGGAGTAGAGTAGAGATAGAGTACAGTGGAGCACAGCAGAGGTAGAGTACAGTGGATCACAGTAGAGATAGAGTACAGTGGAGTACAGTGGAGCACAGTAGAGGTATAGTACAGTGGAGCACAGTAGAGATAGATTACAGTGGAGTACAGTAGAGATAGAGTACAGTGGAGTACAGTAGAGGTAGAGTACAGTGGAGCACAGTAGAGGTAGAGTACAGTGGAGTATAGTTGAGGTGGACTACAGTGGAGTACAGTAGAGGTAGAGTACAGTGGAGCAGAGTATAGGTAGAGCACAGTAGAGCAGAGTAGAGGTAGAGTACAGTGGAGTACAGTAGAGGTAGTGTACAGTGGAGCACAGTAGAGGTAGAGTACAGTGGAGCACAGTAGAGGTAGAGTACAGTGGGTTACAGTAGAAATAGAGTACAGTGGAGCAAAATAGAGTAGAGTACAGTAGAGCACAGTAGAGGTAGTGTACAGTGGAGCACAGTAGAGGTAGAGTACAGTGGAGCACAGTAGAGGTAGAGTACAGTGGGTTACAGTAGAAATAGAGTACAGTGGAGCAAAATAGAGTAGAGTACAGTAGAGCACAGTAGAGGTAGAGTACAGTGGAGCACAGTAGAGATGGAGTACAGTGGAGTACAGTAGAGTAAGAGTACAGTGGAGTACAGTGGAGCACACTAGAGGTGGAGTACAGTAGAGTACAGTAGAGGTAGAGTACAGTGGAGTACAATAGAGGTAGAGTACAGTGAAGTACAGTAGAGGTAGAGTACATGGAGTACAGTAGAGGTAGAGTACAGTGGAGCACAGTAGATGTAGAGTACAGTGGAGTACAGTAGAGGTAGAGTACAGTGGAGCACAGTAGAGCTAGAGTACAGTGGAGTACAGTGGAGGTAGAGTATAGTGGAGTACAGTAGAGATAGAGTACAGTAGAGCAGAGTAGAGGTAGAGTACAGTGGAGCACAGTAGAGGTAGAGTAGAGTGGAGTATAGTTGAGGTAGACTACAGTGGAGTAGAGTAGAGGTGGAGTACAGTAGAGTATAGTAGAGGTAGAGTACAGTGGAGCACAGTAGAGATAAGTGCATTGGAGTATAGTAGAGGTAGAGTAGAGTGGAGTACAGTAGAGGTAGAGTACAGCTGAGCACAGTAGAGGTAGAGTAGAGTGGAGCACAGTAGAGGTAGAGTACAGTGGACTACAGTAGAGGTAGTGTACAGTGGAGCACAGTAGAGGTAGAGTACAGTGGAGCACAATAGAGGTAGAGTACAGTGGAGTATAATAGAGGTAGAGTACAGTAGAACACAGTAGAGATAGAGTACAGTAGAGCAGAGTAGAGGTAGAATACAGTGGAGTACAGTAGAGGTAGAGTACAGTGGAGCACTGTAGAGGTGGAGTACAGTGGAGTGCAGTAGAGGTAGAGTACAGTGGAGCACAGTAGAGATAGACTACAGTAGAGCACCGTAGAGGTAGAGTACAGTGGAGCACAGTAGAGCTAGAGTACAGTGGAGTACAGTGGAGCACAGTAGAGGTGGAGTACAGTAGAGTAGAGTAGAGGTAGAGTACAGTGGAGTACAGTAGAGATAGAGTAGAGTGGAGTAGAGTAGAGATAGAGTACAGTGGATTAGAGTAGAGATAGAGTACAGTGGGGTATAGTTGAGGTAGAGTACAGTGGAGCACAGTAGAGGTAGAGTACAGTGGAGTATAGTTGAGGAAGACTACAGTGGAGTACAGTAGAGGTAGAGTACAGTGGAGCACAGTAGAGATAGAGTACAGTAGAGCAGAGTAGAGGTAGAGTACAGTGGAGTACAGTAGAGGTAGAGTACAGTAGAACACTGTAGAGGTGGAGTACAGTGGAGTACAGTAGAGGTAGAGTACATTGGAGCACAGTAGAGATAGAGTAAAATAGAGCAGAGTAGAGGTAGAGTACAGTGGAGTACAGTAGAGGTAGAGTACAATGGAGCATAGTAGAGATAGAGTACAGTAGAGCACAGTAGAGGTAGAGTACAGTGGAGTATAGTAGAAGTAGAGTACAGTGGAGTACAGTAGAGTTAGATTACAGTGGAGCACAGTAGAGGTAGAGTACAGTGGAGTATAGTTGAGGTAGACTACAGTGGAGTGCAGTAGAGGTAGAGTACAGTGGAGCACAGTAGAGATAGAGTACAGTAGAGCAGAGTAGAGGTAGAGTACAGTGGAGTACGGTAGAGGTAGAGAACAGTAGAGCAGAGTAGAGGTAGAGTACAGTGGAGTACAGTAGAGGTAGAGCACAGTGGAGCACTGTAGAGGTAGAGTACAGTGGAGTACAGAAGAGATAGAGTACAGTGGACCACAGTAGAGGTAGAGTACAGTGGAGCACAGTAGAGGTAGAGTACAGTGGAGCACAGTAGAGCTAGAGTACAGTGGAGTACAGTAGAGGTAGTGTACAGTGGAGCACAGTAGAGGTAGAGTACAGTGGAGCACAGTAGAGGTAGAGTACAGTGGGGTACAGTAGAAATAGAGTACAGTGGAGCAAAGTAGAGTAGAGTACAGTAGAGCACATTAAAGGTAGAGTACAGTGGAGCACAGTAGAGATAGAGTACAGTGGAGTACAGTAGAGGAAGAGTACAGTGGAGTACAGTGGAGCACAGTAGAGGTGGAGTACAGTAGAGTACACTAGAGGTAGAGTACAGTGGAGTAAAATAGAGATAGAGTACAGTGGAGTAGAGTAGAGATAGAGTACAGTGGAGCACAGCAGAGGTAGAGTACAGTGGATCACAGTAGAGATAGAGTACAGTGTAGTACAGTGGAGCACAGTAGAGGTAGAGTACAGTGGAGAACAGTAGAGATAGAGTACAGTGGAGTACAGTAGAGGTAGAATACAGTGGAGTACAGTGGAGCACAGTAGAGGTAGAGTACAGTAGAGTACAGTAGAGGTAGAGAACCGTACAGTACAGTAGAGGTAGAGTACAGTGGAGTACAGTAGAGGTAGAGTACAGTAGAGCACAGTAGAGGTAGAATACAGTGGAGTACAGTAGAGGTAGAGTACAGTGGAGTACAGTAGAGGTATAGTACAGTGGAGTACAGTAGAGGTAGAGTACAGTGGAGCACAGTAGAGGTAGAGTACAGTGGAGTACAGTAGAGGTAGAGTACAGTAGAGCACAGTAGAGGTAGAATACAGTGGAGTACAGTAGAGGTAGAGTACAGTGGAGTACAGTAGAGGTATAGTACAGTGGAGTACAATAGAGATAGAGTACAGTGGAGTAGAGTAGAGATAGAGTAAAGTGGAGCACAGCAGAGGTAGAGTACAGTGGATCACAGTAGAGATAGAGTACAGTGTAGTACAGTGGAGCACAGTAGAGGTAGAGTACAGTGGAGAACAGTAGAGATAGAGTACAGTGGAGTACAGTAGAGGTAGAATACAGTGGAGTACAGTGGAGCACAGTAGAGGTAGAGTACAGTAGAGTACAGTAGAGGTAGAGAACCGTACAGTACAGTAGAGGTAGAGTACAGTGGAGTACAGTAGAGGTAGAGTACAGTAGAGCACAGTAGAGGTAGAATACAGTGGAGTACAGTAGAGGTAGAGTACAGTGGAGTACAGTAGAGGTATAGTACAGTGGAGTACAGTAGAGGTAGAGTACAGTGGAGCACAGTAGAGGTAGAGTACAGTGGAGCACAGTAGAGGTAGAGTACAGTGGAGTATAGTTGAGGTGGACTACAGTGGAATAATTTAGAGGTAGAGTACAGTGAAGTACAGTATAGGTAGAGCACAGTAGAGCAGAGTAGAGGTAGAGTACAGTGGAGTACAGTAGAGGTAGAGCACAGTGGATCACTGTAGAGGTAGAGTACAGTGGAGTACAGTAGAGATAGAGTACAGTGGAGCACAGTAGAGGTAGAGTACAGTGGAGCACAGTAGAGGTAGAGTACAGTGGAGCACAGTAGAGGTAGAGTACAGTGGAGTACAGTAGAGGTAGTGTACAGTGGAGCACAGTAGAGGTAGAGTACAGTGGAGCACAGTAGAGGTAGAGTACAGTGGGGTACAGTAGAAATAGAGTAGAGTGGAGCACAATAGAGTAGAGTACAGTAGAGCACAGTAGAGGTAGAGTACAGTGGAGTACAGTAGAGATAGAGTACAGAGAGCACAGTAGAGGTAGAGTACAGTGGAGCACAGTAGAGGTAGAGAAGAGTGGAGCACAGTAGAGGTAGAGTACAGTGGAATACAGTAGAGGTAGTGTACAGTGGAGCACAGTAGAGGTAGAGTACAGTGGAGCACAGTAGAGGTAGAGTACAGTGGAGTATAGTAGAGGTAGAGTACAGTGGAGCACAGTAAAGATAGAGTACAGTAGAGCACAGTAGAGATAGAGTACAGTGGAGCACAGTAGAGGAAGAGTACAGTGTAGTACAGTAGAGATAGAGTACAGTGGAGTAGAGTAGAGATAGAGTACAGTCGAACACAGTAGAGATAAGTGCAGTGGAGTATAGTAGAGGTAGAGTACAGTGGAGTACAGTAGAGGTAGAGTACAGTGGAGTACAGTAGAGGTAGAGTAGAGTGGAGCACATTAGAGGTGGAGTAGAGAAGAGTACAGTAGAGGTAGAGTACAGTGGAGCAAAGTAGAGGTAGAGTACAGTGGAGCACAGTAGAGATAGAATACAGTAGAACAGAGTAGAGGTAGAGTACACTGGAGTACAGTAGAGGTAGAGTACAGTAGAGTACAGTAGAGGTAGAGTACAGTGGAGTACAATAGAGATAGAGTACAGTGGAGTAGAGTAGAGATAGAGTAAAGTGGAGCACAGCAGAGGTAGAGTACAGTGGATCACAGTAGAGATAGAGTACAGTGTAGTACAGTGGAGCACAGTAGAGGTAGAGTACAGTGGAGAACAGTAGAGATAGAGTACAGTGGAGCACAGCAGAGGTAGAGTACAGTGGATCACAGTAGAGATAGAGTACAGTGGAGTACAGTGGAGCACAGTAGAGGTATAGTACAGTGGAGCACAGTAGAGATAGATTACAGTGGAGTACAGTAGAGATAGAGTACAGTGGAGTACAGTAGAGGTAGAGTACAGTGGAGCACAGTAGAGGTAGAGTACAGTGGAGTATAGTTGAGGTGGACTACAGTGGAGTACAGTAGAGGTAGAGTACAGTGGAGCAGAGTATAGGTAGAGCACAGTAGAGCAGAGTAGAGGTAGAGTACAGTGGAGTACAGTAGAGGTGGAGCACAGTGGATCACTGTAGAGGTAGAGTACAGTGAAGTACAGTATAGGTAGAGCACAGTAGAGCAGAGTAGAGGTAGAGTACAGTGGAGTACAGTAGAGGTAGAGCACAGTGGATCACTGTAGAGGTAGAGTACAGTGGAGTACAGTAGAGATAGAGTACAGTGGAGCACAGTAGAGGTAGAGTACAGTGGAGCACAGTAGAGGTAGAGTACAGTGGAGCACAGTAGAGGTAGAGTACAGTGGAGTACAGTAGAGGTAGTGTACAGTGGAGCACAGTAGAGGTAGAGTACAGTGGAGCACAGTAGAGGTAGAGTACAGTGGGGTACAGTAGAAATAGAGTAGAGTGGAGCACAATAGAGTAGAGTACAGTAGAGCACAGTAGAGGTAGAGTACAGTGGAGTACAGTAGAGATAGAGTACAGAGAGCACAGTAGAGGTAGAGTACAGTGGAGCACAGTAGAGGTAGAGAAGAGTGGAGCACAGTAGAGGTAGAGTACAGTGGAATACAGTAGAGGTAGTGTACAGTGGAGCACAGTAGAGGTAGAGTACAGTGGAGCACAGTAGAGGTAGAGTACAGTGGAGTATAGTAGAGGTAGAGTACAGTAGAGCACAGTAAAGATAGAGTACAGTAGAGCACAGTAGAGATAGAGTACAGTGGAGCACAGTAGAGGAAGAGTACAGTGTAGTACAGTAGAGATAGAGTACAGTGGAGTAAAGTAGAGATAGAGTACAGTCGAACACAGTAGAGATAAGTGCAGTGGAGTATAGTAGAGGTAGAGTACAGTGGAGTACAGTAGAGGTAGAGTAGAGTGGAGTACAGTAGAGGTAGAGTAGAGTGGAGCACATTAGAGGTGGAGTAGAGAAGAGTACAGTAGATGTAGAGTACAGTGGAGTACATTAGAGGTAGAGTACAGTGGAGCAGAGTAGAGGTAGAGTAGAGTGGAGTACAGTAGAGGTAGAGTACAGTGGAGTACAGTAGAGGTAGAGTACAGTGGAGTAGAGTAGAGATAGAGTACAGTGGAGCACAGCAGAGGTAGAGTACAGTGGATCACAGTAGAGATAGAGTACAGTGGAGTACAGTGGAGCACAGTAGAGGTATAGTACAGTGGAGCACAGTAGAGATAGATTACAGTGGAGTACAGTAGAGATAGAGTACAGTGGAGTACAGTAGAGGTAGAGTACAGTGGAGCACAGTAGAGGTAGAGTACAGTGGAGTATAGTTGAGGTGGACTACAGTGGAGTACAGTAGAGGTAGAGTACAGTGGAGCAGAGTATAGGTAGAGCACAGTAGAGCAGAGTAGAGGTAGAGTACAGTGGAGTACAGTAGAGGTAGTGTACAGTGGAGCACAGTAGAGGTAGAGTACAGTGGAGCACAGTAGAGGTAGAGTACAGTGGGTTACAGTAGAAATAGAGTACAGTGGAGCAAAATAGAGTAGAGTACAGTAGAGCACAGTAGAGGTAGTGTACAGTGGAGCACAGTAGAGGTAGAGTACAGTGGAGCACAGTAGAGGTAGAGTACAGTGGGTTACAGTAGAAATAGAGTACAGTGGAGCAAAATAGAGTAGAGTACAGTAGAGCACAGTAGAGGTAGAGTACAGTGGAGCACAGTAGAGATGGAGTACAGTGGAGTACAGTAGAGTAAGAGTACAGTGGAGTACAGTGGAGCACACTAGAGGTGGAGTACAGTAGAGTACAGTAGAGGTAGAGTACAGTGGAGTACAATAGAGGTAGAGTACAGTGAAGTACAGTAGAGGTAGAGTACATGGAGTACAGTAGAGGTAGAGTACAGTGGAGCACAGTAGATGTAGAGTACAGTGGAGTACAGTAGAGGTAGAGTACAGTGGAGCACAGTAGAGCTAGAGTACAGTGGAGTACAGTGGAGGTAGAGTATAGTGGAGTACAGTAGAGATAGAGTACAGTAGAGCAGAGTAGAGGTAGAGTACAGTGGAGCACAGTAGAGGTAGAGTAGAGTGGAGTATAGTTGAGGTAGACTACAGTGGAGTAGAGTAGAGGTGGAGTACAGTAGAGTATAGTAGAGGTAGAGTACAGTGGAGCACAGTAGAGATAAGTGCATTGGAGTATAGTAGAGGTAGAGTAGAGTGGAGTACAGTAGAGGTAGAGTACAGCTGAGCACAGTAGAGGTAGAGTAGAGTGGAGCACAGTAGAGGTAGAGTACAGTGGACTACAGTAGAGGTAGTGTACAGTGGAGCACAGTAGAGGTAGAGTACAGTGGAGCACAATAGAGGTAGAGTACAGTGGAGTATAATAGAGGTAGAGTACAGTAGAACACAGTAGAGATAGAGTACAGTAGAGCAGAGTAGAGGTAGAATACAGTGGAGTACAGTAGAGGTAGAGTACAGTGGAGCACTGTAGAGGTGGAGTACAGTGGAGTGCAGTAGAGGTAGAGTACAGTGGAGCACAGTAGAGATAGACTACAGTAGAGCACAGTAGAGGTAGAGTACAGTGGAGCACAGTAGAGCTAGAGTACAGTGGAGTACAGTGGAGCACAGTAGAGGTGGAGTACAGTAGAGTAGAGTAGAGGTAGAGTACAGTGGAGTACAGTAGAGATAGAGTAGAGTGGAGTAGAGTAGAGATAGAGTACAGTGGATTAGAGTAGAGATAGAGTACAGTGGGGTATAGTTGAGGTAGAGTACAGTGGAGCACAGTAGAGGTAGAGTACAGTGGAGTATAGTTGAGGAAGACTACAGTGGAGTACAGTAGAGGTAGAGTACAGTGGAGCACAGTAGAGATAGAGTACAGTAGAGCAGAGTAGAGGTAGAGTACAGTGGAGTACAGTAGAGGTAGAGTACAGTAGAACACTGTAGAGGTGGAGTACAGTGGAGTACAGTAGAGGTAGAGTACATTGGAGCACAGTAGAGATAGAGTAAAATAGAGCAGAGTAGAGGTAGAGTACAGTGGAGTACAGTAGAGGTAGAGTACAATGGAGCATAGTAGAGATAGAGTACAGTAGAGCACAGTAGAGGTAGAGTACAGTGGAGTATAGTAGAAGTAGAGTACAGTGGAGTACAGTAGAGTTAGATTACAGTGGAGCACAGTAGAGGTAGAGTACAGTGGAGTATAGTTGAGGTAGACTACAGTGGAGTGCAGTAGAGGTAGAGTACAGTGGAGCACAGTAGAGATAGAGTACAGTAGAGCAGAGTAGAGGTAGAGTACAGTGGAGTACGGTAGAGGTAGAGAACAGTAGAGCAGAGTAGAGGTAGAGTACAGTGGAGTACAGTAGAGGTAGAGCACAGTGGAGCACTGTAGAGGTAGAGTACAGTGGAGTACAGAAGAGATAGAGTACAGTGGACCACAGTAGAGGTAGAGTACAGTGGAGCACAGTAGAGGTAGAGTACAGTGGAGCACAGTAGAGCTAGAGTACAGTGGAGTACAGTAGAGGTAGTGTACAGTGGAGCACAGTAGAGGTAGAGTACAGTGGAGCACAGTAGAGGTAGAGTACAGTGGGGTACAGTAGAAATAGAGTACAGTGGAGCAAAGTAGAGTAGAGTACAGTAGAGCACATTAAAGGTAGAGTACAGTGGAGCACAGTAGAGATAGAGTACAGTGGAGTACAGTAGAGGAAGAGTACAGTGGAGTACAGTGGAGCACAGTAGAGGTGGAGTACAGTAGAGTACACTAGAGGTAGAGTACAGTGGAGTAAAATAGAGATAGAGTACAGTGGAGTAGAGTAGAGATAGAGTACAGTGGAGCACAGCAGAGGTAGAGTACAGTGGATCACAGTAGAGATAGAGTACAGTGGAGTACAGTAGAGGTAGAGTACAGTGGAGCACAGTAGAGGTAGAGTACAGTGGAGTACAGTGGAGAACAGTAGAGGTGGAGTACAGTAGAGTACAGTAGAGGTAGATAACAGTACAGTACAGTAGAGGTAGAGTACAGTGGAGTACAGTAGAGGTAGAGTACAGTAGAGCACAGTAGAGGTAGTTTACAGTGGAGTACAGTAGAGGTAGAGTACAGTGGAGTACAGTAGAGATAGATTACAGTAGAGCAGAGTAGAGGTAGAGTACATTGGAGTACAGTAGAGGTAGAGTACAGTGGAGCACTGTAGAGGGGGAGTACAGTGGAGTACAGTAGAGGTAGAGTACAGTGGAGCACAGTAGAGATAGAGTCCAGTAGAGCACAGTAGAGGTAGAGTACAGTGGAGAACAGTAGAGCTAGAGTACAGTGGAGTACAGTGGAGCACAGTAGAGGTTGAGTAGAGTAGAGTAGAGTAGAGGTAGAGTAGAAGTGGAGTACAGTAGAGATAGAGTAGAGTGGAGTAGAGTAGAGATAGAGTACAGTGGATTAGAGTAGAGATAGAGTACAGTGGAGTGTAGTTGAGGTAGAGTACAGTGGAGCATAGTAGAGGTAGAGTAGAGTGGAGTATAGTTGAGGTAGACTACAGTGGAGTACAGTAGAGGTAGAGTACAGTGGAGCACAGTAGAGATAGAGTACAGTAGAGCAGAGTAGAGGTAGAGTACAGTGGAGTACAGTAGAGGTAGAGTACAGTAGAACACTGTAGAGGTGGAGTACAGTGGAGTACAGTAGAGGTAGAGTACAGTGGAGCACAGTAGAGATAGGGTACAATAGAGCAGAGTAGAGGTAGAGTACAGTGGAGTACAGTAGAGGTAGAGTACAGTGGAGCACTGTAGAGGTGGAGTACAGTGGAGTACAGTAGAGGTAGAGTACAGGTGAGCATAGTAGAGATAGAGTACAGTAGAGCAGAGTAGAGGTAGAATACAGAGGAGTACAGTAGAGGTAGAGTACAGTGGAGCACTGTAGAGGTGGAGTACAGTGGAGTACAGTAGAGGTAGAGTACAGTGGAGCACAGTAGAGATAGACTACAGTAGAGCACAGTAGAGGTAGAGTACAGTGGAGCACAGTAGAGCTAGAGTACAGTGGAGTACAGTGGAGCACAGTAGAGGTGGAGTACAGTAGAGTAGAGTAGAGGTAGAGTACAGTGGAGTACAGTAGAGATAGAGTAGAGTGGAGTAGAGTAGAGATAGAGTACAGTGGATTAGAGTAGAGATAGAGTACAGTGGGGTATAGTTGAGGTAGAGTACAGTGGAGCACAGTAGAGGTAGAGTACAGTGGAGTATAGTTGAGGAAGACTACAGTGGAGTACAGTAGAGGTAGAGTACAGTGGAGCACAGTAGAGATAGAGTACAGTAGAGCAGAGTAGAGGTAGAGTAAAATGGAGTACAGTAGAGGTAGAGTACAGTAGAACACTGTAGAGGTGGAGTACAGTGGAGTACAGTAGAGGTAGAGTACAGTGGAGCACAGTAGAGATAGAGTAAAATAGAGCAGAGTAGAGGTAGAGTACAGTGGAGTACAGTAGAGGTAGAGTACAATGGAGCATAGTAGAGATAGAGTACAGTAGAGCACAGTAGAGGTAGAGTACAGTGGAGTATAGTAGAGGTAGAGTACAGTGGAGTACAGTAGAGGTAGATTACAGTGAAGCACAGTAGAGGTAGAGTACAGTGGAGTATAGTTGAGGTAGACTACAGTGGAGTGCAGTAGAGGTAGAGTACAGTGGAGCACAGTAGAGATAGAGTACAGTAGAGCAGAGTAGAGGTAGAGTACAGTGGAGTACGGTAGAGGTAGAGAACAGTAGAGCAGAGTAGAGGTAGAGTACAGTGGAGTACAGTAGAGGTAGAGCACAGTGGAGCACTGTAGAGGTAGAGTACAGTGGAGTACAGTAGAGATAGAGTACAGTGGACCACAGTAGAGGTAGAGTACAGTGGAGCACAGTAGAGGTAGAGTACAGTGGAGCACAGTAGAGGTAGAGTACAGTGGAGTACAGTAGAGGTAGTGTACAGTGGAGCACAGTAGAGGTAGAGTACAGTGGAGCACAGTAGAGGTAGAGTACAGTGGGGTACAGTAGAAATAGAGTACAGTGGAGCAAAGTAGAGTAGAGTACAGTAGAGCACATTAAAGGTAGAGTACAGTGGAGCACAGTAGAGATAGAGTACAGTGGAGTACAGTAGAGGAAGAGTACAGTGGAGTACAGTGGAGCACAGTAGAGGTGGAGTACAGTAGAGTACACTAGAGGTAGAGTACAGTGGAGTAAAATAGAGATAGAGTACAGTGGAGTAGAGTAGAGATAGAGTACAGTGGAGCACAGCAGAGGTAGAGTACAGTGGATCACAGTAGAGATAGAGTACAGTGGAGTACAGTAGAGGTAGAGTACAGTGGAGCACAGTAGAGGTAGAGTACAGTGGAGTACAGTGGAGAACAGTAGAGGTGGAGTACAGTAGAGTACAGTAGAGGTAGATAACAGTACAGTACAGTAGAGGTAGAGTACAGTGGAGTACAGTAGAGGTAGAGTACAGTAGAGCACAGTAGAGGTAGTTTACAGTGGAGTACAGTAGAGGTAGAGTACAGTGGAGCAGAGTAGAGGTAGAGTAGAGTGGAGTACAGTAGAGGTAGAGTACAGTGGAGTACAGTAGAGGTAGAGTACAGTGGAGTAGAGTAGAGATAGAGTACAGTGGAGCACAGCAGAGGTAGAGTACAGTGGATCACAGTAGAGATAGAGTACAGTGGAGTACAGTGGAGCACAGTAGAGGTATAGTACAGTGGAGCACAGTAGAGATAGATTACAGTGGAGTACAGTAGAGATAGAGTACAGTGGAGTACAGTAGAGGTAGAGTACAGTGGAGCACAGTAGAGGTAGAGTACAGTGGAGTATAGTTGAGGTGGACTACAGTGGAGTGCAGTAGAGGTAGAGTACAGTGGAGCAGAGTATAGGTAGAGCACAGTAGAGCAGAGTAGAGGTAGAGTACAGTGGAGTACAGTAGAGGTGGAGCACAGTGGATCACTGTAGAGGTAGAGTACAGTGGAGTACAGTAGAGATAGAGCACAGTGGAGCACAGTAGAGGTAGAGTACAGTGGAGCACAGTAGAGGTAGAGTACAGTGGAGCACAGTAGAGGTAGAGTACAGTGGAGTACAGTAGAGGTAGTGTACAGTGGAGCACAGTAGAGGTAGAGTACAGTGGAGCACAGTAGAGGTAGAGTACAGTGGGTTACAGTAGAAATAGAATACAGTGGAGCAAAATAGAGTAGAGTACAGTAGAGCACAGTAGAGGTAGAGTACAGTGGAGCACAGTAGAGATAGAGTACAGTGGAGTACAGTAGAGTAAGAGTACAGTGGAGTACAGTGGAGCACACTAGAGGTGGAGTACAGTAGAGTACAGTAGAGGTAGAGTACAGTGGAGTACAATAGAGGTAGAGTACAGTGAAGTACAGTAGAGGTAGAGTACATGGAGTACAGTAGAGGTAGAGTACAGTGGAGCACAGTAGATGTAGAGTACAGTGGAGTACAGTAGAGGTAGAGTACAGTGGAGCACAGTAGAGCTAGAGTACAGTGGAGTACAGTGGAGGTAGAGTATAGTGGAGTACAGTAGAGATAGAGTACAGTAGAGCAGAGTAGAGGTAGAGTACAGTGGAGCACAGTAGAGGTAGAGTAGAGTGGAGTATAGTTGAGGTAGACTACAGTGGAGTAGAGTAGAGGTGGAGTACAGTAGAGTATAGTAGAGGTAGAGTACAGTGGACTACAGTAGAGATAGAGTACAGTGGAGCACAGTAGAGATAAGTGCATTGGAGTATAGTAGAGGTAGAGTAGAGTGGAGTACAGTAGAGGTAGAGTACAGCTGAGCACAGTAGAGGTAGAGTAGAGTGGAGCACAGTAGAGGTAGAGTACAGTGGACTACAGTAGAGGTAGTGTACAGTGGAGCACAGTAGAGGTAGAGTACAGTGGAGCACAATAGAGGTAGAGTACAGTGGAGTATAATAGAGGTAGAGTACAGTAGAGCACAGTAGAGATAGAGTACAGTAGAGCAGAGTAGAGGTAGAATACAGTGGAGTACAGTAGAGGTAGAGTACAGTGGAGCACTGTAGAGGTGGAGTACAGTGGAGTACAGTAGAGGTAGAGTACAGTGGAGCACAGTAGAGATAGACTACAGTAGAGCACAGTAGAGGTAGAGTACAGTGGAGCACAGTAGAGCTAGAGTACAGTGGAGTACAGTGGAGCACAGTAGAGGTGGAGTACAGTAGAGTAGAGTAGAGGTAGAGTACAGTGGAGTACAGTAGAGATAGAGTAGAGTGGAGTAGAGTAGAGATAGAGTACAGTGGATTAGAGTAGAGATAGAGTACAGTGGGGTATAGTTGAGGTAGAGTACAGTGGAGCACAGTAGAGGTAGAGTACAGTGGAGTATAGTTGAGGAAGACTACAGTGGAGTACAGTAGAGGTAGAGTACAGTGGAGTATAGTTGAGGAAGACTACAGTGGAGTACAGTAGAGGTAGAGTACAGTGGAGCACAGTAGAGGTAGAGTACAGTGGAGCACAGTAGAGATAGAGTAAAATAGAGCAGAGTAGAGGTAGAGTACAGTGGAGTACAGTAGAGGTAGAGTACAATGGAGCATAGTAGAGATAGAGTACAGTAGAGCACAGTAGAGGTAGAGTACAGTGGAGTATAGTAGAGGTAGAGTACAGTGGAGTACAGTAGAGGTAGATTACAGTGGAGCACAGTAGAGGTAGAGTACAGTGGAGTATAGTTGAGGTAGACTACAGTGGAGTGCAGTAGAGGTAGAGTACAGTGGAGCACAGTAGAGATAGAGTACAGTAGAGCAGAGTAGAGGTAGAGTACAGTGGAGTACGGTAGAGGTAGAGAACAGTAAAGCAGAGTAGAGGTAGAGTACAGTGGAGTACAGTAGAGGTAGAGCACAGTGGAGCACTGTAGAGGTAGAGTACAGTGGAGTACAGTAGAGATAGAGTACAGTGGACCACAGTAGAGGTAGAGTACAGTGGAGCACAGTAGAGGTAGAGTACAGTGGAGCACAGTAGAGGTAGAGTACAGTGGAGTACAGTAGAGGTAGTGTACAGTGGAGCACAGTAGAGGTAGAGTACAGTGGAGCACAGTAGAGGTAGAGTACAGTGGGGTACAGTAGAAATAGAGTACAGTGGAGCAAAGTAGAGTAGAGTACAGTAGAGCACATTAAAGGTAGAGTACAGTGGAGCACAGTAGAGATAGAGTACAGTGGAGTACAGTAGAGGAAGAGTACAGTGGAGTACAGTGGAGCACAGTAGAGGTGGAGTACAGTAGAGTACACTAGAGGTAGAGTACAGTGGAGTAAAATAGAGATAGAGTACAGTGGAGTAGAGTAGAGATAGAGTACAGTGGAGCACAGCAGAGGTAGAGTACAGTGGATCACAGTAGAGATAGAGTACAGTGGAGTACAGTAGAGGTAGAGTACAGTGGAGAACAGTAGAGGTGGAGTACAGTAGAGTACAGTAGAGGTAGATAACAGTACAGTACAGTAGAGGTAGAGTACAGTGGAGTACAGTAGAGGTAGAGTACAGTAGAGCACAGTAGAGGTAGTTTACAGTGGAGTACAGTAGAGGTAGAGTACAGTGGAGTACAGTAGAGATAGATTACAGTAGAGCAGAGTAGAGGTAGAGTACATTGGAGTACAGTAGAGGTAGAGTACAGTGGAGCACTGTAGAGGGGGAGTACAGTGGAGTACAGTAGAGGTAGAGTACAGTGGAGCACAGTAGAGATAGAGTCCAGTAGAGCACAGTAGAGGTAGAGTACAGTGGAGAACAGTAGAGCTAGAGTACAGTGGAGTACAGTGGAGCACAGTAGAGGTTGAGTAGAGTAGAGTAGAGTAGAGGTAGAGTAGAAGTGGAGTACAGTAGAGATAGAGTAGAGTGGAGTAGAGTAGAGATAGAGTACAGTGGATTAGAGTAGAGATAGAGTACAGTGGAGTGTAGTTGAGGTAGAGTACAGTGGAGCATAGTAGAGGTAGAGTAGAGTGGAGTATAGTTGAGGTAGACTACAGTGGAGTACAGTAGAGGTAGAGTACAGTGGAGCACAGTAGAGATAGAGTACAGTAGAGCAGAGTAGAGGTAGAGTACAGTGGAGTACAGTAGAGGTAGAGTACAGTAGAACACTGTAGAGGTGGAGTACAGTGGAGTACAGTAGAGGTAGAGTACAGTGGAGCACAGTAGAGATAGGGTACAATAGAGCAGAGTAGAGGTAGAGTACAGTGGAGTACAGTAGAGGTAGAGTACAGTGGAGCACTGTAGAGGTGGAGTACAGTGGAGTACAGTAGAGGTAGAGTACAGGTGAGCATAGTAGAGATACAGTACAGTAGAGCAGAGTAGAGGTAGAATACAGAGGAGTACAGTAGAGGTAGAGTACAGTGGAGCACTGTAGAGGTGGAGTACAGTGGAGTACAGTAGAGGTAGAGTACAGTGGAGCACAGTAGAGATAGACTACAGTAGAGCACAGTAGAGGTAGAGTACAGTGGAGCACAGTAGAGCTAGAGTACAGTGGAGTACAGTGGAGCACAGTAGAGGTGGAGTACAGTAGAGTAGAGTAGAGGTAGAGTACAGTGGAGTACAGTAGAGATAGAGTAGAGTGGAGTAGAGTAGAGATAGAGTACAGTGGATTAGAGTAGAGATAGAGTACAGTGGGGTATAGTTGAGGTAGAGTACAGTGGAGCACAGTAGAGGTAGAGTACAGTGGAGTATAGTTGAGGAAGACTACAGTGGAGTACAGTAGAGGTAGAGTACAGTGGAGCACAGTAGAGATAGAGTACAGTAGAGCAGAGTAGAGGTAGAGTAAAGTGGAGTACAGTAGAGGTAGAGTACAGTAGAACACTGTAGAGGTGGAGTACAGTGGAGTACAGTAGAGGTAGAGTACAGTGGAGCACAGTAGAGATAGAGTAAAATAGAGCAGAGTAGAGGTAGAGTACAGTGGAGTACAGTAGAGGTAGAGTACAATGGAGCATAGTAGAGATAGAGTACAGTAGAGCACAGTAGAGGTAGAGTACAGTGGAGTATAGTAGAGGTAGAGTACAGTGGAGTACAGTAGAGGTAGATTACAGTGGAGCACAGTAGAGGTAGAGTACAGTGGAGTATAATTGAGGTAGACTACAGTGGAGTGCAGTGGAGGTAGAGTACAGTGGAGCACAGTAGAGATAGAGTACAGTAGAGCAGAGTAGAGGTAGAGTACAGTGGAGTACGGTAGAGGTAGAGAACAGTAGAGCAGAGTAGAGGTAGAGTACAGTGGAGTACAGTAGAGGTAGAGCACAGTGGAGCACTGTAGAGGTAGAGTACAGTGGAGTACAGTAGAGATAGAGTACAGTGGACCACAGTAGAGGTAGAGTACAGTGGAGCACAGTAGAGGTAGAGTACAGTGGAGCACAGTAGAGGTAGAGTACAGTGGAGTACAGTAGAGGTAGTGTACAGTGGAGCACAGTAGAGGTAGAGTACAGTGGAGCACAGTAGAGGTAGAGTACAGTGGGGTACAGTAGAAATAGAGTACAGTGGAGCAAAGTAGAGTAGAGTACAGTAGAGCACATTAAAGGTAGAGTACAGTGGAGCACAGTAGAGATAGAGTACAGTGGAGTACAGTAGAGGAAGATTACAGTGGAGTACAGTGGAGCACAGTAGAGGTGGAGTACAGTAGAGTACACTAGAGGTAGAGTACAGTGGAGTAAAATAGAGATAGAGTACAGTGGAGTAGAGTAGAGATAGAGTACAGTGGAGCACAGCAGAGGTAGAGTACAGTGGATCACAGTAGAGATAGAGTACAGTGGAGTACAGTAGAGGTAGAGTACAGTGGAGCACAGTAGAGGTAGAGTACAGTGGAGTACAGTGGAGAACAGTAGAGGTGGAGTACAGTAGAGTACAGTAGAGGTAGATAACAGTACAGTACAGTAGAGGTAGAGTACAGTGGAGTACAGTAGAGGTAGAGTACAGTAGAGCACAGTAGAGGTAGTTTACAGTGGAGTACAGTAGAGGTAGAGTACAGTGGAGTACAGTAGAGATAGATTACAGTAGAGCAGAGTAGAGGTAGAGTACATTGGAGTACAGTAGAGGTAGAGTACAGTGGAGCACTGTAGAGGGGGAGTACAGTGGAGTACAGTAGAGGTAGAGTACAGTGGAGCACAGTAGAGATAGAGTCCAGTAGAGCACAGTAGAGGTAGAGTACAGTGGAGAACAGTAGAGCTAGAGTACAGTGGAGTACAGTGGAGCACAGTAGAGGTTGAGTAGAGTAGAGTAGAGTAGAGGTAGAGTAGAAGTGGAGTACAGTAGAGATAGAGTAGAGTGGAGTAGAGTAGAGATAGAGTACAGTGGATTAGAGTAGAGATAGAGTACAGTGGAGTGTAGTTGAGGTAGAGTACAGTGGAGCATAGTAGAGGTAGAGTAGAGTGGAGTATAGTTGAGGTAGACTACAGTGGAGTACAGTAGAGGTAGAGTACAGTGGAGCACAGTAGAGATAGAGTACAGTAGAGCAGAGTAGAGGTAGAGTAGAGTGGAGTACAGTAGAGGTAGAGTACAGTAGAACACTGTAGAGGTGGAGTACAGTGGAGTACAGTAGAGGTAGAGTACAGTGGAGCACAGTAGAGATAGGGTACAATAGAGCAGAGTAGAGGTAGAGTACAGTGGAGTACAGTAGAGGTAGAGTACAGTGGAGCACTATAGAGGTGGAGTACAGTGGAGTACAGTAGAGGTAGAGTACAGGTGAGCATAGTAGAGATAGAGTACAGTAGAGCACAGTAGAGGTAGAGTACAGTGGAGTATAGTAGAGGTAGAGTACAGTGGAGTACAGTAGAGGTAGATTACAGTGGAGCACAGTAGAGGTAGAGTACAGTGGAGTATAGTTGAGGTAGACTACAGTGGAGTGCAGTAGAGGTAGAGTACAGTGGAGCACAGTAGAGATAGAGTACAGTAGAGCAGAGTAGAGGTAGAGTACAGTGGAGTACAGTAGAGGTAGAGAACAGTAGATTAGAGTAGAGGTAGAGTACAGTGGAGTACAGTAGAGGTAGAGAACAGTAGATTAGAGTAGAGGTAGAGTACAGTGGAGTACAGTAGAGATAGAGTACAGTGGAGCACAGTAGAGGTAGAGTACAGTGGAGCACAGTAGAGGTAGAGTACAGTGGAGCACAGTAGAGGTAGAGTACAGTGGAGTATATTAGAGGTAGAGTACACAAGAGCACAGTAGAGGTAGAGTACAGTGGAGTACAGTAGAGGTAGAGTACAGTGGAGTACAGTAGAGGTAGAGTACAGTGGAGTACAGTAGAGGCAGAGTACAGTGGAGCACATTAGATGTAGAGTACAGTGGAGTACAGTAGAGGTAGAGTACAGTGGAGCACAGTAGAGCTGGAGTACAGTGGAGTACAGTGGAGCAAACTAGAGGTGGAGTACAGTAGAGTAGAGTAGAGTTAGAGTGCAGTGGAGTACAGTAGAGATAGAGTAGAGTGGAGTAGAGTAGAGATAGAGTACAGTGGATTAGAGTAGAGATAGAGTACAGTGGAGTATAGTTGAGGTAGAGTACAGTGGAGCACAGTGGAGGTAGAGTACAGTGGAGTATAGTTTAGGTAGACTACAGTGGAGTACAGTAGAGGTAGAGTACAGTGGAGTACAGTAGAGATAGAGTACAGTAGAGCAAAGTAGAGGTAGAGTACAGTGGAGTAGAGTAGAGGTAGAGCACAGTGGAGCACTGTAGAGGTAGAGTACAGTGGAGTACAGTAGAGATAGAGTACAGTGGAGCACAGTAAAGGTAGAGTACAGTGGAGAACAGTAGAGGTAGAGTATAGTGGAGCACAGTAGAGGTAGAGTACAGTGGAGTATAATAGAGGTAGAGTACACTAGAGCACAGTAGAGATAGAGTACAGTAGAGCACAGTAGAGGTAGAGTACAGTGGAGTATAGTAGAGGTAGAGTACAGTGGAGTAGAGTAGAGGTAGAGTACAGTGGAGCACAGTAGATATATAGTACAGTGGAGCACAGTAGAGGTAGAGTACAGGGGAGTATAGTTGAGGTAGACTACAGTGGAGTACAGTAGAGATAGAGTACAGTGGAGTACAGTAGAGATAGAGTACAGTAGAGCAGAGTAGAGGTAGAATACAGTGGAGTACAGTAGATGTAGATCACAGTGGAGCACTGTAGAGGTAGAGTAGAGTGGAGTACAGTAGAGGTAGAGTACAGTGGAGCACAGTAGAGGTAGAGTACAGTGGAGTACAGTAGATATAGAGTACAGTCGAAAACAGTAGAGATAAGTGCAGTGGAGTATAGAAGAGGTAGAGTACAGTGGAGTAGAGTAGAGGTAGAGTACAGTGGAGTACAGTAGAGGTAGAGTAGAGTGGAGCACATTAGAGGTGGAGTAGAGAAGAGTACAGTAGAGGTAGAGTACAATGGAGTACATTAGAGGTAGAGTACAGTGGAGCACAGTAGAGGTAGAGTAGAGTGGAGTACAGTAGAGGTAGAGTACAGTGGAGAACAGTAAAGGTAGAGTACAGTGGAGTAGAGTAGAGATACAGTACAGTGGAGAGCACAGCAGAGGTAGAGTACAGTGGATCACAGTAGAGATGGAGTACAGTGGAGTACAGTGGAGCACAGTAGAGGAATAGTACAGTGGAGCACAGTAGAGATAGATTACAGTGGAGTACAGTAGAGATAGAGTACAGTGGAGTACAGTAGAGGTAGAGCACAGTAGAGCAGAGTAGAGGTAGAGTACAGTGGAGTACAGTAGAGGTAGAGCACAGTGGAGCACTGTGGAGGTAGAGTACAGTGGAGTACAGAAGAGATAAAGTACAGTGGAGTAGAGTAGAGGTAGAGTACAGTGGAGCACAGTAGAGGTAGAGTACAGTGGAGCACAGTAGAGGTAGAGTACAGTGGAGTACAGTAGAGGTAGTGTACAGTGGAGGACAGTAGAGGTAGAGTACAGTGGAGCACAGTAGAGGTAGAGTACAGTGGGGTACAGTAGAAACAGAGTACAGTGGAGCAAACTAGAGAAGAGTACAGTAGAGCACAGTAGAGGTAGAGTACATTGGAGCACAGTAGAGATAGAGTACAGTGGAGTACAGTAGAGGAAGAGTACAGTGGAGTACAGTGGAGCACAGTAGAGGTGGAGTACAGTAGAGTACAGTAGAGGTAGAGTACAGTGGAGTAAAATAGAGATAGAGTACAGTGGAGTAGAGTAGAGATAGAGTACAGTGGAGCACAGCAGAGGTAGAGTACAGTGGAGTACAGTGGAGCACAGTAGAGATAGAGTACAGTGGAGTACAGTAGAGGTAGAGTACAGTGGAGCACAGTAGAGGTAGAGTACAGTGGAGTACAGTAGAGATAGAGTACAGTAGAGCACAGTAGAGGTAGAATACAGTGGAGTACAGTAGAGGTAGAGTACAGTGGAGTACAGTAGAGGTAGAGTACAGTGGAGTACAGTAGAGGTAGAGTACAGTGGAGCACAGTAGATGTAGAGTACAGTGGAGTACAGTAGAGGTAGAGTACAGTGGAGCACAGTAGAGCTGGAGTACAGTGGAGTACAGTGGAGCACAGTAGAGGTGGAGTACAGTAGAGTAGAGTAGATGTAGAGTACAGTGGAGTACAGTAGAGATACAGTAGAGTGGAGTAGAGTAGAGATAGAGTACAGTGGATTAGAGTAGAGATAGAGTACAGTGGAGTATAGTTGAGGTAGAGTACAGTGGAGCACAGTGGAGGTAGAGTAGAGTGGAGTATAGTTTAGGTAGACTACAGTGGAGTACAGTAGAGGTAGAGTACAGTGGAGCACAGTAGAGATAGAGTACAGTAGAGCAGAGTAGAGGTAGAGTACAGTGGAGTACAGTAGAGGTAGAGTACAGTGGAGCACTGTAGAGGTGGAGTACAGTGGAGTACAGTAGAGGTAGAGTACAGTGGAGCACAGTAGAGATAGAGTACAGTAGATCACAGTAGAGGTAGAGTACAGTGAAGCACAGTAGAGGTAGAGTACAGTGGAGTATAGTTGAGGTAGACTACAGTAGAGTACAGTAGAGGTAGAGTACAGTGGAGCACAGTAGAGATAGAGTACAGTAGAGCAGAGTAGAGGTAGAGTACAGTGGAGTACAGTAGAGGTAGAGTAGAGTGGAGCACATTAGAGGTGGAGTAGAGTAGAGTGCAGTAGAGGTAGAGTACAGTGGAGCACAGTAGAGATAGAGTACAGTAGAGCACAGTAGAGGTAGAGTACAGTGGAGCACAGTAGAGGTAGAGTAGAGTGGAGCACAGTAGAGGTAGAGTACAATGGAGTACAGTAGAGGTAGTGTACAGTGGAGCACAGTAGAGGTAGAGTACAGTGGAGCACAGTAGAGGTAGAGTACAGTGGAGTATAGTAGAGGTAGAGTACAGTAGAGCACAGTAGAGATAGAGTACAGTAGAGCACAGTAGAGGTAGAGTACAGTGGAGCACAGTAGAGAAAGAGTACAGTGTAGTACAGAAGAGATAGAGTACAGTGGAGTACAGTAGAGGTAGAGTACAGCTGAGCACAGTAGAGGTAGAGTAGAGTGGAGCACAGTAGAGGTAGAGTACAGTGGACTACAGTAGAGGTAGTGTACAGTGGAGCACAGTAGAGGTAGAGTACAGTGGAGCACAGTAGAGGTAGAGTACAGTGGAGTATAATAGAGGTAGAGTACAGTAGAGCACAGTAGAGATAGAGTACAGTAGAGCAGAGTAGATGTAGAGTACATTGGAGTACAGTAGAGGTAGAGTACAGTGGAGCACTGTAGAGGTGGAGTACAGTGGAGTACAGTAGAGGTAGAGTACAGTGGAGCACAATAGAGATAGAATACAGTAGAGCACAGTAGAGTTAGAGTACAATGGAGCAGAGTAGAGCTAGAGTACAGTGGAGTACAGTGGAGCACAGTAGAGGTGGAGTACAGTAGAGTAGAGTAGAGGTAGAGTACAGTGGAGTACAGTAGAGATAGAGTAGAGTGGAGTAGAGTAGAGATAGAGTACAGTGGATTAGAGTAGAGATAGAGTACAGTGGAGTATAGTTGAGGTAGAGTACAGTGGAGCACAGTAGAGGTAGAGTACAGTGGAGTATAGTTGAGGTAGACTACAGTGGAGTACAGTAGAGGTAGAGTACAGTGGAGCACAGTAGAGATAGAGTACAGTAGAGCAGAGTAGAGGTAGAGTACAGTGGAGTACAGTAGAGGTAGAGTACAGTAGAACACTGTAGAGGTGGAGTACAGTGGAGTACAGTAGAGGTAGAGTACAGTGGAGCACAGTAGAGATAGGGTACAATAGAGCAGAGTAGAGGTAGAGTACAGTGGAGTACAGTAGAGGTAGAGTACAGTGGAGCACTGTAGAGGTGGAGTACAGTGGAGGACAGTAGAGGTAGAGTACAGGTGAGCATATTAGAGGTAGAGTACAGTGGAGTATAGTAGAGGTAGACTACAGTAGAGCACAGTAGAGATAGAGTACAGTAGAGCACAGTAGAGGTAGAGTACAGTGGAGCACAGTAGAGAAAGAGTACAGTGTAGTACAGAAGAGATAGAGTACAGTGGAGTACAGTAGAGGTAGAGTACAGCTGAGCACAGTAGAGGTAGAGTAGAGTGGAGCACAGTAGAGGTAGAGTACAGTGGACTACAGTAGAGGTAGTGTACAGTGGAGCACAGTAGAGGTAGAGTACAGTGGAGCACAGTAGAGGTAGAGTACAGTGGAGTATAATAGAGGTAGAGTACAGTAGAGCACAGTAGAGATAGAGTACAGTAGAGCAGAGTAGATGTAGAGTACATTGGAGTACAGTAGAGGTAGAGTACAGTGGAGCACTGTAGAGGTGGAGTACAGTGGAGTACAGTAGAGGTAGAGTACAGTGGAGCACAATAGAGATAGAATACAGTAGAGCACAGTAGAGTTAGAGTACAATGGAGCAGAGTAGAGCTAGAGTACAGCGGAGTACAGTGGAGCACAGTAGAGGTGGAGTACTGTAGAGTAGAGTAGAGGTAGAGTACAGTGGAGCACAGTAGAGATAGAGTACAGTGGAGTACAGTAGAGGAAGATTACAGTGGAGTACAGTGGAGCACAGTAGAGGTGGAGTACAGTAGAGTACACTAGAGGTAGAGTACAGTGGAGTAAAATAGAGATAGAGTACAGTGGAGTAGAGTAGAGATAGAGTACAGTGGAGCACAGCAGAGGTAGAGTACAGTGGATCACAGTAGAGATAGAGTACAGTGGAGTACAGTAGAGGTAGAGTACAGTGGAGCACAGTAGAGGTAGAGTACAGTGGAGTACAGTGGAGAACAGTAGAGGTGGAGTACAGTAGAGTACAGTAGAGGTAGATAACAGTACAGTACAGTAGAGGTAGAGTACAGTGGAGTACAGTAGAGGTAGAGTACAGTAGAGCACAGTAGAGGTAGTTTACAGTGGAGTACAGTAGAGGTAGAGTACAGTGGAGTACAGTAGAGATAGATTACAGTAGAGCAGAGTAGAGGTAGAGTACATTGGAGTACAGTAGAGGTAGAGTACAGTGGAGCACTGTAGAGGGGGAGTACAGTGGAGTACAGTAGAGGTAGAGTACAGTGGAGCACAGTAGAGATAGAGTCCAGTAGAGCACAGTAGAGGTAGAGTACAGTGGAGAACAGTAGAGCTAGAGTACAGTGGAGTACAGTGGAGCACAGTAGAGGTTGAGTAGAGTAGAGTAGAGTAGAGGTAGAGTAGAAGTGGAGTACAGTAGAGATAGAGTAGAGTGGAGTAGAGTAGAGATAGAGTACAGTGGATTAGAGTAGAGATAGAGTACAGTGGAGTGTAGTTGAGGTAGAGTACAGTGGAGCATAGTAGAGGTAGAGTAGAGTGGAGTATAGTTGAGGTAGACTACAGTGGAGTACAGTAGAGGTAGAGTACAGTGGAGCACAGTAGAGATAGAGTACAGTAGAGCAGAGTAGAGGTAGAGTAGAGTGGAGTACAGTAGAGGTAGAGTACAGTAGAACACTGTAGAGGTGGAGTACAGTGGAGTACAGTAGAGGTAGAGTACAGTGGAGCACAGTAGAGATAGGGTACAATAGAGCAGAGTAGAGGTAGAGTACAGTGGAGTACAGTAGAGGTAGAGTACAGTGGAGCACTATAGAGGTGGAGTACAGTGGAGTACAGTAGAGGTAGAGTACAGGTGAGCATAGTAGAGATAGAGTACAGTAGAGCACAGTAGAGGTAGAGTACAGTGGAGTATAGTAGAGGTAGAGTACAGTGGAGTACAGTAGAGGTAGATTACAGTGGAGCACAGTAGAGGTAGAGTACAGTGGAGTATAGTTGAGGTAGACTACAGTGGAGTGCAGTAGAGGTAGAGTACAGTGGAGCACAGTAGAGATAGAGTACAGTAGAGCAGAGTAGAGGTAGAGTACAGTGGAGTACAGTAGAGGTAGAGAACAGTAGATTAGAGTAGAGGTAGAGTACAGTGGAGTACAGTAGAGGTAGAGAACAGTAGATTAGAGTAGAGGTAGAGTACAGTGGAGTACAGTAGAGATAGAGTACAGTGGAGCACAGTAGAGGTAGAGTACAGTGGAGCACAGTAGAGGTAGAGTACAGTGGAGCACAGTAGAGGTAGAGTACAGTGGAGTATATTAGAGGTAGAGTACACAAGAGCACAGTAGAGGTAGAGTACAGTGGAGTACAGTAGAGGTAGAGTACAGTGGAGTACAGTAGAGGTAGAGTACAGTGGAGTACAGTAGAGGCAGAGTACAGTGGAGCACATTAGATGTAGAGTACAGTGGAGTACAGTAGAGGTAGAGTACAGTGGAGCACAGTAGAGCTGGAGTACAGTGGAGTACAGTGGAGCAAACTAGAGGTGGAGTACAGTAGAGTAGAGTAGAGTTAGAGTGCAGTGGAGTACAGTAGAGATAGAGTAGAGTGGAGTAGAGTAGAGATAGAGTACAGTGGATTAGAGTAGAGATAGAGTACAGTGGAGTATAGTTGAGGTAGAGTACAGTGGAGCACAGTGGAGGTAGAGTACAGTGGAGTATAGTTTAGGTAGACTACAGTGGAGTACAGTAGAGGTAGAGTACAGTGGAGTACAGTAGAGATAGAGTACAGTAGAGCAAAGTAGAGGTAGAGTACAGTGGAGTAGAGTAGAGGTAGAGCACAGTGGAGCACTGTAGAGGTAGAGTACAGTGGAGTACAGTAGAGATAGAGTACAGTGGAGCACAGTAAAGGTAGAGTACAGTGGAGAACAGTAGAGGTAGAGTATAGTGGAGCACAGTAGAGGTAGAGTACAGTGGAGTATAATAGAGGTAGAGTACACTAGAGCACAGTAGAGATAGAGTACAGTAGAGCACAGTAGAGGTAGAGTACAGTGGAGTATAGTAGAGGTAGAGTACAGTGGAGTAGAGTAGAGGTAGAGTACAGTGGAGCACAGTAGATATATAGTACAGTGGAGCACAGTAGAGGTAGAGTACAGGGGAGTATAGTTGAGGTAGACTACAGTGGAGTACAGTAGAGATAGAGTACAGTGGAGTACAGTAGAGATAGAGTACAGTAGAGCAGAGTAGAGGTAGAATACAGTGGAGTACAGTAGATGTAGATCACAGTGGAGCACTGTAGAGGTAGAGTAGAGTGGAGTACAGTAGAGGTAGAGTACAGTGGAGCACAGTAGAGGTAGAGTACAGTGGAGTACAGTAGATATAGAGTACAGTCGAAAACAGTAGAGATAAGTGCAGTGGAGTATAGAAGAGGTAGAGTACAGTGGAGTAGAGTAGAGGTAGAGTACAGTGGAGTACAGTAGAGGTAGAGTAGAGTGGAGCACATTAGAGGTGGAGTAGAGAAGAGTACAGTAGAGGTAGAGTACAATGGAGTACATTAGAGGTAGAGTACAGTGGAGCACAGTAGAGGTAGAGTAGAGTGGAGTACAGTAGAGGTAGAGTACAGTGGAGAACAGTAAAGGTAGAGTACAGTGGAGTAGAGTAGAGATACAGTACAGTGGAGAGCACAGCAGAGGTAGAGTACAGTGGATCACAGTAGAGATGGAGTACAGTGGAGTACAGTGGAGCACAGTAGAGGAATAGTACAGTGGAGCACAGTAGAGATAGATTACAGTGGAGTACAGTAGAGATAGAGTACAGTGGAGTACAGTAGAGGTAGAGCACAGTAGAGCAGAGTAGAGGTAGAGTACAGTGGAGTACAGTAGAGGTAGAGCACAGTGGAGCACTGTGGAGGTAGAGTACAGTGGAGTACAGAAGAGATAAAGTACAGTGGAGTAGAGTAGAGGTAGAGTACAGTGGAGCACAGTAGAGGTAGAGTACAGTGGAGCACAGTAGAGGTAGAGTACAGTGGAGTACAGTAGAGGTAGTGTACAGTGGAGGACAGTAGAGGTAGAGTACAGTGGAGCACAGTAGAGGTAGAGTACAGTGGGGTACAGTAGAAACAGAGTACAGTGGAGCAAACTAGAGAAGAGTACAGTAGAGCACAGTAGAGGTAGAGTACATTGGAGCACAGTAGAGATAGAGTACAGTGGAGTACAGTAGAGGAAGAGTACAGTGGAGTACAGTGGAGCACAGTAGAGGTGGAGTACAGTAGAGTACAGTAGAGGTAGAGTACAGTGGAGTAAAATAGAGATAGAGTACAGTGGAGTAGAGTAGAGATAGAGTACAGTGGAGCACAGCAGAGGTAGAGTACAGTGGAGTACAGTGGAGCACAGTAGAGATAGAGTACAGTGGAGTACAGTAGAGGTAGAGTACAGTGGAGCACAGTAGAGGTAGAGTACAGTGGAGTACAGTAGAGATAGAGTACAGTAGAGCACAGTAGAGGTAGAATACAGTGGAGTACAGTAGAGGTAGAGTACAGTGGAGTACAGTAGAGGTAGAGTACAGTGGAGTACAGTAGAGGTAGAGTACAGTGGAGCACAGTAGATGTAGAGTACAGTGGAGTACAGTAGAGGTAGAGTACAGTGGAGCACAGTAGAGCTGGAGTACAGTGGAGTACAGTGGAGCACAGTAGAGGTGGAGTACAGTAGAGTAGAGTAGATGTAGAGTACAGTGGAGTACAGTAGAGATACAGTAGAGTGGAGTAGAGTAGAGATAGAGTACAGTGGATTAGAGTAGAGATAGAGTACAGTGGAGTATAGTTGAGGTAGAGTACAGTGGAGCACAGTGGAGGTAGAGTAGAGTGGAGTATAGTTTAGGTAGACTACAGTGGAGTACAGTAGAGGTAGAGTACAGTGGAGCACAGTAGAGATAGAGTACAGTAGAGCAGAGTAGAGGTAGAGTACAGTGGAGTACAGTAGAGGTAGAGTACAGTGGAGCACTGTAGAGGTGGAGTACAGTGGAGTACAGTAGAGGTAGAGTACAGTGGAGCACAGTAGAGATAGAGTACAGTAGATCACAGTAGAGGTAGAGTACAGTGAAGCACAGTAGAGGTAGAGTACAGTGGAGTATAGTTGAGGTAGACTACAGTAGAGTACAGTAGAGGTAGAGTACAGTGGAGCACAGTAGAGATAGAGTACAGTAGAGCAGAGTAGAGGTAGAGTACAGTGGAGTACAGTAGAGGTAGAGTAGAGTGGAGCACATTAGAGGTGGAGTAGAGTAGAGTGCAGTAGAGGTAGAGTACAGTGGAGCACAGTAGAGATAGAGTACAGTAGAGCACAGTAGAGGTAGAGTACAGTGGAGCACAGTAGAGGTAGAGTAGAGTGGAGCACAGTAGAGGTAGAGTACAATGGAGTACAGTAGAGGTAGTGTACAGTGGAGCACAGTAGAGGTAGAGTACAGTGGAGCACAGTAGAGGTAGAGTACAGTGGAGTATAGTAGAGGTAGAGTACAGTAGAGCACAGTAGAGATAGAGTACAGTAGAGCACAGTAGAGGTAGAGTACAGTGGAGCACAGTAGAGAAAGAGTACAGTGTAGTACAGAAGAGATAGAGTACAGTGGAGTACAGTAGAGGTAGAGTACAGCTGAGCACAGTAGAGGTAGAGTAGAGTGGAGCACAGTAGAGGTAGAGTACAGTGGACTACAGTAGAGGTAGTGTACAGTGGAGCACAGTAGAGGTAGAGTACAGTGGAGCACAGTAGAGGTAGAGTACAGTGGAGTATAATAGAGGTAGAGTACAGTAGAGCACAGTAGAGATAGAGTACAGTAGAGCAGAGTAGATGTAGAGTACATTGGAGTACAGTAGAGGTAGAGTACAGTGGAGCACTGTAGAGGTGGAGTACAGTGGAGTACAGTAGAGGTAGAGTACAGTGGAGCACAATAGAGATAGAATACAGTAGAGCACAGTAGAGTTAGAGTACAATGGAGCAGAGTAGAGCTAGAGTACAGTGGAGTACAGTGGAGCACAGTAGAGGTGGAGTACAGTAGAGTAGAGTAGAGGTAGAGTACAGTGGAGTACAGTAGAGATAGAGTAGAGTGGAGTAGAGTAGAGATAGAGTACAGTGGATTAGAGTAGAGATAGAGTACAGTGGAGTATAGTTGAGGTAGAGTACAGTGGAGCACAGTAGAGGTAGAGTACAGTGGAGTATAGTTGAGGTAGACTACAGTGGAGTACAGTAGAGGTAGAGTACAGTGGAGCACAGTAGAGATAGAGTACAGTAGAGCAGAGTAGAGGTAGAGTACAGTGGAGTACAGTAGAGGTAGAGTACAGTAGAACACTGTAGAGGTGGAGTACAGTGGAGTACAGTAGAGGTAGAGTACAGTGGAGCACAGTAGAGATAGGGTACAATAGAGCAGAGTAGAGGTAGAGTACAGTGGAGTACAGTAGAGGTAGAGTACAGTGGAGCACTGTAGAGGTGGAGTACAGTGGAGGACAGTAGAGGTAGAGTACAGGTGAGCATATTAGAGGTAGAGTACAGTGGAGTATAGTAGAGGTAGACTACAGTAGAGCACAGTAGAGATAGAGTACAGTAGAGCACAGTAGAGGTAGAGTACAGTGGAGCACAGTAGAGAAAGAGTACAGTGTAGTACAGAAGAGATAGAGTACAGTGGAGTACAGTAGAGGTAGAGTACAGCTGAGCACAGTAGAGGTAGAGTAGAGTGGAGCACAGTAGAGGTAGAGTACAGTGGACTACAGTAGAGGTAGTGTACAGTGGAGCACAGTAGAGGTAGAGTACAGTGGAGCACAGTAGAGGTAGAGTACAGTGGAGTATAATAGAGGTAGAGTACAGTAGAGCACAGTAGAGATAGAGTACAGTAGAGCAGAGTAGATGTAGAGTACATTGGAGTACAGTAGAGGTAGAGTACAGTGGAGCACTGTAGAGGTGGAGTACAGTGGAGTACAGTAGAGGTAGAGTACAGTGGAGCACAATAGAGATAGAATACAGTAGAGCACAGTAGAGTTAGAGTACAATGGAGCAGAGTAGAGCTAGAGTACAGCGGAGTACAGTGGAGCACAGTAGAGGTGGAGTACTGTAGAGTAGAGTAGAGGTAGAGTACAGTGGAGTACAGTAGAGATAGAGTAGAGTGGAGTAGAGTAGAGATAGAGTACAGTGGATTAGAGTAGAGATAGAGTACAGTGGAGTATAGTTGAGGTAGAGTACAGTGGAGCACAGTAGAGGTAGAGTACAGTGGAGTATAGTTGAGGTAGACTACAGTGGAGTACAGTAGAGGTAGAGTACAGTGGAGCACAGTAGAGATAGAGTACAGTAGAGCAGAGTAGAGGTAGAGTACAGTGGAGTACAGTAGAGGTAGAGTACAGTAGAACACTGTAGAGGTGGAGTACAGTGGAGTACAGTAGAGGTAGAGTACAGTGGAGCACAGTAGAGATAGGGTACAATAGAGCAGAGTAGAGGTAGAGTACAGTGGAGTACAGTAGAGGTAGAGTACAGTGGAGCACTGTAGAGGTGGAGTACAGTGGAGTACAGTAGAGGTAGAGTACAGGTGAGCATAGTAGAGATAGAGTACAGTAGAGCACAGTAGAGGTAGAGTACAGTGGAGTACAGTGGTGCACAGTAGAGGTAGTGTACAGTGGAGAACAGTGGAGATAGAGTACAGTGGAGTACAGTAGAGGTAGAGTACAGTGGAGTACAGTAGAGGTAGTGTACAGTGGAGCACAGTAGAGGTAGAGTACAGTGGAGCACAGTAGAGGCAGAGTACAGTGGGGTACAGTCGAAATAGAGTACAGTGGAGCACAGTAGAGAAGAGTACAGTAGAGCACAGTAGAGGTAGAGTACAGTGGAGCACAGTAGAGATAGAGTACAGTGGAGTACAGTAGAGGAAGAGTACAGCGGAGTACAGTGGAGCACAGTAGAGGTGGAGTACAGTAGAGTACAGTAGAGGTAGAGTACAGTGGAGTAAAATAGAGATAGAGTACAGTGGAGCACATCAGAGGTAGAGTACAGAGGATCACAGTAGAGATAGAGTACAGTGGAGTACAGTGGTGCACAGTAGAGGTAGAGTACAGTGGAGAACAGTAGAGATAGAGTACAGTGGAGTACAGTAGAGGTAGAGTACAGTGGAGCACAGTAGAGATAGAGTACAGTGGAGTACAGTAGAGGTAGAGTACAGTGGAGCACAGTAGAGGTAGAGTACAGTGGAGTACAGTGGAGCACAGTAGAGGTGGAGTACAGTAGAGTACAGTAGACTTAGAGAACAGTACAGTACAGTAGAGGTAGAGTACAGTGGAGTACAGTAGAGATAGAGTACAGTAGAGCACAGTAGAGGTAGAATACAGTGGAGTACAGTAGAGGTAGAGTACAGTGGAGTACAGTAGAGGTAGAGTACAGTGGAGTACAGTAGAGGTAGAGTACAGTGGAGCACAGTAGATGTAGAGTACAGTGGAGTACAGTAGAGGTAGAGTACAGTGGAGCACAGTAGAGCTGGAGTACAGTGGAGTACAGTGGAGCAGAGTAGAGGTGGAGTACAGTAGAGTAGAGTAGAGGTAGAGTACAGTGGAGTACAGTAGAGATAGAGTAGAGTGGACTAGAGTAGAGATAGAGTACAGTGGATTAGAGTAGAGATAGAGTACAGTGGAGTATAGTTGAGGTAGAGTACAGTGGAGCACAGTGGAGGTAGAGTAGAGTGGAGTATAGTTTAGGTAGACTACAGTGGAGTACAGTAGAGGTAGAGTACAGTGGAGCACAGTAGAGATAGAGTAGAGTAGAGCAGAGTAGAGGTAGAGTACAGTGGAGTACAGTAGAGGTAGAGTACAGTGGAGCACTGTAGAGGTGGAGTACAGTGGAGTACAGTAGAGGTAGAGTACAGTGGAGCACAGTAGAGGTAGAGTACAGTGGAGTATAGTTGAGGTAGACTATAGTAGAGTACAGTAGAGGTAGAGTACAGTGGAGCACAGTAGAGATAGAGTACAGTAGAGCAGAGTAGAGGTAGAGTACAGTAGAGGTAGAGTAGAGTGGAGCACATTAGAGGTGGAGTAGAGTACAGTAGAGGTAGAGTACAGTGGAGCACAGTAGAGATAGAGTACAGTAGAGCACAGTAGAGGTAGAGTACAGTGGAGCACAGTAGAGGTAGAGTAGAGTGGAGCACAGTAGAGGTAGAGTACAGTGGAGTACAGTAGAGGTAGTGTACAGTGGAGCACAGTAGAGGTAGAGTACAGTGGAGCACAGCAGAGGTAGAGTACAGTGGAGTATAGTAGAGGTAGAGTACAGTAGAGCACAGTAGAGATAGAGTACAGTAGAGCACAGTAGAGGTAGAGTACAGTGGAGCACAGTAGAGGAAGAGTACAGTGTAGTACAGAAGAGATAGAATACAGTGGAGTACAGTAGAGGTAGAGTACAGCTGAGCACAGTAGAGGTAGAGTAGAGTGGAGCACAGTAGAGGTAGAGTACAGTGGACTACAGTAGAGGTAGTGTAAAGTGGAGCACAGTAGAGGTAGAGTACAGTGGAGCACAGTAGAGGTAGAGTACAGTGGAGTATAATAGAGGTAGAGTACAGTAGAGCACAGTAGAGATAGAGTACAGTAGAGCAGAGTAGAGGTAGAGTACATTGGAGTACAGTAGAGGTAGAGTACAGTGGAGCACTGTAGAGGTGGAGTACAGTGGAGTACAGTAGAGGTAAAGTACAGTGGAGCACAGTAGAGATAGAGTACAGTAGAGCACAGTAGAGGTAGAGTACAGTGGAGCACAGTAGAGCTAGAGTACAGTGGAGTACAGTGAAGCACAGTAGAGGTGGAGTACAGTAGAGTAGAGTAGAGGTAGAGTACAGTGGAGTACAGTAGAGATAGAGTAGAGTGGAGTAGAGTAGAGATAGAGTACAGTGGATTAGAGTAGAGATAGAGTACAGTGGAGTATAGTTGCGGTAGAGTACAGTGGAGCACAGTAGAGGTAGAGTACAGTGGAGTATAGTTGAGGTAGACTACAGTGGAGTACAGTAGAGGTAGAGTACAGTGGAGCACAGTAGAGATAGAGTACAGTAGAGCAGAGTAGAGGTAGAGTACAGTGGAGTACAGTAGAGGTAGAGTACAGTAGAACACTTTAGAGGTGGAGTACAGTGGAGTACAGTAGAGGTAGAGTACAGTGGAGCACAGTAGAGATAGGGTACAATAGAGCAGAGTAGAGGTAGAGTACAGTGGAGTACATTAGAGGTAGAGTACAGTGGAGCACTGTAGAGGTGGAGTACAGTGGAGTACAGTAGAGGTAGAGTAAAGGTGAGCATAGTAGAGATAGAGTACAGTAGAGCACAGTAGAGGTGGAGTACAGTGGAGTACAGTAGAGGTAGAGTACAGTGGAGCACAATAGAGATAGAATACAGTAGAGCACAGTAGAGTTAGAGTACAATGGAGCAGAGTAGAGCTAGAGTACAGTGGAGTACAGTGGAGCACAGTAGAGGTGGAGTACAGTAGAGTAGAGTAGAGGTAGAGTACAGTGGAGTACAGTAGAGATAGAGTAGAGTGGAGTAGAGTAGAGATAGAGTACAGTGGATTAGAGTAGAGATAGAGTACAGTGGAGTATAGTTGAGGTAGAGTACAGTGGAGCACAGTAGAGGTAGAGTACAGTGGAGTATAGTTGAGGTAGACTACAGTGGAGTACAGTAGAGGTAGAGTACAGTGGAGCATAGTAGAGATAGAGTACAGTAGAGCAGAGTAGAGGTAGAGTACAGTGGAGTACAGTAGAGGTAGAGTACAGTAGAACACTGTAGAGGTGGAGTACAGTGGAGTACAGTAGAGGTAGAGTACAGTGGAGCACAGTAGAGATAGGGTACAATAGAGCAGAGTAGAGGTAGAGTACAGTGGAGTACAGTAGAGGTAGAGTACAGTGGAGCACTGTAGAGGTGGAGTACAGTAGAGGTAGAGTACAGGTGAGCATATTAGAGGTAGAGTACAGTGGAGTATAGTAGAGGTAGAGTACAGTAGAGCACAGTAGAGATAGAGTACAGTAGAGCACAGTAGAGGTAGAGTACAGTGGAGCACAGTAGAGAAAGAGTACAGTGTAGTACAGAAGAGATAGAGTACAGTGGAGTACAGTAGAGGTAGAGTACAGCTGAGCACAGTAGAGGTAGAGTAGAGTGGAGCACAGTAGAGGTAGAGTACAGTGGACTACAGTAGAGGTAGTGTACAGTGGAGCACAGTAGAGGTAGAGTACAGTGGAGCACAGTAGAGGTAGAGTACAGTGGAGTATAATAGAGGTAGAGTACAGTAGAGCACAGTAGAGATAGAGTACAGTAGAGCAGAGTAGATGTAGAGTACATTGGAGTACAGTAGAGGTAGAGTACAGTGGAGCACTGTAGAGGTGGAGTACAGTGGAGTACAGTAGAGGTAGAGTACAGTGGAGCACAATAGAGATAGAATACAGTAGAGCACAGTAGAGTTAGAGTACAATGGAGCAGAGTAGAGCTAGAGTACAGTGGAGTACAGTGGAGCACAGTAGAGGTGGAGTACAGTAGAGTAGAGTAGAGGTAGAGTACAGTGGAGTACAGTAGAGATAGAGTAGAGTGGAGTAGAGTAGAGATAGAGTACAGTGGATTAGAGTAGAGATAGAGTACAGTGGAGTATAGTTGAGGTAGAGTACAGTGGAGCACAGTAGAGGTAGAGTACAGTGGAGTATAGTTGAGGTAGACTACAGTGGAGTACAGTAGAGGTAGAGTACAGTGGAGCACAGTAGAGATAGAGTACAGTAGAGCAGAGTAGAGGTAGAGTACAGTGGAGTACAGTAGAGGTAGAGTACAGTAGAACACTGTAGAGGTGGAGTACAGTGGAGTACAGTAGAGGTAGAGTACAGTGGAGCACAGTAGAGATAGGGTACAATAGAGCAGAGTAGAGGTAGAGTACAGTGGAGTACAGTAGAGGTAGAGTACAGTGGAGCACTGTAGAGGTGGAGTACAGTGGAGTACAGTAGAGGTAGAGTACAGGTGAGCATAGTAGAGATAGAGTACAGTAGAGCACAGTAGAGGTAGAGTACAGCGGAGTACAGTGGTGCACAGTAGAGGTAGTGTACAGTGGAGAACAGTGGAGATAGAGTACAGTGGAGTACAGTAGAGGTAGAGTACAGTGGAGTACAGTAGAGGTAGTGTACAGTGGAGCACAGTAGAGGTAGAGTACAGTGGAGCACAGTAGAGGCAGAGTACAGTGGGGTACAGTCGAAATAGAGTACAGTGGAGCACAGTAGAGAAGAGTACAGTAGAGCACAGTAGAGGTAGAGTACAGTGGAGCACAGTAGAGATAGAGTACAGTGGAGTACAGTAGAGGAAGAGTACAGCGGAGTACAGTGGAGCACAGTAGAGGTGGAGTACAGTAGAGTACAGTAGAGGTAGAGTACAGTGGAGTAAAATAGAGATAGAGTACAGTGGAGTAGAGTAGAGATAGAGTACAGTGGAGCACATCAGAGGTAGAGTACAGAGGATCACAGTAGAGATAGAGTACAGTGGAGTACAGTGGTGCACAGTAGAGGTAGAGTTCAGTGGAGAACAGTAGAGATAGAGTACAGTGGAGTACAGTAGAGGTAGAGTACAGTGGAGCACAGTAGAGATAGAGTACAGTGGAGTACAGTAGAGGTAGAGTACAGTGGAGCACAGTAGAGGTAGAGTACAGTGGAGTACAGTGGAGCACAGTAGAGGTGGAGTACAGTAGAGTACAGTAGACTTAGAGAACAGTACAGTACAGTAGAGGTAGAGTACAGTGGAGTACAGTAGAGATAGAGTACAGTAGAGCACAGTAGAGGTAGAATACAGTGGAGTACAGTAGAGGTAGAGTACAGTGGAGTACAGTAGAGGTAGAGTACAGTGGAGTACAGTAGAGGTAGAGTACAGTGGAGCACAGTAGATGTAGAGTACAGTGGAGTACAGTAGAGGTAGAGTACAGTGGAGCACAGTAGAGCTGGAGTACAGTGGAGTACAGTGGAGCAGAGTAGAGGTGGAGTACAGTAGAGTAGAGTAGAGGTAGAGTACAGTGGAGTACAGTAGAGATAGAGTAGAGTGGACTAGAGTAGAGATAGAGTACAGTGGATTAGAGTAGAGATAGAGTACAGTGGAGTATAGTTGAGGTAGAGTACAGTGGAGCACAGTGGAGGTATAGTAGAGTGGAGTATAGTTTAGGTAGACTACAGTGGAGTACAGTAGAGGTAGAGTACAGTGGAGCACAGTAGAGATAGAGTAGAGTAGAGCAGAGTAGAGGTAGAGTACAGTGGAGTACAGTAGAGGTAGAGTACAGTGGAGCACTGTAGAGGTGGAGTACAGTGGAGTACAGTAGAGGTAGAGTACAGTGGAGCACAGTAGAGGTAGAGTACAGTGGAGTATAGTTGAGGTAGACTATAGTAGAGTACAGTAGAGGTAGAGTACAGTGGAGCACAGTAGAGATAGAGTACAGTAGAGCAGAGTAGAGGTAGAGTACAGTAGAGGTAGAGTAGAGTGGAGCACATTAGAGGTGGAGTAGAGTACAGTAGAGGTAGAGTACAGTGGAGCACAGTAGAGATAGAGTACAGTACAGCACAGTAGAGGTAGAGTACAGTGGAGCACAGTAGAGGTAGAGTAGAGTGGAGCACAGTAGAGGTAGAGTACAGTGGAGTACAGTAGAGGTAGTGTACAGTGGAGCACAGTAGAGGTAGAGTACAGTGGAGCACAGTAGAGGTAGAGTACAGTGGAGTATAGTAGAGGTAGAGTACAGTAGAGCACAGTAGAGATAGAGTACAGTAGAGCACAGTAGAGGTAGAGTACAGTGGAGCACAGTAGAGGAAGAGTACAGTGTAGTACAGAAGAGATAGAATACAGTGGAGTACAGTAGAGGTAGAGTACAGCTGAGCACAGTAGAGGTAGAGTAGAGTGGAGCACAGTAGAGGTAGAGTACAGTGGACTACAGTAGAGGTAGTGTAAAGTGGAGCACAGTAGAGGTAGAGTACAGCTGAGCACAGTAGAGGTAGAGTACAGTGGAGTATAATAGAGGTAGAGTACAGTAGAGCACAGTAGAGATAGAGTACAGTAGAGCAGAGTAGAGGTAGAGTACATTGGAGTACAGTAGAGGTAGAGTACAGTGGAGCACTGTAGAGGTGGAGTACAGTGGAGTACAGTAGAGGTAAAGTTCAGTGGAGCACAGTAGAGATAGAGTACAGTAGAGCACAGTAGAGGTAGAGTACAGTGGAGCACAGTAGAGCTAGAGTACAGTGGAGTACAGTGAAGCACAGTAGAGGTGGAGTACAGTAGAGTAGAGTAGAGGTAGAGTACAGTGGAGTACAGTAGAGATAGAGTAGAGTGGAGTAGAGTAGAGATAGAGTACAGTGGATTAGAGTAGAGATAGAGTACAGTGGAGTATAGTTGCGGTAGAGTACAGTGGAGCACAGTAGAGGTAGAGTACAGTGGAGTATAGTTGAGGTAGACTACAGTGGAGTACAGTAGAGGTAGAGTACAGTGGAGCACAGTAGAGATAGAGTACAGTAGAGCAGAGTAGAGGTAGAGTACAGTGGAGTACAGTAGAGGTAGAGTACAGTAGAACACTTTAGAGGTGGAGTACAGTGGAGTACAGTAGAGGTAGAGTACAGTGGAGCACAGTAGAGATAGGGTACAATAGAGCAGAGTAGAGGTAGAGTACAGTGGAGTACATTAGAGGTAGAGTACAGTGGAGCACTGTAGAGGTGGAGTACAGTGGAGTACAGTAGAGGTAGAGTAAAGGTGAGCATAGTAGAGATAGAGTACAGTAGAGCACAGTAGAGGTAGAGTACAGTGGAGTACAGTGGTGCACATTAGAGGTAGAGTACAGTGGAGAACAGTAGAGATAGAGTACAGTGGAGTACAGTAGAGGTAGAGTACAGTGGAGTAAAGTAGAGGTAGTGTACAGTGGAGCACAGTAGAGGTAGAGTACAGTGGAGCACAGTAGAGGTAGAGTACAGTGGGGTACAGTAGAAATAGAGTACAGTGGAGCACAGTAGAGAAGAGTACAGTAGAGCACAGTAGAGGTAGAGTACAGTGGAGCACAGTAGAGATAGAGTACAGTGGAGTACAGTAGAGGAAGAGTACAGTGGAGTACAGTGGAGCACAGTAGAGGTGGAGTACAGTAGAGTACAGTAGAGGTAGAGTACAGTGGAGTACAGTGGTGCACAGCAGAGGTAGAGTACAGTGGAGAACAGTAGAGATAGAGTACAGTGGAGTACACTAGAGGTAGAGTACAGTGGAGCACAGTAGAGATAGAGTACAGTGGAGTACAGCAGAGGTAGAGTATAGTGGATCACAGTAGAGATAGAGTACAGTGGAGTACAGTGGTGCACAGTAGAGGTAGAGTACAGTGGAGAACAGTAGAGATAGAGTACAGTGGAGTACACTAGAGGTAGAGTACAGTGGGGCACAGTAGAGATAGAGTACAGTGGAGTACAGTAGAGGTAGAGTACAGTGGAGCACAGTAGAGGTAGAGTACAGTGGAGTACAGTGGAGCACAGTAGAGGTGGAGTACAGTAGAGTACAGTAGACTTAGAGAACAGTACAGTACAGTAGAGGTAGAGTACAGTGGAGTACAGTAGAGATAGAGTACAGTAGAGCACAGTAGAGGTAGAATACAGTGGAGTACAGTACAGGTAGAGTACAGTGGAATACAGTAGAGGTAGAGTACAGTGGAGTACAGTAGAGGTAGAGTACAGTGGAGCACAGTAGATGTAGAGTACAGTGGAGTACAGTAGAGGTAGAGCACAGTAGAGCTGGACTACAGTGGAGTACAGTGGAGCACAGTAGAGGTGGAGTACAGTAGAGTAGAGTAGAGGTAGAGTACAGTGGAGTACAGTAGAGATAGAGTAGAGTGGAGTAGAGTAGAGATAGAGTACAGTGGATTAGAGTAGAGATAGAGTACAGTGGAGTATAGTTGAGGTAGAGTACAGTGGAGAACAGTGGAGGTAGAGTAGAGTGGAGTATAGTTTAGGTAGACTACAGTGGAGTACAGTAGAGGTAGAGTACAGTGGAGCACAGTGGAGATAGAGTACAGTAGAGCAGAGTAGAGGTAGAGTACAGTGGAGTACAGTAGAGGTAGAGTACAGTGGAGCACTGTAGAGGTGGAGTACAGTGGAGTACAGTAGAGGTAGAGTACAGTGGAGCACAGTAGAGATAGAGTACAGTAGAGCACAGTAGAGGTAGAGTACAGTGGAGCACAGTAGAGGTAGAGTACAGTGGAGTACAGTAGAGGTAGAGTACAGTGGAGCACTGTAGAGGTGGAGTACAGTGGAGTACAGTAGAGGTAGAGTACAGTGGAGCACAGTAGAGATAGAGTAAAGTAGAGCAGAGTAGAGGTAGAGTACAGTGGAGTACAGTAGAAGTAGAGTACAGTAGAACACTGTAGAGGTGGAGTACAGTGGAGTACCGTAGAGGTAGAGTACAGTGGAGCACAGTAGAGATAGGGTACAATAGAGCAGAGAAGAGGTAGAGTACAGTGGAGTAGAGTAGAGGTAGAGTACAGTGGAGCACTGTAGAGGTGGAGTACAGTGGAGTACAGTAGAGGTAGAGTACAGGTGAGCATAGTAGAGATAGAGTACAGTAGAGCACAGAGGAGGTAGAGTACAGTGGAATACAGTGGTGCACAGTAGAGGTAGAGTACAGTGGAGAACAGTAGAGATAGAGTACAGTGGAGTACAGTAGAGGTAGAGTACAGTGGAGTACAGTAGATGTAGTGTACAGTGGAGCACAGTAGACGTAGAGTACAGTGGAGCACAGTAGAGGTAGAGTACAGTGGGGTACAGTAGAAATAGAGTACAGTGGAGCACAGTAGAGATAGAGTACAGTGGAGTACAGTAGAGGAAGAGTACAGTGTATTACAGTGGAACACAGTAAAGGTGGAGTACAATAGAGTACAGTAGAGGTAGAGTACAGTGTAGTACAGAAGAGATAGAGTACAGTGGAGTAGAGTAGAGATAGAGTACAGTGGAGCACAGCAGAGGTAGAGTACAGTGGATCACAGTAGAGATAGAGTACAGTGGAGTACAGTGGTGCACAGTAGAGGTAGAGTACAGTGGAGAACAGTAGAGATAGAGTACTGTGGAGTACAATAGAGGTAGAGTACAGTGGAGCACAGTAGAGGTAGAGTACAGTGGAGTACAGTGGAGCACAGTAGAGGTGGAGTACAGTAGAGTACAGTAGACTTAGAGAACAGTACAGTAGAGTAGAGGTAGAGTACAGTGGAGTACAGTAGAGATAGAGTACAGTAGAGCACAGTAGAGGTAGAATACAGTGGAGTACAGTAGAGGTAGAGTACAGTGGAGTACAGTAGAGGTAGAGTACAGTGGAGTACAGTAGAGGTAGAGTACAGTGGAGCACAGTAGATGTAGAGTACAGTGGAGTATAGTTGAGGTAGACTACAGTAGAGTACAGTAGAGGTAGAGTACAGTGGAGCACAGTAGAGATAGAGTACAGTAGAGCAGAGTAGAGATAGAGTACAGTGGATTAGAGTAGAGATAGAGTACAGTGGAGTATAGTTGAGGTAGAGTACAGTGGAGCACAGTGGAGGAAGAGTAGAGTGGAGTATAGTTTAGGTAGACTACAGTGGAGTACAGTAGAGGTAGAGTACAGTGGAGCACAGTAGAGATAGAGTACAGTAGAGCAGAGTAGAGGTAGAGTACAGTGGAGTACAGTAGAGGTAGAGTACAGTGGAGCACTGTAGAGGTGGAGTACAGTGGAGTACAGTAGAGGTAGAGTACAGTGGAGCACAGTAGAGATAGAGTACAGTAGAGCACAGTAGAGGTAGAGTAGAGTGGAGCACAGTAGAGGTAGAGTACAGTGGAGTATAGTTGAGGTAGACTACAGTAGAGTACAGTAGAGGTAGAGTACAGTGGAGCACAGTAGAGATAGAGTACAGTAGAGCAGAGTAGAGGTAAAGTACAGTGGAGTACAGTAGAGGTAGAGTAGAGTGGAGCACATTAGAGGTGGAGTAGAGTAGAGTACAGTAGAGGTAGAGTACAGTGGAGCACAGTAGAGATAGAGTACAGTAGAGCACAGTAGAGGTAGAGTACAGTGGAGCACAGTAGAGGTAGAGTAGAGTGGAGCACAGTAGATGTAGAGTACAGTGGAGTACAGTAGAGGTAGTGTACAGTGGAGCACAGTAGAGGTAGAGTACAGTGGAGCACAGTAGAGGTAGAGTACAGTGGAGTATAGTAGAGGTAGAGTACAGTAGAGCACAGTAGAGATAGAGTACAGTAGAGCACAGTAGAGTTAGAGTACAGTGGAGCACAGTAGAGGAAGAGTACAGTGTAGTACAGAAGAGATAGAGTACAGTGGAGTACAGTAGAGGTAGAGTACAGCTGAGCACAGTGGAGGTAGAGTAGAGTGGAGTACAGTAGAGTAGAGTAGAGGTAGAGTACAGTGGAGTACAGTAGAGATAGAGTAGAGTGGAGTAGAGTAGAGATAGAGTACAGTGGATTAGAGTAGAGATAGAGTACAGTGGAGTATAGTTGCGGTAGAGTACAGTGGAGCACAGTAGAGGTAGAGTACAGTGGAGTATAGTTGAGGTAGACTACAGTGGAGTACAGTAGAGGTAGAGTACAGTGGAGCACAGTAGAGATAGAGTACAGTAGAGCAGAGTAGAGGTAGAGTACAGTGGAGTACAGTAGATGTAGATCACAGTGGAGCACTGTAGAGGTAGAGTAGAGTGGAGTACAGTAGAGGTAGAGTACAGTGTAGCACAGTAGAGGTAGAGTACAGTGGAGTACAGTAGAGATAGAGTACAGTCGAAAACAGTAGAGATAAGTGCAGTGGAGTATAGAAGAGGCAGAGTACAGTGGAGTAGAGTAGAGGTAGAGTACAGTGGAGCACAGTAGAGGTAGAGTACAGTGGAGCACTGTAGAGGTGGAGTACAGTGGAGCACAGTAGAGGTAGAGTACAGTGGAGTACAGTAGAGGTAGTGTACAGTGGAGCACAACAGAGGTAGAGTAGAGTAGAGTACAGTAGAGGTAGAGTACAGTGGAGTACAGTAGAGGTAGACTACAGTGGAGTAGAGTAGAGATAGAGTACAGTAGAGCAGAGTAGAAGTAGAGTACACTGGAGTACAGTAGAGGTAGAGCACAGTGGAGCACAGTAGAGGTAGAGTACAGTGGAGTACAGTAGAGATAGAGGACAGTGGAGCACAGTAGAGATAGAGTACAGTAGAGCACAGTAGAGGTAGAGTACAGTGGAGCACAGTAGAGGTAGAGTACAGTTGAGTATAGTTGAGGTAGACTACAGTGGAGTACAGTAGAGGTAGAGTACAGTGGAGTACAGTAGAGGTAGAGTAGAGTGGAGCACATTAGAGGTGGAGTAGAGTAGAGTACAGTTGAGGTAGAGTACAGTGGAGTACAGTAGAGGTAGAGTACAGTGGAGTACAGTAGAGATAGAGTACAGTAGAGCAGAGTAGAAGTAGAGTACACTGGAGTACAGTAGAGGTAGAGCACAGTGGAGCACTGTAGAGGTAGAGTACAGTGGAGTAGAGTAGAGATAGAGTACAGTAGAGCAGAGTAGAAGTAGAGTACACTGGAGTACAGTAGAGGTAGAGTACAGTAGAGCACAGTAGAGGTAGAGTACAGTGGAGCACAGTAGAGGTAGAGTACAGTTGATTATAGTTGAGGTAGACTACAGTGGAGTACAGTAGAGGTAGAGTACAGTGGAGTACAGTAGAGGTAGAGTAGAGTGGAGCACATTAGAGGTCGAGTAGAGTAGAGTACAGTAGAGGTAGAGTACAGTGGAGTACAGTAGAGGTAGAGTACAGTGGAGTACAGTAGAGATAGAGTACAGTAGAGCAGAGTAGAAGTAGAGTACACTGGAGTACAGTAGAGGTAGAGCACAGTGGAGCACTGTAGAGGTAGAGTACAGTGGAGTACAGTAGAGATAGAGTACAGTGGAGCACAGTAGAGATAGAGTACAGTAGAGCACAGTAGAGGTAGAGTACAGTGGAGCACAGTAGAGGTAGAGTACAGTTGAGTATAGTTGAGGTAGACTACAGTGGAGTGCAGTAGAGGTAGAGTACATTGGAGTACAGTAGAGGTAGAGTAGAGTGGATTATAGTCGAGGTAGAGTACAGTGGAGCACTGTAGAGGTGGAGTACAGTGGAGTACAGTAGAGGTAGAGTACAGTGGAGCACAGTAGAGATAGAGTACAGGAGAGCACAGTAGAGGTAGAGTACAGTGGAGCACAGTAGAGGTAGAGTACAGTTGAGTATAGTTGAGGTAGACTACAGTGGAGTACAGTAGAGGTAGAGTACAGTGGAGCACAGTAGAGATAGAGTACAATAGAGCAGAGTAGAGGTAGAGTACAGTGGAGTAGAGTAGAGGTAGAGTAGAGTGGAGCACATTAGAGGTGGAGTAGAGTAGAGTACAGTAGAGGTAGAGTACAGTGGAGTACAGTAGAGGTAGAGTAGAGTGGAGCACATTAGAGGTGGAGTAGAGTAGAGTACAGTAGAGGTAGAGTACAGTGGAGTACAGTAGAGGTAGAGTACAGTGGAGTACAGTAGAGATAGAGTACAGTAGAGCAGAGTAGAAGTAGAGTACACTGGAGTACAGTAGAGGTAGAGCACAGTGGAGCACTGTAGAGGTAGAGTACAGTGGAGTACAGTAGAGATAGAGTACAGTGGAGCACAGTAGAGGGAGAGTACAGTGGAGCACAGTAGAGGTAGAGTACAGTGGAGCACAGTAGAGGTAGAGTACAGTGGAATACAGTAGAGATAGAGTACAGTAGAGCAGAGTAGAAGTAGAGTACACTGGAGTACAGTAGAGGTAGAGTACAGTGGAGTACAGTAGAGGTAGAGTACAGTGGAGTAGAGTAGAGATAGAGTACAGTGGAGCACAGCAGAGGTAGAGTACAGTGGATCACAGTAGAGATAGAGTACAGTGGAGTACAGTGGAGCATAGTAGAGGTATAGTACAGTGGAGCACAGTAGAGATAGATTACAGCGGAGTACAGTAGAGATAGAGTACAGTGGAGTACAGTAGAGGTAGAGTACAGTGGAGCACAGTAGAGGTAGAGTACAGTGGAGTATAGTTGAGGTAGACTACAGTGGAGTACAGTAGAGGTAGAGTACAGTGGAGCACAGTAGAGATAGAGTACAGTAGAGCAGAGTAGAGGTAGAGTACAGTGGAGTACAGTAGAGGTAGAGCACAGTGGAGCACTGTAGAGGTAGAGTACAGTGGAGTACATTAGAGATAGAGTACAGTGGAGCACAGTAGAGGTAGAGTACAGTGGAGCACAGTAGAGGTAGAGTACAGTGGAGCACAGTAGAGGTAGAGTACAGTGGAGTACAGTAGAGGTAGTGTACAGTGGAGCACAGTAGAGGTAGAGTAGAGTAGAGTACAGTAGAGGTAGAGTTCAGTGGAGTACAGTAGAGGTAGACTACAGTGGAGTAGAGTAGAGATAGAGTACAGTAGATCAGAGTAGAAGTAGAGTACACTGGAGTACAGTAGAGGTAGAGCACAGTGGAGCACAGTAGAGGTAGAGTACAGTGGAGTACAGTAGAGATAGAGGACAGTGGAGCACAGTAGAGATAGAGTACAGTAGAGCACAGTAGAGGTAGAGTACAGTGGAGCACAGTAGAGGTAGAGTACAGTTGAGTATAGTTGAGGTAGACTACAGTGGAGTACAGTAGAGGTAGAGTACAGTGGAGTACAGTAGAGGTAGAGTAGAGTGGAGCACATTAGAGGTGGAGTAGAGTAGAGTACAGTTGAGGTAGAGTACAGTGGAGTACAGTAGAGGTAGAGTACAGTGGAGTACAGTAGAGATAGAGTACAGTAGAGCAGAGTAGAAGTAGAGTACACTGGAGTACAGTAGAGGTAGAGCACAGTGGAGCACTGTAGAGGTAGAGTACAGTGGAGTAGAGTAGAGATAGAGTACAGTGGAGCACAGTAGAGATAGAGTACAGTAGAGCACAGTAGAGGTAGAGTACAGTGGAGCACAGTAGAGGTAGAGTACAGTTGAGTATAGTTGAGGTAGACTACAGTGGAGTACAGTAGAGGTAGAGTACAGTGGAGTACAGTAGAGGTAGAGTAGAGTGGAGCACATTAGAGGTCGAGTAGAGTAGAGTACAGTAGAGGTAGAGTACAGTGGAGTACAGTAGAGGTAGAGTACAGTGGAGTACAGTAGAGATAGAGTACAGTAGAGCAGAGTAGAAGTAGAGTACACTGGAGTACAGTAGAGGTTGAGCACAGTGGAGCACTGTAGAGGTAGAGTACAGTGGAGTACAGTAGAGATAGAGTACAGTGGAGCACAGTAGAGATAGAGTACAGTAGAGCACAGTAGAGGTAGAGTACAGTGGAGCACAGTAGAGGTAGAGTACAGTTGAGTATAGTTGAGGTAGACTACAGTGGAGTGCAGTAGAGGTAGAGTACATTGGAGTACAGTAGAGGTAGAGTAGAGTGGAGCACATTAGAGGTGGAGTAGAGTAGAGTACAGTAGAGGTAGAGTACAGTGGAGTACAGTAGAGGTAGAGTACAGTGGAGTACAGTAGAGATAGAGTACAGTAGAGCAGAGTAGAAGTAGAGTACACTGGACTACAGTAGTGGTAGAGCACAGTGGAGCACTGTAGAGGTAGAGTACAGTGGAGTACAGTAGAGATAGAGTACAGTGGAGCACAGTAGAGATAGAGTACAGTAGAGCACAGTAGAGGTAGAGTACAGTGGAGCACAGTAGAGGTAGAGTACAGTTGAGTATAGTTGAGGTAGACTACAGTGGAGTACAGTAGAGGTAGAGTACAGTGGAGCACAGTAGAGATAGAGTACAGTAGAGCAGAGTAGAGGTAAAGTACAGTGGAGTACAGTAGAGGTAGAGTAGAGTGGAGCACATTAGAGGTGGAGTAGAGTAGAGTACAGTAGAGGTAGAGTACAGTGGAGTACAGTAGATGTAGAGTAGAGTGGAGCACATTAGAGGTGGAGTACAGTAGAGTACAGTAGAGGTAGAGTACAGTGGAGTACAGCAGAGGTAGAGTACAGTGGAGCACAGTAGAGATAGAGTACAGTGGAGTACAGTAGAGGAAGAGTACAGTGGAGTACAGTGGAGCACAGTAGAGGTGGAGTACAGTAGAGTACAGTAGAGGTAGAGTACAGTGGAGTAAAATAGAGATAGAGTACAGTGGAGTAGAGTAGAGATAGAGTACAGTGGAGCACAGCAGAGGTAGAGTACAGTGGATCACAGTAGAGATAGAGTACAGTGGAGTACAGTGGTGCACAGTAGAGGTAGAGGACAGTGGAGAACAGTAGAGATAGAGTACAGTGGAGTACAGTGGAGGTAGAGTACAGTGGAGCACAGTAGATATAGAGTACAGTGGAGTACAGTAGAGGTAGAGTACAGTGGAGCACAGTAGAGGTAGAGTACAGTGGAGTACAGTGGAGCACAGTAGAGGTGGAGTACAGTAGAGTACAGTAGACTTAGAGAACAGTACAGTACAGTAGAGGTAGAGTACAGTGGAGTACAGTAGAGATAGAGTACAGTGGAGCACAGTAGATGTAGAGTACAGTGGAGCACAGTAGAGCTGGAGTACAGTGGAGTACAGTGGAGCACAGTAGAGGTGGAGTACAGTAAGAGTAGAGGTAGAGTACAGTGGAGTACAGTAGATGTAGAGTAGAGTGGAGCACATTAGAGGTGGAGTACAGTAGAGTACAGTAGAGGTAGAGTACAGTGGAGTACAGCAGAGGTAGAGTACAGTGGAGCACAGTAGAGATAGAGTACAGTGGAGTACAGTAGAGGAAGAGTACAGTGGAGTACAGTGGAGCACAGTAGAGGTGGAGTACAGTAGAGTACAGTAGAGGTAGAGTACAGTGGAGTAAAATAGAGATAGAGTACAGTGGAGTAGAGTAGAGATAGAGTACAGTGGAGCACAGCAGAGGTAGAGTACAGTGGATCACAGTAGAGATAGAGTACAGTGGAGTACAGTGGTGCACAGTAGAGGTAGAGGACAGTGGAGAACAGTAGAGATAGAGTACAGTGGAGTACAGTGGAGGTAGAGTACAGTGGAGCACAGTAGATATAGAGTACAGTGGAGTACAGTAGAGGTAGAGTACAGTGGAGCACAGTAGAGGTAGAGTACAGTGGAGTACAGTGGAGCACAGTAGAGGTGGAGTACAGTAGAGTACAGTAGACTTAGAGAACAGTACAGTACAGTAGAGGTAGAGTACAGTGGAGTACAGTAGAGATAGAGTACAGTGGAGCACAGTAGATGTAGAGTACAGTGGAGCACAGTAGAGCTGGAGTACAGTGGAGTACAGTGGAGCACAGTAGAGGTGGAGTACAGTAAGAGTAGAGGTAGAGTACAGTGGAGTACAGTAGAGATAGAGTAGAGTGGAGTAGAGTAGAGATAGAGTACAGTGGATTAGAGTAGAGATAGAGTACAGTGGAGTATATTTGAGGTAGAGTACAGTAGAGCACAGTGGAGGTAGAGTAGAGTGGAGTACAGTGGAGCACAGTAGAGGTGGAGTACAGTAGAGTAGAGTAGAGGTAGAGTACAGTGGAGTACAGTAGAGATAGAGTAGAGTGGAGTAGAGTAGAGATAGAGTACAGTGGATTAGAGTAGAGATAGAGTACAGTGGAGTATAGTTGAGGTAGAGTACAGTGGAGCACAGTGGAGGTAGAGTAGAGTGGAGTAGAGTAGAGATAGAGTACAGTGGATTAGAGTAGAGATAGACTACAGTGGAGTATAGTTGAGGTGGAGTACAGTGGAGCACAGTAGAAGTGGAGTACAGTAAGAGTAGAGGTAGAGTACAGTGGAGTACAGTAGAGATAGAGTAGAGTGGAGTAGAGTAGAGATAGAGTACAGTGGATTAGAGTAGAGATAGAGTACAGTGGAGTATATTTGAGGTAGAGTGCAGTAGAGCACAGTGGAGGTAGAGTAGAGTGGAGTACAGTGGGGCACAGTAGAGGTGGAGTACAGTAGAGTAGAGTAGAGGTAGAGTACAGTGGAGTACAGTAGAGATAGAGTAGAGTGGAGTAGAGTAGAGATAGAGTACAGTGGATTAGAGTAGAGATAGAGTACAGTGGAGTATAGTTGAGGTAGAGTACAGTGGAGCACAGTGGAGGTAGAGTAGAGTGGAGTAGAGTAGAGATAGAGTACAGTGGATTAAAGTAGAGATAGAGTACAGTGGAGTATAGTTGAGGTAGAGTACAGTGGAGCACAGTGGAGGTAGAGTAGAGTGGAGTATAGTTTAGGTAGACTACAGTGGAGTACAGTAGAGGTAGAGTACAGTGGAGCACAGTAGAGTAGAGTACAGTAGAGCACAGTAGAGGTAGAGTATAGTGGAGCACAGTAGAGATAGAGTACAGTGGAGTACAGTAGAGGAAGAGTACAGTGGAGTACAGTGGAGCACAGTAGAGGTGGAGTACAGCAGAGTAGAGTAGAGATAGAGTACAGTGGAGCACAGCAGAGGTAGAGTACAGTGGATCACAGTAGAGATAGAGTACAGTGGAGTACAGTGGATCACAGTAGAGGTAGAATACAGTGGAGAACAGTAGAGATAGAGTACAGTGGAGTACAGTTGAGGTAGAGTACAGTGGAGCACAGTAGAGATAGAGTACAGTGGAGTATAGTAGAGGTAGAGTACAGTGGAGCACAGTAGAGGTAGAGTACAGTGGAGTACAGTGGAGAACAGTAGAGGTGGAGTACAGTAGAGTACAGTAGAGGTAGATAACAGTACAGTACAGTAGAGGTAGAGTACAGTGGAGTACAGTAGAGGTAGAGTACAGTAGAGCACAGTAGAGGTAGATTACAGTGGAGTACAGCAGAGGTAGAGTACAGTAGAGGTAGAGTAGAGGCAGACTACAGTAGAGTACAGTAGAGGTAGAGTACAGTGGATCACAGTAGAGATAGAGTACAGTAGAGCAGAGTAGAGGTAGAGTACAGTGGATTATAGTCGAGGTAGAGTACAGTGGAGCACTGTAGAGGTGGAGTACAGTGGAGTACAGTAGAGGTAGAGTACAGTGGAGCACAGTAGAGATAGAGTACAGTAGAGCACAGTAGAGGTAGAGTACAGTGGAGCACAGTAGAGGTAGAGTACAGTTGAGGTAGACTACAGTGGAGTACAGTAGAGGTAGAGTACAGTGGAGCACAGTAGAGATAGAGTACAGTAGAGCAGAGTAGAGGTAGAGTACAGTGGAGTACAGTAGAGGTAGAGCACAGTGGAGCACTGTAGAGGTAGAGTACAGTGGAGTACATTAGAGATAGAGTACAGTGGAGCACAGTAGAGGTAGAGTACAGTGGAGCACAGTAGAGGTAGAGTACAGTGGAGCACAGTAGAGGTAGAGTACAGTGGAGTACAGTAGAGGTAGTGTACAGTGGAGCACAGTAGAGGTAGATTAGAGTAGAGTACAGTAGAGGTAGAGTACAGTGGAGTACAGTAGAGGTAGACTACAGTGGAGTAGAGTAGAGATAGAGTACAGTAGAGCAGAGTAGAAGTAGAGTACACTGGAGTACAGTAGAGGTAGAGCACAGTGGAGCACTGTAGAGGTAGAGTACAGTGGAGTACAGTAGAGATAGAGTACAGTGGAGCACAGTAGAGATAGAGTACAGTAGAGCACAGTAGAGGTAGAGTACAGTGGAGCACAGTAGAGGTAGAGTACAGTTGAGTATAGTTGAGGTAGACTACAGTGGAGTACAGTAGAGGTAGAGTACAGTGGAGTACAGTAGAGGTAGAGTAGAGTGGAGCACATTAGAGGTGGAGTAGAGTAGAGTACAGTAGAGGTAGAGTACAGTGGAGTACAGTAGAGGTAGAGTACAGTGGAGTACAGTAGAGATAGAGTACAGTAGAGCAGAGTAGAAGTAGAGTACACTGGAGTACAGTAGAGGTAGAGCACAGTGGAGCACTGTAGAGGTAGAGTACAGTGGAGTAGAGTAGAGATAGAGTACAGTGGAGCACAGTAGAGATAGAGTACAGTAGAGCACAGTAGAGGTAGAGTACAGTGGAGCACAGTAGAGGTAGAGTACAGTTGAGTATAGTTGAGGTAGACTACAGTGGAGTACAGTAGAGGTAGAGTACAGTGGAGTACAGTAGAGGTAGAGTAGAGTGGAGCACATTAGAGGTGGAGTAGAGTAGAGTACAGTAGAGGTAGAGTACAGTGGAGTACAGTAGAGGTAGAGTACAGTGGAGTACAGTAGAGATAGAGTACAGTAGAGCAGAGTAGAAGTAGAGTACACTGGAGTACAGTAGAGGTAGAGCACAGTGGAGCACTGTAGAGGTAGAGTACAGTGGAGTACAGTAGAGATAGAGTACAGTGGAGCACAGTAGAGATAGAGTACAGTAGAGCACAGTAGAGGTAGAGTACAGTGGAGTACAGTAGAGGTAGAGTACAGTGGAGCACAGTAGAGATAGAGTACAGTAGAGCAGAGTAGAGGTAAAGTACAGTGGAGTACAGTAGAGGTAGAGTAGAGTAGAGCACATTAGAGGTGGAGTAGAGTAGAGTACAGTAGAGGTAGAGTACAGTGGAGTACAGTAGATGTAGAGTAGAGTGGAGCACATTAGAGGTGGAGTAGAGTAGAGTACAGTAGAGGTAGAGTACAGTGGAGTACAGTAGAGGTAGAGTACAGTGGAGTACAGTAGAGAAGAGTACAGTAGAGCACAGTAGAGGTAGAGTACAGTGGAGCACAGTAGAGATAGAGTACAGTGGAGTACAGTAGAGGAAGAGTACAGTGGAGTACAGTGGAGCACAGTAGAGGTGGAGTACAGTAGAGTACAGTAGAGGTAGAGTACAGTGGAGTAAAATAGAGATAGAGTACAGTGGAGTAGAGTAGAGATAGAGTACAGTGGAGCACAGCAGAGGTAGAGTACAGTGGATCACAGTAGAGATAGAGTACAGTGGAGTACAGTGGTGCACAGTAGAGGTAGAGTACAGTGGAGAACAGTAGAGATAGAGTACAGTGGAGTACAGTGGAGGTAGAGTACAGTGGAGCACAGTAGAGACAGAGTACAGTGGAGTACAGTAGAGGTAGAGTACAGTGGAGCACAGTAGAGGTAGAGTACAGTGGAGTACAGTGGAGCACAGTAGAGGTGGAGTACAGTAGAGTACAGTAGACTTAGAGAACAGTACAGTACAGTAGAGGTAGAGTACAGTGGAGTACAGTAGAGATAGAGTACAGTGGAGCACAGTAGATGTAGAGTACAGTGGAGCACAGTAGAGCTGGAGTACAGTGGAGTACAGTGGAGCACAGTAGAGGTGGAGTACAGTAAGAGTAGAGGTAGAGTACAGTGGAGTACAGTAGAGATAGAGTAGAGTGGAGTAGAGTAGAGATAGAGTACAGTGGATTAGAGTAGAGATAGAGTACAGTGGAGTATAGTTGAGGTAGAGTACAGTGGAGCACAGTGGAGGTAGAGTAGAGTGGAGTAGAGTAGAGATAGAGTACAGTGGATTAGAGTAGAGATAGAGTACAGTGGAGTATAGTTGAGGTAGAGTACAGTGGAGCACAGTGGAGGTAGAGTAGAGTGGAGTATAGTTTAGGTAGACTACAGTGGAGTACAGTAGAGGTAGAGTACAGTGGAGCACAGTAGAGTAGAGTACAGTAGAGCACAGTAGAGGTAGAGTATAGTGGAGCACAGTAGAGATAGAGTACAGTGGAGTACAGTAGAGGAAGAGTACAGTGGAGTACAGTGGAGCACAGTAGAGGTGGAGTACAGCAGAGTAGAGTAGAGATAGAGTACAGTGGAGCACAGCAGAGGTAGAGTACAGTGGATCACAGTAGAGATAGAGTACAGTGGAGTACAGTGGATCACAGTAGAGGTAGAATACAGTGGAGAACAGTAGAGATAGAGTACAGTGGAGTACAGTTGAGGTAGAGTACAGTGGAGCACAGTAGAGATAGAGTACAGTGGAGTATAGTAGAGGTAGAGTACAGTGGAGCACAGTAGAGGTAGAGTACAGTGGAGTACAGTGGAGAACAGTAGAGGTGGAGTACAGTAGAGTACAGTAGACTTAGAGAACAGTACAGTACAGTAGAGGTAGAGTACAGTGGAGTACAGTAGAGATAGAGTAGAGTGGAGCACAGTAGATGTAGAGTACAGTGGAGCACAGTAGAGCTGGAGTACAGTGGAGTACAGTAGAGATAGAGTACAGTAGAGCAGAGTAGAAGTAGAGTACACTGGAGTACAGTAGAGGTAGAGCACAGTGGAGCACTGTAGAGGTAGAGTACAGTGGAGTACAGTAGAGATAGAGTACAGTGGAGCACAGTAGAGATAGAGTACAGTAGAGCACAGTAGAGGTAGAGTACAGTGGAGTACAGTAGAGGTAGAGTACAGTGGAGCACAGTAGAGATAGAGTACAGTAGAGCAGAGTAGAGGTAAAGTACAGTGGAGTACAGTAGAGGTAGAGTAGAGTAGAGCACATTAGAGGTGGAGTAGAGTAGAGTACAGTAGAGGTAGAGTACAGTGGAGTACAGTAGATGTAGAGTAGAGTGGAGCACATTAGAGGTGGAGTAGAGTAGAGTACAGTAGAGGTAGAGTACAGTGGAGTACAGTAGAGGTAGAGTACAGTGGAGTACAGTAGAGAAGAGTACAGTAGAGCACAGTAGAGGTAGAGTACAGTGGAGCACAGTAGAGATAGAGTACAGTGGAGTACAGTAGAGGAAGAGTACAGTGGAGTACAGTGGAGCACAGTAGAGGTGGAGTACAGTAGAGTACAGTAGAGGTAGAGTACAGTGGAGTAAAATAGAGATAGAGTACAGTGGAGTAGAGTAGAGATAGAGTACAGTGGAGCACAGCAGAGGTAGAGTACAGTGGATCACAGTAGAGATAGAGTACAGTGGAGTACAGTGGTGCACAGTAGAGGTAGAGTACAGTGGAGAACAGTAGAGATAGAGTACAGTGGAGTACAGTGGAGGTAGAGTACAGTGGAGCACAGTAGAGACAGAGTACAGTGGAGTACAGTAGAGGTAGAGTACAGTGGAGCACAGTAGAGGTAGAGTACAGTGGAGTACAGTGGAGCACAGTAGAGGTGGAGTACAGTAGAGTACAGTAGACTTAGAGAACAGTACAGTACAGTAGAGGTAGAGTACAGTGGAGTACAGTAGAGATAGAGTACAGTGGAGCACAGTAGATGTAGAGTACAGTGGAGCACAGTAGAGCTGGAGTACAGTGGAGTACAGTGGAGCACAGTAGAGGTGGAGTACAGTAAGAGTAGAGGTAGAGTACAGTGGAGTACAGTAGAGATAGAGTAGAGTGGAGTAGAGTAGAGATAGAGTACAGTGGATTAGAGTAGAGATAGAGTACAGTGGAGTATAGTTGAGGTAGAGTACAGTGGAGCACAGTGGAGGTAGAGTAGAGTGGAGTATAGTTTAGGTAGACTACAGTGGAGTACAGTAGAGGTAGAGTACAGTGGAGCACAGTAGAGTAGAGTACAGTAGAGCACAGTAGAGGTAGAGTACAGTGGAGCACTGTAGAGGTGGAGTACAGTGGAGCACAGTAGAGGTAGAGTACAGTGGAGTACAGTAGAGGTAGTGTACAGTGGAGCACAACAGAGGTAGAGTAGAGTAGAGTACAGTAGAGGTAGAGTACAGTGGAGTACAGTAGAGGTAGACTACAGTGGAGTAGAGTAGAGATAGAGTACAGTAGAGCAGAGTAGAAGTAGAGTACACTGGAGTACAGTAGAGGTAGAGCACAGTGGAGCACAGTAGAGGTAGAGTACAGTGGAGTACAGTAGAGATAGAGGACAGTGGAGCACAGTAGAGATAGAGTACAGTAGAGCACAGTAGAGGTAGAGTACAGTGGAGCACAGTAGAGGTAGAGTACAGTTGAGTATAGTTGAGGTAGACTACAGTGGAGTACAGTAGAGGTAGAGTACAGTGGAGTACAGTAGAGGTAGAGTAGAGTGGAGCACATTAGAGGTGGAGTAGAGTAGAGTACAGTTGAGGTAGAGTACAGTGGAGTACAGTAGAGGTAGAGTACAGTGGAGTACAGTAGAGATAGAGTACAGTAGAGCAGAGTAGAAGTAGAGTACACTGGAGTACAGTAGAGGTAGAGCACAGTGGAGCACTGTAGAGGTAGAGTACAGTGGAGTAGAGTAGAGATAGAGTACAGTAGAGCAGAGTAGAAGTAGAGTACACTGGAGTACAGTAGAGGTAGAGTACAGTAGAGCACAGTAGAGGTAGAGTACAGTGGAGCACAGTAGAGGTAGAGTACAGTTGATTATAGTTGAGGTAGACTACAGTGGAGTACAGTAGAGGTAGAGTACAGTGGAGTACAGTAGAGGTAGAGTAGAGTGGAGCACATTAGAGGTCGAGTAGAGTAGAGTACAGTAGAGGTAGAGTACAGTGGAGTACAGTAGAGGTAGAGTACAGTGGAGTACAGTAGAGATAGAGTACAGTAGAGCAGAGTAGAAGTAGAGTACACTGGAGTACAGTAGAGGTAGAGCACAGTGGAGCACTGTAGAGGTAGAGTACAGTGGAGTACAGTAGAGATAGAGTACAGTGGAGCACAGTAGAGATAGAGTACAGTAGAGCACAGTAGAGGTAGAGTACAGTGGAGCACAGTAGAGGTAGAGTACAGTTGAGTATAGTTGAGGTAGACTACAGTGGAGTGCAGTAGAGGTAGAGTACATTGGAGTACAGTAGAGGTAGAGTAGAGTGGATTATAGTCGAGGTAGAGTACAGTGGAGCACTGTAGAGGTGGAGTACAGTGGAGTACAGTAGAGGTAGAGTACAGTGGAGCACAGTAGAGATAGAGTACAGGAGAGCACAGTAGAGGTAGAGTACAGTGGAGCACAGTAGAGGTAGAGTACAGTTGAGTATAGTTGAGGTAGACTACAGTGGAGTACAGTAGAGGTAGAGTACAGTGGAGCACAGTAGAGATAGAGTACAATAGAGCAGAGTAGAGGTAGAGTACAGTGGAGTAGAGTAGAGGTAGAGTAGAGTGGAGCACATTAGAGGTGGAGTAGAGTAGAGTACAGTAGAGGTAGAGTACAGTGGAGTACAGTAGAGGTAGAGTAGAGTGGAGCACATTAGAGGTGGAGTAGAGTAGAGTACAGTAGAGGTAGAGTACAGTGGAGTACAGTAGAGGTAGAGTACAGTGGAGTACAGTAGAGATAGAGTACAGTAGAGCAGAGTAGAAGTAGAGTACACTGGAGTACAGTAGAGGTAGAGCACAGTGGAGCACTGTAGAGGTAGAGTACAGTGGAGTACAGTAGAGATAGAGTACAGTGGAGCACAGTAGAGGGAGAGTACAGTGGAGCACAGTAGAGGTAGAGTAGAGTGGAGCACAGTAGAGGTAGAGTACAGTGGAATACAGTAGAGGTAGTGTACAGTGGAGCACAGTAGAGGTAGAGTACAGTGGAGCACAGTAGAGGTAGAGTACAGTGGAGCACAGTAGAGGTAGCGTAGAGTGGAGTACAGTAGAGGTAGAGTACAGTGGAGTACAGTAGAGGTAGAGTACAGTGGAGTAGAGTAGAGATAGAGTACAGTGGAGCACAGCAGAGGTAGAGTACAGTGGATCACAGTAGAGATAGAGTACAGTGGAGTACAGTGGAGCATAGTAGAGGTATAGTACAGTGGAGCACAGTAGAGATAGATTACAGCGGAGTACAGTAGAGATAGAGTACAGTGGAGTACAGTAGAGGTAGAGTACAGTGGAGCACAGTAGAGGTAGAGTACAGTGGAGTATAGTTGAGGTAGACTACAGTGGAGTACAGTAGAGGTAGAGTACAGTGGAGCACAGTAGAGATAGAGTACAGTAGAGCAGAGTAGAGGTAGAGTACAGTGGAGTACAGTAGAGGTAGAGCACAGTGGAGCACTGTAGAGGTAGAGTACAGTGGAGTACATTAGAGATAGAGTACAGTGGAGCACAGTAGAGGTAGAGTACAGTGGAGCACAGTAGAGGTAGAGTACAGTGGAGCACAGTAGAGGTAGAGTACAGTGGAGTACAGTAGAGGTAGTGTACAGTGGAGCACAGTAGAGGTAGAGTAGAGTAGAGTACAGTAGAGGTAGAGTTCAGTGGAGTACAGTAGAGGTAGACTACAGTGGAGTAGAGTAGAGATAGAGTACAGTAGATCAGAGTAGAAGTAGAGTACACTGGAGTACAGTAGAGGTAGAGCACAGTGGAGCACAGTAGAGGTAGAGTACAGTGGAGTACAGTAGAGATAGAGGACAGTGGAGCACAGTAGAGATAGAGTACAGTAGAGCACAGTAGAGGTAGAGTACAGTGGAGCACAGTAGAGGTAGAGTACAGTTGAGTATAGTTGAGGTAGACTACAGTGGAGTACAGTAGAGGTAGAGTACAGTGGAGTACAGTAGAGGTAGAGTAGAGTGGAGCACATTAGAGGTGGAGTAGAGTAGAGTACAGTTGAGGTAGAGTACAGTGGAGTACAGTAGAGGTAGAGTACAGTGGAGTACAGTAGAGATAGAGTACAGTAGAGCAGAGTAGAAGTAGAGTACACTGGAGTACAGTAGAGGTAGAGCACAGTGGAGCACTGTAGAGGTAGAGTACAGTGGAGTAGAGTAGAGATAGAGTACAGTGGAGCACAGTAGAGATAGAGTACAGTAGAGCACAGTAGAGGTAGAGTACAGTGGAGCACAGTAGAGGTAGAGTACAGTTGAGTATAGTTGAGGTAGACTACAGTGGAGTACAGTAGAGGTAGAGTACAGTGGAGTACAGTAGAGGTAGAGTAGAGTGGAGCACATTAGAGGTCGAGTAGAGTAGAGTACAGTAGAGGTAGAGTACAGTGGAGTACAGTAGAGGTAGAGTACAGTGGAGTACAGTAGAGATAGAGTACAGTAGAGCAGAGTAGAAGTAGAGTACACTGGAGTACAGTAGAGGTTGAGCACAGTGGAGCACTGTAGAGGTAGAGTACAGTGGAGTACAGTAGAGATAGAGTACAGTGGAGCACAGTAGAGATAGAGTACAGTAGAGCACAGTAGAGGTAGAGTACAGTGGAGCACAGTAGAGGTAGAGTACAGTTGAGTATAGTTGAGGTAGACTACAGTGGAGTGCAGTAGAGGTAGAGTACATTGGAGTACAGTAGAGGTAGAGTAGAGTGGAGCACATTAGAGGTGGAGTAGAGTAGAGTACAGTAGAGGTAGAGTACAGTGGAGTACAGTAGAGGTAGAGTACAGTGGAGTACAGTAGAGATAGAGTACAGTAGAGCAGAGTAGAAGTAGAGTACACTGGACTACAGTAGTGGTAGAGCACAGTGGAGCACTGTAGAGGTAGAGTACAGTGGAGTACAGTAGAGATAGAGTACAGTGGAGCACAGTAGAGATAGAGTACAGTAGAGCACAGTAGAGGTAGAGTACAGTGGAGCACAGTAGAGGTAGAGTACAGTTGAGTATAGTTGAGGTAGACTACAGTGGAGTACAGTAGAGGTAGAGTACAGTGGAGCACAGTAGAGATAGAGTACAGTAGAGCAGAGTAGAGGTAAAGTACAGTGGAGTACAGTAGAGGTAGAGTAGAGTGGAGCACATTAGAGGTGGAGTAGAGTAGAGTACAGTAGAGGTAGAGTACAGTGGAGTACAGTAGATGTAGAGTAGAGTGGAGCACATTAGAGGTGGAGTACAGTAGAGTACAGTAGAGGTAGAGTACAGTGGAGTACAGCAGAGGTAGAGTACAGTGGAGCACAGTAGAGATAGAGTACAGTGGAGTACAGTAGAGGAAGAGTACAGTGGAGTACAGTGGAGCACAGTAGAGGTGGAGTACAGTAGAGTACAGTAGAGGTAGAGTACAGTGGAGTAAAATAGAGATAGAGTACAGTGGAGTAGAGTAGAGATAGAGTACAGTGGAGCACAGCAGAGGTAGAGTACAGTGGATCACAGTAGAGATAGAGTACAGTGGAGTACAGTGGTGCACAGTAGAGGTAGAGGACAGTGGAGAACAGTAGAGATAGAGTACAGTGGAGTACAGTGGAGGTAGAGTACAGTGGAGCACAGTAGATATAGAGTACAGTGGAGTACAGTAGAGGTAGAGTACAGTGGAGCACAGTAGAGGTAGAGTACAGTGGAGTACAGTGGAGCACAGTAGAGGTGGAGTACAGTAGAGTACAGTAGACTTAGAGAACAGTACAGTACAGTAGAGGTAGAGTACAGTGGAGTACAGTAGAGATAGAGTACAGTGGAGCACAGTAGATGTAGAGTACAGTGGAGCACAGTAGAGCTGGAGTACAGTGGAGTACAGTGGAGCACAGTAGAGGTGGAGTACAGTAAGAGTAGAGGTAGAGTACAGTGGAGTACAGTAGATGTAGAGTAGAGTGGAGCACATTAGAGGTGGAGTACAGTAGAGTACAGTAGAGGTAGAGTACAGTGGAGTACAGCAGAGGTAGAGTACAGTGGAGCACAGTAGAGATAGAGTACAGTGGAGTACAGTAGAGGAAGAGTACAGTGGAGTACAGTGGAGCACAGTAGAGGTGGAGTACAGTAGAGTACAGTAGAGGTAGAGTACAGTGGAGTAAAATAGAGATAGAGTACAGTGGAGTAGAGTAGAGATAGAGTACAGTGGAGCACAGCAGAGGTAGAGTACAGTGGATCACAGTAGAGATAGAGTACAGTGGAGTACAGTGGTGCACAGTAGAGGTAGAGGACAGTGGAGAACAGTAGAGATAGAGTACAGTGGAGTACAGTGGAGGTAGAGTACAGTGGAGCACAGTAGATATAGAGTACAGTGGAGTACAGTAGAGGTAGAGTACAGTGGAGCACAGTAGAGGTAGAGTACAGTGGAGTACAGTGGAGCACAGTAGAGGTGGAGTACAGTAGAGTACAGTAGACTTAGAGAACAGTACAGTACAGTAGAGGTAGAGTACAGTGGAGTACAGTAGAGATAGAGTACAGTGGAGCACAGTAGATGTAGAGTACAGTGGAGCACAGTAGAGCTGGAGTACAGTGGAGTACAGTGGAGCACAGTAGAAGTGGAGTACAGTAAGAGTAGAGGTAGAGTACAGTGGAGTACAGTAGAGATAGAGTAGAGTGGAGTAGAGTAGAGATAGAGTACAGTGGATTAGAGTAGAGATAGAGTACAGTGGAGTATATTTGAGGTAGAGTACAGTAGAGCACAGTGGAGGTAGAGTAGAGTGGAGTACAGTGGAGCACAGTAGAGGTGGAGTACAGTAGAGTAGAGTAGAGGTAGAGTACAGTGGAGTACAGTAGAGATAGAGTAGAGTGGAGTAGAGTAGAGATAGAGTACAGTGGATTAGAGTAGAGATAGAGTACAGTGGAGTATAGTTGAGGTAGAGTACAGTGGAGCACAGTGGAGGTAGAGTAGAGTGGAGTAGAGTAGAGATAGAGTACAGTGGATTAGAGTAGAGATAGACTACAGTGGAGTATAGTTGAGGTGGAGTACAGTGGAGCACAGTAGAAGTGGAGTACAGTAAGAGTAGAGGTAGAGTACAGTGGAGTACAGTAGAGATAGAGTAGAGTGGAGTAGAGTAGAGATAGAGTACAGTGGATTAGAGTAGAGATAGAGTACAGTGGAGTATATTTGAGGTAGAGTGCAGTAGAGCACAGTGGAGGTAGAGTAGAGTGGAGTACAGTGGGGCACAGTAGAGGTGGAGTACAGTAGAGTAGAGTAGAGGTAGAGTACAGTGGAGTACAGTAGAGATAGAGTAGAGTGGAGTAGAGTAGAGATAGAGTACAGTGGATTAGAGTAGAGATAGAGTACAGTGGAGTATAGTTGAGGTAGAGTACAGTGGAGCACAGTGGAGGTAGAGTAGAGTGGAGTAGAGTAGAGATAGAGTACAGTGGATTAAAGTAGAGATAGAGTACAGTGGAGTATAGTTGAGGTAGAGTACAGTGGAGCACAGTGGAGGTAGAGTAGAGTGGAGTATAGTTTAGGTAGACTACAGTGGAGTACAGTAGAGGTAGAGTACAGTGGAGCACAGTAGAGTAGAGTACAGTAGAGCACAGTAGAGGTAGAGTATAGTGGAGCACAGTAGAGATAGAGTACAGTGGAGTACAGTAGAGGAAGAGTACAGTGGAGTACAGTGGAGCACAGTAGAGGTGGAGTACAGCAGAGTAGAGTAGAGATAGAGTACAGTGGAGCACAGCAGAGGTAGAGTACAGTGGATCACAGTAGAGATAGAGTACAGTGGAGTACAGTGGATCACAGTAGAGGTAGAATACAGTGGAGAACAGTAGAGATAGAGTACAGTGGAGTACAGTTGAGGTAGAGTACAGTGGAGCACAGTAGAGATAGAGTACAGTGGAGTATAGTAGAGGTAGAGTACAGTGGAGCACAGTAGAGGTAGAGTACAGTGGAGTACAGTGGAGAACAGTAGAGGTGGAGTACAGTAGAGTACAGTAGAGGTAGATAACAGTACAGTACAGTAGAGGTAGAGTACAGTGGAGTACAGTAGAGGTAGAGTACAGTAGAGCACAGTAGAGGTAGATTACAGTGGAGTACAGCAGAGGTAGAGTACAGTAGAGGTAGAGTAGAGGCAGACTACAGTAGAGTACAGTAGAGGTAGAGTACAGTGGATCACAGTAGAGATAGAGTACAGTAGAGCAGAGTAGAGGTAGAGTACAGTGGATTATAGTCGAGGTAGAGTACAGTGGAGCACTGTAGAGGTGGAGTACAGTGGAGTACAGTAGAGGTAGAGTACAGTGGAGCACAGTAGAGATAGAGTACAGTAGAGCACAGTAGAGGTAGAGTACAGTGGAGCACAGTAGAGGTAGAGTACAGTTGAGGTAGACTACAGTGGAGTACAGTAGAGGTAGAGTACAGTGGAGCACAGTAGAGATAGAGTACAGTAGAGCAGAGTAGAGGTAGAGTACAGTGGAGTACAGTAGAGGTAGAGCACAGTGGAGCACTGTAGAGGTAGAGTACAGTGGAGTACATTAGAGATAGAGTACAGTGGAGCACAGTAGAGGTAGAGTACAGTGGAGCACAGTAGAGGTAGAGTACAGTGGAGCACAGTAGAGGTAGAGTACAGTGGAGTACAGTAGAGGTAGTGTACAGTGGAGCACAGTAGAGGTAGATTAGAGTAGAGTACAGTAGAGGTAGAGTACAGTGGAGTACAGTAGAGGTAGAGTACAGTGGAGTACAGTAGAGGTAGACTACAGTGGAGTAGAGTAGAGATAGAGTACAGTAGAGCAGAGTAGAAGTAGAGTACACTGGAGTACAGTAGAGGTAGAGCACAGTGGAGCACTGTAGAGGTAGAGTACAGTGGAGTACAGTAGAGATAGAGTACAGTGGAGCACAGTAGAGATAGAGTACAGTAGAGCACAGTAGAGGTAGAGTACAGTGGAGCACAGTAGAGGTAGAGTACAGTTGAGTATAGTTGAGGTAGACTACAGTGGAGTACAGTAGAGGTAGAGTACAGTGGAGTACAGTAGAGGTAGAGTAGAGTGGAGCACATTAGAGGTGGAGTAGAGTAGAGTACAGTAGAGGTAGAGTACAGTGGAGTACAGTAGAGGTAGAGTACAGTGGAGTACAGTAGAGATAGAGTACAGTAGAGCAGAGTAGAAGTAGAGTACACTGGAGTACAGTAGAGGTAGAGCACAGTGGAGCACTGTAGAGGTAGAGTACAGTGGAGTAGAGTAGAGATAGAGTACAGTGGAGCACAGTAGAGATAGAGTACAGTAGAGCACAGTAGAGGTAGAGTACAGTGGAGCACAGTAGAGGTAGAGTACAGTTGAGTATAGTTGAGGTAGACTACAGTGGAGTACAGTAGAGGTAGAGTACAGTGGAGTACAGTAGAGGTAGAGTAGAGTGGAGCACTTTAGAGGTGGAGTAGAGTAGAGTACAGTAGAGGTAGAGTACAGTGGAGTACAGTAGAGGTAGAGTACAGTGGAGTACAGTAGAGATAGAGTACAGTAGAGCAGAGTAGAAGTAGAGTACACTGGAGTACAGTAGAGGTAGAGCACAGTGGAGCACTGTAGAGGTAGAGTACAGTGGAGTACAGTAGAGATAGAGTACAGTGGAGCACAGTAGAGATAGAGTACAGTAGAGCACAGTAGAGGTAGAGTACAGTGGAGTACAGTAGAGGTAGAGTACAGTGGAGCACAGTAGAGATAGAGTACAGTAGAGCAGAGTAGAGGTAAAGTACAGTGGAGTACAGTAGAGGTAGAGTAGAGTAGAGCACATTAGAGGTGGAGTAGAGTAGAGTACAGTAGAGGTAGAGTACAGTGGAGTACAGTAGATGTAGAGTAGAGTGGAGCACATTAGAGGTGGAGTAGAGTAGAGTACAGTAGAGGTAGAGTACAGTGGAGTACAGTAGAGGTAGAGTACAGTGGAGTACAGTAGAGAAGAGTACAGTAGAGCACAGTAGAGGTAGAGTACAGTGGAGCACAGTAGAGATAGAGTACAGTGGAGTACAGTAGAGGAAGAGTACAGTGGAGTACAGTGGAGCACAGTAGAGGTGGAGTACAGTAGAGTACAGTAGAGGTAGAGTACAGTGGAGTAAAATAGAGATAGAGTACAGTGGAGTAGAGTAGAGATAGAGTACAGTGGAGCACAGCAGAGGTAGAGTACAGTGGATCACAGTAGAGATAGAGTACAGTGGAGTACAGTGGTGCACAGTAGAGGTAGAGTACAGTGGAGAACAGTAGAGATAGAGTACAGTGGAGTACAGTGGAGGTAGAGTACAGTGGAGCACAGTAGAGACAGAGTACAGTGGAGTACAGTGGAGGTAGAGTACAGTGGAGCACAGTAGAGGTAGAGTACAGTGGAGTACAGTGGAGCACAGTAGAGGTGGAGTACAGTAGAGTACAGTAGACTTAGAGAACAGTACAGTACAGTAGAGGTAGAGTACAGTGGAGTACAGTAGAGATAGAGTACAGTGGAGCACAGTAGATGTAGAGTACAGTGGAGCACAGTAGAGCTGGAGTACAGTGGAGTACAGTGGAGCACAGTAGAGGTGGAGTACAGTAAGAGTAGAGGTAGAGTACAGTGGAGTACAGTAGAGATAGAGTAGAGTGGAGTAGAGTAGAGATAGAGTACAGTGGATTAGAGTAGAGATAGAGTACAGTGGAGTATAGTTGAGGTAGAGTACAGTGGAGCACAGTGGAGGTAGAGTAGAGTGGAGTAGAGTAGAGATAGAGTACAGTGGATTAGAGTAGAGATAGAGTACAGTGGAGTATAGTTGAGGTAGAGTACAGTGGAGCACAGTGGAGGTAGAGTAGAGTGGAGTATAGTTTAGGTAGACTACAGTGGAGTACAGTAGAGGTAGAGTACAGTGGAGCACAGTAGAGTAGAGTACAGTAGAGCACAGTAGAGGTAGAGTATAGTGGAGCACAGTAGAGATAGAGTACAGTGGAGTACAGTAGAGAAGAGTACAGTAGAGCACAGTAGAGGTAGAGTACAGTGGAGCACAGTAGAGATAGAGTACAGTGGAGTACAGTAGAGGAAGAGTACAGTGGAGTACAGTGGAGCACAGTAGAGGTGGAGTACAGTAGAGTACAGTAGAGGTAGAGTACAGTGGAGTAAAATAGAGATAGAGTACAGTGGAGTAGAGTAGAGATAGAGTACAGTGGAGCACAGCAGAGGTAGAGTACAGTGGATCACAGTAGAGATAGAGTACAGTGGAGTACAGTGGTGCACAGTAGAGGTAGAGTACAGTGGAGAACAGTAGAGATAGAGTACAGTGGAGTACAGTGGAGGTAGAGTACAGTGGAGCACAGTAGAGACAGAGTACAGTGGAGTACAGTAGAGGTAGAGTACAGTGGAGCACAGTAGAGGTAGAGTACAGTGGAGTACAGTGGAGCACAGTAGAGGTGGAGTACAGTAGAGTACAGTAGACTTAGAGAACAGTACAGTACAGTAGAGGTAGAGTACAGTGGAGTACAGTAGAGATAGAGTACAGTGGAGCACAGTAGATGTAGAGTACAGTGGAGCACAGTAGAGCTGGAGTACAGTGGAGTACAGTGGAGCACAGTAGAGGTGGAGTACAGTAAGAGTAGAGGTAGAGTACAGTGGAGTACAGTAGAGATAGAGTAGAGTGGAGTAGAGTAGAGATAGAGTACAGTGGATTAGAGTAGAGATAGAGTACAGTGGAGTATAGTTGAGGTAGAGTACAGTGGAGCACAGTGGAGGTAGAGTAGAGTGGAGTAGAGTAGAGATAGAGTACAGTGGATTAGAGTAGAGATAGAGTACAGTGGAGTATAGTTGAGGTAGAGTACAGTGGAGCACAGTGGAGGTAGAGTAGAGTGGAGTATAGTTTAGGTAGACTACAGTGGAGTACAGTAGAGGTAGAGTACAGTGGAGCACAGTAGAGTAGAGTACAGTAGAGCACAGTAGAGGTAGAGTATAGTGGAGCACAGTAGAGATAGAGTACAGTGGAGTACAGTAGAGGAAGAGTACAGTGGAGTACAGTGGAGCACAGTAGAGGTGGAGTACAGCAGAGTAGAGTAGAGATAGAGTACAGTGGAGCACAGCAGAGGTAGAGTACAGTGGATCACAGTAGAGATAGAGTACAGTGGAGTACAGTGGATCACAGTAGAGGTAGAATACAGTGGAGAACAGTAGAGATAGAGTACAGTGGAGTACAGTTGAGGTAGAGTACAGTGGAGCACAGTAGAGATAGAGTACAGTGGAGTATAGTAGAGGTAGAGTACAGTGGAGCACAGTAGAGGTAGAGTACAGTGGAGTACAGTGGAGAACAGTAGAGGTGGAGTACAGTAGAGTACAGTAGACTTAGAGAACAGTACAGTACAGTAGAGGTAGAGTACAGTGGAGTACAGTAGAGATAGAGTACAGTGGAGCACAGTAGATGTAGAGTACAGTGGAGCACAGTAGAGCTGGAGTACAGTGGAGTACAGTGGAGCACAGTAGAGGTGGAGTACAGTAAGAGTAGAGGTAGAGTACAGTGGAGTACAGTAGAGATAGAGTAGAGTGGAGTAGAGTAGAGATAGAGTACAGTGGATTAGAGTAGAGATAGAGTACAGTGGAGTATATTTGAGGTAGAGTACAGTAGAGCACGGTGGAGGTAGAGTAGAGTGGAGTACAGTGGAGCACAGTAGAGGTGGAGTACAGTAGAGTAGAGTAGAGGTAGAGTACAGTGGAGTACAGTAGAGATAGAGTAGAGTGGAGTAGAGTAGAGATAGAGTACAGTGGATTAGAGTAGAGATAGAGTACAGTGGAGTATAGTTGAGGTAGAGTACAGTGGAGCACAGTGGAGGTAGAGTAGAGTGGAGTAGAGTAGAGATAGAGTACAGTGGATTAGAGTAGAGATAGAGTACAGTGGAGTATAGTTGAGGTGGAGTACAGTGGAGCACAGTAGAGGTGGAGTACAGTAAGAGTAGAGGTAGAGTACAGTGGAGTACAGTAGAGATAGAGTAGAGTGGAGTAGAGTAGAGATAGAGTACAGTGGATTAGAGTAGAGATAGAGTACAGTGGAGTATATTTGAGGTAGAGTGCAGTAGAGCACAGTGGAGGTAGAGTAGAGTGGAGTACAGTGGAGCACAGTAGAGGTGGAGTACAGTAGAGTAGAGTAGAGGTAGAGTACAGTGGAGTACAGTAGAGATAGAGTAGAGTGGAGTAGAGTAGAGATAGAGTACAGTGGATTAGAGTAGAGATAGAGTACAGTGGAGTATAGTTGAGGTAGAGTACAGTGGAGCACAGTGGAGGTAGAGTAGAGTGGAGTACAGTAGAGATAGAGTACAGTGGATTAAAGTAGAGATAGAGTACAGTGGAGTATAGTTGAGGTAGAGTACAGTGGAGCACAGTGGAGGTAGAGTAGAGTGGAGTATAGTTTAGGTAGACTACAGTGGAGTACAGTAGAGGTAGAGTACAGTGGAGCACAGTAGAGTAGAGTACAGTAGAGCACAGTAGAGGTAGAGTATAGTGGAGCACAGTAGAGATAGAGTACAGTGGAGTACAGTAGAGGAAGAGTACAGTGGAGTACAGTGGAGCACAGTAGAGGTGGAGTACAGCAGAGTAGAGTAGAGATAGAGTACAGTGGAGCACAGCAGAGGTAGAGTACAGTGGATCACAGTAGAGATAGAGTACAGTGGAGTACAGTGGATCACAGTAGAGGTAGAATACAGTGGAGAACAGTAGAGATAGAGTACAGTGGAGTACAGTTGAGGTAGAGTACAGTGGAGCACAGTAGAGATAGAGTACAGTGGAGTATAGTAGAGGTAGAGTACAGTGGAGCACAGTAGAGGTAGAGTACAGTGGAGTACAGTGGAGAACAGTAGAGGTGGAGTACAGTAGAGTACAGTAGAGGTAGATAACAGTACAGTACAGTAGAGGTAGAGTACAGTGGAGTACAGTAGAGGTAGAGTACAGTAGAGCACAGTAGAGGTAGATTACAGTGGAGTACAGCAGAGGTAGAGTACAGTAGAGGTAGAGTAGAGGCAGACTACAGTAGAGTACAGTAGAGGTAGAGTACAGTGGATCACAGTAGAGATAGAGTACAGTAGAGCAGAGTAGAGGTAGAGTACAGTGGATTATAGTCGAGGTAGAGTACAGTGGAGCACTGTAGAGGTGGAGTACAGTGGAGTACAGTAGAGGTAGAGAACAGTGGAGCACAGTAGAGATAGAGTACAGTAGAGCACAGTAGAGGTAGAGTACAGTGGAGCACAGTAGAGGTAGAGTACAGTTGAGTATAGTTGAGGTAGACTACAGTGGAGTACAGTAGAGGTAGAGTACAGTGGAGCACAGTAGAGATAGAGTACAGTAGAGCAGAGTAGAGGTAGAGTACAGTGGAGTACAGTAGAGGTAGAGCACAGTGGAGCACTGTAGAGGTAGAGTACAGTGGAGTACATTAGAGATAGAGTACAGTGGAGCACAGTAGAGGTAGAGTACAGTGGAGCACAGTAGAGGTAGAGTACAGTGGAGCACAGTAGAGGTAGAGTACAGTGGAGTACAGTAGAGGTAGTGTACAGTGGAGCACAGTAGAGGTAGATTAGAGTAGAGTACAGTAGAGGTAGAGTACAGTGGAGTACAGTAGAGGTAGACTACAGTGGAGTAGAGTAGAGATAGAGTACAGTAGAGCAGAGTAGAAGTAGAGTACACTGGAGTACAGTAGAGGTAGAGCACAGTGGAGCACTGTAGAGGTAGAGTACAGTGGAGTACAGTAGAGATAGAGTACAGTGGAGCACAGTAGAGATAGAGTACAGTAGAGCACAGTAGAGGTAGAGTACAGTGGAGCACAGTAGAGGTAGAGTACAGTTGAGTATAGTTGAGGTAGACTACAGTGGAGTACAGTAGAGGTAGAGTACAGTGGAGTACAGTAGAGGTAGAGTAGAGTGGAGCACATTAGAGGTGGAGTAGAGTAGAGTACAGTAGAGGTAGAGTACAGTGGAGTACAGTAGAGGTAGAGTACAGTGGAGTACAGTAGAGATAGAGTACAGTAGAGCAGAGTAGAAGTAGAGTACACTGGAGTACAGTAGAGGTAGAGCACAGTGGAGCACTGTAGAGGTAGAGTACAGTGGAGTAGAGTAGAGATAGAGTACAGTGGAGCACAGTAGAGATAGAGTACAGTAGAGCACAGTAGAGGTAGAGTACAGTGGAGCACAGTAGAGGTAGAGTACAGTTGAGTATAGTTGAGGTAGACTACAGTGGAGTACAGTAGAGGTAGAGTACAGTGGAGTACAGTAGAGGTAGAGTAGAGTGGAGCACATTAGAGGTGGAGTAGAGTAGAGTACAGTAGAGGTAGAGTACAGTGGAGTACAGTAGAGGTAGAGTACAGTGGAGTACAGTAGAGATAGAGTACAGTAGAGCAGAGTAGAAGTAGAGTACACTGGAGTACAGTAGAGGTAGAGCACAGTGGAGCACTGTAGAGGTAGAGTACAGTTGAGTACAGTAGAGATAGAGTACAGTGGAGCACAGTAGAGATAGAGTACAGTAGAGCACAGTAGAGGTAGAGTACAGTGGAGTACAGTAGAGGTAGAGTACAGTGGAGCACAGTAGAGATAGAGTACAGTAGAGCAGAGTAGAGGTAAAGTACAGTGGAGTACAGTAGAGGTAGAGTAGAGTAGAGCACATTAGAGGTGGAGTAGAGTAGAGTACAGTAGAGGTAGAGTACAGTGGAGTACAGTAGATGTAGAGTAGAGTGGAGCACATTAGAGGTGGAGTAGAGTAGAGTACAGTAGAGGTAGAGTACAGTGGAGTACAGTAGAGGTAGAGTACAGTGGAGTACAGTAGAGAAGAGTACAGTAGAGCACAGTAGAGGTAGAGTACAGTGGAGCACAGTAGAGATAGAGTACAGTGGAGTACAGTAGAGGAAGAGTACAGTGGAGTACAGTGGAGCACAGTAGAGGTGGAGTACAGTAGAGTACAGTAGAGGTAGAGTACAGTGGAGTAAAATAGAGATAGAGTACAGTGGAGTAGAGTAGAGATAGAGTACAGTGGAGCACAGCAGAGGTAGAGTACAGTGGATCACAGTAGAGATAGAGTACAGTGGAGTACAGTGGTGCACAGTAGAGGTAGAGTACAGTGGAGAACAGTAGAGATAGAGTACAGTGGAGTACAGTGGAGGTAGAGTACAGTGGAGCACAGTAGAGACAGAGTACAGTGGAGTACAGTAGAGGTAGAGTACAGTGGAGCACAGTAGAGGTAGAGTACAGTGGAGTACAGTGGAGCACAGTAGAGGTGGAGTACAGTAGAGTACAGTAGACTTAGAGAACAGTACAGTACAGTAGAGGTAGAGTACAGTGGAGTACAGTAGAGATAGAGTACAGTGGAGCACAGTAGATGTAGAGTACAGTGGAGCACAGTAGAGCTGGAGTACAGTGGAGTACAGTGGAGCACAGTAGAGGTGGAGTACAGTAAGAGTAGAGGTAGAGTACAGTGGAGTACAGTAGAGATAGAGTAGAGTGGAGTAGAGTAGAGATAGAGTACAGTGGATTAGAGTAGAGATAGAGTACAGTGGAGTATAGTTGAGGTAGAGTACAGTGGAGCACAGTGGAGGTAGAGTAGAGTGGAGTAGAGTAGAGATAGAGTACAGTGGATTAGAGTAGAGATAGAGTACAGTGGAGTATAGTTGAGGTAGAGTACAGTGGAGCACAGTGGAGGTAGAGTAGAGTGGAGTATAGTTTAGGTAGACTACAGTGGAGTACAGTAGAGGTAGAGTACAGTGGAGCACAGTAGAGTAGAGTACAGTAGAGCACAGTAGAGGTAGAGTATAGTGGAGCACAGTAGAGATAGAGTACAGTGGAGTACAGTAGAGGAAGAGTACAGTGGAGTACAGTGGAGCACAGTAGAGGTGGAGTACAGCAGAGTAGAGTAGAGATAGAGTACAGTGGAGCACAGCAGAGGTAGAGTACAGTGGATCACAGTAGAGATAGAGTACAGTGGAGTACAGTGGATCACAGTAGAGGTAGAATACAGTGGAGAACAGTAGAGATAGAGTACAGTGGAGTACAGTTGAGGTAGAGTACAGTGGAGCACAGTAGAGATAGAGTACAGTGGAGTATAGTAGAGGTAGAGTACAGTGGAGCACAGTAGAGGTAGAGTACAGTGGAGTACAGTGGAGAACAGTAGAGGTGGAGTACAGTAGAGTACAGTAGAGGTAGATAACAGTACAGTACAGTAGAGGTAGAGTACAGTGGAGTACAGTAGAGGTAGAGTACAGTAGAGCACAGTAGAGGTAGATTACAGTGGAGTACAGCAGAGGTAGAGTACAGTAGAGGTAGAGTAGAGGCAGACTACAGTGGAGTACAGTAGAGGTAGAGTACAGTGGATCACAGTAGAGATAGAGTACAGTAGAGCAGAGTAGAGGTAGAGTACAGTGGATTATAGTCGAGGTAGAGTACAGTGGAGCACTGTAGAGGTGGAGTACAGTGGAGTACAGTAGAGGTAGAGTACAGTGGAGCACAGTAGAGATAGAGTACAGTAGAGCAAAGTAGAGGTAGAGTACAGTGGAGCACAGTAGAGGTAGAGTACAGTGGAGTACAGTAGAGATAGAGTACACTAGAGCAGAGTAGAAGTAGAGTACACTGGAGTACAGTAGAGGTAGAGTACAGTGGAGCACTGTAGAGGTGGAGTACAGTGGAGTACAGTAGAGGTAGAGTACAGTGGAGCAGAGTAGAGATAGAGTACAGTAGAGCACAGTAGAGGTAGAGTACAGTGGAGCATAGTAGAGGAAGAGTACAGTGTAGTACAGTAGAGATAGAGTACAGTGGAGTACAGTAGAGATAGAGTACAGTCGAACACAGTAGAGATAAGTGCAGGGGAGTATAGTAGAGGTAGAGTACAGTGGAGCACAGTAGAGGTAGAGTACAGCTGAGCACAGTAGAGGTAGAGTAGAGTGGAGCACAGTAGAGGTAGAGTACAGTGGACTACAGTAGAGGTAGTGTACAGTGGAGCACAGTAGTGGTAGAGTACAGTGGAGCACAGTAGAGGTAGAGTACAGTGGAGTATAATAGAGGTAGAGTACAGTAGAGCACAGTAGAGATAGAGTACAGTAGAGCAGAGTAGAGGTAGAGTACATTGGAATACAGTAGAGGTAGAGTACAGTGGAGCACTGTAGAGGTGGAGTACAGTGGAGTACAGTAGAGGTAGAGTAGAGTGGAGCACAGTAGAGATAGAGTACAGTAGAGCACAGTAGAGGTAGAGTACAGTGGAGCACATTAGAGCTAGAGTACAGTGGAGTACAGTGGAGCACAGTAGAGGTGGAGTACAGTAGAGTACAGTAGAGGTAGAGAACAGTGGAGTATAGTAGAGGTAGAGTACAGTGGAGTAGAGTAGAGGTAGAGTACAGTGGAGCACAGTAGATGTAGAGTACAGTGGAGCACAGTAGAGGTAGAATACAGGGGAGTATAGTTGAGGTAGACTACAGTGGAGTACAGTAGAGGTAGAGTACAGTGGAGTACAGTAGAGATAGAGTACAGTAGAGCAGAGTAGAAGTAGAGTACACTGGAGTACAGTAGAGGTAGAGCACAGTGGAGCACTGTAGAGGTAGAGTACAGTGGAGTACAGTAGAGATAGAGTACAGTGGAGCACAGTAGAGATAGAGTACAGTAGAGCACAGTAGAGGTAGAGTACAGTGGAGTACAGTAGAGGTAGAGTACAGTGGAGCACAGTAGAGATAGAGTACAGTAGAGCAGAGTAGAGGTAAAGTACAGTGGAGTACAGTAGAGGTAGAGTAGAGTAGAGCACATTAGAGGTGGAGTAGAGTAGAGTACAGTAGAGGTAGAGTACAGTGGAGTACAGTAGATGTAGAGTAGAGTGGAGCACATTAGAGGTGGAGTAGAGTAGAGTACAGTAGAGGTAGAGTACAGTGGAGTACAGTAGAGGTAGAGTACAGTGGAGTACAGTAGAGAAGAGTACAGTAGAGCACAGTAGAGGTAGAGTACAGTGGAGCACAGTAGAGATAGAGTACAGTGGAGTACAGTAGAGGAAGAGTACAGTGGAGTACAGTGGAGCACAGTAGAGGTGGAGTACAGTAGAGTACAGTAGAGGTAGAGTACAGTGGAGTAAAATAGAGATAGAGTACAGTGGAGTAGAGTAGAGATAGAGTACAGTGGAGCACAGCAGAGGTAGAGTACAGTGGATCACAGTAGAGATAGAGTACAGTGGAGTACAGTGGTGCACAGTAGAGGTAGAGTACAGTGGAGAACAGTAGAGATAGAGTACAGTGGAGTACAGTGGAGGTAGAGTACAGTGGAGCACAGTGGAGAGAGAGTACAGTGGAGTACAGTAGAGGTAGAGTACAGTGGAGCACAGTAGAGGTAGAGTACAGTGGAGTACAGTGGAGCACAGTAGAGGTGGAGTACAGTAGAGTACAGTAGACTTAGAGAACAGTACAGTACAGTAGAGGTAGAGTACAGTGGAGTACAGTAGAGATAGAGTACAGTGGAGCACAGTAGATGTAGAGTACAGTGGAGCACAGTAGAGCTGGAGTACAGTGGAGTACAGTGGAGCACAGTAGAGGTGGAGTACAGTGGAGTACAGTAGAGATAGAGTAGAGTGGAGTAGAGTAGAGATAGAGTACAGTGGATTAGAGTAGAGATAGAGTACAGTGGAGTATAGTTGAGGTAGAGTACAGTGGAGCACAGTGGAGGTAGAGTAGAGTGGAGTAGAGTAGAGATAGAGTACAGTGGATTAGAGTAGAGATAGAGTACAGTGGAGTATAGTTGAGGTAGAGTACAGTGGAGCACAGTGGAGGTAGAGTAGAGTGGAGTATAGTTTAGGTAGACTACAGTGGAGTACAGTAGAGGTAGAGTACAGTGGAGCACAGTAGAGTAGAGTACAGTAGAGCACAGTAGAGGTAGAGTATAGTGGAGCACAGTAGAGATAGAGTACAGTGGAGTACAGTAGAGGAAGAGTACAGTGGAGTACAGTGGAGCACAGTAGAGGTGGAGTACAGCAGAGTAGAGTAGAGATAGAGTACAGTGGAGCACAGCAGAGGTAGAGTACAGTGGATCACAGTAGAGATAGAGTACAGTGGAGTACAGTGGATCACAGTAGAGGTAGAATACAGTGGAGAACAGTAGAGATAGAGTACAGTGGAGTACAGTTGAGGTAGAGTACAGTGGAGCACAGTAGAGATAGAGTACAGTGGAGTATAGTAGAGGTAGAGTACAGTGGAGCACAGTAGAGGTAGAGTACAGTGGAGTACAGTGGAGAACAGTAGAGGTGGAGTACAGTAGAGTACAGTAGAGGTAGATAACAGTACAGTACAGTAGAGGTAGAGTACAGTGGAGTACAGTAGAGGTAGAGTACAGTAGAGCACAGTAGAGGTAGATTACAGTGGATTACAGTTTTGATGATCAGCTGACCTTCACTGACCACATTACAAAGACAACTCGATCATGCAGGTTTGCTATGCACAACATCAGGAAGATCAGACCTTTCCTAACTGAGCATGCAACACAACTTCTCGTCCAGGCCCTGGTCATTTCTAGGCTTGATTACTGCAATGCTCTTCTGGCTGGACTTCCATCATGTGCAACTAAACCTCTACAAATGATCCAGAATGCTGCTGCTCGTCTCGTCTTCAACGAGCCCAAAAGGGCCCACGTCACTCCTCTGTTCATCTCTCTGCACTGGCTACCACTCTCTGCTCGCATCAAGTTCAAGGCTTTGACGCTTGCTTACAGATTGACCACAGGTTCAGCCCCCTCCTACTTCCACTCACTACTACAAGTGTACATCCCTACCAGAAGCCTACGATCGGTCAATGAGCGACGGCTCGTGGTACCATCACAGCGGGGCACAAAATCACTCTCCAGGACATTCTCATTCACAGTTCCATGCTGGTGGAATGATCTCCCCACCGTCATCCGGAATGCAGAATCCCTGACAACATTCAAAAGGCAACTGAAAACTCATCTCTTCCGGGAGCACTTAACATAAAAAAAAAAAAAAAAAAAAAAAAAAATCCTTTCCTTTAAATCCTCGCTTGCCTGGCTTATGCTACTCCGAGCAATGTCTGAACTTTGTATTTTGAACACTTCTTGCGTTGTTTTTGCCTCTTCACGATGACTCGCTTGGTTTAGTCCTCAATTGTAAGTCGCTTTGGATAAAAGCGTCTGCTAAATGACTAAATGTAAATGTAAATGTAAATGAGTACAGCAGAGGTAGAGTACAGTAGAGGTAGAGTAGAGGCAGACTACAGTGGAGTACAGTAGAGGTAGAGTACAGTGGATCACAGTAGAGATAGAGTACAGTAGAGCAGAGTAGAGGTAGAGTACAGTGGATTATAGTCGAGGTAGAGTACAGTGGAGCACTGTAGAGGTGGAGTACAGTGGAGTACAGTAGAGGTAGAGTACAGTGGAGCACAGTAGAGATAGAGTACAGTAGAGCAGAGTAGAAGTAGAGTACACTGGAGTACAGTAGAGGTAGAGTACAGTGGAGCACTGTAGAGGTGGAGTACAGTGGAGTACAGTAGAGGTAGAGTACAGTGGAGCAGAGTAGAGATAGAGTACAGTAGAGCACAGTAGAGGTAGAGTACAGTGGAGCATAGTAGAGGAAGAGTACAGTGTAGTACAGTAGAGATAGAGTACAGTGGAGTACAGTAGAGATAGAGTACAGTCGAACACAGTAGAGATAAGTGCAGTGGAGTATAGTAGAGGTAGAGTACAGTGGAGCACAGTAGAGGTAGAGTACAGCTGAGCACAGTAGAGGTAGAGTAGAGTGGAGCACAGTAGAGGTAGAGTACAGTGGACTACAGTAGAGGTAGTGTACAGTGGAGCACAGTAGTGGTAGAGTACAGTGGAGCACAGTAGAGGTAGAGTACAGTGGAGTATAATAGAGGTAGAGTACAGTAGAGCACAGTAGAGATAGAGTACAGTAGAGCAGAGTAGAGGTAGAGTACATTGGAATACAGTAGAGGTAGAGTACAGTGGAGCACTGTAGAGGTGGAGTACAGTGGAGTACAGTAGAGGTAGAGTAGAGTGGAGCACAGTAGAGATAGAGTACAGTAGAGCACAGTAGAGGTAGAGTACAGTGGAGCACATTAGAGCTAGAGTACAGTGGCGTACAGTGGAGCACAGTAGAGGTGGAGTACAGTAGAGTACAGTAGAGGTAGAGAACAGTGGAGTATAGTAGAGGTAGAGTACAGTGGAGTAGAGTAGAGGTAGAGTACAGTGGAGCACAGTAGATGTAGAGTACAGTGGAGCACAGTAGAGGTAGAGTACAGGGGAGTATAGTTGAGGTAGACTACAGTGGAGTACAGTAGAGATAGAGTACAGTGGAGTACATTAGAGATAGAGTAGAGTAGAGCAGAGTAGAGGTAGAGTACAGCGGAGTACAGTAGAGGTAGAGCAGAGTGGAGCACTGTAGAGGTAGAGTACAGTGGAGTACAGTAGAGATAGAGTACAGTGGAGCACAGTAGAGGTAGAGAACAGTACAGTACAGTAGAGGTAGAGTACAATGGAGTACAGTAGAGGTAGAGTACAGTAGAGCACAGTAGAGGTAGAATACAGTGGAGTACAGTAGAGGTAGAGTACAGTGGAGTACAGTAGAGGTAGAGTACAGTGGATTACAGTAGGGGCAGAGTACAGTGGAGCACAGTAGATGTAGAGTACAGTGGAGTACAGTAGAGGTAGAGTACAGTGGAGCACAGTAGAGCTGGAGTACAGTGGAGTACAGTGGAGCACAGTAGAGGTGGAGTACAGTAGAGTAGAGTAGAGGTAGAGTACAGTGGAGTACAGTAGAGATAGAGTAGAGTGGAGTAGAGTAGAGATAGAGTACAGTGGATTAGAGTAGAGATAGAGTACAGTGGAGTAAAGTTGAGGTAGAGTACAGTGGAGCACAGTGGAGGTAGAGTACAGTGGAGTATAGTTTAGGTAGACTACAGTGGAGTACAGTAGAGGTAGAGTACAGTGGAGCACAGTAGAGATAGAGTACAGTAGAGCAGAGTAGAGGTAGAGTACAGTGGAGTAGAGTAGAGGTAGAGCACAGTGGAGCACTGTAGAGGTAGAGTACAGTGGAGTGCAGTAGAGATAGAGTACAGTGGAGCACAGTAGAGGTAGAGTACAGTGGAGCACAGTAGAGGTAGAGTAGAGTGGAGCACAGTAGAGGTAGAGTACAGTGGACTACAATAGAGGTATTGTACAGTGGAGCACAGTAGAGGTAGAGTACAGTAGAGCACAGTAGAGGTAGAGTACAGTGAAGTATAGTAGAGGTAGAGTACAGTGGAGTAGAGTAGAGGTAGAGTACAGTGGAGCACAGTAGATGTAGAGTACAGTGGAGCACAGTAGAGGTAGAGTACAGGGGAGTATAGTTGAGGTAGACTACAGTGGAGTACAGTAGAGATAGAGTGCAGTGGAGTACATTAGAGATAGAGTAGAGTATAGCAGAGTAGAGGTAGAGTACAGCGGAGTACAGTAGAGGTAGAGCAGAGTGGAGCACTGTAGAGGTAGAGTACAGTGGAGTACAGTAGAGATAGAGTACAGTGGAGCACAGTAGAGGTAGAGTACAGTGGAGCACAGTAGAGATAGAGTACAGTAGAGTAGAGTAGAGGTAGAGTACAGTGGAGTACAGTAGAGGTAGAGTACAGTAGAACACTGTAGAGATAAGTGCAGTGGAGTATAGTAGAGGTAGAGTACAGTGGAGTACAGTAGAGGTAGAGTACAGTGGAGTACAGTAGAGGTAGAGTAGAGTGGAGCACATTAGAGGTGGAGTAGAGAAGAGTACAGTAGAGGTAGAGTACAGTGGAGTACATTAGAGGTAGAGTACAGTGGAGCACAGTAGAGGTAGAGTAGAGTGGAGTACAGTAGAGGTAGAGTACAGTGGAGAACAGTAGAGGTAGAGTACAGTGGAGTAGAGTAGAGATAGAGTACAGTGGAGCACAGCAGAGATAGAGTACAGTGGATTAGAGTAGAGATAGAGTACAGTGGAGTATAGTTGAGATAGAGTACAGTGGAGCACAGTGGAGGTAGAGTACAGTGGAGTATAGTTTAGGTAGACTACAGTGGAGTACAGTAGAGGTAGAGTACAGTGGAGCACAGTAGAGATAGAGTACAGTAGAGCAGAGTAGAGGTAGAGTACAGTGGAGTAGAATAGAGGTAGAGCACAGTGGAGCACTGTAGAGGTAGAGTACAGTGGAGTGCAGTAGAGATAGAGTACAGTGGAGCACAGTAGAGGTAGAGTACAGTGGACTACAATAGAGGTATTGTACAATGGAGCACAGTAGAGGTAGAGTACAGTAGAGCACAGTAGAGGTAGAGTACAGTGGAGTATAGTAGAGGTAGAGTACAGTGAAGTAGAGTAGAGGTAGAGTACAGTGGAGCACAGTAGATGTAGAGTACAGTGGAGCACAGTAGAGGTAGAGTACAGGGGAGTATAGTTGAGGTAGACTACAGTGGAGTACAGTAGAGATAGAGTACAGTGGAGTACATTATAGATAGAGTAGAGTAGAGCAGAGTAGAGGTAGAGTACAGCGGAGTACAGTAGAGGTAGAGCAGAGTGGAGCACTGTAGAGGTAGAGTACAGTGGAGTACAGTAGAGATAGAGTACAGTGGAGCACAGTAGAGGTAGAGTACAGTGGAGCACAGTAGAGATAGAGTACAGTAGAGCAGAGTAGAGGTAGAGTACAGTGGAGTACAGTAGAGGTAGAGTACAGTAGAACACTGTAGAGATAAGTGCAGTGGAGTATAGTAGAGGTAGAGTACAGTGGAGTACAGTAGAGGTAAAGTACAGTGGAGTACAGTAGAGGTAGAGTAGAGTGGAGCACATTAGAGGTGGAATAGAGAAGAGTACAGTAGAGGTAGAGTACAGTGGAGTACATTAGAGGTAGAGTACAGTGGAGCACAGTAGAGGTAGAGTAGAGTGGAGTACAGTAGAGGTAGAGTACAGTGGAGAACAGTAGAGGTAGAGTACAGTGGAGTAGAGTAGAGATAGAGTACAGTGGAGCACAGCAGAGGTAGAGTACAGTGGATCACAGTAGAGATAGAGTACAGTGGAGTACAGTAGAGATAGAGTACAGTAGAGCAGAGTAGAGGTAGAGTACAGTGGAGCACAGTAGAGGAATAGTACAGTGGAGCACAGTAGAGATAGATTACAGTGGAGTACAGTAGAGATAGAGTACAGTGGAGTACAGTAGAGGTAGAGCACAGTAGAGCAGAGTAGAGGTAGAGTACAGTGGAGTACAGTAGAGGTAGAGCACAGTGGAGCACTGTGGAGGTAGAGTACAGTGGAGTACAGTAGAGATAAAGTACAGTGGAGCAGAGTAGAGGTAGAGTACAGTGGAGCACAGTAGAGGTAGAGTACAGTGGAGCACAGTAGAGGTCGAGTACAGTGGAGTACAGTAGAGGTAGTGTACAGTGGAGCAGAGTAGAGGTAGAGTACAGTGGAGCACAGTAGAGGTAGAGTACAGTGGGGTACAGTAGAAATAGAGTACAGTGGAGCACAGTAGAGAAGAGTACAGTAGAGCACAGTAAAGGTGGAGTACAGTGGAGCACAGTAGAGATAGAGTACAGTGGAGTACAGTAGAGGAAGAGTACAGTGGAGTACAGTGGAGCACAGTAGAGGTGGAGTACAGTAGAGTACAGTAGAGGTAGAGTACAGTGGAGTAAAATAGAGATAGAGTACAGTGGAGTAGAGTAGAGATAGAGTACAGTGGAGCACAGCAGAGGTAGAGTACAGTGGTGCACAGTAGAGGTAGAGTACAGTGGAGAACAGTAGAGATAGAGTACAGTGGAGTACAGTGGAGGTAGAGTACAGTGGAGCACAGTAGAGATAGAGTACAGTGGAGTACAGTAGAGGTAGAGTACAGTGGAGCACAGTAGAGGTAGAGTACAGTGGAGTACAGTGGAGCACAGTAGAGGTGGAGTACAGTAGAGTACAGTAGACTTAGAGAACAGTACAGTACAGTAGAGGTAGAGTACAGTGGAGTACAGTAGAGATAGAGTACAGTGGAGTAAAATAGAGATTGAGTACAGTGGAGTAGAGTAGAGATAGAGTACAGTGGAGCACAGCAGAGGTAGAGTACAGTGGATCACAGTAGAGATAGAGTACAGTGGAGTACAGTGGTGCACAGTAGAGGTAGAGGACAGTGGAGAACAGTAGAGATAGAGTACAGTGGAGTACAGTGGAGGTAGAGTACAGTGGAGCACAGTAGAGATAGAGTACAGTGGAGTACAGTAGAGGTAGAGTACAGTGGAGCACAGTAGAGGTAGAGTACAGTGGAGTACAGTGGAGCACAGTAGAGGTGGAGTACAGTAGAGTACAGTAGACTTAGAGAACAGTACAGTACAGTAGAGGTAGAGTACAGTGGAGTACAGTAGAGATAGAGTACAGTGGAGCACAGTAGATGTAGAGTACAGTGGAGCACAGTAGAGCTGGAGTACAGTGGAGTACAGTGGAGCACAGTAGAGGTGGAGTACAGTAAGAGTAGAGGTAGAGTACAGTGGAGTACAGTAGAGATAGAGTAGAGTGGAGTAGAGTAGAGATAGAGTACAGTGGATTAGAGTAGAGATAGAGTACAGTGGAGTATATTTGAGGTAGAGTACAGTAGAGCACAGTGGAGGTAGAGTAGAGTGGAGTACAGTGGAGCACAGTAGAGGTGGAGTACAGTAGAGTAGAGTAGAGGTAGAGTACAGTGGAGTACAGTAGAGATAGAGTAGAGTGGAGTAGAGTAGAGATAGAGTACAGTGGATTAGAGTAGAGATAGAGTACAGTGGAGTATAGTTGAGGTAGAGTACAGTGGAGCACAGTGGAGGTAGAGTAGAGTGGAGTAGAGTAGAGATAGAGTACAGTGGATTAGAGTAGAGATAGAGTACAGTGGAGTATAGTTGAGGTGGAGTACAGTGGAGCACAGTAGAGGTGGAGTACAGTAAGAGTAGAGGTAGAGTACAGTGGAGTACAGTAGAGATAGAGTAGAGTGGAGTAGAGTAGAGATAGAGTACAGTGGATTAGAGTAGAGATAGAGTACAGTGGAGTATATTTGAGGTAGAGTACAGTAGAGCACAGTGGAGGTAGAGTAGAGTGGAGTACAGTGGAGCACAGTAGAGGTGGAGTACAGTAGAGTAGAGTAGAGGTAGAGTACAGTGGAGTACAGTAGAGATAGAGTAGAGTGGAGTAGAGTAGAGATAGAGTACAGTGGATTAGAGTAGAGATAGAGTAAAGTGGAGTATAGTTGAGGTAGAGTACAGTGGAGCACAGTGGAGGTAGAGTAGAGTGGAGTAGAGTAGAGATAGAGTACAGTGGATTAGAGTAGAGATAGAGTATAGTGGAGTATAGTTTAGGTAGACTACAGTGGAGTACAGTAGAGGTAGAGTACAGTGGAGCACAGTAGAGTAGAGTACAGTAGAGCACAGTAGAGGTAGAGTATAGTGTAGCACATTAGAGATAGAGTACAGTGGAGTACAGTAGAGGAAGAGTACAGTGGAGTACAGTGGAGCACAGTAGAGGTGGAGTACAGCAGAGTAGAGTAGAGATAGAGTACAGTGGAGCACAGCAGAGGTAGAGTACAGTGGATCACAGTAGAGATAGAGTACAGTGGAGTACAGTGGATCACAGTAGAGGTAGAATACAGTGGAGAACAGTAGAGATAGAGTACAGTGGAGTACAGTTGCGGTAGAGTACAGTGGAGCACAGTAGAGATAGAGTACAGTGGAGTATAGTAGAGGTAGAGTACAGTGGAGCACAGTAGAGGTAGAGTACAGTGGAGTACAGTGGAGAACAGTAGAGGTGGAGTACAGTAGAGTACAGTAGAGGTAGATAACAGTACAGTACAGTAGAGGTAGAGTACAGTGGAGTACAGTAGAGGTAGAGTACAGTAGAGCACAGTAGAGGTAGATTACAGTGGAGTACAGCAGAGGTAGAGTACAGTAGAGGTAGAGTAGAGGCAGACTACAGTAGAGTACAGTAGAGGTAGAGTACAGTGGATCACAGTAGAGATAGAGTACAGTAGAGCAGAGTAGAGGTAGAGTACAGTGGATTATAGTCGAGGTAGATTACAGTGGAGCACTGTAGAGGTGGAGTACAGTGGAGTACAGTAGAGGTAGAGTACAGTGGAGCACAGTAGAGATAGAGTACAGTAGAGCACAGTAGAGGTAGAGTACAGTGGAGCACAGTAGAGGTAGAGTACAGTTGAGTATAGTTGAGGTAGACTACAGTGGAGTACAGTAGAGGTAGAGTACAGTGGAGCACAGTAGAGATAGAGTACAGTAGAGCAGAGTAGAGGTAGAGCACAGTGGAGTACAGTAGAGGTAGAGCACAGTGGAGTGCAGTAGAGATAGAGTACAGTGGAGCACAGTAGAGGTAGAGTACAGTGGAGCACAGTAGAGGTAGAGTAGAGTGGAGCACAGTAGAGGTAGAGTACAGTGGACTACAATAGAGGTATTGTACAGTGGAGCACAGTAGAGGTAGAGTACAGTAGAGCACAGTAGAGGTAGAGTACAGTGGAGTATAGTAGAGGTAGAGTACAGTGGAGTAGAGTAGAGGTAGAGTACAGTGGAGCACAGTAGATGTAGAGTACAGTGGAGCACAGTAGAGGTAGAGTACAGGGGAGTATAGTTGAGGTAGACTACAGTGGAGTACAGTAGAGATAGAGTACAGTGGAGTACATTAGAGATAGAGTAGAGTATAGCAGAGTAGAGGTAGAGTACAGCGGAGTACAGTAGAGGTAGAGCAGAGTGGAGCACTGTAGAGGTAGAGTACAGTGGAGTACAGTAGAGATAGAGTACAGTGGAGCACAGTAGAGGTAGAGTACAGTGGAGCACAGTAGAGATAGAGTACAGTAGAGTAGAGTAGAGGTAGAGTACAGTGGAGTACAGTAGAGGTAGAGTACAGTAGAACACTGTAGAGATAAGTGCAGTGGAGTATAGTAGAGGTAGAGTACAGTGGAGTACAGTAGAGGTAGAGTACAGTGGAGTACAGTAGAGGTAGAGTAGAGTGGAGCACATTAGAGGTGGAGTAGAGAAGAGTACAGTAGAGGTAGAGTACAGTGGAGTACATTAGAGGTAGAGTACAGTGGAGCACAGTAGAGGTAGAGTAGAGTGGAGTACAGTAGAGGTAGAGTACAGTGGAGAACAGTAGAGGTAGAGTACAGTGGAGTAGAGTAGAGATAGAGTACAGTGGAGCACAGCAGAGATAGAGTACAGTGGATTAGAGTAGAGATAGAGTACAGTGGAGTATAGTTGAGATAGAGTACAGTGGAGCACAGTGGAGGTAGAGTACAGTGGAGTATAGTTTAGGTAGACTACAGTGGAGTACAGTAGAGGTAGAGTACAGTGGAGCACAGTAGAGATAGAGTACAGTAGAGCAGAGTAGAGGTAGAGTACAGTGGAGTAGAATAGAGGTAGAGCACAGTGGAGCACTGTAGAGGTAGAGTACAGTGGAGTGCAGTAGAGATAGAGTACAGTGGAGCACAGTAGAGGTAGAGTACAGTGGACTACAATAGAGGTATTGTACAGTGGAGCACAGTAGAGGTAGAGTACAGTAGAGCACAGTAGAGGTAGAGTACAGTGGAGTATAGTAGAGGTAGAGTACAGTGAAGTAGAGTAGAGGTAGAGTACAGTGGAGCACAGTAGATGTAGAGTACAGTGGAGCACAGTAGAGGTAGAGTACAGGGGAGTATAGTTGAGGTAGACTACAGTGGAGTACAGTAGAGATAGAGTACAGTGGAGTACATTATAGATAGAGTAGAGTAGAGCAGAGTAGAGGTAGAGTACAGCGGAGTACAGTAGAGGTAGAGCAGAGTGGAGCACTGTAGAGGTAGAGTACAGTGGAGTACAGTAGAGATAGAGTACAGTGGAGCACAGTAGAGGTAGAGTACAGTGGAGCACAGTAGAGATAGAGTACAGTAGAGCAGAGTAGAGGTAGAGTACAGTGGAGTACAGTAGAGGTAGAGTACAGTAGAACACTGTAGAGATAAGTGCAGTGGAGTATAGTAGAGGTAGAGTACAGTGGAGTACAGTAGAGGTAGAGTACAGTGGAGTACAGTAGAGGTAGAGTAGAGTGGAGCACATTAGAGGTGGAGTAGAGAAGAGTACAGTAGAGGTAGAGTACAGTGGAGTACATTAGAGGTAGAGTACAGTGGAGCACAGTAGAGGTAGAGTAGAGTGGAGTACAGTAGAGGTAGAGTACAGTGGAGAACAGTAGAGGTAGAGTACAGTGGAGTAGAGTAGAGATAGAGTACAGTGGAGCACAGCAGAGGTAGAGTACAGTGGATCACAGTAGAGATAGAGTACAGTGGAGTACAGTAGAGATAGAGTACAGTAGAGCAGAGTAGAGGTAGAGTACAGTGGAGCACAGTAGAGGAATAGTACAGTGGAGCACAGTAGAGATAGATTACAGTGGAGTACAGTAGAGATAGAGTACAGTGGAGTACAGTAGAGGTAGAGCACAGTAGAGCAGAGTAGAGGTAGAGTACAGTGGAGTACAGTAGAGGTAGAGCACAGTGGAGCACTGTGGAGGTAGAGTACAGTGGAGTACAGTAGAGATAAAGTACAGTGGAGCAGAGTAGAGGTAGAGTACAGTGGAGCACAGTAGAGGTAGAGTACAGTGGAGCACAGTAGAGGTCGAGTACAGTGGAGTACAGTAGAGGTAGTGTACAGTGGAGCAGAGTAGAGGTAGAGTACAGTGGAGCACAGTAGAGGTAGAGTACAGTGGGGTACAGTAGAAATAGAGTACAGTGGAGCACAGTAGAGAAGAGTACAGTAGAGCACAGTAGAGGTGGAGTACAGTGGAGCACAGTAGAGATAGAGTACAGTGGAGTACAGTAGAGGAAGAGTACAGTGGAGTACAGTGGAGCACAGTAGAGGTGGAGTACAGTAGAGTACAGTAGAGGTAGAGTACAGTGGAGTAAAAAAGAGATAGAGTACAGTGGAGTAGAGTAGAGATAGAGTACAGTGGAGCACAGCAGAGTTAGAGTACAGTGGTGCACAGTAGAGGTAGAGTACAGTGGAGAACAGTAGAGATAGAGTACAGTGGAGTACAGTGGAGGTAGAGTACAGTGGAGCACAGTAGAGATAGAGTACAGTGGAGTACAGTAGAGGTAGAGTACAGTGGAGCACAGTAGAGGTAGAGTACAGTGGAGTACAGTGGAGCACAGTAGAGGTGGAGTACAGTAGAGTACAGTAGACTTAGAGAACAGTACAGTACAGTAGAGGTAGAGTACAGTGGAGTACAGTAGAGATAGAGTACAGTGGAGTAAAATAGAGATTGAGTACAGTGGAGTAGAGTAGAGATAGAGTACAGTGGAGCACAGCAGAGGTAGAGTACAGTGGATCACAGTAGAGATAGAGTACAGTGGAGTACAGTGGTGCACAGTAGAGGTAGAGGACAGTGGAGAACAGTAGAGATAGAGTACAGTGGAGTACAGTGGAGGTAGAGTACAGTGGAGCACAGTAGAGATAGAGTACAGTGGAGTACAGTAGAGGTAGAGTACAGTGGAGCACAGTAGAGGTAGAGTACAGTGGAGTACAGTGGAGCACAGTAGAGGTGGAGTACAGTAGAGTACAGTAGACTTAGAGAACAGTACAGTACAGTAGAGGTAGAGTACAGTGGAGTACAGTAGAGATAGAGTACAGTGGAGCACAGTAGATGTAGAGTACAGTGGAGCACAGTAGAGCTGGAGTACAGTGGAGTACAGTGGAGCACAGTAGAGGTGGAGTACAGTAAGAGTAGAGGTAGAGTACAGTGGAGTACAGTAGAGATAGAGTAGAGTGGAGTAGAGTAGAGATAGAGTACAGTGGATTAGAGTAGAGATAGAGTACAGTGGAGTATATTTGAGGTAGAGTACAGTAGAGCACAGTGGAGGTAGAGTAGAGTGGAGTACAGTGGAGCACAGTAGAGGTGGAGTACAGTAGAGTAGAGTAGAGATAGAGTACAGTGGAGTACAGTAGAGATAGAGTAGAGTGGAGTAGAGTAGAGATAGAGTACAGTGGATTAGAGTAGAGATAGAGTACAGTGGAGTATAGTTGAGGTAGAGTACAGTGGAGCACAGTGGAGGTAGAGTAGAGTGGAGTAGAGTAGAGATAGAGTACAGTGGATTAGAGTAGAGATAGAGTACAGTGGAGTATAGTTGAGGTGGAGTACAGTGGAGCACAGTAGAGGTGGAGTACAGTAAGAGTAGAGGTAGAGTACAGTGGAGTACAGTAGAGATAGAGTAGAGTGGAGTAGAGTAGAGATAGAGTACAGTGGATTAGAGTAGAGATAGAGTACAGTGGAGTATATTTGAGGTAGAGTACAGTAGAGCACAGTGGAGGTAGAGTAGAGTGGAGTACAGTGGAGCACAGTAGAGGTGGAGTACAGTAGAGTAGAGTAGAGGTAGAGTACAGTGGAGTACAGTAGAGATAGAGTAGAGTGGAGTAGAGTAGAGATAGAGTACAGTGGATTAGAGTAGAGATAGAGTAAAGTGGAGTATAGTTGAGGTAGAGTACAGTGGAGCACAGTGGAGGTAGAGTAGAGTGGAGTAGAGTAGAGATAGAGTACAGTGGATTAGAGTAGAGATAGAGTATAGTGGAGTATAGTTGAGGTAGAGTACAGTGGAGCACAGTGGAGGTAGAGTAGAGTGGAGTATAGTTTAGGTAGACTACAGTGGAGTACAGTAGAGGTAGAGTACAGTGGAGCACAGTAGAGTAGAGTACAGTAGAGCACAGTAGAGGTAGAGTATAGTGGAGCACAGTAGAGATAGAGTACAGTGGAGTACAGTAGAGGAAGAGTACAGTGGAGTACAGTGGAGCACAGTAGAGGTGGAGTACAGCAGAGTAGAGTAGAGATAGAGTACAGTGGAGCACAGCAGAGGTAGAGTACAGTGGATCACAGTAGAGATAGAGTACAGTGGAGTACAGTGGATCACAGTAGAGGTAGAATACAGTGGAGAACAGTAGAGATAGAGTACAGTGGAGTACAGTTGCGGTAGAGTACAGTGGAGCACAGTAGAGATAGAGTACAGTGGAGTATAGTAGAGGTAGAGTACAGTGGAGCACAGTAGAGGTAGAGTACAGTGGAGTACAGTGGAGAACAGTAGAGGTGGAGTACAGTAGAGTACAGTAGAGGTAGATAACAGTACAGTACAGTAGAGGTAGAGTACAGTGGAGTACAGTAGAGGTAGAGTACAGTAGAGCACAGTAGAGGTAGATTACAGTGGAGTACAGCAGAGGTAGAGTACAGTAGAGGTAGAGTAGAGGCAGACTACAGTAGAGTACAGTAGAGGTAGAGTACAGTGGATCACAGTAGAGATAGAGTACAGTAGAGCAGAGTAGAGGTAGAGTACAGTGGATTATAGTCGAGGTAGATTACAGTGGAGCACTGTAGAGGTGGAGTACAGTGGAGTACAGTAGAGGTAGAGTACAGTGGAGCACAGTAGAGATAGAGTACAGTAGAGCACAGTAGAGGTAGAGTACAGTGGAGCACAGTAGAGGTAGAGTACAGTTGAGTATAGTTGAGGTAGACTACAGTGGAGTACAGTAGAGGTAGAGTACAGTGGAGCACAGTAGAGATAGAGTACAGTAGAGCAGAGTAGAGGTAGAGTACAGTGGAGTACAGTAGAGGTAGAGCACAGTGGAGCACTGTAGAGGTAGAGTACAGTGGAGTACATTAGAGATAGAGTACAGTGGAGCACAGTAGAGGTAGAGTACAGTGGAGCACAGTAGAGGTAGAGTACAGTGGAGCACAGTAGAGGTAGAGTACAGTGGAGTACAGTAGAGGTAGTGTACAGTGGAGCACAGTAGAGGTAGATTAGAGTAGAGTACAGTAGAGGTAGAGTACAGTGGAGTACAGTAGAAGTAGACTACAGTGGAGTAGAGTAGAGATAGAGTACAGTAGAGCAGAGTAGAAGTAGAGTACACTGGAGTACAGTAGAGGTAGAGCACAGTGGAGCACTGTAGAGGTAGAGTACAGTGGAGTACAGTAGAGATAGAGTACAGTGGAGCACAGTAGAGATAGAGTACAGTAGAGCACAGTAGAGGTAGAGTACAGTGGAGCACAGTAGAGGTAGAGTACAGTTGAGTATAGTTGAGGTAGACTACAGTGGAGTACAGTAGAGGTAGAGTACAGTGGAGTACAGTAGAGGTAGAGTAGAGTGGAGCACATTAGAGGTGGAGTAGAGTAGAGTACAGTAGAGGTAGAGTACAGTGGAGTATAGTTGAGGTAGAGTACAGTGGAGCACAGTGGAGGTAGAGTAGAGTGGAGTATAGTTTAGGTAGACTACAGTGGAGTACAGTAGAGGTAGAGTACAGTGGAGCACAGTAGAGTAGAGTACAGTAGAGCACAGTAGAGGTAGAGTATAGTGGAGCACAGTAGAGATAGAGTACAGTGGAGTACAGTAGAGGAAGAGTACAGTGGAGTACAGTGGAGCACAGTAGAGGTGGAGTACAGCAGAGTAGAGTAGAGATAGAGTACAGTGGAGCACAGCAGAGGTAGAGTACAGTGGATCACAGTAGAGATAGAGTACAGTGGAGTACAGTGGATCACAGTAGAGGTAGAATACAGTGGAGAACAGTAGAGATAGAGTACAGTGGAGTACAGTTGCGGTAGAGTACAGTGGAGCACAGTAGAGATAGAGTACAGTGGAGTAGAGTAGAGGTAGAGTACAGTGGAGCACAGTAGAGGTAGAGTACAGTGGAGTACAGTGGAGAACAGTAGAGGTGGAGTACAGTAGAGTACAGTAGAGGTAGATAACAGTACAGTACAGTAGAGGTAGAGTACAGTGGAGTACAGTAGAGGTAGAGTACAGTAGAGCACATTAGAGGTAGATTACAGTGGAGTACAGCAGAGGTAGAGTACAGTAGAGGTAGAGTAGAGGCAGACTACAGTAGAGTACAGTAGAGGTAGAGTACAGTGGATCACAGTAGAGATAGAGTACAGTAGAGCAGAGTAGAGGTAGAGTACAGTGGATTATAGTCGAGGTAGATTACAGTGGAGCACTGTAGAGGTGGAGTACAGTGGAGTACAGTAGAGGTAGAGTACAGTGGAGCACAGTAGAGATAGAGTACAGTAGAGCACAGTAGAGGTAGAGTACAGTGGAGCACAGTAGAGGTAGAGTACAGTTGAGTATAGTTGAGGTAGACTACAGTGGAGTACAGTAGAGGTAGAGTACAGTGGAGCACAGTAGAGATAGAGTACAGTAGAGCAGAGTAGAGGTAGAGTACAGTGGAGTACAGTAGAGGTAGAGCACAGTGGAGCACTGTAGAGGTAGAGTACAGTGGAGTACATTAGAGATAGAGTACAGTGGAGCACAGTAGAGGTAGAGTACAGTGGAGCACAGTAGAGGTAGAGTACAGTGGAGCACAGTAGAGGTAGAGTACAGTGGAGTACAGTAGAGGTAGTGTACAGTGGAGCACAGTAGAGGTAGATTAGAGTAGAGTACAGTAGAGGTAGAGTACAGTGGAGTACAGTAGAGGTAGACTACAGTGGAGTAGAGTAGAGATAGAGTACAGTAGAGCAGAGTAGAAGTAGAGTACACTGGAGTACAGTAGAGGTAGAGCACAGTGGAGCACTGTAGAGGTAGAGTACAGTGGAGTACAGTAGAGATAGAGTACAGTGGAGCACAGTAGAGATAGAGTACAGTAGAGCACAGTAGAGGTAGAGTACAGTGGAGCACAGTAGAGGTAGAGTACAGTTGAGTATAGTTGAGGTAGACTACAGTGGAGTACAGTAGAGGTAGAGTACAGTGGAGTACAGTAGAGGTAGAGTAGAGTGGAGCACATTAGAGGTGGAGTAGAGTAGAGTACAGTAGAGGTAGAGTACAGTGGAGTACAGTAGAGGTAGAGTACAGTGGAGTACAGTAGAGATAGAGTACAGTAGAGCAGAGTAGAAGTAGAGTACACTGGAGTACAGTAGAGGTAGAGCACAGTGGAGCACTGTAGAGGTAGAGTACAGTGGAGTAGAGTAGAGATAGAGTACAGTGGAGCACAGTAGAGATAGAGTACAGTAGAGCACAGTAGAGGTAGAGTACAGTGGAGCACAGTAGAGGTAGAGTACAGTTGAGTATAGTTGAGGTAGACTACTGTGGAGTACAGTAGAGGTAGAGTACAGTGGAGTACAGTAGAGGTAGAGTAGACTGGAGCACATTAGAGGTGGAGTAGAGTAGAGTACAGTAGAGGTAGAGTACAGTGGAGTACAGTAGAGGTAGAGTACAGTGGAGTACAGTAGAGATAGAGTACAGTAGAGCAGAGTAGAAGTAGAGTACACTGGAGTACAGTAGAGGTAGAGCACAGTGGAGCACTGTAGAGGTAGAGTACAGTGGAGTACAGTAGAGATAGAGTACAGTGGAGCACAGTAGAGATAGAGTACAGTAGAGCACAGTAGAGGTAGAGTACAGTGGAGTACAGTAGAGGTAGAGTACAGTGGAGCACAGTAGAGATAGAGTACAGTAGAGCAGAGTAGAGGTAAAGTACAGTGGAGTACAGTAGAGGTAGAGTAGAGTAGAGCACATTAGAGGTGGAGTAGAGTAGAGTACAGTAGAGGTAGAGTACAGTGGAGTACAGTAGATGTAGAGTAGAGTGGAGCACATTAGAGGTGGAGTAGAGTAGAGTACAGTAGAGGTAGAGTACGGTGGAGTACAGTAGAGGTAGAGTACAGTGGAGTACAGTAGAGAAGAGTACAGTAGAGCACAGTAGAGGTAGAGTACAGTGGAGCACAGTAGAGATAGAGTACAGTGGAGTACAGTAGAGGAAGAGTACAGTGGAGTACAGTGGAGCACAGTAGAGGTGGAGTACAGTAGAGTACAGTAGAGGTAGAGTACAGTGGAGTAAAATAGAGATAGAGTACAGTGGAGTAGAGTAGAGATAGAGTACAGTGGAGCACAGCAGAGGTAGAGTACAGTGGATCACAGTAGAGATAGAGTACAGTGGAGTACAGTGGTGCACAGTAGAGGTAGAGTACAGTGGAGAACAGTAGAGATAGAGTACAGTGGAGTACAGTGGAGGTAGAGTACAGTGGAGCACAGTAGAGACAGAGTACAGTGGAGTACAGTAGAGGTAGAGTACAGTGGAGCACAGTAGAGGTAGAGTACAGTGGAGTACAGTGGAGCACAGTAGAGGTGGAGTACAGTAGAGTACAGTAGACTTAGAGAACAGTACAGTACAGTAGAGGTAGAGTACAGTGGAGTACAGTAGAGATAGAGTACAGTGGAGCACAGTAGATGTAGAGTACAGTGGAGCACAGTAGAGCTGGAGTACAGTGGAGTACAGTGGAGCACAGTAGAGGTGGAGTACAGTAAGAGTAGAGATAGAGTACAGTGGAGTACAGTAGAGATAGAGTAGAGTGGAGTAGAGTAGAGATAGAGTACAGTGGATTAGAGTAGAGATAGAGTACAGTGGAGTATAGTTGAGGTAGAGTACAGTGGAGCACAGTGGAGGTAGAGTAGAGTGGAGTAGAGTAGAGATAGAGTACAGTGGATTAGAGTAGAGATAGAGTACAGTGGAGTATAGTTGAGGTAGAGTACAGTGGAGCACAGTGGAGGTAGAGTAGAGTGGAGTATAGTTTAGGTAGACTACAGTGGAGTACAGTAGAGGTAGAGTACAGTGGAGCACAGTAGAGTAGAGTACAGTAGAGCACAGTAGAGGTAGAGTATAGTGGAGCACAGTAGAGATAGAGTACAGTGGAGTACAGTAGAGGAAGAGTACAGTGGAGTACAGTGGAGCACAGTAGAGGTGGAGTACAGCAGAGTAGAGTAGAGATAGAGTACAGTGGAGCACAGCAGAGGTAGAGTACAGTGGATCACAGTAGAGATAGAGTACAGTGGAGTACAGTGGATCACAGTAGAGGTAGAATACAGTGGAGAACAGTAGAGATAGAGTACAGTGGAGTACAGTTGAGGTAGAGTACAGTGGAGCACAGTAGAGATAGAGTACAGTGGAGTATAGTAGAGGTAGAGTACAGTGGAGCACAGTAGAGGTAGAGTACAGTGGAGTACAGTGGAGAACAGTAGAGGTGGAGTACAGTAGAGTACAGTAGAGGTAGATAACAGTACAGTACAGTAGAGGTAGAGTACAGTGGAGTACAGTAGAGGTAGAGTACAGTAGAGCACAGTAGAGGTAGATTACAGTGGAGTACAGCAGAGGTAGAGTACAGTAGAGGTAGAGTAGAGGCAGACTACAGTGGAGTACAGTAGAGGTAGAGTACAGTGGATCACAGTAGAGATAGAGTACAGTAGAGCAGAGTAGAGGTAGAGTACAGTGGATTATAGTCGAGGTAGAGTACAGTGGAGCACTGTAGAGGTGGAGTACAGTGGAGTACAGTAGAGGTAGAGTACAGTGGAGCACAGTAGAGATAGAGTACAGTAGAGCAAAGTAGAGGTAGAGTACAGTGGAGCACAGTAGAGGTAGAGTACAGTGGAGTACAGTAGAGATAGAGTACAGTAGAGCAGAGTAGAAGTAGAGTACACTGGAGTACAGTAGAGGTAGAGTACAGTGGAGCACTGTAGAGGTGGAGTACAGTGGAGTACAGTAGAGGTAGAGTACAGTGGAGCAGAGTAGAGATAGAGTACAGTAGAGCACAGTAGAGGTAGAGTACAGTGGAGCATAGTAGAGGAAGAGTACAGTGTAGTACAGTAGAGATAGAGTACAGTGGAGTACAGTAGAGATAGAGTACAGTCGAACACAGTAGAGATAAGTGCAGTGGAGTATAGTAGAGGTAGAGTACAGTGGAGCACAGTAGAGGTAGAGTACAGCTGAGCACAGTAGAGGTAGAGTAGAGTGGAGCACAGTAGAGGTAGAGTACAGTGGACTACAGTAGAGGTAGTGTACAGTGGAGCACAGTAGTGGTAGAGTACAGTGGAGCACAGTAGAGGTAGAGTACAGTGGAGTATAATAGAGGTAGAGTACAGTAGAGCACAGTAGAGATAGAGTACAGTAGAGCAGAGTAGAGGTAGAGTACATTGGAATACAGTAGAGGTAGAGTACAGTGGAGCACTGTAGAGGTGGAGTACAGTGGAGTACAGTAGAGGTAGAGTAGAGTGGAGCACAGTAGAGATAGAGTACAGTAGAGCACAGTAGAGGTAGAGTACAGTGGAGCACATTAGAGCTAGAGTACAGTGGAGTAGAGTGGAGCACAGTAGAGGTGGAGTACAGTAGAGTACAGTAGAGGTAGAGAACAGTGGAGTATAGTAGAGGTAGAGTACAGTGGAATAGAGTAGAGGTAGAGTACAGTGGAGCACAGTAGATGTAGAGTACAGTGGAGCACAGTAGAGGTAGAGTACAGGGGAGTATAGTTGAGGTAGACTACAGTGGAGTACAGTAGAGATAGAGTACAGTGGAGTACATTAGAGATAGAGTAGAGTAGAGCAGAGTAGAGGTAGAGTACAGCGGAGTACAGTAGAGGTAGAGCAGAGTGGAGCACTGTAGAGGTAGAGTACAGTGGAGTACAGTAGAGATAGAGTACAGTGGAGCACAGTAGAGGTAGAGAACAGTACAGTACAGTAGAGGTAGAGTACAATGGAGTACAGTAGAGGTAGAGTACAGTAGAGCACAGTAGAGGTAGAATACAGTGGAGTACAGTAGAGGTAGAGTACAGTGGAGTACAGTAGAGGTAGAGTACAGTGGATTACAGTAGAGGCAGAGTACAGTGGAGCACAGTAGATGTAGAGTACAGTGGAGTACAGTAGAGGTAGAGTACAGTGGAGCACAGTGGAGCACAGTAGAGGTGGAGTACAGTAGAGTAGAGTAGAGGTAGAGTACAGTGGAGTACAGTAGAGATAGAGTAGAGTGGAGTAGAGTAGAGATAGAGTACAGTGGATTAGAGTAGAGATAGAGTACAGTGGAGTAAAGTTGAGGTAGAGTACAGTGGAGCACAGTGGAGGTAGAGTACAGTGGAGTATAGTTTAGGTAGACTACAGTGGAGTACAGTAGAGGTAGAGTACAGTGGAGCACAGTAGAGATAGAGTACAGTGGAGCAGAGTAGAGGTAGAGTACAGTGGAGTAGAGTAGAGGTAGAGCACAGTGGAGCACTGTAGAGGTAGAGTACAGTGGAGTGCAGTAGAGATAGAGTACAGTGGAGCACAGTAGAGGTAGAGTACAGTGGTGCACAGTAGAGGTAGAGTAGAGTGGAGCACAGTAGAGGTAGAGTACAGTGGACTACAATAGAGGTATTGTACAGTGGAGCACAGTAGAGGTAGAGTACAGTAGAGCACAGTAGAGGTAGAGTACAGTGGAGTATAGTAGAGGTAGAGTACAGTGGAGTAGAGTAGAGGTAGAGTACAGTGGAGCACAGTAGATGTAGAGTACAGTGGAGCACAGTAGAGGTAGAGTACAGGGGAGTATAGTTGAGGTAGACTACAGTGGAGTACAGTGGAGATAGAGTACAGTGGAGTACATTAGAGATAGAGTAGAGTAGAGCAGAGTAGAGGTAGAGTACAGCGGAGTACAGTAGAGGTAGAGCAGAGTGGAGCACTGTAGAGGTAGAGTACAGTGGAGTACAGTAGAGATAGAGTACAGTGGAGCACAGTAGAGGTAGAGTACAGTGGAGCACAGTAGAGATAGAGTACAGTAGAGTAGAGTAGAGGTAGAGTACAGTGGAGTACAGTAGAGGTAGAGTACAGTAGAACACTGTAGAGATAAGTGCAGTGGAGTATAGTAGAGGTAGAGTACAGTGGAGTACAGTAGAGGTAGAGTACAGTGGAGTACAGTAGAGGTAGAGTAGAGTGGAGCACATTAGAGGTGGAGTAGAGAAGAGTACAGTAGAGGTAGAGTACAGTGGAGTACATTAGAGGTAGAGTACAGTGGAGCACAGTAGAGGTAGAGTAGAGTGGAGTACAGTAGAGGTAGAGTACAGTGGAGAACAGTAGAGGTAGAGTACAGTGGAGTAGAGTAGAGATAGAGTACAGTGGAGCACAGCAGAGATAGAGTACAGTGGATTAGAGTAGAGATAGAGTACAGTGGAGTATAGTTGAGATAGAGTACAGTGGAGCACAGTGGAGGTAGAGTACAGTGGAGTATAGTTTAGGTAGACTACAGTGGAGTACACTAGAGGTAGAGTACAGTGGAGCACAGTAGAGATAGAGTACAGTAGAGCAGAGTAGAGGTAGAGTACAGTGGAGTAGAGTAGAGGTAGAGCACACTGGAGCACTGTAGAGGTAGAGTACAGTGGAGTGCAGTAGAGATAGAGTACAGTGGAGCACAGTAGAGGTAGAGTACAGTGGACTACAATAGAGGTATTGTACAGTGGAGCACAGTAGAGGTAGAGTACAGTAGAGCACAGTAGAGGTAGAGTACAGTGGAGTATAGTAGAGGTAGAGTACAGTGAAGTAGAGTAGAGGTAGAGTACAGTGGAGCACAGTAGATGTAGAGTACAGTGGAGCACAGTAGAGGTAGAGTACAGGGGAGTATAGTTGAGGTAGACTACAGTGGAGTACAGTAGAGATAGAGTACAGTGGAGTACATTATAGATAGAGTAGAGTAGAGCAGAGTAGAGGTAGAGTACAGCGGAGTACAGTAGAGGTAGAGCAGAGTGGAGCACTGTAGAGGTAGAGTACAGTGGAGTACAGTAGAGATAGAGTACAGTGGAGCACAGTAGAGGTAGAGTACAGTGGAGCACAGTAGAGATAGAGTACAGTAGAGCAGAGTAGAGGTAGAGTACAGTGGAGTACAGTAGAGGTAGAGTACAGTAGAACACTGTAGAGATAAGTGCAGTGGAGTATAGTAGAGGTAGAGTACAGTGGAGTACAGTAGAGGTAGAGTACAGTGGAGTACAGTAGAGGTAGAGTAGAGTGGAGCACATTAGAGGTGGAGTAGAGAAGAGTACAGTAGAGGTAGAGTACAGTGGAGTACATTAGAGGTAGAGTACAGTGGAGCACAGTAGAGGTAGAGTAGAGTGGAGTACAGTAGAGGTAGAGTACAGTGGAGAACAGTAGAGGTAGAGTACAGTGGAGTAGAGTAGAGATAGAGTACAGTGGAGCACAGCAGAGGTAGAGTACAGTGGATCACAGTAGAGATAGAGTACAGTGGAGTACAGTAGAGATAGAGTACAGTAGAGCAGAGTAGAGGTAGAGTACAGTGGAGCACAGTAGAGGAATAGTACAGTGGAGCACAGTAGAGATAGATTACAGTGGAGTACAGTAGAGATAGAGTACAGTGGAGTACAGTAGAGGTAGAGCACAGTAGAGCAGAGTAGAGGTAGAGTACAGTGGAGTACAGTAGAGGTAGAGCACAGTGGAGCACTGTGGAGGTAGAGTACAGTGGAGTACAGTAGAGATAAAGTACAGTGGAGCAGAGTAGAGGTAGAGTACAGTGGAGCACAGTAGAGGTAGAGTACAGTGGAGCACAGTAGAGGTCGAGTACAGTGGAGTACAGTAGAGGTAGTGTACAGTGGAGCACAGTAGAGGTAGAGTACAGTGGAGCACAGTAGAGGTAGAGTACAGTGGGGTACAGTAGAAATAGAGTACAGTGGAGCACAGTAGAGAAGAGTACAGTAGAGCACAGTAGAGGTAGAGTACAGTGGAGCACAGTAGAGATAGAGTACAGTGGAGTACAGTAGAGGAAGAGTACAGTGGAGTACAGTGGAGCACAGTAGAGGTGGAGTACAGTAGAGTACAGTAGAGGTAGAGTACAGTGGAGTAAAATAGAGATAGAGTACAGTGGAGTAGAGTAGAGATAGAGTACAGTGGAGCACAGCAGAGGTAGAGTACAGTGGTGCACAGTAGAGGTAGAGTACAGTGGAGAACAGTAGAGATAGAGTACAGTGGAGTACAGTGGAGGTAGAGTACAGTGGAGCACAGTAGAGATAGAGTACAGTGGAGTACAGTAGAGGTAGAGTACAGTGGAGCACAGTAGAGGTAGAGTACAGTGGAGTACAGTGGAGCACAGTAGAGGTGGAGTACAGTAGAGTACAGTAGACTTAGAGAACAGTACAGTACAGTAGAGGTAGAGTACAGTGGAGTACAGTAGAGATAGAGTACAGTGGAGCACAGTAGAGGTAGAGTACAGTGGAGTATAGTAGAGGTAGAGTACAGTGGAGTAGAGTAGAGGTAGAGTACAGTGGAGCACAGTAGATGTAGAGTACAGTGGAGCACAGTAGAGGTAGAGTACAGGGGAGTATAGTTGAGGTAGACTACAGTGGAGTACAGTAGAGATAGAGTACAGTGGAGTACATTAGAGATAGAGTAGAGTAGAGCAGAGTAGAGGTAGAGTACAGCGGAGTACAGTAGAGGTAGAGCAGAGTGGAGCACTGTAGAGGTAGAGTACAGTGGAGTACAGTAGAGATAGAGTACAGTGGAGCACAGTAGAGGTAGAGTACAGTGGAGCACAGTAGAGATAGAGGACAGTAGAGGTAGAGTACAGGGGAGTATAGTTGAGGTAGACTACAGTGGAGTACAGTAGAGGTAGAGTACAGTGGAGTACAGTAGAGATAGAGTACAGTAGAGCAGAGTAGAAGTAGAGTACACTGGAGTACAGTAGAGGTAGAGCACAGTGGAGCACTGTAGAGGTAGAGTACAGTGGAGTACAGTAGAGATAGAGTACAGTGGAGCACAGTAGAGATAGAGTACAGTAGAGCACAGTAGAGGTAGAGTACAGTGGAGTACAGTAGAGGTAGAGTACAGTGGAGCACAGTAGAGATAGAGTACAGTAGAGCAGAGTAGAGGTAAAGTACAGTGGAGTACAGTAGAGGTAGAGTAGAGTAGAGCACATTAGAGGTGGAGTAGAGTAGAGTACAGTAGAGGTAGAGTACAGTGGAGTACAGTAGATGTAGAGTAGAGTGGAGCACATTAGAGGTGGAGTAGAGTAGAGTACAGTAGAGGTAGAGTACAGTGGAGTACAGTAGAGGTAGAGTACAGTGGAGTACAGTAGAGAAGAGTACAGTAGAGCACAGTAGAGGTAGAGTACAGTGGAGCACAGTAGAGATAGAGTACAGTGGAGTACAGTAGAGGAAGAGTACAGTGGAGTACAGTGGAGCACAGTAGAGGTGGAGTACAGTAGAGGTAGAGTACAGTGGAGTAAAATAGAGATAGAGTACAGTGGAGTAGAGTAGAGATAGAGTACAGTGGAGCACAGCAGAGGTAGAGTACAGTGGATCACAGTAGAGATAGAGTACAGTGGAGTACAGTGGTGCACAGTAGAGGTAGAGTACAGTGGAGAACAGTAGAGATAGAGTACAGTGGAGTACAGTGGAGGTAGAGTACAGTGGAGCACAGTAGAGACAGAGTACAGTGGAGTACAGTAGAGGTAGAGTACAGTGGAGCACAGTAGAGGTAGAGTACAGTGGAGTACAGTGGAGCACAGTAGAGGTGGAGTACAGTAGAGTACAGTAGACTTAGAGAACAGTACAGTACAGTAGAGGTAGAGTACAGTGGAGTACAGTAGAGATAGAGTACAGTGGAGCACAGTAGATGTAGAGTACAGTGGAGCACAGTAGAGCTGGAGTACAATGGAGTACAGTGGAGCACAGTAGAGGTGGAGTACAGTAAGAGTAGAGGTAGAGTACAGTGGAGTACAGTAGAGATAGAGTAGAGTGGAGTAGAGTAGAGATAGAGTACAGTGGATTAGAGTAGAGATAGAGTACAGTGGAGTATAGTTGAGGTAGAGTACAGTGGAGCACAGTGGAGGTAGAGTAGAGTGGAGTAGAGTAGAGATAGAGTACAGTGGATTAGAGTAGAGATAGAGTACAGTGGAGTATAGTTGAGGTAGAGTACAGTGGAGCACAGTGGAGGTAGAGTAGAGTGGAGTATAGTTTAGGTAGACTACAGTGGAGTACAGTAGAGGTAGAGTACAGTGGAGCACAGTAGAGTAGAGTACAGTAGAGCACAGTAGAGGTAGAGTATAGTGGAGCACAGTAGAGATAGAGTACAGTGGAGTACAGTAGAGGAAGAGTACAGTGGAGTACAGTGGAGCACAGTAGAGGTGGAGTACAGCAGAGTAGAGTAGAGATAGAGTACAGTGGAGCACAGCAGAGGTAGAGTACAGTGGATCACAGTAGAGATAGAGTACAGTGGAGTACAGTGGATCACAGTAGAGGTAGAATACAGTGGAGAACAGTAGAGATAGAGTACAGTGGAGTACAGTTGAGGTAGAGTACAGTGGAGCACAGTAGATATAGAGTACAGTGGAGTATAGTAGAGGTAGAGTACAGTGGAGCACAGTAGTGGTAGAGTACAGTGGAGTACAGTGGAGAACAGTAGAGGTGGAGTACAATAGAGTACAGTAGAGGTAGATAACAGTACAGTACAGTAGAGGTAGAGTACAGTGGAGTACAGTAGAGGTAGAGTACAGTAGAGCACAGTAGAGGTAGATTACAGTGGAGTACAGCAGAGGTAGAGTACAGTAGAGGTAGAGTAGAGGCAGACTACAGTGGAGTACAGTAGAGGTAGAGTACAGTGGATCACAGTAGAGATAGAGTACAGTAGAGCAGAGTAGAGGTAGAGTACAGTGGAATATAGTCGAGGTAGAGTACAGTGGAGCACTGTAGAGGTGGAGTACAGTGGAGTACAGTAGAGGTAGAGTACAGTGGAGCACAGTAGAGATAGAGTACAGTAGAGCAAAGTAGAGGTAGAGTACAGTGGAGCACAGTAGAGGTAGAGTACAGTGGAGTACAGTAGAGATAGAGTACAGTAGAGCAGAGTAGAAGTAGAGTACACTGGAGTACAGTAGAGGTAGAGTACAGTGGAGCACTGTAGAGGTGGAGTACAGTGGAGTACAGTAGAGGTAGAGTACAGTGGAGCAGAGTAGAGATAGAGTACAGTAGAGCACAGTAGAGGTAGAGTACAGTGGAGCATAGTAGAGGAAGAGTACAGTGTAGTACAGTAGAGATAGAGTACAGTGGAGTACAGTAGAGATAGAGTACAGTTGAACACAGTAGAGATAAGTGCAGTGGAGTATAGTAGAGGTAGAGTACAGTGGAGCACAGTAGAGGTAGAGTACAGCTGAGCACAGTAGAGGTAGAGTAGAGTGGAGCACAGTAGAGGTAGAATACAGTGGACTACAGTAGAGGTAGTGTACAGTGGAGCACAGTAGTGGTAGAGTACAGTGGAGCACAGTAGAGGTAGAGTACAGTGGAGTATAATAGAGGTAGAGTACAGTAGAGCACAGTAGAGATAGAGTACAGTAGAGCAGAGTAGAGGTAGAGTACATTGGAATACAGTAGAGGTAGAGTACAGTGGAGCACTGTAGAGGTGGAGTACAGTGGAGTACAGTAGAGGTAGAGTAGAGTGGAGCACAGTAGAGATAGAGTACAGTGGAGAACAGTAGAGGTAGAGTACAGTGGAGTAGAGTAGAGATAGAGTACAGTGGAGCACAGCAGAGGTAGAGTACAGTGGATCACAATAGAGATAGAGTACAGTGGAGTACAGTAGAGATAGAGTACAGTAGAGCAGAGTAGAGGTAGAGTACAGTGGAGCACAGTAGAGGAATAGTACAGTGGAGCACAGTAGAGATAGATTACAGTGGAGTACAGTAGAGATAGAGTACAGTGGAGTACAGTAGAGGTAGAGCACAGTAGAGCAGAGTAGAGGTAGAGTACAGTGGAGTACAGTAGAGGTAGAGCACAGTGGAGCACTGTGGAGGTAGAGTACAGTGGAGTACAGTAGAGATAAAGTACAGTGGAGCAGAGTAGAGGTAGAGTACAGTGGAGCACAGTAGAGGTAGAGTACAGTGGAGCACAGTAGAGGTCGAGTACAGTGGAGTACAGTAGAGGTAGTGTACAGTGGAGCACAGTAGAGGTAGAGTACAGTGGAGCACAGTAGAGGTAGAGTACAGTGGGGTACAGTAGAAATAGAGTACAGTGGAGCACAGTAGAGAAGAGTACAGTAGAGCACAGTAGAGGTAGAGTACAGTGGAGCACAGTAGAGATAGAGTACAGTGGAGTACAGTAGAGGAAGAGTACAGTGGAGTACAGTGGAGCACAGTAGAGGTGGAGTACAGTAGAGTACAGTAGAGGTAGAGTACAGTGGAGTAAAATAGAGATAGAGTACAGTGGAGTAGAGTAGAGATAGAGTACAGTGGAGCACAGCAGAGGTAGAGTACAGTGGTGCACAGTAGAGGTAGAGTACAGTGGAGAACAGTAGAGATAGAGTACAGTGGAGTACAGTGGAGGTAGAGTACAGTGGAGCACAGTAGAGATAGAGTACAGTGGAGTACAGTAGAGGTAGAGTACAGTGGAGCACAGTAGAGGTAGAGTACAGTGGAGTACAGTGGAGCACAGTAGAGGTGGAGTACAGTAGAGTACAGTAGACTTAGAGAACAGTACAGTACAGTAGAGGTAGAGTACAGTGGAGTACAGTAGAGATAGAGTACAGTGGAGCACAGTAGAGGTAGAGTACAGTGGAGTATAGTAGAGGTAGAGTACAGTGGAGTAGAGTAGAGGTAGAGTACAGTGGAGCACAGTAGATGTAGAGTACAGTGGAGCACAGTAGAGGTAGAGTACAGGGGAGTATAGTTGAGGTAGACTACAGTGGAGTACAGTAGAGATAGAGTACAGTGGAGTACATTAGAGATAGAGTAGAGTAGAGCAGAGTAGAGGTAGAGTACAGCGGAGTACAGTAGAGGTAGAGCAGAGTGGAGCACTGTAGAGGTAGAGTACAGTGGAGTACAGTAGAGATAGAGTACAGTGGAGCACAGTAGAGGTAGAGTACAGTGGAGCACAGTAGAGATAGAGGACAGTAGAGGTAGAGTACAGGGGAGTATAGTTGAGGTAGACTACAGTGGAGTACAGTAGAGGTAGAGTACAGTGGAGTACAGTAGAGATAGAGTACAGTAGAGCAGAGTAGAAGTAGAGTACACTGGAGTACAGTAGAGGTAGAGCACAGTGGAGCACTGTAGAGGTAGAGTACAGTGGAGTACAGTAGAGATAGAGTACAGTGGAGCACAGTAGAGATAGAGTACAGTAGAGCACAGTAGAGGTAGAGTACAGTGGAGTACAGTAGAGGTAGAGTACAGTGGAGCACAGTAGAGATAGAGTACAGTAGAGCAGAGTAGAGGTAAAGTACAGTGGAGTACAGTAGAGGTAGAGTAGAGTAGAGCACATTAGAGGTGGAGTAGAGTAGAGTACAGTAGAGGTAGAGTACAGTGGAGTACAGTAGATGTAGAGTAGAGTGGAGCACATTAGAGGTGGAGTAGAGTAGAGTACAGTAGAGGTAGAGTACAGTGGAGTACAGTAGAGGTAGAGTACAGTGGAGTACAGTAGAGAAGAGTACAGTAGAGCACAGTAGAGGTAGAGTACAGTGGAGCACAGTAGAGATAGAGTACAGTGGAGTACAGTAGAGGAAGAGTACAGTGGAGTACAGTGGAGCACAGTAGAGGTGGAGTACAGTAGAGGTAGAGTACAGTGGAGTAAAATAGAGATAGAGTACAGTGGAGTAGAGTAGAGATAGAGTACAGTGGAGCACAGCAGAGGTAGAGTACAGTGGATCACAGTAGAGATAGAGTACAGTGGAGTACAGTGGTGCACAGTAGAGGTAGAGTACAGTGGAGAACAGTAGAGATAGAGTACAGTGGAGTACAGTGGAGGTAGAGTACAGTGGAGCACAGTAGAGACAGAGTACAGTGGAGTACAGTAGAGGTAGAGTACAGTGGAGCACAGTAGAGGTAGAGTACAGTGGAGTACAGTGGAGCACAGTAGAGGTGGAGTACAGTAGAGTACAGTAGACTTAGAGAACAGTACAGTACAGTAGAGGTAGAGTACAGTGGAGTACAGTAGAGATAGAGTACAGTGGAGCACAGTAGATGTAGAGTACAGTGGAGCACAGTAGAGCTGGAGTACAATGGAGTACAGTGGAGCACAGTAGAGGTGGAGTACAGTAAGAGTAGAGGTAGAGTACAGTGGAGTACAGTAGAGATAGAGTAGAGTGGAGTAGAGTAGAGATAGAGTACAGTGGATTAGAGTAGAGATAGAGTACAGTGGAGTATAGTTGAGGTAGAGTACAGTGGAGCACAGTGGAGGTAGAGTAGAGTGGAGTAGAGTAGAGATAGAGTACAGTGGATTAGAGTAGAGATAGAGTACAGTGGAGTATAGTTGAGGTAGAGTACAGTGGAGCACAGTGGAGGTAGAGTAGAGTGGAGTATAGTTTAGGTAGACTACAGTGGAGTACAGTAGAGGTAGAGTACAGTGGAGCACAGTAGAGTAGAGTACAGTAGAGCACAGTAGAGGTAGAGTATAGTGGAGCACAGTAGAGATAGAGTACAGTGGAGTACAGTAGAGGAAGAGTACAGTGGAGTACAGTGGAGCACAGTAGAGGTGGAGTACAGCAGAGTAGAGTAGAGATAGAGTACAGTGGAGCACAGCAGAGGTAGAGTACAGTGGATCACAGTAGAGATAGAGTACAGTGGAGTACAGTGGATCACAGTAGAGGTAGAATACAGTGGAGAACAGTAGAGATAGAGTACAGTGGAGTACAGTTGAGGTAGAGTACAGTGGAGCACAGTAGATATAGAGTACAGTGGAGTATAGTAGAGGTAGAGTACAGTGGAGCACAGTAGAGGTAGAGTACAGTGGAGTACAGTGGAGAACAGTAGAGGTGGAGTACAATAGAGTACAGTAGAGGTAGATAACAGTACAGTACAGTAGAGGTAGAGTACAGTGGAGTACAGTAGAGGTAGAGTACAGTAGAGCACAGTAGAGGTAGATTACAGTGGAGTACAGCAGAGGTAGAGTACAGTAGAGGTAGAGTAGAGGCAGACTACAGTGGAGTACAGTAGAGGTAGAGTACAGTGGATCACAGTAGAGATAGAGTACAGTAGAGCAGAGTAGAGGTAGAGTACAGTGGAATATAGTCGAGGTAGAGTACAGTGGAGCACTGTAGAGGTGGAGTACAGTGGAGTACAGTAGAGGTAGAGTACAGTGGAGCACAGTAGAGATAGAGTACAGTAGAGCAAAGTAGAGGTAGAGTACAGTGGAGCACAGTAGAGGTAGAGTACAGTGGAGTACAGTAGAGATAGAGTACAGTAGAGCAGAGTAGAAGTAGAGTACACTGGAGTACAGTAGAGGTAGAGTACAGTGGAGCACTGTAGAGGTGGAGTACAGTGGAGTACAGTAGAGGTAGAGTACAGTGGAGCAGAGTAGAGATAGAGTACAGTAGAGCACAGTAGAGGTAGAGTACAGTGGAGCATAGTAGAGGAAGAGTACAGTGTAGTACAGTAGAGATAGAGTACAGTGGAGTACAGTAGAGATAGAGTACAGTTGAACACAGTAGAGATAAGTGCAGTGGAGTATAGTAGAGGTAGAGTACAGTGGAGCACAGTAGAGGTAGAGTACAGCTGAGCACAGTAGAGGTAGAGTAGAGTGGAGCACAGTAGAGGTAGAATACAGTGGACTACAGTAGAGGTAGTGTACAGTGGAGCACAGTAGTGGTAGAGTACAGTGGAGCACAGTAGAGGTAGAGTACAGTGGAGTATAATAGAGGTAGAGTACAGTAGAGCACAGTAGAGATAGAGTACAGTAGAGCAGAGTAGAGGTAGAGTACATTGGAATACAGTAGAGGTAGAGTACAGTGGAGCACTGTAGAGGTGGAGTACAGTGGAGTACAGTAGAGGTAGAGTAGAGTGGAGCACAGTAGAGATAGAGTACAGTAGAGCACAGTAGAGGTAGAGTACAGTGGAGCACATTAGAGCTAGAGTACAGTGGAGTACAGTGGAGCACAGTAGAGGTGGAGTACAGTAGAGTACAGTAGAGGTAGAGAACAGTGGAGTATAGTAGAGGTAGAGTACAGTGGAGTAGAGTAGAGGTAGAGTACAGTGGAGCACAGTAGATGTAGAGTACAGTGGAGCACAGTAGAGGTAGAGTACAGGGGAGTATAGTTGAGGTAGACTACAGTGGAGTACAGTAGAGATAGAGTACAGTGGAGTACATTAGAGATAGAGTAGAGTAGAGCAGAGTAGAGGTAGAGTACAGCGGAGTACAGTAGAGGTAGAGCAGAGTGGAGCACTGTAGAGGTAGAGTACAGTGGAGTACAGTAGAGATAGAGTACAGTGGAGCACAGTAGAGGTAGAGAACAGTACAGTACAGTAGAGGTAGAGTACAATGGAGTACAGTAGAGGTAGAGTACAGTAGAGCACAGTAGAGGTAGAATACAGTGGAGTACAGTAGAGGTAGAGTACAGTGGAGTACAGTAGAGGTAGAGTACAGTGGATTACAGTAGAGGCAGAGTACAGTGGAGCACAGTAGATGTAGAGTACAGTGGAGTACAGTAGAGGTAGAGTACAGTGGAGCACAGTAGAGCTGGAGTACAGTGGAGTACAGTGGAGCACAGTAGAGGTGGAGTACAGTAGAGTAGAGTAGAGGTAGAGTACAGTGGAGTACAGTAGAGATAGAGTAGAGTGGAGTAGAGTAGAGATAGAGTACAGTGGATTAGAGTAGAGATAGAGTACAGTGGAGTAAAGTTGAGGTAGAGTACAGTGGAGCACAGTGGAGGTAGAGTACAGTGGAGTATAGTTTAGGTAGACTACAGTGGAGTACAGTAGAGGTAGAGTACAGTGGAGCACAGTAGAGATAGAGTACAGTAGAGCAGAGTAGAGGTAGAGTACAGTGGAGTAGAGTAGAGGTAGAGCACAGTGGAGCACTGTAGAGGTAGAGTACAGTGGAGTGCAGTAGAGATAGAGTACAGTGGAGCACAGTAGAGGTAGAGTACAGTGGAGCACAGTAGAGGTAGAGTAGAGTGGAGCACAGTAGAGGTAGAGTACAGTGGACTACAATAGAGGTATTGTACAGTGGAGCACAGTAGAGGTAGAGTACAGTAGAGCACAGTAGAGGTAGAGTACAGTGGAGTATAGTAGAGGTAGAGTACAGTGGAGTAGAGTAGAGGTAGAGTACAGTGGAGCACAGTAGATGTAGAGTACAGTGGAGCACAGTAGAGGTAGAGTACAGGGGAGTATAGTTGAGGTAGACTACAGTGGAGTACAGTAGAGATAGAGTACAGTGGAGTACATTAGAGATAGAGTAGAGTAGAGCAGAGTAGAGGTAGAGTACAGCGGAGTACAGTAGAGGTAGAGCAGAGTGGAGCACTGTAGAGGTAGAGTACAGTGGAGTACAGTAGAGATAGAGTACAGTGGAGCACAGTAGAGGTAGAGTACAGTGGAGCACAGTAGAGATAGAGTACAGTAGAGTAGAGTAGAGGTAGAGTACAGTGTAGTACAGTAGAGGTAGAGTACAGTAGAACACTGTAGAGATAAGTGCAGTGGAGTATAGTAGAGGTAGAGTACAGTGGAGTACAGTAGAGGTAGAGTACAGTGGAGTACAGTAGAGGTAGAGTAGAGTGGAGCACATTAGAGGTGGAGTAGAGAAGAGTACAGTAGAGGTAGAGTACAGTGGAGTACATTAGAGGTAGAGTACAGTGGAGCACAGTAGAGGTAGAGTAGAGTGGAGTACAGTAGAGGTAGAGTACAGTGGAGAACAGTAGAGGTAGAGTACAGTGGAGTAGAGTAGAGATAGAGTACAGTGGAGCACAGTAGAGGTAGAGTATAGTGGAGTACAGTAGAGATAGAGTACAGTAGAGCAGAGTAGAAGTAGAGTACACTGGAGTACAGTAGAGGTAGAGTACAGTGGAGCACTGTAGAGGTGGAGTACAGTGGAGTACAGTAGAGGTAGAGTACAGTGGAGCAGAGTAGAGATAGAGTACAGTAGAGCACAGTAGAGGTAGAGTACAGTGGAGCATAGTAGAGGAAGAGTACAGTGTAGTACAGTAGAGATAGAGTACAGTGGAGTACAGTAGAGATAGAGTACAGTTGAACACAGTAGAGATAAGTGCAGTGGAGTATAGTAGAGGTAGAGTACAGTGGAGCACAGTAGAGGTAGAGTACAGCTGAGCACAGTAGAGGTAGAGTAGAGTGGAGCACAGTAGAGGTAGAGTACAGTGGACTACAGTAGAGGTAGTGTACAGTGGAGCACAGTAGTGGTAGAGTACAGTGGAGCACAGTAGAGGTAGAGTACAGTGGAGTATAATAGAGGTAGAGTACAGTAGAGCACAGTAGAGATAGAGTACAGTAGAGCAGAGTAGAGGTAGAGTACATTGGAATACAGTAGAGGTAGAGTACAGTGGAGCACTGTAGAGGTGGAGTACAGTGGAGTACAGTAGAGGTAGAGTAGAGTGGAGCACAGTAGAGATAGAGTACAGTAGAGCACAGTAGAGGTAGAGTACAGTGGAGCACATTAGAGCTAGAGTACAGTGGAGTACAGTGGAGCACAGTAGAGGTGGAGTACAGTAGAGTACAGTAGAGGTAGAGAACAGTGGAGTATAGTAGAGGTAGAGTACAGTGGAGTAGAGTAGAGGTAGAGTACAGTGGAGCACAGTAGATGTAGAGTACAGTGGAGCACAGTAGAGGTAGAGTACAGGGGAGTATAGTTGAGGTAGACTACAGTGGAGTACAGTAGAGATAGAGTACTGTGGAGTACATTAGAGATAGAGTAGAGTAGAGCAGAGTAGAGGTAGAGTACAGCGGAGTACAGTAGAGGTAGAGCAGAGTGGAGCACTGTAGAGGTAGAGTACAGTGGAGTACAGTAGAGATAGAGTACAGTGGAGCACAGTAGAGGTAGAGAACAGTACAGTACAGTAGAGGTAGAGTACAATGGAGTACAGTAGAGGTAGAGTACAGTAGAGCACAGTAGAGGTAGAATACAGTGGAGTACAGTAGAGGTAGAGTACAGTGGAGTACAGTAGAGGTAGAGTACAGTGGATTACAGTAGAGGCAGAGTACAGTGGAGCACAGTAGATGTAGAGTACAGTGGAGTACAGTAGAGGTAGAGTACAGTGGAGCACAGTAGAGCTGGAGTACAGTGGAGTACAGTGGAGCACAGTAGAGGTGGAGTACAGTAGAGTAGAGTAGAGGTAGAGTACAGTGGAGTACAGTAGAGATAGAGTAGAGTGGAGTAGAGTAGAGATAGAGTACAGTGGATTAGAGTAGAGATAGAGTACAGTGGAGTAAAGTTGAGGTAGAGTACAGTGGAGCACAGTGGAGGTAGAGTACAGTGGAGTATAGTTTAGGTAGACTACAGTGGAGTACAGTAGAGGTAGAGTACAGTGGAGCACAGTAGAGATAGAGTACAGTAGAGCAGAGTAGAGGTAGAGTACAGTGGAGTAGAGTAGAGGTAGAGCACAGTGGAGCACTGTAGAGGTAGAGTACAGTGGAGTGCAGTAGAGATAGAGTACAGTGGAGCACAGTAGAGGTAGAGTACAGTGGAGCACAGTAGAGGTAGAGTAGAGTGGAGCACAGTAGAGGTAGAGTACAGTGGACTACAATAGAGGTATTGTACAGTGGAGCACAGTAGAGGTAGAGTACAGTAGAGCACAGTAGAGGTAGAGTACAGTGGAGTACAGTGGAGCACAGTAGAGGTGGAGTACAGCAGAGTAGAGTAGAGATAGAGTACAGTGGAGCACAGCAGAGGTAGAGTACAGTGGATCACAGTAGAGATAGAGTACAGTGGAGTACAGTGGATCACAGTAGAGGTAGAATACAGTGGAGAACAGTAGAGATAGAGTACAGTGGAGTACAGTTGCGGTAGAGTACAGTGGAGCACAGTAGAGATAGAGTACAGTGGAGTATAGTAGAGGTAGAGTACAGTGGAGCACAGTAGAGGTAGAGTACAGTGGAGTACAGTGGAGAACAGTAGAGGTGGAGTACAGTAGAGTACAGTAGAGGTAGATAACAGTACAGTACAGTAGAGGTAGAGTACAGTGGAGTACAGTAGAGGTAGAGTACAGTAGAGCACAGTAGAGGTAGATTACAGTGGAGTACAGCAGAGGTAGAGTACAGTAGAGGTAGAGTAGAGGCAGACTACAGTAGAGTACAGTAGAGGTAGAGTACAGTGGATCACAGTAGAGATAGAGTACAGTAGAGCAGAGTAGAGGTAGAGTACAGTGGATTATAGTCGAGGTAGAGTACAGTGGAGCACTGTAGAGGTGGAGTACAGTGGAGTACAGTAGAGGTAGAGTACAGTGGAGCACAGTAGAGATAGAGTACAGTAGAGCACAGTAGAGGTAGAGTACAGTGGAGCACAGTAGAGGTAGAGTACAGTTGAGTATAGTTGAGGTAGACTACAGTGGAGTACAGTAGAGGTAGAGTACAGTGGAGCACAGTAGAGATAGAGTACAGTAGAGCAGAGTAGAGGTAGAGTACAGTGGAGTACAGTAGAGGTAGAGCACAATGGAGCACTGTAGAGGTAGAGTACAGTGGAGTACATTAGAGATAGAGTACAGTGGAGCACAGTAGAGGTAGAGTACAGTGGAGCACAGTAGAGGTAGAGTACAGTGGAGCACAGTAGAGGTACAGTACAGTGGAGTACAGTAGAGGTAGTGTACAGTGGAGCACAGTAGAGGTAGATTAGAGTAGAGTACCGTAGAGGTAGAGTACAGTGGAGTACAGTAGAGGTAGACTACAGTGGAGTAGAGTAGAGATAGAGTACAGTAGAGCAGAGTAGAAGTAGAGTACACTGGAGTACAGTAGAGGTAGAGCACAGTGGAGCACTGTAGAGGTAGAGTACAGTGGAGTACAGTAGAGATAGAGTACAGTGGAGCACAGTAGAGATAGAGTACAGTAGAGCACAGTAGAGGTAGAGTACAGTGGAGCACAGTAGAGGTAGAGTACAGTTGAGTATAGTTGAGGTAGACTACAGTGGAGTACAGTAGAGGTAGAGTACAGTGGAGCACAGTAGAGATAGAGTACAGTAGAGCAGAGTAGAGGTAGATTACAGTGGAGTACAGCAGAGGTAGAGTACAGTAGAGGTAGAGTAGAGGCAGACTACAGTGGAGTACAGTAGAGGTAGAGTACAGTGGATCACAGTAGAGATAGAGTACAGTAGAGCAGAGTAGAGGTAGAGTACAGTGGATTATAGTCGAGGTAGAGTACAGTGGAGCACTGTAGAGGTGGAGTACAGTGGAGTACAGTAGAGGTAGAGTACAGTGGAGCACAGTAGAGATAGAGTACAGTAGAGCAAAGTAGAGGTAGAGTACAGTGGAGCACAGTAGAGGTAGAGTACAGTGGAGTACAGTAGAGATAGAGTACAGTAGAGCAGAGTAGAAGTAGAGTACACTGGAGTACAGTAGAGGTAGAGTACAGTGGAGCACTGTAGAGGTGGAGTACAGTGGAGTACAGTAGAGGTAGAGTACAGTGGAGCAGAGTAGAGATAGAGTACAGTAGAGCACAGTAGAGGTAGAGTACAGTGGAGCATAGTAGAGGAAGAGTACAGTGTAGTACAGTAGAGATAGAGTACAGTGGAGTACAGTAGAGATAGAGTACAGTCGAACACAGTAGAGATAAGTGCAGTGGAGTATAGTAGAGGTAGAGTACAGTGGAGCACAGTAGAGGTAGAGTACAGCTGAGCACAGTAGAGGTAGAGTAGAGTGGAGCACAGTAGAGGTAGAGTACAGTGGACTACAGTAGAGGTAGTGTACAGTGGAGCACAGTAGTGGTAGAGTACAGTGGAGCACAGTAGAGGTAGAGTACAGTGGAGTATAATAGAGGTAGAGTACAGTAGAGCACAGTAGAGATAGAGTACAGTAGAGCAGAGTAGAGGTAGAGTACATTGGAATACAGTAGAGGTAGAGTACAGTGGAGCACTGTAGAGGTGGAGTACAGTGGAGTACAGTAGAGGTAGAGTAGAGTGGAGCACAGTAGAGATAGAGTACAGTAGAGCACAGTAGAGGTAGAGTACAGTGGAGCACATTAGAGCTAGAGTACAGTGGAGTACAGTGGAGCACAGTAGAGGTAGAGTAGAGTGGAGCACAGTAGAGGTAGAGTACAGTGGACTACAGTAGAGGTAGTGTACAGTGGAGCACAGTAGTGGTAGAGTACAGTGGAGCACAGTAGAGGTAGAGTACAGTGGAGTATAATAGAGGTAGAGTACAGTAGAGCACAGTAGAGATAGAGTACAGTAGAGCAGAGTAGAGGTAGAGTACATTGGAATACAGTAGAGGTAGAGTACAGTGGAGCACTGTAGAGGTGGAGTACAGTGGAGTACAGTAGAGGTAGAGTAGAGTGGAGCACAGTAGAGATAGAGTACAGTAGAGCACAGTAGAGGTAGAGTACAGTGGAGCACATTAGAGCTAGAGTACAGTGGAGTACAGTGGAGCACAGTAGAGGTGGAGTACAGTAGAGTACAGTAGAGGTAGAGAACAGTGGAGTATAGTAGAGGTAGAGTACAGTGGAATAGAGTAGAGGTAGAGTACAGTGGAGCACAGTAGATGTAGAGTACAGTGGAGCACAGTAGAGGTAGAGTACAGGGGAGTATAGTTGAGGTAGACTACAGTGGAGTACAGTAGAGATAGAGTACAGTGGAGTACATTAGTCATCTTCATTTATATAGCGCTTTTAACAATGGATTGTTTCAAAGCAGCTTTACAGAGATAAACATATAATTTAAGGTAACAGATTGTTTTGGCATTATAGCGGTTCTTGAATAATGTTATTTCCAGCTAAAGTTAACTTTGATTGATTCACCTCCGTCGAAATGATCAGACTTTTAAACGCGAACCTGTGATTAACGCTGACGGCGTTCACATGCTCATTCAGAATTGATTCTATAGTTATGTGCTTTTTAAAATATGTGCGCAGGTTTATAATTCATACAACCCAGCCTAAACAAACTACTTTTCTTGCCTATAAATTTTGATACAGAATTTTGTTTTATTTTATCACTTCGGGGTACGCGAGCCGGAATTCACAACGCTTTATCTGTAGAGTGGGAAAGGGATCCTCCATAGGGAGAGGATAGTGGATACTTCAGCACTGCATTGTCATCGGGTCCAGGCGGATCTCCTTCGTCAGATCTGGACACGGCCTGGATCCGGCAGGCTGCGGGAAAACCTCGGGATAAACAAAGACACTAATATTAGCGTAGATGCCATTCTTCTTATGATGTAGCGAGTACATCAAGATTTAACGGAAGTGTTCCCAGTTCCGGCTGACCTAATCTATGCAGCCTAACATTGAATTTATAGAAGTCTATAGTGCGTTATGTGTATGCTAGGTCAAAGAGATGTGTTTTTAGTCTAGCTTTGAACTGACAGAGTGTGTCTGCTTCCCGGACAATGGTAGGAAGACTGTTCCAAAGTTTTGGTGCTAAATAGGAAAAGGATCTACCGCCTGCAGTCGATTTAGATATTCTAGGTATTATCAACTGACCGGAATTTTGAGATCGCAATGGACGTGAAGGACTATAATGCGTTAAGAGCTCGCTCAAGTACTGCGGAGCTAAACCATTTAGTGCTTTGTAGGTAATCAACAATATTTTAAAATTTATACGATGTTTAATAGGGAGCCAATGCAGTGTTGACAGAACCGGGCTAATATGGTCATATTTCCTGGTTCTGGTAAGAACTCGAGCTGCGGCGTTTTGAACTAGCTGTAGTTTATTTATTAAGCGTGCAGGGCAACCACCCAGTAGAGCATTACAATAATCTAGCCTTGAGGTCATGAACGCATGGACTAATTGTTCCGCATTTCCCAATGAGAGCATATGGCGTATTTTAGATATATTTTTAAGATGGAAAAATGCAGTTTTACAGATACTAGACACGTGGCTTTCAAAAGAAAGGTTGGTATCAAAGAGCACACCCAGGTTCCTAACCGACGACGAAGACTTGACAGAGCAGCCATCAAGTGTTAGACAGTATTCTGGGTTATTACGTGTGGAAGTTTTTTGTCCAATAATTAGAATCTCTGTCTTTTCAGAATTTAGTAGTAGGAAATTACTAGTCATCCAATTTTTTATATCAGCTATGCATTCCGTTAATTTTGTGAATTGGTAAGTTTCGTTGGGTTTTGAAGAAATATACAGCTGAGTATCATCGGCATAACAGTGAAAGCTAACTCCATGTTTCCTAATGATATCTCCTAATGGTAGCATGTACAGAGTGAACAGCAGCGGTCCTAGTACTGAGCCTTGTGGTACGCCATACTGAACTTGTGATCGATAAGACATCTCTTCATTTACTGCTACAAACTGATAACGGTCAGATAAGTATGATTTAAACCATGCTAGTGCAATTCCACTAATGCCCACATAGTTTTCTAGTCTATTTAAAAGAATGTTGTGGTCAATTGTGTCAAATGCAGCACTAAGATCGAGTAACACTAATAGAGAGATACAACCACGATCGGATGATAAGAGCAAATCATTTGTGACTCTAATGAGAGCGGTCTCAGTGCTATGGTACGGTCTAAATCCGGACTGAAAATCCTCGCAGATATCATTTCTTTCTAGAAAGGAACACAGTTGTGAAGATACTGCTTTTTCTAATATCTTTGACAGAAAAGGCAGATTCGAGATCGGCCTGTAATTGACTAATTCTGTAGGATCAAGTTGTGTTTTTTTAACAAGCGGTTTTATCATAGCCAGTTTAAAGGTTTTTGGTACGTATCCTAGAGACAAAGATGAATTAATGATATTAAGAAGAGGATATATGACCTCTGGAAACATCTCTTTCAGTAGCTTAGTCGGTATAGGATCTAACATACAAGTTGTCGATTTAGATGAATTAACGAGTTTGCAGAATTCTTCCTCTCCTATAGCAACAAATGAATCAAATTTTTCCTCAGGGAGACTACAATGCACTTCCTGATGCGATACTGTGGTAGACGGTTGCATAGTTATAATTTTGTCCCTGATATTATCAATCTTATAAGTGAAGAAGTTCATAAAGTCATCACTGCTGTGTTGCTTGGACACTTCTGAGCTTGAAGCTTTCTTTTTCGTTAGTTTAGCCACTGTTTCAAATAAATACCTTGGATTATGTTTATTTTCTTCTAATAGGTTTGAAAAATAAGCAGATCTAGCAGCTTTTAAAGCCTCTCTGTAAGCAATCGAGCTCTCTTTCCATGAAATCCGAAATACCTCTAGTTTAGTTTTCTTCCAGTTGCGCTCCATTTTTCTGGCTGCTCTCTTAAGGGCCCGGGTGTGCTCGCTGTACCACGGCGTTGGGCTATTTTCTTTAATCTTCTTTAAGCGCAACGGAGCAACTGCGTCTAAAGTGCTGGAAAAGAGAGAGTTAAACGTTTCTGTTGCAATATCAAGTTCTTCTAAGCTATCCGGGATGCTGAGATGATGAAACTGATTAGGAAGATTATTGATAAAGCAATCTTTAGTGGCAGAAGTTATAGGTCTAACGTATTTATAACACGGAGTCGGCTTTGCAGCCTTGGCTAAATGTAATTTACATGAGACTAGATAATGATCTGAGATGTCATCGCTCTGCTGCAGAATTTCAACGGTATCAACATCTATTCCATGTGATAATATTAGATCTAGAGTATGATTACGACGATGAGTAGGTCCTGACACGTGTTGTCTAACTCCAATTGAGTTTACAATGTCTTTAAATGCCAATCCAAATGCATCTTTTTCATTATCTACATGTATATTAAAATCACCAACAATTAGTACTTTATCTGCAGCCAATACTAATTCTGATAGGAAGTCCGCAAATTCTTTGATAAAATCTTTATGGTGCCCTGGTGGCCTGTATACAGTAGCCAGCATAATTCTCAAATGTGATTTATCGTTTACACTATAGATTTTTACATTAAGCACCAATACTTCAAAAGAAGTATATTTAAAGCTAGATTTCTTAGTGGTTTTGAAAATATTACTATAAATTACAGCAACACCTCCCCCTTTGCCTTTCAGACGAGGTTCATGTTTATAACTGTAATCTTGTGGGGTTGACTCATTTAAAATAATGTAATCGTTTGGTTTTAGCCAGGTTTCTGTCAAACACAGCATATCAAGATTATAATCTGAAATCATATCATTAACTATGAGAGATTTTGAAGTAAGGGATCGAATATTCAGCAACCCAAGCTTTATCATTTGCTCATCTGTATTATATCTGTTTTTTATTTGTTGAACATCAATTAAATGTTTAACCTGACGTTTTTTGGAGTTCCAAATTCGGGGAACAGACACAGTCTCTATATGATGACATCTAGGTGAAAGAGACTCTATGTGATGGGATTTATCTGACCTTGGTGACGTGAGGCCGCTAGCAGACGGTCGGTTTAGCCAGTCTGTCTGCTTCCTGACCTGAGCCCCAGATTGTCATGTTTTATCTCTAAGACTATGAGCCAAATTACTAGAGAGAAGAGCAGCACCAGCCCAGGAGGGATGGATACCATCTCTTTTCAACAGATCAGGCTTGCCCCAAAAACTTTTCCAATTGTCTATGAATTTTATATTATTCTGCGGACACCACTTCGACAGCCAACCGTTCAGTGAGGCCAATCGGCTAACTATCTCATCACTCCTGCGTACAGGAAGGGGGCCAGAGTAAATTACAGTGCCTGACATCGTACTTGCGAGTTCACACACCTCTTTAATATTAATTTTGGTGATCTCCGACTGGCGGAGTCGAACATCATTAGTGCCGACATGAATAATGATCTTAGAGAATTTACGATTAGCATTAGCCAGCACTTTTAAATTTGCTTTGATGTCAGGCGCTCTGGCTCCCGGCAAACATGTGACTATGGTGGCTGGTGTCTCTATTTTCACGTTCCGTGTGATCGAATCACCAATTACCAGGGCACAATCAACAGAATTCTCAGTGGGTGTTTCACTGAGTGGGGCAAATCGGTTTGTTATGGGAATCGGAACGGAAGAGTGGTTCTTTGATCCACGACTAGAACGATCTCTCACGGTCACCCATCTGCCCTGCTGCACGGGCTCTACTTCAGCCGGAACCGAATCATGTAAAGAGTTCACTATGCTAGGCGCATCCAAAACACTATCTAAAGATCTAGCATTCTTACCATCCTCAATTAAAGTTTGGATGCGTGTCTCTAGTTCTGAAATCTTCTCCGTCAGCCTGACTGTCTCCTTGCATTTATCACATATAAATCCTATATTGCCATCGGAGAAGGCTATACTAAACATATGACATGTGACACAGGTGACAATAACAGGACAAGAAGACATTACTTACCGTGTTTGTTGACTGATTTCTTACTTACCTGGACTTTATGAACTCAAAGGCGCGGGCGCGCGAGAGAAAATAAATAAATAAATGAGCGCACGGGTGGCGCGTTAGCAGGCTAACGTTAGCGAGTTACTAGCGTGCTGTGTTAAGAATAACGGAAGCTAGAGATGTAAGGTTAATCTGAGATGTTGGGTAAGCTGTATTTAGTAGTATAAACAACTAGATAGTAAATGATGGCTCAAAACATAAAGAAATACGAGGCTCAGGCGAAGCTTACAGCCTCGAAGCAAACAAACACACAGCAGGCAGCGAGGCAGACAGGAGCAATCGATCAGCGACATTAGAGATAGAGTAGAGTAGAGCAGAGTAGAGGTAGAGTACAGCGGAGTACAGTAGAGGTAGAGCAGAGTGGAGCACTGTAGAGGTAGAGTACAGTGGAGTACAGTAGAGATAGAGTACAGTGGAGCACAGTAGAGGTAGAGAACAGTACAGTACAGTAGAGGTAGAGTACAATGGAGTACAGTAGAGGTAGAGTACAGTAGAGCACAGTAGAGGTAGAATACAGTGGAGTACAGTAGAGGTAGAGTACAGTGGAGTACAGTAGAGGTAGAGTACAGTGGATTACAGTAGAGGCAGAGTACAGTGGAGCACAGTAGATGTAGAGTACAGTGGAGTACAGTAGAGGTAGAGTACAGTGGAGCACAGTGGAGCACAGTAGAGGTGGAGTACAGTAGAGTAGAGTAGAGGTAGAGTACAGTGGAGTACAGTAGAGATAGAGTAGAGTGGAGTAGAGTAGAGATAGAGTACAGTGGATTAGAGTAGAGATAGAGTACAGTGGAGTAAAGTTGAGGTAGAGTACAGTGGAGCACAGTGGAGGTAGAGTACAGTGGAGTATAGTTTAGGTAGACTACAGTGGAGTACAGTAGAGGTAGAGTACAGTGGAGCACAGTAGAGATAGAGTACAGTGGAGCAGAGTAGAGGTAGAGTACAGTGGAGTAGAGTAGAGGTAGAGCACAGTGGAACACTGTAGAGGTAGAGTACAGTGGAGTGCAGTAGAGATAGAGTACAGTGGAGCACAGTAGAGGTAGAGTACAGTGGAGCACAGTAGAGGTAGAGTAGAGTGGAGCACAGTAGAGGTAGAGTACAGTGGACTACAATAGAAGTATTGTACAGTGGAGCACAGTAGAGGTAGAGTACAGTAGAGCACAGTAGAGGTAGAGTACAGTGGAGTATAGTAGAGGTAGAGTACAGTGGAGTAGAGTAGAGGTAGAGTACAGTGGAGCACAGTAGATGTAGAGTACAGTGGAGCACAGTAGAGGTAGAGTACAGGGGAGTATAGTTGAGGTAGACTACAGTGGAGTACAGTAGAGATAGAGTACAGTGGAGTACATTAGAGATAGAGTAGAGTAGAGCAGAGTAGAGGTAGAGTACAGCGGAGTACAGTAGAGGTAGAGCAGAGTGGAGCACTGTAGAGGTAGAGTACAGTGGAGTACAGTAGAGATAGAGTACAGTGGAGCACAGTAGAGGTAGAGTACAGTGGAGCACAGTAGAGATAGAGTACAGTAGAGTAGAGTAGAGGTAGAGTACAGTGGAGTACAGTAGAGGTAGAGTACAGTAGAACACTGTAGAGATAAGTGCAGTGGAGTATAGTAGAGGTAGAGTACAGTGGAGTACAGTAGAGGTAGAGTACAGTGGAGTACAGTAGAGGTAGAGTAGAGTGGAGCACATTAGAGGTGGAGTAGAGAAGAGTACAGTAGAGGTAGAGTACAGTGGAGTACATTAGAGGTAGAGTACAGTGGAGCACAGTAGAGGTAGAGTAGAGTGGAGTACAGTAGAGGTAGAGTACAGTGGAGAACAGTAGAGGTAGAGTACAGTGGAGTAGAGTAGAGATAGAGTACAGTGGAGCACAGCAGAGATAGAGTACAGTGGATTAGAGTAGAGATAGAGTACAGTGGAGTATAGTTGAGATAGAGTACAGTGGAGCACAGTGGAGGTAGAGTACAGTGGAGTATAGTTTAGGTAGACTACAGTGGAGTACACTAGAGGTAGAGTACAGTGGAGCACAGTAGAGATAGAGTACAGTAGAGCAGAGTAGAGGTAGAGTACAGTGGAGTAGAGTAGAGGTAGAGCACAGTGGAGCACTGTAGAGGTAGAGTACAGTGGAGTACAGTAGAGGTAGAGCACAGTGGACTACAATAGAGGTATTGTACAGTGGAGCACAGTAGAGGTAGAGTACAGTAGAGCACAGTAGAGGTAGAGTACAGTGGAGTATAGTAGAGGTAGAGTACAGTGAAGTAGAGTAGAGGTAGAGTACAGTGGAGCACAGTAGATGTAGAGTACAGTGGAGCACAGTAGAGGTAGAGTACAGGGGAGTATAGTTGAGGTAGACTACAGTGGAGTACAGTAGAGATAGAGTACAGTGGAGTACATTATAGATAGAGTAGAGTAGAGCAGAGTAGAGGTAGAGTACAGCGGAGTACAGTAGAGGTAGAGCAGAGTGGAGCACTGTAGAGGTAGAGTACAGTGGAGTACAGTAGAGATAGAGTACAGTGGAGCACAGTAGAGGTAGAGTACAGTGGAGCACAGTAGAGATAGAGTACAGTAGAGCAGAGTAGAGGTAGAGTACAGTGGAGTACAGTAGAGGTAGAGTACAGTAGAACACTGTAGAGATAAGTGCAGTGGAGTATAGTAGAGGTAGAGTACAGTGGAGTACAGTAGAGGTAGAGTACAGTGGAGTACAGTAGAGGTAGAGTAGAGTGGAGCACATTAGAGGTGGAGTAGAGAAGAGTACAGTAGAGGTAGAGTACAGTGGAGTACATTAGAGGTAGAGTACAGTGGAGCACAGTAGAGGTAGAGTAGAGTGGAGTACAGTAGAGGTAGAGTACAGTGGAGAACAGTAGAGGTAGAGTACAGTGGAGTAGAGTAGAGATAGAGTACAGTGGAGCACAGCAGAGGTAGAGTACAGTGGATCACAGTAGAGATAGAGTACAGTGGAGTACAGTAGAGATAGAGTACAGTAGAGCAGAGTAGAGGTAGAGTACAGTGGAGCACAGTAGAGGAATAGTACAGTGGAGCACAGTAGAGATAGATTACAGTGGAGTACAGTAGAGATAGAGTACAGTGGAGTACAGTAGAGGTAGAGCACAGTAGAGCAGAGTAGAGGTAGAGTACAGTGGAGTACAGTAGAGGTAGAGCACAGTGGAGCACTGTGGAGGTAGAGTACAGTGGAGTACAGTAGAGATAAAGTACAGTGGAGCAGAGTAGAGGTAGAGTACAGTGGAGCACAGTAGAGGTAGAGTACAGTGGAGCACAGTAGAGGTCGAGTACAGTGGAGTACAGTAGAGGTAGTGTACAGTGGAGCACAGTAGAGGTAGAGTACAGTGGAGCACAGTAGAGGTAGAGTACAGTGGGGTACAGTAGAAATAGAGTACAGTGGAGCACAGTAGAGAAGAGTACAGTAGAGCACAGTAGAGGTAGAGTACAGTGGAGCACAGTAGAGATAGAGTACAGTGGAGTACAGTAGAGGAAGAGTACAGTGGAGTACAGTGGAGCACAGTAGAGGTGGAGTACAGTAGAGTACAGTAGAGGTAGAGTACAGTGGAGTAAAATAGAGATAGAGTGCAGTGGAGTAGAGTAGAGATAGAGTACAGTGGAGCACAGCAGAGGTAGAGTACAGTGGTGCACAGTAGAGGTAGAGTACAGTGGAGAACAGTAGAGATAGAGTACAGTGGAGTACAGTGGAGGTAGAGTACAGTGGAGCACAGTAGAGATAGAGTACAGTGGAGTACAGTAGAGGTAGAGTACAGTGGAGCACAGTAGAGGTAGAGTACAGTGGAGTACAGTGGAGCACAGTAGAGGTGGAGTACAGTAGAGTACAGTAGACTTAGAGAACAGTACAGTACAGTAGAGGTAGAGTACAGTGGAGTACAGTAGAGATAGAGTACAGTGGAGCACAGTAGAGGTAGAGTACAGTGGAGTATAGTAGAGGTAGAGTACAGTGGAGTAGAGTAGAGGTAGAGTACAGTGGAGCACAGTAGATGTAGAGTACAGTGGAGCACAGTAGAGGTAGAGTACAGGGGAGTATAGTTGAGGTAGACTACAGTGGAGTACAGTAGAGATAGAGTACAGTGGAGTACATTAGAGATAGAGTAGAGTAGAGCAGAGTAGAGGTAGAGTACAGCGGAGTACAGTAGAGGTAGAGCAGAGTGGAGCACTGTAGAGGTAGAGTACAGTGGAGTACAGTAGAGATAGAGTACAGTGGAGCACAGTAGAGGTAGAGTACAGTGGAGCACAGTAGAGATAGAGTACAGTAGAGTAGAGTAGAGGTAGAGTACAGTGGAGTACAGTAGAGGTAGAGTACAGTAGAACACTGTAGAGATAAGTGCAGTGGAGTATAGTAGAGGTAGAGTACAGTGGAGTACAGTAGAGGTAGAGTACAGTGGAGTACAGTAGAGGTAGAGTAGAGTGGAGCACATTAGAGGTGGAGTAGAGAAGAGTACAGTAGAGGTAGAGTACAGTGGAGTACATTAGAGGTAGAGTACAGTGGAGCACAGTAGAGGTAGAGTAGAGTGGAGTACAGTAGAGGTAGAGTACAGTGGAGAACAGTAGAGGTAGAGTACAGTGGAGTAGAGTAGAGATAGAGTACAGTGGAGCACAGCAGAGATAGAGTACAGTGGATTAGAGTAGAGATAGAGTACAGTGGAGTATAGTTGAGATAGAGTACAGTGGAGCACAGTGGAGGTAGAGTACAGTGGAGTATAGTTTAGGTAGACTACAGTGGAGTACACTAGAGGTAGAGTACAGTGGAGCACAGTAGAGATAGAGTACAGTAGAGCAGAGTAGAGGTAGAGTACAGTGGAGTAGAGTAGAGGTAGAGCACAGTGGAGCACTGTAGAGGTAGAGTACAGTGGAGTGCAGTAGAGATAGAGTACAGTGGAGCACAGTAGAGGTAGAGTACAGTGGACTACAATAGAGGTATTGTACAGTGGAGCACAGTAGAGGTAGAGTACAGTAGAGCACAGTAGAGGTAGAGTACAGTGGAGTATAGTAGAGGTAGAGTACAGTGAAGTAGAGTAGAGGTAGAGTACAGTGGAGCACAGTAGATGTAGAGCACAGTAGATGTAGAGTACAGTGGAGCACAGTAGAGGTAGAGTACAGGGGAGTATAGTTGAGGTAGACTACAGTGGAGTACAGTAGAGATAGAGTACAGTGGAGTACATTATAGATAGAGTAGAGTAGAGCAGAGTAGAGGTAGAGTACAGCGGAGTACAGTAGAGGTAGAGCAGAGTGGAGCACTGTAGAGGTAGAGTACAGTGGAGTACAGTAGAGATAGAGTACAGTGGAGCACAGTAGAGGTAGAGTACAGTGGAGCACAGTAGAGATAGAGTACAGTAGAGCAGAGTAGAGGTAGAGTACAGTGGAGTACAGTAGAGGTAGAGTACAGTAGAACACTGTAGAGATAAGTGCAGTGGAGTATAGTAGAGGTAGAGTACAGTGGAGTACAGTAGAGGTAGAGTACAGTGGAGTACAGTAGAGGTAGAGTAGAGTGGAGCACATTAGAGGTGGAGTAGAGAAGAGTACAGTAGAGGTAGAGTACAGTGGAGTACATTAGAGGTAGAGTACAGTGGAGCACAGTAGAGGTAGAGTAGAGTGGAGTACAGTAGAGGTAGAGTACAGTGGAGAACAGTAGAGGTAGAGTACAGTGGAGTAGAGTAGAGATAGAGTACAGTTGAGCACAGCAGAGGTAGAGTACAGTGGATCACAGTAGAGATAGAGTACAGTGGAGTACAGTAGAGATAGAGTACAGTAGAGCAGAGTAGAGGTAGAGTACAGTGGAGCACAGTAGAGGAATAGTACAGTGGAGCACAGTAGAGATAGATTACAGTGGAGTACAGTAGAGATAGAGTACAGTGGAGTACAGTAGAGGTAGAGCACAGTAGAGCAGAGTAGAGGTAGAGTACAGTGGAGTACAGTAGAGGTAGAGCACAGTGGAGCACTGTGGAGGTAGAGTACAGTGGAGTACAGTAGAGATAAAGTACAGTGGAGCAGAGTAGAGGTAGAGTACAGTGGAGCACAGTAGAGGTAGAGTACAGTGGAGCACAGTAGAGGTCGAGTACAGTGGAGTACAGTAGAGGTAGTGTACAGTGGAGCACAGTAGAGGTAGAGTACAGTGGAGCACAGTAGAGGTAGAGTACAGTGGGGTACAGTAGAAATAGAGTACAGTGGAGCACAGTAGAGAAGAGTACAGTAGAGCACAGTAGAGGTAGAGTACCGTGGAGCACAGTAGAGATAGAGTACAGTGGAGTACAGTAGAGATAGAGTACAGTGGAGTACAGTAGAGGAAGAGTACAGTGGAGTACAGTGGAGCACAGTAGAGGTGGAGTACAGTAGAGTACAGTAGAGGTAGAGTACAGTGGAGTAAAATAGAGATAGAGTACAGTGGAGTAGAGTAGAGATAGAGTACAGTGGAGCACAGCAGAGGTAGAGTACAGTGGTGCACAGTAGAGGTAGAGTACAGTGGAGAACAGTAGAGATAGAGTACAGTGGAGTACAGTGGAGGTAGAGTACAGTGGAGCACAGTAGAGATAGAGTACAGTGGAGTACAGTAGAGGTAGAGTACAGTGGAGCACAGTAGAGGTAGAGTACAGTGGAGTACAGTGGAGCACAGTAGAGGTGGAGTACAGTAGAGTACAGTAGACTTAGAGAACAGTACAGTACAGTAGAGGTAGAGTACAGTGGAGTACAGTAGAGATAGAGTACAGTGGAGCACAGTAGATGTAGAGTACAGTGGAGCACAGTAGACCTGGAGTACAGTGGAGTACAGTGGAGCACAGTAGAGGTGGAGTACAGTAAGAGTAGAGGTAGAGTACAGTGGAGTACAGTAGAGATAGAGTAGAGTGGAGTAGAGTAGAGATAGAGTACAGTGGATTAGAGTAGAGATAGAGTACAGTGGAGTATAGTTGAGGTAGAGTACAGTGGAGCACAGTGGAGGTAGAGTAGAGTGGAGTACAGTGGAGCACAGTAGAGGTGGAGTACAGTAGAGTAGAGTAGAGGTAGAGTACAGTGGAGTACAGTAGAGATAGAGTAGAGTGGAGTAGAGTAGAGATTGAGTACAGTGGATTAGAGTAGAGATAGAGTACAGTGGAGTATAGTTGAGGTAGAGTACAGTGGAGAACAGTGGAGGTAGAGTAGAGTGGAGTAGAGTAGAGATAGAGTACAGTGGATTAGAGTAGAGATAGAGTACAGTGGAGTATAGTTGAGGTAGAGTACAGTGGAGCACAGTGGAGGTAGAGTAGAGTGGAGTATAGTTTAGGTAGACTACAGTGGAGTACAGTAGAGGTAGAGTACAGTGGAGCACAGTAGAGTAGAGTACAGTAGAGCACAGTAGAGGTAGAGTATAGTGGAGCACAGTAGAGATAGAGTACAGTGGAGTACAGTAGAGGAAGAGTACAGTGGAGTACGGTGGAGCACAGTAGAGGTGGAGTACAGTAGAGTAGAGTAGAGATAGAGTACAGTGGAGCACAGCAGAGGTAGAGTACAGTGGATCACAGTAGAGATAGAGTACAGTGGAGTACAGTGGATCACAGTAGAGGTAGAATACAGTGGAGAACAGTAGAGATAGAGTACAGTGGAGTACAGTTGAGGTAGAGTACAGTGGAGCACAGTAGAGATAGAGTACAGTGGAGTATAGTAGAGGTAGAGTACAGTGGAGCACAGTAGAGGTAGAGTACAGTGGAGTACAGTGGAGAACAGTAGAGGTGGAGTACAGTAGAGTACAGTAGAGGTAGATAACAGTACAGTACAGTAGAGGTAGAGTACAGTGGAGTACAGTAGAGGTAGAGTACAGTAGAGCACAGTAGAGGTAGATTACAGTGGAGTACAGCAGAGGTAGAGTACAGTAGAGGTAGAGTAGAGGCAGACTACAGTGGAGTACAGTAGAGGTAGAGTACAGTGGATCAGAGTAGAGATAGAGTACAGTAGAGCAGAGTAGAGGTAGAGTACAGTGGATTATAGTCGAGGTAGAGTACAGTGGAGCACTGTAGAGGTGGAGTACAGTGGAGTACAGTAGAGGTAGAGTACAGTGGAGCACAGTAGAGATAGAGTACAGTAGAGCACAGTAGAGGTAGAGTACAGTGGAGCACAGTAGAGGTAGAGTACAGTTGAGTATAGTTGAGGTATACTACAGTGGAGTACAGTAGAGGTAGAGTACAGTGGAGCACAGTAGAGATAGAGTACAGTAGAGCAGAGTAGAGGTAGAGTACAGTGGAGTACAGTAGAGGTAGAGTAGAGTGGAGCACATTAGAGGTGGAGTAGAGTAGAGTACAGTAGAGGTAGAGTACAGTGGAGTACAGTAGAGGTAGAGTAGAGTGGAGCACATTAGAGGTGGAGTAGAGTAGAGTACAGTAGAGGTAGAGTACAGTGGAGTACAGTAGAGGTAGAGTACAGTGGAGTACAGTAGAGATAGAGTACAGTAGAGCAGAGTAGAAGTAGAGTACACTGGAGTACAGTAGAGGTAGAGCACAGTGGAGCACTGTAGAGGTAGAGTACAGTGGAGTACAGTAGAGATAGAGTACAGTGGAGCACAGTAGAGGGAGAGTACAGTGGAGCACAGTAGAGGTAGAGTAGAGTGGAGCACAGTAGAGGTAGAGTACAGTGGAATACAGTAGAGGTAGTGTACAGTGGAACACAGTAGAGGTAGAGTGCAGTGGAGCACAGTAGAGGTAGAGTACAGTGGAGCACAGTAGAGGTAGCGTAGAGTGAAGTACAGTAGAGGTAGAGTACAGTGGAGTACAGTAGAGGTAGAGTACAGTGGAGTAGAGTAGAGATAGAGTACAGTGGAGCACAGCAGAGGTAGAGTACAGTGGATCACAGTAGAGATAGAGTACAGTGGAGTACAGTGGAGCACAGTAGAGGTATAGTACAGTGGAGTACAGTAGAGGTAGAGTACAGTGGAGCACAGTAGAGGTAGAGTACAGTGGAGTATAGTTGAGGTAGAGTACAGTGGAGCACAGTAGAGGTAGAGTACAGTGGAGCACAGTAGAGGTAGAGTACAGTGGAGTACAGTAGAGATAGAGTACAGTGGAGTACAGTAGAGGTAGAGTACAGTGGAGCACAGTAGAGGTAGAGTACAGTGGAGTATAGTTGAGGTAGAGTACAGTGGAGCACAGTAGAGGTAGAGTAGAGTGGAGCACAGTAGAGGTAGAGTACAGTGGAATACAGTAGAGGTAGTGTACAGTGGAGCACAGTAGAGGTAGAGTGCAGTGGAGCACAGTAGAGGTAGAGTACAGTGGAGCACAGTAGAGGTAGCGTAGAGTGAAGTACAGTAGAGGTAGAGTACAGTGGAGTACAGTAGAGGTAGAGTACAGTGGAGTAGAGTAGAGATAGAGTACAGTGGAGCACAGCAGAGGTAGAGTACAGTGGATCACAGTAGAGATAGAGTACAGTGGAGTACAGTGGAGCACAGTAGAGGTATAGTACAGTGGAGTACAGTAGAGGTAGAGTACAGTGGAGCACAGTAGAGGTAGAGTACAGTGGAGTATAGTTGAGGTAGAGTACAGTGGAGCACAGTAGAGGTAGAGTACAGTGGAGCACAGTAGAGATAGATTACAGTGGAGTACAGTAGAGATAGAGTACAGTGGAGTACAGTAGAGGTAGAGTACAGTGGAGCACAGTAGAGGTAGAGTACAGTGGAGTATAGTTGAGGTAGAGTACAGTGGAGCACAGTAGAGGTAGAGTACAGTGGAGCACAGTAGAGGTAGAGTACAGTGGAGCACAGTAGAGGTAGAGTACAGTGGAGTACAGTAGAGGTAGAGTACAGTAGAGCAGAGTAGAAGTAGAGTACACTGGAGTACAGTAGAGGTAGAGCACAGTGGAGCACTGTAGAGGTAGAGTACAGTGGAGTACAGTAGAGATAGAGTACAGTGGAGCACAGTAGAGATAGAGTACAGTAGAGCACAGTAGAGGTAGAGTACAGTGGAGCACAGTAGAGGTAGAGTACAGTTGAGTATAGTTGAGGTAGACTACAGTGGAGTACTGTAGAGGTAGAGTACAGTGGAGTACAGTAGAGGTAGAGTAGAGTGGAGCACATTAGAGGTGGAGTAGAGTAGAGTACAGTTGAGGTAGAGTACAGTGGAGTACAGTAGAGGTAGAGTACAGTGGAGTACAGTAGAGATAGAGTACAGTAGAGCAGAGTAGAAGTAGAGTACACTGGAGTACAGTAGAGGTAGAGCACAGTGGAGCACTGTAGAGGTAGAGTACAGTGGAGTAGAGTAGAGATAGAGTACAGTGGAGCACAGTAGAGATAGAGTACAGTAGAGCACAGTAGAGGTAGAGTACAGTGGAGCACAGTAGAGGTAGAGTACAGTTGAGTATAGTTGAGGTAGACTACAGTGTAGTACAGTAGAGGTAGAGTACAGTGGAGTACAGTAAAGGTAGAGTAGAGTGGAGCACATTAGAGGTGGAGTAGAGTAGAGTACAGTAGAGGTAGAGTACAGTGGAGTACAGTAGAGGTAGAGTACAGTGGAGTACAGTAGAGATAGAGTACAGTAGAGCAGAGTAGAGGTAGAGTACAGTGGAGTACAGTAGAGGTAGAGCACAGTGGAGCACTGTAGAGGTAGAGTACAGTGGAGTACACTAGAGGTAGAGTACAGTGGAGCACAGTAGAGATAGAGTACAGTAGAGCAGAGTAGAGGTAGAGTACAGTGGAGTAGAGTAGAGGTAGAGCACAGTGGAGCACTGTAGAGGTAGAGTACAGTGGAGTGCAGTAGAGATAGAGTACAGTGGAGCACAGTAGAGGTAGAGTACAGTGGACTACAATAGAGGTATTGTACAGTGGAGCACAGTAGAGGTAGAGTACAGTAGAGCACAGTAGAGGTAGAGTACAGTGGAGTATAGTAGAGGTAGAGTACAGTGAAGTAGAGTAGAGGTAGAGTACAGTGGAGCACAGTAGATGTAGAGCACAGTAGATGTAGAGTACAGTGGAGCACAGTAGAGGTAGAGTACAGGGGAGTATAGTTGAGGTAGACTACAGTGGAGTACAGTAGAGATAGAGTACAGTGGAGTACATTATAGATAGAGTAGAGTAGAGCAGAGTAGAGGTAGAGTACAGCGGAGTACAGTAGAGGTAGAGCAGAGTGGAGCACTGTAGAGGTAGAGTACAGTGGAGTACAGTAGAGATAGAGTACAGTGGAGCACAGTAGAGGTAGAGTACAGTGGAGCACAGTAGAGATAGAGTACAGTAGAGCAGAGTAGAGGTAGAGTACAGTGGAGTACAGTAGAGGTAGAGTACAGTAGAACACTGTAGAGATAAGTGCAGTGGAGTATAGTAGAGGTAGAGTACAGTGGAGTACAGTAGAGGTAGAGTACAGTGGAGTACAGTAGAGGTAGAGTAGAGTGGAGCACATTAGAGGTGGAGTAGAGAAGAGTACAGTAGAGGTAGAGTACAGTGGAGTACATTAGAGGTAGAGTACAGTGGAGCACAGTAGAGGTAGAGTAGAGTGGAGTACAGTAGAGGTAGAGTACAGTGGAGAACAGTAGAGGTAGAGTACAGTGGAGTAGAGTAGAGATAGAGTACAGTTGAGCACAGCAGAGGTAGAGTACAGTGGATCACAGTAGAGATAGAGTACAGTGGAGTACAGTAGAGATAGAGTACAGTAGAGCAGAGTAGAGGTAGAGTACAGTGGAGCACAGTAGAGGAATAGTACAGTGGAGCACAGTAGAGATAGATTACAGTGGAGTACAGTAGAGATAGAGTACAGTGGAGTACAGTAGAGGTAGAGCACAGTAGAGCAGAGTAGAGGTAGAGTACAGTGGAGTACAGTAGAGGTAGAGCACAGTGGAGCACTGTGGAGGTAGAGTACAGTGGAGTACAGTAGAGATAAAGTACAGTGGAGCAGAGTAGAGGTAGAGTACAGTGGAGCACAGTAGAGGTAGAGTACAGTGGAGCACAGTAGAGGTCGAGTACAGTGGAGTACAGTAGAGGTAGTGTACAGTGGAGCACAGTAGAGGTAGAGTACAGTGGAGCACAGTAGAGGTAGAGTACAGTGGGGTACAGTAGAAATAGAGTACAGTGGAGCACAGTAGAGAAGAGTACAGTAGAGCACAGTAGAGGTAGAGTACCGTGGAGCACAGTAGAGATAGAGTACAGTGGAGTACAGTAGAGATAGAGTACAGTGGAGTACAGTAGAGGAAGAGTACAGTGGAGTACAGTGGAGCACAGTAGAGGTGGAGTACAGTAGAGTACAGTAGAGGTAGAGTACAGTGGAGTAAATTAGAGATAGAGTACAGTGGAGTAGAGTAGAGATAGAGTACAGTGGAGCACAGCAGAGGTAGAGTACAGTGGTGCACAGTAGAGGTAGAGTACAGTGGAGAACAGTAGAGATAGAGTACAGTGGAGTACAGTGGAGGTAGAGTACAGTGGAGCACAGTAGAGATAGAGTACAGTGGAGTACAGTAGAGGTAGAGTACAGTGGAGCACAGTAGAGGTAGAGTACAGTGGAGTACAGTGGAGCACAGTAGAGGTGGAGTACAGTAGAGTACAGTAGACTTAGAGAACAGTACAGTACAGTAGAGGTAGAGTACAGTGGAGTACAGTAGAGATAGAGTACAGTGGAGCACAGTAGATGTAGAGTACAGTGGAGCACAGTAGACCTGGAGTACAGTGGAGTACAGTGGAGCACAGTAGAGGTGGAGTACAGTAAGAGTAGAGGTAGAGTACAGTGGAGTACAGTAGAGATAGAGTAGAGTGGAGTAGAGTAGAGATAGAGTACAGTGGATTAGAGTAGAGATAGAGTACAGTGGAGTATAGTTGAGGTAGAGTACAGTGGAGCACAGTGGAGGTAGAGTAGAGTGGAGTACAGTGGAGCACAGTAGAGGTGGAGTACAGTAGAGTAGAGTAGAGGTAGAGTACAGTGGAGTACAGTAGAGATAGAGTAGAGTGGAGTAGAGTAGAGATTGAGTACAGTGGATTAGAGTAGAGATAGAGTACAGTGGAGTATAGTTGAGGTAGAGTACAGTGGAGAACAGTGGAGGTAGAGTAGAGTGGAGTAGAGTAGAGATAGAGTACAGTGGATTAGAGTAGAGATAGAGTACAGTGGAGTATAGTTGAGGTAGAGTACAGTGGAGCACAGTGGAGGTAGAGTAGAGTGGAGTATAGTTTAGGTAGACTACAGTGGAGTACAGTAGAGGTAGAGTACAGTGGAGCACAGTAGAGTAGAGTACAGTAGAGCACAGTAGAGGTAGAGTATAGTGGAGCACAGTAGAGATAGAGTACAGTGGAGTACAGTAGAGGAAGAGTACAGTGGAGTACGGTGGAGCACAGTAGAGGTGGAGTACAGTAGAGTAGAGTAGAGATAGAGTACAGTGGAGCACAGCAGAGGTAGAGTACAGTGGATCACAGTAGAGATAGAGTACAGTGGAGTACAGTGGATCACAGTAGAGGTAGAATACAGTGGAGAACAGTAGAGATAGAGTACAGTGGAGTACAGTTGAGGTAGAGTACAGTGGAGCACAGTAGAGATAGAGTACAGTGGAGTATAGTAGAGGTAGAGTACAGTGGAGCACAGTAGAGGTAGAGTACAGTGGAGTACAGTGGAGAACAGTAGAGGTGGAGTACAGTAGAGTACAGTAGAGGTAGATAACAGTACAGTACAGTAGAGGTAGAGTACAGTGGAGTACAGTAGAGGTAGAGTACAGTAGAGCACAGTAGAGGTAGATTACAGTGGAGTACAGCAGAGGTAGAGTACAGTAGAGGTAGAGTAGAGGCAGACTACAGTGGAGTACAGTAGAGGTAGAGTACAGTGGATCAGAGTAGAGATAGAGTACAGTAGAGCAGAGTAGAGGTAGAGTACAGTGGATTATAGTCGAGGTAGAGTACAGTGGAGCACTGTAGAGGTGGAGTACAGTGGAGTACAGTAGAGGTAGAGTACAGTGGAGCACAGTAGAGATAGAGTACAGTAGAGCACAGTAGAGGTAGAGTACAGTGGAGCACAGTAGAGGTAGAGTACAGTTGAGTATAGTTGAGGTATACTACAGTGGAGTACAGTAGAGGTAGAGTACAGTGGAGCACAGTAGAGATAGAGTACAGTAGAGCAGAGTAGAGGTAGAGTACAGTGGAGTACAGTAGAGGTAGAGTAGAGTGGAGCACATTAGAGGTGGAGTAGAGTAGAGTACAGTAGAGGTAGAGTACAGTGGAGTACAGTAGAGGTAGAGTAGAGTGGAGCACATTAGAGGTGGAGTAGAGTAGAGTACAGTAGAGGTAGAGTACAGTGGAGTACAGTAGAGGTAGAGTACAGTGGAGTACAGTAGAGATAGAGTACAGTAGAGCAGAGTAGAAGTAGAGTACACTGGAGTACAGTAGAGGTAGAGCACAGTGGAGCACTGTAGAGGTAGAGTACAGTGGAGTACAGTAGAGATAGAGTACAGTGGAGCACAGTAGAGGGAGAGTACAGTGGAGCACAGTAGAGGTAGAGTAGAGTGGAGCACAGTAGAGGTAGAGTACAGTGGAATACAGTAGAGGTAGTGTACAGTGGAGCACAGTAGAGGTAGAGTGCAGTGGAGCACAGTAGAGGTAGAGTACAGTGGAGCACAGTAGAGGTAGCGTAGAGTGAAGTACAGTAGAGGTAGAGTACAGTGGAGTACAGTAGAGGTAGAGTACAGTGGAGTAGAGTAGAGATAGAGTACAGTGGAGCACAGCAGAGGTAGAGTACAGTGGATCACAGTAGAGATAGAGTACAGTGGAGTACAGTGGAGCACAGTAGAGGTATAGTACAGTGGAGTACAGTAGAGGTAGAGTACAGTGGAGCACAGTAGAGGTAGAGTACAGTGGAGTATAGTTGAGGTAGAGTACAGTGGAGCACAGTAGAGGTAGAGTACAGTGGAGCACAGTAGAGGTAGAGTACAGTGGAGTACAGTAGAGATAGAGTACAGTGGAGTACAGTAGAGGTAGAGTACAGTGGAGCACAGTAGAGGTAGAGTACAGTGGAGTATAGTTGAGGTAGAGTACAGTGGAGCACAGTAGAGGTAGAGTAGAGTGGAGCACAGTAGAGGTAGAGTACAGTGGAATACAGTAGAGGTAGTGTACAGTGGAGCACAGTAGAGGTAGAGTGCAGTGGAGCACAGTAGAGGTAGAGTACAGTGGAGCACAGTAGAGGTAGCGTAGAGTGAAGTACAGTAGAGGTAGAGTACAGTGGAGTACAGTAGAGGTAGAGTACAGTGGAGTAGAGTAGAGATAGAGTACAGTGGAGCACAGCAGAGGTAGAGTACAGTGGATCACAGTAGAGATAGAGTACAGTGGAGTACAGTGGAGCACAGTAGAGGTATAGTACAGTGGAGTACAGTAGAGGTAGAGTACAGTGGAGCACAGTAGAGGTAGAGTACAGTGGAGTATAGTTGAGGTAGAGTACAGTGGAGCACAGTAGAGGTAGAGTACAGTGGAGCACAGTAGAGATAGATTACAGTGGAGTACAGTAGAGATAGAGTACAGTGGAGTACAGTAGAGGTAGAGTACAGTGGAGCACAGTAGAGGTAGAGTACAGTGGAGTATAGTTGAGGTAGAGTACAGTGGAGCACAGTAGAGGTAGAGTACAGTGGAGCACAGTAGAGGTAGAGTACAGTGGAGCACAGTAGAGGTAGAGTACAGTGGAGTACAGTAGAGGTAGAGTACAGTAGAGCAGAGTAGAAGTAGAGTACACTGGAGTACAGTAGAGGTAGAGCACAGTGGAGCACTGTAGAGGTAGAGTACAGTGGAGTACAGTAGAGATAGAGTACAGTGGAGCACAGTAGAGATAGAGTACAGTAGAGCACAGTAGAGGTAGAGTACAGTGGAGCACAGTAGAGGTAGAGTACAGTTGAGTATAGTTGAGGTAGACTACAGTGGAGTACTGTAGAGGTAGAGTACAGTGGAGTACAGTAGAGGTAGAGTAGAGTGGAGCACATTAGAGGTGGAGTAGAGTAGAGTACAGTTGAGGTAGAGTACAGTGGAGTACAGTAGAGGTAGAGTACAGTGGAGTACAGTAGAGATAGAGTACAGTAGAGCAGAGTAGAAGTAGAGTACACTGGAGTACAGTAGAGGTAGAGCACAGTGGAGCACTGTAGAGGTAGAGTACAGTGGAGTAGAGTAGAGATAGAGTACAGTGGAGCACAGTAGAGATAGAGTACAGTAGAGCACAGTAGAGGTAGAGTACAGTGGAGCACAGTAGAGGTAGAGTACAGTTGAGTATAGTTGAGGTAGACTACAGTGTAGTACAGTAGAGGTAGAGTACAGTGGAGTACAGTAGAGGTAGAGTAGAGTGGAGCACATTAGAGGTGGAGTAGAGTAGAGTACAGTAGAGGTAGAGTACAGTGGAGTACAGTAGAGGTAGAGTACAGTGGAGTACAGTAGAGATAGAGTACAGTAGAGCAGAGTAGAAGTAGAGTACACTGGAGTACAGTAGAGGTAGAGCACAGTGGAGCACTGTAGAGGTAGAGTACAGTGGAGTACAGTAGAGATAGAGTACAGTGGAGCACAGTAGAGATAGAGTACAGTAGAGCACAGTAGAGGTAGAGTACAGTGGAGCACAGTAGAGGTAGAGTACAGTTGAGTATAGTTGAGGTAGACTACAGTGGAGTACAGTAGAGGTAGAGTACATTGGAGTACAGTAGAGGTAGAGTAGAGTGGAGCACATTAGAGGTGGAGTAGAGTAGAGTACAGTAGAGGTAGAGTACAGTGGAGTACAGTAGAGGTAGAGTACAGTGGAGTACAGTAGAGATAGAGTACAGTAGAGCAGAGTAGAAGTAGAGTACACTGGAGTACAGTAGTGGTAGAGCACAGTGGAGCACTATAGAGGTAGAGTACAGTGGAGTACAGTAGAGATAGAGTACAGTGGAGCACAGTAGAGATAGAGTACAGTAGAGCACAGTAGAGGTAGAGTACAGTGGAGCACAGTAGAGGTAGAGTACAGTTGAGTATAGTTGAGGTAGACTACAGTGGAGTACAGTAGAGGTAGAGTACAGTGGAGCACAGTAGAGATAGAGTACAGTAGAGCAGAGTAGAGGTAAAGTACAGTGGAGTAAAGTAGAGGTAGAGTAGAGTGGAGCACATTAGAGGTGGAGTAGAGTAGAGTACAGTAGAGGTAGAGTACAGTGGAGTACAGTAGATGTAGAGTAGAGTGGAGCACATTAGAGGTGGAGTAGAGTAGAGTACAGTAGAGGTAGAGTACAGTGGAGTACAGTAGAGGTAGAGTACAGTGGAGTACAGTAGAGAAGCGTACAGTAGAGCACAGTAGAGGTAGAGTACAGTGGAGCACAGTAGAGATAGAGTACAGTGGAGTACAGTAGAGGAAGAGTACAGTGGAGTACAGTGGAGCACAGTAGAGGTGGAGTACAGTAGAGTACAGTAGAGGTAGAGTACAGTGGAGTAAAATAGAGATAGAGTACAGTGGAGTAGAGTAGAGATAGAGTACAGTGGAGCACAGCAGAGGTAGAGTACAGTGGATCACAGTAGAGATAGAGTACAGTGGAGTACAGTGGTGCACAGTAGAGGTAGAGGACAGTGGAGAACAGTAGAGATAGAGTACAGTGGAGTACAGTGGAGGTAGAGTACAGTGGAGCACAGTAGAGATAGAGTACAGTGGAGTACAGTAGAGGTAGAGTACAGTGGAGCACAGTAGAGGTAGAGTACAGTGGAGTACAGTGGAGCACAGTAGAGGTGGAGTACAGTAGAGTACAGTAGACTTAGAGAACAGTACAGTACAGTAGAGGTAGAGTACAGTGGAGTACAGTAGAGATAGAGTACAGTGGAGCACAGTAGATGTAGAGTACAGTGGAGCACAGTAGAGCTGGAGTACAGTGGAGTACAGTGGAGCACAGTAGAGGTGGAGTACAGTAAGAGTAGAGGTAGAGTACAGTGGAGTACAGTAGAGATAGAGTAGAGTGGAGTAGAGTAGAGATAGAGTACAGTGAAATAGAGTAGAGATAGAGTACAGTGGAGTATATTTGAGGTAGAGTACAGTAGAGCACAGTGGAGGTAGAGTAGAGTGGAGTACAGTGGAGCACAGTAGAGGTGGAGTACAGTAGAGTAGAGTAGAGGTAGAGTACAGTGGAGTACAGTAGAGATAGAGTAGAGTGGAGTAGAGTAGAGATAGAGTACAGTGGATTAGAGTAGAGATAGAGTACAGTGGAGTATAGTTGAGGTAGAGTACAGTGGAGCACAGTGGAGGTAGAGTAGAGTGGAGTAGAGTAGAGATAGAGTACAGTGGATTAGAGTAGAGATAGAGTACAGTGGAGTATAGTTGAGGTGGAGTACAGTGGAGCACAGTAGAGGTGGAGTACAGTAAGAGTAGAGGTAGAGTACAGTGGAGTACAGTAGAGATAGAGTAGAGTGGAGTAGAGTAGAGATAGAGTACAGTGGATTAGAGTAGAGATAGAGTACAGAGGAGTATATTTGAGGTAGAGTACAGTAGAGCACAGTGGAGGTAGAGTAGAGTGGAGTACAGTGGAGCACAGTAGAGGTGGAGTACAGTAGAGTAGAGTAGAGGTAGAGTACAGTGGAGTACAGTAGAGATAGAGTAGAGTGGAGTAGAGTAGAGATAGAGTACAGTGGATTAGAGTAGAGATAGAGTACAGTGGAGTATAGTTGAGGTAGAGTACAGTGGAGCACAGTGGAGGTAGAGTAGAGTGGAGTAGAGTAGAGATAGAGTACAGTGGATTAGAGTAGAGATAGAGTACAGTGGAGTATAGTTGAGGTAGAGTACAGTGGAGCACAGTGGAGGTAGAGTAGAGTGGAGTATAGTTTAGGTAGACTACAGTGGAGTACAGTAGAGGTAGAGTACAGTGGAGCACAGTAGAGTAGAGTACAGTAGAGCACAGTAGAGGTAGAGTATAGTGGAGTACAGTGGAGAACAGTAGAGGTGGAGTACAGTAGAGTACAGTAGAGGTAGATAACAGTACAGTACAGTAGAGGTAGAGTACAGTGGAGTACAGTAGAGGTAGAGTACAGTGGAGCACAGTAGAGGTAGAGTACAGTGGAGTACAGTGGAGAACAGTAGAGGTGGAGTACAGTAGAGTACAGTAGAGGTAGATAACAGTACAGTACAGTAGAGGTAGAGTACAGTGGAGTACAGTAGAGGTAGAGTACAGTAGAGGTAGAGTAGAGGCAGACTACAGTGGAGTACAGTAGAGGTAGAGTACAGTGGATCACAGTAGAGATAGAGCACAGTAGAGCAGAGTAGAGGTAGAGTACAGTGGATTATAGTCGAGGTTGAGTACAGTGGAGCACTGTAGAGGTGGAGTACAGTGGAGTACAGTAGAGGTAGAGTACAGTGGAGCACAGTAGAGATAGAGTACAGTAGAGCACAGTAGAGGTAGAGTACAGTGGAGCACAGTAGAGGTAGAGTACAGTTGAGTATAGTTGAGGTAGACTACAGTGGAGTACAGTAGAGGTAGAGTACAGTGGAGCACAGTAGAGATAGAGTACAGTAGAGCAGAGTAGAGGTAGAGTACAGTGGAGTACAGTAGAGGTAGAGCACAGTGGAGCACTGTAGAGGTAGAGTACAGTGGAGTACATTAGAGATAGAGTACAGTGGAGCACAGTAGAGGTAGAGTACAGTGGAGCACAGTAGAGGTAGAGTACAGTGGAGCACAGTAGAGGTAGAGTACAGTGGAGTACAGTAGAGGTAGTGTACATTGGAGCACAGTAGAGGTAGATTAGAGTAGAGTATAGTAGAGGTAGAGTACAGTGGAGTACAGTAGAGGTAGACTACAGTGGAGTAGAGTAGAGATAGAGTACAGTAGAGCAGAGTAGAAGTAGAGTACACTGGAGTACAGTAGAGGTAGAGCACAGTGGAGCACTGTAGAGGTAGAGTACAGTGGAGTACAGTAGAGATAGAGTACAGTGGAGCACAGTAGAGATAGAGTACAGTAGAGCACAGTAGAGGTAGAGTACAGTGGAGCACAGTTGAGGTAGAGTACAGTTGAGTATAGTTGAGGTAGACTACAGTGGAGTACAGTAGAGGTAGAGTACAGTGGAGTACAGTAGAGGTAGAGTAGAGTGGAGCACATTAGAGGTGGAGTAGAGTAGAGTACAGTAGAGGTAGAGTACAGTGGAGTACAGTAGAGGTAGAGTACAGTGGAGTACAGTAGAGATAGAGTACAGTAGAGCAGAGTAGAAGTAGAGTACACTGGAGTACAGTAGAGGTAGAGCACAGTGGAGCACTGTAGAGGTAGAGTACAGTGGAGTAGAGTAGAGATAGAGTACAGTGGAGCACAGTAGAGATAGAGTACAGTAGAGCACAGTAGAGGTAGAGTACAGTGGAGCACAGTAGAGGTAGAGTACAGTTGAGTATAGTTGAGGTAGACTACAGTGGAGTACAGTAGAGGTAGAGTACAGTGGAGTACAGTAGAGGTAGAGTAGAGTGGAGCACTTTAGAGGTGGAGTAGAGTAGAGTACAGTAGAGGTAGAGTACAGTGGAGTACAGTAGAGGTAGAGTACAGTGGAGTACAGTAGAGATAGAGTACAGTAGAGCAGAGTAGAAGTAGAGTACACTGGAGTACAGTAGAGGTAGAGCACAGTGGAGCACTGTAGAGGTAGAGTACAGTGGAGTACAGTAGAGATAGAGTACAGTGGAGCACAGTAGAGATAGAGTACAGTAGAGCACAGTAGAGGTAGAGTACAGTGGAGCACAGTAGAGGTAGAGTACAGTTGAGTATAGTTGAGGTAGACTACAGTGGAGTACAGTAGAGGTAGAGTACATTGGAGTACAGTAGAGGTAGAGTAGAGTGGAGCACATTAGAGGTGGAGTAGAGTAGAGTACAGTAGAGGTAGAGTACAGTGGAGTACAGTAGAGGTAGAGTACAGTGGAGTACAGTAGAGATAGAGTACAGTAGAGCAGAGTAGAAGTAGAGTACACTGGAGTACAGTTGAGGTAGAGCACAGTGGAGTACTGTAGAGGTAGAGTACAGTGGAGTACAGTAGAGATAGAGTACAGTGGAGCACAGTAGAGATAGAGTACAGTAGAGCACAGTAGAGGTAGAGTACAGTGGAGCACAGTAGAGGTAGAGTACAGTTGAGTATAGTTGAGGTAGACTACAGTGGAGTACAGTAGAGGTAGAGTACAGTGGAGCACAGTAGAGATAGAGTACAGTAGAGCAGAGTAGAGGTAAAGTACAGTGGAGTACAGTAGAGGTAGAGTAGAGTAGAGCACATTAGAGGTGGAGTAGAGTAGAGTACAGTAGAGGTAGAGTACAGTGGAGTACAGTAGATGTAGAGTAGAGTGGAGCACATTAGAGGTGGAGTAGAGTAGAGTACAGTAGAGGTAGAGTACAGTGGAGTACAGTAGAGGTAGAGTACAGTGGAGTACAGTAGAGAAGAGTACAGTAGAGCACAGTAGAGGTAGAGTACAGTGGAGCACAGTAGAGATAGAGTACAGTGGAGTACAGTAGAGGAAGAGTACAGTGGAGTACAGTGGAGCACAGTAGAGGTGGAGTACAGTAGAGTACAGTAGAGGTAGAGTACAGTGGAGTAAAATAGAGATAGAGTACAGTGGAGTAGAGTAGAGATAGAGTACAGTGGAGCACAGCAGAGGTAGAGTACAGTGGATCACAGTAGAGATAGAGTACAGTGGAGTACAGTGGTGCACAGTAGAGGTAGAGGACAGTGGAGAACAGTAGAGATAGAGTACAGTGGAGTACAGTGGAGGTAGAGTACAGTGGAGCACAGTAGAGATAGAGTACAGTGGAGTACAGTAGAGGTAGAGTACAGTGGAGCACAGTAGAGGTAGAGTACAGTGGAGTACAGTGGAGCACAGTAGAGGTGGAGTACAGTAGAGTACAGTAGACTTAGAGAACAGTACAGTACAGTAGAGGTAGAGTACAGTGGAGTACAGTAGAGATAGAGTACAGTGGAGCACAGTAGATGTAGAGTACAGTGGAGCACAGTAGAGCTGGAGTACAGTGGAGTACAGTGGAGCACAGTAGAGGTGGAGTACAGTAAGAGTAGAGGTAGAGTACAGTGGAGTACAGTAGAGATAGAGTAGAGTGGAGTAGAGTAGAGATAGAGTACAGTGGATTAGAGTAGAGATAGAGTAGAGTGGAGTATATTTGAGGTAGAGTACAGTAGAGCACAGTGGAGGTAGAGTAGAGTGGAGTACAGTGGAGCACAGTAGAGGTGGAGTACAGTAGAGTAGAGTAGAGGTAGAGTACAGTGGAGTACAGTAGAGATAGAGTAGAGTGGAGTAGAGTAGAGATAGAGTACAGTGGATTAGAGTAGAGATAGAGTACAGTGGAGTATAGTTGAGGTAGAGTACAGTGGAGCACAGTGGAGGTAGAGTAGAGTGGAGTAGAGTAGAGATAGAGTACAGTGGATTAGAGTAGAGATAGAGTACAGTGGAGTATAGTTGAGGTGGAGTACAGTGGAGCACAGTAGAGGTGGAGTACAGTAAGAGTAGAGGTAGAGTACAGTGGAGTACAGTAGAGATAGAGTAGAGTGGAGTAGAGTAGAGATAGAGTACAGTGGATTAGAGTAGAGATAGAGTACAGAGGAGTATATTTGAGGTAGAGTACAGTAGAGCACAGTGGAGGTAGAGTAGAGTGGAGTACAGTGGAGCACAGTAGAGGTGGAGTACAGTAGAGTAGAGTAGAGGTAGAGTACAGTGGAGTACAGTAGAGATAGAGTAGAGTGGAGTAGAGTAGAGATAGAGTACAGTGGATTAGAGTAGAGATAGAGTACAGTGGAGTATAGTTGAGGTAGAGTACAGTGGAGCACAGTGGAGGTAGAGTAGAGTGGAGTAGAGTAGAGATAGAGTACAGTGGATTAGAGTAGAGATAGAGTACAGTGGAGTATAGTTGAGGTAGAGTACAGTGGAGCACAGTGGAGGTAGAGTAGAGTGGAGTATAGTTTAGGTAGACTACAGTGGAGTACAGTAGAGGTAGAGTACAGTGGTGCACAGTAGAGTAGAGTACAGTAGAGCACAGTAGAGGTAGAGTATAGTGGAGTACAGTGGAGAACAGTAGAGGTGGAGTACAGTAGAGTACAGTAGAGGTAGATAACAGTACAGTACAGTAGAGGTAGAGTACAGTGGAGTACAGTAGAGGTAGAGTACAGTGGAGCACAGTAGAGGTAGAGTACAGTGGAGTACAGTGGAGAACAGTAGAGGTGGAGTACAGTAGAGTACAGTAGAGGTAGATAACAGTACAGTACAGTAGAGGTAGAGTACAGTGGAGTACAGTAGAGGTAGAGTACAGTAGAGCACAGTAGAGGTAGATTACAGTGGAGTACAGCAGAGGTAGAGTACAGTAGAGGTAGAGTAGAGGCAGACTACAGTGGAGTACAGTAGAGGTAGAGTACAGTGGATCACAGTAGAGATAGAGTACAGTAGAGCAGAGTAGAGGTAGAGTACAGTGGATTATAGTCGAGGTTGAGTACAGTGGAGCACTGTAGAGGTGGAGTACAGTGGAGTACAGTAGAGGTAGAGTACAGTGGAGCACAGTAGAGATAGAGTACAGTAGAGCACAGTAGAGGTAGAGTACAGTGGAGCACAGTAGAGGTAGAGTACAGTTGAGTATAGTTGAGGTAGACTACAGTGGAGTACAGTAGAGGTAGAGTACAGTGGAGCACAGTAGAGATAGAGTACAGTAGAGCAGAGTAGAGGTAGAGTACAGTGGAGTACAGTAGAGGTAGAGCACAGTGGAGCACTGTAGAGGTAGAGTACAGTGGAGTACATTAGAGATAGAGTACAGTGGAGCACAGTAGAGGTAGAGTACAGTGGAGCACAGTAGAGGTAGAGTACAGTGGAGCACAGTAGAGGTAGAGTACAGTGGAGTACAGTAGAGGTAGTGTACAGTGGAGCACAGTAGAGGTAGATTAGAGTAGAGTACAGTAGAGGTAGAGTACAGTGGAGTACAGTAGAGGTAGACTACAGTGGAGTAGAGTAGAGATAGAGTACAGTAGAGCAGAGTAGAAGTAGAGTACACTGGAGTACAGTAGAGGTAGAGCACAGTGGAGCACTGTAGAGGTAGAGTACAGTGGAGTACAGTAGAGATAGAGTACAGTGGAGCACAGTAGAGATAGAGTACAGTAGAGCACAGTAGAGGTAGAGTACAGTGGAGCACAGTTGAGGTAGAGTACAGTTGAGTATAGTTGAGGTAGACTACAGTGGAGTACAGTAGAGGTAGAGTACAGTGGAGTACAGTAGAGGTAGAGTAGAGTGGAGCACATTAGAGGTGGAGTAGAGTAGAGTACAGTAGAGGTAGAGTACAGTGGAGTACAGTAGAGGTAGAGTACAGTGGAGTACAGTAGAGATAGAGTACAGTAGAGCAGAGTAGAAGTAGAGTACACTGGAGTACAGTAGAGGTAGAGCACAGTGGAGCACTGTAGAGGTAGAGTACAGCGGAGTAGAGTAGAGATAGAGTACAGTGGAGCACAGTAGAGATAGAGTACAGTAGAGCACAGTAGAGGTAGAGTACAGTGGAGCACAGTAGAGGTAGAGTACAGTTGAGTATAGTTGAGGTAGACTACAGTGGAGTACAGTAGAGGTAGAGTACAGTGGAGTACAGTAGAGGTAGAGTAGAGTGGAGCACTTTAGAGGTGGAGTAGAGTAGAGTACAGTAGAGGTAGAGTACAGTGGAGTACAGTAGAGGTAGAGTACAGTGGAGTACAGTAGAGATAGAGTACAGTAGAGCAGAGTAGAAGTAGAGTACACTGGAGTACAGTAGAGGTAGAGCACAGTGGAGCACTGTAGAGGTAGAGTACAGTGGAGTACAGTAGAGATAGAGTACAGTGGAGCACAGTAGAGATAGAGTACAGTAGAGCACAGTAGAGGTAGAGTACAGTGGAGCACAGTAGAGGTAGAGTACAGTTGAGTATAGTTGAGGTAGACTACAGTGGAGTACAGTAGAGGTAGAGTACATTGGAGTACAGTAGAGGTAGAGTAGAGTGGAGCACATTAGAGGTGGAGTAGAGTAGAGTACAGTAGAGGTAGAGTACAGTGGAGTACAGTAGAGGTAGAGTACAGTGGAGTACAGTAGAGATAGAGTACAGTAGAGCAGAGTAGAAGTAGAGTACACTGGAGTACAGTAGAGGTAGAGCACAGTGGAGTACTGTAGAGGTAGAGTACAGTGGAGTACAGTAGAGATAGAGTACAGTGGAGCACAGTAGAGATAGAGTACAGTAGAGCACAGTAGAGGTAGAGTACAGTGGAGCACAGTAGAGGTAGAGTACAGTTGAGTATAGTTGAGGTAGACTACAGTGGAGTACAGTAGAGGTAGAGTACAGTGGAGCACAGTAGAGATAGAGTACAGTAGAGCAGAGTAGAGGTAAAGTACAGTGGAGTACAGTAGAGGTAGAGTAGAGTAGAGCACATTAGAGGTGGAGTAGAGTAGAGTACAGTAGAGGTAGAGTACAGTGGAGTACAGTAGATGTAGAGTAGAGTGGAGCACATTAGAGGTGGAGTAGAGTAGAGTACAGTAGAGGTAGAGTACAGTGGAGTACAGTAGAGGTAGAGTACAGTGGAGTACAGTAGAGAAGAGTACAGTAGAGCACAGTAGAGGTAGAGTACAGTGGAGCACAGTAGAGATAGAGTACAGTGGAGTACAGTAGAGGAAGAGTACAGTGGAGTACAGTGGAGCACAGTAGAGGTGGAGTACAGTAGAGTACAGTAGAGGTAGAGTACAGTGGAGTAAAATAGAGATAGAGTACAGTGGAGTAGAGTAGAGATAGAGTACAGTGGAGCACAGCAGAGGTAGAGTACAGTGGATCACAGTAGAGATAGAGTACAGTGGAGTACAGTGGTGCACAGTAGAGGTAGAGGACAGTGGAGAACAGTAGAGATAGAGTACAGTGGAGTACAGTGGAGGTAGAGTACAGTGGAGCACAGTAGAGATAGAGTACAGTGGAGTACAGTAGAGGTAGAGTACAGTGGAGCACAGTAGAGGTAGAGTACAGTGGAGTACAGTGGAGCACAGTAGAGGTGGAGTACAGTAGAGTACAGTAGACTTAGAGAACAGTACAGTACAGTAGAGGTAGAGTACAGTGGAGTACAGTAGAGATAGAGTACAGTGGAGCACAGTAGATGTAGAGTACAGTGGAGCACAGTAGAGCTGGAGTACAGTGGAGTACAGTGGAGCACAGTAGAGGTGGAGTACAGTAAGAGTAGAGGTAGAGTACAGTGGAGTACAGTAGAGATAGAGTAGAGTGGAGTAGAGTAGAGATAGAGTACAGTGGATTAGAGTAGAGATAGAGTAGAGTGGAGTATATTTGAGGTAGAGTACAGTAGAGCACAGTGGAGGTAGAGTAGAGTGGAGTACAGTGGAGCACAGTAGAGGTGGAGTACAGTAGAGTAGAGTAGAGGTAGAGTACAGTGGAGTACAGTAGAGATAGAGTAGAGTGGAGTAGAGTAGAGATAGAGTACAGTGGATTAGAGTAGAGATAGAGTACAGTGGAGTATAGTTGAGGTAGAGTACAGTGGAGCACAGTGGAGGTAGAGTAGAGTGGAGTAGAGTAGAGATAGAGTACAGTGGATTAGAGTAGAGATAGAGTACAGTGGAGTATAGTTGAGGTGGAGTACAGTGGAGCACAGTAGAGGTGGAGTACAGTAAGAGTAGAGGTAGAGTACAGTGGAGTACAGTAGAGATAGAGTAGAGTGGAGTAGAGTAGAGATAGAGTACAGTGGATTAGAGTAGAGATAGAGTACAGAGGAGTATATTTGAGGTAGAGTACAGTAGAGCACAGTGGAGGTAGAGTAGAGTGGAGTACAGTGGAGCACAGTAGAGGTGGAGTACAGTAGAGTAGAGTAGAGGTAGAGTACAGTGGAGTACAGTAGAGATAGAGTAGAGTGGAGTAGAGTAGAGATAGAGTACAGTGGATTAGAGTAGAGATAGAGTACAGTGGAGTATAGTTGAGGTAGAGTACAGTGGAGCACAGTGGAGGTAGAGTAGAGTGGAGTAGAGTAGAGATAGAGTACAGTGGATTAGAGTAGAGATAGAGTACAGTGGAGTATAGTTGAGGTAGAGTACAGTGGAGCACAGTGGAGGTAGAGTAGAGTGGAGTATAGTTTAGGTAGACTACAGTGGAGTACAGTAGAGGTAGAGTACAGTGGTGCACAGTAGAGTAGAGTACAGTAGAGCACAGTAGAGGTAGAGTATAGTGGAGTACAGTGGAGAACAGTAGAGGTGGAGTACAGTAGAGTACAGTAGAGGTAGATAACAGTACAGTACAGTAGAGGTAGAGTACAGTGGAGTACAGTAGAGGTAGAGTACAGTGGAGCACAGTAGAGGTAGAGTACAGTGGAGTACAGTGGAGAACAGTAGAGGTGGAGTACAGTAGAGTACAGTAGAGGTAGATAACAGTACAGTACAGTAGAGGTAGAGTACAGTGGAGTACAGTAGAGGTAGAGTACAGTAGAGCACAGTAGAGGTAGATTACAGTGGAGTACAGCAGAGGTAGAGTACAGTAGAGGTAGAGTAGAGGCAGACTACAGTGGAGTACAGTAGAGGTAGAGTACAGTGGATCACAGTAGAGATAGAGTACAGTAGAGCAGAGTAGAGGTAGAGTACAGTGGATTATAGTCGAGGTTGAGTACAGTGGAGCACTGTAGAGGTGGAGTACAGTGGAGTACAGTAGAGGTAGAGTACAGTGGAGCACAGTAGAGATATAGTACAGTAGAGCACAGTAGAGGTAGAGTACAGTGGAGCACAGTAGAGGTAGAGTACAGTTGAGTATAGTTGAGGTAGACTACAGTGGAGTACAGTAGAGGTAGAGTACAGTGGAGCACAGTAGAGATAGAGTACAGTAGAGCAGAGTAGAGGTAGAGTACAGTGGAGTACAGTAGAGGTAGAGCACAGTGGAGCACTGTAGAGGTAGAGTACAGTGGAGTACATTAGAGATAGAGTACAGTGGAGCACAGTAGAGGTAGAGTACAGTGGAGCACAGTAGAGGTAGAGTACAGTGGAGCACAGTAGAGGTAGAGTACAGTGGAGTACAGTAGAGGTAGTGTACAGTGGAGCACAGTAGAGGTAGATTAGAGTAGAGTACAGTAGAGGTAGAGTACAGTGGAGTACAGTAGAGGTAGACTACAGTGGAGTAGAGTAGAGATAGAGTACAGTAGAGCAGAGTAGAAGTAGAGTACACTGGAGTACAGTAGAGGTAGAGCACAGTGGAGCACTGTAGAGGTAGAGTACAGTGGAGTACAGTAGAGATAGAGTACAGTGGAGCACAGTAGAGATAGAGTACAGTAGAGCACAGTAGAGGTAGAGTACAGTGGAGCACAGTTGAGGTAGAGTACAGTTGAGTATAGTTGAGGTAGACTACAGTGGAGTACAGTAGAGGTAGAGTACAGTGGAGTACAGTAGAGGTAGAGTAGAGTGGAGCACATTAGAGGTGGAGTAGAGTAGAGTACAGTAGAGGTAGAGTACAGTGGAGTACAGTAGAGGTAGAGTACAGTGGAGTACAGTAGAGATAGAGTACAGTAGAGCAGAGTAGAAGTAGAGTACACTGGAGTACAGTAGAGGTAGAGCACAGTGGAGCACTGTAGAGGTAGAGTACAGCGGAGTAGAGTAGAGATAGAGTACAGTGGAGCACAGTAGAGATAGAGTACAGTAGAGCACAGTAGAGGTAGAGTACAGTGGAGCACAGTAGAGGTAGAGTACAGTTGAGTATAGTTGAGGTAGACTACAGTGGAGTACAGTAGAGGTAGAGTACAGTGGAGTACAGTAGAGGTAGAGTAGAGTGGAGCACTTTAGAGGTGGAGTAGAGTAGAGTACAGTAGAGGTAGAGTACAGTGGAGTACAGTAGAGGTAGAGTACAGTGGAGTACAGTAGAGATAGAGTACAGTAGAGCAGAGTAGAAGTAGAGTACACTGGAGTACAGTAGAGGTAGAGCACAGTGGAGCACTGTAGAGGTAGAGTACAGTGGAGTACAGTAGAGATAGAGTACAGTGGAGCACAGTAGAGATAGAGTACAGTAGAGCACAGTAGAGGTAGAGTACAGTGGAGCACAGTAGAGGTAGAGTACAGTTGAGTATAGTTGAGGTAGACTACAGTGGAGTACAGTAGAGGTAGAGTACATTGGAGTACAGTAGAGGTAGAGTAGAGTGGAGCACATTAGAGGTGGAGTAGAGTAGAGTACAGTAGAGGTAGAGTACAGTGGAGTACAGTAGAGGTAGAGTACAGTGGAGTACAGTAGAGATAGAGTACAGTAGAGCAGAGTAGAAGTAGAGTACACTGGAGTACAGTAGAGGTAGAGCACAGTGGAGTACTGTAGAGGTAGAGTACAGTGGAGTACAGTAGAGATAGAGTACAGTGGAGCACAGTAGAGATAGAGTACAGTAGAGCACAGTAGAGGTAGAGTACAGTGGAGCACAGTAGAGGTAGAGTACAGTTGAGTATAGTTGAGGTAGACTACAGTGGAGTACAGTAGAGGTAGAGTACAGTGGAGCACAGTAGAGATAGAGTACAGTAGAGCAGAGTAGAGGTAAAGTACAGTGGAGTACAGTAGAGGTAGAGTAGAGTAGAGCACATTAGAGGTGGAGTAGAGTAGAGTACAGTAGAGGTAGAGTACAGTGGAGTACAGTAGATGTAGAGTAGAGTGGAGCACATTAGAGGTGGAGTAGAGTAGAGTACAGTAGAGGTAGAGTACAGTGGAGTACAGTAGAGGTAGAGTACAGTGGAGTACAGTAGAGAAGAGTACAGTAGAGCACAGTAGAGGTAGAGTACAGTGGAGCACAGTAGAGATAGAGTACAGTGGAGTACAGTAGAGGAAGAGTACAGTGGAGTACAGTGGAGCACAGTAGAGGTGGAGTACAGTAGAGTACAGTAGAGGTAGAGTACAGTGGAGTAAAATAGAGATAGAGTACATTGGAGTAGAGTAGAGATAGAGTACAGTGGAGCACAGCAGAGGTAGAGTACAGTGGATCACAGTAGAGATAGAGTACAGTGGAGTACAGTGGTGCACAGTAGAGGTAGAGTACAGTGGAGAACAGTAGAGATAGAGTACAGTGGAGTACAGTGGAGGTAGAGTACAGTGGAGCACAGTAGAGACAGAGTACAGTGGAGTACAGTAGAGGTAGAGTACAGTGGAGCACAGTAGAGGTAGAGTACAGTGGAGTACAGTGGAGCACAGTAGAGGTAGAGTACAGTAGAGTACAGTAGACTTAGAGAACAGTACAGTACAGTAGAGGTAGAGTACAGTGGAGTACAGTAGAGATAGAGTACAGTGGAGCACAGTAGATGTAGAGTACAGTGGAGCACAGTAGAGCTGGAGTACAGTGGAGTACAGTGGAGCACAGTAGAGGTGGAGTACAGTAAGAGTAGAGATAGAGTACAGTGGAGTACAGTAGAGATAGAGTAGAGTGGAGTAGAGTAGAGATAGAGTACAGTGGATTAGAGTAGAGATAGAGTACAGTGGAGTATAGTTGAGGTAGAGTACAGTGGAGCACAGTGGAGGTAGAGTAGAGTGGAGTAGAGTAGAGATAGAGTACAGTGGATTAGAGTAGAGATAGAGTACAGTGGAGTATAGTTGAGGTAGAGTACAGTGGAGCACAGTGGAGGTAGAGTAGAGTGGAGTATAGTTTAGGTAGACTACAGTGGAGTACAGTAGAGGTAGAGTACAGTGGAGCACAGTAGAGTAGAGTACAGTAGAGCACAGTAGAGGTAGAGTATAGTGGAGCACAGTAGAGATAGAGTACAGTGGAGTAGAGTAGAGGAAGAGTACAGTGGAGTACAGTGGAGCACAGTAGGGGTGGAGTACAGCAGAGTAGAGTAGAGATAGAGTACAGTGGAGCACAGCAGAGGTAGAGTACAGTGGATCACAGTAGAGATAGAGTACAGTGGAGTACAGTGGATCACAGTAGAGGTAGAATACAGTGGAGAACAGTAGAGATAGAGTACAGTGGAGTACAGTTGAGGTAGAGTACAGTGGAGCACAGTAGAGATAGAGTACAGTGGAGTATAGTAGAGGTAGAGTACAGTGGAGCACAGTAGAGGTAGAGTACAGTGGAGTACAGTGGAGAACAGTAGAGGTGGAGTACAGTAGAGTACAGTAGAGGTAGATAACAGTACAGTACAGTAGAGGTAGAGTACAGTGGAGTACAGTAGAGGTAGAGTACAGTAGAGCACAGTAGAGTTAGATTACAGTGGAGTACAGCAGAGGTAGAGTACAGTAGAGGTAGAGTAGAGGCAGACTACAGTGGAGTACAGTAGAGGTAGAGTACAGTGGATCACAGTAGAGATAGAGTACAGTAGAGCAGAGTAGAGGTAGAGTACAGTGGATTATAGTCGAGGTAGAGTACAGTGGAGCACTGTAGAGGTGGAGTACAGTGGAGTACAGTAGAGGTAGAATACAGTGGAGCACAGTAGAGATAGAGTACAGTAGATTAAAGTAGAAGTAGAGTACAGTGGAGCACAGTAGAGGTAGAGTACAGTGGAGTACAGTAGAGATAGAGTACAGTAGAGCAGAGTAGAAGTAGAGTACACTGGAGTACAGTAGAGGTAGAGTACAGTGGAGCACTGTAGAGGTGGAGTACAGTGGAGTACAGTAGAGGTAGAGTACAGTGGAGCAGAGTAGAGAAAGAGTAGAGTAGAGCACAGTAGAGGTAGAGTACAGTGGAGCATAGTAGAGGAAGAGTACAGTGTAGTACAGTAGAGATAGAGTACATTGGAGTACAGTAGAGATAGAGTACAGTCGAACACAGTAGAGATAAGTGCAGTGGAGTATAGTAGAGGTAGAGTACAGTGGAGCACAGTAGAGGTAGAGTACAGCTGAGCACAGTAGAGGTAGAGTAGAGTGGAGCACAGTAGAGGTAGAGTACAGTGGACTACAGTAGAGGTAGTGTACAGTGGAGCACAGTAGTGGTAGAGTACAGTGGAGCACAGTAGAGGTAGAGTACAGTGGAGTGTAATAGAGGTAGAGTACAGTAGAGCACAGTAGAGATAGAGTACAGTAGAGCAGAGTAGAGGTAGAGTACATTGTAATACAGAAGAGGTAGCGTACAGTGGAGCACTGTAGAGGTGGAGTACAGTGGAGTACAGTAGAGGTAGAGTAGAGTGGAGCACAGTAGAGATAGAGTACAGTAGAGCACAGTAGAGGTAGAGTACAGTGGAGCACATTAGAGCTAGAGTACAGTGGAGTACAGTGGAGCACAGTAGAGGTGGAGTACAGTAGAGTACAGTAGAGGTAGAGAACAGTGGAGTATAGTAGAGGTAGAGTACAGTGGAGTAGAGTAGAGGTAGAGTACAGTGGAGCACAGTAGATGTAGAGTACAGTGGAGCACAGTAGAGGTAGAGTACAGGGGAGTATAGTTGAGGTAGACTACAGTGGAGTACAGTAGAGATAGAGTACAGTGGAGTACATTAGAGATAGAGTAGAGTAGAGCAGAGTAGAGGTAGAGTACAGCGGAGTACAGTAGAGGTAGAGCAGAGTGGAGCACTGTAGAGGTAGAGTACAGTGGAGTACAGTAGAGATAGAGTACAGTGGAGCACAGTAGAGGTAGAGAACAGTACAGTACAGTAGAGGTAGAGTACAATGGAGTACAGTAGAGGTAGAGTACAGTAGAGCACAGTAGAGGTAGAATACAGTGGAGTACAGTAGAGGTAGAGTACAGTGGAGTACAGAAGAGGTAGAGTACAGTGGATTACAGTAGAGGCAGAGTACAGTGGAGCACAGTAGATGTAGAGTACAGTGGAGTACAGTAGAGGTAGAGTACAGTGGAGCACAGTAGAGTAGAGTAGAGGTAGAGTACAGTGGAGTACAGTAGAGATAGAGTAGAGTGGAGTAAAGTTGAGGTAGAGTACAGTGGAGCACAGTGGAGGTAGAGTACAGTGGAGTATAGTTTAGGTAGACTACAGTGGAGTACAGTAGAGGTAGAGTACAGTGGAGCACAGTAGAGATAGAGTACAGTAGAGCAGAGTAGAGGTAGAGTACAGTGGAGTAGAGTAGAGGTAGAGCACAGTGGAGCACTGTAGAGATAAGTGCAGTGGAGTATAGTAGAGGTAGAGTACAGTGGAGTACAGTAGAGGTAGAGTACAGTGGAGTACAGTAGAGGTAGAGTAGAGTGGAGCACATTAGAGGTGGAGTAGAGAAGAGTACAGTAGAGGTAGGGTACAGTGGAGTACATTAGAGGTAGAGTACAGTGGAGCACAGTAGAGGTAGAGTAGAGTGGAGTACAGTAGAGGTAGAGTACAGTGGAGAACAGTAGAGGTAGAGTACAGTGGAGTAGAGTAGAGATAGAGTACAGTGGAGCACAGCAGAGATAGAGTACAGTGGATTAGAGTAGAGATAGAGTACAGTGGAGTATAGTTGAGATAGAGTACAGTGGAGCACAGTGGAGGTAGAGTACAGTGGAGTATAGTTTAGGTAGACTACAGTGGAGTACAGTAGAGGTAGAGTACAGTGGAGCACAGTAGAGATAGAGTACAGTAGAGCAGAGTAGAGGTAGAGTACAGTGGAGTAGAGTAGAGGTAGAGCACAGTGGAGCACAGTAGAGGTAGAGTACAGTGGAGTGCAGTAGAGATAGAGTACAGTGGAGCACAGTAGAGGTAGAGTACAGTGGACAACAATAGAGGTATTGTACAGTGGAGCACAGTAGAGGTAGAGTACAGTAGAGCACAGTAGAGGTAGAGTACAGTGGAGTATAGTAGAGGTAGAGTACAGTGGAGTAGAGTAGAGGTAGAGTACAGTGGAGCACAGTAGATGTAGAGTACAGTGGAGCACAGTAGAGGTAGAGTACAGGGGAGTATAGTTGAGGTAGACTACAGTGGAGTACAGTAGAGATAGAGTACAGTGGAGTACATTATAGATAGAGTAGAGTAGAGCAGAGTAGAGGTAGAGTACAGCGGAGTACAGTAGAGGTAGAGCAGAGTGGAGCACTGTAGAGGTAGAGTACAGTGGAGTACAGTAGAGATAGAGTACAGTGGAGCACAGTAGAGGTAGAGTACAGTGGAGCACAGTAGAGATAGAGTACATGTTAAGGGTAGACGTGACTGAATTGTCGTGAGCAGATGAAAGCACTCAGGAGAGGTTGGATAAGTTGGTTCAGATGGGATATTTTTTATTTTTCCCAGTTAAGGCCAATGAAAGGCAATAAAAAATTAACACAAAAAAAAAACACTGTTTAGTAAATAAAGTAAATTGACATGAGAGTAAAAAAAAAACAAAAAAACAATCAAATGTTAACAGCTGTTTGAAAATTGACCTTATCACAAGTCACCATAAACAGAGCAAAGACAGACGTATGTCCTCTCACTCACGCTCCCCCCGACAGAATGACAACACTAAACTTTATAGTCCTGAGGTCACCCCTGGAATTGGAACATACCAACACATGATAATGGTGCAGGGGTGGCTCAGTTGACAAAGACATAAATGCTTAAAAACAGCTAAAATACTACTTCTATGAAACTAGAAAATTACAGAATATTATTTCTACATTTTCAGCTAACAATTGACAAGCAACAAGTCATATTATACAGCTACAACTAAATAACTCAAACTCCGGGTCATTTGCTATTGACCCGGAAGTCATAGCGTCATTTAAACCCCACACTCGCGGCAAATTTTCCTTTACACAAACACACCGGAGACGTCAGTACGACAAAGATGGTATGTCATGGTTATGTTTCTCTTAAACCAAATAAACGGATACATACTGAAAACATGTGTTGCGTGATTATTGTAACTAACTATGACTGTAACGTAAATGACATGATTTTCTTAAAAATGGCAAGATATATATTGATAGAAGTAGCTATAGCATATAAATCACCGCAGTATTAGCTGTTAAAAGTGTGCACACAAAAGCTACGGGATATATGAGATTTTATAGTGAAGGGCTAGATTAACAGCAGATTTGTAACAGTATAATTATTAACAGAAGACATTAATGTGCTAGACAAACACATACCGGTCACATTTGCACTCAGTCTTTGTGTACTGGAATAGGCAGCATATCGCTGCCGTGACGATAGCTATGCGCCCCGTCACAGTACAGTAGAGCAGAGTAGAGGTAGAGTACAGTGGAGTACAGTAGAGGTAGAGTACAGTAGAACACTGTAGAGATAAGTGCAGTGGAGTATAGTAGAGGTAGAGTACAGTGGAGTACAGTAGAGGTAGAGTACAGTGGAGTACAGTAGAGGTAGAGTAGAGTGGAGCACATTAGAGGTGGAGTAGAGAAGAGTACAGTAGAGGTAGAGTACAGTGGAGTACATTAGAGGTAGAGTACAGTGGAGCAGAGTAGAGGTAGAGTAGAGTGGAGTACAGTAGAGGTAGAGTACAGTGGAGAACAGTAGAGGTAGAGTACAGTGGAGTAGAGTAGAGATAGAGTACAATGGAGCACAGCAGAGGTAGAGTACAGTGGATCACAGTAGAGATAGAGTACAGTGGAGTACAGTAGAGATAGAGTACAGTAGAGCAGAGTAGAGGTAGAGTACAGTGGAGCACAGTAGAGGAATAGTACAGTGGAGCACAGTAGAGATAGATTACAGTGGAGTACAGTAGAGATAGAGTACAGTGGAGTACAGTAGAGGTAGAGCACAGTAGAGCAGAGTAGAGGTAGAGTACAGTGGAGTACAGTAGAGGTAGAGCACAGTGGAGCACTGTGGAGGTAGAGTACAGTGGAGTACAGTAGAGATAAAGTACAGTGGAGCAGAGTAGAGGTAGAGTACAGTGGAGCACAGTAGAGGTAGAGTACAGTGGAGCACAGTAGAGGTAGAGTACAGTGGAGTACAGTAGAGGTAGTGTACAGTGGAGCACAGTAGAGGTAGAGTACAGTGGAGCACAGTAGAGGTAGAGTACAGTGGGGTACAGTAGAAATAGAGTACAGTGGAGCACAGTAGAGAAGAGTACAGTAGAGCACAGTAGAGGTAGAGTACAGTGGAGCACAGTAGAGATAGAGTACAGTGGAGTACAGTAGAGGAAGAGTACAGTGGAGTACAGTGGAGCACAGTAGAGGTGGAGTACAGTAGAGTACAGTAGAGGTAGAGTACAGTGGAGTAAAATAGAGATAGAGTACAGTGGAGTAGAGTAGAGATAGAGTACAGTGGAGCACAGCAGAGGTAGAGTACAGTGGTGCACAGTAGAGGTAGAGTACAGTGGAGAACAGTAGAGATAGAGTACAGTGGAGTACAGTGGAGGTAGAGTACAGTGGAGCACAGTAGAGATAGAGTACAGTGGAGTACAGTAGAGGTAGAGTACAGTGGAGCACAGTAGAGGTAGAGTACAGTGGAGTACAGTGGAGCACAGTAGAGGTGGAGTACAGTAGAGTACAGTAGACTTAGAGAACAGTACAGTACAGTAGAGGTAGAGTACAGTGGAGTACAGTAGAGATAGAGTACAGTGGAGCACAGTAGATGTAGAGTACAGTGGAGCACAGTAGACCTGGAGTACAGTGGAGTACAGTGGAGCACAGTAGAGGTGGAGTACAGTAAGAGTAGAGGTAGAGTACAGTGGAGTACAGTAGAGATAGAGTAGAGTGGAGTAGAGTAGAGATAGAGTACAGTGGATTAGAGTAGAGATAGAGTACAGTGGAGTATAGTTGAGGTAGAGTACAGTGGAGCACAGTGGAGGTAGAGTAGAGTGGAGTACAGTGGAGCACAGTAGAGGTGGAGTACAGTAGAGTAGAGTAGAGGTAGAGTACAGTGGAGTACAGTAGAGATAGAGTAGAGTGGAGTAGAGTAGAGATAGAGTAGAGTGGATTAGAGTAGAGATAGAGTACAGTGGAGTATAGTTGAGGTAGAGTACAGTGGAGAACAGTGGAGGTAGAGTAGAGTGGAGTAGAGTAGAGATAGAGTACAGTGGAGTATAGTTGAGGTAGAGTACAGTGGAGCACAGTGGAGGTAGAGTAGAGTGGAGTATAGTTTAGGTAGACTACAGTGGAGTACAGTAGAGGTAGAGTACAGTGGAGCACAGTAGAGTACAGTAGAGCACAGTAGAGGTAGAGTATAGTGGAGCACAGTAGAGATAGAGTACAGTGGAGTACAGTAGAGGAAGAGTACAGTGGAGTACAGTGGAGCACAGTAGAGGTGGAGTACAGTAGAGTAGAGTAGAGATAGAGTACCGTGGAGCACAGCAGAGGTAGAGTACAGTGGATCACAGTAGAGATAGAGTACAGTGGAGTACAGTGGATCACAGTAGAGGTAGAATACAGTGGAGAACAGTAGAGATAGAGTACAGTGGAGTACAGTTGAGGTAGAGTACAGTGGAGCACAGTAGAGATAGAGTACAGTGGAGTATAGTAGAGGTAGAGTACAGTGGAGCACAGTAGAGGTAGAGTACAGTGGAGTACAGTGGAGAACAGTAGAGGTGGAGTACATTAGAGTACAGTAGAGGTAGATAACAGTACAGTACAGTAGAGGTAGAGTACAGTGGAGTACAGTAGAGGTAGAGTACAGTAGAGCACAGTAGAGGTAGATTACAGTGGAGTACAGCAGAGGTAGAGTACAGTAGAGGTAGAGTAGAGGCAGACTACAGTGGAGTACAGTAGAGGTAGAGTACAGTGGATCAGAGTAGAGATAGAGTACAGTAGAGCAGAGTAGAGGTAGAGTACAGTGGATTATAGTCGAGGTAGAGTACAGTGGAGCACTGTAGAGGTGGAGTACAGTGGAGTACAGTAGAGGTAGAGTACAGTGGAGCACAGTAGAGATAGAGTACAGTAGAGCACAGTAGAGGTAGAGTACAGTGGAGCACAGTAGAGGTAGAGTACAGTTGAGTATAGTTGAGGTAGACTACAGTGGAGTACAGTAGAGGTAGAGTACAGTGGAGCACAGTAGAGATAGAGTACAGTAGAGCAGAGTAGAGGTAGAGTACAGTGGAGTACAGTAGAGGTAGAGTAGAGTGGAGCACATTAGAGGTGGAGTAGAGTAGAGTACAGTAGAGGTAGAGTACAGTGGAGTACAGTAGAGGTAGAGTAGAGTGGAGCACATTAGAGGTGGAGTAGAGTAGAGTACAGTAGAGGTAGAGTACAGTGGAGTACAGTAGAGGTAGAGTACAGTGGAGTACAGTAGAGATAGAGTACAGTAGAGCAGAGTAGAAGTAGAGTACACTGGAGTACAGTAGAGGTAGAGCACAGTGGAGCACTGTAGAGGTAGAGTACAGTGGAGTACAGTAGAGATAGAGTACAGTGGAGCACAGTAGAGGGAGAGTACAGTGGAGCACAGTAGAGGTAGAGTAGAGTGGAGCACAGTAGAGGTAGAGTACAGTGGAATACAGTAGAGGTAGTGTACAGTGGAGCACAGTAGAGGTAGAGTGCAGTGGAGCACAGTAGAGGTAGAGTACAGTGGAGCACAGTAGAGGTAGCGTAGAGTGGAGTACAGTAGAGGTAGAGTACAGTGGAGTACAGTAGAGGTAGAGTACAGTGGAGTAGAGTAGAGATAGAGTACAGTGGAGCACAGCAGAGGTAGAGTACAGTGGATCACAGTAGAGATAGAGTACAGTGGAGTACAGTGGAGCACAGTAGAGGTATAGTACAGTGGAGCACAGTAGAGATAGATTACAGTGGAGTACAGTAGAGATAGAGTACAATGGAGTACAGTAGAGGTAGAGTACAGTGGAGCACAGTAGAGGTAGAGTACAGTGGAGTATAGTTGAGGTAGAGTACAGTGGAGCACAGTAGAGGTAGAGTACAGTGGAGCACAGTAGAGGTAGAGTACAGTGGAGCACAGTAGAGGTAGAGTACAGTGGAGTACAGTAGAGGTAGTGTACAGTGGAGCACAGTAGAGGTAGAGTAGAGTACAGTAGAGGTAGAGTACAGTGGAGTACAGTAGAGGTAGACTACAGTGGAGTACAGTAGAGATAGAGTACAGTAGAGCAGAGTAGAAGTAGAGTACACTGGAGTACAGTAGAGGTAGAGCACAGTGGAGCACTGTAGAGGTAGAGTACAGTGGAGTACAGTAGAGATAGAGTACAGTGGAGCACAGTAGAGATAGAGTACAGTAGAGCACAGTAGAGGTAGAGTACAGTGGAGCACAGTAGAGGTAGAGTACAGTTGAGTATAGTTGAGGTAGACTACAGTGGAGTACAGTAGAGGTAGAGTACAGTGGAGTACAGTAGAGGTAGAGTAGAGTGGAGCACATTAGAGGTGGAGTAGAGTAGAGTACAGTAGAGGTAGAGTACAGTGGAGTAAAGTAGAGGTAGAGTACAGTGGAGTACAGTAGAGATAGAGTACAGTAGAGCAGAGTAGAAGTAGAGTACACTGGAGTACAGTAGAGGTAGAGCACAGTGGAGCACTGTAGAGGTAGAGTACAGTGGAGTAGAGTAGAGATAGAGTACAGTGGAGCACAGTAGAGATAGAGTACAGTAGAGCACAGTAGAGGTAGAGTACAGTGGAGCACAGTAGAGGTAGAGTACAGTTGAGTATAGTTGAGGTAGACTACAGTGGAGTACAGTAGAGGTAGAGTACAGTGGAGCACAGTAGAGATAGAGTACAGTAGAGCAGAGTAGAGGTAAAGTACAGTGGAGTACAGTAGAGGTAGAGTAGAGTAGAGCACATTAGAGGTGGAGTAGAGTAGAGTACAGTAGAGGTAGAGTACAGTGGAGTACAGTAGATGTAGAGTAGAGTGGAGCACATTAGAGGTGGAGTAGAGTAGAGTACAGTAGAGGTAGAGTACAGTGGAGTACAGTAGAGGTAGAGTACAGTGGAGTACAGTAGAGAAGAGTACAGTAGAGCACAGTAGAGGTAGAGTACAGTGGAGCACAGTAGAGATAGAGTACAGTGGAGTACAGTAGAGGAAGAGTACAGTGGAGTACAGTGGAGCACAGTAGAGGTGGAGTACAGTAGAGTACAGTAGAGGTAGAGTACAGTGGAGTAAAATAGAGATAGAGTACAGTGGAGTAGAGTAGAGATAGAGTACAGTGGAGCACAGCAGAGGTAGAGTACAGTGGATCACAGTAGAGATAGAGTACAGTGGAGTACAGTGGTGCACAGTAGAGGTAGAGGACAGTGGAGAACAGTAGAGATAGAGTACAGTGGAGTACAGTGGAGGTAGAGTACAGTGGAGCACAGTAGAGATAGAGTACAGTGGAGTACAGTAGAGGTAGAGTACAGTGGAGCACAGTAGAGGTAGAGTACAGTGGAGTACAGTGGAGCACAGTAGAGGTGGAGTACAGTAGAGTACAGTAGACTTAGAGAACAGTACAGTACAGTAGAGGTAGAGTACAGTGGAGTACAGTAGAGATAGAGTACAGTGGAGCACAGTAGATGTAGAGTACAGTGGAGCACAGTAGAGCTGGAGTACAGTGGAGTACAGTGGAGCACAGTAGAGGTGGAGTACAGTAAGAGTAGAGGTAGAGTACAGTGGAGTACAGTAGAGATAGAGTAGAGTGGAGTAGAGTAGAGATAGAGTACAGTGGATTAGAGTAGAGATAGAGTAGAGTGGAGTATATTTGAGGTAGAGTACAGTAGAGCACAGTGGAGGTAGAGTAGAGTGGAGTACAGTGGAGCACAGTAGAGGTGGAGTACAGTAGAGTAGAGTAGAGGTAGAGTACAGTGGAGTACAGTAGAGATAGAGTAGAGTGGAGTAGAGTAGAGATAGAGTACAGTGGATTAGAGTAGAGATAGAGTACAGTGGAGTATAGTTGAGGTAGAGTACAGTGGAGCACAGTGGAGGTAGAGTAGAGTGGAGTAGAGTAGAGATAGAGTACAGTGGATTAGAGTAGAGATAGAGTACAGTGGAGTATAGTTGAGGTGGAGTACAGTGGAGCACAGTAGAGGTGGAGTACAGTAAGAGTAGAGGTAGAGTACAGTGGAGTACAGTAGAGATAGAGTAGAGTGGAGTAGAGTAGAGATAGAGTACAGTGGATTAGAGTAGAGATAGAGTACAGAGGAGTATATTTGAGGTAGAGTACAGTAGAGCACAGTGGAGGTAGAGTAGAGTGGAGTACAGTGGAGCACAGTAGAGGTGGAGTACAGTAGAGTAGAGTAGAGGTAGAGTACAGTGGAGTACAGTAGAGATAGAGTAGAGTGGAGTAGAGTAGAGATAGAGTACAGTGGATTAGAGTAGAGATAGAGTACAGTGGAGTATAGTTGAGGTAGAGTACAGTGGAGCACAGTGGAGGTAGAGTAGAGTGGAGTAGAGTAGAGATAGAGTACAGTGGATTAGAGTAGAGATAGAGTACAGTGGAGTATAGTTGAGGTAGAGTACAGTGGAGCACAGTGGAGGTAGAGTAGAGTGGAGTATAGTTTAGGTAGACTACAGTGGAGTACAGTAGAGGTAGAGTACAGTGGTGCACAGTAGAGTAGAGTACAGTAGAGCACAGTAGAGGTAGAGTATAGTGGAGTACAGTGGAGAACAGTAGAGGTGGAGTACAGTAGAGTACAGTAGAGGTAGATAACAGTACAGTACAGTAGAGGTAGAGTACAGTGGAGTACAGTAGAGGTAGAGTACAGTGGAGCACAGTAGAGGTAGAGTACAGTGGAGTACAGTGGAGAACAGTAGAGGTGGAGTACAGTAGAGTACAGTAGAGGTAGATAACAGTACAGTACAGTAGAGGTAGAGTACAGTGGAGTACAGTAGAGGTAGAGTACAGTAGAGCACAGTAGAGGTAGATTACAGTGGAGTACAGCAGAGGTAGAGTACAGTAGAGGTAGAGTAGAGGCAGACTACAGTGGAGTACAGTAGAGGTAGAGTACAGTGGATCACAGTAGAGATAGAGTACAGTAGAGCAGAGTAGAGGTAGAGTACAGTGGATTATAGTCGAGGTTGAGTACAGTGGAGCACTGTAGAGGTGGAGTACAGTGGAGTACAGTAGAGGTAGAGTACAGTGGAGCACAGTAGAGATATAGTACAGTAGAGCACAGTAGAGGTAGAGTACAGTGGAGCACAGTAGAGGTAGAGTACAGTTGAGTATAGTTGAGGTAGACTACAGTGGAGTACAGTAGAGGTAGAGTACAGTGGAGCACAGTAGAGATAGAGTACAGTAGAGCAGAGTAGAGGTAGAGTACAGTGGAGTACAGTAGAGGTAGAGCACAGTGGAGCACTGTAGAGGTAGAGTACAGTGGAGTACATTAGAGATAGAGTACAGTGGAGCACAGTAGAGGTAGAGTACAGTGGAGCACAGTAGAGGTAGAGTACAGTGGAGCACAGTAGAGGTAGAGTACAGTGGAGTACAGTAGAGGTAGTGTACAGTGGAGCACAGTAGAGGTAGATTAGAGTAGAGTACAGTAGAGGTAGAGTACAGTGGAGTACAGTAGAGGTAGACTACAGTGGAGTAGAGTAGAGATAGAGTACAGTAGAGCAGAGTAGAAGTAGAGTACACTGGAGTACAGTAGAGGTAGAGCACAGTGGAGCACTGTAGAGGTAGAGTACAGTGGAGTACAGTAGAGATAGAGTACAGTGGAGCACAGTAGAGATAGAGTACAGTAGAGCACAGTAGAGGTAGAGTACAGTGGAGCACAGTTGAGGTAGAGTACAGTTGAGTATAGTTGAGGTAGACTACAGTGGAGTACAGTAGAGGTAGAGTACAGTGGAGTACAGTAGAGGTAGAGTAGAGTGGAGCACATTAGAGGTGGAGTAGAGTAGAGTACAGTAGAGGTAGAGTACAGTGGAGTACAGTAGAGGTAGAGTACAGTGGAGTACAGTAGAGATAGAGTACAGTAGAGCAGAGTAGAAGTAGAGTACACTGGAGTACAGTAGAGGTAGAGCACAGTGGAGCACTGTAGAGGTAGAGTACAGCGGAGTAGAGTAGAGATAGAGTACAGTGGAGCACAGTAGAGATAGAGTACAGTAGAGCACAGTAGAGGTAGAGTACAGTGGAGCACAGTAGAGGTAGAGTACAGTTGAGTATAGTTGAGGTAGACTACAGTGGAGTACAGTAGAGGTAGAGTACAGTGGAGTACAGTAGAGGTAGAGTAGAGTGGAGCACTTTAGAGGTGGAGTAGAGTAGAGTACAGTAGAGGTAGAGTACAGTGGAGTACAGTAGAGGTAGAGTACAGTGGAGTACAGTAGAGATAGAGTACAGTAGAGCAGAGTAGAAGTAGAGTACACTGGAGTACAGTAGAGGTAGAGCACAGTGGAGCACTGTAGAGGTAGAGTACAGTGGAGTACAGTAGAGATAGAGTACAGTGGAGCACAGTAGAGATAGAGTACAGTAGAGCACAGTAGAGGTAGAGTACAGTGGAGCACAGTAGAGGTAGAGTACAGTTGAGTATAGTTGAGGTAGACTACAGTGGAGTACAGTAGAGGTAGAGTACATTGGAGTACAGTAGAGGTAGAGTAGAGTGGAGCACATTAGAGGTGGAGTAGAGTAGAGTACAGTAGAGGTAGAGTACAGTGGAGTACAGTAGAGGTAGAGTACAGTGGAGTACAGTAGAGATAGAGTACAGTAGAGCAGAGTAGAAGTAGAGTACACTGGAGTACAGTAGAGGTAGAGCACAGTGGAGTACTGTAGAGGTAGAGTACAGTGGAGTACAGTAGAGATAGAGTACAGTGGAGCACAGTAGAGATAGAGTACAGTAGAGCACAGTAGAGGTAGAGTACAGTGGAGCACAGTAGAGGTAGAGTACAGTTGAGTATAGTTGAGGTAGACTACAGTGGAGTACAGTAGAGGTAGAGTACAGTGGAGCACAGTAGAGATAGAGTACAGTAGAGCAGAGTAGAGGTAAAGTACAGTGGAGTACAGTAGAGGTAGAGTAGAGTAGAGCACATTAGAGGTGGAGTAGAGTAGAGTACAGTAGAGGTAGAGTACAGTGGAGTACAGTAGATGTAGAGTAGAGTGGAGCACATTAGAGGTGGAGTAGAGTAGAGTACAGTAGAGGTAGAGTACAGTGGAGTACAGTAGAGGTAGAGTACAGTGGAGTACAGTAGAGAAGAGTACAGTAGAGCACAGTAGAGGTAGAGTACAGTGGAGCACAGTAGAGATAGAGTACAGTGGAGTACAGTAGAGGAAGAGTACAGTGGAGTACAGTGGAGCACAGTAGAGGTGGAGTACAGTAGAGTACAGTAGAGGTAGAGTACAGTGGAGTAAAATAGAGATAGAGTACATTGGAGTAGAGTAGAGATAGAGTACAGTGGAGCACAGCAGAGGTAGAGTACAGTGGATCACAGTAGAGATAGAGTACAGTGGAGTACAGTGGTGCACAGTAGAGGTAGAGTACAGTGGAGAACAGTAGAGATAGAGTACAGTGGAGTACAGTGGAGGTAGAGTACAGTGGAGCACAGTAGAGACAGAGTACAGTGGAGTACAGTAGAGGTAGAGTACAGTGGAGCACAGTAGAGGTAGAGTACAGTGGAGTACAGTGGAGCACAGTAGAGGTAGAGTACAGTAGAGTACAGTAGACTTAGAGAACAGTACAGTACAGTAGAGGTAGAGTACAGTGGAGTACAGTAGAGATAGAGTACAGTGGAGCACAGTAGATGTAGAGTACAGTGGAGCACAGTAGAGCTGGAGTACAGTGGAGTACAGTGGAGCACAGTAGAGGTGGAGTACAGTAAGAGTAGAGATAGAGTACAGTGGAGTACAGTAGAGATAGAGTAGAGTGGAGTAGAGTAGAGATAGAGTACAGTGGATTAGAGTAGAGATAGAGTACAGTGGAGTATAGTTGAGGTAGAGTACAGTGGAGCACAGTGGAGGTAGAGTAGAGTGGAGTAGAGTAGAGATAGAGTACAGTGGATTAGAGTAGAGATAGAGTACAGTGGAGTATAGTTGAGGTAGAGTACAGTGGAGCACAGTGGAGGTAGAGTAGAGTGGAGTATAGTTTAGGTAGACTACAGTGGAGTACAGTAGAGGTAGAGTACAGTGGAGCACAGTAGAGTAGAGTACAGTAGAGCACAGTAGAGGTAGAGTATAGTGGAGCACAGTAGAGATAGAGTACAGTGGAGTAGAGTAGAGGAAGAGTACAGTGGAGTACAGTGGAGCACAGTAGAGGTGGAGTACAGCAGAGTAGAGTAGAGATAGAGTACAGTGGAGCACAGCAGAGGTAGAGTACAGTGGATCACAGTAGAGATAGAGTACAGTGGAGTACAGTGGATCACAGTAGAGGTAGAATACAGTGGAGAACAGTAGAGATAGAGTACAGTGGAGTACAGTTGAGGTAGAGTACAGTGGAGCACAGTAGAGATAGAGTACAGTGGAGTATAGTAGAGGTAGAGTACAGTGGAGCACAGTAGAGGTAGAGTACAGTGGAGTACAGTGGAGAACAGTAGAGGTGGAGTACAGTAGAGTACAGTAGAGGTAGATAACAGTACAGTACAGTAGAGGTAGAGTACAGTGGAGTACAGTAGAGGTAGAGTACAGTAGAGCACAGTAGAGTTAGATTACAGTGGAGTACAGCAGAGGTAGAGTACAGTAGAGGTAGAGTAGAGGCAGACTACAGTGGAGTACAGTAGAGGTAGAGTACAGTGGATCACAGTAGAGATAGAGTACAGTAGAGCAGAGTAGAGGTAGAGTACAGTGGATTATAGTCGAGGTAGAGTACAGTGGAGCACTGTAGAGGTGGAGTACAGTGGAGTACAGTAGAGGTAGAATACAGTGGAGCACAGTAGAGATAGAGTACAGTAGATTAAAGTAGAAGTAGAGTACAGTGGAGCACAGTAGAGGTAGAGTACAGTGGAGTACAGTAGAGATAGAGTACAGTAGAGCAGAGTAGAAGTAGAGTACACTGGAGTACAGTAGAGGTAGAGTACAGTGGAGCACTGTAGAGGTGGAGTACAGTGGAGTACAGTAGAGGTAGAGTACAGTGGAGCAGAGTAGAGAAAGAGTAGAGTAGAGCACAGTAGAGGTAGAGTACAGTGGAGCATAGTAGAGGAAGAGTACAGTGTAGTACAGTAGAGATAGAGTACATTGGAGTACAGTAGAGATAGAGTACAGTCGAACACAGTAGAGATAAGTGCAGTGGAGTATAGTAGAGGTAGAGTACAGTGGAGCACAGTAGAGGTAGAGTACAGCTGAGCACAGTAGAGGTAGAGTAGAGTGGAGCACAGTAGAGGTAGAGTACAGTGGACTACAGTAGAGGTAGTGTACAGTGGAGCACAGTAGTGGTAGAGTACAGTGGAGCACAGTAGAGGTAGAGTACAGTGGAGTGTAATAGAGGTAGAGTACAGTAGAGCACAGTAGAGATAGAGTACAGTAGAGCAGAGTAGAGGTAGAGTACATTGTAATACAGAAGAGGTAGCGTACAGTGGAGCACTGTAGAGGTGGAGTACAGTGGAGTACAGTAGAGGTAGAGTAGAGTGGAGCACAGTAGAGATAGAGTACAGTAGAGCACAGTAGAGGTAGAGTACAGTGGAGCACATTAGAGCTAGAGTACAGTGGAGTACAGTGGAGCACAGTAGAGGTGGAGTACAGTAGAGTACAGTAGAGGTAGAGAACAGTGGAGTATAGTAGAGGTAGAGTACAGTGGAGTAGAGTAGAGGTAGAGTACAGTGGAGCACAGTAGATGTAGAGTACAGTGGAGCACAGTAGAGGTAGAGTACAGGGGAGTATAGTTGAGGTAGACTACAGTGGAGTACAGTAGAGATAGAGTACAGTGGAGTACATTAGAGATAGAGTAGAGTAGAGCAGAGTAGAGGTAGAGTACAGCGGAGTACAGTAGAGGTAGAGCAGAGTGGAGCACTGTAGAGGTAGAGTACAGTGGAGTACAGTAGAGATAGAGTACAGTGGAGCACAGTAGAGGTAGAGAACAGTACAGTACAGTAGAGGTAGAGTACAATGGAGTACAGTAGAGGTAGAGTACAGTAGAGCACAGTAGAGGTAGAATACAGTGGAGTACAGTAGAGGTAGAGTACAGTGGAGTACAGAAGAGGTAGAGTACAGTGGATTACAGTAGAGGCAGAGTACAGTGGAGCACAGTAGATGTAGAGTACAGTGGAGTACAGTAGAGGTAGAGTACAGTGGAGCACAGTAGAGTAGAGTAGAGGTAGAGTACAGTGGAGTACAGTAGAGATAGAGTAGAGTGGAGTAAAGTTGAGGTAGAGTACAGTGGAGCACAGTGGAGGTAGAGTACAGTGGAGTATAGTTTAGGTAGACTACAGTGGAGTACAGTAGAGGTAGAGTACAGTGGAGCACAGTAGAGATAGAGTACAGTAGAGCAGAGTAGAGGTAGAGTACAGTGGAGTAGAGTAGAGGTAGAGCACAGTGGAGCACTGTAGAGATAAGTGCAGTGGAGTATAGTAGAGGTAGAGTACAGTGGAGTACAGTAGAGGTAGAGTACAGTGGAGTACAGTAGAGGTAGAGTAGAGTGGAGCACATTAGAGGTGGAGTAGAGAAGAGTACAGTAGAGGTAGGGTACAGTGGAGTACATTAGAGGTAGAGTACAGTGGAGCACAGTAGAGGTAGAGTAGAGTGGAGTACAGTAGAGGTAGAGTACAGTGGAGAACAGTAGAGGTAGAGTACAGTGGAGTAGAGTAGAGATAGAGTACAGTGGAGCACAGCAGAGATAGAGTACAGTGGATTAGAGTAGAGATAGAGTACAGTGGAGTATAGTTGAGATAGAGTACAGTGGAGCACAGTGGAGGTAGAGTACAGTGGAGTATAGTTTAGGTAGACTACAGTGGAGTACAGTAGAGGTAGAGTACAGTGGAGCACAGTAGAGATAGAGTACAGTAGAGCAGAGTAGAGGTAGAGTACAGTGGAGTAGAGTAGAGGTAGAGCACAGTGGAGCACAGTAGAGGTAGAGTACAGTGGAGTGCAGTAGAGATAGAGTACAGTGGAGCACAGTAGAGGTAGAGTACAGTGGACAACAATAGAGGTATTGTACAGTGGAGCACAGTAGAGGTAGAGTACAGTAGAGCACAGTAGAGGTAGAGTACAGTGGAGTATAGTAGAGGTAGAGTACAGTGGAGTAGAGTAGAGGTAGAGTACAGTGGAGCACAGTAGATGTAGAGTACAGTGGAGCACAGTAGAGGTAGAGTACAGGGGAGTATAGTTGAGGTAGACTACAGTGGAGTACAGTAGAGATAGAGTACAGTGGAGTACATTATAGATAGAGTAGAGTAGAGCAGAGTAGAGGTAGAGTACAGCGGAGTACAGTAGAGGTAGAGCAGAGTGGAGCACTGTAGAGGTAGAGTACAGTGGAGTACAGTAGAGATAGAGTACAGTGGAGCACAGTAGAGGTAGAGTACAGTGGAGCACAGTAGAGATAGAGTACATGTTAAGGGTAGACGTGACTGAATTGTCGTGAGCAGATGAAAGCACTCAGGAGAGGTTGGATAAGTTGGTTCAGATGGGATATTTTTTATTTTTCCCAGTTAAGGCCAATGAAAGGCAATAAAAAATTAACACAAAAAAAAACACTGTTTAGTAAATAAAGTAAATTGACATGAGAGTAAAAAAAAAACAAAAAAACAATCAAATGTTAACAGCTGTTTGAAAATTGACCTTATCACAAGTCACCATAAACAGAGCAAAGACAGACGTATGTCCTCTCACTCACGCTCCCCCCGACAGAATGACAACACTAAACTTTATAGTCCTGAGGTCACCCCTGGAATTGGAACATACCAACACATGATAATGGTGCAGGGGTGGCTCAGTTGACAAAGACATAAATGCTTAAAAACAGCTAAAATACTACTTCTATGAAACTAGAAAATTACAGAATATTATTTCTACATTTTCAGCTAACAATTGACAAGCAACAAGTCATATTATACAGCTACAACTAAATAACTCAAACTCCGGGTCATTTGCTATTGACCCGGAAGTCATAGCGTCATTTAAACCCCACACTCGCGGCAAATTTTCCTTTACACAAACACACCGGAGACGTCAGTACGACAAAGATGGTATGTCATGGTTATGTTTCTCTTAAACCAAATAAACGGATACATACTGAAAACATGTGTTGCGTGATTATTGTAACTAACTATGACTGTAACGTAAATGACATGATTTTCTTAAAAATGGCAAGATATATATTGATAGAAGTAGCTATAGCATATAAATCACCGCAGTATTAGCTGTTAAAAGTGTGCACACAAAAGCTACGGGATATATGAGATTTTATAGTGAAGGGCTAGATTAACAGCAGATTTGTAACAGTATAATTATTAACAGAAGACATTAATGTGCTAGACAAACACATACCGGTCACATTTGCACTCAGTCTTTGTGTACTGGAATAGGCAGCATATCGCTGCCGTGACGATAGCTATGCGCCCCGTCACAGTACAGTAGAGCAGAGTAGAGGTAGAGTACAGTGGAGTACAGTAGAGGTAGAGTACAGTAGAACACTGTAGAGATAAGTGCAGTGGAGTATAGTAGAGGTAGAGTACAGTGGAGTACAGTAGAGGTAGAGTACAGTGGAGTACAGTAGAGGTAGAGTAGAGTGGAGCACATTAGAGGTGGAGTAGAGAAGAGTACAGTAGAGGTAGAGTACAGTGGAGTACATTAGAGGTAGAGTACAGTGGAGCAGAGTAGAGGTAGAGTAGAGTGGAGTACAGTAGAGGTAGAGTACAGTGGAGAACAGTAGAGGTAGAGTACAGTGGAGTAGAGTAGAGATAGAGTACAATGGAGCACAGCAGAGGTAGAGTACAGTGGATCACAGTAGAGATAGAGTACAGTGGAGTACAGTAGAGATAGAGTACAGTAGAGCAGAGTAGAGGTAGAGTACAGTGGAGCACAGTAGAGGAATAGTACAGTGGAGCACAGTAGAGATAGATTACAGTGGAGTACAGTAGAGATAGAGTACAGTGGAGTACAGTAGAGGTAGAGCACAGTAGAGCAGAGTAGAGGTAGAGTACAGTGGAGTACAGTAGAGGTAGAGCACAGTGGAGCACTGTGGAGGTAGAGTACAGTGGAGTACAGTAGAGATAAAGTACAGTGGAGCAGAGTAGAGGTAGAGTACAGTGGAGCACAGTAGAGGTAGAGTACAGTGGAGCACAGTAGAGGTAGAGTACAGTGGAGTACAGTAGAGGTAGTGTACAGTGGAGCACAGTAGAGGTAGAGTACAGTGGAGCACAGTAGAGGTAGAGTACAGTGGGGTACAGTAGAAATAGAGTACAGTGGAGCACAGTAGAGAAGAGTACAGTAGAGCACAGTAGAGGTAGAGTACAGTGGAGCACAGTAGAGATAGAGTACAGTGGAGTACAGTAGAGGAAGAGTACAGTGGAGTACAGTGGAGCACAGTAGAGGTGGAGTACAGTAGAGTACAGTAGAGGTAGAGTACAGTGGAGTAAAATAGAGATAGAGTACAGTGGAGTAGAGTAGAGATAGAGTACAGTGGAGCACAGCAGAGGTAGAGTACAGTGGTGCACAGTAGAGGTAGAGTACAGTGGAGAACAGTAGAGATAGAGTACAGTGGAGTACAGTGGAGGTAGAGTACAGTGGAGCACAGTAGAGATAGAGTACAGTGGAGTACAGTAGAGGTAGAGTACAGTGGAGCACAGTAGAGGTAGAGTACAGTGGAGTACAGTGGAGCACAGTAGAGGTGGAGTACAGTAGAGTACAGTAGACTTAGAGAACAGTACAGTACAGTAGAGGTAGAGTACAGTGGAGTACAGTAGAGATAGAGTACAGTGGAGCACAGTAGATGTAGAGTACAGTGGAGCACAGTAGACCTGGAGTACAGTGGAGTACAGTGGAGCACAGTAGAGGTGGAGTACAGTAAGAGTAGAGGTAGAGTACAGTGGAGTACAGTAGAGATAGAGTAGAGTGGAGTAGAGTAGAGATAGAGTACAGTGGATTAGAGTAGAGATAGAGTACAGTGGAGTATAGTTGAGGTAGAGTACAGTGGAGCACAGTGGAGGTAGAGTAGAGTGGAGTACAGTGGAGCACAGTAGAGGTGGAGTACAGTAGAGTAGAGTAGAGGTAGAGTACAGTGGAGTACAGTAGAGATAGAGTAGAGTGGAGTAGAGTAGAGATAGAGTAGAGTGGATTAGAGTAGAGATAGAGTACAGTGGAGTATAGTTGAGGTAGAGTACAGTGGAGAACAGTGGAGGTAGAGTAGAGTGGAGTAGAGTAGAGATAGAGTACAGTGGATTAGAGTAGAGATAGAGTACAGTGGAGTATAGTTGAGGTAGAGTACAGTGGAGCACAGTGGAGGTAGAGTAGAGTGGAGTATAGTTTAGGTAGACTACAGTGGAGTACAGTAGAGGTAGAGTACAGTGGAGCACAGTAGAGTACAGTAGAGCACAGTAGAGGTAGAGTATAGTGGAGCACAGTAGAGATAGAGTACAGTGGAGTACAGTAGAGGAAGAGTACAGTGGAGTACAGTGGAGCACAGTAGAGGTGGAGTACAGTAGAGTAGAGTAGAGATAGAGTACCGTGGAGCACAGCAGAGGTAGAGTACAGTGGATCACAGTAGAGATAGAGTACAGTGGAGTACAGTGGATCACAGTAGAGGTAGAATACAGTGGAGAACAGTAGAGATAGAGTACAGTGGAGTACAGTTGAGGTAGAGTACAGTGGAGCACAGTAGAGATAGAGTACAGTGGAGTATAGTAGAGGTAGAGTACAGTGGAGCACAGTAGAGGTAGAGTACAGTGGAGTACAGTGGAGAACAGTAGAGGTGGAGTACATTAGAGTACAGTAGAGGTAGATAACAGTACAGTACAGTAGAGGTAGAGTACAGTGGAGTACAGTAGAGGTAGAGTACAGTAGAGCACAGTAGAGGTAGATTACAGTGGAGTACAGCAGAGGTAGAGTACAGTAGAGGTAGAGTAGAGGCAGACTACAGTGGAGTACAGTAGAGGTAGAGTACAGTGGATCAGAGTAGAGATAGAGTACAGTAGAGCAGAGTAGAGGTAGAGTACAGTGGATTATAGTCGAGGTAGAGTACAGTGGAGCACTGTAGAGGTGGAGTACAGTGGAGTACAGTAGAGGTAGAGTACAGTGGAGCACAGTAGAGATAGAGTACAGTAGAGCACAGTAGAGGTAGAGTACAGTGGAGCACAGTAGAGGTAGAGTACAGTTGAGTATAGTTGAGGTAGACTACAGTGGAGTACAGTAGAGGTAGAGTACAGTGGAGCACAGTAGAGATAGAGTACAGTAGAGCAGAGTAGAGGTAGAGTACAGTGGAGTACAGTAGAGGTAGAGTAGAGTGGAGCACATTAGAGGTGGAGTAGAGTAGAGTACAGTAGAGGTAGAGTACAGTGGAGTACAGTAGAGGTAGAGTAGAGTGGAGCACATTAGAGGTGGAGTAGAGTAGAGTACAGTAGAGGTAGAGTACAGTGGAGTACAGTAGAGGTAGAGTACAGTGGAGTACAGTAGAGATAGAGTACAGTAGAGCAGAGTAGAAGTAGAGTACACTGGAGTACAGTAGAGGTAGAGCACAGTGGAGCACTGTAGAGGTAGAGTACAGTGGAGTACAGTAGAGATAGAGTACAGTGGAGCACAGTAGAGGGAGAGTACAGTGGAGCACAGTAGAGGTAGAGTAGAGTGGAGCACAGTAGAGGTAGAGTACAGTGGAATACAGTAGAGGTAGTGTACAGTGGAGCACAGTAGAGGTAGAGTGCAGTGGAGCACAGTAGAGGTAGAGTACAGTGGAGCACAGTAGAGGTAGCGTAGAGTGGAGTACAGTAGAGGTAGAGTACAGTGGAGTACAGTAGAGGTAGAGTACAGTGGAGTAGAGTAGAGATAGAGTACAGTGGAGCACAGCAGAGGTAGAGTACAGTGGATCACAGTAGAGATAGAGTACAGTGGAGTACAGTGGAGCACAGTAGAGGTATAGTACAGTGGAGCACAGTAGAGATAGATTACAGTGGAGTACAGTAGAGATAGAGTACAATGGAGTACAGTAGAGGTAGAGTACAGTGGAGCACAGTAGAGGTAGAGTACAGTGGAGTATAGTTGAGGTAGAGTACAGTGGAGCACAGTAGAGGTAGAGTACAGTGGAGCACAGTAGAGGTAGAGTACAGTGGAGCACAGTAGAGGTAGAGTACAGTGGAGTACAGTAGAGGTAGTGTACAGTGGAGCACAGTAGAGGTAGAGTAGAGTACAGTAGAGGTAGAGTACAGTGGAGTACAGTAGAGGTAGACTACAGTGGAGTACAGTAGAGATAGAGTACAGTAGAGCAGAGTAGAAGTAGAGTACACTGGAGTACAGTAGAGGTAGAGCACAGTGGAGCACTGTAGAGGTAGAGTACAGTGGAGTACAGTAGAGATAGAGTACAGTGGAGCACAGTAGAGATAGAGTACAGTAGAGCACAGTAGAGGTAGAGTACAGTGGAGCACAGTAGAGGTAGAGTACAGTTGAGTATAGTTGAGGTAGACTACAGTGGAGTACAGTAGAGGTAGAGTACAGTGGAGTACAGTAGAGGTAGAGTAGAGTGGAGCACATTAGAGGTGGAGTAGAGTAGAGTACAGTAGAGGTAGAGTACAGTGGAGTAAAGTAGAGGTAGAGTACAGTGGAGTACAGTAGAGATAGAGTACAGTAGAGCAGAGTAGAAGTAGAGTACACTGGAGTACAGTAGAGGTAGAGCACAGTGGAGCACTGTAGAGGTAGAGTACAGTGGAGTAGAGTAGAGATAGAGTACAGTGGAGCACAGTAGAGATAGAGTACAGTAGAGCACAGTAGAGGTAGAGTACAGTGGAGCACAGTAGAGATAAAGTACAGTTGAGTATAGTTGAGGTAGACTACAGTGGAGTACAGTAGAGGTAGAGTACAGTGGAGTACAGTAGAGGTAGAGTAGAGTGGAGCACATTAGAGGTGGAGTAGAGTAGAGTACAGTAGAGGTAGAGTACAGTGGAGTAGAGTACAGTGGAGTACAGTAGAGATAGAGTACAGTAGAGCAGAGTAGAAGTAGAGTACACTGGAGTACAGTAGAGGTAGAGCACAGTGGAGCACTGTAGAGGTAGAGTACAGTGGAGTACAGTAGAGATAGAGTACAGTGGAGCACAGTAGAGATAGAGTACAGTAGAGCACAGTAGAGGTAGAGTACAGTGGAGCACAGTAGAGGTAGAGTACAGTTGAGTATAGTTGAGGTAGACTACAGTGGAGTACAGTAGAGGTAGAGTACATTGGAGTACAGTAGAGGTAGAGTAGAGTGGAGCACATTAGAGGTGGAGTAGAGTAGAGTACAGTAGAGGTAGAGTACAGTGGAGTACAGTAGAGGTAGAGTACAGTGGAGTACAGTAGAGATAGAGTACAGTAGAGCAGAGTAGAAGTAGAGTACACTGGAGTACAGTAGAGGTAGAGCACAGTGGAGCACTGTAGAGGTAGAGTACAGTGGAGTACAGTAGAGATAGAGTACAGTGGAGCACAGTAGAGATAGAGTACAGTAGAGCACAGTAGAGGTAGAGTACAGTGGAGCACAGTAGAGGTAGAGTACAGTGGAGTACAGTAGAGGTAGAGTACAGTGGAGTACAGTAGAGAAGCGTACAGTAGAGCACAGTAGAGGTAGAGTACAGTGGAGCACAGTAGAGATAGAGTACAGTGGAGTACAGTAGAGGAAGAGTACAGTGGAGTACAGTGGAGCACAGTAGAGGTGGAGTACAGTAGAGTACAGTAGAGGTAGAGTACAGTGGAGTAAAATAGAGATAGAGTACAGTGGAGTAGAGTAGAGATAGAGTACAGTGGAGCACAGCAGAGGTAGAGTACAGTGGATCACAGTAGAGATAGAGTACAGTGGAGTACAGTGGTGCACAGTAGAGGTAGAGTACAGTGGAGAACAGTAGAGATAGAGTACAGTGGAGTACAGTGGAGGTAGAGTACAGTGGAGCACAGTAGAGATAGAGTACAGTGGAGTACAGTAGAGGTAGAGTACAGTGGAGCACAGTAGAGGTAGAGTACAGTGGAGTACAGTGGAGCACAGTAGAGGTGGAGTACAGTAGAGTACAGTAGACTTAGAGAACAGTACAGTACAGTAGAGGTAGAGTACAGTGGAGTACAGTAGAGATAGAGTACAGTGGAGCACAGTAGATGTAGAGTACAGTGGAGCACAGTAGAGCTGGAGTACAGTGGAGTACAGTGGAGCACAGTAGAGGTGGAGTACAGTAAGAGTAGAGGTAGAGTACAGTGGAGTACAGTAGAGATAGAGTAGAGTGGAGTAGAGTAGAGATAGAGTACAGTGGATTAGAGTAGAGATAGAGTACAGTGGAGTATATTTGAGGTAGAGTACAGTAGAGCACAGTGGAGGTAGAGTAGAGTGGAGTACAGTGGAGCACAGTAGAGGTGGAGTACAGTAGAGTAGAGTAGAGGTAGAGTACAGTGGAGTACAGTAGAGATAGAGTAGAGTGGAGTAGAGTAGAGATAGAGTACAGTGGATTAGAGTAGAGATAGAGTACAGTGGAGTATAGTTGAGGTAGAGTACAGTGGAGCACAGTGGAGGTAGAGTAGAGTGGAGTAGAGTAGAGATAGAGTACAGTGGATTAGAGTAGAGATAGAGTACAGTGGAGTATAGTAGAGTAGAGTACAGTAGAGCACAGTAGAGGTAGTGTACAGTGGAGCACAGTAGAGGTAGAGTACAGTGGAGCACAGTAGAGGTAGAGTACAGTGGGGTACAGTAGAAATAGAGTACAGTGGAGCACAGTAGAGAAGAGTACAGTAGAGCACAGTAGAGGTAGAGTACAGTGGAGCACAGTAGAGATAGAGTACAGTGGAGTACAGTAGAGGAAGAGTACAGTGGAGTACAGTGGAGTATAGTTGAGGTAGAGTACAGTGGAGCACAGTGGAGGTAGAGTAGAGTGGAGTATAGTTTAGGTAGACTACAGTGGAGTACAGTAGAGGTAGAGTACAGTGGAGCACAGTAGAGTAGAGTACAGTAGAGCACAGTAGAGGTAGTGTACAGTGGAGCACAGTAGAGGTAGAGTACAGTGGAGCACAGTAGAGGTAGAGTACAGTGGGGTACAGTAGAAATAGAGTACAGTGGAGCACAGTAGAGAAGAGTACAGTAGAGCACAGTAGAGGTAGAGTACAGTGGAGCACAGTAGAGATAGAGTACAGTGGAGTACAGTAGAGGAAGAGTACAGTGGAGTACAGTGGAGCACAGTAGAGGTGGAGTACAGTAGAGTACAGTAGAGGTAGAGTACAGTGGAGTAAAATAGAGATAGAGTACAGTGGAGTAGAGTAGAGATAGAGTACAGTGGAGCACAGCAGAGGTAGAGTACAGTGGTGCACAGTAGAGGTAGAGTACAGTGGAGAACAGTAGAGATAGAGTACAGTGGAGTACAGTGGAGGTAGAGTACAGTGGAGCACAGTAGAGATAGAGTACAGTGGAGTACAGTAGAGGTAGAGTACAGTGGAGCACAGTAGAGGTAGAGTACAGTGGAGTACAGTGGAGCACAGTAGAGGTGGAGTACAGTAGAGTACAGTAGACTTAGAGAACAGTACAGTACAGTAGAGGTAGAGTACAGAGGAGTAAAGTAGAGATAGAGTACAGTGGAGCACAGTAGATGTAGAGTACAGTGGAGCACAGTAGACCTGGAGTACAGTGGAGCACAGTAGAGGTGGAGTACAGTAAGAGTAGAGGTAGAGTACAGTGGAGTACAGTAGAGATAGAGTAGAGTGGAGTAGAGTAGAGATAGAGTACAGTGGATTAGAGTAGAGATAGAGTACAGTGGAGTATAGTTGAGGTAGAGTACAGTGGAGCACAGTGGAGGTAGAGTAGAGTGGAGTACAGTGGAGCACAGTAGAGGTGGAGTACAGTAGAGTAGAGTAGAGGTAGAGTACAGTGGAGTACAGTAGAGATAGAGTAGAGTGGAGTAGAGTAGAGATAGAGTAGAGTGGATTAGAGTAGAGATAGAGTACAGTGGAGTATAGTTGAGGTAGAGTACAGTGGAGAACAGTGGAGGTAGAGTAGAGTGGAGTAGAGTAGAGATAGAGTACAGTGGATTAGAGTAGAGATAGAGTACAGTGGAGTATAGTTGAGGTAGAGTACAGTGGAGCACAGTGGAGGTAGAGTAGAGTGGAGTATAGTTTAGGTAGACTACAGTGGAGTACAGTAGAGGTAGAGTACAGTGGAGCACAGTAGAGTACAGTAGAGCACAGTAGAGGTAGAGTATAGTGGAGCACAGTAGAGATAGAGTACAGTGGAGTACAGTAGAGGAAGAGTACAGTGGAGTACAGTGGAGCACAGTAGAGGTGGAGTACAGTAGAGTAGAGTAGAGATAGAGTACCGTGGAGCACAGCAGAGGTAGAGTACAGTGGATCACAGTAGAGATAGAGTACAGTGGAGTACAGTGGATCACAGTAGAGGTAGAATACAGTGGAGAACAGTAGAGATAGAGTACAGTGGAGTACAGTTGAGGTAGAGTACAGTGGAGCACAGTAGAGATAGAGTACAGTGGAGTATAGTAGAGGTAGAGTACAGTGGAGCACAGTAGAGGTAGAGTACAGTGGAGTACAGTGGAGAACAGTAGAGTTGGAGTACAGTAGAGTACAGTAGAGGTAGATAACAGTACAGTACAGTAGAGGTAGAGTACAGTGGAGTACAGTAGAGGTAGAGTACAGTAGAGCACAGTAGAGGTAGATTACAGTGGAGTACAGCAGAGGTAGAGTACAGTAGAGGTAGAGTAGAGGCAGACTACAGTGGAGTACAGTAGAGGTAGAGTACAGTGGATCAGAGTAGAGATAGAGTACAGTAGAGCAGAGTAGAGGTAGAGTACAGTGGATTATAGTCGAGGTAGAGTACAGTGGAGCACTGTAGAGGTGGAGTACAGTGGAGTACAGTAGAGGTAGAGTACAGTGGAGCACAGTAGAGATAGAGTACAGTAGAGCACAGTAGAGGTAGAGTACAGTGGAGCACAGTAGAGGTAGAGTACAGTTGAGTATAGTTGAGGTAGACTACAGTGGAGTACAGTAGAGGTAGAGTACAGTGGAGCACAGTAGAGATAGAGTACAGTAGAGCAGAGTAGAGGTAGAGTACAGTGGAGTACAGTAGAGGTAGAGTAGAGTGGAGCACATTAGAGGTGGAGTAGAGTAGAGTACAGTAGAGGTAGAGTACAGTGGAGTACAGTAGAGGTAGAGTAGAGTGGAGCACATTAGAGGTGGAGTAGAGTAGAGTACAGTAGAGGTAGAGTACAGTGGAGTACAGTAGAGGTAGAGTACAGTGGAGTACAGTAGAGATAGAGTACAGTAGAGCAGAGTAGAAGTAGAGTACACTGGAGTACAGTAGAGGTAGAGCACAGTGGAGCACTGTAGAGGTAGAGTACAGTGGAGTACAGTAGAGATAGAGTACAGTGGAGCACAGTAGAGGGAGAGTACAGTGGAGCACAGTAGAGGTAGAGTAGAGTGGAGCACAGTAGAGGTAGAGTACAGTGGAATACAGTAGAGGTAGTGTACAGTGGAGCACAGTAGAGGTAGAGTGCAGTGGAGCACAGTAGAGGTAGAGTACAGTGGAGCACAGTAGAGGTAGCGTAGAGTGGAGTACAGTAGAGGTAGAGTACAGTGGAGTACAGTAGAGGTAGAGTACAGTGGAGTAGAGTAGAGATAGAGTACAGTGGAGCACAGCAGAGGTAGAGTACAGTGGATCACAGTAGAGATAGAGTACAGTGGAGTACAGTGGAGCACAGTAGAGGTATAGTACAGTGGAGCACAGTAGAGATAGATTACAGTGGAGTACAGTAGAGATAGAGTACAATGGAGTACAGTAGAGGTAGAGTACAGTGGAGCACAGTAGAGGTAGAGTACAGTGGAGTATAGTTGAGGTAGAGTACAGTGGAGCACAGTAGAGGTAGAGTACAGTGGAGCACAGTAGAGGTAGAGTACAGTGGAGCACAGTAGAGGTAGAGTACAGTGGAGTACAGTAGAGGTAGTGTACAGTGGAGCACAGTAGAGGTAGAGTAGAGTACAGTAGAGGTAGAGTACAGTGGAGTACAGTAGAGGTAGACTACAGTGGAGTACAGTAGAGATAGAGTACAGTAGAGCAGAGTAGAAGTAGAGTACACTGGAGTACAGTAGAGGTAGAGCACAGTGGAGCACTGTAGAGGTAGAGTACAGTGGAGTACAGTAGAGATAGAGTACAGTGGAGCACAGTAGAGATAGAGTACAGTAGAGCACAGTAGAGGTAGAGTACAGTGGAGCACAGTAGAGGTAGAGTACAGTTGAGTATAGTTGAGGTAGACTACAGTGGAGTACAGTAGAGGTAGAGTACAGTGGAGTACAGTAGAGGTAGAGTAGAGTGGAGCACATTAGAGGTGGAGTAGAGTAGAGTACAGTAGAGGTAGAGTACAGTGGAGTAAAGTAGAGGTAGAGTACAGTGGAGTACAGTAGAGATAGAGTACAGTAGAGCAGAGTAGAAGTAGAGTACACTGGAGTACAGTAGAGGTAGAGCACAGTGGAGCACTGTAGAGGTAGAGTACAGTGGAGTAGAGTAGAGATAGAGTACAGTGGAGCACAGTAGAGATAGAGTACAGTAGAGCACAGTAGAGGTAGAGTACAGTGGAGCACAGTAGAGGTAGAGTACAGTTGAGTATAGTTGAGGTAGACTACAGTGGAGTACAGTAGAGGTAGAGTACAGTGGAGTACAGTAGAGGTAGAGTAGAGTGGAGCACATTAGAGGTGGAGTAGAGTAGAGTACAGTAGAGGTAGAGTACAGTGGAGTAGAGTACAGTGGAGTACAGTAGAGATAGAGTACAGTAGAGCACAGTAGAGATAGAGTACAGTAGAGCACAGTAGAGGTAGAGTACAGTGGAGCACAGTAGAGGTAGAGTACAGTTGAGTATAGTTGAGGTAGACTACAGTGGAGTACAGTAGAGGTAGAGTACATTGGAGTACAGTAGAGGTAGAGTAGAGTGGAGCACATTAGAGGTGGAGTAGAGTAGAGTACAGTAGAGGTAGAGTACAGTGGAGTACAGTAGAGGTAGAGTACAGTGGAGTACAGTAGAGATAGAGTACAGTAGAGCAGAGTAGAAGTAGAGTACACTGGAGTACAGTAGAGGTAGAGCACAGTGGAGCACTGTAGAGGTAGAGTACAGTGGAGTACAGTAGAGATAGAGTACAGTGGAGCACAGTAGAGATAGAGTACAGTAGAGCACAGTAGAGGTAGAGTACAGTGGAGCACAGTAGAGGTAGAGTACAGTTGAGTATAGTTGAGGTAGACTACAGTGGAGTACAGTAGAGGTAGAGTACAGTGGAGCACAGTAGAGATAGAGTACAGTAGAGCAGAGTAGAGGTAAAGTACAGTGGAGTACAGTAGAGGTAGAGTAGAGTGGAGCACATTAGAGGTGGAGTAGAGTAGAGTACAGTAGAGGTAGAGTACAGTGGAGTACAGTAGATGTAGAGTAGAGTGGAGCACATTAGAGGTGGAGTAGAGTAGAGTACAGTAGAGGTAGAGTACAGTGGAGTACAGTAGAGGTAGAGTACAGTGGAGTACAGTAGAGAAGCGTACAGTAGAGCACAGTAGAGGTAGAGTACAGTGGAGCACAGTAGAGGTAGAGTACAGTGGAGTACAGTAGAGGTAGAGTACAGTGGAGTACAGTAGAGAAGCGTACAGTAGAGCACAGTAGAGGTAGAGTACAGTGGAGCACAGTAGAGATAGAGTACAGTGGAGTACAGTAGAGGAAGAGTACAGTGGAGTACAGTGGAGCACAGTAGAGGTGGAGTACAGTAGAGTACAGTAGAGGTAGAGTACAGTGGAGTAAAATAGAGATAGAGTACAGTGGAGTAGAGTAGAGATAGAGTACAGTGGAGCACAGCAGAGGTAGAGTACAGTGGATCACAGTAGAGATAGAGTACAGTGGAGTACAGTGGTGCACAGTAGAGGTAGAGTACAGTGGAGAACAGTAGAGATAGAGTACAGTGGAGTACAGTGGAGGTAGAGTACAGTGGAGCACAGTAGAGATAGAGTACAGTGGAGTACAGTAGAGGTAGAGTACAGTGGAGCAGAGTAGAGGTAGAGTACAGTGGAGTACAGTGGAGCACAGTAGAGGTGGAGTACAGTAGAGTACAGTAGACTTAGAGAACAGTACAGTACAGTAGAGGTAGAGTACAGTGGAGTACAGTAGAGATAGAGTACAGTGGAGCACAGTAGATGTAGAGTACAGTGGAGCACAGTAGACCTGGAGTACAGTGGAGTACAGTGGAGCACAGTAGAGGTGGAGTACAGTAAGAGTAGAGGTAGAGTACAGTGGAGTACAGTAGAGATAGAGTAGAGTGGAGAAGAGTAGAGATAGAGTACAGTGGATTAGAGTAGAGATAGAGTACAGTGGAGTATATTTGAGGTAGAGTACAGTAGAGCACAGTGGAGGTAGAGTAGAGTGGAGTACAGTGGAGCACAGTAGAGGTGGAGTACAGTAGAGTAGAGTAGAGGTAGAGTACAGTGGAGTACAGTAGAGATAGAGTAGAGTGGAGTAGAGTAGAGATAGAGTACAGTGGATTAGAGTAGAGATAGAGTACAGTGGAGTATAGTTGAGGTAGAGTACAGTGGAGCACAGTGGAGGTAGAGTAGAGTGGAGTAGAGTAGAGATAGAGTACAGTGGATTAGAGTAGAGATAGAGTACAGTGGAGTATAGTTGAGGTAGAGTACAGTGGAGCACAGTGGAGGTAGAGTAGAGTGGAGTATAGTTTAGGTAGACTACAGTGGAGTACAGTAGAGGTAGAGTACAGTGGAGCACAGTAGAGTAGAGTACAGTAGAGCACAGTAGAGGTAGAGTATAGTGGAGCACAGTAGAGATAGAGTACAGTGGAGTACAGTAGAGGAAGAGTACAGTGGAGTACAGTGGAGCACAGTAGAGGTGGAGTACAGCAGAGTAGAGTAGAGATAGAGTACAGTGGAGCACAGCAGAGGTAGAGTACAGTGGATCACAGTAGAGATAGAGTACAGTGGAGTACAGTGGATCACAGTAGAGGTAGAATACAGTGGAGAACAGTAGAGATAGAGTACAGTGGAGTACAGTTGAGGTAGAGTACAGTGGAGCACAGTAGAGATAGAGTACAGTGGAGTATAGTAGAGGTAGAGTACAGTGGAGCACAGTAGAGGTAGAGTACAGTGGAGTACAGTGGAGAACAGTAGAGGTGGAGTACAGTAGAGTACAGTAGAGGTAGATAACAGTACAGTACAGTAGAGGTAGAGTACAGTGGAGTACAGTAGAGGTAGAGTACAGTAGAGTACAGTAGAGGTAGATTACAGTGGAGTACAGCAGAGGTAGAGTACAGTAGAGGTAGAGTAGAGGCAGACTACAGTGGAGTACAGTAGAGGTAGAGTACAGTGGATCACAGTAGAGATAGAGTACAGTAGAGCAGAGTAGAGGTAGAGTACAGTGGATTATAGTCGAGGTAGAGTACAGTGGAGCACTGTAGAGGTGGAGTACAGTGGAGTACAGTAGAGGTAGAGCACAGTGGAGCACAGTAGAGATAGAGTACAGTAGAGCACAGTAGAGGTAGAGTACAGTGGAGCACAGTAGAGGTAGAGTACAGTTGAGTATAGTTGAGGTAGACTACAGTGGAGTACAGTAGAGGTAGAGTACAGTGGAGCACAGTAGAGATAGAGTACAGTAGAGCAGAGTAGAGGTAGAGTACAGTGGAGTACAGTAGAGGTAGAGCACAGTGGAGCACTGTAGAGGTAGAGTACAGTGGAGTACATTAGAGATAGAGTACAGTGGAGCACAGTAGAGGTAGAGTACAGTGGAGCACAGTAGAGGTAGAGTACAGTGGAGCACAGTAGAGGTAGAGTACAGTGGAGTACAGTAGAGGTAGTGTACAGTGGAGCACAGTAGAGGTAGATTAGAGTAGAGTACAGTAGAGTCAAGTCAAGTCAAGTCACCTTTATTTATATAGCGCTTTTTACAATACAGATTGTATCAAAGCGCTTCACAGTGATAACATGAAAACAATATAACAAAGTTTGTTTCTAAAAGATATTGCGTCAACGTCCACCTTAAGTAAGGCAGATCAATAATATTATTGAATATTAAATGTCCCCAACTAAGCAAGCAAAAAGCCAAGGCAACAGTGGCAAGGAACCAAAACTCCATCAGGGACAGAATGGAGAAAAAAACCTTGGGAGAAACCAGGCTCAGTCGGGGGGCCAGTTCTCCTCTGGCCAACGAAGGAACAGTGCATGATTCGGGCAGCATTACAAGTCCGATTGGATCAGAACATTTAGAGTATTTTTTGGAAGTCCAAGTATGCACGCCGGTCTTAAGACGAGTTGTTGAGGATCAGTGCCGTCCACCATAGAGAGTCCATATCGCCCGTGTTGAGTCGTCACTTCATAGGCTTTGTGATTGGAGCATCTGAAGTCTCCGTGAGAGGCTGGATACAAACTGGAGCTGACGAACGCCATTTTCTCGGGACTCGCGTCCCGAGATAACAGCAGAAAAGCAAAGGGAAAATAATTAGCGTAGCTGCTGTTCATACTGATGATTTCCATAACACAGGCGTAGATGACAAAACATGAAGGCAGTGACTCTTGCGTCCCAAAATCACCCCCCTCCGTCCCCCACTCAACTCAGCCCAGCTTACTGACCTATACGTCCCTACTGCTGCTGAGACCTAACCACAATCTCACAATCTCTCCGCAACCCAACCATACGCGCCAACCCGTTGACTAAGGCTGTCGAGCCCCACTGGTGCGTTAAAGCAGTTTCAGTGGACAACGGTTCCGTATGGCATACTACCTACCGCAACACAATATCTGCCCAACCACCCGTCATTCACGCAATATACACAGGAACGTAATGACTGCAATATTATGCAACCTATACAGATAACCTACAGTCTCTTCAAGTTTTATAGTATTAAATGCATTTGATCTGATTCAGCAGTATTATAAAAGGTAAGCATTATGTAAATGCTTGGCTGAAGAGATGCGTCTTTAATCTAGTTTTGAACTGGGACAGCGAGTCAGAGCCTCGAACAATATCAGGAAGGCTATTCCAGAGTTTAGGAGCTAAATGTGAGAACGCCCTCCCTCCTTTAGTGGACTTAGATATCCTAGGAATGACTAGAAGCCTCGAATTTAGTGATCTTAAAGAACGCGATGGATTGTAGGGCGATAGAAGGTCCATTAAATACACAGGAGCTAAACCATTTAGGGCTTTATAGGTCAGTAGTAGTACTTTGTAATTGATACGGAACTTGATAGGTAACCAGTGTAGAGATGATAAAATTGGTGTTATATGATCATATTTTCTTGACCTAGTAAGAACTCTAGCGGCTGCATTTTGCACTAACTGTAGCTTGTTTATTGAGGATGCAGGACAGCCGGCTAATAAAGCATTACAGTAATCTAGTCTCGAGGTCATGAATGCATGAACTAACTTTTCTGCATCAGAAACAGATAGCATGTTACGTAATTTAGCAATGTTTCTAAGATGGAAAAAGGCTGTTCTTGTTACATATGAAATATGATTTTCGAAAGACAAGTTGTGGTCTAGTATAACTCCCAGGTCTTTTACCGTAGAGGATAAAGTAACAGGACATCCTTCTATATTAAAGTTGTATTGTAAGTGGTTTTGTGGATAGTTTTTTGGACCAACAAGTAATACCTCCGTTTTATCTGGATTTAGAAGCAGGAAATTATGCGTCATCCAGCATTTTATATCTTTAAGACACTCTGTCAATTTTGATGAGTTAGTGTTTTCATCTGGTCGTGATGAAATATATAGTTGAGTGTCATCAGCATAACAGTGGAAATTAATTCCATGTTTTCTTATAATATTACCAAGTGGCAGCATATATATTGAGAATAGAAGGGGGCCTAACACCGATCCTTGCGGCACTCCATAGTCTACTGACGTTATCTTCGATTTTTCCCCATTTAAACAAACAAAATGGTAACGGTCTGATAAATACGATCTGAACCAGCTTAATGCCTGTCCCTGAACACCAGTGTAGTTTTGTAGTCGATCCAAGAGTATTTTATGATCTATAGAGTCAAACGCAGCACTAAGATCGAGTAGAACTAATATTGAGATACAGCCTTGGTCAGAAGCTAAAAGTAAATCATTTGTAATTTTAACTAGCGCAGTTTCTGTGCTATGATGCGGTCTGAATCCTGACTGAAATTTTTCATATAGCTCATTTTCTTGCATGAAAGAGCACAATTGAGCGGACACAGTCTTTTCTAGTATTTTAGACATAAATGGAAGATTTGAAATCGGTCTGTAATTTGCTAAGTTATTTGGATCTAATTGCGGTTTCTTAATGAGAGGTTTTATTACTGCCAGCTTGAATATTTTTGGAACATGACCTAAAGATAAAGACGAGTTAATAATATTAAGAAGAGGCTCTTCCACTACAGGTAACACTTCTTTCAGAAATTTAGTTGGTATTGGATCTAATAAACATGTTGTTGGTTTAGATGCAATGATAAGTTTATTTAGCTCTTCCTGTCCTATAGTTGTAAAGCAGTGTAGTTGTTCTTGAGGGGCGATAATTGAGGCTGAATCACAAGACACCATAGAGGATTGTACATTTACAATTGTGTTTCGGATGCTTTCTATTTTCTCATTGAAGTAGTTCATAAAATCATTACAGCTATACTGTAACGGAATAATTTGCTCTGGTGATGTCTGTTTATTTGTTAGTCTAGCCACGGTGTTAAATAAAAACCTTGGATTATTTTGGTTATTTTCTATTAGTTTGCGGAGATGCTCAGCCCTGGCTGCTTTTAGAGCTTTTTTATAACGTGACATACTGTCTTTCCACGCGATTCTAAAGACCTCTAAATTAGTTTGTTTCCATTTACGCTCTAGGTTACGAGTTTCTCTCTTGATAGCATGCGTAGCACTGTTGTACCATGGTGCTTTAGTTTTCTCTCTGACCTTTTTTGATCTAATTGGTGCAACAATATCTAATGTACTAGAGAAAATGGTGCTCAAACTGCTGGTCATTTCCTCTAGTTCATCTGTTTGTTTGGGTTCACTGAGCAGCAGAGATAGATCAGGTAAGCTATTTGAGAATCTATCTATAGTGGTCGGAAGGATTGTTCTGCCTGGTCTATAACGTGGCGCAACATGACAAATTTCAGCAGTGCGTATTATACAAGTTACCATGTGATGATCGGTGAGATCGTCACTTTGCGGTATAATATCTATATCGGTTAGATTGGTTCCATATGATATAATTAAATCTAGTGTATGATTTAGACGATGAGTGGGACCACTGACATTCTGCTTGACCCCAAAGGAGTTTAATAAATCTGTAAACGCAGTCCCTAACGCATCGTTTGTGTTATCTACGTGTATGTTAAAATCTCCAACAATTATTGCTTTATCGGCATTGACCAATAGATCTGAGAGAAAGTCTGCAAACTCTTTTAGGAAATCAGCATATGGTCCTGGAGGTCTATATACAGTAGCCAAGGCTAGAGATAATAGGGATTTATTTCTTACATCTAAGAGCATAACGTTTAGCACAAGTACTTCAAACGAGTTAAACCTGTGACCTGTTTTCTGAGTAACATTAATAATATCTCTATAGATTGTTGCAACACCGCCGCCACGACCGATCAGACGGGGCTCATGCTTATAACAGTATCCTGGCGGAGTAGACTCATTTAGACCGAAATACTCGTTTGGTTTAAGCCAGGTTTCAGTAAGGCAAAGTACATCGAAGCTATTATCTGTGACCATTTCATTTACAATAACCGCCTTAGGTGTGAGCGATCTAATGTTTAGAAGACCTAGTTTTAGAAATTGTTTTTGTTCACTGATATTTAGATTTTCAGGTTTAATTACAATACGATTTTTCCTAGATCCTACATTGGATTTATTATTTGGCCTCACTAAACGAGGGATAGACACAGTTTCTATATAATGTTCTACACTACTTATATCAATTAGATTGGCACAGCAAAGACTGTGATTTGGAATTTGATTTTCTAGTCATACGGTGTGTAACGTCTTGGAGATGTTGTCCAAAAGAGAACAGCCGCTCCGAATCTGCTGGGGTGCAGGCCATCAGCACGGTAGAGCCTAGGTCGCTCCCAGAACAGATTCCAATTATTTACAAAGGGCAGTTTTTGTTCATTACACAATGACATTAACCATTCATTTAGTGCAAATAATCTACTGAACCTTTCCTGTCCTTGTCGGTACGTGGGAAGCGGTCCAGACACGATGATCGTTGCCTCAGGCGCTGTGCTGCGTACCGTCTCGATCAGGCTCCTGTAGTCCTTCTTCAGAACCTCCGTCTGCCGCAGCCTGATATCGTTTGTTCCAGCGTGAAGCACCACAGCTCCGACGCGCTCTTCACCGTTCAGGATCTCGGGAACCTGTGCGGCGACATCAAGAACACGAGCACCAGGAAGGCAGTGAGTGCGCACCTTACCCTTACCTGAGGTAGCACGGCCATGACGGACCATGGAAGTGCCGATGATCACGGCGTCGTCGCGTTCCGACTCGCGAAGAGGGGAGAAGCGGTTCCGGGTGGAGATCTCGAAGACCGGGAGGGGCGGAGAGGTTCTTGCTCTGGTCCTGGCTCGTGTCTTCCGCTGTGGGATCACCCAGGGTCCATGGTGTTGGGTTGGTGCCGGAGTGAATGATGCCAGAGATGATCGCGTCCTCCTGGGCAGAGAAACGCACGGAGTAGACGAAGTCGGAGTCAAAAAGTTACTAACCACTGACTGTGTGCATCGGCGCGTGACGTTTCAAGCGCTGATCGCCGATCCCGCAGCTCGGCTTGCCTCTCTAGCAGACCACGGATCTGTTTCTCCACCGATTCAAGCTCCAATCGTACCGAAATCAGTTCGAATGTGTCCTCACCTGCACTCAGAGGTAACGTTAGACACACATCTGATATGTTCGCCATAACAGATGAACAGTAGATTAGTAGTGATACTACCAATATCACTAGTAATTTAGGACTGAAATGCCGGATATAACCTGTATCCTTTCAGTGAAACGGGTGTAAAATCAGACGGTCAATAGGCGCGAGGCCACGCGTGAAATGCTAGCGGACTAAAGGCTAGTAGCCGAGATTCGCAAAGTTGGGTCTAAGTAGCGATATCAAAGCAATCCGATTGTTTTTTATAAGGAATAGTATCGAGGATAAGTTCCCATGATATAAAAATAGAAAGTGCTTGTTTATAAATGAGTGGTAAAGAAGAAAATCAAGGATTAATGAATTGATTCGACGGAGCTTTCAAACACAAACACCGACTGCTCGCGCACGCGCCAAGGAAAAATAATGTAGTGGTAGAGTACAGTGGAGTACAGTAGAGGTAGACTACAGTGGAGTAGAGTAGAGATAGAGTACAGTAGAGCAGAGTAGAAGTAGAGTACACTGGAGTACAGTAGAGGTAGAGCACAGTGGAGCACTGTAGAGGTAGAGTACAGTGGAGTACAGTAGAGATAGAGTACAGTGGAGCACAGTAGAGATAGAGTACAGTAGAGCACAGTAGACGTAGAGTACAGTGGAGCACAGTAGAGGTAGAGTACAGTTGAGTATAGTTGAGGTAGACTACAGTGGAGTACAGTAGAGGTAGAGTACAGTGGAGTACAGTAGAGGTAGAGTAGAGTGGAGCACATTAGAGGTGGAGTAGAGTAGAGTACGGTAGAGGTAGAGTACAGTGGAGTACAGTAGAGGTAGAGTACAGTGGAGTACAGTAGAGATAGAGTACAGTAGAGCAGAGTAGAAGTAGAGTACACTGGAGTACAGTAGAGGTAGAGCACAGTGGAGCACTGTAGAGGTAGAGTACAGTGGAGTAGAGTAGAGATAGAGTACAGTGGAGCACAGTAGAGATAGAGTACAGTAGAGCACAGTAGAGGTAGAGTATAGTGGAGCACAGTAGAGGTAGAGTACAGTTGAGTATAGTTGAGGTAGACTACAGTGGAGTACAGTAGAGGTAGAGTACAGTGGAGTACAGTAGAGGTAGAGTAGAGTGGAGCACATTAGAGGTGGAGTAGAGTAGAGTACAGTAGAGGTAGAGTACAGTGGAGTACAGTAGAGGTAGAGTACAGTGGAGTACAGTAGAGATAGAGTACAGTAGAGCAGAGTAGAAGTAGAGTACACTGGAGTACAGTAGAGGTAGAGCACAGTGGAGCACTGTAGAGGTAGAGTACAGTGGAGTACAGTAGAGATAGAGTACAGTGGAGCACAGTAGAGATAGAGTACAGTAGAGCACAGTAGAGGTAGAGTACAGTGGAGCACAGTAGAGGTAGAGTACAGTTGAGTATAGTTGAGGTAGACTACAGTGGAGTACAGTAGAGGTAGAGTACATTGGAGTACAGTAGAGGTAGAGTAGAGTGGAGCACATTAGAGGTGGAGTAGAGTAGAGTACAGTAGAGGTAGAGTACAGTGGAGTACAGTAGAGGTAGAGTACAGTGGAGTACAGTAGAGATAGAGTACAGTAGAGCAGAGTAGAAGTAGAGTACACTGGAGTACAGTAGAGGTAGAGCACAGTGGAGCACTGTAGAGGTAGAGTACAGTGGAGTACAGTAGAGATAGAGTACAGTGGAGCACAGTAGAGATAGAGTACAGTAGAGCACAGTAGAGGTAGAGTACAGTGGAGCACAGTAGAGGTAGAGTACAGTTGAGTATAGTTGAGGTAGACTACAGTGGAGTACAGTAGTGGTAGAGTACAGTGGAGCACAGTAGAGATAGAGTACAGTAGAGCAGAGTAGAGGTAAAGTACAGTGGAGTACAGTAGAGGTAGAGTAGAGTGGAGCACATTAGAGGTGGAGTAGAGTAGAGTACAGTAGAGGTAGAGTACAGTGGAGTACAGTAGATGTAGAGTAGAGTGGAGCACATTAGAGGTGGAGTAGAGTAGAGTACAGTAGAGGTAGAGTACAGTGGAGTACAGTAGAGGTAGAGTACAGTGGAGTACAGTAGAGGAAGAGTACAGTGGAGTACAGTGGAGCACAGTAGAGGTGGAGTACAGTAGAGTACAGTAGAGGTAGAGTACAGTGGAGTAAAATAGAGATAGAGTACAGTGGAGTAGAGTAGAGATAGAGTACAGTGGAGCACAGCAGAGGTAGAGTACAGTGGATCACAGTAGAGATAGAGTACAGTGGAGTACAGTGGTGCACAGTAGAGGTAGAGTACAGTGGAGAACAGTAGAGATAGAGTACAGTGGAGTACAGTGGAGGTAGAGTACAGTGGAGCACAGTAGAGATAGAGTACAGTGGAGTACAGTAGAGGTAGAGTACAGTGGAGCACAGTAGAGGTAGAGTACAGTGGAGTACAGTGGAGCACAGTAGAGGTGGAGTACAGTAGAGTACAGTAGACTTAGAGAACAGTACAGTACAGTAGAGGTAGAGTACAGTGGAGTACAGTAGAGATAGAGTACAGTGGAGCACAGTAGATGTAGAGTACAGTGGAGCACAGTAGAGCTGGAGTACAGTGGAGTACAGTGGAGCACAGTAGAGGTGGAGTACAGTAAGAGTAGAGGTAGAGTACAGTGGAGTACAGTAGAGATAGAGTAGAGTGGAGTAGAGTAGAGATAGAGTACAGTGGATTAGAGTAGAGATAGAGTACAGTGGAGTATAGTTGAGGTAGAGTACGGTGGAGCACAGTGGAGGTAGAGTAGAGTGGAGTACAGTGGAGCACAGTAGAGGTGGAGTACAGTAGAGTAGAGTAGAGGTAGAGTACAGTGGAGTACAGTAGAGATAGAGTAGAGTGGAGTAGAGTAGAGATAGAGTACAGTGGATTAGAGTAGAGATAGAGTACAGTGGAGTATAGTTGAGGTAGAGTACAGTGGAGCACAGTGGAGGTAGAGTACAGTAGAGCACAGTAGAGGTAGAGTATAGTGGAGCACAGTAGAGATAGAGTACAGTGGAGTACAGTAGAGGAAGAGTACAGTGGAGTACAGTGGAGCACAGTAGAGGTGGAGTACAGCAGAGTAGAGTAGAGATAGAGTACAGTGGAGCACAGCAGAGGTAGAGTACATTGGATCACAGTAGAGATAGAGTACAGTGGAGTACAGTGGATCACAGTAGAGGTAGAATACAGTGGAGAACAGTAGAAATAGAGTACAGTGGAGTACAGTTGAGCACAGTAGAGGTAGAGTACAGTGGAGCACAGTAGAGGTAGAGTACAGTGGAGTACAGTAGAGGTAGTGTACAGTGGAGCACAGTAGAGGTAGATTAGAGTAGAGTACAGTAGAGGTAGAGTAGAGTGGAGTACAGTAGAGGTAGACTACAGTGGAGTAGAGTAGAGATAGAGTACAGTAGAGCAGAGTAGAAGTAGAGTACACTGGAGTACAGTAGAGGTAGAGCACAGTGGAGCACTGTAGAGGTAGAGTACAGTGGAGTACAGAAGAGATAGAGTACAGTGGAGCACAGTAGAGATAGAGTACAGTAGAGCACAGTAGAGGTAGAGTACAGTGGAGCACAGTAGAGGTAGAGTACAGTTGAGTATAGTTGAGGTAGACTACAGTGGAGTACAGTAGAGGTAGAGTACAGTGGAGTACAGTAGAGGTAGAGTAGAGTGGAGCACATTAGAGGTGGAGTAGAGTAGAGTACAGTAGAGGTAGAGTACAGTGGAGTACAGTAGAGGTAGAGTACAGTGGAGTACAGTAGAGATAGAGTACAGTAGAGCAGAGTAGAAGTAGAGTAAACTGGAGTACAGTAGAGGTAGAGCACAGTGGAGCACTGTAGAGGTAGAGTACAGTGGAGTAGAGTAGAGATAGAGTACAGTGGAGCACAGTAGAGATAGAGTACAGTAGAGCACAGTAGAGGTAGAGTACAGTGGAGCACAGTAGAGGTAGATTACAGTTGAGTATAGTTGAGGTAGACTACAGTGGAGTACAGTAGAGGTAGAGTATAGTGGAGTACAGTAGAGGTAGAGTAGAGTGGAGCACATTAGAGGTGGAGTAGAGTAGAGTACAGTAGAGGTAGAGTACAGTGGAGTACAGTAGAGGTAGAGTACAGTGGAGTACAGTAGAGATAGAGTACAGTAGAGCAGAGTAGAAGTAGAGTACACTGGAGTACAGTAGAGGTAGAGCACAGTGGAGCACTGTAGAGGTAGAGTACAGTGGAGTACAGTAGAGATAGAGTACAGTGGAGCACAGTAGAGATAGAGTACAGTAGAGCACAGTAGAGGTAGAGTACAGTGGAGCACAGTAGAGGTAGAGTACAGTTGAGTATAGTTGAGGTAGACTACAGTGGAGTACAGTAGAGGTAGAGTACATTGGAGTACAGTAGAGGTAGAGTAGAGTGGAGCACATTAGAGGTGGAGTAGAGTAGAGTACAGTAGAGGTAGAGTACAGTGGAGTACAGTAGAGGTAGAGTACAGTGGAGTACAGTAGAGATAGAGTACAGTAGAGCAGAGTAGAAGTAGAGTACACTGGAGTACAGTAGAGGTAGAGCACAGTGGAGCACTGTAGAGGTAGAGTACAGTGGAGTACAGTAGAGATAGAGTACAGTGGAGCACAGTAGAGATAGAGTACAGTAGAGCACAGTAGAGGTAGAGTACAGTGGAGCACAGTAGAGGTAGAGTACAGTTGAGTATAGTTGAGGTAGACTACAGTGGAGTACAGTAGAGGTAGAGTACAGTGGAGCACAGTAGAGATAGAGTACAGTAGAGCAGAGTAGAGGTAAAGTACAGTGGAGTACAGTAGAGGTAGAGTAGAGTGGAGCACATTAGAGGTGGAGTAGAGTAGAGTACAGTAGAGGTAGAGTACAGTGGAGTACAGTAGATGTAGAGTAGAGTGGAGCACATTAGAGGTGGAGTAGAGTAGAGTACAGTAGAGGTAGAGTACAGTGGAGTACAGTAGAGGTAGAGTACAGTGGAGTACAGTGGAGCACAGTAGAGGTGGAGTACAGTAGAGTACAGTAGAGGTAGAGTACAGTGGAGTAAAATAGAGATAGAGTACAGTGGAGTAGAGTAGAGATAGAGTACAGTGGAGCACAGCAGAGGTAGAGTACAGTGGATCACAGTAGAGATAGAGTACAGTGGAGTACAGTGGTGCACAGTAGAGGTAGAGTACAGTGGAGAACAGTAGAGATAGAGTACAGTGGAGTACAGTGGAGGTAGAGTACAGTGGAGCACAGTAGAGATAGAGTACAGTGGAGTACAGTAGAGGTAGAGTACAGTGGAGCACAGTAGAGGTAGAGTACAGTGGAGTACAGTGGAGCACAGTAGAGGTGGAGTACAGTAGAGTACAGTAGACTTAGAGAACAGTACAGTACAGTAGAGGTAGAGTACAGTGGAGTACAGTAGAGATAGAGTACAGTGGAGCACAGTAGATGTAGAGTACAGTGGAGCACAGTAGAGCTGGAGTACAGTGGAGTACAGTGGAGCACAGTAGAGGTGGAGTACAGTAAGAGTAGAGGTAGAGTACAGTGGAGTACAGTAGAGATAGAGTAGAGTGGAGTAGAGTAGAGATAGAGTACAGTGGATTAGAGTAGAGATAGAGTACAGTGGAGTATAGGTGAGGTAGAGTACAGTTGAGTATAGTTGAGGTAGACTACAGTGGAGTACAGTAGAGGTAGAGTACAGTGGAGTACAGTAGAGGTAGAGTAGAGTGGAGCACATTAGAGGTGGAGTAGAGTAGAGTACAGTAGAGGTAGAGTACAGTGGAGTACAGTAGAGGTAGAGTACAGTGGAGTACAGTAGAAATAGAGTACAGTAGAGCAGAGTAGAAGTAGAGTACACTGGAGTACAGTAGAGGTAGAGCACAGTTGAGCACTGTAGAGGTAGAGTACAGTGGAGTACAGTAGAGATAGAGTACAGTGGAGCACAGTAGAGGGAGAGTACAGTGGAGCACAGTAGAGGTAGAGTAGAGTGGAGCACAGTAGAGGTAGAGTACAGTGGAATACAGTAGAGGTAGTGTACAGTGGAGCACAGTAGAGGTAGAGTACAGTGGAGCACAGTAGAGGTAGAGTACAGTGGAGCACAGTAGAGGTAGCGTAGAGTGGAGTACAGTAGAGGTAGAGTACAGTGGAGTACAGTAGAGGTAGAGTACAGTGGAGTAGAGTAGAAATAGAGTACAGTGGAGCACAGCAGAGGTAGAGTACAGTGGATCACAGTAGAGATAGAGTACAGTGGAGTACAGTGGAGCACAGTAGAGGTATAGTACAGTGGAGCACAGTAGAGATAGAGTACAGTGGAGTACAGTAGAGGTAGAGTACAGTGGAGCACAGTAGAGGTAGAGTACAGTGGAGTATAGTTGAGGTAGACTACAGTGGAGTACAGTAGAGGTAGAGTACAGTGGAGCACAGTAGAGATAGAGTACAGTAGAGCAGAGTAGAGGTAGAGTACAGTGGAGTACAGTAGAGGTAGAGCACAGTGGAGCACTGTAGAGGTAAAGTACAGTGGAGTACATTAGAGATAGAGTACAGTGGAGCACAGTAGAGGTAGAGTACAGTGGAGCACAGTAGAGGTAGAGTACAGTGGAGCACAGTAGAGGTAGAGTACAGTGGAGTACAGTAGAGGTAGTGTACAGTGGAGCACAGTAGAGGTAGAGTACAGTTGAGCACAGTAGAGGTAGAGCACAGTGGGGTACAGTAGAAATAGAGTACAGTGGAGCACAATAGAGTAGAGTACAGTAGAGCACAGTAGAGGTAGAGTACAGTAGAGCACAGTAGAGGTAGAATACAGTGGAGTACAGTAGAGGTAGAGTACAGTGGAGTACAGTAGAGGTAGAGTACAGTGGAGTACAGTAGAGGTAGAGTACAGTGGAGCACAGTAGATGTAGAGTACAGTGGAGTACAGTAGAGGTAGAGTACAGTGGAGCACAGTAGAGCTGGAGTACAGTGGAGTACAGTGGAGCACAGTAGAGGTGGAGTACAGTAGAGTAGAGTAGAGGAGAAGTACAGTGGAGTACAGTAGAGATAGAGTAGAGTGGAGTAGAGTAGAGATAGAGTACAGTGGATTAGAGTAGAGATAGAGTACAGTGGAGTATAGTTGAGGTAGAGTACAGTGGAGCACAGTGGAGGTAGAGTACAGTGGAGTATAGTTTAGGTAGACTACAGTGGAGTACAGTAGAGGTAGAGTACAGTGGAGCACAGTAGAGATAGAGTACAGTAGAGCAGAGTAGAGGTAGAGTACAGTGGATTACAGTAGAGGTAGAGTACAGTGGAGCACTGTAGAGGTGGAGTACAGTGGAGTACAGTAGAGGTAGAGTACAGTGGAGCAGAGTAGAGGTAGAGTACAGTGGAGCACAGTAGAGGAAAAGTACAGTGTAGTACAGTAGAGATAGAGTACAGTGGAGTACAGTAGAGATAGAGTACAGTCGAACACAGTAGAGATAAGTGCAGTGGAGTATAGTAGAGGTAGAGTACAGTGGAGCACAGTAGAGGTAGAGTACAGCTGAGCACAGTAGAGGTAGAGTAGAGTGGAGCACAGTAGAGGTAGAGTACAGTGGAGTATAATAGAGGTAGAGTACAGTAGAGCACAGTAGAGATAGAGTACAGGAGAGCAGAGTAGAGGTAGAGTACAGTGGAATACAGTAGAGGTAGAGTACAGTGGAGCACTGTAGAGGTGGAGTACAGTGGAGTATAATAGAGGTAGAGTACAGTAGAGCACAGTAGAGATAGAGTACAGGAGAGCAGAGTAGAGGTAGAGTACAGTGGAATACAGTAGAGGTAGAGTACAGTGGAGCACTGTAGAGGTGGAGTACAGTGGAGTACAGTAGAGGTAGAGTACAGTGGAGCACAGTAGAGATAGAGTACAGTAGAGCACAGTAGAGGTAGAGTACAGTGGAGCACAGTAGAGCTAGAGTACAGTGGAGTACAGTGGAGCACAGTAGAGGTGGAGTACAGTAGAGGTAGAGAACAGTAGAGCACAGTAGAGGTAGAATACAGTGGAGTACAGTAGAGGTAGAGTACAGTGGAGTACAGTAGAGGTAGAGTACAGTGGAGTACAGTAGAGGCAGAGTACAGAGGAGCACAGCAGAGGTAGAGTACAGTGGATCACAGTAGAGATAGATTACAGTGGAGTACAGTAGAGATAGAGTACAGTGGAGTACAGTAGAGGTAGAGCACAGTAGAGCAGAGTAGAGGTAGAGTACAGTGGAGTACAGTAGAGGTAGAGCACAGTGGAGCACTGTGGAGGTAGAGTACAGTGGAGTACAGTAGAGGTGGAGTACAGTAGAGCACAGTAGAGGTAGAGTACAGTGGATTACAGTAGAGGTAGAGTACAGTGGAGCACAGTAGATGTAGAGTACAGTGGAGTATAGTAGAGGTAGAGTACAGTGGAGCACAGTAGAGCTGGAGTACAGTGGAGTACAGTGGAGCACAGTAGAGGTGGAGTACAGTAGAGTAGAGTAGAGGTAGAGTACAGTGGACTACAGTAGAGGTAGTGTACAGTGGAGCACAGTAGAGGTAGATTACAGTGGAGTACAGTGGAGGTAGTGTACAGTGGAGCACAGTAGAGGTAGAGTACAGTGGAGCAGAGTAGAGGTAGAGTACACTGGGGTACAGTAGAAATAGAGTACAGTGGAGCACAGTAGAGAAGAGTACAGTAGAGCACAGTAGAGGTAGAGTACAGTGGAGCACAGTAGAGATAGAGTACAGTGGAGTACAGTAGAGGAAGAGTACAGTGGAGTACAGTGGAGCACAGTAGAGGTGGAGTACAGTAGAGTACAGTAGAGGTAGAGTACAGTGGAGTACATTAGAGGTAGAGTACAGTGGAGCACAGTAGAGGTAGCGTAGAGTGGAGTACAGTAGAGGTAGAGTACAGTGGAGTACAGTAGAGGTAGAGTACAGTGGAGTAGAGTAGAGATAGAGTACAGTGGAGCACAGCAGAGGTAGAGTACAGTGGATCACAGTAGAGATAGAGTACAGTGGAGTACAGTGGAGCACAGTAGAGGTATAGTACAGTGGAGCACAGTAGAGATAGATTACAGTGGAGTACAGTAGAGACAGAGTACAGTGGAGTACACTTAGAGGTAGAGTACAGTGGAGCACAGTAGAGGTAGAGTACAGTGGAGTATAGTTGAGGTAGACTACAGTGGAGTACAGTAGAGGTAGAGTACAGTGGAGCAGAGTAGAGATAGAGTACAGTAGAGCAGAGTAGAGGTAGAGTACAGTGGAGTACAGTAGAGGTAGAGCACAGTAGAGCAGAGTAGAGGTAGAGTAGAGTGGAGTACAGTAGAGGTAGAGCACAGTGGAGCACTGTAGAGGTAGAGTACAGTGGAGTACATTAGAGATAGAGTACAGTGGAGCACAGTAGAGGTAGAGTACAGTGGAGCACAGTAGAGGTAGAGTACAGTGGAGCACAGTAGAGGTAGAGTACAGTGGAGTACAGTAGAGGTAGTGTACAGTGGAGCACAGTAGAGGTAGAGTACAGTGGAGCACAGTAGAGCTGGAGTACAATGGAGTACAGTGGAGCACAGTAGAGGTGGAGTACAGTAGAGTAGAGTAGAGGTAGAGTACAGTGGATTACAGTAGAGATAGTGTAGAGTGGAGTAGAGTAGAGAGAAAGTACAGTGGATTAGAGTAGAGATAGAGTACAGTGGAGTATAGTTGAGGTAGAGTACAGTGGAGCACAGTGGAGGTAGAGTACAGTGGAGTATAGTTTAGGTAGACTACAGTGGAGTACAGTAGAGGTAGAGTACACTGGAGCACAGTAGAGATAGAGTACAGTAGAGCAGAGTAGAGGTAGAGTACAGTGGATTACAGTAGAGGTAGAGTACAGTGGAGCACTGTAGAGGTGGAGTACAGTGGAGTACAGTAGAGGTAGAGTACAGTGGAGCAGAGTAGAGATAGAGTACAGTAGAGCACAGTAGAGGTAGAGTACAGTGGAGCACAGTAGAGGAAGAGTACAGTGTAGTACAGTAGAAATAGAGTACAGTGGAGTACAGTAGAGATAGAGTACAGTCGAACACAGTAGAGATAAGTGCAGTGGAGTATAGTAGAGGTAGAGTACAGTGGAGCACAGTAGAGGTAGAGTACAGCTGAGCACAGTAGAGGTAGAGTACAGCTGAGCACAGTAGAGGTAGAGTAGAGTGGAGCACAGTAGAGGTAGAGTACAGTGGAGTATAATAGAGGTAGAGTACAGTAGAGCACAGTAGAGATAGAGTACAGGAGAGCAGAGTAGAGGTAGAGTACAGTGGAATACAGTAGAGGTAGAGTACAGTGGAGCACTGTAGAGGTGGAGTACAGTGGAGTATAATAGAGGTAGAGTACAGTAGAGCACAGTAGAGATAGAGTACAGGAGAGCAGAGTAGAAGTAGAGTACAGTGGAATACAGTAGAGGTAGAGTACAGTGGAGCACTGTAGAGGTGGAGTACAGTGGAGTACAGTAGAGGTAGAGTACAGTGGAGCACAGTAGAGATAGAGTACAGTAGAGCACAGTAGAGGTAGAGTACAGTGGAGCACAGTAGAGCTAGAGTACAGTGGAGTACAGTGGAGCACAGTAGAGGTGGAGTACAGTAGAGGTAGAGAACAGTAGAGCACAGTAGAGGTAGAATACAGTGGAGTACAGTAGAGGTAGAGTACAGTGGAGTACAGTAGAGGTAGAGTACAGTGGAGTACAGTAGAGGCAGAGTACAGAGGAGCACAGCAGAGGTAGAGTACAGTGGATCACAGTAGAGATAGATTACAGTGGAGTACAGTAGAGATAGAGTACAGTGGAGTAAAGTAGAGGTAGAGCACAGTAGAGCAGAGTAGAGGTAGAGTACAGTGGAGTACAGTAGAGGTAGAGCACAGTGGAGCACTGTGGAGGTAGAGTACAGTGGAGTACAGTAGATATAAAGTACAGTGGAGCAGAGTAGAGGTAGCGTACAGTGGAGCACAGTAGAGGTAGAGTACAGTGGAGCACAGTAGAGGTTGAGTACAGTGGAGTACAGTAGAGGTAGTGTACAGTGGAGCACAGTAGAGGTAGAGTACAGTGGAGCACAGTAGAGGTAGAGTACACTGGGGTACAGTAGAAATAGAGTACAGTGAAGCACAGTAGAGAAGAGTACAGTAGAGCACAGTAGAGGTAGAGTACAGTGGAGCACAGTAGAGATAGAGTACAGTGGAGTACAGTAGAGGAAGAGTACAGTGGAGTACAGTGGAGCACAGTAGAGGTGGAGTACAGTAGAGTACAGTAGAGGTAGAGTACAGTGGAGTACATTAGAGGTAGAGTACAGTGGAGCACAGTAGAGGTAGCGTAGAGTGGAGTACAGTAGAGGTAGAGTACAGTGGAGTACAGTAGAGGTAGAGTACAGTGGAGTAGAGTAGAGATAGAGTACAGTGGAGCACAGTAGAGGTAGAGTACAGTGGATCACAGTAGAGATAGAGTACAGTGGAGTACAGTGGAGCACAGTAGAGGTATAGTACAGTGGAGCACAGTAGAGATAGATTACAGTGGAGTACAGTAGAGACAGAGTACAGTGGAGTACACTTAGAGGTAGAGTACAGTGGAGCACAGTAGAGGTAGAGTACAGTGGAGTATAGTTGAGGTAGACTACAGTGGAGTACAGTAGAGGTAGAGTACAGTGGAGCAGAGTAGAGATAGAGTACAGTAGAGCAGAGTAGAGGTAGAGTACAGTGGAGTACAGTAGAGGTAGAGCACAGTAGAGCAGAGTAGAGGTAGAGTAGAGTGGAGTACAGTAGAGGTAGAGCACAGTGGAGCACTGTAGAGGTAGAGTACAGTGGAGTACATTAGAGATAGAGTACAGTGGAGCACAGTAGAGGTAGAGTACAGTGGAGCACAGTAGAGGTAGAGTACAGTGGAGCACAGTAGAGGTAGAGTACAGTGGAGTACAGTAGAGGTAGTGTACAGTGGAGCACAGTAGAGGTAGAGTACAGTGGAGCACAGTAGAGCTGGAGTACATTGGAGTACAGTGGAGCACAGTAGAGGTGGAGTACAGTAGAGTAGAGTAGAGGTAGAGTACAGTGGATTACAGTAGAGATAGTGTAGAGTGGAGTAGAGTAGAGATAAAGTACAGTGGATTAGAGTAGAGATAGAGTACAGTGGAGTATAGTTGAGGTAGAGTACAGTGGAGCACAGTGGAGGTAGAGTACAGTGGAGTATAGTTTAGGTAGACTACAGTGGAGTACAGTAGAGGTAGAGTACACTGGAGCACAGTAGAGATAGAGTACAGTAGAGCAGAGTAGAGGTAGAGTACAGTGGATTACAGTAGAGGTAGAGTACAGTGGAGCACTGTAGAGGTGGAGTACAGTGGAGTACAGTAGAGGTAGAGTACAGTGGAGCAGAGTAGAGATAGAGTACAGTAGAGCACAGTAGAGGTAGAGTACAGTGGAGCACAGTAGAGGAAGAGTACAGTGTAGTACAGTAGAAATAGAGTACAGTGGAGTACAGTAGAGATAGAGTACAGTCGAACACAGTAGAGATAAGTGCAGTGGAGTATAGTAGAGGTAGAGTACAGTGGAGCACAGTAGAGGTAGAGTACAGCTGAGCACAGTAGAGGTAGAGTATAGTGGAGCACAGTAGAGGTGGAGTACAGTGGACTACAGTAGAGGTAGTGTACAGTGGAGCACAGTAGAGGTAGAGTACAGTGGAGCACAGTAGAGGTAGAGTACAGTGGAGTATAATAGAGGTAGAGTACAGTAGAGCACAGTAGAGATAGAGTACAGTAGAGCAGAGTAGAGGTAGAGTACAGTGGAATACAGTAGAGGTAGAGTACAGTGGAGCACTGTAGAGGTGGAGTACAGTGGAGTACAGTAGAGGTACAGTACAGTGGAGCACAGTAGAGATAGAGTACAGTAGAGCACAGTAGAGGTAGAGTACAGTGGAGCACAGTAGAGCTAGAGTACAGTGGAGTACAGTGGAGCACAGTAGAGGTGAAGTACAGTAGAGTACAGTAGAGGTAGAGAACAGTACAGTAGAGGTAGAGTACAGTGGAGTACAGTAGAGGTGGAGTACAGTAGAGCACAGTAGAGGTAGAGTACAGTGGATTACAGTAGAGGTAGAGTACAGTGGAGCACAGTAGATGTAGAGTACAGTGGAGTACAGTAGAGGTAGAGTACAGTGGAGCACAGTAGAGCTGGAGTACAGTGGAGTACAGTGGAGCACAGTAGAGGTGGAGTACAGTAGAGTAGAGTAGAGGTAGAGTACAGTGGACTACAGTAGAGGTAGTGTACAGTGGAGCACAGTAGAGGTAGATTACAGTGGAGTACAGTGGAGGTAGTGTACAGTGGAGCACAGTAGAGGTAGAGTACAGTGGAGCACAGTAGAGGTAGAGTACACTGGGGTACAGTAGAAATAGAGTACAGTGGAGCACAGTAGAGAAGAGTACAGTAGAGCACAGTAGAGGTAGAGTACAGTGGAGCACAGTAGAGATAGAGTACAGTGGAGTACAGTAGAGGAAGAGTACAGTGGAGTACAGTGGAGCACAGTAGAGGTGGAGTACAGTAGAGTACAGTAGAGGTAGAGTACAGTGGAGTACATTAGAGGTAGAGTACAGTGGAGCACAGTAGAGGTAGCGTAGAGTGGAGTACAGTAGAGGTAGAGTACAGTGGAGTACAGTAGAGGTAGAGTACAGTGGAGTAGAGTAGAGATAGAGTACAGTGGAGCACAGCAGAGGTAGAGTACAGTGGATCACAGTAGAGATAGAGTACAGTGGAGTACAGTGGAGCACAGTAGAGGTATAGTACAGTGGAGCACAGTAGAGATAGATTACAGTGGAGTACAGTAGAGACAGAGTACAGTGGAGTACACTTAGAGGTAGAGTACAGTGGAGCACAGTAGAGGTAGAGTACAGTGGAGTATAGTTGAGGTAGACTACAGTGGAGTACAGTAGAGGTAGAGTACAGTGGAGCAGAGTAGAGATAGAGTACAGTAGAGCAGAGTAGAGGTAGAGTACAGTGGAGTACAGTAGAGGTAGAGCACAGTAGAGCAGAGTAGAGGTAGAGTAGAGTGGAGTACAGTAGAGGTAGAGCACAGTGGAGCACTGTAGAGGTAGAGTACAGTGGAGTACATTAGAGATAGAGTACAGTGGAGCACAGTAGAGGTAGAGTACAGTGGAGCACAGTAGAGGTAGAGTACAGTGGAGCACAGTAGAGGTAGAGTACAGTGGAGTACAGTAGAGGTAGTGTACAGTGGAGCACAGTAGAGGTAGAGTACAGTGGAGCACAGTAGAGCTGGAGTACAATGGAGTACAGTGGAGCACAGTAGAGGTGGAGTACAGTAGAGTAGAGTAGAGGTAGAGTACAGTGGATTACAGTAGAGATAGTGTAGAGTGGAGTAGAGTAGAGAGAAAGTACAGTGGATTAGAGTAGAGATAGAGTACAGTGGAGTATAGTTGAGGTAGAGTACAGTGGAGCACAGTGGAGGTAGAGTACAGTGGAGTATAGTTTAGGTAGACTACAGTGGAGTACAGTAGAGGTAGAGTACACTGAAGCACAGTAGAGATAGAGTACAGTAGAGCAGAGTAGAGGTAGAGTACAGTGGATTACAGTAGAGGTAGAGTACAGTGGAGCACTGTAGAGGTGGAGTACAGTGGAGTACAGTAGAGGTAGAGTACAGTGGAGCAGAGTAGAGATAGAGTACAGTAGAGCACAGTAGAGGTAGAGTACAGTGGAGCACAGTAGAGGAAGAGTACAGTGTAGTACAGTAGAAATAGAGTACAGTGGAGTACAGTAGAGATAGAGTACAGTCGAACACAGTAGAGATAAGTGCAGTGGAGTATAGTAGAGGTAGAGTACAGTGGAGCACAGTAGAGGTAGAGTACAGCTGAGCACAGTAGAGGTAGAGTATAGTGGAGCACAGTAGAGGTGGAGTACAGTGGACTACAGTAGAGGTAGTGTACAGTGGAGCACAGTAGAGGTAGAGTACAGTGGAGCACAGTAGAGGTAGAGTACAGTGGAGTATAATAGAGGTAGAGTACAGTAGAGCACAGTAGAGATAGAGTACAGTAGAGCAGAGTAGAGGTAGAGTACAGTGGAATACAGTAGAGGTAGAGTACAGTGGAGCACTGTAGAGGTGGAGTACAGTGGAGTACAGTAGAGGTACAGTACAGTGGAGCACAGTAGAGATAGAGTACAGTAGAGCACAGTAGAGGTAAAGTACAGTGGAGCACAGTAGAGCTAGAGTACAGTGGAGTACAGTGGAGCACAGTAGAGGTGAAGTACAGTAGAGTACAGTAGAGGTAGAGAACAGTACAGTACAGTAGAGGTAGAGTACAGTGGAGTACAGTAGAGGTGGAGTACAGTAGAGCACAGTAGAGGTAGAGTACAGTGGATTACAGTAGAGGTAGAGTACAGTGGAGCACAGTAGATGTAGAGTACAGTGGAGTACAGTAGAGGTAGAGTACAGTGGAGCACAGTAGAGCTGGAGTACAGTGGAGTACAGTGGAGCACAGTAGAGGTGGAGTACAGTAGAGTAGAGTAGAGGTAGAGTACAGTGGACTACAGTAGAGGTAGTGTACAGTGGAGCACAGTAGAGGTAGATTACAGTGTAGCACAGTAGAAATAGAGTACAGTGGAGTATAATAGAGGTAGAGTACAGTAGAGCACAGTAGAGATAGAGTACAGTAGAGCAGAGTAGAGGTAGAGTACAGTGGAGTACAGTAGAGGTAGAGTACAATGGAGCATTGTAGAGGTGGAGTACAGTGGAGTACAGTAGAGGTAGAGTACAGTGGAGCACAGTAGAGATAGAGTACAGTAGAGCACAGTAGAGGTAGAGTACAGTGGAGCACAGTAGAGCTAGAGTACAGTGGAGTACAGTGGAGCACAGTAGAGGTGGAGTACAGTAGAGTTGAGTAGAGGTAGAGTACAGTGGAGTACAGTAGAGATAGAGTAGAGTGGAGTAGAGTAGAGATAGAGTACAGTGGATTAGAGTAGAGATAGAGTACAGTGGAGTATAGTTGAGGTAGAGTACAGTGGAGCACAGTAGAGGTAGAGTACAGTGGAGTATAGTTGAGGTAGACTACAGTGGAGTACAGTAGAGGTAGAGTACAGTGGAGCACAGTAGAGATAGAGTACAGTAGAGCAGAGTAGAGGTAGAGTACAGTGGAGTACAGTAGAGGTAGAGTACAGTAGAACACTGTAGAGGTGGAGTACAGTGGAGTACAGTAGAGGTAGAGTACAGTGGAGTACAGTAGAGGTAGAGTACAGTGGAGCACTGTAGAGGTGGAGTACAGTGGAGTACAGTAGAGGTAGAGTACAGGTGAGCATAGTAGAGATAGAGTACAGTAGAGCACAGTAGAGGTAGAGTACAGTGGAGTATAGTAGAGGTAGAGTACAGTGGAGTAGAGTAGAGGTAGATTACAGTGGAGCACAGTAGAGGTAGAGTACAGTGGAGTATAGTTGAGGTAGACTACAGTGGAGTGCAGTAGAGGTAGAGTACAGTGGAGCACAGTAGAGATAGAGTACAGTAGAGCAGAGTAGAGGTAGAGTACAGTGGAGTACAGTAGAGGTAGAGAACAGTAGATTAGAGTAGAGGTAGAGTACAGTGGAGTACAGTAGAGGTAGAGCACAGTGGAGCACTGTAGAGGTAGAGTACAGTGGAGTACAGTAGAGATAGAGTACAGTGGAGCACAGTAGAGGTAGAGTACAGTGGAGCACAGTAGAGGTAGAGTACAGTGGAGCACAGTAGAGGTAGAGTACAGTGGAGTACAGTAGAGGTAGTGTACAGTAGTGTTAATTTTACCAGCCATTTTTAAATTTAGTTTCAGTTTTAGTCCAGTTTCAGCATCGCTTGTTAGTTTTTATTACATTTAGTCGACATCATCCCATTTTTATTTAGTCTAGTTTTAGTCGACTATAAGTCGAGCATTTTAGTCTTTATTTTAGTCCAAGAAAACATCATTTTATTCGTTTAGTTTTAGTCAACAAAAACTGTCAACATTTTAGTCTAGTTTTAGTCAGGACATCATTTTAACCTTTTACTTTTTTGTCAGCAGATAATATTTAACATTTCCTAAAATTATTTCACATTTCAACATTTTCTCTCATCATCTTTCTCCCGAGCCCCGTGCAAAGCATGTTTTAATTTTAACCTGTCGCCGCCTCGCCGTGAATCCAGCTCCTGTCTGCTCCATGTGTTGTGTAGTAGGCTACTCTGTGCCCGGCCCGCCCGCTCCAGGTTTGAAAGTGGGTGTGTGGCGGAAGAGCTGACGAGGAGGAGGCGGAGGAGGAGACAGGATTTGACAAAACCATATCATATAATAATATGTAATTTTCGTCTCGTCTTTGTTCGTGAACTAAAATGTCCATAGATTTTAGCCCAGTCTTTTATTTACCGAATTGCATTTTCGTCTCGTCTTTATTAGTCTACGAAAATTATTTCTGATTTACTCCCAGTTATTGTTTATTAGTGGGGATTTTAGTCTCGTCTCGTCTAGTTTTCGTTCGGTGAAAAATGTGCGTTGACGAAAATATTTTCGTTTAGTTTTCGTTAACGAAATTAACACTAGTGTACAGTGGAGCACAGTAGAGGTAGAGTACAGTGGAGCACAGTAGAGGTAGAGTAGAGTGGAGCACAGTAGAGGTAGAGTACAGTGGACTATAGTAGCGGTAGTGTACAGTGGAGCACAGTAGAGGTAGAGTACAGTGGAGCACAGTAGAGGTAGAGTACAGTGGAGTATAGTAGAGGTAGAGTACAGTAGAGCACAGTAAAGATAGAGTACAGTAGAGCACAGTAGAGATAGAGTACAGTGGAGCACAGTAGAGGAAGAGTACAGTGTAGTACAGCAGAGATAGAGTACAGTCGAACACAGTAGAGATAAGTGCAGTGGAGTATAGTAGAGGTAGAGTACAGTGGAGTACGTTAGAGGTAGAGTACAGTGGAGTACAGTAGAGGTAGAGTAGAGTGGAGCACAGTAGAGGTGGAGTAGAGAAGAGTACAGTAGAGGTAGAGTACAGTGGAGTACATTAGAGGTAGAGTACAGTGGAGCACAGTAGAGGTAGCGTAGATTGGAGTACAGTAGAGGTAGAGTACAGTGGAGTACAGTAGAGGTAGAGTACAGTGGAGTAGAGTAGAGATAGAGTACAGTGGAGCACAGCAGAGGTAGAGTACAGTGGATCACAGTAGAGATAGAGTACAGTGGAGTACAGTGGAGCACAGTAGAGGTATAGTACAGTGGAGCACAGTAGAGATAGATTACAGTGGAGTACAGTAGAGATAGAGTGCAGTGGAGTACAGTAGAGGTAGAGTACAGTGGAGCACAGTAGAGGTAGAGTACAGTGGAGTATAGTTGAGGTAGACTGCAGTGGAGTACAGTAGAGGTAGAGTACAGTGGAGCACAGTAGAGATAGAGTACAGTAGAGCAGAGTAGAGGTAGAGTACAGTGGAGTACAGTAGAGGTAGAGCACAGTAGAGCAGAGTAGAGGTAGAGTACAGTGGAGTACAGTAGAGGTAGAGCACTGTGGAGCACTGTAGAGGTAGAGTACAGTGGAGTACATTAGAGATAGAGTACAGTGGAGCACAGTAGAGGTAGAGTACAGTGGAGCACAGTAGAGGTAGAGTACAGTGGAGCACAGTAGAGGTAGAGTACAGTGGAGTACAGTAGAGGTAGTGTACAGTGGAGCACAGTAGAGGTAGAGTACAGTGGAGCACAGTAGAGGTAGAGTACAGTGGGGTACAGTAGAAATAGAGTACAGTGGAGCACAATAGAGTAGAGTACAGTAGAGCACAGTAGAGGTTGAGTACAGTAGAGCACAGTAGAGGTAGAATACAGTGGAGTACAGTAGACGTAGAGTACAGTGGAGTACAGTAGAGGTAGAGTACAGTGGAGTACAGTAGAGGTAGAGTACAGTGGAGCACAGTAGAGGTAGAGTACAGTGGAGCACAGTAGAGCTGGAGTACAGTGGAGTACAGTGGAGCACAGTAGAGGTGGAGTACAGTAGAGTAGAGTAGAGGTAGAGTACAGTGGAGTACAGTAGAGATAGAATAGAGTGGAGTAGAGTAGAGATAGAGTACAGTGGATTAGAGTAGAGATAGAGTACAGTGGAGTATAGTTGAGGTAGAGTACAGTGGAGCACAGTGGAGGTAGAGTACAGTGGAGTATAGTTTAGGTAGACTACAGTGGAGTACAGTAGAGGTAGAGTACAGTGGAGCACAGTAGAGATAGAGTACAGTAGAGCAGAGTAGAGGTAGAGTACAGTGGATTACAGTAGAGGTAGAGTACAGTGGAGCACCGTAGAGGTGGAGTACAGTGGAGTACAGTAGAGGTAGAGTACAGTGGAGCAGAGTAGAGATAGAGTACAGTAGAGCACAGTAGAGGTAGAGTACAGTGGAGCACAGTAGAGGAAGAGTACAGTGTAGTACAGTAGAAATAGAATACAGTGGAGTACAGTAGAGATAGAGTACAGTCGAACACAGTAGAGATAAGTGCAGTGGAGTATAGTAGAGGTAGAGTACAGTGGAGCACAGTAGAGGTAGAGTACAGCTGAGCACAGTAGAGGTAGAGTAGAGTGGAGCACAGTAGAGGTAGAGTAGAGTAGAGCACAGTAGAGGTAGAGTACAGTGGACTACAGTAGAGGTAGTGTACAGTGGGGCACAGTAGAGGTAGAGTACAGTGGAGCACAGTAGAGGTAGAGTACAGTGGAGTATAATAGAGGTAGAGTACAGTAGAGCACAGTAGAGATAGAGTACAGTAGATTAGAGTAGAGGTAGAGTACAGTGGAATACAGTAGAGGTAGAGTACAGTGGAGCACTGTAGAGGTGAAGTACAGTGGAGTACAGTAGAGGTAGAGTACAGTGGAGCACAGTAGAGATAGAGTACAGTAGAGCACAGTAGAGGTAGAGTACAGTGGAGCACAGTAGAGCTAGAGTACAGTGGAGTACAGTGGACCACAGTAGAGGTGGAGTACAGTAGAGTACAGTAGAGGTAGAGAACAGTACAGTACAGTAGAGGTAGAGTACAGTGGAGCACAGTAGATGTAGAGTACAGTGGAGCACAGTAGAGGTAGAGTACAGGGGAGTACAGTAGAGATAGAGTAGAGTAGAGCAGAGTAGAGGTAGAGTACAGTGGAGTACAGTAGAGGTAGAGCACAGTGGAGCACTGTAGTAGAGATAGAGTACAGTGGAGCACAGTAGAGGTAGAGTACAGTGGAGCACAGTAGAGATAGAGTACAGTGGAGCACAGTAGAGATAGAGTACAGTAGAGCAGAGTAGAGGTAGAGTACAGTGGAGTACAGTAGAGGTAGAGTACAGTGGAGTACAGTAGAGATAGAGTAGAGTAGAGCAGAGTAGAGGTAGAGTACAGTGGAGTACAGTAGAGGTAGAGCACAGTGGAGCACTGTAGTAGAGATAGAGTACAGTGGAGCACAGTAGAGGTAGAGTACAGTGGAGCACAGTAGAGATAGAGTACAGTGGAGCACAGTAGAGATAGAGTACAGTAGAGCAGAGTAGAGGTAGAGTACAGTGGAGTACAGTAGAGGTAGAGTACAGTAGAGTACAGTAGAGGTAGAGAACAGTACAGTACAGTAGAGGTAGAGTACAGTGGAGCACAGTAGATGTAGAATACAGTGGAGTACAGTAGAGATAGAGTACAGTGGAGTACAGTAGAGATAGAGTAGAGTAGAGCAGAGTAGAGGTAGAGTACAGTGGAGTACAGTAGAGGTAGAGCACAGTGGAGCACTGTAGTAGAGATAGAGTACAGTGGAGCACAGTAGAGGTAGAGTACAGTGGAGCACAGTAGAGATAGAGTACAGTGGAGCACAGTAGAGATAGAGTACAGTAGAGCAGAGTAGAGGTAGAGTACAGTGGAGTACAGTAGAGGTAGAGTACAGTAGAACACTGTAGAGATAAGTGCAGTGGAGTATAGTAGAGGTAGAGTACAGTGGAGTACAGTAGAGGTAGAGTACAGTGGAGTACAGTAGAGGTAGAGTAAAGTGGAGCACATTAGAGGTGGAGTAGAGAAGAGTACAGTAGAGGTAGAGTACAGTGGAGTACATTAGAGGTAGAGTACAGTGGAGCACAGTAGAGGTAGAGTAGAGTGGAGTACAGTAGAGGTAGAGTACAGTGGAGAACAGTAGAGGTAGAGTACAGTGGAGTAGAGTAGAGATAGAGTACAGTGGAGCACAGCAGAGGTAGAGTACAGTGGATCACAGTAGAGATAGAGTACAGTGGAGTACAGTGGAGCACAGTAGAGGAATAGTACAGTGGAGCACAGTAGAGATAGATTACAGTGGAGTACAGTAGAGATAGAGTACAGTGGAGTACAGTAGAGGTAGAGCACAGTAGAGCAGAGTAGAGGTAGAGTACAGTGGAGTACAGTAGAGGTAGAGCACAGTGGAGCACTGTGGAGGTAGAGTACAATGGAGTACAGTAGAGATAAAGTACAGTGGAGCAGAGTAGAGGTAGAGTACAGTGGAGCACAGTAGAGGTAGAGTACAGTGGAGCACAGTAGAGGTAGAGTACAGTGGAGTACAGTAGAGGTAGTGTACAGTGGAGCACAGTAGAGGTAGAGTACAGTGGAGCACAGTAGAGGTAGAGTACAGTGGGGTACAGTAGAAATAGAGTACAGTGGAGCACAGTAGAGAAGAGTACAGTAGAGCACAGTAGAGGTAGAGTACAGTGGAGCACAGTAGAGATAGAGTACAGTGGAGTACAGTAGAGGAAGAGTACAGTGGAGTACATTGGAGCACAGTAGAGGTGGAGTACAGTAGAGTACAGTAGAGGTAGAGTACAGTGGAGTAAAATAGAGATAGAGTACAGTGGAGTAGAGTAGAGATAGAGTACAGTGGAGCACAGCAGAAGTAGAGTACAGTGGATCACAGTAGAGATAGAGTACAGTGGAGGACAGTGGTGCACAGTAGAGGTAGAGTACAGCCGAGAACAGTAGAGATAGAGTACAGTGGAGTACAGTAGAGGTAGAGTACAGTGGAGCACAGTAGAGATAGAGTACAGTGGAGTAGAGTAGAGGTAGAGTACAGTGGAGCACAGTAGAGGTAGAGTACAGTGGAGTACAGTGGAGCACAGTAGAGGTGGAGTACAGTAGAGTAGAGTAGACTTAGAGAACAGTACAGTACACTAGAGGTAGAGTACAGTGGAGTACAGTAGAGATAGAGTACAGTAGAGCACAGTAGAGGTAGAATACAGTGGAGTACAGTAGAGGTAGAGTACAGTGGAGTACAGTAGAGGTAGAGTAGAGTGGAGTACAGTAGAGGTAGAGTACAGTGGAGCACAGTAGATGTAGAGTACAGTGGAGTACAGTAGAGGTAGAGTACAGTGGAGCACAGTAGAGCTGGAGTACAGTGGAGTACAGTGGAGCACAGTAGAGGTGGAGTACAGTAGAGTAGAGTAGAGGTAGAGTACAGTGGAGTACAGTAGAGATAGAGTAGAGTGGAGTAGAGTAGAGATAGAGTACAGTGGATTAGAGTAGAGATAGAGTACAGTGGAGTATAGTTGAGGTAGTGTACAGTGGAGCACACTGGAGGTAGAGTAGAGTGGAGTATAGTTTAGGTAGACTACAGTGGAGTACAGTAGAGGTAGAGTACAGTGGAGCACAGTAGAGATAGAGTACAGTGGAGTACAGTAGAGGAAGAGTACAGTGGAGTACCGTAGAGATAGAGTACAGTGGAGCACAGTAGAGGTAGAGTACAGTGGAGCACAGTAGAGGTAGAATACAGTGGAGCACAGTAGAGGTAGAGTACAGTGGAGTACAGTAGAGGTAGTGTACAGTGGAACACAGTAGAGGTAGAGTACAGTGGAGCACAGTAGAGGTAGAGTACAGTGGAGTACAGTAGAGGTAGAGTACAGTGGAGCACTGTAGAGGTGGAGTACAGTGGAGTACAGTAGAGGTAGAGTACAGTGGAGCACAGTAGAGATAGAGTACAGTAGAGCACAGTAGAGGTAGAGTACAGTGGAGCACAGTAGAGGTAGAGTACAGTCGAGTATAGTTGAGGTAGACTACAGTGGAGCACAGTAGAGGTAGAGTAGAGTGGAGCACATTAGAGGTGGAGTAGAGTAGAGTACAGTAGAGGTAGAGTACAGTGGAGCACAGTAGAGATAGAGTACAGTAGAGCACAGTAGAGGTAGAGCACAGTGGAGCACTGTGGAGGTAGAGTACAGTGGAGTACAGTAGAGGTAGAGTACAGTGGAGCACAGTAGAGGTAGAGTACAGTGGAGTACAGTAGAGGTAGTGTACAGTGGAGCACAGTAGAGGTAGAGTACAGTGGAGCACAGTAGAGGTAGAGTACAGTGGGGAACAGTAGAAATAGAGTACAGTGGAGCACAGTAGAGAAGAGTACAGTAGAGCACAGTAGAGGTAGAGTACAGTGGAGCGCAGTAGAGATAGAGTACAGTGGAGTACAGTAGAGGAAGAGTACAGTGGAGTACAGTGGAGCACAGTAGAGGTGGAGTACAATAGAGTACAGTAGAGGTAGAGTACAGTGGAGTAAAATAGAGATAGAGTACAGTGGAGTAGAGTAGAGATAGAGTACAGTGGAGCACAGCAGAGGTAGAGTACAGTGGATCACAGTAGAGATAGAGTACAGTGGAGTACAGTGGTGCACAGTAGAGGTAGAGTACAGCGGAGAACAGTAGAGATAGAGTACAGTGGAGTACAGTAGAGGTAGAGTACAGTGGAGCACAGTAGAGATAGAGTACAATGGAGTACAGTAGAGGTAGAGTACAGTGGAGCACAGTAGAGGTAGAGTACAGTGGAGTACAGTGGAGCACAGTAGAGGTGGAGTACAGTAGAGTACAGTAGACTTAGAGAACAGTACAGTACAGTAGAGGTAGAGTACAGTGGAGTACAGTAGAGATAGAGTACAGTAGAGCACAGTAGAGGTAGAATACAGTGGAGTACAGTAGAGGTAGAGTACAGTGGAGTACAGTAGAGGTAGAGTAGAGTGGAGTACAGTAGAGGTAGAGTACAGTGGAGCACAGTAGATGTAGAGTACAGTGGAGTACAGTAGAGGTAGAGTACAGTGGAGCACAGTAGAGCTGGAGTACAGTGGAGTACAGTGGAGTACAGTAGAGGTAGAGTACAGTGGAGCACAGTAGAGGTATAGTACAGTGGAGCACAGTAGAGATAGATTACAGTGGAGTACAGTAGAGATAGAGTACAGTGGAGTACAGTAGAGGTAGAGTACAGTGGAGCACAGTAGAGGTAGAATACAGTGGAGTATAGTTGAGGTAGACTGCAGTGGAGTACAGTAGAGGTAGAGTACAGTGGAGCACAGTAGAGATAGAGTACAGTAGAGCAGAGTAGAGGTAGAGTACAGTGGAGTACAGTAGAGGTAGAGCACAGTAGAGCAGAGTAGAGGTAGAGTACAGTGGAGTACAGTTGAGGTAGAGCACAGTGGAGCACTGTAGAGGTAGAGTACAGTGGAGTACATTAGAGATAGAGTACAGTGGAGCACAGTAGAGGTAGAGTACAGTGGAGCACAGTAGAGGTAGAGTACAGTGGAGCACAGTAGAGGTAGAGTACAGTGGAGTACAGTAGAGGTAGTGTACAGTGGAGCACAGTAGAGGTAGAGTACAGTGGAGCACAGTAGAGGTAGAGTACAGTGGGGTACAGTAGAATTAGAGTACAGTGGAGCACAATAGAGTAGAGTACAGTAGAGCACAGTAGAGGTTGAGTACAGTAGAGCACAGTAGAGGTAGAATACAGTGGAGTACAGCAGACGTAGAGTACAGTGGAGTACAGTAGAGGTAGAGTACAGTGGAGTACAGTAGAGGTAGAGTACAGTGGAGCACAGTAGAGGTAGAGTACAGTGGAGCACAGTAGAGCTGGAGTACAGTGGAGTACAGTGGAGCACAGTAGAGGTGGAGTACAGTAGAGTAGAGTAGAGGTAGAGTACAGTGGAGTACAGTAGAGATAGAATAGAGTGGAGTAGAGTAGAGATAGAGTACAGTGGATTAGAGTAGAGATAGAGTACAGTGGAGTATAGTTGAGGTAGAGTACAGTGGAGCACAGTGGAGGTAGAGTACAGTGGAGTATAGTTTAGGTAGACTACAGTGGAGTACAGTAGAGGTAGAGTACAGTGGAGCACAGTAGAGATAGAGTACAGTAGAGCAGAGTAGAGGTAGAGTACAGTGGATTACAGTAGAGGTAGAGTACAGTGGAGCACCGTAGAGGTGGAGTACAGTGGAGTACAGTAGAGGTAGAGTACAGTGGAGCAGAGTAGAGATAGAGTACAGTAGAGCACAGTAGAGGTAGAGTACAGTGGAGCACAGTAGAGGAAGAGTACAGTGTAGTACAGTAGAAATAGAATACAGTGGAGTACAGTAGAGATAGAGTACAGTCGAACACAGTAGAGATAAGTGCAGTGGAGTATAGTAGAGGTAGAGTACAGTGGAGCACAGTAGAGGTAGAGTACAGCTGAGCACAGTAGAGGTAGAGTAGAGTGGAGCACAGTAGAGGTAGAGTAGAGTAGAGCACAGTAGAGGTAGAGTACAGTGGACTACAGTAGAGGTAGTGTACAGTGGGGCACAGTAGAGGTAGAGTACAGTGGAGCACAGTAGATGTAGAGTACAGTGGAGCACAGTAGAGGTAGAGTACAGGGGAGTATATTTGAGGTAGAATACAGTGGAGTACAGTAGAGATAGAGTACAGTGGAGTACAGTAGAGATAGAGTAGAGTAGAGCAGAGTAGAGGTAGAGTACAGTGGAGTACAGTAGAGGTAGAGCACAGTGGAGCACTGTAGTAGAGATAGAGTACAGTGGAGCACAGTAGAGGTAGAGTACAGTGGAGCACAGTAGAGATAGAGTACAGTGGAGCACAGTAGAGATAGAGTACAGTAGAGCAGAGTTGAGGTAGAGTACAGTGGAGTACAGTAGAGGTAGAGTACAGTAGAACACTGTAGAGATAAGTGCAGTGGAGTATAGTAGAGGTAGAGTACAGTGGAGTACAGTAGAGGTAGAGTACAGTGGAGTACAGTAGAGGTAGAGTAAAGTGGAGCACATTAGAGGTGGAGTAGAGAAGAGTACAGTAGAGGTAGAGTACAGTGGAGTACATTAGAGGTAGAGTACAGTGGAGCACAGTAGAGGTAGAGTAGAGTGGAGTACAGTAGAGGTAGAGTACAGTGGAGAACAGTAGAGGTAGAGTACAGTGGAGTAGAGTAGAGATAGAGTACAGTGGAGCACAGCAGAGGTAGAGTACAGTGGATCACAGTAGAGATAGAGTACAGTGGAGTACAGTGGAGCACAGTAGAGGAATAGTACAGTGGAGCACAGGAGAGATAGATTACAGTGGAGTACAGTAGAGATAGAGTACAGTGGAGTACAGTAGAGGTAGAGCACAGTAGAGCAGAGTAGAGGTAGAGTACAGTGGAGTACAGTAGAGGTAGAGCACAGTGGATAACTGTGGAGGTAGAGTACAATGGAGTACAGTAGAGATAAAGTACAGTGGAGCAGAGTAGAGGTAGAGTACAGTGGAGCACAGTAGAGGTAGAGTACAGTGGAGCACAGTAGAGGTAGAGTACAGTGGAGTACAGTAGAGGTAGTGTACAGTGGAGCACAGTAGAGGTAGAGTACAGTGGAGCACAGTAGAGGTAGAGTACAGTGGGGTACAGTAGAAATAGAGTACAGTGGAGCACAGTAGAGAAGAGTACAGTAGAGCACAGTAGAGGTAGAGTACAGTGGAGCACAGTAGAGATAGAGTAAAGTGGAGTACAGTAGAGGAAGAGTACAGTGGAGTACAGTGGAGCACAGTAGAGGTGGAGTACAGTAGAGTACAGTAGAGGTAGAGTACAGTGGAGTAAAATAGAGATAGAGTACAGTGGAGTAGAGTAGAGATAGAGTACAGTGGAGCACAGCAGAAGTAGAGTACAGTGGATCACAGTAGAGATAGAGTACAGTGGAGTACAGTGGTGCACAGTAGAGGTAGAGTACAGCCGAGAACAGTAGAGATAGAGTACAGTGGAGTACAGTAGAGGTAGAGTACAGTGGAGCACAGTAGAGATAGAGTACAGTGGAGTACAGTAGAGGTAGAGTACAGTGGAGCACAGTAGAGGTAGAGTACAGTGGAGTACAGTGGAGCACAGTAGAGGTGGAGTACAGTAGAGTACAGTAGACTTAGAGAACAGTACAGTACACTAGAGGTAGAGTACAGTGGAGTACAGTAGAGGTAGAGTACAGTGGAGCACAGTAGATGTAGAGTACAGTGGAGTACAGTAGAGGTAGAGTACAGTGGAGCACAGTAGAGCTGGAGTACAGTGGAGTACAGTGGAGCACAGTAGAGGTGGAGTACAGTAGAGTAGAGTAGAGGTAGAGTACAGTGGAGTACAGTAGAGATAGAGTAGAGTGGAGTAGAGTAGAGATAGAGTACAGTGGATTAGAGTAGAGATAGAGTACAGTGGAGTATAGTTGAGGTAGTGTACAGTGGAGCACACTGGAGGTAGAGTAGAGTGGAGTATAGTTTAGGTAGACTACAGTGGAGTACAGTAGAGGTAGAGTACAGTGGAGCACAGTAGAGATAGAGTACAGTGGAGTACAGTAGAGGAAGAGTACAGTGGAGTACCGTAGAGATAGAGTACAGTGGAGCACAGTAGAGGTAGAGTACAGTGGAGCACAGTAGAGGTAGAATACAGTGGAGCACAGTAGAGGTAGAGTACAGTGGAGTACAGTAGAGGTAGTGTACAATGGAACACAGTAGAGGTAGAGTACAGTGGAGCAAAGTAGAGGTAGAGTACAGTGGAGTACAGTAGAGGTAGAGTACAGTGGAGCACAGTAGAGATAGAGTACAGTAGAGCACAGTAGAGGTAGAGTACAGTGGAGCACAGTAGAGGTAGAGTACAGTCGAGTATAGTTGAGGTAGACTACAGTAAAGTACAGTAGAGGTAGAGTACAGTGGAGCACAGTAGAGGTAGAGTAGAGTGGAGCACATTAGAGGTGGAGTAGAGTAGAGTACAGTAGAGGTAGAGTACAGAGGAGTACAGTAGAGATAGAGTACAGTAGAGCACAGTAGAGGTAGAGCACAGTGGAGCACTGTGGAGGTAGAGTACAGTGGAGTACAGTAGAGATAAAGTACAGTGGAGCAGAGTAGAGGTAGAGTACAGTGGAGCACAGTAGAGGTAGAGTACAGTGGAGCACAGTAGAGGTAGAGTACAGTGGAGTACAGTAGAGGTAGTGTACAGTGGAGCACAGTAGAGGTAGAGTACAGTGGAGCACAGTAGAGGTAGAGTACAGTGGGGTACAGTAGAAATAGAGTACAGTGGAGCACAGTAGAGAAGAGTACAGTAGAGCACAGTAGAGGTAGAGTACAGTGGAGCACAGTAGAGATAGAGTACAGTGGAGTACAGTAGAGGAAGAGTACAGTGGAGTACAGTGGAGCACAGTAGAGGTGGAGTACAATAGAGTACAGTAGAGGTAGAGTACAGTGGAGTAAAATAGAGATAGAGTACAGTGGAGTAGAGTAGAGATAGAGTACAGTGGAGCACAGCAGAGGTAGAGTACAGTGGATCACAGTAGAGATAGAGTACAGTGGAGTACAGTGGTGCACAGTAGAGGTAGAGTACAGCGGAGAACAGTAGAGATAGAGTACAGTGGAGTACAGTAGAGGAAGAGTACAGTGGAGTACCGTAGAGATAGAGTACAGTGGAGCACAGTAGAGGTAGAGTACAGTGGAGCACAGTAGAGGTAGAATACAGTGGAGCACAGTAGAGGTAGAGTACAGTGGAGTACAGTAGAGGTAGTGTACAATGGAACACAGTAGAGGTAGAGTACAGTGGAGCAAAGTAGAGGTAGAGTACAGTGGAGTACAGTAGAGGTAGAGTACAGTGGAGCACAGTAGAGATAGAGTACAGTAGAGCACAGTAGAGGTAGAGTACAGTGGAGCACAGTAGAGGTAGAGTACAGTCGAGTATAGTTGAGGTAGACTACAGTAAAGTACAGTAGAGGTAGAGTACAGTGGAGCACAGTAGAGGTAGAGTAGAGTGGAGCACATTAGAGGTGGAGTAGAGTAGAGTACAGTAGAGGTAGAGTACAGTGGAGTACAGTAGAGATAGAGTACAGTAGAGCACAGTAGAGGTAGAGCACAGTGGAGCACTGTGGAGGTAGAGTACAGTGGAGTACAGTAGAGATAAAGTACAGTGGAGCAGAGTAGAGGTAGAGTACAGTGGAGCACAGTAGAGGTAGAGTACAGTGGAGCACAGTAGAGGTAGAGTACAGTGGAGTACAGTAGAGGTAGTGTACAGTGGAGCACAGTAGAGGTAGAGTACAGTGGAGCACAGTAGAGGTAGAGTACAGTGGGGTACAGTAGAAATAGAGTACAGTGGAGCACAGTAGAGAAGAGTACAGTAGAGCACAGTAGAGGTAGAGTACAGTGGAGCACAGTAGAGATAGAGTACAGTGGAGTACAGTAGAGGAAGAGTACAGTGGAGTACAGTGGAGCACAGTAGAGGTGGAGTACAATAGAGTACAGTAGAGGTAGAGTACAGTGGAGTAAAATAGAGATAGAGTACAGTGGAGTAGAGTAGAGATAGAGTACAGTGGAGCACAGCAGAGGTAGAGTACAGTGGATCACAGTAGAGATAGAGTACAGTGGAGTACAGTGGTGCACAGTAGAGGTAGAGTACAGCGGAGAACAGTAGAGATAGAGTACAGTGGAGTACAGTAGAGGTAGAGTACAGTGGAGCACAGTAGAGATAGAGTACAATGGAGTACAGTAGAGGTAGAGTACAGTGGAGCACAGTAGAGGTAGAGTACAGTGGAGTACAGTGGAGCACAGTAGAGGTGGAGTACAGTAGAGTACAGTAGACTTAGAGAACAGTACAGTACAGTAGAGGTTTGTACAGTGGAGTACAGTAGAGATAGAGTACAGTAGAGCACAGTAGAGGTAGAATACAGTGGAGTACAGTAGAGGTAGAGTACAGTGGAGTACAGTAGAGGTAGAGTAGAGTGGAGTACAGTAGAGGTAGAGTACAGTGGAGCACAGTAGATGTAGAGTACAGTGGAGTACAGTAGAGGTAGAGTACAGTGGAGCACAGTAGAGCTGGAGTACAGTGGAGTACAGTGGAGCACAGTAGAGGTGGAGTACAGTAGAGTAGAGTAGAGGTAGAGTACAGTGGAGTACAGTAGAGATAGAGTAGAGTGGAGTAGAGTAGAGATAGAGTACAGTGGATTAGAGTAGAGATAGAGTACAGTGGAGTATAGTTGAGGTAGAGTACAGTGGAGCACACTGGAGGTAGAGTAGAGTGGAGTATAGTTTAGGTAGACTACAGTGGAGTACAGTAGAGGTAGATTACAGTGGAGCACAGTAGAGATAGAGTACAGTGGAGTACAGTAGAGGAAGAGTACAGTGGAGTACAGTAGAGATAGAGTACAGTGGAGCACAGTAGAGGTAGAGTACAGTGGAGCACAGTAGAGGTAGAGTACAGTGGAGCAGAGTAGAGGTAGAGTACAGTGGAGTACAGTAGAGGTAGTGTACAGTGGAACACAGTAGAGGTAGAGTACAGTGGAGCACAGTAGAGGTAGAGTACAGTGGAGTACAGTAGAGGTAGAGTACAGTGGAACACTGTAGAGGTGGAGTACAGTGGAGTACAGTAGAGGTAGAGTACAGTGGAGCACAGTAGAGATAGAGTACAGTAGAGCACAGTAGAGGTAGAGTACAGTGGAGCACAGTAGAGCTAGAGTACAATCGAGTATAGTTGAGGTAGACTACAGTAGAGTACAGTAGAGGTAGAGTACAGTGGAGCACAGTAGAGATAGAGTACAGTAGAGCAGAGTAGAGGTAGAGTACAGTGGAGTACAGTAGAGGTAGAGTAGAGTGGAGCACATTAGAGGTGGAGTAGAGTAGAGTACAGTAGAGGTAGAGTACAGTGGAGCACAGTAGAGATAGAGTACAGTAGAGCACAGTAGAGGTAGAGTACAGTGGAGCACAGTAGAGGTAGAGTAGAGTGGAGCACAGTAGAGGTAGAGTACAGTGGAGTACAGTAGAGGTAGTGTACAGTGGAGCACAGTAGAGGTAGAGTACACTGGAGCACAGTAGAGGTAGAGTACAGTGGAGTATAGTAGAGGTAGAGTACAGTAGAGCACAGTAGAGATAGAGTACAGTAGAGCACAGTAGAGGTAGAGTACAGTGGAGCACAGTAGAGGAAGAGTACAGTGTAGTACAGAAGATATAGAGTACAGTGGAGTACAGTAGAGGTAGAGTACAGCTGAGCACAGTAGAGGTAGAGTAGAGTGGAGCACAGTAGAGGTAGAGTACAGTGGAGTATAATAGAGGTAGAGTACAGTAGAGCACAGTAGAGATAGAGTACAGTAGAGCAGAGTAGAGGTAGAGTACATTGGAGTACAGTAGAGGTAGAGTACAGTGGAGCACAGTAGAGATAGAGTACAGTGGAGCACAGTAGAGGTAGAGTACAGTGGGGTACAGTAGAAATAGAGTACAGTGGAGCACAATAGAGTAGAGTACAGTAGAGCACAGTAGAGGTAGAGTACAGTAGACGTAGAGTACAGTGGAGTACAGTAGAGGTAGAGTACAGTAGAGTACAGTAGAGGTAGAGTACAGTGGAGCACAGTAGAGGTAGAGTACAGTGGAGCACAGTAGAGCTGGAGTACAGTGGAGTACAGTGGAGCACAGTAGAGGTGGAGTACAGTAGAGTAGAGTAGAGGTAGAGTACAGTGGAGTACAGTAGAGATAGAGTAGAGTGGAGTAGAGTAGAGATAGAGTACAGTGGATTAGAGTAGAGATAGAGTACAGTGGAATATAGTATTGGTAGAGTACAGTGGAGCACAGTGGAGGTAGAGTACAGTGGAGTTTAGTTTAGGTAGACTACAGTGGAGTACAGTAGAGGTAGAGTACAGTGGAGCACAGTAGAGATAGAGTACAGTAGAGCAGAGTAGAGGTAGAGTACAGTGGATTACAGTAGAGGTAGAGTACAGTGGAACACAGTAGAGGTAGAGTACAGTGGAGCACAGTAGAGGTAGAGTACAGTGGAGTACAGTAGAGGTAGAGTACAGTGGAGCACTGTAGAGGTGGAGTACAGTGGAGTACAGTAGAGGTAGAGTACAGTGGAGCACAGTAGAGATAGAGTACAGTAGAGCACAGTAGAGGTAGAGTACAGTGGAGCACAGTAGAGGTAGAGTACAGTCGAGTATAGTTGAGGTAGACTACAGTAGAGTACAGTAGAGGTAGAGTACAGTGGAGCACAGTAGAGGTAGAGTAGAGTGGAGCACATTAGAGGTGGAGTAGAGTAGAGTACAGTAGAGGTAGAGTACAGTGGAGCACAGTAGAGATAGAGTACAGTAGAGCACAGTAGAGGTAGAGCACAGTGGAGCACTGTGGAGGTAGAGTACAGTGGAGTACAGTAGAGATAAAGTACAGTGGAGCAGAGTAGAGGTAGAGTACAGTGGAGCACAGTAGAGGTAGAGTACAGTGGAGCACAGTAGAGGTAGATTACAGTGGAGTACAGTAGAGGTAGTGTACAGTGGAGCACAGTAGAGGTAGAGTACAGTGGAGCACAGTAGAGGTAGAGTACAGTGGGGTACAGTAGAAATAGAGTACAGTGGAGCACAGTAGAGAAGAGTACAGTAGAGCACAGTAGAGGTAGAGTACAGTGGAGCACAGTAGAGATAGAGTACAGTGGAGTACAGTAGAGGAAGAGTACAGTGGAGTACAGTGGAGCACAGTAGAGGTGGAGTACAATAGAGTACAGTAGAGGTAGAGTACAGTGGAGTAAAATAGAGATAGAGTACAGTGGAGTAGAGTAGAGATAGAGTACAGTGGAGCACAGCAGAGGTAGAGTACAGTGGATCACAGTAGAGATAGAGTACAGTGGAGTACAGTGGTGCACAGTAGAGGTAGAGTACAGCGGAGAACAGTAGAGATAGAGTACAGTGGAGTACAGTAGAGGTAGAGTACAGTGGAGCACAGTAGAGATAGAGTACAATGGAGTACAGTAGAGGTAGAGTACAGTGGAGCACAGTAGAGGTAGAGTACAGTGGAGTACAGTGGAGCACAGTAGAGGTGGAGTACAGTAGAGTACAGTAGACTTAGAGAACAGTACAGTACAGTAGAGGTAGAGTACAGTGGAGTACAGTAGAGATAGAGTACAGTAGAGCACAGTAGAGGTAGAATACAGTGGAGTACAGTAGAGGTAGAGTACAGTGGAGTACAGTAGAGGTAGAGTAGAGTGGAGTACAGTAGAGGTAGAGTACAGTGGAGCACAGTAGATGTAGAGCACAGTGGAGTACAGTAGAGGTAGAGTACAGTGGAGCACAGTAGAGCTGGAGTACAGTGGAGTACAGTGGAGCACAGTAGAGGTGGAGTACAGTAGAGTAGAGTAGAGGTAGAGTACAGTGGAGTACAGTAGAGATAGAGTAGAGTGGAGTAGAGTAGAGATAGAGTACAGTGGATTAGAGTAGAGATAGAGTACAGTGGAGTATAGTTGAGGTAGAGTACAGTGGAGCACACTGGAGGTAGAGTAGAGTGGAGTATAGTTTAGGTAGACTACAGTGGAGTACAGTAGAGGTAGAGTACAGTGGAGCACAGTAGAGATAGAGTACAGTGGAGTACAGTAGAGGAAGAGTACAGTGGAGTACAGTAGAGATAGAGTACAGTGGAGCACAGTAGAGGTAGAGTACAGTGGAGCACAGTAGAGGTAGAGTACAGTGGAGCAGAGTAGAGGTAAAGTACAGTGGAGTACAGTAGAGGTAGTGTACAGTGGAACACAGTAGAGGTAGAGTACAGTGGAGCACAGTAGAGGTAGAGTACAGTGGAGTACAGTAGAGGTAGAGTACAGTGGAACACTGTAGAGGTGGAGTACAGTGGAGTACAGTAGAGGTAGAGTACAGTGGAGCACAGTAGAGATAGAGTACAGTAGAGCACAGTAGAGGTAGAGTACAGTGGAGCACAGTAGAGGTAGAGTACAGTCGAGTATAGTTGAGGTAGACTACAGTAGAGTACAGTAGAGGTAGAGTACAGTGGAGCACAGTAGAGATAGAGTACAGTAGAGCAGAGTAGAGGTAGAGTACAGTGGAGTACAGTAGAGGTAGAGTAGAGTGGAGCACATTAGAGGTGGAGTAGAGTAGAGTACAGTAGAGGTAGAGTACAGTGGAGCACAGTAGAGATAGAGTACAGTAGAGCACAGTAGAGGTAGAGTACAGTGGAGCACAGTAGAGGTAGAGTAGAGTGGAGCACAGTAGAGGTAGAGTACAGTGGAGTACAGTAGAGGTAGTGTACAGTGGAGCACAGTAGAGGTAGAGTACACTGGAGCACAGTAGAGGTAGAGTACAGTGGAGTATAGTAGAGGTAGAGTACAGTAGAGCACAGTAGAGATAGAGTACAGTAGAGCACAGTAGAGGTAGAGTACAGTGGAGCACAGTAGAGGAAGAGTACAGTGTAGTACAGAAGATATAGAGTACAGTGGAGTACAGTAGAGGTAGAGTACAGCTGAGCACAGTAGAGGTAGAGTAGAGTGGAGCACAGTAGAGGTAGAGTACAGTGGAGTATAATAGAGGTAGAGTACAGTAGAGCACAGTAGAGATAGAGTACAGTAGAGCAGAGTAGAGGTAGAGTACATTGGAGTACAGTAGAGGTAGAGTACAGTGGAGCACAGTAGAGATAGAGTACAGTGGAGCACAGTAGAGGTAGAGTACAGTGGGGTACAGTAGAAATAGAGTACAGTGGAGCACAATAGAGTAGAGTACAGTAGAGCACAGTAGAGGTAGAGTACAGTAGAGCTCAGTAGAGGTAGAATACAGTGGAGTACAGTAGACGTAGCGTACAGTGGAGTACAGTAGAGGTAGAGTACAGTAGAGTACAGTAGAGGTAGAGTACAGTGGAGCACAGTAGAGGTAGAGTACAGTGGAGCACAGTAGAGCTGGAGTACAGTAGAGTAGAGTAGAGGTAGAGTACAGTGGAGTACAGTAGAGATAGAGTAGAGTGGAGTAGAGTAGAGATAGAGTACAGTGGATTAGAGTAGAGATAGAGTACAGTGGAGTATAGTTGAGGTAGAGTACAGTGGAGTACAGTAGAGGTAGTGTACAGTGGAGCACAGTAGAGGTAGAGTACAGTGGAGCACAGTAGCGGTAGAGTACAGTGGGGTACAGTAGAAATAGAGTACAGTGGAGCACAGTAGAGAAGAGTACAGTAGAGCACAGTAGAGGTAGAGTACAGTGGAGCACAGTAGAGATAGAGTACAGTGGAGTACAGTAGAGGAAGAGTACAGTGGAGTACAGTGGAGCACAGTAGAGGTGGAGTACAATAGAGTACAGTAGAGGTAGAGTACAGTGGAGTAAAATAGAGATAGAGTACAGTGGAGTAGAGTAGAGATAGAGTACAGTGGAGCACAGCAGAGGTAGAGTACAGTGGATCACAGTAGAGATAGAGTACAGTGGAGTACAGTGGTGCACAGTAGAGGTAGAGTACAGCGGAGAACAGTAGAGATAGAGTACAGTGGAGTACAGTAGAGGTAGAGTACAGTGGAGCACAGTAGAGATAGAGTACAATGGAGTACAGTAGAGGTAGAGTACAGTGGAGCACAGTAGAGGTAGAGTACAGTGGAGTACAGTGGAGCACAGTAGAGGTGGAGTACAGTAGAGTACAGTAGACTTAGAGAACAGTACAGTACAGTAGAGGTAGAGTACAGTGGAGTACAGTAGAGATAGAGTACAGTAGAGCACAGTAGAGGTAGAATACAGTGGAGTACAGTAGAGGTAGAGTACAGTGGAGTACAGTAGAGGTAGAGTAGAGTGGAGTACAGTAGAGGTAGAGTACAGTGGAGCACAGTAGATGTAGAGTACAGTGGAGTACAGTAGAGGAAGAGTACAGTGGAGCACAGTAGAGCTGGAGTACAGTGGAGTACAGTGGAGCACAGTAGAGGTGGAGTACATTAGAGTAGAGTAGAGGTAGAGTACAGTGGAGTACAGTAGAGATAGAGTAGAGTGGAGTAGAGTAGAGATAGAGTACAGTGGATTAGAGTAGAGATAGAGTACAGTGGAGTATAGTTGAGGTAGAGTACAGTGGAGCACACTGGAGGTAGAGTAGAGTGGAGTATAGTTTAGGTAGACTACAGTGGAGTACAGTAGAGGTAGAGTACAGTGGAGCACAGTAGAGATAGAGTACAGTGGAGTACAGTAGAGGAAGAGTACAGTGGAGTACAGTAGAGATAGAGTACAGTGGAGCACAGTAGAGGTAGAGTACAGTGGAGCACAGTAGAGGTAGAGTACAGTGGAGCAGAGTAGAGGTAAAGTACAGTGGAGTACAGTAGAGGTAGTGTACAGTGGAACACAGTAGAGGTAGAGTACAGTGGAGCACAGTAGAGGTAGAGTACAGTGGAGTACAGTAGAGGTAGAGTACAGTGGAACACTGTAGAGGTGGAGTACAGTGGAGTACAGTAGAGGTAGAGTACAGTGGAGCACAGTAGAGATAGAGTACAGTAGAGCACAGTAGAGGTAGAGTACAGTGGAGCACAGTAGAGGTAGAGTACAGTCGAGTATAGTTGAGGTAGACTACAGTAGAGTACAGTAGAGGTAGAGTACAGTGGAGCACAGTAGAGATAGAGTACAGTAGAGCAGAGTAGAGGTAGAGTACAGTGGAGTACAGTAGAGGTAGAGTAGAGTGGAGCACATTAGAGGTGGAGTAGAGTAGAGTACAGTAGAGGTAGAGTACAGTGGAGCACTGTAGAGATAGAGTACAGTAGAGCACAGTAGAGGTAGAGTACAGTGGAGCACAGTAGAGGTAGAGTAGAGTGGAGCACAGTAGAGGTAGAGTACAGTGGAGTACAGTAGAGGTAGTGTACAGTGGAGCACAGTAGAGGTAGAGTACACTGGAGCACAGTAGAGGTAGAGTACAGTGGAGTATAGTAGAGGTAGAGTACAGTAGAGCACAGTAGAGATAGAGTACAGTAGAGCACAGTAGAGGTAGAGTACAGTGGAGCACAGTAGAGGAAGAGTACAGTGTAGTACAGAAGATATAGAGTACAGTGGAGTACAGTAGAGGTAGAGTACAGCTGAGCACAGTAGAGGTAGAGTAGAGTGGAGCACAGTAGAGGTAGAGTACAGTGGAGTATAATAGAGGTAGAGTACAGTAGAGCACAGTAGAGATAGAGTACAGTAGAGCAGAGTAGAGGTAGAGTACATTGGAGTACAGTAGAGGTAGAGTACAGTGGAGCACAGTAGAGATAGAGTAGAGTGGAGCACAGTAGAGGTAGAGTACAGTGGGGTACAGTAGAAATAGAGTACAGTGGAGCACAATAGAGTAGAGTACAGTAGAGCACAGTAGAGGTAGAGTACAGTAGAGCTCAGTAGAGGTAGAATACAGTGGAGCACAGTAGAGGTAGAGTACAGGGGAGTATATTTGAGGTAGAATACAGTGGAGTACAGTAGAGATAGAGTACAGTGGAGTACAGTAGAGATAGAGTAGAGTAGAGCAGAGTAGAGGTAGAGTACAGTGGAGTACAGTAGAGGTAGAGCACAGTGGAGCACTGTAGTAGAGATAGAGTACAGTGGAGCACAGTAGAGGTAGAGTACAGTGGAGCACAGTAGAGATAGAGTACAGTGGAGCACAGTAGAGATAGAGTACAGTAGAGCAGAGTTGAGGTAGAGTACAGTGGAGTACAGTAGAGGTAGAGTACAGTAGAACACTGTAGAGATAAGTGCAGTGGAGTATAGTAGAGGTAGAGTACAGTGGAGTACAGTAGAGGTAGAGTACAGTGGAGTACAGTAGAGGTAGAGTAAAGTGGAGCACATTAGAGGTGGAGTAGAGAAGAGTACAGTAGAGGTAGAGTACAGTGGAGTACATTAGAGGTAGAGTACAGTGGAGCACAGTAGAGGTAGAGTAGAGTGGAGTACAGTAGAGGTAGAGTACAGTGGAGAACAGTAGAGGTAGAGTACAGTGGAGTAGAGTAGAGATAGAGTACAGTGGAGCACAGCAGAGGTAGAGTACAGTGGATCACAGTAGAGATAGAGTACAGTGGAGTACAGTGGAGCACAGTAGAGGAATAGTACAGTGGAGCACAGGAGAGATAGATTACAGTGGAGTACAGTAGAGATAGAGTACAGTGGAGTACAGTAGAGGTAGAGCACAGTAGAGCAGAGTAGAGGTAGAGTACAGTGGAGTACAGTAGAGGTAGAGCACAGTGGATAACTGTGGAGGTAGAGTACAATGGAGTACAGTAGAGATAAAGTACAGTGGAGCAGAGTAGAGGTAGAGTACAGTGGAGCACAGTAGAGGTAGAGTACAGTGGAGCACAGTAGAGGTAGAGTACAGTGGAGTACAGTAGAGGTAGTGTACAGTGGAGCACAGTAGAGGTAGAGTACAGTGGAGCACAGTAGAGGTAGAGTACAGTGGGGTACAGTAGAAATAGAGTACAGTGGAGCACAGTAGAGAAGAGTACAGTAGAGCACAGTAGAGGTAGAGTACAGTGGAGCACAGTAGAGATAGAGTAAAGTGGAGTACAGTAGAGGAAGAGTACAGTGGAGTACAGTGGAGCACAGTAGAGGTGGAGTACAGTAGAGTACAGTAGAGGTAGAGTACAGTGGAGTAAAATAGAGATAGAGTACAGTGGAGTAGAGTAGAGATAGAGTACAGTGGAGCACAGCAGAAGTAGAGTACAGTGGATCACAGTAGAGATAGAGTACAGTGGAGTACAGTGGTGCACAGTAGAGGTAGAGTACAGCCGAGAACAGTAGAGATAGAGTACAGTGGAGTACAGTAGAGGTAGAGTACAGTGGAGCACAGTAGAGATAGAGTACAGTGGAGTACAGTAGAGGTAGAGTACAGTGGAGCACAGTAGAGGTAGAGTACAGTGGAGTACAGTGGAGCACAGTAGAGGTGGAGTACAGTAGAGTACAGTAGACTTAGAGAACAGTACAGTACACTAGAGGTAGAGTACAGTGGAGTACAGTAGAGATAGAGTACAGTAGAGCACAGTAGAGGTAGAATACAGTGGAGTACAGTAGAGGTAGAGTACAGTGGAGTACAGTAGAGGTAGAGTAGAGTGGAGTACAGTAGAGGTAGAGTACAGTGGAGCACAGTAGATGTAGAGTACAGTGGAGTACAGTAGAGGTAGAGTACAGTGGAGCACAGTAGAGCTGGAGTACAGTGGAGTACAGTGGAGCACAGTAGAGGTGGAGTACAGTAGAGTAGAGTAGAGGTAGAGTACAGTGGAGTACAGTAGAGATAGAGTAGAGTGGAGTAGAGTAGAGATAGAGTACAGTGGATTAGAGTAGAGATAGAGTACAGTGGAGTATAGTTGAGGTAGTGTACAGTGGAGCACACTGGAGGTAGAGTAGAGTGGAGTATAGTTTAGGTAGACTACAGTGGAGTACAGTAGAGGTAGAGTACAGTGGAGCACAGTAGAGATAGAGTACAGTGGAGTACAGTAGAGGAAGAGTACAGTGGAGTACCGTAGAGATAGAGTACAGTGGAGCACAGTAGAGGTAGAGTACAGTGGAGCACAGTAGAGGTAGAATACAGTGGAGCACAGTAGAGGTAGAGTACAGTGGAGTACAGTAGAGGTAGTGTACAATGGAACACAGTAGAGGTAGAGTACAGTGGAGCAAAGTAGAGGTAGAGTACAGTGGAGTACAGTAGAGGTAGAGTACAGTGGAGCACAGTAGAGATAGAGTACAGTAGAGCACAGTAGAGGTAGAGTACAGTGGAGCACAGTAGAGGTAGAGTACAGTCGAGTATAGTTGAGGTAGACTACAGTAAAGTACAGTAGAGGTAGAGTACAGTGGAGCACAGTAGAGGTAGAGTAGAGTGGAGCACATTAGAGGTGGAGTAGAGTAGAGTACAGTAGAGGTAGAGTACAGTGGAGTACAGTAGAGATAGAGTACAGTAGAGCACAGTAGAGGTAGAGCACAGTGGAGCACTGTGGAGGTAGAGTACAGTGGAGTACAGTAGAGATAAAGTACAGTGGAGCAGAGTAGAGGTAGAGTACAGTGGAGCACAGTAGAGGTAGAGTACAGTGGAGCACAGTAGAGGTAGAGTACAGTGGAGTACAGTAGAGGTAGTGTACAGTGGAGCACAGTAGAGGTAGAGTACAGTGGAGCACAGTAGAGGTAGAGTACAGTGGGGTACAGTAGAAATAGAGTACAGTGGAGCACAGTAGAGAAGAGTACAGTAGAGCACAGTAGAGGTAGAGTACAGTGGAGCACAGTAGAGATAGAGTACAGTGGAGTACAGTAGAGGAAGAGTACAGTGGAGTACAGTGGAGCACAGTAGAGGTGGAGTACAATAGAGTACAGTAGAGGTAGAGTACAGTGGAGTAAAATAGAGATAGAGTACAGTGGAGTAGAGTAGAGATAGAGTACAGTGGAGCACAGCAGAGGTAGAGTACAGTGGATCACAGTAGAGATAGAGTACAGTGGAGTACAGTGGTGCACAGTAGAGGTAGAGTACAGCGGAGAACAGTAGAGATAGAGTACAGTGGAGTACAGTAGAGGTAGAGTACAGTGGAGCACAGTAGAGATAGAGTACAATGGAGTACAGTAGAGGTAGAGTACAGTGGAGCACAGTAGAGGTAGAGTACAGTGGAGTACAGTGGAGCACAGTAGAGGTGGAGTACAGTAGAGTACAGTAGACTTAGAGAACAGTACAGTACAGTAGAGGTTTGTACAGTGGAGTACAGTAGAGATAGAGTACAGTAGAGCACAGTAGAGGTAGAATACAGTGGAGTACAGTAGAGGTAGAGTACAGTGGAGTACAGTAGAGGTAGAGTAGAGTGGAGTACAGTAGAGGTAGAGTACAGTGGAGCACAGTAGATGTAGAGTACAGTGGAGTACAGTAGAGGTAGAGTACAGTGGAGCACAGTAGAGCTGGAGTACAGTGGAGTACAGTGGAGCACAGTAGAGGTGGAGTACAGTAGAGTAGAGTAGAGGTAGAGTACAGTGGAGTACAGTAGAGATAGAGTAGAGTGGAGTAGAGTAGAGATAGAGTACAGTGGATTAGAGTAGAGATAGAGTACAGTGGAGTATAGTTGAGGTAGAGTACAGTGGAGCACACTGGAGGTAGAGTAGAGTGGAGTATAGTTTAGGTAGACTACAGTGGAGTACAGTAGAGGTAGAGTACAGTGGAGCACAGTAGAGATAGAGTACAGTGGAGTACAGTAGAGGAAGAGTACAGTGGAGTACAGTAGAGATAGAGTACAGTGGAGCACAGTAGAGGTAGAGTACAGTGGAGCACAGTAGAGGTAGAGTACAGTGGAGCAGAGTAGAGGTAAAGTACAGTGGAGTACAGTAGAGGTAGTGTACAGTGGAACACAGTAGAGGTAGAGTACAGTGGAGCACAGTAGAGGTAGAGTACAGTGGAGTACAGTAGAGGTAGAGTACAGTGGAACACTGTAGAGGTGGAGTACAGTGGAGTACAGTAGAGGTAGAGTACAGTGGAGCACAGTAGAGATAGAGTACAGTAGAGCACAGTAGAGGTAGAGTACAGTGGAGCACAGTAGAGGTAGAGTACAGTCGAGTATAGTTGAGGTAGACTACAGTAGAGTACAGTAGAGGTAGAGTACAGTGGAGCACAGTAGAGATAGAGTACAGTAGAGCAGAGTAGAGGTAGAGTACAGTGGAGTACAGTAGAGGTAGAGTAGAGTGGAGCACATTAGAGGTGGAGTAGAGTAGAGTACAGTAGAGGTAGAGTACAGTGGAGCACAGTAGAGATAGAGTACAGTAGAGCACAGTAGAGGTAGAGTACAGTGGAGCACAGTAGAGGTAGAGTAGAGTGGAGCACAGTAGAGGTAGAGTACAGTGGAGTACAGTAGAGGTAGTGTACAGTGGAGCACAGTAGAGGTAGAGTACACTGGAGCACAGTAGAGGTAGAGTACAGTGGAGTATAGTAGAGGTAGAGTACAGTAGAGCACAGTAGAGATAGAGTACAGTAGAGCACAGTAGAGGTAGAGTACAGTGGAGCACAGTAGAGGAAGAGTACAGTGTAGTACAGAAGATATAGAGTACAGTGGAGTACAGTAGAGGTAGAGTACAGCTGAGCACAGTAGAGGTAGAGTAGAGTGGAGCACAGTAGAGGTAGAGTACAGTGGAGTATAATAGAGGTAGAGTACAGTAGAGCACAGTAGAGATAGAGTACAGTAGAGCAGAGTAGAGGTAGAGTACATTGGAGTACAGTAGAGGTAGAGTACAGTGGAGCACAGTAGAGATAGAGTACAGTGGAGCACAGTAGAGGTAGAGTACAGTGGGGTACAGTAGAAATAGAGTACAGTGGAGCACAATAGAGTAGAGTACAGTAGAGCACAGTAGAGGTAGAGTACAGTAGAGCTCAGTAGAGGTAGAATACAGTGGAGTACAGTAGACGTAGCGTACAGTGGAGTACAGTAGAGGTAGAGTACAGTAGAGTACAGTAGAGGTAGAGTACAGTGGAGCACAGTAGAGGTAGAGTACAGTGGAGCACAGTAGAGCTGGAGTACAGTAGAGTAGAGTAGAGGTAGAGTACAGTGGAGTACAGTAGAGATAGAGTAGAGTGGAGTAGAGTAGAGATAGAGTACAGTGGATTAGAGTAGAGATAGAGTACAGTGGAGTATAGTTGAGGTAGAGTACAGTGGAGTACAGTAGAGGTAGTGTACAGTGGAGCACAGTAGAGGTAGAGTACAGTGGAGCACAGTAGCGGTAGAGTACAGTGGGGTACAGTAGAAATAGAGTACAGTGGAGCACAGTAGAGAAGAGTACAGTAGAGCACAGTAGAGGTAGAGTACAGTGGAGCACAGTAGAGATAGAGTACAGTGGAGTACAGTAGAGGAAGAGTACAGTGGAGTACAGTGGAGCACAGTAGAGGTGGAGTACAATAGAGTACAGTAGAGGTAGAGTACAGTGGAGTAAAATAGAGATAGAGTACAGTGGAGTAGAGTAGAGATAGAGTACAGTGGAGCACAGCAGAGGTAGAGTACAGTGGATCACAGTAGAGATAGAGTACAGTGGAGTACAGTGGTGCACAGTAGAGGTAGAGTACAGCGGAGAACAGTAGAGATAGAGTACAGTGGAGTACAGTAGAGGTAGAGTACAGTGGAGCACAGTAGAGATAGAGTACAATGGAGTACAGTAGAGGTAGAGTACAGTGGAGCACAGTAGAGGTAGAGTACAGTGGAGTACAGTGGAGCACAGTAGAGGTGGAGTACAGTAGAGTACAGTAGACTTAGAGAACAGTACAGTACAGTAGAGGTAGAGTACAGTGGAGTACAGTAGAGATAGAGTACAGTAGAGCACAGTAGAGGTAGAATACAGTGGAGTACAGTAGAGGTAGAGTACAGTGGAGTACAGTAGAGGTAGAGTAGAGTGGAGTACAGTAGAGGTAGAGTACAGTGGAGCACAGTAGATGTAGAGTACAGTGGAGTACAGTAGAGGAAGAGTACAGTGGAGCACAGTAGAGCTGGAGTACAGTGGAGTACAGTGGAGCACAGTAGAGGTGGAGTACATTAGAGTAGAGTAGAGGTAGAGTACAGTGGAGTACAGTAGAGATAGAGTAGAGTGGAGTAGAGTAGAGATAGAGTACAGTGGATTAGAGTAGAGATAGAGTACAGTGGAGTATAGTTGAGGTAGAGTACAGTGGAGCACACTGGAGGTAGAGTAGAGTGGAGTATAGTTTAGGTAGACTACAGTGGAGTACAGTAGAGGTAGAGTACAGTGGAGCACAGTAGAGATAGAGTACAGTGGAGTACAGTAGAGGAAGAGTACAGTGGAGTACAGTAGAGATAGAGTACAGTGGAGCACAGTAGAGGTAGAGTACAGTGGAGCACAGTAGAGGTAGAGTACAGTGGAGCAGAGTAGAGGTAAAGTACAGTGGAGTACAGTAGAGGTAGTGTACAGTGGAACACAGTAGAGGTAGAGTACAGTGGAGCACAGTAGAGGTAGAGTACAGTGGAGTACAGTAGAGGTAGAGTACAGTGGAACACTGTAGAGGTGGAGTACAGTGGAGTACAGTAGAGGTAGAGTACAGTGGAGCACAGTAGAGATAGAGTACAGTAGAGCACAGTAGAGGTAGAGTACAGTGGAGCACAGTAGAGGTAGAGTACAGTCGAGTATAGTTGAGGTAGACTACAGTAGAGTACAGTAGAGGTAGAGTACAGTGGAGCACAGTAGAGATAGAGTACAGTAGAGCAGAGTAGAGGTAGAGTACAGTGGAGTACAGTAGAGGTAGAGTAGAGTGGAGCACATTAGAGGTGGAGTAGAGTAGAGTACAGTAGAGGTAGAGTACAGTGGAGCACTGTAGAGATAGAGTACAGTAGAGCACAGTAGAGGTAGAGTACAGTGGAGCACAGTAGAGGTAGAGTAGAGTGGAGCACAGTAGAGGTAGAGTACAGTGGAGTACAGTAGAGGTAGTGTACAGTGGAGCACAGTAGAGGTAGAGTACACTGGAGCACAGTAGAGGTAGAGTACAGTGGAGTATAGTAGAGGTAGAGTACAGTAGAGCACAGTAGAGATAGAGTACAGTAGAGCACAGTAGAGGTAGAGTACAGTGGAGCACAGTAGAGGAAGAGTACAGTGTAGTACAGAAGATATAGAGTACAGTGGAGTACAGTAGAGGTAGAGTACAGCTGAGCACAGTAGAGGTAGAGTAGAGTGGAGCACAGTAGAGGTAGAGTACAGTGGAGTATAATAGAGGTAGAGTACAGTAGAGCACAGTAGAGATAGAGTACAGTAGAGCAGAGTAGAGGTAGAGTACATTGGAGTACAGTAGAGGTAGAGTACAGTGGAGCACAGTAGAGATAGAGTAGAGTGGAGCACAGTAGAGGTAGAGTACAGTGGGGTACAGTAGAAATAGAGTACAGTGGAGCACAATAGAGTAGAGTACAGTAGAGCACAGTAGAGGTAGAGTACAGTAGAGCTCAGTAGAGGTAGAATACAGTGGAGCACAGTAGAGGTAGAGTACAGGGGAGTATATTTGAGGTAGAATACAGTGGAGTACAGTAGAGATAGAGTACAGTGGAGTACAGTAGAGATAGAGTAGAGTAGAGCAGAGTAGAGGTAGAGTACAGTGGAGTACAGTAGAGGTAGAGCACAGTGGAGCACTGTAGTAGAGATAGAGTACAGTGGAGCACAGTAGAGGTAGAGTACAGTGGAGCACAGTAGAGATAGAGTACAGTGGAGCACAGTAGAGATAGAGTACAGTAGAGCAGAGTTGAGGTAGAGTACAGTGGAGTACAGTAGAGGTAGAGTACAGTAGAACACTGTAGAGATAAGTGCAGTGGAGTATAGTAGAGGTAGAGTACAGTGGAGTACAGTAGAGGTAGAGTACAGTGGAGTACAGTAGAGGTAGAGTAAAGTGGAGCACATTAGAGGTGGAGTAGAGAAGAGTACAGTAGAGGTAGAGTACAGTGGAGTACATTAGAGGTAGAGTACAGTGGAGCACAGTAGAGGTAGAGTAGAGTGGAGTACAGTAGAGGTAGAGTACAGTGGAGAACAGTAGAGGTAGAGTACAGTGGAGTAGAGTAGAGATAGAGTACAGTGGAGCACAGCAGAGGTAGAGTACAGTGGATCACAGTAGAGATAGAGTACAGTGGAGTACAGTGGAGCACAGTAGAGGAATAGTACAGTGGAGCACAGGAGAGATAGATTACAGTGGAGTACAGTAGAGATAGAGTACAGTGGAGTACAGTAGAGGTAGAGCACAGTAGAGCAGAGTAGAGGTAGAGTACAGTGGAGTACAGTAGAGGTAGAGCACAGTGGATAACTGTGGAGGTAGAGTACAATGGAGTACAGTAGAGATAAAGTACAGTGGAGCAGAGTAGAGGTAGAGTACAGTGGAGCACAGTAGAGGTAGAGTACAGTGGAGCACAGTAGAGGTAGAGTACAGTGGAGTACAGTAGAGGTAGTGTACAGTGGAGCACAGTAGAGGTAGAGTACAGTGGAGCACAGTAGAGGTAGAGTACAGTGGGGTACAGTAGAAATAGAGTACAGTGGAGCACAGTAGAGAAGAGTACAGTAGAGCACAGTAGAGGTAGAGTACAGTGGAGCACAGTAGAGATAGAGTAAAGTGGAGTACAGTAGAGGAAGAGTACAGTGGAGTACAGTGGAGCACAGTAGAGGTGGAGTACAGTAGAGTACAGTAGAGGTAGAGTACAGTGGAGTAAAATAGAGATAGAGTACAGTGGAGTAGAGTAGAGATAGAGTACAGTGGAGCACAGCAGAAGTAGAGTACAGTGGATCACAGTAGAGATAGAGTACAGTGGAGTACAGTGGTGCACAGTAGAGGTAGAGTACAGCCGAGAACAGTAGAGATAGAGTACAGTGGAGTACAGTAGAGGTAGAGTACAGTGGAGCACAGTAGAGATAGAGTACAGTGGAGTACAGTAGAGGTAGAGTACAGTGGAGCACAGTAGAGGTAGAGTACAGTGGAGTACAGTGGAGCACAGTAGAGGTGGAGTACAGTAGAGTACAGTAGACTTAGAGAACAGTACAGTACACTAGAGGTAGAGTACAGTGGAGTACAGTAGAGATAGAGTACAGTAGAGCACAGTAGAGGTAGAATACAGTGGAGTACAGTAGAGGTAGAGTACAGTGGAGTACAGTAGAGGTAGAGTAGAGTGGAGTACAGTAGAGGTAGAGTACAGTGGAGCACAGTAGATGTAGAGTACAGTGGAGTACAGTAGAGGTAGAGTACAGTGGAGCACAGTAGAGCTGGAGTACAGTGGAGTACAGTGGAGCACAGTAGAGGTGGAGTACAGTAGAGTAGAGTAGAGGTAGAGTACAGTGGAGTACAGTAGAGATAGAGTAGAGTGGAGTAGAGTAGAGATAGAGTACAGTGGATTAGAGTAGAGATAGAGTACAGTGGAGTATAGTTGAGGTAGTGTACAGTGGAGCACACTGGAGGTAGAGTAGAGTGGAGTATAGTTTAGGTAGACTACAGTGGAGTACAGTAGAGGTAGAGTACAGTGGAGCACAGTAGAGATAGAGTACAGTGGAGTACAGTAGAGGAAGAGTACAGTGGAGTACCGTAGAGATAGAGTACAGTGGAGCACAGTAGAGGTAGAGTACAGTGGAGCACAGTAGAGGTAGAATACAGTGGAGCACAGTAGAGGTAGAGTACAGTGGAGTACAGTAGAGGTAGTGTACAATGGAACACAGTAGAGGTAGAGTACAGTGGAGCAAAGTAGAGGTAGAGTACAGTGGAGTACAGTAGAGGTAGAGTACAGTGGAGCACAGTAGAGATAGAGTACAGTAGAGCACAGTAGAGGTAGAGTACAGTGGAGCACAGTAGAGGTAGAGTACAGTCGAGTATAGTTGAGGTAGACTACAGTAAAGTACAGTAGAGGTAGAGTACAGTGGAGCACAGTAGAGGTAGAGTAGAGTGGAGCACATTAGAGGTGGAGTAGAGTAGAGTACAGTAGAGGTAGAGTACAGTGGAGTACAGTAGAGATAGAGTACAGTAGAGCACAGTAGAGGTAGAGCACAGTGGAGCACTGTGGAGGTAGAGTACAGTGGAGTACAGTAGAGATAAAGTACAGTGGAGCAGAGTAGAGGTAGAGTACAGTGGAGCACAGTAGAGGTAGAGTACAGTGGAGCACAGTAGAGGTAGAGTACAGTGGAGTACAGTAGAGGTAGTGTACAGTGGAGCACAGTAGAGGTAGAGTACAGTGGAGCACAGTAGAGGTAGAGTACAGTGGGGTACAGTAGAAATAGAGTACAGTGGAGCACAGTAGAGAAGAGTACAGTAGAGCACAGTAGAGGTAGAGTACAGTGGAGCACAGTAGAGATAGAGTACAGTGGAGTACAGTAGAGGAAGAGTACAGTGGAGTACAGTGGAGCACAGTAGAGGTGGAGTACAATAGAGTACAGTAGAGGTAGAGTACAGTGGAGTAAAATAGAGATAGAGTACAGTGGAGTAGAGTAGAGATAGAGTACAGTGGAGCACAGCAGAGGTAGAGTACAGTGGATCACAGTAGAGATAGAGTACAGTGGAGTACAGTGGTGCACAGTAGAGGTAGAGTACAGCGGAGAACAGTAGAGATAGAGTACAGTGGAGTACAGTAGAGGTAGAGTACAGTGGAGCACAGTAGAGATAGAGTACAATGGAGTACAGTAGAGGTAGAGTACAGTGGAGCACAGTAGAGGTAGAGTACAGTGGAGTACAGTGGAGCACAGTAGAGGTGGAGTACAGTAGAGTACAGTAGACTTAGAGAACAGTACAGTACAGTAGAGGTTTGTACAGTGGAGTACAGTAGAGATAGAGTACAGTAGAGCACAGTAGAGGTAGAATACAGTGGAGTACAGTAGAGGTAGAGTACAGTGGAGTACAGTAGAGGTAGAGTAGAGTGGAGTACAGTAGAGGTAGAGTACAGTGGAGCACAGTAGATGTAGAGTACAGTGGAGTACAGTAGAGGTAGAGTACAGTGGAGCACAGTAGAGCTGGAGTACAGTGGAGTACAGTGGAGCACAGTAGAGGTGGAGTACAGTAGAGTAGAGTAGAGGTAGAGTACAGTGGAGTACAGTAGAGATAGAGTAGAGTGGAGTAGAGTAGAGATAGAGTACAGTGGATTAGAGTAGAGATAGAGTACAGTGGAGTATAGTTGAGGTAGAGTACAGTGGAGCACACTGGAGGTAGAGTAGAGTGGAGTATAGTTTAGGTAGACTACAGTGGAGTACAGTAGAGGTAGATTACAGTGGAGCACAGTAGAGATAGAGTACAGTGGAGTACAGTAGAGGAAGAGTACAGTGGAGTACAGTAGAGATAGAGTACAGTGGAGCACAGTAGAGGTAGAGTACAGTGGAGCACAGTAGAGGTAGAGTACAGTGGAGCAGAGTAGAGGTAGAGTACAGTGGAGTACAGTAGAGGTAGTGTACAGTGGAACACAGTAGAGGTAGAGTACAGTGGAGCACAGTAGAGGTAGAGTACAGTGGAGTACAGTAGAGGTAGAGTACAGTGGAACACTGTAGAGGTGGAGTACAGTGGAGTACAGTAGAGGTAGAGTACAGTGGAGCACAGTAGAGATAGAGTACAGTAGAGCACAGTAGAGGTAGAGTACAGTGGAGCACAGTAGAGGTAGAGTACAATCGAGTATAGTTGAGGTAGACTACAGTAGAGTACAGTAGAGGTAGAGTACAGTGGAGCACAGTAGAGATAGAGTACAGTAGAGCAGAGTAGAGGTAGAGTACAGTGGAGTACAGTAGAGGTAGAGTAGAGTGGAGCACATTAGAGGTGGAGTAGAGTAGAGTACAGTAGAGGTAGAGTACAGTGGAGCACAGTAGAGATAGAGTACAGTAGAGCACAGTAGAGGTAGAGTACAGTGGAGCACAGTAGAGGTAGAGTAGAGTGGAGCACAGTAGAGGTAGAGTACAGTGGAGTACAGTAGAGGTAGTGTACAGTGGAGCACAGTAGAGGTAGAGTACACTGGAGCACAGTAGAGGTAGAGTACAGTGGAGTATAGTAGAGGTAGAGTACAGTAGAGCACAGTAGAGATAGAGTACAGTAGAGCACAGTAGAGGTAGAGTACAGTGGAGCACAGTAGAGGAAGAGTACAGTGTAGTACAGAAGATATAGAGTACAGTGGAGTACAGTAGAGGTAGAGTACAGCTGAGCACAGTAGAGGTAGAGTAGAGTGGAGCACAGTAGAGGTAGAGTACAGTGGAGTATAATAGAGGTAGAGTACAGTAGAGCACAGTAGAGATAGAGTACAGTAGAGCAGAGTAGAGGTAGAGTACATTGGAGTACAGTAGAGGTAGAGTACAGTGGAGCACAGTAGAGATAGAGTACAGTGGAGCACAGTAGAGGTAGAGTACAGTGGGGTACAGTAGAAATAGAGTACAGTGGAGCACAATAGAGTAGAGTACAGTAGAGCACAGTAGAGGTAGAGTACAGTAGACGTAGAGTACAGTGGAGTACAGTAGAGGTAGAGTACAGTAGAGTACAGTAGAGGTAGAGTACAGTGGAGCACAGTAGAGGTAGAGTACAGTGGAGCACAGTAGAGCTGGAGTACAGTGGAGTACAGTGGAGCACAGTAGAGGTGGAGTACAGTAGAGTAGAGTAGAGGTAGAGTACAGTGGAGTACAGTAGAGATAGAGTAGAGTGGAGTAGAGTAGAGATAGAGTACAGTGGATTAGAGTAGAGATAGAGTACAGTGGAATATAGTATTGGTAGAGTACACTGGAGCACAGTAGAGGTAGAGTACAGTGGAGTATAGTAGAGGTAGAGTACAGTAGAGCACAGTAGAGATAGAGTACAGTAGAGCACAGTAGAGGTAGAGTACAGTGGAGCACAGTAGAGGAAGAGTACAGTGTAGTACAGAAGATATAGAGTACAGTGGAGTACAGTAGAGGTAGAGTACAGCTGAGCACAGTAGAGGTAGAGTAGAGTGGAGCACAGTAGAGGTAGAGTACAGTGGAGTATAATAGAGGTAGAGTACAGTAGAGCACAGTAGAGATAGAGTACAGTAGAGCAGAGTAGAGGTAGAGTACATTGGAGTACAGTAGAGGTAGAGTACAGTGGAGCACAGTAGAGATAGAGTAGAGTGGAGCACAGTAGAGGTAGAGTACAGTGGGGTACAGTAGAAATAGAGTACAGTGGAGCACAATAGAGTAGAGTACAGTAGAGCACAGTAGAGGTAGAGTACAGTAGAGCTCAGTAGAGGTAGAATACAGTGGAGCACAGTAGAGGTAGAGTACAGGGGAGTATATTTGAGGTAGAATACAGTGGAGTACAGTAGAGATAGAGTACAGTGGAGTACAGTAGAGATAGAGTAGAGTAGAGCAGAGTAGAGGTAGAGTACAGTGGAGTACAGTAGAGGTAGAGCACAGTGGAGCACTGTAGTAGAGATAGAGTACAGTGGAGCACAGTAGAGGTAGAGTACAGTGGAGCACAGTAGAGATAGAGTACAGTGGAGCACAGTAGAGATAGAGTACAGTAGAGCAGAGTTGAGGTAGAGTACAGTGGAGTACAGTAGAGGTAGAGTACAGTAGAACACTGTAGAGATAAGTGCAGTGGAGTATAGTAGAGGTAGAGTACAGTGGAGTACAGTAGAGGTAGAGTACAGTGGAGTACAGTAGAGGTAGAGTAAAGTGGAGCACATTAGAGGTGGAGTAGAGAAGAGTACAGTAGAGGTAGAGTACAGTGGAGTACATTAGAGGTAGAGTACAGTGGAGCACAGTAGAGGTAGAGTAGAGTGGAGTACAGTAGAGGTAGAGTACAGTGGAGAACAGTAGAGGTAGAGTACAGTGGAGTAGAGTAGAGATAGAGTACAGTGGAGCACAGCAGAGGTAGAGTACAGTGGATCACAGTAGAGATAGAGTACAGTGGAGTACAGTGGAGCACAGTAGAGGAATAGTACAGTGGAGCACAGGAGAGATAGATTACAGTGGAGTACAGTAGAGATAGAGTACAGTGGAGTACAGTAGAGGTAGAGCACAGTAGAGCAGAGTAGAGGTAGAGTACAGTGGAGTACAGTAGAGGTAGAGCACAGTGGATAACTGTGGAGGTAGAGTACAATGGAGTACAGTAGAGATAAAGTACAGTGGAGCAGAGTAGAGGTAGAGTACAGTGGAGCACAGTAGAGGTAGAGTACAGTGGAGCACAGTAGAGGTAGAGTACAGTGGAGTACAGTAGAGGTAGTGTACAGTGGAGCACAGTAGAGGTAGAGTACAGTGGAGCACAGTAGAGGTAGAGTACAGTGGGGTACAGTAGAAATAGAGTACAGTGGAGCACAGTAGAGAAGAGTACAGTAGAGCACAGTAGAGGTAGAGTACAGTGGAGCACAGTAGAGATAGAGTAAAGTGGAGTACAGTAGAGGAAGAGTACAGTGGAGTACAGTGGAGCACAGTAGAGGTGGAGTACAGTAGAGTACAGTAGAGGTAGAGTACAGTGGAGTAAAATAGAGATAGAGTACAGTGGAGTAGAGTAGAGATAGAGTACAGTGGAGCACAGCAGAGGTAGAGTACAGTGGATCACAGTAGAGATAGAGTACAGTGGAGTACAGTGGTGCACAGTAGAGGTAGAGTACAGCGGAGAACAGTAGAGATAGAGTACAGTGGAGTACAGTAGAGGTAGAGTACAGTGGAGCACAGTAGAGATAGAGTACAATGGAGTACAGTAGAGGTAGAGTACAGTGGAGCACAGTAGAGGTAGAGTACAGTGGAGTACAGTGGAGCACAGTAGAGGTGGAGTACAGTAGAGTACAGTAGACTTAGAGAACAGTACAGTACAGTAGAGGTTTGTACAGTGGAGTACAGTAGAGATAGAGTACAGTAGAGCACAGTAGAGGTAGAATACAGTGGAGTACAGTAGAGGTAGAGTACAGTGGAGTACAGTAGAGGTAGAGTAGAGTGGAGTACAGTAGAGGTAGAGTACAGTGGAGCACAGTAGATGTAGAGTACAGTGGAGTACAGTAGAGGTAGAGTACAGTGGAGCACAGTAGAGCTGGAGTACAGTGGAGTACAGTGGAGCACAGTAGAGGTGGAGTACAGTAGAGTAGAGTAGAGGTAGAGTACAGTGGAGTACAGTAGAGATAGAGTAGAGTGGAGTAGAGTAGAGATAGAGTACAGTGGATTAGAGTAGAGATAGAGTACAGTGGAGTATAGTTGAGGTAGAGTACAGTGGAGCACACTGGAGGTAGAGTAGAGTGGAGTATAGTTTAGGTAGACTACAGTGGAGTACAGTAGAGGTAGATTACAGTGGAGCACAGTAGAGATAGAGTACAGTGGAGTACAGTAGAGGAAGAGTACAGTGGAGTACAGTAGAGATAGAGTACAGTGGAGCACAGTAGAGGTAGAGTACAGTGGAGCACAGTAGAGGTAGAGTACAGTGGAGCAGAGTAGAGGTAGAGTACAGTGGAGTACAGTAGAGGTAGTGTACAGTGGAACACAGTAGAGGTAGAGTACAGTGGAGCACAGTAGAGGTAGAGTACAGTGGAGTACAGTAGAGGTAGAGTACAGTGGAACACTGTAGAGGTGGAGTACAGTGGAGTACAGTAGAGGTAGAGTACAGTGGAGCACAGTAGAGATAGAGTACAGTAGAGCACAGTAGAGGTAGAGTACAGTGGAGCACAGTAGAGGTAGAGTACAATCGAGTATAGTTGAGGTAGACTACAGTAGAGTACAGTAGAGGTAGAGTACAGTGGAGCACAGTAGAGATAGAGTACAGTAGAGCAGAGTAGAGGTAGAGTACAGTGGAGTACAGTAGAGGTAGAGTAGAGTGGAGCACATTAGAGGTGGAGTAGAGTAGAGTACAGTAGAGGTAGAGTACAGTGGAGCACAGTAGAGATAGAGTACAGTAGAGCACAGTAGAGGTAGAGTACAGTGGAGCACAGTAGAGGTAGAGTAGAGTGGAGCACAGTAGAGGTAGAGTACAGTGGAGTACAGTAGAGGTAGTGTACAGTGGAGCACAGTAGAGGTAGAGTACACTGGAGCACAGTAGAGGTAGAGTACAGTGGAGTATAGTAGAGGTAGAGTACAGTAGAGCACAGTAGAGATAGAGTACAGTAGAGCACAGTAGAGGTAGAGTACAGTGGAGCACAGTAGAGGAAGAGTACAGTGTAGTACAGAAGATATAGAGTACAGTGGAGTACAGTAGAGGTAGAGTACAGCTGAGCACAGTAGAGGTAGAGTAGAGTGGAGCACAGTAGAGGTAGAGTACAGTGGAGTATAATAGAGGTAGAGTACAGTAGAGCACAGTAGAGATAGAGTACAGTAGAGCAGAGTAGAGGTAGAGTACATTAGAGTACAGTAGAGGTAGAGTACAGTGGAGCACAGTAGAGATAGAGTACAGTGGAGCACAGTAGAGGTAGAGTACAGTGGGGTACAGTAGAAATAGAGTACAGTGGAGCACAATAGAGTAGAGTACAGTAGAGCACAGTAGAGGTAGAGTACAGTAGACGTAGAGTACAGTGGAGTACAGTAGAGGTAGAGTACAGTAGAGTACAGTAGAGGTAGAGTACAGTGGAGCACAGTAGAGGTAGAGTACAGTGGAGCACAGTAGAGCTGGAGTACAGTGGAGTACAGTGGAGCACAGTAGAGGTGGAGTACAGTAGAGTAGAGTAGAGGTAGAGTACAGTGGAGTACAGTAGAGATAGAGTAGAGTGGAGTAGAGTAGAGATAGAGTACAGTGGATTAGAGTAGAGATAGAGTACAGTGGAATATAGTATTGGTAGAGTACAGTGGAGCACAGTGGAGGTAGAGTACAGTGGAGTATAGTTTAGGTAGACTACAGTGGAGTACAGTAGAGGTAGAGTACAGTGGAGCACAGTAGAGATAGAGTACAGTAGAGCAGAGTAGAGGTAGAGTACAGTGGATTACAGTAGAGGTAGAGTACAGTGGAACACAGTAGAGGTAGAGTACAGTGGAGCACAGTAGAGGTAGAGTACAGTGGAGTACAGTAGAGGTAGAGTACGGTGGAGCACTGTAGAGGTGGAGTACAGTGGAGTACAGTAGAGGTAGAGTACAGTGGAGCACAGTAGAGATAGAGTACAGTAGAGCACAGTAGAGGTAGAGTACAGTGGAGCACAGTAGAGGTAGAGTACAGTCGAGTATAGTTGAGGTAGACTACAGTAGAGTACAGTAGAGGTAGAGTACAGTGGAGCACAGTAGAGGTAGAGTAGAGTGGAGCACATTAGAGGTGGAGTAGAGTAGAGTACAGTAGAGGTAGAGTACAGTGGAGCACAGTAGAGATAGAGTACAGTAGAGCACAGTAGAGGTAGAGCACAGTGGAGCACTGTGGAGGTAGAGTACAGTGGAGTACAGTAGAGATAAAGTACAGTGGAGCAGAGTAGAGGTAGAGTACAGTGGAGCACAGTAGAGGTAGAGTACAGTGGAGCACAGTAGAGGTAGATTACAGTGGAGTACAGTAGAGGTAGTGTACAGTGGAGCACAGTAGAGGTAGAGTACAGTGGAGCACAGTAGAGGTAGAGTACAGTGGGGTACAGTAGAAATAGAGTACAGTGGAGCACAGTAGAGAAGAGTACAGTAGAGCACAGTAGAGGTAGAGTACAGTGGAGCACAGTAGAGATAGAGTACAGTGGAGTACAGTAGAGGAAGAGTACAGTGGAGTACAGTGGAGCACAGTAGAGGTGGAGTACAATAGAGTACAGTAGAGGTAGAGTACAGTGGAGTAAAATAGAGATAGAGTACAGTGGAGTAGAGTAGAGATAGAGTACAGTGGAGCACAGCAGAGGTAGAGTACAGTGGATCACAGTAGAGATAGAGTACAGTGGAGTACAGTGGTGCACAGTAGAGGTAGAGTACAGCGGAGAACAGTAGAGATAGAGTACAGTGGAGTACAGTAGAGGTAGAGTACAGTGGAGCACAGTAGAGATAGAGTACAATGGAGTACAGTAGAGGTAGAGTACAGTGGAGCACAGTAGAGGTAGAGTACAGTGGAGTACAGTGGAGCACAGTAGAGGTGGAGTACAGTAGAGTACAGTAGACTTAGAGAACAGTACAGTACAGTAGAGGTAGAGTACAGTGGAGTACAGTAGAGATAGAGTACAGTAGAGCACAGTAGAGGTAGAATACAGTGGAGTACAGTAGAGGTAGAGTACAGTGGAGTACAGTAGAGGTAGAGTAGAGTGGAGTACAGTAGAGGTAGAGTACAGTGGAGCACAGTAGATGTAGAGCACAGTGGAGTACAGTAGAGGTAGAGTACAGTGGAGCACAGTAGAGCTGGAGTACAGTGGAGTACAGTGGAGCACAGTAGAGGTGGAGTACAGTAGAGTAGAGTAGAGGTAGAGTACAGTGGAGTACAGTAGAGATAGAGTAGAGTGGAGTAGAGTAGAGATAGAGTACAGTGGATTAGAGTAGAGATAGAGTACAGTGGTGTATAGTTGAGGTAGAGTACAGTGGAGCACACTGGAGGTAGAGTAGAGTGGAGTATAGTTTAGGTAGACTACAGTGGAGTACAGTAGAGGTAGAGTACAGTGGAGCACAGTAGAGATAGAGTACAGTGGAGTACAGTAGAGGAAGAGTACAGTGGAGTACAGTAGAGATAGAGTACAGTGGAGCACAGTAGAGGTAGAGTACAGTGGAGCACAGTAGAGGTAGAGTACAGTGGAGCAGAGTAGAGGTAAAGTACAGTGGAGTACAGTAGAGGTAGTGTACAGTGGAACACAGTAGAGGTAGAGTACAGTGGAGCACAGTAGAGGTAGAGTACAGTGGAGTACAGTAGAGGTAGAGTACAGTGGAACACTGTAGAGGTGGAGTACAGTGGAGTACAGTAGAGGTAGAGTACAGTGGAGCACAGTAGAGATAGAGTACAGTAGAGCACAGTAGAGGTAGAGTACAGTGGAGCACAGTAGAGGTAGAGTACAGTCGAGTATAGTTGAGGTAGACTACAGTAGAGTACAGTAGAGGTAGAGTACAGTGGAGCACAGTAGAGATAGAGTACAGTAGAGCAGAGTAGAGGTAGAGTACAGTGGAGTACAGTAGAGGTAGAGTAGAGTGGAGCACATTAGAGGTGGAGTAGAGTAGAGTACAGTAGAGGTAGAGTACAGTGGAGCACAGTAGAGATAGAGTACAGTAGAGCACAGTAGAGGTAGAGTACAGTGGAGCACAGTAGAGGTAGAGTAGAGTGGAGCACAGTAGAGGTAGAGTACAGTGGAGTACAGTAGAGGTAGTGTACAGTGGAGCACAGTAGAGGTAGAGTACACTGGAGCACAGTAGAGGTAGAGTACAGTGGAGTATAGTAGAGGTAGAGTACAGTAGAGCACAGTAGAGATAGAGTACAGTAGAGCACAGTAGAGGTAGAGTACAGTGGAGCACAGTAGAGGAAGAGTACAGTGTAGTACAGAAGATATAGAGTACAGTGGAGTACAGTAGAGGTAGAGTACAGCTGAGCACAGTAGAGGTAGAGTAGAGTGGAGCACAGTAGAGGTAGAGTACAGTGGAGTATAATAGAGGTAGAGTACAGTAGAGCACAGTAGAGATAGAGTACAGTAGAGCAGAGTAGAGGTAGAGTACATTGGAGTACAGTAGAGGTAGAGTACAGTGGAGCACAGTAGAGATAGAGTACAGTGGAGCACAGTAGAGGTAGAGTACAGTGGGGTACAGTAGAAATAGAGTACAGTGGAGCACAATAGAGTAGAGTACAGTAGAGCACAGTAGAGGTAGAGTACAGTAGAGCTCAGTAGAGGTAGAATACAGTGGAGTACAGTAGACGTAGCGTACAGTGGAGTACAGTAGAGGTAGAGTACAGTAGAGTACAGTAGAGGTAGAGTACAGTGGAGCACAGTAGAGGTAGAGTACAGTGGAGCACAGTAGAGCTGGAGTACAGTAGAGTAGAGTAGAGGTAGAGTACAGTGGAGTACAGTAGAGATAGAGTAGAGTGGAGTAGAGTAGAGATAGAGTACAGTGGATTAGAGTAGAGATAGAGTACAGTGGAGTATAGTTGAGGTAGAGTACAGTGGAGTACAGTAGAGGTAGTGTACAGTGGAGCACAGTAGAGGTAGAGTACAGTGGAGCACAGTAGCGGTAGAGTACAGTGGGGTACAGTAGAAATAGAGTACAGTGGAGCACAGTAGAGAAGAGTACAGTAGAGCACAGTAGAGGTAGAGTACAGTGGAGCACAGTAGAGATAGAGTACAGTGGAGTACAGTAGAGGAAGAGTACAGTGGAGTACAGTGGAGCACAGTAGAGGTGGAGTACAATAGAGTACAGTAGAGGTAGAGTACAGTGGAGTAAAATAGAGATAGAGTACAGTGGAGTAGAGTAGAGATAGAGTACAGTGGAGCACAGCAGAGGTAGAGTACAGTGGATCACAGTAGAGATAGAGTACAGTGGAGTACAGTGGTGCACAGTAGAGGTAGAGTACAGCGGAGAACAGTAGAGATAGAGTACAGTGGAGTACAGTAGAGGTAGAGTACAGTGGAGCACAGTAGAGATAGAGTACAATGGAGTACAGTAGAGGTAGAGTACAGTGGAGCACAGTAGAGGTAGAGTACAGTGGAGTACAGTGGAGCACAGTAGAGGTGGAGTACAGTAGAGTACAGTAGACTTAGAGAACAGTACAGTACAGTAGAGGTAGAGTACAGTGGAGTACAGTAGAGATAGAGTACAGTAGAGCACAGTAGAGGTAGAATACAGTGGAGTACAGTAGAGGTAGAGTACAGTGGAGTACAGTAGAGGTAGAGTAGAGTGGAGTACAGTAGAGGTAGAGTACAGTGGAGCACAGTAGATGTAGAGTACAGTGGAGTACAGTAGAGGAAGAGTACAGTGGAGCACAGTAGAGCTGGAGTACAGTGGAGTACAGTGGAGCACAGTAGAGGTGGAGTACATTAGAGTAGAGTAGAGGTAGAGTACAGTGGAGTACAGTAGAGATAGAGTAGAGTGGAGTAGAGTAGAGATAGAGTACAGTGGATTAGAGTAGAGATAGAGTACAGTGGAGTATAGTTGAGGTAGAGTACAGTGGAGCACACTGGAGGTAGAGTAGAGTGGAGTATAGTTTAGGTAGACTACAGTGGAGTACAGTAGAGGTAGAGTACAGTGGAGCACAGTAGAGATAGAGTACAGTGGAGTACAGTAGAGGAAGAGTACAGTGGAGTACAGTAGAGATAGAGTACAGTGGAGCACAGTAGAGGTAGAGTACAGTGGAGCACAGTAGAGGTAGAGTACAGTGGAGCAGAGTAGAGGTAAAGTACAGTGGAGTACAGTAGAGGTAGTGTACAGTGGAACACAGTAGAGGTAGAGTACAGTGGAGCACAGTAGAGGTAGAGTACAGTGGAGTACAGTAGAGGTAGAGTACAGTGGAACACTGTAGAGGTGGAGTACAGTGGAGTACAGTAGAGGTAGAGTACAGTGGAGCACAGTAGAGATAGAGTACAGTAGAGCACAGTAGAGGTAGAGTACAGTGGAGCACAGTAGAGGTAGAGTACAGTCGAGTATAGTTGAGGTAGACTACAGTAGAGTACAGTAGAGGTAGAGTACAGTGGAGCACAGTAGAGATAGAGTACAGTAGAGCAGAGTAGAGGTAGAGTACAGTGGAGTACAGTAGAGGTAGAGTAGAGTGGAGCACATTAGAGGTGGAGTAGAGTAGAGTACAGTAGAGGTAGAGTACAGTGGAGCACTGTAGAGATAGAGTACAGTAGAGCACAGTAGAGGTAGAGTACAGTGGAGCACAGTAGAGGTAGAGTAGAGTGGAGCACAGTAGAGGTAGAGTACAGTGGAGTACAGTAGAGGTAGTGTACAGTGGAGCACAGTAGAGGTAGAGTACACTGGAGCACAGTAGAGGTAGAGTACAGTGGAGTATAGTAGAGGTAGAGTACAGTAGAGCACAGTAGAGATAGAGTACAGTAGAGCACAGTAGAGGTAGAGTACAGTGGAGCACAGTAGAGGAAGAGTACAGTGTAGTACAGAAGATATAGAGTACAGTGGAGTACAGTAGAGGTAGAGTACAGCTGAGCACAGTAGAGGTAGAGTAGAGTGGAGCACAGTAGAGGTAGAGTACAGTGGAGTATAATAGAGGTAGAGTACAGTAGAGCACAGTAGAGATAGAGTACAGTAGAGCAGAGTAGAGGTAGAGTACATTGGAGTACAGTAGAGGTAGAGTACAGTGGAGCACAGTAGAGATAGAGTAGAGTGGAGCACAGTAGAGGTAGAGTACAGTGGGGTACAGTAGAAATAGAGTACAGTGGAGCACAATAGAGTAGAGTACAGTAGAGCACAGTAGAGGTAGAGTACAGTAGAGCTCAGTAGAGGTAGAATACAGTGGAGTACAGTAGACGTAGCGTACAGTGGAGTACAGTAGAGGTAGAGTACAGTAGAGTACAGTAGAGGTAGAGTACAGTGGAGCACAGTAGAGGTAGAGTACAGTGGAGCACAGTAGAGCTGGAGTACAGTAGAGTAGAGTAGAGGTAGAGTACAGTGGAGTACAGTAGAGATAGAGTAGAGTGGAGTAGAGTAGAGATAGAGTACAGTGGATTAGAGTAGAGATAGAGTACAGTGGAGTATAGTTGAGGTAGAGTACAGTGGAGCACAGTGGAGGTAGAGTACAGTGGAGTATAGTTTAGGTAGACTACAGTGGAGTACAGTAGAGGTAGAGTACAGTGGAGTACAGTAGAGATAGAGTAGAGTGGAGTAGAGTAGAGATAGAGTACAGTGGATTAGAGTAGAGATAGAGTACAGTGGAGTATAGTTGAGGTAGAGTACAGTGGAGCACAGTGGAGGTAGAGTACAGTGGAGTATAGTTTAGGTAGACTACAGTGGAGTACAGTAGAGGTAGAGTACAGTGGAGCACAGTAGAGATAGAGTACAGTAGAGCAGAGTAGAGGTAGAGTACAGTGGATTACAGTAGAGGTAGAGTACAGTGGAGCACTGTAGAGGTGGAGTACAGTGGAGTACAGTAGAGGTAGAGTACAGTGGAGCAGAGTAGAGATAGAGTACAGTAGAGCACAGTAGAGGTAGAGTACAGTGGAGCACAGTAGAGGAAGAGTACAGTGTAGTACAGTAGAAATAGAGTACAGTGGAGTACAGTAGAGATAGAGTACAGTCGAACACAGTAGAGATAAGTGCAGTGGAGTATAGTAGAGGTAGAGTACAGTGGAGCACAGTAGAGGTAGAGTACAGCTGAGCACAGTAGAGGTAGAGTAGAGTGGAGCACAGTAGAGGTAGAGTACAGTGGACTACAGTAGAGGTAGTGTACAGTGGGGCACAGTAGAGGAAGAGTACAGTGGAGCACAGTAGAGGTAGAGTACAGTGGAGTATAATAGAGGTAGAGTACAGTAGAGCACAGTAGAGATAGAGTACAGTAGAGCAGAGTAGAGGTAGAGTACAGTGGAATACAGTAGAGGTAGAGTACAGTGGAGCACTGTAGAGGTGGAGTACAGTGGAGTACAGTAGAGGTAGAGTACAGTGGAGCACAGTAGAGATAGAGTACAGTAGAGCACAGTAGAGGTAGAGTACAGTGGAGCACAGTAGAGCTAGAGTACAGTGGAGTACAGTGGAGCACAGTAGAGGTGGAGTACAGTAGAGTACAGTCAAGGTAGAGAACAGTACAGTACAGTAGAGGTAGAGTACAGTGGAGCACAGTAGATGTAGAGTACAGTGGAGCACAGTAGAGGTAGAGTACAGGGGAGTATAGTTGAGGTAGACTACAGTGGAGTACAGTAGAGATAGAGTACAGTGGAGTACAGTAGAGATAGAGTAGAGTAGAGCAGAGTAGAGGTAGAGTACAGTGGAGTACAGTAGAGGTAGAGCACAGTGGAGCACTGTAGTAGAGATAGAGTACAGTGGAGCACAGTAGAGGTAGAGTACAGTGGAGCACAGTAGAGATAGAGTACAGTAGAGCAGAGTAGAGGTAGAGTACAGTGGAGTACAGTAGAGGTAGAGTACAGTAGAACACTGTAGAGATAAGTGCAGTGGAGTATAGTAGAGGTAGAGTACAGTGGAGTACAGTAGAGGTAGAGTAGAGTGGAGCACTTTAGAGGTGGAGTAGAGAAGAGTACAGTAGAGGTAGAGTACAGTTGAGTACATTAGAGGTAGAGTACAGTGGAGCACAGTAGAGGTAGAGTAGAGTGGAGTGCAGTAGAGGTAGAGTACAGTGGAGAACAGTAGAGGTAGAGTACAGTGGAGTAGAGTAGAGATAGAGTACAGTGGAGCACAGCAGAGGTAGAGTACAGTGGATCACAGTAGAGATAGAGTACAGTGGAGTACAGTGGAGCACAGTAGAGGAATAGTACAGTGGAGCACAGTAGAGATAGATTACAGTGGAGTACAGTAGAGATAGAGTACAGTGGAGTACAGTAGAGGTAGAGCACAGTAGAGCAGAGTAGAGGTAGAGTACAGTGGAGTACAGTAGAGGTAGAGCACAGTGGAGCACTGTGGAGGTAGAGTACAGTGGAGTACAGTAGAGATAAAGTACAGTGGAGCAGAGTAGAGGTAGAGTACAGTGGAGCACAGTAGAGGTAGAGTACAGTGGAGCACAGTAGAGGTAGAGTACAGTGGAGTACAGTAGAGGTAGTGTACAGTGGAGCACAGTAGAGGTAGAGTACAGTGGAGCACAGTAGAGGTAGAGTACCGTGGGGTACAGTAGAAATAGAGTACAGTGGAGCACAGTAGAGAAGAGTACAGTAGAGCACAGTAGAGGTAGAGTACAGTGGAGTACAGTGGAGCACAGTAGAGATAGAGTACAGTGGAGTACAGTAGAGGAAGAGTACAGTGGAGTACAGTGGAGCACAGAAGAGGTGGAGTACAGTAGAGTACAGTAGAGGTAGAGTAAAGTGGAGTAAAATAGAGATAGAGTACAGTGGAGTAGAGTAGAGATAGAGTACAGTGGAGCACAGCAGAGGTAGAGTACAGTGGATCACAGTAGAGATAGAGTACAGTGGAGTACAGTGGTGCACAGTAGAGGTAGAGTACAGCGGAGAACAGTAGAGATAGAGTACAGTGGAGTACAGTAGAGGTAGAGTACAGTGGATCACAGTAGAGATAGAGTACAGTGGAGTACAGTAGAGGTAGAGTACAGTGGAGCACAGTAGAGGTAGAGTACAGTGGAGTACAGTAGAGGTAGAGTACAGTGGATCACAGTAGAGATAGAGTACAGTGGAGTACAGTAGAGGTAGAGTACAGTGGAGCACAGTAGAGGTAGAGTACAGTGGGGTACAGTAGAAATAGAGTACAGTGGAGCACAATAGAGTAGAGTACAGTAGAGCACAGTAGAGGTTGAGTACAGTAGAGCACAGTAGAGGTAGAATACAGTGGAGTACAGTAGAGGTAGAGTACAGTAGAGTACAGTAGAGGTAGAGTACAGTGGAGCACAGTAGAGGTAGAGTACAGTGGAGCACAGTAGAGCTGGAGTACAGTAGAGTAGAGTAGAGGTAGAGTACAGTGGAGTACAGTAGAGATAGAGTAGAGTGGAGTAGAGTAGAGATAGAGTACAGTGGATTAGAGTAGAGATAGAGTACAGTGGAGTATAGTTGAGGTAGAGTACAGTGGAGTACAGTAGAGGTAGTGTACAGTGGAGCACAGTAGAGGTAGAGTACAGTGGAGCACAGTAGCGGTAGAGTACAGTGGGGTACAGTAGAAATAGAGTACAGTGGAGCACAGTAGAGAAGAGTACAGTAGAGCACAGTAGAGGTAGAGTACAGTGGAGCACAGTAGAGATAGAGTACAGTGGAGTACAGTAGAGGAAGAGTACAGTGGAGTACAGTGGAGCACAGTAGAGGTGGAGTACAATAGAGTACAGTAGAGGTAGAGTACAGTGGAGTAAAATAGAGATAGAGTACAGTGGAGTAGAGTAGAGATAGAGTACAGTGGAGCACAGCAGAGGTAAAGTACAGTGGATCACAGTAGAGATAGAGTACAGTGGAGTACAGTGGTGCACAGTAGAGGTAGAGTACAGCGGAGAACAGTAGAGATAGAGTACAGTGGAGTACAGTAGAGGTAGAGTACAGTGGAGCACAGTAGAGATAGAGTACAATGGAGTACAGTAGAGGTAGAGTACAGTGGAGCACAGTAGAGGTAGAGTACAGTGGAGTACAGTGGAGCACAGTAGAGGTGGAGTACAGTAGAGTACAGTAGACTTAGAGAACAGTACAGTACAGTAGAGGTAGAGTACAGTGGAGTACAGTAGAGATAGAGTACAGTAGAGCACAGTAGAGGTAGAATACAGTGGAGTACAGTAGAGGTAGAGTACAGTGGAGTACAGTAGAGGTAGAGTAGAGTGGAGTACAGTAGAGGTAGAGTACAGTGGAGCACAGTAGATGTAGAGTACAGTGGAGTACAGTAGAGGAAGAGTACAGTGGAGCACAGTAGAGCTGGAGTACAGTGGAGTACAGTGGAGCACAGTAGAGGTGGAGTACATTAGAGTAGAGTAGAGGTAGAGTACAGTGGAGTACAGTAGAGATAGAGTAGAGTGGAGTAGAGTAGAGATAGAGTACAGTGGATTAGAGTAGAGATAGAGTACAGTGGAGTATAGTTGAGGTAGAGTACAGTGGAGCACACTGGAGGTAGAGTAGAGTGGAGTATAGTTTAGGTAGACTACAGTGGAGTACAGTAGAGGTAGAGTACAGTGGAGCACAGTAGAGATAGAGTACAGTGGAGTACAGTAGAGGAAGAGTACAGTGGAGTACAGTAGAGATAGAGTACAGTGGAGCACAGTAGAGGTAGAGTACAGTGGAGCACAGTAGAGGTAGAGTACAGTGGAGCAGAGTAGAGGTAAAGTACAGTGGAGTACAGTAGAGGTAGTGTACAGTGGAACACAGTAGAGGTAGAGTACAGTGGAGCACAGTAGAGGTAGAGTACAGTGGAGTACAGTAGAGGTAGAGTACAGTGGAACACTGTAGAGGTGGAGTACAGTGGAGTACAGTAGAGGTAGAGTACAGTGGAGCACAGTAGAGATAGAGTACAGTAGAGCACAGTAGAGGTAGAGTACAGTGGAGCACAGTAGAGGTAGAGTACAGTCGAGTATAGTTGAGGTAGACTACAGTAGAGTACAGTAGAGGTAGAGTACAGTGGAGCACAGTAGAGATAGAGTACAGTAGAGCAGAGTAGAGGTAGAGTACAGTGGAGTACAGTAGAGGTAGAGTAGAGTGGAGCACATTAGAGGTGGAGTAGAGTAGAGTACAGTAGAGGTAGAGTACAGTGGAGCACTGTAGAGATAGAGTACAGTAGAGCACAGTAGAGGTAGAGTACAGTGGAGCACAGTAGAGGTAGAGTAGAGTGGAGCACAGTAGAGGTAGAGTACAGTGGAGTACAGTAGAGGTAGTGTACAGTGGAGCACAGTAGAGGTAGAGTACACTGGAGCACAGTAGAGGTAGAGTACAGTGGAGTATAGTAGAGGTAGAGTACAGTAGAGCACAGTAGAGATAGAGTACAGTAGAGCACAGTAGAGGTAGAGTACAGTGGAGCACAGTAGAGGAAGAGTACAGTGTAGTACAGAAGATATAGAGTACAGTGGAGTACAGTAGAGGTAGAGTACAGCTGAGCACAGTAGAGGTAGAGTAGAGTGGAGCACAGTAGAGGTAGAGTACAGTGGAGTATAATAGAGGTAGAGTACAGTAGAGCACAGTAGAGATAGAGTACAGTAGAGCAGAGTAGAGGTAGAGTACATTGGAGTACAGTAGAGGTAGAGTACAGTGGAGCACAGTAGAGATAGAGTAGAGTGGAGCACAGTAGAGGTAGAGTACAGTGGGGTACAGTAGAAATAGAGTACAGTGGAGCACAATAGAGTAGAGTACAGTAGAGCACAGTAGAGGTAGAGTACAGTAGAGCTCAGTAGAGGTAGAATACAGTGGAGTACAGTAGACGTAGCGTACAGTGGAGTACAGTAGAGGTAGAGTACAGTAGAGTACAGTAGAGGTAGAGTACAGTGGAGCACAGTAGAGGTAGAGTACAGTGGAGCACAGTAGAGCTGGAGTACAGTAGAGTAGAGTAGAGGTAGAGTACAGTGGAGTACAGTAGAGATAGAGTAGAGTGGAGTAGAGTAGAGATAGAGTACAGTGGATTAGAGTAGAGATAGAGTACAGTGGAGTATAGTTGAGGTAGAGTACAGTGGAGCACAGTGGAGGTAGAGTACAGTGGAGTATAGTTTAGGTAGACTACAGTGGAGTACAGTAGAGGTAGAGTACAGTGGAGTACAGTAGAGATAGAGTAGAGTGGAGTAGAGTAGAGATAGAGTACAGTGGATTAGAGTAGAGATAGAGTACAGTGGAGTATAGTTGAGGTAGAGTACAGTGGAGCACAGTGGAGGTAGAGTACAGTGGAGTATAGTTTAGGTAGACTACAGTGGAGTACAGTAGAGGTAGAGTACAGTGGAGCACAGTAGAGATAGAGTACAGTAGAGCAGAGTAGAGGTAGAGTACAGTGGATTACAGTAGAGGTAGAGTACAGTGGAGCACTGTAGAGGTGGAGTACAGTGGAGTACAGTAGAGGTAGAGTACAGTGGAGCAGAGTAGAGATAGAGTACAGTAGAGCACAGTAGAGGTAGAGTACAGTGGAGCACAGTAGAGGAAGAGTACAGTGTAGTACAGTAGAAATAGAGTACAGTGGAGTACAGTAGAGATAGAGTACAGTCGAACACAGTAGAGATAAGTGCAGTGGAGTATAGTAGAGGTAGAGTACAGTGGAGCACAGTAGAGGTAGAGTACAGCTGAGCACAGTAGAGGTAGAGTAGAGTGGAGCACAGTAGAGGTAGAGTACAGTGGACTACAGTAGAGGTAGTGTACAGTGGGGCACAGTAGAGGAAGAGTACAGTGGAGCACAGTAGAGGTAGAGTACAGTGGAGTATAATAGAGGTAGAGTACAGTAGAGCACAGTAGAGATAGAGTACAGTAGAGCAGAGTAGAGGTAGAGTACAGTGGAATACAGTAGAGGTAGAGTACAGTGGAGCACTGTAGAGGTGGAGTACAGTGGAGTACAGTAGAGGTAGAGTACAGTGGAGCACAGTAGAGATAGAGTACAGTAGAGCACAGTAGAGGTAGAGTACAGTGGAGCACAGTAGAGCTAGAGTACAGTGGAGTACAGTGGAGCACAGTAGAGGTGGAGTACAGTAGAGTACAGTCAAGGTAGAGAACAGTACAGTACAGTAGAGGTAGAGTACAGTGGAGCACAGTAGATGTAGAGTACAGTGGAGCACAGTAGAGGTAGAGTACAGGGGAGTATAGTTGAGGTAGACTACAGTGGAGTACAGTAGAGATAGAGTACAGTGGAGTACAGTAGAGATAGAGTAGAGTAGAGCAGAGTAGAGGTAGAGTACAGTGGAGTACAGTAGAGGTAGAGCACAGTGGAGCACTGTAGTAGAGATAGAGTACAGTGGAGCACAGTAGAGGTAGAGTACAGTGGAGCACAGTAGAGATAGAGTACAGTAGAGCAGAGTAGAGGTAGAGTACAGTGGAGTACAGTAGAGGTAGAGTACAGTAGAACACTGTAGAGATAAGTGCAGTGGAGTATAGTAGAGGTAGAGTACAGTGGAGTACAGTAGAGGTAGAGTAGAGTGGAGCACTTTAGAGGTGGAGTAGAGAAGAGTACAGTAGAGGTAGAGTACAGTTGAGTACATTAGAGGTAGAGTACAGTGGAGCACAGTAGAGGTAGAGTAGAGTGGAGTGCAGTAGAGGTAGAGTACAGTGGAGAACAGTAGAGGTAGAGTACAGTGGAGTAGAGTAGAGATAGAGTACAGTGGAGCACAGCAGAGGTAGAGTACAGTGGATCACAGTAGAGATAGAGTACAGTGGAGTACAGTGGAGCACAGTAGAGGAATAGTACAGTGGAGCACAGTAGAGATAGATTACAGTGGAGTACAGTAGAGATAGAGTACAGTGGAGTACAGTAGAGGTAGAGCACAGTAGAGCAGAGTAGAGGTAGAGTACAGTGGAGTACAGTAGAGGTAGAGCACAGTGGAGCACTGTGGAGGTAGAGTACAGTGGAGTACAGTAGAGATAAAGTACAGTGGAGCAGAGTAGAGGTAGAGTACAGTGGAGCACAGTAGAGGTAGAGTACAGTGGAGCACAGTAGAGGTAGAGTACAGTGGAGTACAGTAGAGGTAGTGTACAGTGGAGCACAGTAGAGGTAGAGTACAGTGGAGCACAGTAGAGGTAGAGTACCGTGGGGTACAGTAGAAATAGAGTACAGTGGAGCACAGTAGAGAAGAGTACAGTAGAGCACAGTAGAGGTAGAGTACAGTGGAGTACAGTGGAGCACAGTAGAGATAGAGTACAGTGGAGTACAGTAGAGGAAGAGTACAGTGGAGTACAGTGGAGCACAGAAGAGGTGGAGTACAGTAGAGTACAGTAGAGGTAGAGTAAAGTGGAGTAAAATAGAGATAGAGTACAGTGGAGTAGAGTAGAGATAGAGTACAGTGGAGCACAGCAGAGGTAGAGTACAGTGGATCACAGTAGAGATAGAGTACAGTGGAGTACAGTGGTGCACAGTAGAGGTAGAGTACAGCGGAGAACAGTAGAGATAGAGTACAGTGGAGTACAGTAGAGGTAGAGTACAGTGGATCACAGTAGAGATAGAGTACAGTGGAGTACAGTAGAGGTAGAGTACAGTGGAGCACAGTAGAGGTAGAGTACAGTGGAGTACAGTAGAGGTAGAGTACAGTGGATCACAGTAGAGATAGAGTACAGTGGAGTACAGTAGAGGTAGAGTACAGTGGAGCACAGTAGAGGTAGAGTACAGTGGGGTACAGTAGAAATAGAGTACAGTGGAGCACAATAGAGTAGAGTACAGTAGAGCACAGTAGAGGTTGAGTACAGTAGAGCACAGTAGAGGTAGAATACAGTGGAGTACAGTAGACGTAGAGTACAGTGGAGTACAGTAGAGGTAGAGTACAGTGGAGTACAGTAGAGGTAGAGTACAGTGGAGCACAGTAGAGGTAGAGTACAGTGGAGCACAGTAGAGCTGGAGTACAGTGGAGTACAGTGGAGCACAGTAGAGGTGGAGTACAGTAGAGTAGAGTAGAGGTAGAGTACAGTGGAGTACAGTAGAGATAGAATAGAGTGGAGTAGAGTAGAGATAGAGTACAGTGGATTAGAGTAGAGATAGAGTACAGTGGAGTATAGTTGAGGTAGAGTACAGTGGAGCACAGTGGAGGTAGAGTACAGTGGAGTATAGTTTAGGTAGACTACAGTGGAGTACAGTAGAGGTAGAGTACAGTGGAGCACAGTAGAGATAGAGTACAGTAGAGCAGAGTAGAGGTAGAGTACAGTGGATTACAGTAGAGGTAGAGTACAGTGGAGCACCGTAGAGGTGGAGTACAGTGGAGTACAGTAGAGGTAGAGTACAGTGGAGCAGAGTAGAGATAGAGTACAGTAGAGCACAGTAGAGGTAGAGTACAGTGGAGCACAGTAGAGGAAGAGTACAGTGTAGTATAGTAGAAATAGAATACAGTGGAGTACAGTAGAGATAGAGTACAGTCGAACACAGTAGAGATAAGTGCAGTGGAGTATAGTAGAGGTAGAGTACAGTGGAGCACAGTAGAGGTAGAGTACAGCTGAGCACAGTAGAGGTAGAGTAGAGTGGAGCACAGTAGAGGTAGAGTAGAGTAGAGCACAGTAGAGGTAGAGTACAGTGGACTACAGTAGAGGTAGTGTACAGTGGGGCACAGTAGAGGTAGAGTACAGTGGAGCACAGTAGAGGTAGAGTACAGTGGAGTATAATAGAGGTAGAGTACAGTAGAGCACAGTAGAGATAGAGTACAGTAGATTAGAGTAGAGGTAGAGTACAGTGGAATACAGTAGAGGTAGAGTACAGTGGAGCACTGTAGAGGTGAAGTACAGTGGAGTACAGTAGAGGTAGAGTACAGTGGAGCACAGTAGAGATAGAGTACAGTAGAGCACAGTAGAGGTAGAGTACAGTGGAGCACAGTAGAGCTAGAGTACAGTGGAGTACAGTGGACCACAGTAGAGGTGGAGTACAGTAGAGTACAGTAGAGGTAGAGAACAGTACAGTACAGTAGAGGTAGAGTACAGTGGAGCACAGTAGATGTAGAGTACAGTGGAGCACAGTAGAGGTAGAGTACAGGGGAGTATAGTTGAGGTAGAATACAGTGGAGTACAGTAGAGATAGAGTACAGTGGAGTACAGTAGAGATAGAGTAGAGTAGAGCAGAGTAGAGGTAGAGTACAGTGGAGTACAGTAGAGGTAGAGCACAGTGGAGCACTGTAGTAGAGATAGAGTACAGTGGAGCACAGTAGAGGTAGAGTACAGTGGAGCACAGTAGAGATAGAGTACAGTGGAGCACAGTAGAGATAGAGTACAGTAGAGCAGAGTAGAGGTAGAGTACAGTGGAGTACAGTAGAGGTAGAGTACAGTAGAACACTGTAGAGATAAGTGCAGTGGAGTATAGTAGAGGTAGAGTACAGTGGAGTACAGTAGAGGTAGAGTACAGTGGAGTACAGTAGAGGTAGAGTAAAGTGGAGCACATTAGAGGTGGAGTAGAGAAGAGTACAGTAGAGGTAGAGTACAGTGGAGTACATTAGAGGTAGAGTACAGTGGAGCACAGTAGAGGTAGAGTAGAGTGGAGTACAGTAGAGGTAGAGTACAGTGGAGAACAGTAGAGGTAGAGTACAGTGGAGTAGAGTAGAGATAGAGTACAGTGGAGCACAGCAGAGGTAGAGTACAGTGGATCACAGTAGAGATAGAGTACAGTGGAGTACAGTGGAGCACAGTAGAGGAATAGTACAGTGGAGCACAGTAGAGATAGATTACAGTGGAGTACAGTAGAGATAGAGTACAGTGGAGTACAGTAGAGGTAGAGCACAGTAGAGCAGAGTAGAGGTAGAGTACAGTGGAGTACAGTAGAGGTAGAGCACAGTGGAGCACTGTGGAGGTAGAGTACAATGGAGTACAGTAGAGATAAAGTACAGTGGAGCAGAGTAGAGGTAGAGTACAGTGGAGCACAGTAGAGGTAGAGTACAGTGGAGCACAGTAGAGGTAGAGTACAGTGGAGTACAGTAGAGGTAGTGTACAGTGGAGCACAGTAGAGGTAGAGTACAGTGGAGCACAGTAGAGGTAGAGTACAGTGGGGTACAGTAGAAATAGAGTACAGTGGAGCACAGTAGAGAAGAGTACAGTAGAGCACAGTAGAGGTAGAGTACAGTGGAGCACAGTAGAGATAGAGTATAGTGGAGTACAGTAGAGGAAGAATACAGTGGAGTACATTGGAGCACAGTAGAGGTGGAGTACAGTAGAGTACAGTAGAGGTAGAGTACAGTGGAGTAAAATAGAGATAGAGTACAGTGGAGTAGAGTAGAGATAGAGTACAGTGGAGCACAGCAGAAGTAGAGTACAGTGGATCACAGTAGAGATAGAGTACAGTGGAGTACAGTGGTGCACAGTAGAGGTAGAGTACAGCCGAGAACAGTAGAGATAGAGTACAGTGGAGTACAGTAGAGGTAGAGTACAGTGGAGCACAGTAGAGATAGAGTACAGTGGAGTAGAGTAGAGGTAGAGTACAGTGGAGCACAGTAGAGGTAGAGTACAGTGGAGTACAGTGGAGCACAGTAGAGGTGGAGTACAGTAGAGTAGAGTAGACTTAGAGAACAGTACAGTACACTAGAGGTAGAGTACAGTGGAGTACAGTAGAGATAGAGTACAGTAGAGCACAGTAGAGGTAGAATACAGTGGAGTACAGTAGAGGTAGAGTACAGTGGAGTACAGTAGAGGTAGAGTAGAGTGGAGTACAGTAGAGGTAGAGTACAGTGGAGCACAGTAGATGTAGAGTACAGTGGAGTACAGTAGAGGTAGAGTACAGTGGAGCACAGTAGAGCTGGAGTACAGTGGAGTACAGTGGAGCACAGTAGAGGTGGAGTACAGTGGAGTATAGTTTAGGTAGACTACAGTGGAGTACAGTAGAGGTAGAGTACAGTGGAGCACAGTAGAGATAGAGTACAGTAGAGCAGAGTAGAGGTAGAGTACAGTGGATTACAGTAGAGGTAGAGTACAGTGGAGCACTGTAGAGGTGGAGTACAGTGGAGTACAGTAGAGGTAGAGTACAGTGGAGCACAGTAGAGATAGAGTACAGTGGAGTACAGTAGAGGAAGAGTACAGTGGAGTACCGTAGAGATAGAGTACAGTGGAGCACAGTAGAGGTAGAGTACAGTGGAGCACAGTAGAGGTAGAATACAGTGGAGCACAGTAGAGGTAGAGTACAGTGGAGTACAGTAGAGGTAGTGTACAGTGGAACACAGTAGAGGTAGAGTACAGTGGAGCACAGTAGAGGTAGAGTACAGTGGAGTACAGTAGAGGTAGAGTACAGTGGAGCACTGTAGAGGTGGAGTACAGTGGAGTACAGTAGAGGTAGAGTACAGTGGAGCACAGTAGAGATAGAGTACAGTAGAGCACAGTAGAGGTAGAGTACAGTGGAGCACAGTAGAGGTAGAGTACAGTCGAGTATAGTTGAGGTAGACTACAGTGGAGCACAGTAGAGGTAGAGTAGAGTGGAGCACATTAGAGGTGGAGTAGAGTAGAGTACAGTAGAGGTAGAGTACAGTGGAGCACAGTAGAGGTAGAGTACAGTGGAGTACAGTAGAGGTAGTGTACAGTGGAGCACAGTAGAGGTAGAGTACAGTAGAGCACAGTAGAGGTAGAGCACAGTGGAGCACTGTGGAGGTAGAGTACAGTGGAGTACAGTAGAGGTAGAGTACAGTGGAGCACAGTAGAGGTAGAGTACAGTGGAGTACAGTAGAGGTAGTGTACAGTGGAGCACAGTAGAGGTAGAGTACAGTGGAGCACAGTAGAGGTAGAGTACAGTGGGGTACAGTAGAAATAGAGTACAGTGGAGCACAGTAGAGAAGAGTACAGTAGAGCACAGTAGAGGTAGAGTACAGTGGAGCACAGTAGAGATAGAGTACAGTGGAGTACAGTAGAGGAAGAGTACAGTGGAGTACAGTGGAGCACAGTAGAGGTGGAGTACAATAGAGTACAGTAGAGGTAGAGTACAGTGGAGTAAAATAGAGATAGAGTACAGTGGAGTAGAGTAGAGATAGAGTACAGTGGAGCACAGCAGAGGTAGAGTACAGTGGATCACAGTAGAGATAGAGTACAGTGGAGTACAGTGGTGCACAGTAGAGGTAGAGTACAGCGGAGAACAGTAGAGATAGAGTACAGTGGAGTACAGTAGAGGTAGAGTACAGTGGAGCACAGTAGAGATAGAGTACAATGGAGTACAGTAGAGGTAGAGTACAGTGGAGCACAGTAGAGGTAGAGTACAGTGGAGTACAGTGGAGCACAGTAGAGGTGGAGTACAGTAGAGTACAGTAGACTTAGAGAACAGTACAGTACAGTAGAGGTAGAGTACAGTGGAGTACAGTAGAGATAGAGTACAGTAGAGCACAGTAGAGGTAGAATACAGTGGAGTACAGTAGAGGTAGAGTACAGTGGAGTACAGTAGAGGTAGAGTAGAGTGGAGTACAGTAGAGGTAGAGTACAGTGGAGCACAGTAGATGTAGAGTACAGTGGAGTACAGTAGAGGTAGAGTACAGTGGAGCACAGTAGAGCTGGAGTACAGTGGAGTACAGTGGAGTACAGTAGAGGTAGAGTACAGTGGAGCACAGTAGAGGTATAGTACAGTGGAGCACAGTAGAGATAGATTACAGTGGAGTACAGTAGAGATAGAGTACAGTGGAGTACAGTAGAGGTAGAGTACAGTGGAGCACAGTAGAGGTAGAATACAGTGGAGTATAGTTGAGGTAGACTGCAGTGGAGTACAGTAGAGGTAGAGTACAGTGGAGCACAGTAGAGATAGAGTACAGTAGAGCAGAGTAGAGGTAGAGTACAGTGGAGTACAGTAGAGGTAGAGCACAGTAGAGCAGAGTAGAGGTAGAGTACAGTGGAGTACAGTAGAGGTAGAGCACAGTGGAGCACTGTAGAGGTAGAGTACAGTGGAGTACATTAGAGATAGAGTACAGTGGAGCACAGTAGAGGTAGAGTACAGTGGAGCACAGTAGAGGTAGAGTACAGTGGAGCACAGTAGAGGTAGAGTACAGTGGAGTACAGTAGAGGTAGTGTACAGTGGAGCACAGTAGAGGTAGAGTACAGTGGAGCACAGTAGAGGTAGAGTACAGTGGGGTACAGTAGAATTAGAGTACAGTGGAGCACAATAGAGTAGAGTACAGTAGAGCACAGTAGAGGTTGAGTACAGTAGAGCACAGTAGAGGTAGAATACAGTGGAGTACAGCAGACGTAGAGTACAGTGGAGTACAGTAGAGGTAGAGTACAGTGGAGTACAGTAGAGGTAGAGTACAGTGGAGCACAGTAGAGGTAGAGTACAGTGGAGCACAGTAGAGCTGGAGTACAGTGGAGTACAGTGGAGCACAGTAGAGGTGGAGTACAGTAGAGTAGAGTAGAGGTAGAGTACAGTGGAGTACAGTAGAGATAGAATAGAGTGGAGTAGAGTAGAGATAGAGTACAGTGGATTAGAGTAGAGATAGAGTACAGTGGAGTATAGTTGAGGTAGAGTACAGTGGAGCACAGTGGAGGTAGAGTACAGTGGAGTATAGTTTAGGTAGACTACAGTGGAGTACAGTAGAGGTAGAGTACAGTGGAGCACAGTAGAGATAGAGTACAGTAGAGCAGAGTAGAGGTAGAGTACAGTGGATTACAGTAGAGGTAGAGTACAGTGGAGCACCGTAGAGGTGGAGTACAGTGGAGTACAGTAGAGGTAGAGTACAGTGGAGCAGAGTAGAGATAGAGTACAGTAGAGCACAGTAGAGGTAGAGTACAGTGGAGCACAGTAGAGGAAGAGTACAGTGTAGTACAGTAGAAATAGAATACAGTGGAGTACAGTAGAGATAGAGTACAGTCGAACACAGTAGAGATAAGTGCAGTGGAGTATAGTAGAGGTAGAGTACAGTGGAGCACAGTAGAGGTAGAGTACAGCTGAGCACAGTAGAGGTAGAGTAGAGTGGAGCACAGTAGAGGTAGAGTAGAGTAGAGCACAGTAGAGGTAGAGTACAGTGGACTACAGTAGAGGAAGTGTACAGTGGGGCACAGTAGAGGTAGAGTACAGTGGAGCACAGTAGATGTAGAGTACAGTGGAGCACAGTAGAGGTAGAGTACAGGGGAGTATAGTTGAGGTAGAATACAGTGGAGTACAGTAGAGATAGAGTACAGTGGAGTACAGTAGAGATAGAGTAGAGTAGAGCAGAGTAGAGGTAGAGTACAGTGGAGTACAGTAGAGGTAGAGCACAGTGGAGCACTGTAGTAGAGATAGAGTACAGTGGAGCACAGTAGAGGTAGAGTACAGTGGAGCACAGTAGAGATAGAGTACAGTGGAGCACAGTAGAGATAGAGTACAGTAGAGCAGAGTTGAGGTAGAGTACAGTGGAGTACAGTAGAGGTAGAGTACAGTAGAACACTGTAGAGATAAGTGCAGTGGAGTATAGTAGAGGTAGAGTACAGTGGAGTACAGTAGAGGTAGAGTACAGTGGAGTACAGTAGAGGTAGAGTAAAGTGGAGCACATTAGAGGTGGAGTAGAGAAGAGTACAGTAGAGGTAGAGTACAGTGGAGTACATTAGAGGTAGAGTACAGTGGAGCACAGTAGAGGTAGAGTAGAGTGGAGTACAGTAGAGGTAGAGTACAGTGGAGAACAGTAGAGGTAGAGTACAGTGGAGTAGAGTAGAGATAGAGTACAGTGGAGCACAGCAGAGGTAGAGTACAGTGGATCACAGTAGAGATAGAGTACAGTGGAGTACAGTGGAGCACAGTAGAGGAATAGTACAGTGGAGCACAGGAGAGATAGATTACAGTGGAGTACAGTAGAGATAGAGTACAGTGGAGTACAGTAGAGGTAGAGCACAGTAGAGCAGAGTAGAGGTAGAGTACAGTGGAGTACAGTAGAGGTAGAGCACAGTGGAGCACTGTGGAGGTAGAGTACAATGGAGTACAGTAGAGATAAAGTACAGTGGAGCAGAGTAGAGGTAGAGTACAGTGGAGCACAGTAGAGGTAGAGTACAGTGGAGCACAGTAGAGGTAGAGTACAGTGGAGTACAGTAGAGGTAGTGTACAGTGGAGCACAGTAGAGGTAGAGTACAGTGGAGCACAGTAGAGGTAGAGTACAGTGGGGTACAGTAGAAATAGCGTACAGTGGAGCACAGTAGAGAAGAGTACAGTAGAGCACAGTAGAGGTAGAGTACAGTGGAGCACAGTAGAGATAGAGTAAAGTGGAGTACAGTAGAGGAAGAGTACAGTGGAGTACAGTGGAGCACAGTAGAGGTGGAGTACAGTAGAGTACAGTAGAGGTAGAGTACAGTGGAGTAAAATAGAGATAGAGTACAGTGGAGTAGAGTAGAGATAGAGTACAGTGGAGCACAGCAGAAGTAGAGTACAGTGGATCACAGTAGAGATAGAGTACAGTGGAGTACAGTGGTGCACAGTAGAGGTAGAGTACAGCCGAGAACAGTAGAGATAGAGTACAGTGGAGTACAGTAGAGGTAGAGTACAGTGGAGCACAGTAGAGATAGAGTACAGTGGAGTACAGTAGAGGTAGAGTACAGTGGAGCACAGTAGAGGTAGAGTACAGTGGAGTACAGTGGAGCACAGTAGAGGTGGAGTACAGTAGAGTACAGTAGACTTAGAGAACAGTACAGTACACTAGAGGTAGAGTACAGTGGAGTACAGTAGAGATAGAGTACAGTAGAGCACAGTAGAGGTAGAATACAGTGGAGTACAGTAGAGGTAGAGTACAGTGGAGTACAGTAGAGGTAGAGTAGAGTGGAGTACAGTAGAGGTAGAGTACAGTGGAGCACAGTAGATGTAGAGTACAGTGGAGTACAGTAGAGGTAGAGTACAGTGGAGCACAGTAGAGCTGGAGTACAGTGGAGTACAGTGGAGCACAGTAGAGGTGGAGTACAGTAGAGTAGAGTAGAGGTAGAGTACAGTGGAGTACAGTAGAGATAGAGTAGAGTGGAGTAGAGTAGAGATAGAGTACAGTGGATTAGAGTAGAGATAGAGTACAGTGGAGTATAGTTGAGGTAGTGTACAGTGGAGCACACTGGAGGTAGAGTAGAGTGGAGTATAGTTTAGGTAGACTACAGTGGAGTACAGTAGAGGTAGAGTACAGTGGAGCACAGTAGAGATAGAGTACAGTGGAGTACAGTAGAGGAAGAGTACAGTGGAGTACCGTAGAGATAGAGTACAGTGGAGCACAGTAGAGGTAGAGTACAGTGGAGCACAGTAGAGGTAGAATACAGTGGAGCACAGTAGAGGTAGAGTACAGTGGAGTACAGTAGAGGTAGTGTACAGTGGAACACAGTAGAGGTAGAGTACAGTGGAGCACAGTAGAGGTAGAGTACAGTGGAGTACAGTAGAGGTAGAGTACAGTGGAGCACTGTAGAGGTGGAGTACAGTGGAGTACAGTAGAGGTAGAGTACAGTGGAGCACAGTAGAGATAGAGTACAGTAGAGCACAGTAGAGGTAGAGTACAGTGGAGCACAGTAGAGGTAGAGTACAGTCGAGTATAGTTGAGGTAGACTACAGTGGAGCACAGTAGAGGTAGAGTAGAGTGGAGCACATTAGAGGTGGAGTAGAGTAGAGTACAGTAGAGGTAGAGTACAGTGGAGCACAGTAGAGATAGAGTACAGTAGAGCACAGTAGAGGTAGAGCACAGTGGAGCACTGTGGAGGTAGAGTACAGTGGAGTACAGTAGAGGTAGAGTACAGTGGAGCACAGTAGAGGTAGAGTACAGTGGAGTACAGTAGAGGTAGTGTACAGTGGAGCACAGTAGAGGTAGAGTACAGTGGAGCACAGTAGAGGTAGAGTACAGTGGGGTACAGTAGAAATAGAGTACAGTGGAGCACAGTAGAGAAGAGTACAGTAGAGCACAGTAGAGGTAGAGTACAGTGGAGCACAGTAGAGATAGAGTACAGTGGAGTACAGTAGAGGAAGAGTACAGTGGAGTACAGTGGAGCACAGTAGAGGTGGAGTACAATAGAGTACAGTAGAGGTAGAGTACAGTGGAGTAAAATAGAGATAGAGTACAGTGGAGTAGAGTAGAGATAGAGTACAGTGGAGCACAGCAGAGGTAGAGTACAGTGGATCACAGTAGAGATAGAGTACAGTGGAGTACAGTGGTGCACAGTAGAGGTAGAGTACAGCGGAGAACAGTAGAGATAGAGTACAGTGGAGTACAGTAGAGGTAGAGTACAGTGGAGCACAGTAGAGATAGAGTACAATGGAGTACAGTAGAGGTAGAGTACAGTGGAGCACAGTAGAGGTAGAGTACAGTGGAGTACAGTGGAGCACAGTAGAGGTGGAGTACAGTAGAGTACAGTAGACTTAGAGAACAGTACAGTACAGTAGAGGTAGAGTACAGTGGAGTACAGTAGAGATAGAGTACAGTAGAGCACAGTAGAGGTAGAATACAGTGGAGTACAGTAGAGGTAGAGTACAGTGGAGTACAGTAGAGGTAGAGTAGAGTGGAGTACAGTAGAGGTAGAGTACAGTGGAGCACAGTAGATGTAGAGTACAGTGGAGTACAGTAGAGGTAGAGTACAGTGGAGCACAGTAGAGCTGGAGTACAGTGGAGTACAGTGGAGTACAGTAGAGGTAGAGTACAGTGGAGCACAGTAGAGGTATAGTACAGTGGAGCACAGTAGAGATAGATTACAGTGGAGTACAGTAGAGATAGAGTACAGTGGAGTACAGTAGAGGTAGAGTACAGTGGAGCACAGTAGAGGTAGAATACAGTGGAGTATAGTTGAGGTAGACTGCAGTGGAGTACAGTAGAGGTAGAGTACAGTGGAGCACAGTAGAGATAGAGTACAGTAGAGCAGAGTAGAGGTAGAGTACAGTGGAGTACAGTAGAGGTAGAGCACAGTAGAGCAGAGTAGAGGTAGAGTACAGTGGAGTACAGTAGAGGTAGAGCACAGTGGAGCACTGTAGAGGTAGAGTACAGTGGAGTACATTAGAGATAGAGTACAGTGGAGCACAGTAGAGGTAGAGTACAGTGGAGCACAGTAGAGGTAGAGTACAGTGGAGCACAGTAGAGGTAGAGTACAGTGGAGTACAGTAGAGGTAGTGTACAGTGGAGCACAGTAGAGGTAGAGTACAGTGGAGCACAGTAGAGGTAGAGTACAGTGGGGTACAGTAGAATTAGAGTACAGTAGAGCACAGTAGAGGTTGAGTACAGTAGAGCACAGTAGAGGTAGAATACAGTGGAGTACAGCAGACGTAGAGTACAGTGGAGTACAGTAGAGGTAGAGTACAGTGGAGTACAGTAGAGGTAGAGTACAGTGGAGCACAGTAGAGGTAGAGTACAGTGGAGCACAGTAGAGCTGGAGTACAGTGGAGTACAGTGGAGCACACTAGAGGTGGAGTACAGTAGAGTAGAGTAGAGGTAGAGTACAGTGGAGTACAGTAGAGATAGAATAGAGTGGAGTAGAGTAGAGATAGAGTACAGTGGATTAGAGTAGAGATAGAGTACAGTGGAGTATAGTTGAGGTAGAGTACAGTGGAGCACAGTGGAGGTAGAGTACAGTGGAGTATAGTTTAGGTAGACTACAGTGGAGTACAGTAGAGGTAGAGTACAGTGGAGCACAGTAGAGATAGAGTACAGTAGAGCAGAGTAGAGGTAGAGTACAGTGGATTACAGTAGAGGTAGAGTACAGTGGAGCACCGTAGAGGTGGAGTACAGTGGAGTACAGTAGAGGTAGAGTACAGTGGAGCAGAGTAGAGATAGAGTACAGTAGAGCACAGTAGAGGTAGAGTACAGTGGAGCACAGTAGAGGAAGAGTACAGTGTAGTACAGTAGAAATAGAATACAGTGGAGTACAGTAGAGATAGAGTACAGTCGAACACAGTAGAGATAAGTGCAGTGGAGTATAGTAGAGGTAGAGTACAGTGGAGCACAGTAGAGGTAGAGTACAGCTGAGCACAGTAGAGGTAGAGTAGAGTGGAGCACAGTAGAGGTAGAGTAGAGTAGAGCACAGTAGAGGTAGAGTACAGTGGACTACAGTAGAGGAAGTGTACAGTGGGGCACAGTAGAGGTAGAGTACAGTGGAGCACAGTAGATGTAGAGTACAGTGGAGCACAGTAGAGGTAGAGTACAGGGGAGTATAGTTGAGGTAGAATACAGTGGAGTACAGTAGAGATAGAGTACAGTGGAGTACAGTAGAGATAGAGTAGAGTAGAGCAGAGTAGAGGTAGAGTACAGTGGAGTACAGTAGAGGTAGAGCACAGTGGAGCACTGTAGTAGAGATAGAGTACAGTGGAGCACAGTAGAGGTAGAGTACAGTGGAGCACAGTAGAGATAGAGTACAGTGGAGCACAGTAGAGATAGAGTACAGTAGAGCAGAGTTGAGGTAGAGTACAGTGGAGTACAGTAGAGGTAGAGTACAGTAGAACACTGTAGAGATAAGTGCAGTGGAGTATAGTAGAGGTAGAGTACAGTGGAGTACAGTAGAGGTAGAGTACAGTGGAGTACAGTAGAGGTAGAGTAAAGTGGAGCACATTAGAGGTGGAGTAGAGAAGAGTACAGTAGAGGTAGAGTACAGTGGAGTACATTAGAGGTAGAGTACAGTGGAGCACAGTAGAGGTAGAGTATAGTGGAGTACAGTAGAGGTAGAGTACAGTGGAGAACAGTAGAGGTAGAGTACAGTGGAGTAGAGTAGAGATAGAGTACAGTGGAGCACAGCAGAGGTAGAGTACAGTGGATCACAGTAGAGATAGAGTACAGTGGAGTACAGTGGAGCACAGTAGAGGAATAGTACAGTGGAGCACAGGAGAGATAGATTACAGTGGAGTACAGTAGAGATAGAGTACAGTGGAGTACAGTAGAGGTAGAGCACAGTAGAGCAGAGTAGAGGTAGAGTACAGTGGAGTACAGTAGAGGTAGAGCACAGTGGAGCACTGTGGAGGTAGAGTACAATGGAGTACAGTAGAGATAAAGTACAGTGGAGCAGAGTAGAGGTAGAGTACAGTGGAGCACAGTAGAGGTAGAGTACAGTGGAGCACAGTAGAGGTAGAGTACAGTGGAGTACAGTAGAGGTAGTGTACAGTGGAGCACAGTAGAGGTAGAGTACAGTGGGGTACAGTAGAAATAGAGTACAGTGGAGCACAGTAGAGAAGAGTACAGTAGAGCACAGTAGAGGTAGAGTACAGTGGAGCACAGTAGAGATAGAGTAAAGTGGAGTACAGTAGAGGAAGAGTACAGTGGAGTACAGTGGAGCACAGTAGAGGTGGAGTACAGTAGAGTACAGTAGAGGTAGAGTACAGTGGAGTAAAATAGAGATAGAGTACAGTGGAGTAGAGTAGAGATAGAGTACAGTGGAGGACAGCAGAAGTAGAGTACAGTGGATCACAGTAGAGATAGAGTACAGTGGAGTACAGTGGTGCACAGTAGAGGTAGAGTACAGCCGAGAACAGTAGAGATAGAGTACAGTGGAGTACAGTAGAGGTAGAGTACAGTGGAGCACAGTAGAGATAGAGTACAGTGGAGTACAGTAGAGGTAGAGTACAGTGGAGCACAGTAGAGGTAGAGTACAGTGGAGTACAGTGGAGCACAGTAGAGGTGGAGTACAGTAGAGTACAGTAGACTTAGAGAACAGTACAGTACACTAGAGGTAGAGTACAGTGGAGTACAGTAGAGATAGAGTACAGTAGAGCACAGTAGAGGTAGAATACAGTGGAGTACAGTAGAGGTAGAGTACAGTGGAGTACAGTAGAGGTAGAGTAGAGTGGAGTACAGTAGAGGTAGAGTACAGTGGAGCACAGTAGATGTAGAGTACAGTGGAGTACAGTAGAGGTAGAGTACAGTGGAGCACAGTAGAGCTGGAGTACAGTGGAGTACAGTGGAGCACAGTAGAGGTGGAGTACAGTAGAGTAGAGTAGAGGTAGAGTACAGTGGAGTACAGTAGAGATAGAGTAGAGTGGAGTAGAGTAGAGATAGAGTACAGTGGATTAGAGTAGAGATAGAGTACAGTGGAGTATAGTTGAGGTAGTGTACAGTGGAGCACACTGGAGGTAGAGTAGAGTGGAGTATAGTTTAGGTAGACTACAGTGGAGTACAGTAGAGGTAGAGTACAGTGGAGCACAGTAGAGATAGAGTACAGTGGAGTACAGTAGAGGAAGAGTACAGTGGAGTACCGTAGAGATAGAGTACAGTGGAGCACAGTAGAGGTAGAGTACAGTGGAGCACAGTAGAGGTAGAATACAGTGGAGCACAGTAGAGGTAGAGTACAGTGGAGTACAGTAGAGGTAGTGTACAATGGAACACAGTAGAGGTAGAGTACAGTGGAGCACAGTAGAGGTAGAGTACAGTGGAGTACAGTAGAGGTAGAGTACAGTGGAGCACTGTAGAGGTGGAGTACAGTGGAGTACAGTAGAGGTAGAGTACAGTGGAGCACAGTAGAGATAGAGTACAGTAGAGCACAGTAGAGGTAGAGTACAGTGGAGCACAGTAGAGGTAGAGTACAGTCGAGTATAGTTGAGGTAGACTACAGTAGAGTACAGTAGAGGTAGAGTACAGTGGAGCACAGTAGAGGTAGAGTAGAGTGGAGCACATTAGAGGTGGAGTAGAGTAGAGTACAGTAGAGGTAGAGTACAGTGGAGTACAGTAGAGATAGAGTACAGTAGAGCACAGTAGAGGTAGAGCACAGTGGAGCACTGTGGAGGTAGAGTACAGTGGAGTACAGTAGAGATAAAGTACAGTGGAGCAGAGTAGAGGTAGAGTACAGTGGAGCACAGTAGAGGTAGAGTACAGTGGAGCACAGTAGAGGTAGAGTACAGTGGAGTACAGTAGAGGTAGTGTACAGTGGAGCACAGTAGAGGTAGAGTACAGTGGAGCACAGTAGAGGTAGAGTACAGTGGGGTACAGTAGAAATAGAGTACAGTGGAGCACAGTAGAGAAGAGTACAGTAGAGCACAGTAGAGGTAGAGTACAGTGGAGCACAGTAGAGATAGAGTACAGTGGAGTACAGTAGAGGAAGAGTACAGTGGAGTACAGTGGAGCACAGTAGAGGTGGAGTACAATAGAGTACAGTAGAGGTAGAGTACAGTGGAGTAAAATAGAGATAGAGTACAGTGGAGTAGAGTAGAGATAGAGTACAGTGGAGCACAGCAGAGGTAGAGTACAGTGGATCACAGTAGAGATAGAGTACAGTGGAGTACAGTGGTGCACAGTAGAGGTAGAGTACAGCGGAGAACAGTAGAGATAGAGTACAGTGGAGTACAGTAGAGGTAGAGTACAGTGGAGCACAGTAGAGATAGAGTACAATGGAGTACAGTAGAGGTAGAGTACAGTGGAGCACAGTAGAGGTAGAGTACAGTGGAGTACAGTGGAGCACAGTAGAGGTGGAGTACAGTAGAGTACAGTAGACTTAGAGAACAGTACAGTACAGTAGAGGTAGAGTACAGTGGAGTACAGTAGAGATAGAGTACAGTAGAGCACAGTAGAGGTAGAATACAGTGGAGTACAGTAGAGGTAGAGTACAGTGGAGTACAGTAGAGGTAGAGTAGAGTGGAGTACAGTAGAGGTAGAGTACAGTGGAGCACAGTAGATGTAGAGTACAGTGGAGTACAGTAGAGGTAGAGTACAGTGGAGCACAGTAGAGCTGGAGTACAGTGGAGTACAGTGGAGCACAGTAGAGGTGGAGTACAGTAGAGTAGAGTAGAGGTAGAGTACAGTGGAGTACAGTAGAGATAGAGTAGAGTGGAGTAGAGTAGAGATAGAGTACAGTGGATTAGAGTAGAGATAGAGTACAGTGGAGTATAGTTGAGGTAGAGTACAGTGGAGCACAGTAGAGATAGAGTACAGTAGAGCACAGTAGAGGTAGAGTACAGTGGAGCACAGTAGAGGTAGAGTACAGTCGAGTATAGTTGAGGTAGACTACAGTAGAGTACAGTAGAGGTAGAGTACAGTGGAGCACAGTAGAGGTAGAGTAGAGTGGAGCACATTAGAGGTGGAGTAGAGTAGAGTACAGTAGAGGTAGAGTACAGTGGAGTACAGTAGAGATAGAGTACAGTAGAGCACAGTAGAGGTAGAGCACAGTGGAGCACTGTGGAGGTAGAGTACAGTGGAGTACAGTAGAGATAAAGTACAGTGGAGCAGAGTAGAGGTAGAGTACAGTGGAGCACAGTAGAGGTAGAGTACAGTGGAGCACAGTAGAGGTAGAGTACAGTGGAGTACAGTAGAGGTAGTGTACAGTGGAGCACAGTAGAGGTAGAGTACAGTGGAGCACAGTAGAGGTAGAGTACAGTGGGGTACAGTAGAAATAGAGTACAGTGGAGCACAGTAGAGAAGAGTACAGTAGAGCACAGTAGAGGTAGAGTACAGTGGAGCACAGTAGAGATAGAGTACAGTGGAGTACAGTAGAGGAAGAGTACAGTGGAGTACAGTGGAGCACAGTAGAGGTGGAGTACAATAGAGTACAGTAGAGGTAGAGTACAGTGGAGTAAAATAGAGATAGAGTACAGTGGAGTAGAGTAGAGATAGAGTACAGTGGAGCACAGCAGAGGTAGAGTACAGTGGATCACAGTAGAGATAGAGTACAGTGGAGTACAGTGGTGCACAGTAGAGGTAGAGTACAGCGGAGAACAGTAGAGATAGAGTACAGTGGAGTACAGTAGAGGTAGAGTACAGTGGAGCACAGTAGAGATAGAGTACAATGGAGTACAATAGAGGTAGAGTACAGTGGAGCACAGTAGAGGTAGAGTACAGTGGAGTACAGTGGAGCACAGTAGAGGTGGAGTACAGTAGAGTACAGTAGACTTAGAGAACAGTACAGTACAGTAGAGGTAGAGTACAGTGGAGTACAGTAGAGATAGAGTACAGTAGAGCACAGTAGAGGTAGAATACAGTGGAGTACAGTAGAGGTAGAGTACAGTGGAGTACAGTAGAGGTAGAGTAGAGTGGAGTACAGTAGAGGTAGAGTACAGTGGAGCACAGTAGATGTAGAGTACAGTGGAGTACAGTAGAGGTAGAGTACAGTGGAGCACAGTAGAGCTGGAGTACAGTGGAGTACAGTGGAGCACAGTAGAGGTGGAGTACAGTAGAGTAGAGTACAGTGGATCACAGTAGAGATAGAGTACAGTGGAGTACAGTGGTGCACAGTAGAGGTAGAGTACAGCGGAGAACAGTAGAGATAGAGTACAGTGGAGTACAGTAGAGGTAGAGTACAGTGGAGCACAGTAGAGATAGAGTACAATGGAGTACAATAGAGGTAGAGTACAGTGGAGCACAGTAGAGGTAGAGTACAGTGGAGTACAGTGGAGCACAGTAGAGGTGGAGTACAGTAGAGTACAGTAGACTTAGAGAACAGTACAGTACAGTAGAGGTAGAGTACAGTGGAGTACAGTAGAGATAGAGTACAGTAGAGCACAGTAGAGGTAGAATACAGTGGAGTACAGTAGAGGTAGAGTACAGTGGAGTACAGTAGAGGTAGAGTAGAGTGGAGTACAGTAGAGGTAGAGTACAGTGGAGCACAGTAGATGTAGAGTACAGTGGAGTACAGTAGAGGTAGAGTACAGTGGAGCACAGTAGAGCTGGAGTACAGTGGAGTACAGTGGAGCACAGTAGAGGTGGAGTACAGTAGAGTAGAGTAGAGGTAGAGTACAGTGGAGTACAGTAGAGATAGAGTAGAGTGGAGTAGAGTAGAGATAGAGTACAGTGGATTAGAGTAGAGATAGAGTACAGTGGAGTATAGTTGAGGTAGAGTACAGTGGAGCACACTGGAGGTAGAGTAGAGTGGAGTATAGTTTAGGTAGACTACAGTGGAGTACAGTAGAGGTAGATTACAGTGGAGCACAGTAGAGATAGAGTACAGTGGAGTACAGTAGAGGAAGAGTACAGTGGAGTACAGTAGAGATAGAGTACAGTGGAGCACAGTAGAGGTAGAGTACAGTGGAGCACAGTAGAGGTAGAGTACAGTGGAGCAGAGTAGAGGTAGAGTACAGTGGAGTACAGTAGAGGTAGTGTACAGTGGAACACAGTAGAGGTAGAGTACAGTGGAGCACAGTAGAGGTAGAGTACAGTGGAGTACAGTAGAGGTAGAGTACAGTGGAACACTGTAGAGGTGGAGTACAGTGGAGTACAGTAGAGGTAGAGTACAGTGGAGCACAGTAGAGATAGAGTACAGTAGAGCACAGTAGAGGTAGAGTACAGTGGAGCACAGTAGAGGTAGAGTACAGTCGAGTATAGTTGAGGTAGACTACAGTAGAGTACAGTAGAGGTAGAGTACAGTGGAGCACAGTAGAGATAGAGTACAGTAGAGCAGAGTAGAGGTAGAGTACAGTGGAGTAAAGTAGAGGTAGAGTAGAGTGGAGCACATTAGAGGTGGAGTAGAGTAGAGTACAGTAGAGGTAGAGTACAGTGGAGCACAGTAGAGATAGAGTACAGTAGAGCACAGTAGAGGTAGAGTACAGTGGAGCACAGTAGAGGTAGAGTAGAGTGGAGCACAGTAGAGGTAGAGTACAGTGGAGTACAGTAGAGGTAGTGTACAGTGGAGCACAGTAGAGGTAGAGTACACTGGAGCACAGTAGAGGTAGAGTACAGTGGAGTATAGTAGAGGTAGAGTACAGTAGAGCACAGTAGAGATAGAGTACAGTAGAGCACAGTAGAGGTAGAGTACAGTGGAGCACAGTAGAGGAAGAGTACAGTGTAGTACAGAAGATATAGAGTACAGTGGAGTACAGTAGAGGTAGAGTACAGCTGAGCACAGTAGAGGTAGAGTAGAGTGGAGCACAGTAGAGGTAGAGTACAGTGGAGTATAATAGAGGTAGAGTACAGTAGAGCACAGTAGAGATAGAGTACAGTAGAGCAGAGTAGAGGTAGAGTACATTGGAGTACAGTAGAGGTAGAGTACAGTGGAGCACAGTAGAGATAGAGTACAGTGGAGCACAGTAGAGGTAGAGTACAGTGGGGTACAGTAGAAATAGAGTACAGTGGAGCACAATAGAGTAGAGTACAGTAGAGCACAGTAGAGGTAGAGTACAGTAGACGTAGAGTACAGTGGAGTACAGTAGAGGTAGAGTACAGTAGAGTACAGTAGAGGTAGAGTACAGTGGAGCACAGTAGAGGTAGAGTACAGTGGAGCACAGTAGAGCTGGAGTACAGTGGAGTACAGTGGAGCACAGTAGAGGTGGAGTACAGTAGAGTAGAGTAGAGGTAGAGTACAGTGGAGTACAGTAGAGATAGAGTAGAGTGGAGTAGAGTAGAGATAGAGTACAGTGGATTAGAGTAGAGATAGAGTACAGTGGAGTATAGTATTGGTAGAGTACAGTGGAGCACAGTGGAGGTAGAGTACAGTGGAGTATAGTTTAGGTAGACTACAGTGGAGTACAGTAGAGGTAGAGTACAGTGGAGCACAGTAGAGATAGAGTACAGTAGAGCAGAGTAGAGGTAGAGTACAGTGGATTACAGTAGAGGTAGAGTACAGTGGAACACAGTAGAGGTAGAGTACAGTGGAGTACAGTAGAGGTAGAGTACAGTGGAGCACAGTAGAGCTGGAGTACAGTGGAGTACAGTGGAGCACAGTAGAGGTGGAGTACAGTAGAGTAGAGTAGAGGTAGAGTACAGTGGAGTACAGTAGAGATAGAGTAGAGTGGAGTAGAGTAGAGATAGAGTACAGTGGATTAGAGTAGAGATAGAGTACAGTGGAGTATAGTTGAGGTAGTGTACAGTGGAGCACACTGGAGGTAGAGTAGAGTGGAGTATAGTTTAGGTAGACTACAGTGGAGTACAGTAGAGGTAGAGTACAGTGGAGCACAGTAGAGATAGAGTACAGTGGAGTACAGTAGAGGAAGAGTACAGTGGAGTACCGTAGAGATAGAGTACAGTGGAGCACAGTAGAGGTAGAGTACAGTGGAGCACAGTAGAGGTAGAATACAGTGGAGCACAGTAGAGGTAGAGTACAGTGGAGTACAGTAGAGGTAGTGTACAATGGAACACAGTAGAGGTAGAGTACAGTGGAGCACAGTAGAGGTAGAGTACAGTGGAGTACAGTAGAGGTAGAGTACAGTGGAGCACTGTAGAGGTGGAGTACAGTGGAGTACAGTAGAGGTAGAGTACAGTGGAGCACAGTAGAGATAGAGTACAGTAGAGCACAGTAGAGGTAGAGTACAGTGGAGCACAGTAGAGGTAGAGTACAGTCGAGTATAGTTGAGGTAGACTACAGTAGAGTACAGTAGAGGTAGAGTACAGTGGAGCACAGTAGAGGTAGAGTAGAGTGGAGCACATTAGAGGTGGAGTAGAGTAGAGTACAGTAGAGGTAGAGTACAGTGGAGTACAGTAGAGATAGAGTACAGTAGAGCACAGTAGAGGTAGAGCACAGTGGAGCACTGTGGAGGTAGAGTACAGTGGAGTACAGTAGAGATAAAGTACAGTGGAGCAGAGTAGAGGTAGAGTACAGTGGAGCACAGTAGAGGTAGAGTACAGTGGAGCACAGTAGAGGTAGAGTACAGTGGAGTACAGTAGAGGTAGTGTACAGTGGAGCACAGTAGAGGTAGAGTACAGTGGAGCACAGTAGAGGTAGAGTACAGTGGGGTACAGTAGAAATAGAGTACAGTGGAGCACAGTAGAGAAGAGTACAGTAGAGCACAGTAGAGGTAGAGTACAGTGGAGCACAGTAGAGATAGAGTACAGTGGAGTACAGTAGAGGAAGAGTACAGTGGAGTACAGTGGAGCACAGTAGAGGTGGAGTACAATAGAGTACAGTAGAGGTAGAGTACAGTGGAGTAAAATAGAGATAGAGTACAGTGGAGTAGAGTAGAGATAGAGTACAGTGGAGCACAGCAGAGGTAGAGTACAGTGGATCACAGTAGAGATAGAGTACAGTGGAGTACAGTGGTGCACAGTAGAGGTAGAGTACAGCGGAGAACAGTAGAGATAGAGTACAGTGGAGTACAGTAGAGGTAGAGTACAGTGGAGCACAGTAGAGATAGAGTACAATGGAGTACAGTAGAGGTAGAGTACAGTGGAGCACAGTAGAGGTAGAGTACAGTGGAGTACAGTGGAGCACAGTAGAGGTGGAGTACAGTAGAGTACAGTAGACTTAGAGAACAGTACAGTACAGTAGAGGTAGAGTACAGTGGAGTACAGTAGAGATAGAGTACAGTAGAGCACAGTAGAGGTAGAATACAGTGGAGTACAGTAGAGGTAGAGTACAGTGGAGTACAGTAGAGGTAGAGTAGAGTGGAGTACAGTAGAGGTAGAGTACAGTGGAGCACAGTAGATGTAGAGTACAGTGGAGTACAGTAGAGGTAGAGTACAGTGGAGCACATTAGAGCTGGAGTACAGTGGAGTACAGTGGAGCACAGTAGAGGTGGAGTACAGTAGAGTAGAGTAGAGGTAGAGTACAGTGGAGTACAGTAGAGATAGAGTAGAGTGGAGTAGAGTAGAGATAGAGTACAGTGGATTAGAGTAGAGATAGAGTACAGTGGAGTATAGTTGAGGTAGAGTACAGTGGAGCACACTGGAGGTAGAGTAGAGTGGAGTATAGTTTAGGTAGACTACAGTGGAGTACAGTAGAGGTAGATTACAATGGAGCACAGTAGAGATAGAGTACAGTGGAGTACAGTAGAGGAAGAGTACAGTGGAGTACAGTAGAGATAGAGTACAGTGGAGCACAGTAGAGGTAGAGTACAGTGGAGCACAGTAGAGGTAGAGTACAGTGGAGCAGAGTAGAGGTAGAGTACAGTGGAGTACAGTAGAGGTAGTGTACAGTGGAACACAGTAGAGGTAGAGTACAGTGGAGCACAGTAGAGGTAGAGTACAGTGGAGTACAGTAGAGGTAGAGTACAGTGGAACACTGTAGAGGTGGAGTACAGTGGAGTACAGTAGAGGTAGAGTACAGTGGAGCACAGTAGAGATAGAGTACAGTAGAGCACAGTAGAGGTAGAGTACAGTGGAGCACAGTAGAGGTAGAGTACAGTCGAGTATAGTTGAGGTAGACTACAGTAGAGTACAGTAGAGGTAGAGTACAGTGGAGCACAGTAGAGATAGAGTACAGTAGAGCAGAGTAGAGGTAGAGTACAGTGGAGTACAGTAGAGGTAGAGTAGAGTGGAGCACATTAGAGGTGGAGTAGAGTAGAGTACAGTAGAGGTAGAGTACAGTGGAGCACAGTAGAGATAGAGTACAGTAGAGCACAGTAGAGGTAGAGTACAGTGGAGCACAGTAGAGGTAGAGTAGAGTGGAGCACAGTAGAGGTAGAGTACAGTGGAGTACAGTAGAGGTAGTGTACAGTGGAGCACAGTAGAGGTAGAGTACACTGGAGCACAGTAGAGGTAGAGTACAGTGGAGTATAGTAGAGGTAGAGTACAGTAGAGCACAGTAGAGATAGAGTACAGTAGAGCACAGTAGAGGTAGAGTACAGTGGAGCACAGTAGAGGAAGAGTACAGTGTAGTACAGAAGATATAGAGTACAGTGGAGTACAGTAGAGGTAGAGTACAGCTGAGCACAGTAGAGGTAGAGTAGAGTGGAGCACAGTAGAGGTAGAGTACAGTGGAGTATAATAGAGGTAGAGTACAGTAGAGCACAGTAGAGATAGAGTACAGTAGAGCAGAGTAGAGGTAGAGTACATTGGAGTACAGTAGAGGTAGAGTACAGTGGAGCACAGTAGAGATAGAGTACAGTGGAGCACAGTAGAGGTAGAGTACAGTGGGGTACAGTAGAAATAGAGTACAGTGGAGCACAATAGAGTAGAGTACAGTAGAGCACAGTAGAGGTAGAGTACAGTAGAGCTCAGTAGAGGTAGAATACAGTGGAGTACAGTAGACGTAGCGTACAGTGGAGTACAGTAGAGGTAGAGTACAGTAGAGTACAGTAGAGGTAGAGTACAGTGGAGCACAGTAGAGGTAGAGTACAGTGGAGCACAGTAGAGCTGGAGTACAGTAGAGTAGAGTAGAGGTAGAGTACAGTGGAGTACAGTAGAGATAGAGTAGAGTGGAGTAGAGTAGAGATAGAGTACAGTGGATTAGAGTAGAGATAGAGTACAGTGGAGTATAGTTGAGGTAGAGTACAGTGGAGTACAGTAGAGGTAGTGTACAGTGGAGCACAGTAGAGGTAGAGTACAGTGGAGCACAGTAGCGGTAGAGTACAGTGGGGTACAGTAGAAATAGAGTACAGTGGAGCACAGTAGAGAAGAGTACAGTAGAGCACAGTAGAGGTAGAGTACAGTGGAGCACAGTAGAGATAGAGTACAGTGGAGTACAGTAGAGGAAGAGTACAGTGGAGTACAGTGGAGCACAGTAGAGGTGGAGTACAATAGAGTACAGTAGAGGTAGAGTACAGTGGAGTAAAATAGAGATAGAGTACAGTGGAGTAGAGTAGAGATAGAGTACAGTGGAGCACAGCAGAGGTAGAGTACAGTGGATCACAGTAGAGATAGAGTACAGTGGAGTACAGTGGTGCACAGTAGAGGTAGAGTACAGCGGAGAACAGTAGAGATAGAGTACAGTGGAGTACAGTAGAGGTAGAGTACAGTGGAGCACAGTAGAGATAGAGTACAATGGAGTACAGTAGAGGTAGAGTACAGTGGAGCACAGTAGAGGTAGAGTACAGTGGAGTACAGTGGAGCACAGTAGAGGTGGAGTACAGTAGAGTACAGTAGACTTAGAGAACAGTACAGTACAGTAGAGGTAGAGTACAGTGGAGTACAGTAGAGATAGAGTACAGTAGAGCACAGTAGAGGTAGAATACAGTGGAGTACAGTAGAGGTAGAGTACAGTGGAGTACAGTAGAGGTAGAGTGGAGTACAGTAGAGGTAGAGTACAGTGGAGCACAGTAGATGTAGAGTACAGTGGAGTACAGTAGAGGTAGAGTACAGTGGAGCACAGTAGAGCTGGAGTACAGTGGAGTACAGTGGAGCACAGTAGAGGTGGAGTACAGTAGAGTAGAGTAGAGGTAGAGTACAGTGGAGTACAGTAGAGATAGAGTAGAGTGGAGTAGAGTAGAGATAGAGTACAGTGGATTAGAGTAGAGATAGAGTACAGTGGAGTATAGTTGAGGTAGAGTACAGTGGAGCACACTGGAGGTAGAGTAGAGTGGAGTATAGTTTAGGTAGACTACAGTGGAGTACAGTAGAGGTAGAGTACAGTGGAGCACAGTAGAGATAGAGTACAGTGGAGTACAGTAGAGGAAGAGTACAGTGGAGTACAGTAGAGATAGAGTACAGTGGAGCACAGTAGAGGTAGAGTACAGTGGAGCACAGTAGAGGTAGAGTACAGTGGAGCAGAGTAGAGGTAAAGTACAGTGGAGTACAGTAGAGGTAGTGTACAGTGGAACACAGTAGAGGTAGAGTACAGTGGAGCACAGTAGAGGTAGAGTACAGTGGAGTACAGTAGAGGTAGAGTACAGTGGAACACTGTAGAGGTGGAGTACAGTGGAGTACAGTAGAGGTAGAGTACAGTGGAGCACAGTAGAGATAGAGTACAGTAGAGCACAGTAGAGGTAGAGTACAGTGGAGCACAGTAGAGGTAGAGTACAGTCGAGTATAGTTGAGGTAGACTACAGTAGAGTACAGTAGAGGTAGAGTACAGTGGAGCACAGTAGAGATAGAGTACAGTAGAGCAGAGTAGAGGTAGAGTACAGTGGAGTACAGTAGAGGTAGAGTAGAGTGGAGCACATTAGAGGTGGAGTAGAGTAGAGTACAGTAGAGGTAGAGTACAGTGGAGCACTGTAGAGATAGAGTACAGTAGAGCACAGTAGAGGTAGAGTACAGTGGAGCACAGTAGAGGTAGAGTAGAGTGGAGCACAGTAGAGGTAGAGTACAGTGGAGTACAGTAGAGGTAGTGTACAGTGGAGCACAGTAGAGGTAGAGTACACTGGAGCACAGTAGAGGTAGAGTACAGTGGAGTATAGTAGAGGTAGAGTACAGTAGAGCACAGTAGAGATAGAGTACAGTAGAGCACAGTAGAGGTAGAGTACAGTGGAGCACAGTAGAGGAAGAGTACAGTGTAGTACAGAAGATATAGAGTACAGTGGAGTACAGTAGAGGTAGAGTACAGCTGAGCACAGTAGAGGTAGAGTAGAGTGGAGCACAGTAGAGGTAGAGTACAGTGGAGTATAATAGAGGTAGAGTATAGTAGAGCACAGTAGAGATAGAGTACAGTAGAGCAGAGTAGAGGTAGAGTAAATTGGAGTACAGTAGAGGTAGAGTACAGTGGAGCAGAGTAGAGATAGAGTACAGTGGAGCACAGTAGAGGTAGAGTACAGTGGGGTACAGTAGAAATAGAGTACAGTGGAGCACAATAGAGTAGAGTACAGTAGAGCACAGTAGAGGTAGAGTACAGTAGAGCTCAGTAGAGGTAGAATACAGTGGAGTACAGTAGACGTAGCGTACAGTGGAGTACAGTAGAGGTAGAGTACAGTAGAGTACAGTAGAGGTAGAGTACAGTGGAGCACAGTAGAGGTAGAGTACAGTGGAGCACAGTAGAGCTGGAGTACAGTAGAGTAGAGTAGAGGTAGAGTACAGTGGAGTACAGTAGAGATAGAGTAGAGTGGAGTAGAGTAGAGATAGAGTACAGTGGATTAGAGTAGAGATAGAGTACAGTGGAGTATAGTTGAGGTAGAGTACAGTGGAGCACAGTGGAGGTAGAGTACAGTGGAGTATAGTTTAGGTAGACTACAGTAGAGTACAGTAGAGGTAGAGTACAGTGGAGTACAGTAGAGATAGAGTAGAGTGGAGTAGAGTAGAGATAGAGTACAGTGGATTAGAGTAGAGATAGAGTACAGTGGAGTATAGTTGAGGTAGAGTACAGTGGAGCACAGTGGAGGTAGAGTACAGTGGAGTATAGTTTAGGTAGACTACAGTGGAGTACAGTAGAGGTAGAGTACAGTGGAGCACAGTAGAGATAGAGTACAGTAGAGCAGAGTAGAGGTAGAGTACAGTGGATTACAGTAGAGGTAGAGTACAGTGGAGCACTGTAGAGGTGGAGTACAGTGGAGTACAGTAGAGGTAGAGTACAGTGGAGCAGAGTAGAGATAGAGTACAGTAGAGCACAGTAGAGGTAGAGTACAGTGGAGCACAGTAGAGGAAGAGTACAGTGTAGTACAGTAGAAATAGAGTACAGTGGAGTACAGTAGAGATAGAGTACAGTCGAACACAGTAGAGATAAGTGCACTGGAGTATAGTAGAGGTAGAGTACAGTGGAGCACAGTAGAGGTAGAGTACAGCTGAGCACAGTAGAGGTAGAGTAGAGTGGAGCACAGTAGAGGTAGAGTACAGTGGACTACAGTAGAGGTAGTGTACAGTGGGGCACAGTAGAGGAAGAGTACAGTGGAGCACAGTAGAGGTAGAGTACAGTGGAGTATAATAGAGGTAGAGTACAGTAGAGCACAGTAGAGATAGAGTACAGTAGAGCAGAGTAGAGGTAGAGTACAGTGGAATACAGTAGAGGTAGAGTAGAGTGGAGCACTGTAGAGGTGGAGTACAGTGGAGTACAGTAGAGGTAGAGTACAGTGGAGCACAGTAGAGATAGAGTACAGTAGAGCACAGTAGAGGTAGAGTACAGTGGAGCACAGTAGAGCTAGAGTACAGTGGAGTACAGTGGAGCACAGTAGAGGTGGAGTACAGTAGAGTACAGTCAAGGTAGAGAACAGTACGGTACAGTAGAGGTAGAGTACAGTGGAGCACAGTAGATGTAGAGTACAGTGGAGCACAGTAGAGGTAGAGTACAGGGGAGTATAGTTGAGGTAGACTACAGTGGAGTACAGTAGAGATAGAGTACAGTGGAGTACAGTAGAGATAGAGTAGAGTAGAGCAGAGTAGAGGTAGAGTACAGTGGAGTACAGTAGAGGTAGAGCACAGTGGAGCACTGTAGTAGAGATAGAGTACAGTGGAGCACAGTAGAGGTAGAGTACAGTGGAGCACAGTAGAGATAGAGTACAGTAGAGCAGAGTAGAGGTAGAGTACAGTGGAGTACAGTAGAGGTAGAGTACAGTAGAACACTGTAGAGATAAGTGCAGTGGAGTATAGTAGAGGTAGAGTACAGTGGAGTACAGTAGAGGTAGAGTAGAGTGGAGCACTTTAGAGGTGGAGTAGAGAAGAGTACAGTAGAGGTAGAGTACAGTTGAGTACATTAGAGGTAGAGTACAGTGGAGCACAGTAGAGGTAGAGTAGAGTGGAGTGCAGTAGAGGTAGAGTACAATGGAGAACAGTAGAGGTAGAGTACAGTGGAGTAGAGTAGAGATAGAGTACAGTGGAGCACAGCAGAGGTAGAGTACAGTGGATCACAGTAGAGATAGAGTACAGTGGAGTACAGTGGAGCACAGTAGAGGAATAGTACAGTGGAGCACAGTAGAGATAGATTACAGTGGAGTACAGTAGAGATAGAGTACAGTGGAGTACAGTAGAGGTAGAGCACAGTAGAGCAGAGTAGAGGTAGAGTACAGTGGAGTACAGTAGAGGTAGAGCACAGTGGAGCACTGTGGAGGTAGAGTACAGTGGAGTACAGTAGAGATAAAGTACAGTGGAGCAGAGTAGAGGTAGAGTACAGTGGAGCACAGTAGAGGTAGAGTACAGTGGAGCACAGTAGAGGTAGAGTACAGTGGAGTACAGTAGAGGTAGTGTACAGTGGAGCACAGTAGAGGTAGAGTACAGTGGAGCACAGTAGAGGTAGAGTACAGTGGGGTACAGTAGAAATAGAGTACAGTGGAGCACAGTAGAGAAGAGTACAGTAGAGCACAGTAGAGGTAGAGTACAGTGGAGTACAGTGGAGCACAGTAGAGATAGAGTACAGTGGAGTACAGTAGAGGAAGAGTACAGTGGAGTACAGTGGAGCACAGAAGAGGTGGAGTACAGTAGAGTACAGTAGAGGTAGAGTAAAGTGGAGTAAAATAGAGATAGAGTACAGTGGAGTAGAGTAGAGATAGAGTACAGTGGAGCACAGCAGAGGTAGAGTACAGTGGATCACAGTAGAGATAGAGTACAGTGGAGTACAGTGGTGCACAGTAGAGGTAGAGTACAGCGGAGAACAGTAGAGATAGAGTACAGTGGAGTACAGTAGAGGTAGAGTACAGTGGATCACAGTAGAGATAGAGTACAGTGGAGTACAGTAGAGGTAGAGTACAGTGGAGCACAGTAGAGGTAGAGTAAAGTGGAGTACAGTAGAGGTAGAGTACAGTGGATCACAGTAGAGATAGAGTACAGTGGAGTACAGTAGAGGTAGAGTACAGTGGAGCACAGTAGAGGTAGAGTACAGTGGGGTACAGTAGAAATAGAGTACAGTGGAGCACAATAGAGTAGAGTACAGTAGAGCACAGTAGAGGTAGAGTACAGTAGAGCTCAGTAGAGGTAGAATACAGTGGAGTACAGTAGACGTAGAGTACAGTGGAGTACAGTAGAGGTAGAGTACAGTAGAGTACAGTAGAGGTAGAGTACAGTGGAGCACAGTAGAGGTAGAGTACAGTGGAGCACAGTAGAGCTGGAGTACAGTGGAGTACAGTGGAGCACAGTAGAGGTGGAGTACAGTAGAGTAGAGTAGAGGTAGAGTACAGTGGAGTACAGTAGAGATAGAGTAGAGTGGAGTAGAGTAGAGATAGAGTACAGTGGATTAGAGTAGAGATAGAGTACAGTGGAGTATAGTATTGGTAGAGTACAGTGGAGCACAGTGGAGGTAGAGTACAGTGGAGTATAGTTTAGGTAGACTACAGTGGAGTACAGTAGAGGTAGAGTACAGTGGAGCACAGTAGAGATAGAGTACAGTAGAGCAGAGTAGAGGTAGAGTACAGTGGATTACAGTAGAGGTAGAGTACAGTGGAACACAGTAGAGGTAGAGTACAGTGGAGCACAGTAGAGGTAGAGTACAGTGGAGTACAGTAGAGGTAGAGTACAGTGGAGCACTGTAGAGGTGGAGTACAGTGGAGTACAGTAGAGGTAGAGTACAGTGGAGCACAGTAGAGATAGAGTACAGTAGAGCACAGTAGAGGTAGAGTACAGTGGAGCACAGTAGAGGTAGAGTACAGTCGAGTATAGTTGAGGTAGACTACAGTAGAGTACAGTAGAGGTAGAGTACAGTGGAGCACAGTAGAGGTAGAGTAGAGTGGAGCACATTAGAGGTGGAGTAGAGTAGAGTACAGTAGAGGTAGAGTACAGTGGAGCACAGTAGAGATAGAGTACAGTAGAGCACAGTAGAGGTAGAGCACAGTGGAGCACTGTGGAGGTAGAGTACAGTGGAGTACAGTAGAGATAAAGTACAGTGGAGCAGAGTAGAGGTAGAGTACAGTGGAGCACAGTAGAGGTAGAGTACAGTGGAGCACAGTAGAGGTAGAGTACAGGGGAGTACAGTAGAGGTAGTGTACAGTGGAGCACAGTAGAGGTAGAGTACAGTGGAGCACAGTAGAGGTAGAGTACATTGGGGTACAGTAAAAATAGAGTACAGTGGAGCACAGTAGAGAAGAGTACAGTAGAGCACAGTAGAGGTAGAGTACAGTGGAGCACAGTAGAGATAGAGTACAGTGGAGTACAGTAGAGGAAGAGTACAGTGGAGTACAGTGGAGCACAGTAGAGGTGGAGTACAATAGAGTACAGTAGAGGTAGAGTACAGTGGAGTAAAATAGAGATAGAGTACAGTGGAGTAGAGTAGAGATAGAGTACAGTGGAGCACAGCAGAGGTAGAGTACAGTGGATCACAGTAGAGATAGAGTACAGTGGAGTACAGTGGTGCACAGTAGAGGTAGAGTACAGCGGAGAACAGTAGAGATAGAGTACAGTGGAGTACAGTAGAGGTAGAGTACAGTGGAGCACAGTAGAGATAGAGTACAATGGAGTACAGTAGAGGTAGAGTACAGTGGAGCACAGTAGAGGTAGAGTACAGTGGAGTACAGTGGAGCACAGTAGAGGTGGAGTACAGTAGAGTACAGTAGACTTAGAGAACAGTACAGTACAGTAGAGGTAGAGTACAGTGGAGTACAGTAGAGATAGAGTACAGTAGAGCACAGTAGAGGTAGAATACAGTGGAGTACAGTAGAGGTAGAGTACAGTGGAGTACAGTAGAGGTAGAGTAGAGTGGAGTAGAGTAGAGGTAGAGTACAGTGGAGCACAGTAGATGTAGAGTACAGTGGAGTACAGTAGAGGTAGAGTACAGTGGAGCACAGTAGAGCTGGAGTACAGTGGAGTACAGTGGAGCACAGTAGAGGTGGAGTACAGTAGAGTAGAGTAGAGGTAGAGTACAGTGGAGTACAGTAGAGATAGAGTAGAGTGGAGTAGAGTAGAGATAGAGTAAAGTGAATTAGAGTAGAGATAGAGTACAGTGGAGTATAGTTGAGGTAGAGTACAGTGGAGCACACTGGAGGTAGAGTAGAGTGGAGTATAGTTTAGGTAGACTACAGTGGAGTACAGTAGAGGTAGAGTACAGTGGAGCACAGTAGAGATAGAGTACAGTGGAGTACAGTAGAGGAAGAGTACAGTGGAGTACAGTAGAGATAGAGTACAGTGGAGCACAGTAGAGGTAGAGTACAGTGGAGCACAGTAGAGGTAGAGTACAGTGGAGCAGAGTAGAGGTAAAGTACAGTGGAGTACAGTAGAGGTAGTGTACAGTGGAACACAGTAGAGGTAGAGTACAGTGGAGCACAGTAGAGGTAGAGTACAGTGGAGTACAGTAGAGGTAGAGTACAGTGGAACACTGTAGAGGTGGAGTACAGTGGAGTACAGTAGAGGTAGAGTACAGTGGAGCACAGTAGAGATAGAGTACAGTAGAGCACAGTAGAGGTAGAGTACAGTGGAGCACAGTAGAGGTAGAGTACAGTCGAGTATAGTTGAGGTAGACTACAGTAGAGTACAGTAGAGGTAGAGTACAGTGGAGCACAGTAGAGATAGAGTACAGTAGAGCAGAGTAGAGGTAGAGTACAGTGGAGTACAGTAGAGGTAGAGTAGAGTGGAGCACATTAGAGGTGGAGTAGAGTAGAGTACAGTAGAGGTAGAGTACAGTGGAGCACAGTAGAGATAGAGTACAGTGGAGCACAGTAGAGGTAGAGTAGAGTGGAGCACAGTAGAGGTAGAGTACAGTGGAGTACAGTAGAGGTAGTGTACAGTGGAGCACAGTAGAGGTAGAGTACACTGGAGCACAGTAGAGGTAGAGTACAGTGGAGTATAGTAGAGGTAGAGTACAGTAGAGCACAGTAGAGATAGAGTACAGTAGAGCACAGTAGAGGTAGAGTACAGTGGAGCACAGTAGAGGAAGAGTACAGTGTAGTACAGAAGATATAGAGTACAGTGGAGTACAGTAGAGGTAGAGTACAGCTGAGCACAGTAGAGGTAGAGTAGAGTGGAGCACAGTAGAGGTAGAGTACAGTGGAGTATAATAGAGGTAGAGTACAGTAGAGCACAGTAGAGATAGAGTACAGTAGAGCAGAGTAGAGGTAGAGTACATTGGAGTACAGTAGAGGTAGAGTACAGTGGAGCACAGTAGAGATAGAGTACAGTGGAGCACAGTAGAGGTAGAGTACAGTGGGGTACAGTTGAAATAGAGTACAGTGGAGCACAATAGAGTAGAGTACAGTAGAGCACAGTAGAGGTAGAGTACAGTAGAGCTCAGTAGAGGTAGAATACAGTGGAGTACAGTAGACGTAGCGTACAGTGGAGTACAGTAGAGGTAGAGTACAGTAGAGTACAGTAGAGGTAGAGTACAGTGGAGCACAGTAGAGGTAGAGTACAGTGGAGCACAGTAGAGCTGGAGTACAGTAGAGTAGAGTAGAGGTAGAGTACAGTGGAGTACAGTAGAGATAGAGTAGAGTGGAGTAGAGTAGAGATAGAGTACAGTGGATTAGAGTAGAGATAGAGTACAGTGGAGTATAGTTGAGGTAGAGTACAGTGGAGCACAGTGGAGGTAGAGTACAGTGGAGTATAGTTTAGGTAGACTACAGTGGAGTACAGTAGAGGTAGAGTACAGTGGAGCACAGTAGAGATAGAGTAGAGTGGAGTAGAGTAGAGATAGAGTACAGTGGATTAGAGTAGAGATAGAGTACAGTGGAGTATAGTTGAGGTAGAGTACAGTGGAGCACAGTGGAGGTAGAGTACAGTGGAGTATAGTTTAGGTAGACTACAGTGGAGTACAGTAGAGGTAGAGTACAGTGGAGCACAGTAGAGATAGAGTACAGTAGAGCACTGTAGAGGTGGAGTACAGTGGAGTACAGTAGAGGTAGAGTACAGTGGAGCAGAGTAGAGATAGAGTACAGTAGAGCACAGTAGAGGTAGAGTACAGTGGAGCACAGTAGAGGAAGAGTACAGTGTAGTACAGTAGAAATAGAGTACAGTGGAGTACAGTAGAGATAGAGTACAGTCGAACACAGTAGAGATAAGTGCAGTGGAGTATAGTAGAGGTAGAGTACAGTGGGGCACAGTAGAGGAAGAGTACAGTGGAGCACAGTAGAGGTAGAGTACAGTGGAGTATAATAGAGGTAGAGTACAGTAGAGCACAGTAGAGATAGAGTACAGTAGAGCAGAGTAGAGGTAGAGTACAGTGGAATACAGTAGAGGTAGAGTACAGTGGAGCACTGTAGAGGTGGAGTACAGTGGAGTACAGTAGAGGTAGAGTACAGTGGAGCACAGTAGAGATAGAGTACAGTAGAGCACAGTAGAGGTAGAGTACAGTGGAGCACAGTAGAGCTAGAGTACAGTGGAGTACAGTGGAGCACAGTAGAGGTGGAGTACAGTAGAGTACAGTCAAGGTAGAGAACAGTACAGTACAGTAGAGGTAGAGTACAGTGGAGCACAGTAGATGTAGAGTACAGTGGAGCACAGTAGAGGTAGAGTACAGGGGAGTATAGTTGAGGTAGACTACAGTGGAGTACAGTAGAGATAGAGTACAGTGGAGTACAGTAGAGATAGAGTAGAGTAGAGCAGAGTAGAGGTAGAGTACAGTGGAGTACAGTAGAGGTAGAGCACAGTGGAGCACTGTAGTAGAGGTAGAGTACAGTGGAGCACAGTAGAGGTAGAGTACAGTGGAGCACAGTAGAGGTAGAGTACAGTAGAACACTGTAGAGATAAGTGCAGTGGAGTATAGTAGAGGTAGAGTACAGTGGAGTACAGTAGAGGTAGAGTACAGTGGAGTACAGTAGAGGTAGAGTAGAGTGGAGCACTTTAGAGGTGGAGTAGAGAAGAGTACAGTAGAGGTAGAGTACAGTTGAGTACATTAGAGGTAGAGTACAGTGGAGCACAGTAGAGGTAGAGTAGAGTGGAGTACAGTAGAGGTAGAGTACAGTGGAGAACAGTAGAGGTAGAGTACAGTGGAGTAGAGTAGAGATAGAGTACAGTGGAGCACAGCAGAGGTAGAGTACAGTGGATTACAGTAGAGATAGAGTACAGTGGAGTACAGTGGAGCACAGTAGAGGAATAGTACAGTGGAGCACAGTAGAGATAGATTACAGTGGAGTACAGTAGAGATAGAGTACAGTGGAGTACAGTAGAGGTAGAGCACAGTAGAGCAGAGTAGAGGTAGAGTACAGTGGAGTACAGTAGAGGTAGAGCACAGTGGAGCACTGTGGAGGTAGAGTACAGTGGAGTACAGTAGAGATAAAGTACAGTGGAACAGAGTAGAGGTAGAGTACAGTGGAGCACAGTAGAGGTAGAGTACAGTGGAGCACAGTAGAGGTAGAGTACAGTGGAGTACAGTAGAGGTAGTGTACAGTGGAGCACAGTAGAGGTAGAGTACAGTGGAGCACAGTAGAGGTAGAGTACAGTGGGGTACAGTAGAAATAGAGTACAGTGGAGCACAGTAGAGAAGAGTACAGTAGAGCACAGTAGAGGTAGAGTACAGTGGAGTACAGTGGAGCACAGTAGAGATAGAGTACAGTGGAGTACAGTAGAGGAAGAGTACAGTGGAGTACAGTGGAGCACAGAAGAGGTGGAGTACAGTAGAGTACAGTAGAGGTAGAGTAAAGTGGAGTAAAATAGAGATAGAGTACAGTGGAGTAGAGTAGAGATAGAGTACAGTGGAGCACAGCAGAGGTAGAGTACAGTGGATCACAGTAGAGATAGAGTACAGTGGAGTACAGTGGTGCACAGTAGAGGTAGAGTACAGCGGAGAACAGTAGAGATAGAGTACAGTGGAGTACAGTAGAGGTAGAGTACAGTGGATCACAGTAGAGATAGAGTACAGTGGAGTACAGTAGAGGTAGAGTACAGTGGAGCACAGTAGAGGTAGAGTACAGTGGAGTACAGTGTAGCACAGTAGAGGTGGAGTACAGTAGAGTACAGTAGACTTAGAGAACAGTACAGTACAGTAGAGGTAGAGTACAATGGAGTACAGTAGAGATAGAGTACAGTAGAGCACAGTAGAGATAAAATACAGTGGAGTACAGTAGAGGTAGAGTACAGTGGAGTACAGTAGAGGTAGAGTAGAGTGGAGTACAGTAGAGGTAGAGTACAGTGGAGCACAGTAGATGTAGAGTACAGTGGAGTACAGTAGAGGTAGAGTACAGTGGAGCACAGTAGAGCTGGAGTACAGTGGAGTACAGTGGAGCACAGTAGAGGTGGAGTACAGTAGAGTAGAGTAGAGGTAGATTACAGTGGAGTACAGTAGAGATAGAGTAGAGTAGAGTGGAGTAGAGTAGAGATAGAGTACAGTGGATTAGAGTAGAGATAGAGTACAGTGGAGTATAGTTGAGGTAGAGTACATTGGAGCACACTGGAGGTAGAGTAGAGTGGAGTATAGTTTAGGTAGACTACAGTGGAGTACAGTAGAGGTAGAGTACAGTGGAGCACAGTAGAGATAGAGTACAGTGGAGTACAGTAGAGGAAGAGTACAGTGGAGTACAGTAGAGATAGGGTACAGTGGAGCACCGTAGAGGTAGAGTACAGTAGAGCACAGTAGAGGTAGAGTACAGTGGAGCACAGTAGAGCTAGAGTACAGTGGAGCACAGTAGAGGTGGAGTACAGTAGAGTACAGTCAAGGTAGAGAACAGTACAGTACAGTAGAGGTAGAGTACAGTGGAGCACAGTAGATGTAGAGTACAGTAGAGCACAGTAGAGGTAGAGTACAGGGGAGTATAGTTGAGGTAGACTACAGTGGAGTACAGTAGAGATAGAGTACAGTGGAGTACAGTAGAGATAGAGTAGAGTAGAGCAGAGTAGAGGTAGAGTACAGTGGAGTACAGTAGAGGTAGAGCACAGTGGAGCACTGTAGTAGAGATAGAGTACAGTGGAGCACAGTAGAGGTAGAGTACAGTGGAGCACAGTAGAGATAGAGTACAGTAGAGCAGAGTAGAGGTAGAGTACAGTGGAGTACAGTAGAGGTAGAGTACAGTAGAACACTGTAGAGATAAGTGCAGTGGAGTATAGTAGAGGTAGAGTACAGTGGAGTACAGTAGAGGTAGAGTACAGTGGAGTACAGTAGAGGTAGAGTAGAGTGGAGCACATTAGAGGTGGAGTAGAGAAGAGTACAGTAGAGGTAGAGTACAGTGGAGTACATTAGAGGTAGAGTACAGTGGAGCACAGTAGAGGTAGAGTAGAGTGGAGTACAGTAGAGGTAGAGTACAGTGGAGAACAGTAGAGGTAGAGTACAGTGGAGTAGAGTAGAGATAGAGTACAGTGGAGCACAGCAGAGGTAGAGTACAGTGGATCACAGTAGAGATAGAGTACAGTGGAGTACAGTGGAGCACAGTAGAGGAATAGTACAGTGGAGCACAGTAGAGATAGATTACAGTGGAGTACAGTAGAGATAGAGTACAGTGGAGTACAGTAGAGGTAGAGCACTGTAGAGCAGAGTAGAGGTAGAGTACAGTGGAGTACAGTAGAGGTAGAGCACAGTGGAGCACTGTGGAGGTAGAGTACAGTGGAGTACAGTAGAGATAAAGTACAGTGGAGCTGAGTAGAGGTAGAGTACAGTGGAGCACAGTAGAGGTAGAGTACAGTGGAGCAGAGTAGAGGTAGAGTACAGTGGAGTACAGTAGAGGTAGTGTACAGTGGAGCACAGTAGAGGTAGAGTACAGTGGAGCACAGTAGAGGTAGAGTACAGTGGGGTACAGTAGAAATAGAGTACAGTGGAGCACAGTAGAGAAGAGTACAGTAGAGCACAGTAGAGGTAGAGTACAGTGGAGTACAGTGGAGCACAGTAGAGATAGAGTACAGTGGAGTACAGTAGAGGAAGAGTACAGTGGAGTACAGTGGAGCACAGAAGAGGTGGAGTACAGTAGAGTACAATAGAGGTAGAGTACAGTGGAGTAAAATAGAGATAGAGTACAGTGGAGTAGAGTAGAGATAGAGTACAGTGGAGCACAGCAGAGGTAGAGTACAGTGGATCACAGTAGAGATAGAGTACAGTGGAGTACAGTGGTGCACAGTAGAGGTAGAGTACAGCGGTGAACAGTAGAGATAGAGTACAGTGGAGTACAGTAGAGGTAGAGTACAGTGGATCACAGTAGAGATAGAGTACAGTGGAGTACAGTAGAGGTAGAGTACAGTGGAGCACAGTAGAGGTAGAGTACAGTGGAGTACAGTGTAGCACAGTAGAGGTGGAGTACAGTAGAGTACAGTAGACTTAGAGAACAGTACAGTACAGTAGAGGTAGAGTACAATGGAGTACAGTAGATATAGAGTACAGTAGAGCACAGTAGAGGTAGAATACAGTGGAGTACAGTAGAGGTAGAGTACAGTGGAGTACAGTAGAGGTAGAGTAGAGTGGAGTACAGTAGAGGTAGAGTACAGTGGAGCACAGTAGATGTAGAGTACATTGGAGTACAGTAGAGGTAGAGTACAGTGGAGCACAGTAGAGCTGGAGTACAGTGGAGTACAGTGGAGCACAGTAGAGGTGGAGTACAGTAGAGTAGAGTAGAGGTAGAGTACAGTGGAGTACAGTAGAGATAGAGTAGAGTGGAGTAGAGTAGAGATAGAGTACAGTGGATTAGAGTAGAGATAGAGTACAGTGGAGTATAGTTGAGGTAGAGTACAGTGGAGCACACTGGAGGTAGAGTAGAGTGGAGTATAGTTTAGGTAGACTACAGTGGAGTACAGTAGAGGTAGAGTACAGTGGAGCACAGTAGAGATAGGGTACAGTGGAGCACAGTAGAGGTAGAGTACAGTGAAGCACAGTAGAGGTAGAGTACAGTGGAGCACAGTAGAGGTAGAGTACAGTGGAGCACAGTAGAGGTAGTGTACAGTGGAACACAGTAGAGGTGGAGTACAGTGGAGTACAGTAGAGGTAGAGTACAGTGGAGCACAGTAGAGATAGAGTACAGTAGAGCACAGTAGAGGTAGAGTACAGTGGAGCACAGTAGAGGTAGTGTACAGTGGAACACAGTAGAGGTGGAGTACAGTGGAGTACAGTAGAGGTAGAGTACAGTGGAGCACAGTAGAGATAGAGTACAGTGGAGGTAGAGTACAGTGGAGCACAGTAGAGGTAGAGTACAGTGGAGTACAGTAGACGTAGTGTACAGTGGAGCACAGTAGAGGTAGAGTACAGTTGAGCACAGTAGAGGTAGAGTAAAGTGGAGTACAGTAGAGGTAGAGTACAGTGGAGCACAGTAGATGTAGAGTACAGTGGAGTACAGTAGAGGTAGAGTACAGTGGAGCACAGTAGAACTGGAGTACAGTGGAGTACAGTGGAGCACAGTAGAGGTGGAGTACAGTAGAGTAGAGTAGAGGTAGAGTACAGTGGAGTACAGTAGAGGTAGAGTACAGTGGAGCACAGTAGAGCTGGAGTACAGTGGAGTACAGTGGAGCACAGTAGAGGTGGAGTACAGTAGAGTAGAGTAGTGGTAGAGTACAGTGGAGTACAGTAGAAATAGAGTAGAGTGGAGTAGAGTAGAGATAGAGTACAGTAGAGCACAGTAGAGGTAGAGTACAGTGGAGCACAGTAGAGCTAGAGTACAGTGGAGTACAGTGGAGCACAGTAGAGGTGGAGTACAGTAGAGTACAGTCAAGGTAGAGAACAGTACAGTACAGTAGAGGTAGAGTACAGTGGAGCACAGTAGATGTAGAGTACAGTGGAGCACAGTAGAGGTAGAGTACAGGGGAGTATAGTTGAGGTAGACTACAGTGGAGTACAGTAGAGATAGAGTACAGTGGAGTACAGTAGAGATAGAGTAGAGTAGAGCAGAGTAGAGGTAGAGTACAGTGGAGTACAGTAGAGGTAGAGCACAGTGGAGCACTGTAGTAGAGGTAGAGTACAGTGGAGCACAGTAGAGGTAGAGTACAGTGGAGCACAGTAGAGGTAGAGTACAGTAGAACACTGTAGAGATAAGTGCAGTGGAGTATAGTAGAGGTAGAGTACAGTGGAGTACAGTAGAGGTAGAGTACAGTGGAGTACAGTAGAGGTAGAGTAGAGTGGAGCACTTTAGAGGTGGAGTAGAGAAGAGTACAGTAGAGGTAGAGTACAGTTGAGTACATTAGAGGTAGAGTACAGTGGAGCACAGTAGAGGTAGAGTAGAGTGGAGTACAGTAGAGGTAGAGTACAGTGGAGAACAGTAGAGGTAGAGTACAGTGGAGTAGAGTAGAGATAGAGTACAGTGGAGCACAGCAGAGGTAGAGTACAGTGGATTACAGTAGAGATAGAGTACAGTGGAGTACAGTGGAGCACAGTAGAGGAATAGTACAGTGGAGCACAGTAGAGATAGATTACAGTGGAGTACAGTAGAGATAGAGTACAGTGGAGTACAGTAGAGGTAGAGCACAGTAGAGCAGAGTAGAGGTAGAGTACAGTGGAGTACAGTAGAGGTAGAGCACAGTGGAGCACTGTGGAGGTAGAGTACAGTGGAGTACAGTAGAGATAAAGTACAGTGGAACAGAGTAGAGGTAGAGTACAGTGGAGCACAGTAGAGGTAGAGTACAGTGGAGCACAGTAGAGGTAGAGTACAGTGGAGTACAGTAGAGGTAGTGTACAGTGGAGCACAGTAGAGGTAGAGTACAGTGGAGCACAGTAGAGGTAGAGTACAGTGGGGTACAGTAGAAATAGAGTACAGTGGAGCACAGTAGAGAAGAGTACAGTAGAGCACAGTAGAGGTAGAGTACAGTGGAGTACAGTGGAGCACAGTAGAGATAGAGTACAGTGGAGTACAGTAGAGGAAGAGTACAGTGGAGTACAGTGGAGCACAGAAGAGGTGGAGTACAGTAGAGTACAGTAGAGGTAGAGTAAAGTGGAGTAAAATAGAGATAGAGTACAGTGGAGTAGAGTAGAGATAGAGTACAGTGGAGCACAGCAGAGGTAGAGTACAGTGGATCACAGTAGAGATAGAGTACAGTGGAGTACAGTGGTGCACAGTAGAGGTAGAGTACAGCGGAGAACAGTAGAGATAGAGTACAGTGGAGTACAGTAGAGGTAGAGTACAGTGGATCACAGTAGAGATAGAGTACAGTGGAGTACAGTAGAGGTAGAGTACAGTGGAGCACAGTAGAGGTAGAGTACAGTGGAGTACAGTGTAGCACAGTAGAGGTGGAGTACAGTAGAGTACAGTAGACTTAGAGAACAGTACAGTACAGTAGAGGTAGAGTACAATGGAGTACAGTAGAGATAGAGTACAGTAGAGCACAGTAGAGATAAAATACAGTGGAGTACAGTAGAGGTAGAGTACAGTGGAGTACAGTAGAGGTAGAGTAGAGTGGAGTACAGTAGAGGTAGAGTACAGTGGAGCACAGTAGATGTAGAGTACAGTGGAGTACAGTAGAGGTAGAGTACAGTGGAGCACAGTAGAGCTGGAGTACAGTGGAGTACAGTGGAGCACAGTAGAGGTGGAGTACAGTAGAGTAGAGTAGAGGTAGATTACAGTGGAGTACAGTAGAGATAGAGTAGAGTAGAGTGGAGTAGAGTAGAGATAGAGTACAGTGGATTAGAGTAGAGATAGAGTACAGTGGAGTATAGTTGAGGTAGAGTACATTGGAGCACACTGGAGGTAGAGTAGAGTGGAGTATAGTTTAGGTAGACTACAGTGGAGTACAGTAGAGGTAGAGTACAGTGGAGCACAGTAGAGATAGAGTACAGTGGAGTACAGTAGAGGAAGAGTACAGTGGAGTACAGTAGAGATAGGGTACAGTGGAGCACCGTAGAGGTAGAGTACAGTAGAGCACAGTAGAGGTAGAGTACAGTGGAGCACAGTAGAGCTAGAGTACAGTGGAGCACAGTAGAGGTGGAGTACAGTAGAGTACAGTCAAGGTAGAGAACAGTACAGTACAGTAGAGGTAGAGTACAGTGGAGCACAGTAGATGTAGAGTACAGTAGAGCACAGTAGAGGTAGAGTACAGGGGAGTATAGTTGAGGTAGACTACAGTGGAGTACAGTAGAGATAGAGTACAGTGGAGTACAGTAGAGATAGAGTAGAGTAGAGCAGAGTAGAGGTAGAGTACAGTGGAGTACAGTAGAGGTAGAGCACAGTGGAGCACTGTAGTAGAGATAGAGTACAGTGGAGCACAGTAGAGGTAGAGTACAGTGGAGCACAGTAGAGATAGAGTACAGTAGAGCAGAGTAGAGGTAGAGTACAGTGGAGTACAGTAGAGGTAGAGTACAGTAGAACACTGTAGAGATAAGTGCAGTGGAGTATAGTAGAGGTAGAGTACAGTGGAGTACAGTAGAGGTAGAGTACAGTGGAGTACAGTAGAGGTAGAGTAGAGTGGAGCACATTAGAGGTGGAGTAGAGAAGAGTACAGTAGAGGTAGAGTACAGTGGAGTACATTAGAGGTAGAGTACAGTGGAGCACAGTAGAGGTAGAGTAGAGTGGAGTACAGTAGAGGTAGAGTACAGTGGAGAACAGTAGAGGTAGAGTACAGTGGAGTAGAGTAGAGATAGAGTACAGTGGAGCACAGCAGAGGTAGAGTACAGTGGATCACAGTAGAGATAGAGTACAGTGGAGTACAGTGGAGCACAGTAGAGGAATAGTACAGTGGAGCACAGTAGAGATAGATTACAGTGGAGTACAGTAGAGATAGAGTACAGTGGAGTACAGTAGAGGTAGAGCACTGTAGAGCAGAGTAGAGGTAGAGTACAGTGGAGTACAGTAGAGGTAGAGCACAGTGGAGCACTGTGGAGGTAGAGTACAGTGGAGTACAGTAGAGATAAAGTACAGTGGAGCTGAGTAGAGGTAGAGTACAGTGGAGCACAGTAGAGGTAGAGTACAGTGGAGCAGAGTAGAGGTAGAGTACAGTGGAGTACAGTAGAGGTAGTGTACAGTGGAGCACAGTAGAGGTAGAGTACAGTGGAGCACAGTAGAGGTAGAGTACAGTGGGGTACAGTAGAAATAGAGTACAGTGGAGCACAGTAGAGAAGAGTACAGTAGAGCACAGTAGAGGTAGAGTACAGTGGAGTACAGTGGAGCACAGTAGAGATAGAGTACAGTGGAGTACAGTAGAGGAAGAGTACAGTGGAGTACAGTGGAGCACAGAAGAGGTGGAGTACAGTAGAGTACAATAGAGGTAGAGTACAGTGGAGTAAAATAGAGATAGAGTACAGTGGAGTAGAGTAGAGATAGAGTACAGTGGAGCACAGCAGAGGTAGAGTACAGTGGATCACAGTAGAGATAGAGTACAGTGGAGTACAGTGGTGCACAGTAGAGGTAGAGTACAGCGGTGAACAGTAGAGATAGAGTACAGTGGAGTACAGTAGAGGTAGAGTACAGTGGATCACAGTAGAGATAGAGTACAGTGGAGTACAGTAGAGGTAGAGTACAGTGGAGCACAGTAGAGGTAGAGTACAGTGGAGTACAGTGTAGCACAGTAGAGGTGGAGTACAGTAGAGTACAGTAGACTTAGAGAACAGTACAGTACAGTAGAGGTAGAGTACAATGGAGTACAGTAGATATAGAGTACAGTAGAGCACAGTAGAGGTAGAATACAGTGGAGTACAGTAGAGGTAGAGTACAGTGGAGTACAGTAGAGGTAGAGTAGAGTGGAGTACAGTAGAGGTAGAGTACAGTGGAGCACAGTAGATGTAGAGTACATTGGAGTACAGTAGAGGTAGAGTACAGTGGAGCACAGTAGAGCTGGAGTACAGTGGAGTACAGTGGAGCACAGTAGAGGTGGAGTACAGTAGAGTAGAGTAGAGGTAGAGTACAGTGGAGTACAGTAGAGATAGAGTAGAGTGGAGTAGAGTAGAGATAGAGTACAGTGGATTAGAGTAGAGATAGAGTACAGTGGAGTAGAGTTGAGGTAGAGTACAGTGGAGCACACTGGAGGTAGAGTAGAGTGGAGTATAGTTTAGGTAGACTACAGTGGAGTACAGTAGAGGTAGAGTACAGTGGAGCACAGTAGAGATAGGGTACAGTGGAGCACAGTAGAGGTAGAGTACAGTGAAGCACAGTAGAGGTAGAGTACAGTGGAGCACAGTAGAGGTAGAGTACAGTGGAGCACAGTAGAGGTAGTGTACAGTGGAACACAGTAGAGGTGGAGTACAGTGGAGTACAGTAGAGGTAGAGTACAGTGGAGCACAGTAGAGATAGAGTACAGTAGAGCACAGTAGAGGTAGAGTACAGTGGAGCACAGTAGAGGTAGTGTACAGTGGAACACAGTAGAGGTGGAGTACAGTGGAGTACAGTAGAGGTAGAGTACAGTGGAGCACAGTAGAGATAGAGTACAGTGGAGGTAGAGTACAGTGGAGCACAGTAGAGGTAGAGTACAGTGGAGTACAGTAGACGTAGTGTACAGTGGAGCACAGTAGAGGTAGAGTACAGTTGAGCACAGTAGAGGTAGAGTAAAGTGGAGTACAGTAGAGGTAGAGTACAGTGGAGCACAGTAGATGTAGAGTACAGTGGAGTACAGTAGAGGTAGAGTACAGTGGAGCACAGTAGAACTGGAGTACAGTGGAGTACAGTGGAGCACAGTAGAGGTGGAGTACAGTAGAGTAGAGTAGAGGTAGAGTACAGTGGAGTACAGTAGAGGTAGAGTACAGTGGAGCACAGTAGAGCTGGAGTACAGTGGAGTACAGTGGAGCACAGTAGAGGTGGAGTACAGTAGAGTAGAGTAGTGGTAGAGTACAGTGGAGTACAGTAGAAATAGAGTAGAGTGGAGTAGAGTAGAGATAGAGTACAGTGGATTAGAGTAGAGGTAGAGTACAGTGGAGTATAGTTGAGGTAGAGTACAGTGGAGCACAGTGGAGGTAGAGTACAGTGGAGTATAGTTTAGGTAGACTACAGTGGATTACAGTAGAGGTAGAGTACAGTGGAGCACAGTAGAGATAGAGTACAGTAGAGCAGAGTAGAGGTAGAGTACAGTGGAGTACAGTAGAGGTAGAGTACAGTGGAGCACTGTAGAGGAGGAGTACAGTGGAGTACAGTAGAGGTAGAGTACAGTGGAGCAGAGTAGAGATAGAGTACAGTAGAGCACAGTAGAGGAAGAGTACAGTATAGTACAGTAGAGATAGAGTACAGTGGAGTACAGTAGAGATAGAGTACAGTATAGTACAGTAGAGATAGAGTACAGTGGAGTACAGTAGAGATAGAGTACAGTGGAGTACAGTAGAGATAGAGTACAGTCGAACACAGTAGAGATAAGTGCAGTGGAGTATAGTAGATGTAGAGTACAGTGGAGCACAGTAGAGGTAGAGTACAGCTGAGCACAGTAGAGGTAGAGTACAGTGGAGCACATTAGAGGTAGAGTACAGTGGAGCACAGTAGAGAAGAGTACAGTAGAGCTCAGTAGAGGTAGAGTACAGTGGAGTACAGTGGAGCACAGTAGAGATAGAGTACAGTGGAGTACAGTAGAGGAAGAGTACAGTGGAGTACAGTGGAGCACAGAAGAGGTGGAGTACAGTAGAGTACAGTAGAGGTAGAGTACAGTGGAGTAAAATAGAGATAGAGTACAGTGGAGTAGAGTAGAGATAGAGTACAGTAGAGCACAGCAGAGGTAGAGTACAGTGGATCACAGTAGAGATAGAGTACAGTGGAGTACAGTGGTGCACAGTAGAGGTAGAGTACAGCGGAGAACAGCAGAGATAGAGTACAGTGGAGTACAGTAGAGGTAGAGTACAGTGGATCACAGTAGAGATAGAGTACAGTGGAGTACAGTAGAGGTAGAGTACAGTGGAGCACAGTAGAGGTAGAGTACAGTGGAGTACAGTGTAGCACAGTAGAGGTGGAGTACAGTAGAGTACAGTAGACTTAGAGAACAGTACAGTACAGTAGAGGTAGAGTACAGTGGAGTACAGTAGAGATAGAGTACAGTACAGCACAGTAGAGGTAGAATACAGTGGAGTACAGTAGAGGTAGAGTACAGTGGAGTACAGTAGAGGTAGAGTAGAGTGGAGTACAGTAGAGGTAGAGTACAGTGGAGCACAGTAGATTTAGAGTACAGTGGAGTACAGTAGAGGTAGAGTACAGTGGAGCACAATAGAGCTGGAGTACAGTGGAGTACAGTGGAGCACAGTAGAGGTTGAGTACAGTAGAGTAGAGTAGAGGTAGAGTACAGTGGAGTACAGTAGAGATAGAGTAGAGTGGAGTAGAGTAGAGATAGAGTACAGTGGATTAGAGTAGAGATAGAGTACAGTGGAGTATAGTTGAGGTAGAGTACAGTGGAGCACACTGGAGGTAGAGTAGAGTGGAGTATAGTTTAGGTAGACCACAGTGGAGTACAGTAGAGGTAGAGTACAGTGGAGCACAGTAGAGATAGAGTACAGTGGAGTACAGTAGAGGAAGAGTACAGTGGAGTACAGTAGAGATAGGGTACAGTGGAGCACAGTAGAGGTAGAGTACAGTGGAGCACAGTAGAGGTAGAGTACAGTGGAGCACAGTAGAGGTAGAGTACAGTGGAGTACAGTAGAGGTAGTGTACAGTGGAACACAGTAGAGGTAGAGTACAGTGGAGCACAGTAGAGGTAGAGTACAGTGGAGTACAGTAGAGGTAGAGTACAGTGGAGCACTGTAGAGATGGAGTACAGTGGAGTACAGCAGAGGTAGAGTACAGTGGAGCACAGTAGAGATAGAGTACAGTAGAGCACAGTAGAGGTAGAGTACAGTGGAGCACAGTAGAGGTAGAGTACAGTCGAGTATAGTTGAGGTAGACTACAGTAGAGTACAGTAGAGGTAGAGTACAGTGGAGCACAGTAGAGATAGAGTACAGTAGAGCAGAGTAGAGGTAGAGTACAGTGGAGTACAGTAGAGGTAGAGTAGAGTGGAGCACATTAGAGGTGGAGTAGAGTAGAGTACAGTAGAGGTAGAGTACAGTGGAGCACAGTAGAGATAGAGTACAGTAGAGCACCTTAGAGGTAGAGTACAGTGGAGCACAGTAGAGGTAGAGTAGAGTGGAGCACAGTAGAGGTAGAGTACAGTGGAGTACAGTAGAGGTAGTGTACAGTGGAGCACAGTAGAGGTAGAGTACAGTGGAGCACAGTAGAGGTAGAGTACAGTGGAGTACAGTAGAGGTAGAGTACAGTAGAGCACAGTAGAGATAGAGTACAGTAGAGCACAGTAGAGGTAGAGTACAGTGGAGCACAGTAGAGGAAGAGTACAGTGTAGTACAGAAGAGATAGAGTACAGTGGAGTACAGTAGAGGTAGAGTACAGCTGAGCACAGTAGAGGTAGAGTAGAGTGGAGCACAGTAGAGGTAGAGTACAGTGGACAACAGAAGAGGTAGTGTACAGTGGAGCACAGTAGAGGTAGAGTACAGTGGAGCACAGTAGAGGTAGAGTACAGTGGAGTATAATAGAGGTAGAGTACAGTAGAGCACAGTAGAGGTAGAGTACAGTAGAACACTGTAGAGGTGGAGTACAGTGGAGTACAGTAGAGGTAGAGTACAGTGGAGCACAGTAGAGATAGGGTACAATAGAGCAGAGTAGAGGTAGAGTACAGTGGAGTACAGTAGAGGTAGAGTACAGTGGAGCACTGTAGAGGTGGAGTACAGTGGAGTACAGTAGAGGTAGAGTACAGGTGAGCATAGTAGAGATAGAGTACAGTAGAGCACAGTAGAGGTAGAGTACAGTGGAGTATAGTAGAGGTAGAGTACAGTGGAGTACAGTAGAGGTAGATTACAGTGGAGCACAGTAGAGGTAGAGTACAGTGGAGTATAGTTGAGGTAGACTACAGTGGAGTGCAGTAGAGGTAGAGTACAGTGGAGCACAGTAGAGATAGAGTACAGTAGAGCAGAGTAGAGGTAGAGTACAGTGGAGTACAGTAGAGGTAGAGAACAGTAGATTAGAGTAGAGGTAGAATACAGTGGAGTACAGTAGAGGTAGAGCACAGTGGAGCACTGTAGGGGTAGAGTACAGTGGAGTACAGTAGAGATAGAGTACAGTGGAGCACAGTAGAGGTAGAGTACAGTGGAGCACAGTAGAGGTAGTGTACAGTGGAGCACAGTAGAGGTAGAGTACAGTGGAGTACAGTAGAGGTAGTGTACAGTGGAGCACAGTAGAGGTAGAGTACAGTGGAGCACAGTAGAGGTATTGTACAGTGGGGTACAGTAGAAATAGAGTACAGTGGAGCAGAGTAGAGTAGAGTACAGTAGAGCACAGTTGAGGTAGAGTACAGTGGAGCAGAGTAGAGATAGAGTACAGTGGAGTACAGTAGAGGAAGAGTACAGTGGAGTAGAGTGGAGCACAGTAGAGGTGGAGTACAGTAGAGTACAGTAGAGGTAGAGTACAGTGGAGTAAAATAGAGATAGAGTACAGTGGAGTAGAGTAGAGATAGAGTACAGTGGAGCACAGTAGAGGTAGAGTACAGTGGATCACTGTAGAGATAGAGTACAGTGGAGTACAGTGGATCACAGTAGAGGTAGCATACAGTGGAGAACAGTAGAGATAGAGTACAGTGGAGTACAGTTGAGGTAGAGTACAGTGGAGCACAGTAGAGATAGAGTACAGTGGAGTACAGTAGAGGTAGAGTACAGTTGAGCACAGTAGAGGTAGAGTAGAAGTGGAGTACAGTGGAGAAAAGTAGAGGTGGAGTACAGTAGAGTACAGTAGAGGTAGATAACAGTACATTACAGTAGAGGTAGCGTACAGTGGAGTACAGTAGAGGTAGAGTACAGTAGAGCACAGTAGAGGTAGATTACAGTGGAGTACAGTAGAGGTAGAGTACAGTGGAGTACAGTAGAGGTAGAGTACAGTAGAGGTAGAGTACAGTGGAGTATAGTTGAGGCAGACTACAGTGGAGTACAGTAGAGGTAGAGTACAGTGGATCACAGTAGAGATAGAGTACAGTAGAGCAGAGTAGAGGTAGAGTAAAGTGGAGCACAGTAGGGGTAGAGTACAGTTGAGTATAGTTGAGGTAGACTACAGTGGAGTACAGTAGAGGTAGAGTACAGTGGAGCACAGTAGAGGTGGAGTACAGTGGAGTACAGTAGAGGTAGAGTACAGTGGAGCACAGTAGAGATAGAGTACAGTAGAGCACAGTAGAGGTAGAGTAAAGTGGAGCACAGTGGGGTAGAGTACAGTTGAGTATAGTTGAGGTAGACTACAGTGGAGTACAGTAGAGGTAGAGTACAGTGGAGCACAGTAGAGATAGAGTACAGTAGAGCAGAGTAGAGGTAGAGTACAGTGGAGTACAGTAGAGGTAGAGTAGAGTGGAGCACATTAGAGGTGGAGTAGAGTAGAGTACAGTAGAGGTAGAGTACAGTGGAGTACAGTAGAGGTAGAGTAGAGTGGAGCACATTAGAGGTGGGGTAGAGTAGAGTACAGTAGAGGTAGAGTACAGTGGAGTACAGTAGAGGTAGAGTACAGTGGAGTACAGTAGAGATAGAGTACAGTAGAGCAGAGTAGAGGTAGAGTACACTGGAGTACAGTAGAGGTAGAGCAAAGTGGAGCACTGTAGAGGTAGAGTACAGTGGAGTACAGTAGAGATAGAGTACAGTGGAGCACAGAAGAGGTAGAGTACAGTGGAGCACAGTAGAGGTAGAGTAGAGTGGAGCACAGTAGAGGTAGAGTACAGTGGAATACAGTAGAGGTAGTGTACAGTGGAGCACCGTAGAGGTACAGTACAGTGGAGCACAGTAGAGGTAGAGTACAGTGGAGCACAGTAGAGGTAGCGTAGAGTGGAGTACATTAGAGGTAGAGTACAGTGGAGTACAGTAGAGGTAGAGTACAGTGGAGTAGAGTAGAGATAGAGTACAGTGGAGCACAGCAGAGGTAGAGTACAGTGGATCACAGTAGAGATAGAGTACAGTGGAGTACAGTGGAGCACAGTAGAGGTATAGTACAGTGGAGCACAGTAGAGATAGATTACAGTGGAGTACAGTAGAGATAGAGTACAGTGGAGTACAGTAGAGGTAGAGTACAGTGGAGCACAGTAGAGGTAGAGTACAGTGGAGTATAGTTGAGGTAGACTAGAGTGGAGTACAGTAGAGGTAGAGTACAGTGGAGCACAGTAGAGATAGAGTACAGTAGAGCAGAGTAGAGGTAGAGTACAGTGGAGTACAGTAGAGGTAGAGCGCAGTAGAGCAGAGTAGAGGTAGAGTACAGTGGAGTACAGTAGAGGTAGAGCACAGTGGGGCACTGTAGAGGTAGAGTACAGTGGAGTACATTAGAGATAGAGTACAGTGGAGCACAGTAGAGGTAGAGTACAGTGGAGGTAGAGTACAGTGGAGCACAGTAGAGGTAGAGTACAGTGGAGTACAGTAGAGGTAGTGTACAGTGGAGCACAGTAGAGGTAGAGTACAGTTGAGCACAGTAGAGGTAGAGTAAAGTGGAGTACAGTAGAGGTAGAGTACAGTGGAGCACAGTAGATGTAGAGTACAGTGGAGTACAGTAGAGGTAGAGTACAGTGGAGCACAGTAGAGCTGGAGTACAGTGGAGTACAGTGGAGCACAGTAGAGGTGGAGTACAGTAGAGTAGAGTAGAGGTAGAGTACAGTGGAGTACAGTAGAGGTAGAGTACAGTGGAGCACAGTAGAGCTGGAGTACAGTGGAGTACAGTGGAGCACAGTAGAGGTGGAGTACAGTAGAGTAGAGTAGAGGTAGAAAACAGTGGAGTACAGTAGAGATAGAGTAGAGTGGAGTAGAGTAGAGATAGAGTACAGTGGATTAGAGTAGAGGTAGAGTACAGTGGAGTATAGTTGAGGTAGAGTACAGTGGAGCACAGTGGAGGTAGAGTACAGTGGAGTATAGTTTAGGTAGACTACAGTGGAGTACAGTAGAGGTAGAGTACAGTGGAGCACAGTAGAGATAGAGTACAGTAGAGCAGAGTAGAGGTAGAGTACATTGGAGTACAGTAGAGGCAGAGTACAGTGGAGCACTGTAGAGGTGGAGTACAGTGGAGTACAGTAGAGGTAGAGTACAGTGGAGCAGAGTAGAGATAGAGTACAGTAGAGCACAGTAGAGGTAGAGTACAGTGGAGCACAGTAGAGGAAGAGTACAGTATAGTACAGTAGAGATAGAGTACAGTGGAGTACAGTAGAGATAGAGTACAGTCGAACACAGTAGAGATAAGTGCAGTGGAGTATAGTAGAGGTAGAGTACAGTGGAGCACAGTAGAGGTAGAGTACAGCTGAGCACAGTAGAGGTAGAGTACAGTGGAGCACAGTAGAGGTAGAGTACAGTGGAGTATAATAGAGGTAGAGTACAGTAGAGCACAGTAGAGATAGAGTACAGTAGAGCAGAGTAGAGGTAGACTACAGTGGAATACAGTAGAGGTAGAGTACAGTGGAGTATAATAGAGGTAGAGTACAGTAGAGCACAGTAAAGATAGAGTACAGTAGAGCAGAGTAGAGGTAGAGTACAGTGGAATACAGTAGAGGTAGAGTACAGTGGAGCACTGTACAGGTGGAGTACAGTGGAGTACAGTAGAGGTAGAGTACAGTGGAGCACAGTAGAGATAGAGTACAGTAGAGCACAGTAGAGGTAGAGTACAGTGGAGCACAGTAGAGCTAGAGTACAGTGGAGTACAGTGGAGCACAGTAGAGGTGGAGTACAAGAGTACAGTAGAGGTAGAGAACAGTACAGTACAGTAGAGGTAGAGTACAGTGGAGTACAGTAGAGGTAGAGTACAGTAGAGCACAGTAGAGGTAGAATATAGTGGAGTACAGTAGAGGTAGAGTACAGCGGAGTACAGTAGAGGTAGAGTACAGTGGAGTACAGTAGAGGCAGAGTACAGTGGAGCACAGTAGATGTAGAGTACAGTGGAGTACAGTAGAGGTAGAGTACAGTGGAGCACAGTAGAGCTGGAGTACAGTTGAGTACAGTGGAGCACAGTAGAGGTGGAGTACAGTAGAGTAGAGTAGAGGTAGAGTACAGTGGAGTACAGTAGAGATAGAGTAGAGTGGAGTAGAGTAGAGATAGAGTCCAGTGGATTAGAGTAGAGATAGAGTACAGTGGAGTATAGTTGAGGTAGAGTACAGTGGAGCACAGTGGAGGTAGAGTACAGTGGAGTATAGTTTAGGTAGACTACAGTGGAGTACAGTAGAGGTAGAGTACAGTGGAGCACAGTAGAGATAGAGTACAGTAGAGCAGAGTAGAGGTAGAGTACAGTGGAGTAGAGTAGAGGTAGAGTACAGCTGAGCACAGTAGAGGTAGAGTAGAGTGGAGCACAGTAGAGGTAGAGTACAGTGTACTACAGTAGAGGTAGTGTACAGTGGAGCACAGTAGAGGTAGAGTACAGTGGAGCACAGTAGAGGTAGAGTACAGTGGAGTATAATAGAGGTAGAGTACAGGAGAGCACAGTAGAGATAGAGTACAGTAGAGCAGAGTAGAGGTAGAGTACATTGGAGTACAGTAGAGGTAGAGTACAGTGGAGCACTCTAGAGGTGGAGTACAGTGGAGTACAGTAGAGGTAAAGTACATTGGAGCACAGTAGAGATAGAGTACAGTAGAGCACAGTAGAGGTAGAGTACAGTGGAGCACAGTAGAGCTAGAGTACAGTGGAGTACAGTGAAGCACAGTAGAGGTGGAGTACAGTAGAGTAGAGTAGAGGTAGAGTACAGTGGAGTACAGTAGAGATAGAGTAGAGTGGAGTAGAGTAGAGATAGAGTACAGTGGATTAGAGTAGAGATAGAGTACAGTGGAGTATAGTTGCGGTAGAGTACAGTGGAGCACAGTAGAGGTAGAGTACAGTGGAGTATAGTTGAGGTAGACTACAGTGGAGTAGAGTAGAGGTAGAGTAGAGTGGAGCACAGTAGAGGTAGAGTACAGTGGAGTACAGTAGAGGTAGAGTACAGTAGAGCAGAGTAGAGGTAGAGTACAGTGGAGTACAGTAGAGGTAGAGTACAGTAGAACACTGTAGAGGTGGAGTACAGTGGAGTACAGTAGAGGTAGAGTACAGTGGAGCACAGTAGAGATAGGGTACAATAGAGCAGAGTAGAGGTAGAGTACAGTGGAGTACAGTAGAGGTTGAGTACAGTGGAGCACTGTAGAGGTGGAGTACAGTGGAGTACAGTAGAGGTAGAGTACAGGTGAGCATAGTAGAGATAGAGTACAGTAGAGCACAGTAGAGGTAGAGTACAGTGGAGTACAGTGGTGCACAGTAGAGGTAGAGTACAGTGGAGTACAGTAGAGGTAGTGTACAGTGGAGCAGAGTAGAGGTAGAGTACAGTGGAGCACAGTAGAGGTAGAGTACAGTGGAGTACAGTGGAGCACAGTAGAGGTGGAGTACAGTAGAGTACAGTAGACTCAGAGAACAGTACAGTACAGTAGAGGTAGAGTACAGTGGAGCACAGTAGAGATAGAGTACAGTGGAGTACAGTAGAGGAAGAGTACAGTGGAGTACAGTAGAGATAGGGTACAGTGGAGCACAGTAGAGGTAGAGTACAGTGAAGCACAGTAGAGGTAGAGTACAGTGGAGCACAGTAGAGGTAGAGTACAGTGGAGCACAGTAGAGGTAGTGTACAGTGGAACACAGTAGAGGTGGAGTACAGTGGAGTACAGTAGAGGTAGAGTACAGTGGAGCACAGTAGAGATAGAGTACAGTAGAGCACAGTAGAGGTAGAGTACAGTAGAACACTGTAGAGGTGGAGTACAGTGGAGTACAGTAGAGGTAGAGTACAGTGGAACACAGTAGAGATAGGGTACAATAGAGCAGAGTAGAGGTAGAGTACAGTGGAGTACAGTAGAGGTAGAGTACAGTGGAGCACTGTAGAGGTGGAGTACAGTGGAGTACAGTAGAGGTAGAGTACAGTGGAGTACAGTAGAGGTAGAGTACAGTGGAGCACAGTAGAGGTAGAGTACAGTGGAGTATAGTATAGGTAGATTACAGTGGAGTACAGTAGAGGTAGAGTACAGTGGAGCACAGTAGAGATAGAGTACAGTAGATCAGAGTAGAGGTAGAGTACAGTGGAGTACAGTAGAGGTAGAGCACAGTAGAGCAGAGTAGAGGTAGAGTACAGTGGAGTACAGTAGAGGTAGAGCACAGTGGGGCACTGTAGAGGTAGAGTACAGTGGAGTACATTAGAGATAGAGTACAGTGGAGCACAGTAGAGGTAGAGTACAGTGGAGGTAGAGTACAGTGGAGCACAGTAGAGGTAGAGTACAGTGGAGTACAGTAGACGTAGTGTACAGTGGAGCACAGTAGAGGTAGAGTACAGTTGAGCACAGTAGAGGTAAAGTAAAGTGGAGTACAGTAGAGGTAGAGTACAGTGGAGCACAGTAGATGTAGAGTACAGTGGAGTACAGTAGAGGTAGAGTACAGTGGAGCACAGTAGAACTGGAGTACAGTGGAGTACAGTGGAGCACAGTAGAGGTGGAGTACAGTAGAGTAGAGTAGAGGTAGAGTACAGTGGAGTACAGTAGAGGTAGAGTACAGTGGAGCACAGTAGAGCTGGAGTACAGTGGAGTACAGTGGAGCACAGTAGAGGTGGAGTACAGTAGAGTAGAGTAGAGGTAGAGTACAGTGGAGTACAGTAGAAATAGAGTAGAGTGGAGTAGAGTAGAGATAGAGGACAGTGGATTAGAGTAGAGGTAGAGTACAGTGGAGTATAGTTGAGGTAGAGTACAGTGGAGCACAGTGGAGGTAGAGTACAGTGGAGCACAGTAGAGATAGAGTACAGTAGAGCAGAGTAGAGGTAGAGTACAGTGGAGTACAGTAGAGGTAGAGTACAGTGGAGCACTGTAGAGGAGGAGTACAGTGGAGTACAGTAGAGGTAGAGTACAGTGGAGCAGAGTAGAGATAGAGTACAGTAGAGCACAGTAGAGGTAGAGTACAGTGGAGCACAGTAGAGGAAGAGTACAGTATAGTACAGTAGAGATAGAGTACAGTGGAGTACAGTAGAGATAGAGTACAGTCGAACACAGTAGAGATAAGTGCAGTGGAGTATAGTAGATGTAGAGTACAGTGGAGCACAGTAGAGGTAGAGTACAGCTGAGCACAGTAGAGGTAGAGTACAGTGGAGCACAGTAGAGGTAGAGTACAGTGGAGCACAGTAGAGAAGAGTACAGTAGAGCTCAGTAGAGGTAGAGTACAGTGGAGTACAGTGAAGCACAGTAGAGATAGAGTACAGTGGAGTACAGTAGAGGAAGAGTACAGTGGAGTACAGTGGAGCACAGAAGAGGTGGAGTACAGTAGAGTACAGTAGAGGTAGAGTACAGTGGAGTAAAATAGAGATAGAGTACAGTGGAGTAGAGTAGAGATAGAGTACAGTAGAGCACAGCAGAGGTAGAGTACAGTGGATCACAGTAGAGATAGAGTACAGTGGAGTACAGTGGTGCACAGTAGAGGTAGAGTACAGCGGAGAACAGCAGAGATAGAGTACAGTGGAGTACAGTAGAGGTAGAGTACAGTGGATCACAGTAGAGATAGAGTACAGTGGAGTACAGTAGAGGTAGAGTACAGTGGAGCACAGTAGAGGTAGAGTACAGTGGAGTACAGTGTAGCACAGTAGAGGTGGAGTACAGTAGAGTACAGTAGACTTAGAGAACAGTACAGTACAGTAGAGGTAGAGTACAGTGGAGTACAGTAGAGATAGAGTACAGTACAGCACAGTAGAGGTAGAATACAGTGGAGTACAGTAGAGGTAGAGTACAGTGGAGTACAGTAGAGGTAGAGTAGAGTGGAGTACAGTAGAGGTAGAGTACAGTGGAGCACAGTAGATGTAGAGTACAGTGGAGTACAGTAGAGGTAGAGTACAGTGGAGCACAATAGAGCTGGAGTACAGTGGAGTACAGTGGAGCACAGTAGAGGTTGAGTACAGTAGAGTAGAGTAGAGGTAGAGTACAGTGGAGTACAGTAGAGATAGAGTAGAGTGGAGTAGAGTAGAGATAGAGTACAGTGGATTAGAGTAGAGATAGAGTACAGTGGAGTATAGTTGAGGTAGAGTACAGTGGAGCACACTGGAGGTAGAGTAGAGTGGAGTATAGTTTAGGTAGACTACAGTGGAGTACAGTAGAGGTAGAGTACAGTGGAGCACAGTAGAGATAGAGTACAGTGGAGTACAGTAGAGGAAGAGTACAGTGGAGTACAGTAGAGATAGGGTACAGTGGAGCACAGTAGAGGTAGAGTACAGTGGAGCACAGTAGAGGTAGAGTACAGTGGAGCACAGTAGAGGTAGAGTACAGTGGAGTACAGTAGAGGTAGTGTACAGTGGAACACAGTAGAGGTAGAGTACAGTGGAGCACAGTAGAGGTAGAGTACAGTGGAGTACAGTAGAGGTAGAGTACAGTGGAGCACTGTAGAGGTGGAGTACAGTGGAGTACAGTAGAGGTAGAGTACAGTGGAGGACAGTAGAGATAGAGTACAGTAGAGCACAGTAGAGGTAGAGTACAGTGGAGCACAGTAGAGGTAGAGTACAGTCGAGTATAGTTGAGGTAGACTACAGTAGAGTACAGTAGAGGTAGAGTACAGTGGAGCACAGTAGAGATAGAGTACAGTAGAGCAGAGTAGAGGTAGAGTACAGTGGAGTACAGTAGAGGTAGAGTAGAGTGGAGCACATTAGAGGTGGAGTAGAGTAGAGTACAGTAGAGGTAGAGTACAGTGGAGCACAGTAGAGATAGAGTACAGTAGAGCACCTTAGAGGTAGAGTACAGTGGAGCACAGTAGAGGTAGAGTAGAGTGGAGCACAGTAGAGGTAGAGTACAGTGGAGTACAGTAGAGGTAGTGTACAGTGGAGCACAGTAGAGGTAGAGTACAGTGGAGCACAGTAGAGGTAGAGTACAGTGGAGTACAGTAGAGGTAGAGTACAGTAGAGCACAGTAGAGATAGAGTACAGTAGAGCACAGTAGAGGTAGAGTACAGTGGAGCACAGTAGAGGAAGAGTACAGTGTAGTACAGAAGAGATAGAGTACAGTGGAGTACAGTAGAGGTAGAGTACAGCTGAGCACAGTAGAGGTAGAGTAGAGTGGAGCACAGTAGAGGTAGAGTACAGTGGACAACAGAAGAGGTAGTGTACAGTGGAGCACAGTAGAGGTAGAGTACAGTGGAGCACAGTAGAGGTAGAGTACAGTGGAGTATAATAGAGGTAGAGTACAGTAGAGCACAGTAGAGGTAGAGTACAGTAGAACACTGTAGAGGTGGAGTACAGTGGAGTACAGTAGAGGTAGAGTACAGTGGAGCACAGTAGAGATAGGGTACAATAGAGCAGAGTAGAGGTAGAGTACAGTGGAGTACAGTAGAGGTAGAGTACAGTGGAGCACTGTAGAGGTGGAGTACAGTGGAGTACAGTAGAGGTAGAGTACAGGTGAGCATAGTAGAGATAGAGTACAGTAGAGCACAGTAGAGGTAGAGTACAGTGGAGTATAGTAGAGGTAGAGTACAGTGGAGTACAGTAGAGGTAGATTACAGTGGAGCACAGTAGAGGTAGAGTACAGTGGAGTATAGTTGAGGTAGACTACAGTGGAGTGCAGTAGAGGTAGAGTACAGTGGAGCACAGTAGAGATAGAGTACAGTAGAGCAGAGTAGAGGTAGAGTACAGTGGAGTACAGTAGAGGTAGAGAACAGTAGATTAGAGTAGAGGTAGAATACAGTGGAGTACAGTAGAGGTAGAGCACAGTGGAGCACTGTAGGGGTAGAGTACAGTGGAGTACAGTAGAGATAGAGTACAGTGGAGCACAGTAGAGGTAGAGTACAGTGGAGCACAGTAGAGGTAGTGTACAGTGGAGCACAGTAGAGGTAGAGTACAGTGGAGTACAGTAGAGGTTGTGTACAGTGGAGCACAGTAGAGGTAGAGTACAGTGGAGCACAGTAGAGGTATTGTACAGTGGGGTACAGTAGAAATAGAGTACAGTGGAGCAGAGTAGAGTAGAGTACAGTAGAGCACAGTTGAGGTAGAGTACAGTGGAGCAGAGTAGAGATAGAGTACAGTGGAGTACAGTAGAGGAAGAGTACAGTGGAGTAGAGTGGAGCACAGTAGAGGTGGAGTACAGTAGAGTACAGTAGAGGTAGAGTACAGTGGAGTAAAATAGAGATAGAGTACAGTGGAGTAGAGTAGAGATAGAGTACAGTGGAGCACAGTAGAGGTAGAGTACAGTGGATCACTGTAGAGATAGAGTACAGTGGAGTACAGTGGATCACAGTAGAGGTAGCATACAGTGGAGAACAGTAGAGATAGAGTACAGTGGAGTACAGTTGAGGTAGAGTACAGTGGAGCACAGTAGAGATAGAGTACAGTGGAGTACAGTAGAGGTAGAGTACAGTTGAGCACAGTAGAGGTAGAGTAGAAGTGGAGTACAGTGGAGAAAAGTAGAGGTGGAGTACAGTAGAGTACAGTAGAGGTAGATAACAGTACATTACAGTAGAGGTAGCGTACAGTGGAGTACAGTAGAGGTAGAGTACAGTAGAGCACAGTAGAGGTAGATTACAGTGGAGTACAGTAGAGGTAGAGTACAGTGGAGTACAGTAGAGGTAGAGTACAGTAGAGGTAGAGTACAGTGGAGTATAGTTGAGGCAGACTACAGTGGAGTACAGTAGAGGTAGAGTACAGTGGATCACAGTAGAGATAGAGTACAGTAGAGCAGAGTAGAGGTAGAGTAAAGTGGAGCACAGTAGGGGTAGAGTACAGTTGAGTATAGTTGAGGTAGACTACAGTGGAGTACAGTAGAGGTAGAGTACAGTGGAGCACAGTAGAGGTGGAGTACAGTGGAGTACAGTAGAGGTAGAGTACAGTGGAGCACAGTAGAGATAGAGTACAGTAGAGCACAGTAGAGGTAGAGTAAAGTGGAGCACAGTAGGGGTAGAGTACAGTTGAGTATAGTTGAGGTAGACTACAGTGGAGTACAGTAGAGGTAGAGTACAGTGGAGCACAGTAGAGATAGAGTACAGTAGAGCAGAGTAGAGGTAGAGTACAGTGGAGTACAGTAGAGGTAGAGTAGAGTGGAGCACATTAGAGGTGGAGTAGAGTAGAGTACAGTAGAGGTAGAGTACAGTGGAGTACAGTAGAGGTAGAGTAGAGTGGAGCACATTAGAGGTAGGGTAGAGTAGAGTACAGTAGAGGTAGAGTGCAGTGGAGTACAGTAGAGGTAGAGTACAGTGGAGTACAGTAGAGATAGAGTACAGTAGAGCAGAGTAGAGGTAGAGTACACTGGAGTACAGTAGAGGTAGAGCAAAGTGGAGCACTGTAGAGGTAGAGTACAGTGGAGTACAGTAGAGATAGAGTACAGTGGAGCACAGAAGAGGTAGAGTACAGTGGAGCACAGTAGAGGTAGAGTAGAGTGGAGCACAGTAGAGGTAGAGTACAGTGGAATACAGTAGAGGTAGTGTACAGTGGAGCACCGTAGAGGTACAGTACAGTGGAGCACAGTAGAGGTAGAGTACAGTCGAGTATAGTTGAGGTAGACTACAGTAGAGTACAGTAGAGGTAGAGTACAGTGGAGCACAGTAGAGATAGAGTACAGTAGAGCAGAGTAGAGGTAGAGTACAGTGGAGTACAGTAGAGGTAGAGTAGAGTGGAGCACATTAGAGGTGGAGTAGAGTAGAGTACAGTAGAGGTAGAGTACAGTGGAGCACAGTAGAGATAGAGTACAGTAGAGCACCTTAGAGGTAGAGTACAGTGGAGCACAGTAGAGGTAGAGTAGAGTGGAGCACAGTAGAGGTAGAGTACAGTGGAGTACAGTAGAGGTAGTGTACAGTGGAGCACAGTAGAGGTAGAGTACAGTGGAGCACAGTAGAGGTAGAGTACAGTGGAGTACAGTAGAGGTAGAGTACAGTAGAGCACAGTAGAGATAGAGTACAGTAGAGCACAGTAGAGGTAGAGTACAGTGGAGCACAGTAGAGGAAGAGTACAGTGTAGTACAGAAGAGATAGAGTACAGTGGAGTACAGTAGAGGTAGAGTACAGCTGAGCACAGTAGAGGTAGAGTAGAGTGGAGCACAGTAGAGGTAGAGTACAGTGGACAACAGAAGAGGTAGTGTACAGTGGAGCACAGTAGAGGTAGAGTACAGTGGAGCACAGTAGAGGTAGAGTACAGTGGAGTATAATAGAGGTAGAGTACAGTAGAGCACAGTAGAGGTAGAGTACAGTAGAACACTGTAGAGGTGGAGTACAGTGGAGTACAGTAGAGGTAGAGTACAGTGGAGCACAGTAGAGATAGGGTACAATAGAGCAGAGTAGAGGTAGAGTACAGTGGAGTACAGTAGAGGTAGAGTACAGTGGAGCACTGTAGAGGTGGAGTACAGTGGAGTACAGTAGAGGTAGAGTACAGGTGAGCATAGTAGAGATAGAGTACAGTAGAGCACAGTAGAGGTAGAGTACAGTGGAGTATAGTAGAGGTAGAGTACAGTGGAGTACAGTAGAGGTAGATTACAGTGGAGCACAGTAGAGGTAGAGTACAGTGGAGTATAGTTGAGGTAGACTACAGTGGAGTGCAGTAGAGGTAGAGTACAGTGGAGCACAGTAGAGATAGAGTACAGTAGAGCAGAGTAGAGGTAGAGTACAGTGGAGTACAGTAGAGGTAGAGAACAGTAGATTAGATTAGAGGTAGAATACAGTGGAGTACAGTAGAGGTAGAGCACAGTGGAGCACTGTAGGGGTAGAGTACAGTGGAGTACAGTAGAGATAGAGTACAGTGGAGCACAGTAGAGGTAGAGTACAGTGGAGCACAGTAGAGGTAGTGTACAGTGGAGCACAGTAGAGGTAGAGTACAGTGGAGTACAGTAGAGGTAGTGTACAGTGGAGCACAGTAGAGGTAGAGTACAGTGGAGCACAGTAGAGGTATTGTACAGTGGGGTACAGTAGAAATAGAGTACAGTGGAGCAGAGTAGAGTAGAGTACAGTAGAGCACAGTTGAGGTAGAGTACAGTGGAGCAGAGTAGAGATAGAGTACAGTGGAGTACAGTAGAGGAAGAATACAGTGGAGTAGAGTGGAGCACAGTAGAGGTGGAGTACAGTAGAGTACAGTAGAGGTAGAGTACAGTGGAGTAAAATAGAGATAGAGTACAGTGGAGTAGAGTAGAGATAGAGTACAGTGGAGCACAGTAGAGGTAGAGTACAGTGGATCACTGTAGAGATAGAGTACAGTGGAGTACAGTGGATCACAGTAGAGGTAGCATACAGTGGAGAACAGTAGAGATAGAGTACAGTGGAGTACAGTTGAGGTAGAGTACAGTGGAGCACAGTAGAGATAGAGTACAGTGGAGTACAGTAGAGGTAGAGTACAGTTGAGCACAGTAGAGGTAGAGTAGAAGTGGAGTACAGTGGAGAAAAGTAGAGGTGGAGTACAGTAGAGTACAGTAGAGGTAGATAACAGTACATTACAGTAGAGGTAGCGTACAGTGGAGTACAGTAGAGGTAGAGTACAGTAGAGCACAGTAGAGGTAGATTACAGTGGAGTACAGTAGAGGTAGAGTACAGTGGAGTACAGTAGAGGTAGAGTACAGTAGAGGTAGAGTACAGTGGAGTATAGTTGAGGCAGACTACAGTGGAGTACAGTAGAGGTAGAGTACAGTGGATCACAGTAGAGATAGAGTACAGTAGAGCAGAGTAGAGGTAGAGTAAAGTGGAGCACAGTAGGGGTAGAGTACAGTTGAGTATAGTTGAGGTAGACTACAGTGGAGTACAGTAGAGGTAGAGTACAGTGGAGCACAGTAGAGGTGGAGTACAGTGGAGTACAGTAGAGGTAGAGTACAGTGGAGCACAGTAGAGATAGAGTACAGTAGAGCACAGTAGAGGTAGAGTAAAGTGGAGCACAGTAGGGGTAGAGTACAGTTGAGTATAGTTGAGGTAGACTACAGTGGAGTACAGTAGAGGTAGAGTACAGTGGAGCACAGTAGAGATAGAGTACAGTAGAGCAGAGTAGAGGTAGAGTACAGTGGAGTACAGTAGAGGTAGAGTAGAGTGGAGCACATTAGAGGTGGAGTAGAGTAGAGTACAGTAGAGGTAGAGTACAGTGGAGTACAGTAGAGGTAGAGTAGAGTGGAGCACATTAGAGGTAGGGTAGAGTAGAGTACAGTAGAGGTAGAGTGCAGTGGAGTACAGTAGAGGTAGAGTACAGTGGAGTACAGTAGAGATAGAGTACAGTAGAGCAGAGTAGAGGTAGAGTACACTGGAGTACAGTAGAGGTAGAGCAAAGTGGAGCACTGTAGAGGTAGAGTACAGTGGAGTACAGTAGAGATAGAGTACAGTGGAGCACAGAAGAGGTAGAGTACAGTGGAGCACAGTAGAGGTAGAGTAGAGTGGAGCACAGTAGAGGTAGAGTACAGTGGAATACAGTAGAGGTAGTGTACAGTGGAGCACCGTAGAGGTACAGTACAGTGGAGCACAGTAGAGGTAGAGTACAGTGGAGCACAGTAGAGGTAGCGTAGAGTGGAGTACATTAGAGGTAGAGTACAGTGGAGTACAGTAGAGGTAGAGTACAGTGGAGTAGAGTAGAGATAGAGTACAGTGGAGCACAGCAGAGGTAGAGTACAGTGGATCACAGTAGAGATAGAGTACAGTGGAGTACAGTGGAGCACAGTAGAGGTATAGTACAGTGGAGCACAGTAGAGATAGATTACAGTGGAGTACAGTAGAGGTAGAGTACAGTGGAGCACAGTAGAGGTAGAGTACAGTGGAGTATAGTTGAGGTAGACTAGAGTGGAGTACAGTAGAGGTAGAGTACAGTGGAGCACAGTAGAGATAGAGTACAGTAGAGCAGAGTAGAGGTAGAGTACAGTGGAGTACAGTAGAGGTAGAGCGCAGTAGAGCAGAGTAGAGGTAGAGTACAGTGGAGTACAGTAGAGGTAGAGCACAGTGGGGCACTGTAGAGGTAGAGTACAGTGGAGTACATTAGAGATAGAGTACAGTGGAGCACAGTAGAGGTAGAGTACAGTGGAGGTAGAGTACAGTGGAGCACAGTAGAGGTAGAGTACAGTGGAGTACAGTAGAGGTAGTGTACAGTGGAGCACAGTAGAGGTAGAGTACAGTTGAGCACAGTAGAGGTAGAGTAAAGTGGAGTACAGTAGAGGTAGAGTACAGTGGAGCACAGTAGATGTAGAGTACAGTGGAGTACAGTAGAGGTAGAGTACAGTGGAGCACAGTAGAGCTGGAGTACAGTGGAGTACAGTGGAGCACAGTAGAGGTGGAGTACAGTAGAGTAGAGTAGAGGTAGAGTACAGTGGAGTACAGTAGAGGTAGAGTACAGTGGAGCACAGTAGAGCTGGAGTACAGTGGAGTACAGTGGAGCACAGTAGAGGTGGAGTACAGTAGAGTAGAGTAGAGGTAGAAAACAGTGGAGTACAGTAGAGATAGAGTAGAGTGGAGTAGAGTAGAGATAGAGTACAGTGGATTAGAGTAGAGGTAGAGTACAGTGGAGTATAGTTGAGGTAGAGTACAGTGGAGCACAGTGGAGGTAGAGTACAGTGGAGTATAGTTTAGGTAGACTACAGTGGAGTACAGTAGAGGTAGAGTACAGTGGAGCACAGTAGAGATAGAGTACAGTAGAGCAGAGTAGAGGTAGAGTACAGTGGAGTACAGTAGAGGCAGAGTACAGTGGAGCACTGTAGAGGTGGAGTACAGTGGAGTACAGTAGAGGTAGAGTACAGTGGAGCAGAGTAGAGATAGAGTACAGTAGAGCACAGTAGAGGTAGAGTACAGTGGAGCACAGTAGAGGAAGAGTACAGTATAGTACAGTAGAGATAGAGTACAGTGGAGTACAGTAGAGATAGAGTACAGTCGAACACAGTAGAGATAAGTGCAGTGGAGTATAGTAGAGGTAGAGTACAGTGGAGCACAGTAGAGGTAGAGTACAGCTGAACACAGTAGAGGTAGAGTACAGTGGAGCACAGTAGAGGTAGAGTACAGTGGAGTATAATAGAGGTAGAGTACAGTAGAGCACAGTAGAGATAGAGTACAGTAGAGCAGAGTAGAGGTAGAGTACAGTGGAATACAGTAGAGGTAGAGTACAGTGGAGTATAATAGAGGTAGAGTACAGTAGAGCACAGTAAAGATAGAGTACAGTAGAGCAGAGTAGAGGTAGAGTACAGTGGAATACAGTAGAGGTAGAGTACAGTGGAGCACTGTAGAGGTGGAGTACAGTGGAGTACAGTAGAGGTAGAGTACAGTGGAGCACAGTAGAGATAGAGTACAGTAGAGCACAGTAGAGGTAGAGTACAGTGGAGCACAGTAGAGCTAGAGTACAGTGGAGTACAGTGAAGCACAGTAGAGGTGGAGTACAAGAGTACAGTAGAGGTAGAGAACAGTACAGTACAGTAGAGGTAGAGTACAGTGGAGTACAGTAGAGGTAGAGTACAGTAGAGCACAGTAGAGGTAGAATATAGTGGAGTACAGTAGAGGTAGAGTACAGTGGAGTACAGTAGAGGTAGAGTACAGTGGAGTACAGTAGAGGCAGAGTACAGTGGAGCACAGTAGATGTAGAGTACAGTGGAGTACAGTAGAGGTAGAGTACAGTGGAGCACAGTAGAGCTGGAGTACAGTTGAGTACAGTGGAGCACAGTAGAGATAGAGTACAGTAGAGCAGAGTAGAGGTAGAGTACAGTGGAGTACAGTAGAGATAGAGTAGAGTGGAGTAGAGTAGAGATAGAGTCCAGTGGATTAGAGTAGAGATAGAGTACAGTGGAGTATAGTTGAGGTAGAGTACAGTGGAGCACAGTGGAGGTAGAGTACAGTGGAGTATAGTTTAGGTAGACTACAGTGGAGTACAGTAGAGGTAGAGTACAGTGGAGCACAGTAGAGATAGAGTACAGTAGAGCAGAGTAGAGGTAGAGTACAGTGGAGTAGAGTAGAGGTAGAGTACAGCTGAGCACAGTAGAGGTAGAGTAGAGTGGAGCACAGTAGAGGTAGAGTACAGTGGACTACAGTAGAGGTAGTGTACAGTGGAGCACAGTAGAGGTAGAGTACAGTGGAGCACAGTAGAGGTAGAGTACAGTGGAGTATAACAGAGGTAGAGTACAGGGGAGCACAGTAGAGATAGAGTACAGTAGAGCAGAGTAGAGGTAGAGTACATTGGAGTACAGTAGAGGTAGAGTACAGTGGAGCACTCTAGAGGTGGAGTACAGTGGAGTACAGTAGAGGTAAAGTACATTGGAGCACAGTAGAGATAGAGTACAGTAGAGCACAGTAGAGGTAGAGTACAGTGGAGCACAGTAGAGCTAGAGTACAGTGGAGTACAGTGAAGCACAGTAGAGGTGGAGTACAGTAGAGTAGAGTAGAGGTAGAGTACAGTGGAGTACAGTAGAGATAGAGTAGAGTGGAGTAGAGTAGAGATAGAGTACAGTGGATTAGAGTAGAGATAGAGTACAGTGGAGTATAGTTGCGGTATAGTACAGTGGAGCACAGTAGAGGTAGAGTACAGTGGAGTATAGTTGAGGTAGACTACAGTGGAGTAGAGTAGAGGTAGAGTACAGTGGAGCACAGTAGAGGTAGAGTACAGTGGAGTACAGTAGAGGTAGAGTACAGTAGAGCAGAGTAGAGGTAGAGTACAGTGGAGTACAGTAGAGGTAGAGTACAGTAGAACACTGTAGAGGTGGAGTACAGTGGAGTACAGTAGAGGTAGAGTACAGTGGAGCACAGTAGAGATAGGGTACAATAGAGCAGAGTAGAGGTAGAGTACAGTGGAGTACAGTAGAGGTTGAGTACAGTGGAGCACTGTAGAGGTGGAGTACAGTGGAGTACAGTAGAGGTAGAGTACAGGTGAGCATAGTAGAGATAGAGTACAGTAGAGCACAGTAGAGGTAGAGTACAGTGGAGTACAGTGGTGCACAGTAGAGGTAGAGTACAGTGGAGTACAGTAGAGGTAGAGTACAGTGGAGTACAGTAGAGGTAGTGTACAGTGGAGCAGAGTAGAGGTAGAGTACAGTGGAGCACAGTAGAGGTAGAGTACAGTGGGGTACAGTAGAAATAGAGTACAGTGGAGCACAGTAGAGAAGAGTACAGTAGAGCACAGTAGAGGTAGAGTACAGTGGAGCACAGTAGAGATAGAGTACAGTGGAGTACAATAGAGGAAGAGTACAGTGGAGTACAGTGGAGCACAGTAGAGGTGGAGTACAGTAGAGTACAGTAGAGGTAGAGTACAGTGGAGTAAAATAGAGATAGAGTACAGTGGAGTAGAGTAGAGATAGAGTACAGTGGAGCACAGCAGAGGTAGAGTACAGTGGATCACAGTAGAGATAGAGTACAGTGGAGTACAGTGGTGCACAGTAGAGGTAGAGTACAGTGGAGAACAGTAGAGATAGAGTACAGTGGAGTACACTAGAGGTAGAGTACAGTGGAGCACAGTAGAGATAGAGTACAGTGGAGTACAGTAGAGGTAGAGTACAGTGGAGCACAGTAGAGGTAGAGTACAGTGGAGTACAGTGGAGCACAGTAGAGGTGGAGTACAGTAGAGTACAGTAGACTCAGAGAACAGTACAGTACAGTAGAGGTAGAGTACAGTGGAGTACAGTAGAGATAGAGTACAGTAGAGCACAGTAGAGGTAGAATACAGTGGAGTACAGTACAGGTAGAGTACAGTGGAGTACAGTAGAGGTAGAGTACAGTGGAGTACAGTAGAGGTAGAGTACAGTGGAGCACAGTAGATGTAGAGTACAGTGGAGTACAGTAGAGGTAGAGTACAGTGGAGCACAGTAGAGCTGGAGTACAGTGGAGTACAGTGGAGCACAGTAGAGGTGGAGTACAGTAGAGTAGAGTAGAGGTAGAGTACAGTGGAGTACAGTAGATGTAGAGTACAGTGGAGTACAGTAGAGGTAGAGTACAGTGGAGTACAGTAGAGCTAGAGTACAGTGGAGTACAGTGGAGCACAGTAGAGGTGGAGTACAAGAGTACAGTAGAGGTAGAGAACAGTACAGTACAGTAGAGGTAGAGTACAGTGGAGTACAGTAGAGGTAGAGTACAGTAGAGCACAGTAGAGGTAGAATATAGTGGAGTACAGTAGAGGTAGAGTACAGCGGAGTACAGTAGAGGTAGAGTACAGTGGAGTACAGTAGAGGCAGAGTACAGTGGAGCACAGTAGATGTAGAGTACAGTGGAGTACAGTAGAGGTAGAGTACAGTGGAGCACAGTAGAGCTGGAGTACAGTTGAGTACAGTGGAGCACAGTAGAGGTGGAGTACAGTAGAGTAGAGTAGAGGTAGAGTACAGTGGAGTACAGTAGAGATAGAGTAGAGTGGAGTAGAGTAGAGATAGAGTCCAGTGGATTAGAGTAGAGATAGAGTACAGTGGAGTATAGTTGAGGTAGAGTACAGTGGAGCACAGTGGAGGTAGAGTACAGTGGAGTATAGTTTAGGTAGACTACAGTGGAGTACAGTAGAGGTAGAGTACAGTGGAGCACAGTAGAGATAGAGTACAGTAGAGCAGAGTAGAGGTAGAGTACAGTGGAGTAGAGTAGAGGTAGAGTACAGCTGAGCACAGTAGAGGTAGAGTAGAGTGGAGCACAGTAGAGGTAGAGTACAGTGTACTACAGTAGAGGTAGTGTACAGTGGAGCACAGTAGAGGTAGAGTACAGTGGAGCACAGTAGAGGTAGAGTACAGTGGAGTATAATAGAGGTAGAGTACAGGAGAGCACAGTAGAGATAGAGTACAGTAGAGCAGAGTAGAGGTAGAGTACATTGGAGTACAGTAGAGGTAGAGTACAGTGGAGCACTCTAGAGGTGGAGTACAGTGGAGTACAGTAGAGGTAAAGTACATTGGAGCACAGTAGAGATAGAGTACAGTAGAGCACAGTAGAGGTAGAGTACAGTGGAGCACAGTAGAGCTAGAGTACAGTGGAGTACAGTGAAGCACAGTAGAGGTGGAGTACAGTAGAGTAGAGTAGAGGTAGAGTACAGTGGAGTACAGTAGAGATAGAGTAGAGTGGAGTAGAGTAGAGATAGAGTACAGTGGATTAGAGTAGAGATAGAGTACAGTGGAGTATAGTTGCGGTAGAGTACAGTGGAGCACAGTAGAGGTAGAGTACAGTGGAGTATAGTTGAGGTAGACTACAGTGGAGTAGAGTAGAGGTAGAGTAGAGTGGAGCACAGTAGAGGTAGAGTACAGTGGAGTACAGTAGAGGTAGAGTACAGTAGAGCAGAGTAGAGGTAGAGTACAGTGGAGTACAGTAGAGGTAGAGTACAGTAGAACACTGTAGAGGTGGAGTACAGTGGAGTACAGTAGAGGTAGAGTACAGTGGAGCACAGTAGAGATAGGGTACAATAGAGCAGAGTAGAGGTAGAGTACAGTGGAGTACAGTAGAGGTTGAGTACAGTGGAGCACTGTAGAGGTGGAGTACAGTGGAGTACAGTAGAGGTAGAGTACAGGTGAGCATAGTAGAGATAGAGTACAGTAGAGCACAGTAGAGGTAGAGTACAGTGGAGTACAGTGGTGCACAGTAGAGGTAGAGTACAGTGGAGTACAGTAGAGGTAGTGTACAGTGGAGCAGAGTAGAGGTAGAGTACAGTGGAGCACAGTAGAGGTAGAGTACAGTGGGGTACAGTAGAAATAGAGTACAGTGGAGCACAGTAGAGAAGAGTACAGTAGAGCACAGTAGAGGTAGAGTACAGTGGAGCACAGTAGAGATAGAGTACAGTGGAGTACAATAGAGGAAGAGTACAGTGGAGTACAGTGGAGCACAGTAGAGGTGGAGTACAGTAGAGTACAGTAGAGGTAGAGTACAGTGGAGTAAAATAGAGATAGAGTACAGTGGAGTAGAGTAGAGATAGAGTACAGTGGAGCACAGCAGAGGTAGAGTACAGTGGATCACAGTAGAGATAGAGTACAGTGGAGTACAGTGGTGCACAGTAGAGGTAGAGTACAGTGGAGAACAGTAGAGATAGAGTACAGTGGAGTACACTAGAGGTAGAGTACAGTGGAGCACAGTAGAGATAGAGTACAGTGGAGTACAGTAGAGGTAGAGTACAGTGGAGCACAGTAGAGGTAGAGTACAGTGGAGTACAGTGGAGCACAGTAGAGGTGGAGTACAGTAGAGTACAGTAGACTCAGAGAACAGTACAGTACAGTAGAGGTAGAGTACAGTGGAGCACAGTAGAGATAGAGTACAGTGGAGTACAGTAGAGGAAGAGTACAGTGGAGTACAGTAGAGATAGGGTACAGTGGAGCACAGTAGAGGTAGAGTACAGTGAAGCACAGTAGAGGTAGAGTACAGTGGAGCACAGTAGAGGTAGAGTACAGTGGAGCACAGTAGAGGTAGTGTACAGTGGAACACAGTAGAGGTGGAGTACAGTGGAGTACAGTAGAGGTAGAGTACAGTGGAGCACAGTAGAGATAGAGTACAGTAGAGCACAGTAGAGGTAGAGTACAGTAGAACACTGTAGAGGTGGAGTACAGTGGAGTACAGTAGAGGTAGAGTACAGTGGAACACAGTAGAGATAGGGTACAATAGAGCAGAGTAGAGGTAGAGTACAGTGGAGTACAGTAGAGGTAGAGTACAGTGGAGCACTGTAGAGGTGGAGTACAGTGGAGTACAGTAGAGGTAGAGTACAGTGGAGTACAGTAGAGGTAGAGTACAGTGGAGCACAGTAGAGGTAGAGTACAGTGGAGTATAGTATAGGTAGATTACAGTGGAGTACAGTAGAGGTAGAGTACAGTGGAGCACAGTAGAGATAGAGTACAGTAGATCAGAGTAGAGGTAGAGTACAGTGGAGTACAGTAGAGGTAGAGCACAGTAGAGCAGAGTAGAGGTAGAGTACAGTGGAGTACAGTAGAGGTAGAGCACAGTGGGGCACTGTAGAGGTAGAGTACAGTGGAGTACATTAGAGATAGAGTACAGTGGAGCACAGTAGAGGTAGAGTACAGTGGAGGTAGAGTACAGTGGAGCACAGTAGAGGTAGAGTACAGTGGAGTACAGTAGACGTAGTGTACAGTGGAGCACAGTAGAGGTAGAGTACAGTTGAGCACAGTAGAGGTAGAGTAAAGTGGAGTACAGTAGAGGTAGAGTACAGTGGAGCACAGTAGATGTAGAGTACAGTGGAGTACAGTAGAGGTAGAGTACAGTGGAGCACAGTAGAACTGGAGTACAGTGGAGTACAGTGGAGCACAGTAGAGGTGGAGTACAGTAGAGTAGAGTAGAGGTAGAGTACAGTGGAGTACAGTAGAGGTAGAGTACAGTGGAGCACAGTAGAGCTGGAGTACAGTGGAGTACAGTGGAGCACAGTAGAGGTGGAGTACAGTAGAGTAGAGTAGAGGTAGAGTACAGTGGAGTACAGTAGAAATAGAGTAGAGTGGAGTAGAGTAGAGATAGAGGACAGTGGATTAGAGTAGAGGTAGAGTACAGTGGAGTATAGTTGAGGTAGAGTACAGTGGAGCACAGTGGAGGTAGAGTACAGTGGAGCACAGTAGAGATAGAGTACAGTAGAGCAGAGTAGAGGTAGAGTACAGTGGAGTACAGTAGAGGTAGAGTACAGTGGAGCACTGTAGAGGAGGAGTACAGTGGAGTACAGTAGAGGTAGAGTACAGTGGAGCAGAGTAGAGATAGAGTACAGTAGAGCACAGTAGAGGTAGAGTACAGTGGAGCACAGTAGAGGAAGAGTACAGTATAGTACAGTAGAGATAGAGTACAGTGGAGTACAGTAGAGATAGAGTACAGTCGAACACAGTAGAGATAAGTGCAGTGGAGTATAGTAGATGTAGAGTACAGTGGAGCACAGTAGAGGTAGAGTACAGCTGAGCACAGTAGAGGTAGAGTACAGTGGAGCACAGTAGAGGTAGAGTACAGTGGAGCACAGTAGAGAAGAGTACAGTAGAGCTCAGTAGAGGTAGAGTACAGTGGAGTACAGTGAAGCACAGTAGAGATAGAGTACAGTGGAGTACAGTAGAGGAAGAGTACAGTGGAGTACAGTGGAGCACAGAAGAGGTGGAGTACAGTAGAGTACAGTAGAGGTAGAGTACAGTGGAGTAAAATAGAGATAGAGTACAGTGGAGTAGAGTAGAGATAGAGTACAGTAGAGCACAGCAGAGGTAGAGTACAGTGGATCACAGTAGAGATAGAGTACAGTGGAGTACAGTGGTGCACAGTAGAGGTAGAGTACAGCGGAGAACAGCAGAGATAGAGTACAGTGGAGTACAGTAGAGGTAGAGTACAGTGGATCACAGTAGAGATAGAGTACAGTGGAGTACAGTAGAGGTAGAGTACAGTGGAGCACAGTAGAGGTAGAGTACAGTGGAGTACAGTGTAGCACAGTAGAGGTGGAGTACAGTAGAGTACAGTAGACTTAGAGAACAGTACAGTACAGTAGAGGTAGAGTACAGTGGAGTACAGTAGAGATAGAGTACAGTACAGCACAGTAGAGGTAGAATACAGTGGAGTACAGTAGAGGTAGAGTACAGTGGAGTACAGTAGAGGTAGAGTAGAGTGGAGTACAGTAGAGGTAGAGTACAGTGGAGCACAGTAGATGTAGAGTACAGTGGAGTACAGTAGAGGTAGAGTACAGTGGAGCACAATAGAGCTGGAGTACAGTGGAGTACAGTGGAGCACAGTAGAGGTTGAGTACAGTAGAGTAGAGTAGAGGTAGAGTACAGTGGAGTACAGTAGAGATAGAGTAGAGTGGAGTAGAGTAGAGATAGAGTACAGTGGATTAGAGTAGAGATAGAGTACAGTGGAGTATAGTTGAGGTAGAGTACAGTGGAGCACACTGGAGGTAGAGTAGAGTGGAGTATAGTTTAGGTAGACTACAGTGGAGTACAGTAGAGGTAGAGTACAGTTGAGCACAGTAGAGATAGAGTACAGTGGAGTACAGTAGAGGAAGAGTACAGTGGAGTACAGTAGAGATAGGGTACAGTGGAGCACAGTAGAGGTAGAGTACAGTGGAGCACAGTAGAGGTAGAGTACAGTGGAGCACAGTAGAGGTAGAGTACAGTGGAGTACAGTAGAGGTAGTGTACAGTGGAACACAGTAGAGGTAGAGTACAGTGGAGCACAGTAGAGGTAGAGTACAGTGGAGTACAGTAGAGGTAGAGTACAGTGGAGCACTGTAGAGGTGGAGTACAGTGGAGTACAGTAGAGGTAGAGTACAGTGGAGGACAGTAGAGATAGAGTACAGTAGAGCACAGTAGAGGTAGAGTACAGTGGAGCACAGTAGAGGTAGAGTACAGTCGAGTATAGTTGAGGTAGACTACAGTAGAGTACAGTAGAGGTAGAGTACAGTGGAGCACAGTAGAGATAGAGTACAGTAGAGCAGAGTAGAGGTAGAGTACAGTGGAGTACAGTAGAGGTAGAGTAGAGTGGAGCACATTAGAGGTGGAGTAGAGTAGAGTACAGTAGAGGTAGAGTACAGTGGAGCACAGTAGAGATAGAGTACAGTAGAGCACCTTAGAGGTAGAGTACAGTGGAGCACAGTAGAGGTAGAGTAGAGTGGAGCACAGTAGAGGTAGAGTACAGTGGAGTACAGTAGAGGTAGTGTACAGTGGAGCACAGTAGAGGTAGAGTACAGTGGAGCACAGTAGAGGTAGAGTACAGTGGAGTACAGTAGAGGTAGAGTACAGTAGAGCACAGTAGAGATAGAGTACAGTAGAGCACAGTAGAGGTAGAGTACAGTGGAGCACAGTAGAGGAAGAGTACAGTGTAGTACAGAAGAGATAGAGTACAGTGGAGTACAGTAGAGGTAGAGTACAGCTGAGCACAGTAGAGGTAGAGTAGAGTGGAGCACAGTAGAGGTAGAGTACAGTGGACAACAGAAGAGGTAGTGTACAGTGGAGCACAGTAGAGGTAGAGTACAGTGGAGCACAGTAGAGGTAGAGTACAGTGGAGTATAATAGAGGTAGAGTACAGTAGAGCACAGTAGAGGTAGAGTACAGTAGAACACTGTAGAGGTGGAGTACAGTGGAGTACAGTAGAGGTAGAGTACAGTGGAGCACAGTAGAGATAGGGTACAATAGAGCAGAGTAGAGGTAGAGTACAGTGGAGTACAGTAGAGGTAGAGTACAGTGGAGCACTGTAGAGGTGGAGTACAGTGGAGTACAGTAGAGGTAGAGTACAGGTGAGCATAGTAGAGATAGAGTACAGTAGAGCACAGTAGAGGTAGAGTACAGTGGAGTATAGTAGAGGTAGAGTACAGTGGAGTACAGTAGAGGTAGATTACAGTGGAGCACAGTAGAGGTAGAGTACAGTGGAGTATAGTTGAGGTAGACTACAGTGGAGTGCAGTAGAGGTAGAGTACAGTGGAGCACAGTAGAGATAGAGTACAGTAGAGCAGAGTAGAGGTAGAGTACAGTGGAGTACAGTAGAGGTAGAGAACAGTAGATTAGAGTAGAGGTAGAATACAGTGGAGTACAGTAGAGGTAGAGCACAGTGGAGCACTGTAGGGGTAGAGTACAGTGGAGTACAGTAGAGATAGAGTACAGTGGAGCACAGTAGAGGTAGAGTACAGTGGAGCACAGTAGAGGTAGTGTACAGTGGAGCACAGTAGAGGTAGAGTACAGTGGAGTACAGTAGAGGTTGTGTACAGTGGAGCACAGTAGAGGTAGAGTACAGTGGAGCACAGTAGAGGTATTGTACAGTGGGGTACAGTAGAAATAGAGTACAGTGGAGCAGAGTAGAGTAGAGTACAGTAGAGCACAGTTGAGGTAGAGTACAGTGGAGCAGAGTAGAGATAGAGTACAGTGGAGTACAGTAGAGGAAGAGTACAGTGGAGTAGAGTGGAGCACAGTAGAGGTGGAGTACAGTAGAGTACAGTAGAGGTAGAGTACAGTGGAGTAAAATAGAGATAGAGTACAGTGGAGTAGAGTAGAGATAGAGTACAGTGGAGCACAGTAGAGGTAGAGTACAGTGGATCACTGTAGAGATAGAGTACAGTGGAGTACAGTGGATCACAGTAGAGGTAGCATACAGTGGAGAACAGTAGAGATAGAGTACAGTGGAGTACAGTTGAGGTAGAGTACAGTGGAGCACAGTAGAGATAGAGTACAGTGGAGTACAGTAGAGGTAGAGTACAGTTGAGCACAGTAGAGGTAGAGTAGAAGTGGAGTACAGTGGAGAAAAGTAGAGGTGGAGTACAGTAGAGTACAGTAGAGGTAGATAACAGTACATTACAGTAGAGGTAGCGTACAGTGGAGTACAGTAGAGGTAGAGTACAGTAGAGCACAGTAGAGGTAGATTACAGTGGAGTACAGTAGAGGTAGAGTACAGTGGAGTACAGTAGAGGTAGAGTACAGTAGAGGTAGAGTACAGTGGAGTATAGTTGAGGCAGACTACAGTGGAGTACAGTAGAGGTAGAGTACAGTGGATCACAGTAGAGATAGAGTACAGTAGAGCAGAGTAGAGGTAGAGTAAAGTGGAGCACAGTAGGGGTAGAGTACAGTTGAGTATAGTTGAGGTAGACTACAGTGGAGTACAGTAGAGGTAGAGTACAGTGGAGCACAGTAGAGGTGGAGTACAGTGGAGTACAGTAGAGGTAGAGTACAGTGGAGCACAGTAGAGATAGAGTACAGTAGAGCACAGTAGAGGTAGAGTAAAGTGGAGCACAGTAGGGGTAGAGTACAGTTGAGTATAGTTGAGGTAGACTACAGTGGAGTACAGTAGAGGTAGAGTACAGTGGAGCACAGTAGAGATAGAGTACAGTAGAGCAGAGTAGAGGTAGAGTACAGTGGAGTACAGTAGAGGTAGAGTACAGTGGAGCACAGTAGAGGTAGAGTACAGTGGAGTACAGTGGAGCACAGTAGAGGTGGAGTACAGTAGAGTACAGTAGACTCAGAGAACAGTACAGTACAGTAGAGGTAGAGTACAGTGGAGTACAGTAGAGATAGAGTACAGTAGAGCACAGTAGAGGTAGAATACAGTGGAGTACAGTACAGGTAGAGTACAGTGGAGTACAGTAGAGGTAGAGTACAGTGGAGTACAGTAGAGGTAGAGTACAGTGGAGCACAGTAGATGTAGAGTACAGTGGAGTACAGTAGAGGTAGAGTACAGTGGAGCACAGTAGAGCTGGAGTACAGTGGAGTACAGTGGAGCACAGTAGAGGTGGAGTACAGTAGAGTAGAGTAGAGGTAGAGTACAGTGGAGTACAGTAGATGTAGAGTACAGTGGAGTACAGTAGAGGTAGAGTACAGTGGAGTACAGTAGAGCTAGAGTACAGTGGAGTACAGTGGAGCACAGTAGAGGTGGAGTACAAGAGTACAGTAGAGGTAGAGAACAGTACAGTACAGTAGAGGTAGAGTACAGTGGAGTACAGTAGAGGTAGAGTACAGTAGAGCACAGTAGAGGTAGAATATAGTGGAGTACAGTAGAGGTAGAGTACAGCGGAGTACAGTAGAGGTAGAGTACAGTGGAGTACAGTAGAGGCAGAGTACAGTGGAGCACAGTAGATGTAGAGTACAGTGGAGTACAGTAGAGGTAGAGTACAGTGGAGCACAGTAGAGCTGGAGTACAGTTGAGTACAGTGGAGCACAGTAGAGGTGGAGTACAGTAGAGTAGAGTAGAGGTAGAGTACAGTGGAGTACAGTAGAGATAGAGTAGAGTGGAGTAGAGTAGAGATAGAGTCCAGTGGATTAGAGTAGAGATAGAGTACAGTGGAGTATAGTTGAGGTAGAGTACAGTGGAGCACAGTGGAGGTAGAGTACAGTGGAGTATAGTTTAGGTAGACTACAGTGGAGTACAGTAGAGGTAGAGTACAGTGGAGCACAGTAGAGATAGAGTACAGTAGAGCAGAGTAGAGGTAGAGTACAGTGGAGTAGAGTAGAGGTAGAGTACAGCTGAGCACAGTAGAGGTAGAGTAGAGTGGAGCACAGTAGAGGTAGAGTACAGTGTACTACAGTAGAGGTAGTGTACAGTGGAGCACAGTAGAGGTAGAGTACAGTGGAGCACAGTAGAGGTAGAGTACAGTGGAGTATAATAGAGGTAGAGTACAGGAGAGCACAGTAGAGATAGAGTACAGTAGAGCAGAGTAGAGGTAGAGTACATTGGAGTACAGTAGAGGTAGAGTACAGTGGAGCACTCTAGAGGTGGAGTACAGTGGAGTACAGTAGAGGTAAAGTACATTGGAGCACAGTAGAGATAGAGTACAGTAGAGCACAGTAGAGGTAGAGTACAGTGGAGCACAGTAGAGCTAGAGTACAGTGGAGTACAGTGAAGCACAGTAGAGGTGGAGTACAGTAGAGTAGAGTAGAGGTAGAGTACAGTGGAGTACAGTAGAGATAGAGTAGAGTGGAGTAGAGTAGAGATAGAGTACAGTGGATTAGAGTAGAGATAGAGTACAGTGGAGTATAGTTGCGGTAGAGTACAGTGGAGCACAGTAGAGGTAGAGTACAGTGGAGTATAGTTGAGGTAGACTACAGTGGAGTAGAGTAGAGGTAGAGTAGAGTGGAGCACAGTAGAGGTAGAGTACAGTGGAGTACAGTAGAGGTAGAGTACAGTAGAGCAGAGTAGAGGTAGAGTACAGTGGAGTACAGTAGAGGTAGAGTACAGTAGAACACTGTAGAGGTGGAGTACAGTGGAGTACAGTAGAGGTAGAGTACAGTGGAGCACAGTAGAGATAGGGTACAATAGAGCAGAGTAGAGGTAGAGTACAGTGGAGTACAGTAGAGGTTGAGTACAGTGGAGCACTGTAGAGGTGGAGTACAGTGGAGTACAGTAGAGGTAGAGTACAGGTGAGCATAGTAGAGATAGAGTACAGTAGAGCACAGTAGAGGTAGAGTACAGTGGAGTACAGTGGTGCACAGTAGAGGTAGAGTACAGTGGAGTACAGTAGAGGTAGTGTACAGTGGAGCAGAGTAGAGGTAGAGTACAGTGGAGCACAGTAGAGGTAGAGTACAGTGGGGTACAGTAGAAATAGAGTACAGTGGAGCACAGTAGAGAAGAGTACAGTAGAGCACAGTAGAGGTAGAGTACAGTGGAGCACAGTAGAGATAGAGTACAGTGGAGTACAATAGAGGAAGAGTACAGTGGAGTACAGTGGAGCACAGTAGAGGTGGAGTACAGTAGAGTACAGTAGAGGTAGAGTACAGTGGAGTAAAATAGAGATAGAGTACAGTGGAGTAGAGTAGAGATAGAGTACAGTGGAGCACAGCAGAGGTAGAGTACAGTGGATCACAGTAGAGATAGAGTACAGTGGAGTACAGTGGTGCACAGTAGAGGTAGAGTACAGTGGAGAACAGTAGAGATAGAGTACAGTGGAGTACACTAGAGGTAGAGTACAGTGGAGCACAGTAGAGATAGAGTACAGTGGAGTACAGTAGAGGTAGAGTACAGTGGAGCACAGTAGAGGTAGAGTACAGTGGAGTACAGTGGAGCACAGTAGAGGTGGAGTACAGTAGAGTACAGTAGACTCAGAGAACAGTACAGTACAGTAGAGGTAGAGTACAGTGGAGCACAGTAGAGATAGAGTACAGTGGAGTACAGTAGAGGAAGAGTACAGTGGAGTACAGTAGAGATAGGGTACAGTGGAGCACAGTAGAGGTAGAGTACAGTGAAGCACAGTAGAGGTAGAGTACAGTGGAGCACAGTAGAGGTAGAGTACAGTGGAGCACAGTAGAGGTAGTGTACAGTGGAACACAGTAGAGGTGGAGTACAGTGGAGTACAGTAGAGGTAGAGTACAGTGGAGCACAGTAGAGATAGAGTACAGTAGAGCACAGTAGAGGTAGAGTACAGTAGAACACTGTAGAGGTGGAGTACAGTGGAGTACAGTAGAGGTAGAGTACAGTGGAACACAGTAGAGATAGGGTACAATAGAGCAGAGTAGAGGTAGAGTACAGTGGAGTACAGTAGAGGTAGAGTACAGTGGAGCACTGTAGAGGTGGAGTACAGTGGAGTACAGTAGAGGTAGAGTACAGTGGAGTACAGTAGAGGTAGAGTACAGTGGAGCACAGTAGAGGTAGAGTACAGTGGAGTATAGTATAGGTAGATTACAGTGGAGTACAGTAGAGGTAGAGTACAGTGGAGCACAGTAGAGATAGAGTACAGTAGATCAGAGTAGAGGTAGAGTACAGTGGAGTACAGTAGAGGTAGAGCACAGTAGAGCAGAGTAGAGGTAGAGTACAGTGGAGTACAGTAGAGGTAGAGCACAGTGGGGCACTGTAGAGGTAGAGTACAGTGGAGTACATTAGAGATAGAGTACAGTGGAGCACAGTAGAGGTAGAGTACAGTGGAGGTAGAGTACAGTGGAGCACAGTAGAGGTAGAGTACAGTGGAGTACAGTAGACGTAGTGTACAGTGGAGCACAGTAGAGGTAGAGTACAGTTGAGCACAGTAGAGGTAGAGTAAAGTGGAGTACAGTAGAGGTAGAGTACAGTGGAGCACAGTAGATGTAGAGTACAGTGGAGTACAGTAGAGGTAGAGTACAGTGGAGCACAGTAGAACTGGAGTACAGTGGAGTACAGTGGAGCACAGTAGAGGTGGAGTACAGTAGAGTAGAGTAGAGGTAGAGTACAGTGGAGTACAGTAGAGGTAGAGTACAGTGGAGCACAGTAGAGCTGGAGTACAGTGGAGTACAGTGGAGCACAGTAGAGGTGGAGTACAGTAGAGTAGAGTAGAGGTAGAGTACAGTGGAGTACAGTAGAAATAGAGTAGAGTGGAGTAGAGTAGAGATAGAGGACAGTGGATTAGAGTAGAGGTAGAGTACAGTGGAGTATAGTTGAGGTAGAGTACAGTGGAGCACAGTGGAGGTAGAGTACAGTGGAGCACAGTAGAGATAGAGTACAGTAGAGCAGAGTAGAGGTAGAGTACAGTGGAGTACAGTAGAGGTAGAGTACAGTGGAGCACTGTAGAGGAGGAGTACAGTGGAGTACAGTAGAGGTAGAGTACAGTGGAGCAGAGTAGAGATAGAGTACAGTAGAGCACAGTAGAGGTAGAGTACAGTGGAGCACAGTAGAGGAAGAGTACAGTATAGTACAGTAGAGATAGAGTACAGTGGAGTACAGTAGAGATAGAGTACAGTCGAACACAGTAGAGATAAGTGCAGTGGAGTATAGTAGATGTAGAGTACAGTGGAGCACAGTAGAGGTAGAGTACAGCTGAGCACAGTAGAGGTAGAGTACAGTGGAGCACAGTAGAGGTAGAGTACAGTGGAGCACAGTAGAGAAGAGTACAGTAGAGCTCAGTAGAGGTAGAGTACAGTGGAGTACAGTGAAGCACAGTAGAGATAGAGTACAGTGGAGTACAGTAGAGGAAGAGTACAGTGGAGTACAGTGGAGCACAGAAGAGGTGGAGTACAGTAGAGTACAGTAGAGGTAGAGTACAGTGGAGTAAAATAGAGATAGAGTACAGTGGAGTAGAGTAGAGATAGAGTACAGTAGAGCACAGCAGAGGTAGAGTACAGTGGATCACAGTAGAGATAGAGTACAGTGGAGTACAGTGGTGCACAGTAGAGGTAGAGTACAGCGGAGAACAGCAGAGATAGAGTACAGTGGAGTACAGTAGAGGTAGAGTACAGTGGATCACAGTAGAGATAGAGTACAGTGGAGTACAGTAGAGGTAGAGTACAGTGGAGCACAGTAGAGGTAGAGTACAGTGGAGTACAGTGTAGCACAGTAGAGGTGGAGTACAGTAGAGTACAGTAGACTTAGAGAACAGTACAGTACAGTAGAGGTAGAGTACAGTGGAGTACAGTAGAGATAGAGTACAGTACAGCACAGTAGAGGTAGAATACAGTGGAGTACAGTAGAGGTAGAGTACAGTGGAGTACAGTAGAGGTAGAGTAGAGTGGAGTACAGTAGAGGTAGAGTACAGTGGAGCACAGTAGATGTAGAGTACAGTGGAGTACAGTAGAGGTAGAGTACAGTGGAGCACAATAGAGCTGGAGTACAGTGGAGTACAGTGGAGCACAGTAGAGGTTGAGTACAGTAGAGTAGAGTAGAGGTAGAGTACAGTGGAGTACAGTAGAGATAGAGTAGAGTGGAGTAGAGTAGAGATAGAGTACAGTGGATTAGAGTAGAGATAGAGTACAGTGGAGTATAGTTGAGGTAGAGTACAGTGGAGCACACTGGAGGTAGAGTAGAGTGGAGTATAGTTTAGGTAGACTACAGTGGAGTACAGTAGAGGTAGAGTACAGTTGAGCACAGTAGAGATAGAGTACAGTGGAGTACAGTAGAGGAAGAGTACAGTGGAGTACAGTAGAGATAGGGTACAGTGGAGCACAGTAGAGGTAGAGTACAGTGGAGCACAGTAGAGGTAGAGTACAGTGGAGCACAGTAGAGGTAGAGTACAGTGGAGTACAGTAGAGGTAGTGTACAGTGGAACACAGTAGAGGTAGAGTACAGTGGAGCACAGTAGAGGTAGAGTACAGTGGAGTACAGTAGAGGTAGAGTACAGTGGAGCACTGTAGAGGTGGAGTACAGTGGAGTACAGTAGAGGTAGAGTACAGTGGAGGACAGTAGAGATAGAGTACAGTAGAGCACAGTAGAGGTAGAGTACAGTGGAGCACAGTAGAGGTAGAGTACAGTCGAGTATAGTTGAGGTAGACTACAGTAGAGTACAGTAGAGGTAGAGTACAGTGGAGCACAGTAGAGATAGAGTACAGTAGAGCAGAGTAGAGGTAGAGTACAGTGGAGTACAGTAGAGGTAGAGTAGAGTGGAGCACATTAGAGGTGGAGTAGAGTAGAGTACAGTAGAGGTAGAGTACAGTGGAGCACAGTAGAGATAGAGTACAGTAGAGCACCTTAGAGGTAGAGTACAGTGGAGCACAGTAGAGGTAGAGTAGAGTGGAGCACAGTAGAGGTAGAGTACAGTGGAGTACAGTAGAGGTAGTGTACAGTGGAGCACAGTAGAGGTAGAGTACAGTGGAGCACAGTAGAGGTAGAGTACAGTGGAGTACAGTAGAGGTAGAGTACAGTAGAGCACAGTAGAGATAGAGTACAGTAGAGCACAGTAGAGGTAGAGTACAGTGGAGCACAGTAGAGGAAGAGTACAGTGTAGTACAGAAGAGATAGAGTACAGTGGAGTACAGTAGAGGTAGAGTACAGCTGAGCACAGTAGAGGTAGAGTAGAGTGGAGCACAGTAGAGGTAGAGTACAGTGGACAACAGAAGAGGTAGTGTACAGTGGAGCACAGTAGAGGTAGAGTACAGTGGAGCACAGTAGAGGTAGAGTACAGTGGAGTATAATAGAGGTAGAGTACAGTAGAGCACAGTAGAGGTAGAGTACAGTAGAACACTGTAGAGGTGGAGTACAGTGGAGTACAGTAGAGGTAGAGTACAGTGGAGCACAGTAGAGATAGGGTACAATAGAGCAGAGTAGAGGTAGAGTACAGTGGAGTACAGTAGAGGTAGAGTACAGTGGAGCACTGTAGAGGTGGAGTACAGTGGAGTACAGTAGAGGTAGAGTACAGGTGAGCATAGTAGAGATAGAGTACAGTAGAGCACAGTAGAGGTAGAGTACAGTGGAGTATAGTAGAGGTAGAGTACAGTGGAGTACAGTAGAGGTAGATTACAGTGGAGCACAGTAGAGGTAGAGTACAGTGGAGTATAGTTGAGGTAGACTACAGTGGAGTGCAGTAGAGGTAGAGTACAGTGGAGCACAGTAGAGATAGAGTACAGTAGAGCAGAGTAGAGGTAGAGTACAGTGGAGTACAGTAGAGGTAGAGAACAGTAGATTAGAGTAGAGGTAGAATACAGTGGAGTACAGTAGAGGTAGAGCACAGTGGAGCACTGTAGGGGTAGAGTACAGTGGAGTACAGTAGAGATAGAGTACAGTGGAGCACAGTAGAGGTAGAGTACAGTGGAGCACAGTAGAGGTAGTGTACAGTGGAGCACAGTAGAGGTAGAGTACAGTGGAGTACAGTAGAGGTTGTGTACAGTGGAGCACAGTAGAGGTAGAGTACAGTGGAGCACAGTAGAGGTATTGTACAGTGGGGTACAGTAGAAATAGAGTACAGTGGAGCAGAGTAGAGTAGAGTACAGTAGAGCACAGTTGAGGTAGAGTACAGTGGAGCAGAGTAGAGATAGAGTACAGTGGAGTACAGTAGAGGAAGAGTACAGTGGAGTAGAGTGGAGCACAGTAGAGGTGGAGTACAGTAGAGTACAGTAGAGGTAGAGTACAGTGGAGTAAAATAGAGATAGAGTACAGTGGAGTAGAGTAGAGATAGAGTACAGTGGAGCACAGTAGAGGTAGAGTACAGTGGATCACTGTAGAGATAGAGTACAGTGGAGTACAGTGGATCACAGTAGAGGTAGCATACAGTGGAGAACAGTAGAGATAGAGTACAGTGGAGTACAGTTGAGGTAGAGTACAGTGGAGCACAGTAGAGATAGAGTACAGTGGAGTACAGTAGAGGTAGAGTACAGTTGAGCACAGTAGAGGTAGAGTAGAAGTGGAGTACAGTGGAGAAAAGTAGAGGTGGAGTACAGTAGAGTACAGTAGAGGTAGATAACAGTACATTACAGTAGAGGTAGCGTACAGTGGAGTACAGTAGAGGTAGAGTACAGTAGAGCACAGTAGAGGTAGATTACAGTGGAGTACAGTAGAGGTAGAGTACAGTGGAGTACAGTAGAGGTAGAGTACAGTAGAGGTAGAGTACAGTGGAGTATAGTTGAGGCAGACTACAGTGGAGTACAGTAGAGGTAGAGTACAGTGGATCACAGTAGAGATAGAGTACAGTAGAGCAGAGTAGAGGTAGAGTAAAGTGGAGCACAGTAGGGGTAGAGTACAGTTGAGTATAGTTGAGGTAGACTACAGTGGAGTACAGTAGAGGTAGAGTACAGTGGAGCACAGTAGAGGTGGAGTACAGTGGAGTACAGTAGAGGTAGAGTACAGTGGAGCACAGTAGAGATAGAGTACAGTAGAGCACAGTAGAGGTAGAGTAAAGTGGAGCACAGTAGGGGTAGAGTACAGTTGAGTATAGTTGAGGTAGACTACAGTGGAGTACAGTAGAGGTAGAGTACAGTGGAGCACAGTAGAGATAGAGTACAGTAGAGCAGAGTAGAGGTAGAGTACAGTGGAGTACAGTAGAGGTAGAGTAGAGTGGAGCACATTAGAGGTGGAGTAGAGTAGAGTACAGTAGAGGTAGAGTACAGTGGAGTACAGTAGAGGTAGAGTACAGTAGAGCAGAGTAGAGGTAGAGTACACTGGAGTACAGTAGAGGTAGAGCAAAGTGGAGCACTGTAGAGGTAGAGTACAGTGGAGTACAGTAGAGATAGAGTACAGTGGAGCACAGAAGAGGTAGAGTACAGTGGAGCACAGTAGAGGTAGAGTAGAGTGGAGCACAGTAGAGGTAGAGTACAGTAGAGCAGAGTAGAGGTAGAGTACAGTGGAGTACAGTAGAGGTAGAGTAGAGTGGAGCACATTAGAGGTGGAGTAGAGTAGAGTACAGTAGAGGTAGAGTACAGTGGAGTACAGTAGAGATAGAGTACAGTAGAGCAGAGTAGAGGTAGAGTACACTGGAGTACAGTAGAGGTAGAGCAAAGTGGAGCACTGTAGAGGTAGAGTACAGTGGAGTACAGTAGAGATAGAGTACAGTGGAGCACAGAAGAGGTAGAGTACAGTGGAGCACAGTAGAGGTAGAGTAGAGTGGAGCACAGTAGAGGTAGAGTACAGTGGAATACAGTAGAGGTAGTGTACAGTGGAGCACCGTAGAGGTACAGTACAGTGGAGCACAGTAGAGGTAGAGTACAGTCGAGTATAGTTGAGGTAGACTACAGTAGAGTACAGTAGAGGTAGAGTACAGTGGAGCACAGTAGAGATAGAGTACAGTAGAGCAGAGTAGAGGTAGAGTACAGTGGAGTACAGTAGAGGTAGAGTAGAGTGGAGCACATTAGAGGTGGAGTAGAGTAGAGTACAGTAGAGGTAGAGTACAGTGGAGCACAGTAGAGATAGAGTACAGTAGAGCACCTTAGAGGTAGAGTACAGTGGAGCACAGTAGAGGTAGAGTAGAGTGGAGCACAGTAGAGGTAGAGTACAGTGGAGTACAGTAGAGGTAGTGTACAGTGGAGCACAGTAGAGGTAGAGTACAGTGGAGCACAGTAGAGGTAGAGTACAGTGGAGTACAGTAGAGGTAGAGTACAGTAGAGCACAGTAGAGATAGAGTACAGTAGAGCACAGTAGAGGTAGAGTACAGTGGAGCACAGTAGAGGAAGAGTACAGTGTAGTACAGAAGAGATAGAGTACAGTGGAGTACAGTAGAGGTAGAGTACAGCTGAGCACAGTAGAGGTAGAGTAGAGTGGAGCACAGTAGAGGTAGAGTACAGTGGACAACAGAAGAGGTAGTGTACAGTGGAGCACAGTAGAGGTAGAGTACAGTGGAGCACAGTAGAGGTAGAGTACAGTGGAGTATAATAGAGGTAGAGTACAGTAGAGCACAGTAGAGGTAGAGTACAGTAGAACACTGTAGAGGTGGAGTACAGTGGAGTACAGTAGAGGTAGAGTACAGTGGAGCACAGTAGAGATAGGGTACAATAGAGCAGAGTAGAGGTAGAGTACAGTGGAGTACAGTAGAGGTAGAGTACAGTGGAGCACTGTAGAGGTGGAGTACAGTGGAGTACAGTAGAGGTAGAGTACAGGTGAGCATAGTAGAGATAGAGTACAGTAGAGCACAGTAGAGGTAGAGTACAGTGGAGTATAGTAGAGGTAGAGTACAGTGGAGTACAGTAGAGGTAGATTACAGTGGAGCACAGTAGAGGTAGAGTACAGTGGAGTATAGTTGAGGTAGACTACAGTGGAGTGCAGTAGAGGTAGAGTACAGTGGAGCACAGTAGAGATAGAGTACAGTAGAGCAGAGTAGAGGTAGAGTACAGTGGAGTACAGTAGAGGTAGAGAACAGTAGATTAGATTAGAGGTAGAATACAGTGGAGTACAGTAGAGGTAGAGCACAGTGGAGCACTGTAGGGGTAGAGTACAGTGGAGTACAGTAGAGATAGAGTACAGTGGAGCACAGTAGAGGTAGAGTACAGTGGAGCACAGTAGAGGTAGTGTACAGTGGAGCACAGTAGAGGTAGAGTACAGTGGAGTACAGTAGAGGTAGTGTACAGTGGAGCACAGTAGAGGTAGAGTACAGTGGAGCACAGTAGAGGTATTGTACAGTGGGGTACAGTAGAAATAGAGTACAGTGGAGCAGAGTAGAGTAGAGTACAGTAGAGCACAGTTGAGGTAGAGTACAGTGGAGCAGAGTAGAGATAGAGTACAGTGGAGTACAGTAGAGGAAGAATACAGTGGAGTAGAGTGGAGCACAGTAGAGGTGGAGTACAGTAGAGTACAGTAGAGGTAGAGTACAGTGGAGTAAAATAGAGATAGAGTACAGTGGAGTAGAGTAGAGATAGAGTACAGTGGAGCACAGTAGAGGTAGAGTACAGTGGATCACTGTAGAGATAGAGTACAGTGGAGTACAGTGGATCACAGTAGAGGTAGCATACAGTGGAGAACAGTAGAGATAGAGTACAGTGGAGTACAGTTGAGGTAGAGTACAGTGGAGCACAGTAGAGATAGAGTACAGTGGAGTACAGTAGAGGTAGAGTACAGTTGAGCACAGTAGAGGTAGAGTAGAAGTGGAGTACAGTGGAGAAAAGTAGAGGTGGAGTACAGTAGAGTACAGTAGAGGTAGATAACAGTACATTACAGTAGAGGTAGCGTACAGTGGAGTACAGTAGAGGTAGAGTACAGTAGAGCACAGTAGAGGTAGATTACAGTGGAGTACAGTAGAGGTAGAGTACAGTGGAGTACAGTAGAGGTAGAGTACAGTAGAGGTAGAGTACAGTGGAGTATAGTTGAGGCAGACTACAGTGGAGTACAGTAGAGGTAGAGTACAGTGGATCACAGTAGAGATAGAGTACAGTAGAGCAGAGTAGAGGTAGAGTAAAGTGGAGCACAGTAGGGGTAGAGTACAGTTGAGTATAGTTGAGGTAGACTACAGTGGAGTACAGTAGAGGTAGAGTACAGTGGAGCACAGTAGAGGTGGAGTACAGTGGAGTACAGTAGAGGTAGAGTACAGTGGAGCACAGTAGAGATAGAGTACAGTAGAGCACAGTAGAGGTAGAGTAAAGTGGAGCACAGTAGGGGTAGAGTACAGTTGAGTATAGTTGAGGTAGACTACAGTGGAGTACAGTAGAGGTAGAGTACAGTGGAGCACAGTAGAGATAGAGTACAGTAGAGCAGAGTAGAGGTAGAGTACAGTGGAGTACAGTAGAGGTAGAGTAGAGTGGAGCACATTAGAGGTGGAGTAGAGTAGAGTACAGTAGAGGTAGAGTACAGTGGAGTACAGTAGAGGTAGAGTAGAGTGGAGCACATTAGAGGTAGGGTAGAGTAGAGTACAGTAGAGGTAGAGTGCAGTGGAGTACAGTAGAGGTAGAGTACAGTGGAGTACAGTAGAGATAGAGTACAGTAGAGCAGAGTAGAGGTAGAGTACACTGGAGTACAGTAGAGGTAGAGCAAAGTGGAGCACTGTAGAGGTAGAGTACAGTGGAGTACAGTAGAGATAGAGTACAGTGGAGCACAGAAGAGGTAGAGTACAGTGGAGCACAGTAGAGGTAGAGTAGAGTGGAGCACAGTAGAGGTAGAGTACAGTGGAATACAGTAGAGGTAGTGTACAGTGGAGCACCGTAGAGGTACAGTACAGTGGAGCACAGTAGAGGTAGAGTACAGTGGAGCACAGTAGAGGTAGCGTAGAGTGGAGTACATTAGAGGTAGAGTACAGTGGAGTACAGTAGAGGTAGAGTACAGTGGAGTAGAGTAGAGATAGAGTACAGTGGAGCACAGCAGAGGTAGAGTACAGTGGATCACAGTAGAGATAGAGTACAGTGGAGTACAGTGGAGCACAGTAGAGGTATAGTACAGTGGAGCACAGTAGAGATAGATTACAGTGGAGTACAGTAGAGGTAGAGTACAGTGGAGCACAGTAGAGGTAGAGTACAGTGGAGTATAGTTGAGGTAGACTAGAGTGGAGTACAGTAGAGGTAGAGTACAGTGGAGCACAGTAGAGATAGAGTACAGTAGAGCAGAGTAGAGGTAGAGTACAGTGGAGTACAGTAGAGGTAGAGCGCAGTAGAGCAGAGTAGAGGTAGAGTACAGTGGAGTACAGTAGAGGTAGAGCACAGTGGGGCACTGTAGAGGTAGAGTACAGTGGAGTACATTAGAGATAGAGTACAGTGGAGCACAGTAGAGGTAGAGTACAGTGGAGGTAGAGTACAGTGGAGCACAGTAGAGGTAGAGTACAGTGGAGTACAGTAGAGGTAGTGTACAGTGGAGCACAGTAGAGGTAGAGTACAGTTGAGCACAGTAGAGGTAGAGTAAAGTGGAGTACAGTAGAGGTAGAGTACAGTGGAGCACAGTAGATGTAGAGTACAGTGGAGTACAGTAGAGGTAGAGTACAGTGGAGCACAGTAGAGCTGGAGTACAGTGGAGTACAGTGGAGCACAGTAGAGGTGGAGTACAGTAGAGTAGAGTAGAGGTAGAGTACAGTGGAGTACAGTAGAGGTAGAGTACAGTGGAGCACAGTAGAGCTGGAGTACAGTGGAGTACAGTGGAGCACAGTAGAGGTGGAGTACAGTAGAGTAGAGTAGAGGTAGAAAACAGTGGAGTACAGTAGAGATAGAGTAGAGTGGAGTAGAGTAGAGATAGAGTACAGTGGATTAGAGTAGAGGTAGAGTACAGTGGAGTATAGTTGAGGTAGAGTACAGTGGAGCACAGTGGAGGTAGAGTACAGTGGAGTATAGTTTAGGTAGACTACAGTGGAGTACAGTAGAGGTAGAGTACAGTGGAGCACAGTAGAGATAGAGTACAGTAGAGCAGAGTAGAGGTAGAGTACAGTGGAGTACAGTAGAGGCAGAGTACAGTGGAGCACTGTAGAGGTGGAGTACAGTGGAGTACAGTAGAGGTAGAGTACAGTGGAGCAGAGTAGAGATAGAGTACAGTAGAGCACAGTAGAGGTAGAGTACAGTGGAGCACAGTAGAGGAAGAGTACAGTATAGTACAGTAGAGATAGAGTACAGTGGAGTACAGTAGAGATAGAGTACAGTCGAACACAGTAGAGATAAGTGCAGTGGAGTATAGTAGAGGTAGAGTACAGTGGAGCACAGTAGAGGTAGAGTACAGCTGAACACAGTAGAGGTAGAGTACAGTGGAGCACAGTAGAGGTAGAGTACAGTGGAGTATAATAGAGGTAGAGTACAGTAGAGCACAGTAGAGATAGAGTACAGTAGAGCAGAGTAGAGGTAGAGTACAGTGGAATACAGTAGAGGTAGAGTACAGTGGAGTATAATAGAGGTAGAGTACAGTAGAGCACAGTAAAGATAGAGTACAGTAGAGCAGAGTAGAGGTAGAGTACAGTGGAATACAGTAGAGGTAGAGTACAGTGGAGCACTGTAGAGGTGGAGTACAGTGGAGTACAGTAGAGGTAGAGTACAGTGGAGCACAGTAGAGATAGAGTACAGTAGAGCACAGTAGAGGTAGAGTACAGTGGAGCACAGTAGAGCTAGAGTACAGTGGAGTACAGTGAAGCACAGTAGAGGTGGAGTACAAGAGTACAGTAGAGGTAGAGAACAGTACAGTACAGTAGAGGTAGAGTACAGTGGAGTACAGTAGAGGTAGAGTACAGTAGAGCACAGTAGAGGTAGAATATAGTGGAGTACAGTAGAGGTAGAGTACAGTGGAGTACAGTAGAGGTAGAGTACAGTGGAGTACAGTAGAGGCAGAGTACAGTGGAGCACAGTAGATGTAGAGTACAGTGGAGTACAGTAGAGGTAGAGTACAGTGGAGCACAGTAGAGCTGGAGTACAGTTGAGTACAGTGGAGCACAGTAGAGATAGAGTACAGTAGAGCAGAGTAGAGGTAGAGTACAGTGGAGTACAGTAGAGATAGAGTAGAGTGGAGTAGAGTAGAGATAGAGTCCAGTGGATTAGAGTAGAGATAGAGTACAGTGGAGTATAGTTGAGGTAGAGTACAGTGGAGCACAGTGGAGGTAGAGTACAGTGGAGTATAGTTTAGGTAGACTACAGTGGAGTACAGTAGAGGTAGAGTACAGTGGAGCACAGTAGAGATAGAGTACAGTAGAGCAGAGTAGAGGTAGAGTACAGTGGAGTAGAGTAGAGGTAGAGTACAGCTGAGCACAGTAGAGGTAGAGTAGAGTGGAGCACAGTAGAGGTAGAGTACAGTGGACTACAGTAGAGGTAGTGTACAGTGGAGCACAGTAGAGGTAGAGTACAGTGGAGCACAGTAGAGGTAGAGTACAGTGGAGTATAACAGAGGTAGAGTACAGGGGAGCACAGTAGAGATAGAGTACAGTAGAGCAGAGTAGAGGTAGAGTACATTGGAGTACAGTAGAGGTAGAGTACAGTGGAGCACTCTAGAGGTGGAGTACAGTGGAGTACAGTAGAGGTAAAGTACATTGGAGCACAGTAGAGATAGAGTACAGTAGAGCACAGTAGAGGTAGAGTACAGTGGAGCACAGTAGAGCTAGAGTACAGTGGAGTACAGTGAAGCACAGTAGAGGTGGAGTACAGTAGAGTAGAGTAGAGGTAGAGTACAGTGGAGTACAGTAGAGATAGAGTAGAGTGGAGTAGAGTAGAGATAGAGTACAGTGGATTAGAGTAGAGATAGAGTACAGTGGAGTATAGTTGCGGTATAGTACAGTGGAGCACAGTAGAGGTAGAGTACAGTGGAGTATAGTTGAGGTAGACTACAGTGGAGTAGAGTAGAGGTAGAGTACAGTGGAGCACAGTAGAGGTAGAGTACAGTGGAGTACAGTAGAGGTAGAGTACAGTAGAGCAGAGTAGAGGTAGAGTACAGTGGAGTACAGTAGAGGTAGAGTACAGTAGAACACTGTAGAGGTAGAGTACAGTGGAGTACAGTAGAGGTAGAGTACAGTGGAGCACAGTAGAGATAGGGTACAATAGAGCAGAGTAGAGGTAGAGTACAGTGGAGTACAGTAGAGGTTGAGTACAGTGGAGCACTGTAGAGGTGGAGTACAGTGGAGTACAGTAGAGGTAGAGTACAGGTGAGCATAGTAGAGATAGAGTACAGTAGAGCACAGTAGAGGTAGAGTACAGTGGAGTACAGTGGTGCACAGTAGAGGTAGAGTACAGTGGAGTACAGTAGAGGTAGAGTACAGTGGAGTACAGTAGAGGTAGTGTACAGTGGAGCAGAGTAGAGGTAGAGTACAGTGGAGCACAGTAGAGGTAGAGTACAGTGGGGTACAGTAGAAATAGAGTACAGTGGAGCACAGTAGAGAAGAGTACAGTAGAGCACAGTAGAGGTAGAGTACAGTGGAGCACAGTAGAGATAGAGTACAGTGGAGTACAATAGAGGAAGAGTACAGTGGAGTACAGTGGAGCACAGTAGAGGTGGAGTACAGTAGAGTACAGTAGAGGTAGAGTACAGTGGAGTAAAATAGAGATAGAGTACAGTGGAGTAGAGTAGAGATAGAGTACAGTGGAGCACAGCAGAGGTAGAGTACAGTGGATCACAGTAGAGATAGAGTACAGTGGAGTACAGTGGTGCACAGTAGAGGTAGAGTACAGTGGAGAACAGTAGAGATAGAGTACAGTGGAGTACACTAGAGGTAGAGTACAGTGGAGCACAGTAGAGATAGAGTACAGTGGAGTACAGTAGAGGTAGAGTACAGTGGAGCACAGTAGAGGTAGAGTACAGTGGAGTACAGTGGAGCACAGTAGAGGTGGAGTACAGTAGAGTACAGTAGACTCAGAGAACAGTACAGTACAGTAGAGGTAGAGTACAGTGGAGTACAGTAGAGATAGAGTACAGTAGAGCACAGTAGAGGTAGAATACAGTGGAGTACAGTACAGGTAGAGTACAGTGGAGTACAGTAGAGGTAGAGTACAGTGGAGTACAGTAGAGGTAGAGTACAGTGGAGCACAGTAGATGTAGAGTACAGTGGAGTACAGTAGAGGTAGAGTACAGTGGAGCACAGTAGAGCTGGAGTACAGTGGAGTACAGTGGAGCACAGTAGAGGTGGAGTACAGTAGAGTAGAGTAGAGGTAGAGTACAGTGGAGTACAGTAGATGTAGAGTACAGTGGAGTACAGTAGAGGTAGAGTACAGTGGAGTACAGTAGAGCTAGAGTACAGTGGAGTACAGTGGAGCACAGTAGAGGTGGAGTACAAGAGTACAGTAGAGGTAGAGAACAGTACAGTACAGTAGAGGTAGAGTACAGTGGAGTACAGTAGAGGTAGAGTACAGTAGAGCACAGTAGAGGTAGAATATAGTGGAGTACAGTAGAGGTAGAGTACAGCGGAGTACAGTAGAGGTAGAGTACAGTGGAGTACAGTAGAGGCAGAGTACAGTGGAGCACAGTAGATGTAGAGTACAGTGGAGTACAGTAGAGGTAGAGTACAGTGGAGCACAGTAGAGCTGGAGTACAGTTGAGTACAGTGGAGCACAGTAGAGGTGGAGTACAGTAGAGTAGAGTAGAGGTAGAGTACAGTGGAGTACAGTAGAGATAGAGTAGAGTGGAGTAGAGTAGAGATAGAGTCCAGTGGATTAGAGTAGAGATAGAGTACAGTGGAGTATAGTTGAGGTAGAGTACAGTGGAGCACAGTGGAGGTAGAGTACAGTGGAGTATAGTTTAGGTAGACTACAGTGGAGTACAGTAGAGGTAGAGTACAGTGGAGCACAGTAGAGATAGAGTACAGTAGAGCAGAGTAGAGGTAGAGTACAGTGGAGTAGAGTAGAGGTAGAGTACAGCTGAGCACAGTAGAGGTAGAGTAGAGTGGAGCACAGTAGAGGTAGAGTACAGTGTACTACAGTAGAGGTAGTGTACAGTGGAGCACAGTAGAGGTAGAGTACAGTGGAGCACAGTAGAGGTAGAGTACAGTGGAGTATAATAGAGGTAGAGTACAGGAGAGCACAGTAGAGATAGAGTACAGTAGAGCAGAGTAGAGGTAGAGTACATTGGAGTACAGTAGAGGTAGAGTACAGTGGAGCACTCTAGAGGTGGAGTACAGTGGAGTACAGTAGAGGTAAAGTACATTGGAGCACAGTAGAGATAGAGTACAGTAGAGCACAGTAGAGGTAGAGTACAGTGGAGCACAGTAGAGCTAGAGTACAGTGGAGTACAGTGAAGCACAGTAGAGGTGGAGTACAGTAGAGTAGAGTAGAGGTAGAGTACAGTGGAGTACAGTAGAGATAGAGTAGAGTGGAGTAGAGTAGAGATAGAGTACAGTGGATTAGAGTAGAGATAGAGTACAGTGGAGTATAGTTGCGGTAGAGTACAGTGGAGCACAGTAGAGGTAGAGTACAGTGGAGTATAGTTGAGGTAGACTACAGTGGAGTAGAGTAGAGGTAGAGTAGAGTGGAGCACAGTAGAGGTAGAGTACAGTGGAGTACAGTAGAGGTAGAGTACAGTAGAGCAGAGTAGAGGTAGAGTACAGTGGAGTACAGTAGAGGTAGAGTACAGTAGAACACTGTAGAGGTGGAGTACAGTGGAGTACAGTAGAGGTAGAGTACAGTGGAGCACAGTAGAGATAGGGTACAATAGAGCAGAGTAGAGGTAGAGTACAGTGGAGTACAGTAGAGGTTGAGTACAGTGGAGCACTGTAGAGGTGGAGTACAGTGGAGTACAGTAGAGGTAGAGTACAGGTGAGCATAGTAGAGATAGAGTACAGTAGAGCACAGTAGAGGTAGAGTACAGTGGAGTACAGTGGTGCACAGTAGAGGTAGAGTACAGTGGAGTACAGTAGAGGTAGTGTACAGTGGAGCAGAGTAGAGGTAGAGTACAGTGGAGCACAGTAGAGGTAGAGTACAGTGGGGTACAGTAGAAATAGAGTACAGTGGAGCACAGTAGAGAAGAGTACAGTAGAGCACAGTAGAGGTAGAGTACAGTGGAGCACAGTAGAGATAGAGTACAGTGGAGTACAATAGAGGAAGAGTACAGTGGAGTACAGTGGAGCACAGTAGAGGTGGAGTACAGTAGAGTACAGTAGAGGTAGAGTACAGTGGAGTAAAATAGAGATAGAGTACAGTGGAGTAGAGTAGAGATAGAGTACAGTGGAGCACAGCAGAGGTAGAGTACAGTGGATCACAGTAGAGATAGAGTACAGTGGAGTACAGTGGTGCACAGTAGAGGTAGAGTACAGTGGAGAACAGTAGAGATAGAGTACAGTGGAGTACACTAGAGGTAGAGTACAGTGGAGCACAGTAGAGATAGAGTACAGTGGAGTACAGTAGAGGTAGAGTACAGTGGAGCACAGTAGAGGTAGAGTACAGTGGAGTACAGTGGAGCACAGTAGAGGTGGAGTACAGTAGAGTACAGTAGACTCAGAGAACAGTACAGTACAGTAGAGGTAGAGTACAGTGGAGCACAGTAGAGATAGAGTACAGTGGAGTACAGTAGAGGAAGAGTACAGTGGAGTACAGTAGAGATAGGGTACAGTGGAGCACAGTAGAGGTAGAGTACAGTGAAGCACAGTAGAGGTAGAGTACAGTGGAGCACAGTAGAGGTAGAGTACAGTGGAGCACAGTAGAGGTAGTGTACAGTGGAACACAGTAGAGGTGGAGTACAGTGGAGTACAGTAGAGGTAGAGTACAGTGGAGCACAGTAGAGATAGAGTACAGTAGAGCACAGTAGAGGTAGAGTACAGTAGAACACTGTAGAGGTGGAGTACAGTGGAGTACAGTAGAGGTAGAGTACAGTGGAACACAGTAGAGATAGGGTACAATAGAGCAGAGTAGAGGTAGAGTACAGTGGAGTACAGTAGAGGTAGAGTACAGTGGAGCACTGTAGAGGTGGAGTACAGTGGAGTACAGTAGAGGTAGAGTACAGTGGAGTACAGTAGAGGTAGAGTACAGTGGAGCACAGTAGAGGTAGAGTACAGTGGAGTATAGTATAGGTAGATTACAGTGGAGTACAGTAGAGGTAGAGTACAGTGGAGCACAGTAGAGATAGAGTACAGTAGATCAGAGTAGAGGTAGAGTACAGTGGAGTACAGTAGAGGTAGAGCACAGTAGAGCAGAGTAGAGGTAGAGTACAGTGGAGTACAGTAGAGGTAGAGCACAGTGGGGCACTGTAGAGGTAGAGTACAGTGGAGTACATTAGAGATAGAGTACAGTGGAGCACAGTAGAGGTAGAGTACAGTGGAGGTAGAGTACAGTGGAGCACAGTAGAGGTAGAGTACAGTGGAGTACAGTAGACGTAGTGTACAGTGGAGCACAGTAGAGGTAGAGTACAGTTGAGCACAGTAGAGGTAGAGTAAAGTGGAGTACAGTAGAGGTAGAGTACAGTGGAGCACAGTAGATGTAGAGTACAGTGGAGTACAGTAGAGGTAGAGTACAGTGGAGCACAGTAGAACTGGAGTACAGTGGAGTACAGTGGAGCACAGTAGAGGTGGAGTACAGTAGAGTAGAGTAGAGGTAGAGTACAGTGGAGTACAGTAGAGGTAGAGTACAGTGGAGCACAGTAGAGCTGGAGTACAGTGGAGTACAGTGGAGCACAGTAGAGGTGGAGTACAGTAGAGTAGAGTAGAGGTAGAGTACAGTGGAGTACAGTAGAAATAGAGTAGAGTGGAGTAGAGTAGAGATAGAGGACAGTGGATTAGAGTAGAGGTAGAGTACAGTGGAGTATAGTTGAGGTAGAGTACAGTGGAGCACAGTGGAGGTAGAGTACAGTGGAGCACAGTAGAGATAGAGTACAGTAGAGCAGAGTAGAGGTAGAGTACAGTGGAGTACAGTAGAGGTAGAGTACAGTGGAGCACTGTAGAGGAGGAGTACAGTGGAGTACAGTAGAGGTAGAGTACAGTGGAGCAGAGTAGAGATAGAGTACAGTAGAGCACAGTAGAGGTAGAGTACAGTGGAGCACAGTAGAGGAAGAGTACAGTATAGTACAGTAGAGATAGAGTACAGTGGAGTACAGTAGAGATAGAGTACAGTCGAACACAGTAGAGATAAGTGCAGTGGAGTATAGTAGATGTAGAGTACAGTGGAGCACAGTAGAGGTAGAGTACAGCTGAGCACAGTAGAGGTAGAGTACAGTGGAGCACAGTAGAGGTAGAGTACAGTGGAGCACAGTAGAGAAGAGTACAGTAGAGCTCAGTAGAGGTAGAGTACAGTGGAGTACAGTGAAGCACAGTAGAGATAGAGTACAGTGGAGTACAGTAGAGGAAGAGTACAGTGGAGTACAGTGGAGCACAGAAGAGGTGGAGTACAGTAGAGTACAGTAGAGGTAGAGTACAGTGGAGTAAAATAGAGATAGAGTACAGTGGAGTAGAGTAGAGATAGAGTACAGTAGAGCACAGCAGAGGTAGAGTACAGTGGATCACAGTAGAGATAGAGTACAGTGGAGTACAGTGGTGCACAGTAGAGGTAGAGTACAGCGGAGAACAGCAGAGATAGAGTACAGTGGAGTACAGTAGAGGTAGAGTACAGTGGATCACAGTAGAGATAGAGTACAGTGGAGTACAGTAGAGGTAGAGTACAGTGGAGCACAGTAGAGGTAGAGTACAGTGGAGTACAGTGTAGCACAGTAGAGGTGGAGTACAGTAGAGTACAGTAGACTTAGAGAACAGTACAGTACAGTAGAGGTAGAGTACAGTGGAGTACAGTAGAGATAGAGTACAGTACAGCACAGTAGAGGTAGAATACAGTGGAGTACAGTAGAGGTAGAGTACAGTGGAGTACAGTAGAGGTAGAGTAGAGTGGAGTACAGTAGAGGTAGAGTACAGTGGAGCACAGTAGATGTAGAGTACAGTGGAGTACAGTAGAGGTAGAGTACAGTGGAGCACAATAGAGCTGGAGTACAGTGGAGTACAGTGGAGCACAGTAGAGGTTGAGTACAGTAGAGTAGAGTAGAGGTAGAGTACAGTGGAGTACAGTAGAGATAGAGTAGAGTGGAGTAGAGTAGAGATAGAGTACAGTGGATTAGAGTAGAGATAGAGTACAGTGGAGTATAGTTGAGGTAGAGTACAGTGGAGCACACTGGAGGTAGAGTAGAGTGGAGTATAGTTTAGGTAGACTACAGTGGAGTACAGTAGAGGTAGAGTACAGTTGAGCACAGTAGAGATAGAGTACAGTGGAGTACAGTAGAGGAAGAGTACAGTGGAGTACAGTAGAGATAGGGTACAGTGGAGCACAGTAGAGGTAGAGTACAGTGGAGCACAGTAGAGGTAGAGTACAGTGGAGCACAGTAGAGGTAGAGTACAGTGGAGTACAGTAGAGGTAGTGTACAGTGGAACACAGTAGAGGTAGAGTACAGTGGAGCACAGTAGAGGTAGAGTACAGTGGAGTACAGTAGAGGTAGAGTACAGTGGAGCACTGTAGAGGTGGAGTACAGTGGAGTACAGTAGAGGTAGAGTACAGTGGAGGACAGTAGAGATAGAGTACAGTAGAGCACAGTAGAGGTAGAGTACAGTGGAGCACAGTAGAGGTAGAGTACAGTCGAGTATAGTTGAGGTAGACTACAGTAGAGTACAGTAGAGGTAGAGTACAGTGGAGCACAGTAGAGATAGAGTACAGTAGAGCAGAGTAGAGGTAGAGTACAGTGGAGTACAGTAGAGGTAGAGTAGAGTGGAGCACATTAGAGGTGGAGTAGAGTAGAGTACAGTAGAGGTAGAGTACAGTGGAGCACAGTAGAGATAGAGTACAGTAGAGCACCTTAGAGGTAGAGTACAGTGGAGCACAGTAGAGGTAGAGTAGAGTGGAGCACAGTAGAGGTAGAGTACAGTGGAGTACAGTAGAGGTAGTGTACAGTGGAGCACAGTAGAGGTAGAGTACAGTGGAGCACAGTAGAGGTAGAGTACAGTGGAGTACAGTAGAGGTAGAGTACAGTAGAGCACAGTAGAGATAGAGTACAGTAGAGCACAGTAGAGGTAGAGTACAGTGGAGCACAGTAGAGGAAGAGTACAGTGTAGTACAGAAGAGATAGAGTACAGTGGAGTACAGTAGAGGTAGAGTACAGCTGAGCACAGTAGAGGTAGAGTAGAGTGGAGCACAGTAGAGGTAGAGTACAGTGGACAACAGAAGAGGTAGTGTACAGTGGAGCACAGTAGAGGTAGAGTACAGTGGAGCACAGTAGAGGTAGAGTACAGTGGAGTATAATAGAGGTAGAGTACAGTAGAGCACAGTAGAGGTAGAGTACAGTAGAACACTGTAGAGGTGGAGTACAGTGGAGTACAGTAGAGGTAGAGTACAGTGGAGCACAGTAGAGATAGGGTACAATAGAGCAGAGTAGAGGTAGAGTACAGTGGAGTACAGTAGAGGTAGAGTACAGTGGAGCACTGTAGAGGTGGAGTACAGTGGAGTACAGTAGAGGTAGAGTACAGGTGAGCATAGTAGAGATAGAGTACAGTAGAGCACAGTAGAGGTAGAGTACAGTGGAGTATAGTAGAGGTAGAGTACAGTGGAGTACAGTAGAGGTAGATTACAGTGGAGCACAGTAGAGGTAGAGTACAGTGGAGTATAGTTGAGGTAGACTACAGTGGAGTGCAGTAGAGGTAGAGTACAGTGGAGCACAGTAGAGATAGAGTACAGTAGAGCAGAGTAGAGGTAGAGTACAGTGGAGTACAGTAGAGGTAGAGAACAGTAGATTAGAGTAGAGGTAGAATACAGTGGAGTACAGTAGAGGTAGAGCACAGTGGAGCACTGTAGGGGTAGAGTACAGTGGAGTACAGTAGAGATAGAGTACAGTGGAGCACAGTAGAGGTAGAGTACAGTGGAGCACAGTAGAGGTAGTGTACAGTGGAGCACAGTAGAGGTAGAGTACAGTGGAGTACAGTAGAGGTAGTGTACAGTGGAGCACAGTAGAGGTAGAGTACAGTGGAGCACAGTAGAGGTATTGTACAGTGGGGTACAGTAGAAATAGAGTACAGTGGAGCAGAGTAGAGTAGAGTACAGTAGAGCACAGTTGAGGTAGAGTACAGTGGAGCAGAGTAGAGATAGAGTACAGTGGAGTACAGTAGAGGAAGAGTACAGTGGAGTAGAGTGGAGCACAGTAGAGGTGGAGTACAGTAGAGTACAGTAGAGGTAGAGTACAGTGGAGTAAAATAGAGATAGAGTACAGTGGAGTAGAGTAGAGATAGAGTACAGTGGAGCACAGTAGAGGTAGAGTACAGTGGATCACTGTAGAGATAGAGTACAGTGGAGTACAGTGGATCACAGTAGAGGTAGCATACAGTGGAGAACAGTAGAGATAGAGTACAGTGGAGTACAGTTGAGGTAGAGTACAGTGGAGCACAGTAGAGATAGAGTACAGTGGAGTACAGTAGAGGTAGAGTACAGTTGAGCACAGTAGAGGTAGAGTAGAAGTGGAGTACAGTGGAGAAAAGTAGAGGTGGAGTACAGTAGAGTACAGTAGAGGTAGATAACAGTACATTACAGTAGAGGTAGCGTACAGTGGAGTACAGTAGAGGTAGAGTACAGTAGAGCACAGTAGAGGTAGATTACAGTGGAGTACAGTAGAGGTAGAGTACAGTGGAGTACAGTAGAGGTAGAGTACAGTAGAGGTAGAGTACAGTGGAGTATAGTTGAGGCAGACTACAGTGGAGTACAGTAGAGGTAGAGTACAGTGGATCACAGTAGAGATAGAGTACAGTAGAGCAGAGTAGAGGTAGAGTAAAGTGGAGCACAGTAGGGGTAGAGTACAGTTGAGTATAGTTGAGGTAGACTACAGTGGAGTACAGTAGAGGTAGAGTACAGTGGAGCACAGTAGAGGTGGAGTACAGTGGAGTACAGTAGAGGTAGAGTACAGTGGAGCACAGTAGAGATAGAGTACAGTAGAGCACAGTAGAGGTAGAGTAAAGTGGAGCACAGTAGGGGTAGAGTACAGTTGAGTATAGTTGAGGTAGACTACAGTGGAGTACAGTAGAGGTAGAGTACAGTGGAGCACAGTAGAGATAGAGTACAGTAGAGCAGAGTAGAGGTAGAGTACAGTGGAGTACAGTAGAGGTAGAGTAGAGTGGAGCACATTAGAGGTGGAGTAGAGTAGAGTACAGTAGAGGTAGAGTACAGTGGAGTACAGTAGAGGTAGAGTAGAGTGGAGCACATTAGAGGTAGGGTAGAGTAGAGTACAGTAGAGGTAGAGTGCAGTGGAGTACAGTAGAGGTAGAGTACAGTGGAGTACAGTAGAGATAGAGTACAGTAGAGCAGAGTAGAGGTAGAGTACACTGGAGTACAGTAGAGGTAGAGCAAAGTGGAGCACTGTAGAGGTAGAGTACAGTGGAGTACAGTAGAGATAGAGTACAGTGGAGCACAGAAGAGGTAGAGTACAGTGGAGCACAGTAGAGGTAGAGTAGAGTGGAGCACAGTAGAGGTAGAGTACAGTGGAATACAGTAGAGGTAGTGTACAGTGGAGCACCGTAGAGGTACAGTACAGTGGAGCACAGTAGAGGTAGAGTACAGTCGAGTATAGTTGAGGTAGACTACAGTAGAGTACAGTAGAGGTAGAGTACAGTGGAGCACAGTAGAGATAGAGTACAGTAGAGCAGAGTAGAGGTAGAGTACAGTGGAGTACAGTAGAGGTAGAGTAGAGTGGAGCAGATTAGAGGTGGAGTAGAGTAGAGTACAGTAGAGGTAGAGTACAGTGGAGCACAGTAGAGATAGAGTACAGTAGAGCACCTTAGAGGTAGAGTACAGTGGAGCACAGTAGAGGTAGAGTAGAGTGGAGCACAGTAGAGGTAGAGTACAGTGGAGTACAGTAGAGGTAGTGTACAGTGGAGCACAGTAGAGGTAGAGTACAGTGGAGCACAGTAGAGGTAGAGTACAGTGGAGTACAGTAGAGGTAGAGTACAGTAGAGCACAGTAGAGATAGAGTACAGTAGAGCACAGTAGAGGTAGAGTACAGTGGAGCACAGTAGAGGAAGAGTACAGTGTAGTACAGAAGAGATAGAGTACAGTGGAGTACAGTAGAGGTAGAGTACAGCTGAGCACAGTAGAGGTAGAGTAGAGTGGAGCACAGTAGAGGTAGAGTACAGTGGACAACAGAAGAGGTAGTGTACAGTGGAGCACAGTAGAGGTAGAGTACAGTGGAGCACAGTAGAGGTAGAGTACAGTGGAGTATAATAGAGGTAGAGTACAGTAGAGCACAGTAGAGGTAGAGTACAGTAGAACACTGTAGAGGTGGAGTACAGTGGAGTACAGTAGAGGTAGAGTACAGTGGAGCACAGTAGAGATAGGGTACAATAGAGCAGAGTAGAGGTAGAGTACAGTGGAGTACAGTAGAGGTAGAGTACAGTGGAGCACTGTAGAGGTGGAGTACAGTGGAGTACAGTAGAGGTAGAGTACAGGTGAGCATAGTAGAGATAGAGTACAGTAGAGCACAGTAGAGGTAGAGTACAGTGGAGTATAGTAGAGGTAGAGTACAGTGGAGTACAGTAGAGGTAGATTACAGTGGAGCACAGTAGAGGTAGAGTACAGTGGAGTATAGTTGAGGTAGACTACAGTGGAGTGCAGTAGAGGTAGAGTACAGTGGAGCACAGTAGAGATAGAGTACAGTAGAGCAGAGTAGAGGTAGAGTACAGTGGAGTACAGTAGAGGTAGAGAACAGTAGATTAGAGTAGAGGTAGAATACAGTGGAGTACAGTAGAGGTAGAGCACAGTGGAGCACTGTAGGGGTAGAGTACAGTGGAGTACAGTAGAGATAGAGTACAGTGGAGCACAGTAGAGGTAGAGTACAGTGGAGCACAGTAGAGGTAGTGTACAGTGGAGCACAGTAGAGGTAGAGTACAGTGGAGTACAGTAGAGGTAGTGTACAGTGGAGCACAGTAGAGGTAGAGTACAGTGGAGCACAGTAGAGGTATTGTACAGTGGGGTACAGTAGAAATAGAGTACAGTGGAGCAGAGTAGAGTAGAGTACAGTAGAGCACAGTTGAGGTAGAGTACAGTGGAGCAGAGTAGAGATAGAGTACAGTGGAGTACAGTAGAGGAAGAGTACAGTGGAGTAGAGTGGAGCACAGTAGAGGTGGAGTACAGTAGAGTACAGTAGAGGTAGAGTACAGTGGAGTAAAATAGAGATAGAGTACAGTGGAGTAGAGTAGAGATAGAGTACAGTGGAGCACAGTAGAGGTAGAGTACAGTGGATCACTGTAGAGATAGAGTACAGTGGAGTACAGTGGATCACAGTAGAGGTAGCATACAGTGGAGAACAGTAGAGATAGAGTACAGTGGAGTACAGTTGAGGTAGAGTACAGTGGAGCACAGTAGAGATAGAGTACAGTGGAGTACAGTAGAGGTAGAGTACAGTTGAGCACAGTAGAGGTAGAGTAGAAGTGGAGTACAGTGGAGAAAAGTAGAGGTGGAGTACAGTAGAGTACAGTAGAGGTAGATAACAGTACATTACAGTAGAGGTAGCGTACAGTGGAGTACAGTAGAGGTAGAGTACAGTAGAGCACAGTAGAGGTAGATTACAGTGGAGTACAGTAGAGGTAGAGTACAGTGGAGTACAGTAGAGGTAGAGTACAGTAGAGGTAGAGTACAGTGGAGTATAGTTGAGGCAGACTACAGTGGAGTACAGTAGAGGTAGAGTACAGTGGATCACAGTAGAGATAGAGTACAGTAGAGCAGAGTAGAGGTAGAGTAAAGTGGAGCACAGTAGGGGTAGAGTACAGTTGAGTATAGTTGAGGTAGACTACAGTGGAGTACAGTAGAGGTAGAGTACAGTGGAGCACAGTAGAGGTGGAGTACAGTGGAGTACAGTAGAGGTAGAGTACAGTGGAGCACAGTAGAGATAGAGTACAGTAGAGCACAGTAGAGGTAGAGTAAAGTGGAGCACAGTAGGGGTAGAGTACAGTTGAGTATAGTTGAGGTAGACTACAGTGGAGTACAGTAGAGGTAGAGTACAGTGGAGCACAGTAGAGATAGAGTACAGTAGAGCAGAGTAGAGGTAGAGTACAGTGGAGTACAGTAGAGGTAGAGTAGAGTGGAGCACATTAGAGGTGGAGTAGAGTAGAGTACAGTAGAGGTAGAGTACAGTGGAGTACAGTAGAGGTAGAGTAGAGTGGAGCACATTAGAGGTAGGGTAGAGTAGAGTACAGTAGAGGTAGAGTGCAGTGGAGTACAGTAGAGGTAGAGTACAGTGGAGTACAGTAGAGATAGAGTACAGTAGAGCAGAGTAGAGGTAGAGTACACTGGAGTACAGTAGAGGTAGAGCAAAGTGGAGCACTGTAGAGGTAGAGTACAGTGGAGTACAGTAGAGATAGAGTACAGTGGAGCACAGAAGAGGTAGAGTACAGTGGAGCACAGTAGAGGTAGAGTAGAGTGGAGCACAGTAGAGGTAGAGTACAGTGGAATACAGTAGAGGTAGTGTACAGTGGAGCACCGTAGAGGTACAGTACAGTGGAGCACAGTAGAGGTAGAGTACAGTGGAGCACAGTAGAGGTAGCGTAGAGTGGAGTACATTAGAGGTAGAGTACAGTGGAGTACAGTAGAGGTAGAGTACAGTGGAGTAGAGTAGAGATAGAGTACAGTGGAGCACAGCAGAGGTAGAGTACAGTGGATCACAGTAGAGATAGAGTACAGTGGAATACAGTGGAGCACAGTAGAGGTATAGTACAGTGGAGCACAGTAGAGATAGATTACAGTGGAGTACAGTAGAGGTAGAGTACAGTGGAGCACAGTAGAGGTAGAGTACAGTGGAGTATAGTTGAGGTAGACTAGAGTGGAGTACAGTAGAGGTAGAGTACAGTGGAGCACAGTAGAGATAGAGTACAGTAGAGCAGAGTAGAGGTAGAGTACAGTGGAGTACAGTAGAGGTAGAGCGCAGTAGAGCAGAGTAGAGGTAGAGTACAGTGGAGTACAGTAGAGGTAGAGCACAGTGGGGCACTGTAGAGGTAGAGTACAGTGGAGTACATTAGAGATAGAGTACAGTGGAGCACAGTAGAGGTAGAGTACAGTGGAGGTAGAGTACAGTGGAGCACAGTAGAGGTAGAGTACAGTGGAGTACAGTAGAGGTAGTGTACAGTGGAGCACAGTAGAGGTAGAGTACAGTTGAGCACAGTAGAGGTAGAGTAAAGTGGAGTACAGTAGAGGTAGAGTACAGTGGAGCACAGTAGAGGTAGAGTACAGTGGAGTACAGTAGAGGTAGAGTACAGTGGAGCACAGTAGAGCTGGAGTACAGTGGAGTACAGTGGAGCACAGTAGAGGTGGAGTACAGTAGAGTAGAGTAGAGGTAGAGTACAGTGGAGTACAGTAGAGGTAGAGTACAGTGGAGCACAGTAGAGCTGGAGTACAGTGGAGTACAGTGGAGCACAGTAGAGGTGGAGTACAGTAGAGTAGAGTAGAGGTAGAAAACAGTGGAGTACAGTAGAGATAGAGTAGAGTGGAGTAGAGTAGAGATAGAGTACAGTGGATTAGAGTAGAGGTAGAGTACAGTGGAGTATAGTTGAGGTAGAGTACAGTGGAGCACAGTGGAGGTAGAGTACAGTGGAGTATAGTTTAGGTAGACTACAGTGGAGTACAGTAGAGGTAGAGTACAGTGGAGCACAGTAGAGATAGAGTACAGTAGAGCAGAGTAGAGGTAGAGTACAGTGGAGTACAGTAGAGGCAGAGTACAGTGGAGCACTGTAGAGGTGGAGTACAGTGGAGTACAGTAGAGGTAGAGTACAGTGGAGCAGAGTAGAGATAGAGTACAGTAGAGCACAGTAGAGGTAGAGTACAGTGGAGCACAGTAGAGGAAGAGTACAGTATAGTACAGTAGAGATAGAGTACAGTGGAGTACAGTAGAGATAGAGTACAGTCGAACACAGTAGAGATAAGTGCAGTGGAGTATAGTAGAGGTAGAGTACAGTGGAGCACAGTAGAGGTAGAGTACAGCTGAACACAGTAGAGGTAGAGTACAGTGGAGCACAGTAGAGGTAGAGTACAGTGGAGTATAATAGAGGTAGAGTACAGTAGAGCACAGTAGAGATAGAGTACAGTAGAGCAGAGTAGAGGTAGAGTACAGTGGAATACAGTAGAGGTAGAGTACAGTGGAGTATAATAGAGGTAGAGTACAGTAGAGCACAGTAAAGATAGAGTACAGTAGAGCAGAGTAGAGGTAGAGTACAGTGGAATACAGTAGAGGTAGAGTACAGTGGAGCACTGTAGAGGTGGAGTACAGTGGAGTACAGTAGAGGTAGAGTACAGTGGAGCACAGTAGAGATAGAGTACAGTAGAGCACAGTAGAGGTAGAGTACAGTGGAGCACAGTAGAGCTAGAGTACAGTGGAGTACAGTGAAGCACAGTAGAGGTGGAGTACAAGAGTACAGTAGAGGTAGAGAACAGTACAGTACAGTAGAGGTAGAGTACAGTGGAGTACAGTAGAGGTAGAGTACAGTAGAGCACAGTAGAGGTAGAATATAGTGGAGTACAGTAGAGGTAGAGTACAGTGGAGTACAGTAGAGGTAGAGTACAGTGGAGTACAGTAGAGGCAGAGTACAGTGGAGCACAGTAGATGTAGAGTACAGTGGAGTACAGTAGAGGTAGAGTACAGTGGAGCACAGTAGAGCTGGAGTACAGTTGAGTACAGTGGAGCACAGTAGAGATAGAGTACAGTAGAGCAGAGTAGAGGTAGAGTACAGTGGAGTACAGTAGAGATAGAGTAGAGTGGAGTAGAGTAGAGATAGAGTCCAGTGGATTAGAGTAGAGATAGAGTACAGTGGAGTATAGTTGAGGTAGAGTACAGTGGAGCACAGTGGAGGTAGAGTACAGTGGAGTATAGTTTAGGTAGACTACAGTGGAGTACAGTAGAGGTAGAGTACAGTGGAGCACAGTAGAGATAGAGTACAGTAGAGCAGAGTAGAGGTAGAGTACAGTGGAGTAGAGTAGAGGTAGAGTACAGCTGAGCACAGTAGAGGTAGAGTAGAGTGGAGCACAGTAGAGGTAGAGTACAGTGGACTACAGTAGAGGTAGTGTACAGTGGAGCACAGTAGAGGTAGAGTACAGTGGAGCACAGTAGAGGTAGAGTACAGTGGAGTATAACAGAGGTAGAGTACAGGGGAGCACAGTAGAGATAGAGTACAGTAGAGCAGAGTAGAGGTAGAGTACATTGGAGTACAGTAGAGGTAGAGTACAGTGGAGCACTCTAGAGGTGGAGTACAGTGGAGTACAGTAGAGGTAAAGTACATTGGAGCACAGTAGAGATAGAGTACAGTAGAGCACAGTAGAGGTAGAGTACAGTGGAGCACAGTAGAGCTAGAGTACAGTGGAGTACAGTGAAGCACAGTAGAGGTGGAGTACAGTAGAGTAGAGTAGAGGTAGAGTACAGTGGAGTACAGTAGAGATAGAGTAGAGTGGAGTAGAGTAGAGATAGAGTACAGTGGATTAGAGTAGAGATAGAGTACAGTGGAGTATAGTTGCGGTATAGTACAGTGGAGCACAGTAGAGGTAGAGTACAGTGGAGTATAGTTGAGGTAGACTACAGTGGAGTAGAGTAGAGGTAGAGTACAGTGGAGCACAGTAGAGGTAGAGTACAGTGGAGTACAGTAGAGGTAGAGTACAGTAGAGCAGAGTAGAGGTAGAGTACAGTGGAGTACAGTAGAGGTAGAGTACAGTAGAACACTGTAGAGGTGGAGTACAGTGGAGTACAGTAGAGGTAGAGTACAGTGGAGCACAGTAGAGATAGGGTACAATAGAGCAGAGTAGAGGTAGAGTACAGTGGAGTACAGTAGAGGTTGAGTACAGTGGAGCACTGTAGAGGTGGAGTACAGTGGAGTACAGTAGAGGTAGAGTACAGGTGAGCATAGTAGAGATAGAGTACAGTAGAGCACAGTAGAGGTAGAGTACAGTGGAGTACAGTGGTGCACAGTAGAGGTAGAGTACAGTGGAGTACAGTAGAGGTAGAGTACAGTGGAGTACAGTAGAGGTAGTGTACAGTGGAGCAGAGTAGAGGTAGAGTACAGTGGAGCACAGTAGAGGTAGAGTACAGTGGGGTACAGTAGAAATAGAGTACAGTGGAGCACAGTAGAGAAGAGTACAGTAGAGCACAGTAGAGGTAGGGTACAGTGGAGCACAGTAGAGATAGAGTACAGTGGAGTACAATAGAGGAAGAGTACAGTGGAGTACAGTAGAGGTAGAGTACAGTGGAGCACAGTAGATGTAGAGTACAGTGGAGTACAGTAGAGGTAGAGTACAGTGGAGCACAGTAGAACTGGAGTACAGTGGAGTACAGTGGAGCACAGTAGAGGTGGAGTACAGTAGAGTAGAGTAGAGGTAGAGTACAGTGGAGTACAGTAGAAATAGAGTAGAGTGGAGTAGAGTAGAGATAGAGGACAGTGGATTAGAGTAGAGGTAGAGTACAGTGGAGTATAGTTGAGGTAGAGTACAGTGGAGCACAGTGGAGGTAGAGTACAGTGGAGCACAGTAGAGATAGAGTACAGTAGAGCAGAGTAGAGGTAGAGTACAGTGGAGTACAGTAGAGGTAGAGTACAGTGGAGCACTGTAGAGGAGGAGTACAGTGGAGTACAGTAGAGGTAGAGTACAGTGGAGCAGAGTAGAGATAGAGTACAGTAGAGCACAGTAGAGGTAGAGTACAGTGGAGCACAGTAGAGGAAGAGTACAGTATAGTACAGTAGAGATAGAGTACAGTGGAGTACAGTAGAGATAGAGTACAGTCGAACACAGTAGAGATAAGTGCAGTGGAGTATAGTAGATGTAGAGTACAGTGGAGCACAGTAGAGGTAGAGTACAGCTGAGCACAGTAGAGGTAGAGTACAGTGGAGCACAGTAGAGGTAGAGTACAGTGGAGCACAGTAGAGAAGAGTACAGTAGAGCTCAGTAGAGGTAGAGTACAGTGGAGTACAGTGAAGCACAGTAGAGATAGAGTACAGTGGAGTACAGTAGAGGAAGAGTACAGTGGAGTACAGTGGAGCACAGAAGAGGTGGAGTACAGTAGAGTACAGTAGACTCAGAGAACAGTACAGTACAGTAGAGGTAGAGTACAGTGGAGTACAGTAGAGATAGAGTACAGTAGAGCACAGTAGAGGTAGAATACAGTGGAGTACAGTACAGGTAGAGTACAGTGGAGTACAGTAGAGGTAGAGTACAGTGGAGTACAGTAGAGGTAGAGTACAGTGGAGCACAGTAGATGTAGAGTACAGTGGAGTACAGTAGAGGTAGAGTACAGTGGAGCACAGTAGAGCTGGAGTACAGTGGAGTACAGTGGAGCACAGTAGAGGTGGAGTACAGTAGAGTAGAGTAGAGGTAGAGTACAGTGGAGTACAGTAGATGTAGAGTACAGTGGAGTACAGTAGAGGTAGAGTACAGTGGAGTACAGTAGAGCTAGAGTACAGTGGAGTACAGTGGAGCACAGTAGAGGTGGAGTACAAGAGTACAGTAGAGGTAGAGAACAGTACAGTACAGTAGAGGTAGAGTACAGTGGAGTACAGTAGAGGTAGAGTACAGTAGAGCACAGTAGAGGTAGAATATAGTGGAGTACAGTAGAGGTAGAGTACAGCGGAGTACAGTAGAGGTAGAGTACAGTGGAGTACAGTAGAGGCAGAGTACAGTGGAGCACAGTAGATGTAGAGTACAGTGGAGTACAGTAGAGGTAGAGTACAGTGGAGCACAGTAGAGCTGGAGTACAGTTGAGTACAGTGGAGCACAGTAGAGGTGGAGTACAGTAGAGTAGAGTAGAGGTAGAGTACAGTGGAGTACAGTAGAGATAGAGTAGAGTGGAGTAGAGTAGAGATAGAGTCCAGTGGATTAGAGTAGAGATAGAGTACAGTGGAGTATAGTTGAGGTAGAGTACAGTGGAGCACAGTGGAGGTAGAGTACAGTGGAGTATAGTTTAGGTAGACTACAGTGGAGTACAGTAGAGGTAGAGTACAGTGGAGCACAGTAGAGATAGAGTACAGTAGAGCAGAGTAGAGGTAGAGTACAGTGGAGTAGAGTAGAGGTAGAGTACAGCTGAGCACAGTAGAGGTAGAGTAGAGTGGAGCACAGTAGAGGTAGAGTACAGTGTACTACAGTAGAGGTAGTGTACAGTGGAGCACAGTAGAGGTAGAGTACAGTGGAGCACAGTAGAGGTAGAGTACAGTGGAGTATAATAGAGGTAGAGTACAGGAGAGCACAGTAGAGATAGAGTACAGTAGAGCAGAGTAGAGGTAGAGTACATTGGAGTACAGTAGAGGTAGAGTACAGTGGAGCACTCTAGAGGTGGAGTACAGTGGAGTACAGTAGAGGTAAAGTACATTGGAGCACAGTAGAGATAGAGTACAGTAGAGCACAGTAGAGGTAGAGTACAGTGGAGCACAGTAGAGCTAGAGTACAGTGGAGTACAGTGAAGCACAGTAGAGGTGGAGTACAGTAGAGTAGAGTAGAGGTAGAGTACAGTGGAGTACAGTAGAGATAGAGTAGAGTGGAGTAGAGTAGAGATAGAGTACAGTGGATTAGAGTAGAGATAGAGTACAGTGGAGTATAGTTGCGGTAGAGTACAGTGGAGCACAGTAGAGGTAGAGTACAGTGGAGTATAGTTGAGGTAGACTACAGTGGAGTAGAGTAGAGGTAGAGTAGAGTGGAGCACAGTAGAGGTAGAGTACAGTGGAGTACAGTAGAGGTAGAGTACAGTAGAGCAGAGTAGAGGTAGAGTACAGTGGAGTACAGTAGAGGTAGAGTACAGTAGAACACTGTAGAGGTGGAGTACAGTGGAGTACAGTAGAGGTAGAGTACAGTGGAGCACAGTAGAGATAGGGTACAATAGAGCAGAGTAGAGGTAGAGTACAGTGGAGTACAGTAGAGGTTGAGTACAGTGGAGCACTGTAGAGGTGGAGTACAGTGGAGTACAGTAGAGGTAGAGTACAGGTGAGCATAGTAGAGATAGAGTACAGTAGAGCACAGTAGAGGTAGAGTACAGTGGAGTACAGTGGTGCACAGTAGAGGTAGAGTACAGTGGAGTACAGTAGAGGTAGTGTACAGTGGAGCAGAGTAGAGGTAGAGTACAGTGGAGCACAGTAGAGGTAGAGTACAGTGGGGTACAGTAGAAATAGAGTACAGTGGAGCACAGTAGAGAAGAGTACAGTAGAGCACAGTAGAGGTAGAGTACAGTGGAGCACAGTAGAGATAGAGTACAGTGGAGTACAATAGAGGAAGAGTACAGTGGAGTACAGTGGAGCACAGTAGAGGTGGAGTACAGTAGAGTACAGTAGAGGTAGAGTACAGTGGAGTAAAATAGAGATAGAGTACAGTGGAGTAGAGTAGAGATAGAGTACAGTGGAGCACAGCAGAGGTAGAGTACAGTGGATCACAGTAGAGATAGAGTACAGTGGAGTACAGTGGTGCACAGTAGAGGTAGAGTACAGTGGAGAACAGTAGAGATAGAGTACAGTGGAGTACACTAGAGGTAGAGTACAGTGGAGCACAGTAGAGATAGAGTACAGTGGAGTACAGTAGAGGTAGAGTACAGTGGAGCACAGTAGAGGTAGAGTACAGTGGAGTACAGTGGAGCACAGTAGAGGTGGAGTACAGTAGAGTACAGTAGACTCAGAGAACAGTACAGTACAGTAGAGGTAGAGTACAGTGGAGCACAGTAGAGATAGAGTACAGTGGAGTACAGTAGAGGAAGAGTACAGTGGAGTACAGTAGAGATAGGGTACAGTGGAGCACAGTAGAGGTAGAGTACAGTGAAGCACAGTAGAGGTAGAGTACAGTGGAGCACAGTAGAGGTAGAGTACAGTGGAGCACAGTAGAGGTAGTGTACAGTGGAACACAGTAGAGGTGGAGTACAGTGGAGTACAGTAGAGGTAGAGTACAGTGGAGCACAGTAGAGATAGAGTACAGTAGAGCACAGTAGAGGTAGAGTACAGTAGAACACTGTAGAGGTGGAGTACAGTGGAGTACAGTAGAGGTAGAGTACAGTGGAACACAGTAGAGATAGGGTACAATAGAGCAGAGTAGAGGTAGAGTACAGTGGAGTACAGTAGAGGTAGAGTACAGTGGAGCACTGTAGAGGTGGAGTACAGTGGAGTACAGTAGAGGTAGAGTACAGTGGAGTACAGTAGAGGTAGAGTACAGTGGAGCACAGTAGAGGTAGAGTACAGTGGAGTATAGTATAGGTAGATTACAGTGGAGTACAGTAGAGGTAGAGTACAGTGGAGCACAGTAGAGATAGAGTACAGTAGATCAGAGTAGAGGTAGAGTACAGTGGAGTACAGTAGAGGTAGAGCACAGTAGAGCAGAGTAGAGGTAGAGTACAGTGGAGTACAGTAGAGGTAGAGCACAGTGGGGCACTGTAGAGGTAGAGTACAGTGGAGTACATTAGAGATAGAGTACAGTGGAGCACAGTAGAGGTAGAGTACAGTGGAGGTAGAGTACAGTGGAGCACAGTAGAGGTAGAGTACAGTGGAGTACAGTAGACGTAGTGTACAGTGGAGCACAGTAGAGGTAGAGTACAGTTGAGCACAGTAGAGGTAGAGTAAAGTGGAGTACAGTAGAGGTAGAGTACAGTGGAGCACAGTAGATGTAGAGTACAGTGGAGTACAGTAGAGGTAGAGTACAGTGGAGCACAGTAGAACTGGAGTACAGTGGAGTACAGTGGAGCACAGTAGAGGTGGAGTACAGTAGAGTAGAGTAGAGGTAGAGTACAGTGGAGTACAGTAGAGGTAGAGTACAGTGGAGCACAGTAGAGCTGGAGTACAGTGGAGTACAGTGGAGCACAGTAGAGGTGGAGTACAGTAGAGTAGAGTAGAGGTAGAGTACAGTGGAGTACAGTAGAAATAGAGTAGAGTGGAGTAGAGTAGAGATAGAGGACAGTGGATTAGAGTAGAGGTAGAGTACAGTGGAGTATAGTTGAGGTAGAGTACAGTGGAGCACAGTGGAGGTAGAGTACAGTGGAGCACAGTAGAGATAGAGTACAGTAGAGCAGAGTAGAGGTAGAGTACAGTGGAGTACAGTAGAGGTAGAGTACAGTGGAGCACTGTAGAGGAGGAGTACAGTGGAGTACAGTAGAGGTAGAGTACAGTGGAGCAGAGTAGAGATAGAGTACAGTAGAGCACAGTAGAGGTAGAGTACAGTGGAGCACAGTAGAGGAAGAGTACAGTATAGTACAGTAGAGATAGAGTACAGTGGAGTACAGTAGAGATAGAGTACAGTCGAACACAGTAGAGATAAGTGCAGTGGAGTATAGTAGATGTAGAGTACAGTGGAGCACAGTAGAGGTAGAGTACAGCTGAGCACAGTAGAGGTAGAGTACAGTGGAGCACAGTAGAGGTAGAGTACAGTGGAGCACAGTAGAGAAGAGTACAGTAGAGCTCAGTAGAGGTAGAGTACAGTGGAGTACAGTGAAGCACAGTAGAGATAGAGTACAGTGGAGTACAGTAGAGGAAGAGTACAGTGGAGTACAGTGGAGCACAGAAGAGGTGGAGTACAGTAGAGTACAGTAGAGGTAGAGTACAGTGGAGTAAAATAGAGATAGAGTACAGTGGAGTAGAGTAGAGATAGAGTACAGTAGAGCACAGCAGAGGTAGAGTACAGTGGATCACAGTAGAGATAGAGTACAGTGGAGTACAGTGGTGCACAGTAGAGGTAGAGTACAGCGGAGAACAGCAGAGATAGAGTACAGTGGAGTACAGTAGAGGTAGAGTACAGTGGATCACAGTAGAGATAGAGTACAGTGGAGTACAGTAGAGGTAGAGTACAGTGGAGCACAGTAGAGGTAGAGTACAGTGGAGTACAGTGTAGCACAGTAGAGGTGGAGTACAGTAGAGTACAGTAGACTTAGAGAACAGTACAGTACAGTAGAGGTAGAGTACAGTGGAGTACAGTAGAGATAGAGTACAGTACAGCACAGTAGAGGTAGAATACAGTGGAGTACAGTAGAGGTAGAGTACAGTGGAGTACAGTAGAGGTAGAGTAGAGTGGAGTACAGTAGAGGTAGAGTACAGTGGAGCACAGTAGATGTAGAGTACAGTGGAGTACAGTAGAGGTAGAGTACAGTGGAGCACAATAGAGCTGGAGTACAGTGGAGTACAGTGGAGCACAGTAGAGGTTGAGTACAGTAGAGTAGAGTAGAGGTAGAGTACAGTGGAGTACAGTAGAGATAGAGTAGAGTGGAGTAGAGTAGAGATAGAGTACAGTGGATTAGAGTAGAGATAGAGTACAGTGGAGTATAGTTGAGGTAGAGTACAGTGGAGCACACTGGAGGTAGAGTAGAGTGGAGTATAGTTTAGGTAGACTACAGTGGAGTACAGTAGAGGTAGAGTACAGTGGAGCACAGTAGAGATAGAGTACAGTGGAGTACAGTAGAGGAAGAGTACAGTGGAGTACAGTAGAGATAGGGTACAGTGGAGCACAGTAGAGGTAGAGTACAGTGGAGCACAGTAGAGGTAGAGTACAGTGGAGCACAGTAGAGGTAGAGTACAGTGGAGTACAGTAGAGGTAGTGTACAGTGGAACACAGTAGAGGTAGAGTACAGTGGAGCACAGTAGAGGTAGAGTACAGTGGAGTACAGTAGAGGTAGAGTACAGTGGAGTACTGTAGAGGTGGAGTACAGTGGAGTACAGTAGAGGTAGAGTACAGTGGAGGACAGTAGAGATAGAGTACAGTAGAGCACAGTAGAGGTAGAGTACAGTGGAGCACAGTAGAGGTAGAGTACAGTCGAGTATAGTTGAGGTAGACTACAGTAGAGTACAGTAGAGGTAGAGTACAGTGGAGCACAGTAGAGATAGAGTACAGTAGAGCAGAGTAGAGGTAGAGTACAGTGGAGTACAGTAGAGGTAGAGTAGAGTGGAGCACATTAGAGGTGGAGTAGAGTAGAGTACAGTAGAGGTAGAGTACAGTGGAGCACAGTAGAGATAGAGTACAGTAGAGCACCTTAGAGGTAGAGTACAGTGGAGCACAGTAGAGGTAGAGTAGAGTGGAGCACAGTAGAGGTAGAGTACAGTGGAGTACAGTAGAGGTAGTGTACAGTGGAGCACAGTAGAGGTAGAGTACAGTGGAGCACAGTAGAGGTAGAGTACAGTGGAGTACAGTAGAGGTAGAGTACAGTAGAGCACAGTAGAGATAGAGTACAGTAGAGCACAGTAGAGGTAGAGTACAGTGGAGCACAGTAGAGGAAGAGTACAGTGTAGTACAGAAGAGATAGAGTACAGTGGAGTACAGTAGAGGTAGAGTACAGCTGAGCACAGTAGAGGTAGAGTAGAGTGGAGCACAGTAGAGGTAGAGTACAGTGGACAACAGAAGAGGTAGTGTACAGTGGAGCACAGTAGAGGTAGAGTACAGTGGAGCACAGTAGAGGTAGAGTACAGTGGAGTATAATAGAGGTAGAGTACAGTAGAGCACAGTAGAGGTAGAGTACAGTAGAACACTGTAGAGGTGGAGTACAGTGGAGTACAGTAGAGGTAGAGTACAGTGGAGCACAGTAGAGATAGGGTACAATAGAGCAGAGTAGAGGTAGAGTACAGTGGAGTACAGTAGAGGTAGAGTACAGTGGAGCACTGTAGAGGTGGAGTACAGTGGAGTACAGTAGAGGTAGAGTACAGGTGAGCATAGTAGAGATAGAGTACAGTAGAGCACAGTAGAGGTAGAGTACAGTGGAGTATAGTAGAGGTAGAGTACAGTGGAGTACAGTAGAGGTAGATTACAGTGGAGCACAGTAGAGGTAGAGTACAGTGGAGTATAGTTGAGGTAGACTACAGTGGAGTGCAGTAGAGGTAGAGTACAGTGGAGCACAGTAGAGATAGAGTACAGTAGAGCAGAGTAGAGGTAGAGTACAGTGGAGTACAGTAGAGGTAGAGAACAGTAGATTAGAGTAGAGGTAGAATACAGTGGAGTACAGTAGAGGTAGAGCACAGTGGAGCACTGTAGGGGTAGAGTACAGTGGAGTACAGTAGAGATAGAGTACAGTGGAGCACAGTAGAGGTAGAGTACAGTGGAGCACAGTAGAGGTAGTGTACAGTGGAGCACAGTAGAGGTAGAGTACAGTGGAGTACAGTAGAGGTAGTGTACAGTGGAGCACAGTAGAGGTAGAGTACAGTGGAGCACAGTAGAGGTATTGTACAGTGGGGTACAGTAGAAATAGAGTACAGTGGAGCAGAGTAGAGTAGAGTACAGTAGAGCACAGTTGAGGTAGAGTACAGTGGAGCAGAGTAGAGATAGAGTACAGTGGAGTACAGTAGAGGAAGAGTACAGTGGAGTAGAGTGGAGCACAGTAGAGGTGGAGTACAGTAGAGTACAGTAGAGGTAGAGTACAGTGGAGTAAAATAGAGATAGAGTACAGTGGAGTAGAGTAGAGATAGAGTACAGTGGAGCACAGTAGAGGTAGAGTACAGTGGATCACTGTAGAGATAGAGTACAGTGGAGTACAGTGGATCACAGTAGAGGTAGCATACAGTGGAGAACAGTAGAGATAGAGTACAGTGGAGTACAGTTGAGGTAGAGTACAGTGGAGCACAGTAGAGATAGAGTACAGTGGAGTACAGTAGAGGTAGAGTACAGTTGAGCACAGTAGAGGTAGAGTAGAAGTGGAGTACAGTGGAGAAAAGTAGAGGTGGAGTACAGTAGAGTACAGTAGAGGTAGATAACAGTACATTACAGTAGAGGTAGCGTACAGTGGAGTACAGTAGAGGTAGAGTACAGTAGAGCACAGTAGAGGTAGATTACAGTGGAGTACAGTAGAGGTAGAGTACAGTGGAGTACAGTAGAGGTAGAGTACAGTAGAGGTAGAGTACAGTGGAGTATAGTTGAGGCAGACTACAGTGGAGTACAGTAGAGGTAGAGTACAGTGGATCACAGTAGAGATAGAGTACAGTAGAGCAGAGTAGAGGTAGAGTAAAGTGGAGCACAGTAGGGGTAGAGTACAGTTGAGTATAGTTGAGGTAGACTACAGTGGAGTACAGTAGAGGTAGAGTACAGTGGAGCACAGTAGAGGTGGAGTACAGTGGAGTACAGTAGAGGTAGAGTACAGTGGAGCACAGTAGAGATAGAGTACAGTAGAGCACAGTAGAGGTAGAGTAAAGTGGAGCACAGTAGGGGTAGAGTACAGTTGAGTATAGTTGAGGTAGACTACAGTGGAGTACAGTAGAGGTAGAGTACAGTGGAGCACAGTAGAGATAGAGTACAGTAGAGCAGAGTAGAGGTAGAGTACAGTGGAGTACAGTAGAGGTAGAGTAGAGTGGAGCACATTAGAGGTGGAGTAGAGTAGAGTACAGTAGAGGTAGAGTACAGTGGAGTACAGTAGAGGTAGAGTAGAGTGGAGCACATTAGAGGTAGGGTAGAGTAGAGTACAGTAGAGGTAGAGTGCAGTGGAGTACAGTAGAGGTAGAGTACAGTGGAGTACAGTAGAGATAGAGTACAGTAGAGCAGAGTAGAGGTAGAGTACACTAGAGTACAGTAGAGGTAGAGCAAAGTGGAGCACTGTAGAGGTAGAGTACAGTGGAGTACAGTAGAGATAGAGTACAGTGGAGCACAGAAGAGGTAGAGTACAGTGGAGCACAGTAGAGGTAGAGTAGAGTGGAGCACAGTAGAGGTAGAGTACAGTGGAATACAGTAGAGGTAGTGTACAGTGGAGCACCGTAGAGGTACAGTACAGTGGAGCACAGTAGAGGTAGAGTACAGTCGAGTATAGTTGAGGTAGACTACAGTAGAGTACAGTAGAGGTAGAGTACAGTGGAGCACAGTAGAGATAGAGTACAGTAGAGCAGAGTAGAGGTAGAGTACAGTGGAGTACAGTAGAGGTAGAGTAGAGTGGAGCACATTAGAGGTGGAGTAGAGTAGAGTACAGTAGAGGTAGAGTACAGTGGAGCACAGTAGAGATAGAGTACAGTAGAGCACCTTAGAGGTAGAGTACAGTGGAGCACAGTAGAGGTAGAGTAGAGTGGAGCACAGTAGAGGTAGAGTACAGTGGAGTACAGTAGAGGTAGTGTACAGTGGAGCACAGTAGAGGTAGAGTACAGTGGAGCACAGTAGAGGTAGAGTACAGTGGAGTACAGTAGAGGTAGAGTACAGTAGAGCACAGTAGAGATAGAGTACAGTAGAGCACAGTAGAGGTAGAGTACAGTGGAGCACAGTAGAGGAAGAGTACAGTGTAGTACAGAAGAGATAGAGTACAGTGGAGTACAGTAGAGGTAGAGTACAGCTGAGCACAGTAGAGGTAGAGTAGAGTGGAGCACAGTAGAGGTAGAGTACAGTGGACAACAGAAGAGGTAGTGTACAGTGGAGCACAGTAGAGGTAGAGTACAGTGGAGCACAGTAGAGGTAGAGTACAGTGGAGTATAATAGAGGTAGAGTACAGTAGAGCACAGTAGAGGTAGAGTACAGTAGAACACTGTAGAGGTGGAGTACAGTGGAGTACAGTAGAGGTAGAGTACAGTGGAGCACAGTAGAGATAGGGTACAATAGAGCAGAGTAGAGGTAGAGTACAGTGGAGTACAGTAGAGGTAGAGTACAGTGGAGCACTGTAGAGGTGGAGTACAGTGGAGTACAGTAGAGGTAGAGTACAGGTGAGCATAGTAGAGATAGAGTACAGTAGAGCACAGTAGAGGTAGAGTACAGTGGAGTATAGTAGAGGTAGAGTACAGTGGAGTACAGTAGAGGTAGATTACAGTGGAGCACAGTAGAGGTAGAGTACAGTGGAGTATAGTTGAGGTAGACTACAGTGGAGTGCAGTAGAGGTAGAGTACAGTGGAGCACAGTAGAGATAGAGTACAGTAGAGCAGAGTAGAGGTAGAGTACAGTGGAGTACAGTAGAGGTAGAGAACAGTAGATTAGAGTAGAGGTAGAATACAGTGGAGTACAGTAGAGGTATAGCACAGTGGAGCACTGTAGGGGTAGAGTACAGTGGAGTACAGTAGAGATAGACTACAGTGGAGCACAGTAGAGGTAGAGTACAGTGGAGCACAGTAGAGGTAGTGTACAGTGGAGCACAGTAGAGGTAGAGTACAGTGGAGTACAGTAGAGGTAGTGTACAGTGGAGCACAGTAGAGGTAGAGTACAGTGGAGCACAGTAGAGGTATTGTACAGTGGGGTACAGTAGAAATAGAGTACAGTGGAGCAGAGTAGAGTAGAGTACAGTAGAGCACAGTTGAGGTAGAGTACAGTGGAGCAGAGTAGAGATAGAGTACAGTGGAGTACAGTAGAGGAAGAGTACAGTGGAGTAGAGTGGAGCACAGTAGAGGTGGAGTACAGTAGAGTACAGTAGAGGTAGAGTACAGTGGAGTAAAATAGAGATAGAGTACAGTGGAGTAGAGTAGAGATAGAGTACAGTGGAGCACAGTAGAGGTAGAGTACAGTGGATCACTGTAGAGATAGAGTACAGTGGAGTACAGTGGATCACAGTAGAGGTAGCATACAGTGGAGAACAGTAGAGATAGAGTACAGTGGAGTACAGTTGAGGTAGAGTACAGTGGAGCACAGTAGAGATAGAGTACAGTGGAGTACAGTAGAGGTAGAGTACAGTTGAGCACAGTAGAGGTAGAGTAGAAGTGGAGTACAGTGGAGAAAAGTAGAGGTGGAGTACAGTAGAGTACAGTAGAGGTAGATAACAGTACATTACAGTAGAGGTAGCGTACAGTGGAGTACAGTAGAGGTAGAGTACAGTAGAGCACAGTAGAGGTAGATTACAGTGGAGTACAGTAGAGGTAGAGTACAGTGGAGTACAGTAGAGGTAGAGTACAGTAGAGGTAGAGTACAGTGGAGTATAGTTGAGGCAGACTACAGTGGAGTACAGTAGAGGTAGAGTACAGTGGATCACAGTAGAGATAGAGTACAGTAGAGCAGAGTAGAGGTAGAGTAAAGTGGAGCACAGTAGGGGTAGAGTACAGTTGAGTATAGTTGAGGTAGACTACAGTGGAGTACAGTAGAGGTAGAGTACAGTGGAGCACAGTAGAGGTGGAGTACAGTGGAGTACAGTAGAGGTAGAGTACAGTGGAGCACAGTAGAGATAGAGTACAGTAGAGCACAGTAGAGGTAGAGTAAAGTGGAGCACAGTAGGGGTAGAGTACAGTTGAGTATAGTTGAGGTAGACTACAGTGGAGTACAGTAGAGGTAGAGTACAGTGGAGCACAGTAGAGATAGAGTACAGTAGAGCAGAGTAGAGGTAGAGTACAGTGGAGTACAGTAGAGGTAGAGTAGAGTGGAGCACATTAGAGGTGGAGTAGAGTAGAGTACAGTAGAGGTAGAGTACAGTGGAGTACAGTAGAGGTAGAGTAGAGTGGAGCACATTAGAGGTAGGGTAGAGTAGAGTACAGTAGAGGTAGAGTGCAGTGGAGTACAGTAGAGGTAGAGTACAGTGGAGTACAGTAGAGATAGAGTACAGTAGAGCAGAGTAGAGGTAGAGTACACTGGAGTACAGTAGAGGTAGAGCAAAGTGGAGCACTGTAGAGGTAGAGTACAGTGGAGTACAGTAGAGATAGAGTACAGTGGAGCACAGAAGAGGTAGAGTACAGTGGAGCACAGTAGAGGTAGAGTAGAGTGGAGCACAGTAGAGGTAGAGTACAGTGGAATACAGTAGAGGTAGTGTACAGTGGAGCACCGTAGAGGTACAGTACAGTGGAGCACAGTAGAGGTAGAGTACAGTGGAGCACAGTAGAGGTAGCGTAGAGTGGAGTACATTAGAGGTAGAGTACAGTGGAGTACAGTAGAGGTAGAGTACAGTGGAGTAGAGTAGAGATAGAGTACAGTGGAGCACAGCAGAGGTAGAGTACAGTGGATCACAGTAGAGATAGAGTACAGTGGAGTACAGTGGAGCACAGTAGAGGTATAGTACAGTGGAGCACAGTAGAGATAGATTACAGTGGAGTACAGTAGAGGTAGAGTACAGTGGAGCACAGTAGAGGTAGAGTACAGTGGAGTATAGTTGAGGTAGACTAGAGTGGAGTACAGTAGAGGTAGAGTACAGTGGAGCACAGTAGAGATAGAGTACAGTAGAGCAGAGTAGAGGTAGAGTACAGTGGAGTACAGTAGAGGTAGAGCGCAGTAGAGCAGAGTAGAGGTAGAGTACAGTGGAGTACAGTAGAGGTAGAGCACAGTGGGGCACTGTAGAGGTAGAGTACAGTGGAGTACATTAGAGATAGAGTACAGTGGAGCACAGTAGAGGTAGAGTACAGTGGAGGTAGAGTACAGTGGAGCACAGTAGAGGTAGAGTACAGTGGAGTACAGTAGAGGTAGTGTACAGTGGAGCACAGTAGAGGTAGAGTACAGTTGAGCACAGTAGAGGTAGAGTAAAGTGGAGTACAGTAGAGGTAGAGTACAGTGGAGCACAGTAGATGTAGAGTACAGTGGAGTACAGTAGAGGTAGAGTACAGTGGAGCACAGTAGAGCTGGAGTACAGTGGAGTACAGTGGAGCACAGTAGAGGTGGAGTACAGTAGAGTAGAGTAGAGGTAGAGTACAGTGGAGTACAGTAGAGGTAGAGTACAGTGGAGCACAGTAGAGCTGGAGTACAGTGGAGTACAGTGGAGCACAGTAGAGGTGGAGTACAGTAGAGTAGAGTAGAGGTAGAAAACAGTGGAGTACAGTAGAGATAGAGTAGAGTGGAGTAGAGTAGAGATAGAGTACAGTGGATTAGAGTAGAGGTAGAGTACAGTGGAGTATAGTTGAGGTAGAGTACAGTGGAGCACAGTGGAGGTAGAGTACAGTGGAGTATAGTTTAGGTAGACTACAGTGGAGTACAGTAGAGGTAGAGTACAGTGGAGCACAGTAGAGATAGAGTACAGTAGAGCAGAGTAGAGGTAGAGTACAGTGGAGTACAGTAGAGGCAGAGTACAGTGGAGCACTGTAGAGGTGGAGTACAGTGGAGTACAGTAGAGGTAGAGTACAGTGGAGCAGAGTAGAGATAGAGTACAGTAGAGCACAGTAGAGGTAGAGTACAGTGGAGCACAGTAGAGGAAGAGTACAGTATAGTACAGTAGAGATAGAGTACAGTGGAGTACAGTAGAGATAGAGTACAGTCGAACACAGTAGAGATAAGTGCAGTGGAGTATAGTAGAGGTAGAGTACAGTGGAGCACAGTAGAGGTAGAGTACAGCTGAACACAGTAGAGGTAGAGTACAGTGGAGCACAGTAGAGGTAGAGTACAGTGGAGTATAATAGAGGTAGAGTACAGTAGAGCACAGTAGAGATAGAGTACAGTAGAGCAGAGTAGAGGTAGAGTACAGTGGAATACAGTAGAGGTAGAGTACAGTGGAGTATAATAGAGGTAGAGTACAGTAGAGCACAGTAAAGATAGAGTACAGTAGAGCAGAGTAGAGGTAGAGTACAGTGGAATACAGTAGAGGTAGAGTACAGTGGAGCACTGTAGAGGTGGAGTACAGTGGAGTACAGTAGAGGTAGAGTACAGTGGAGCACAGTAGAGATAGAGTACAGTAGAGCACAGTAGAGGTAGAGTACAGTGGAGCACAGTAGAGCTAGAGTACAGTGGAGTACAGTGAAGCACAGTAGAGGTGGAGTACAAGAGTACAGTAGAGGTAGAGAACAGTACAGTACAGTAGAGGTAGAGTACAGTGGAGTACAGTAGAGGTAGAGTACAGTAGAGCACAGTAGAGGTAGAATATAGTGGAGTACAGTAGAGGTAGAGTACAGTGGAGTACAGTAGAGGTAGGGTACAGTGGAGTACAGTAGAGGCAGAGTACAGTGGAGCACAGTAGATGTAGAGTACAGTGGAGTACAGTAGAGGTAGAGTACAGTGGAGCACAGTAGAGCTGGAGTACAGTTGAGTACAGTGGAGCACAGTAGAGATAGAGTACAGTAGAGCAGAGTAGAGGTAGAGTACAGTGGAGTACAGTAGAGATAGAGTAGAGTGGAGTAGAGTAGAGATAGAGTCCAGTGGATTAGAGTAGAGATAGAGTACAGTGGAGTATAGTTGAGGTAGAGTACAGTGGAGCACAGTGGAGGTAGAGTACAGTGGAGTATAGTTTAGGTAGACTACAGTGGAGTACAGTAGAGGTAGAGTACAGTGGAGCACAGTAGAGATAGAGTACAGTAGAGCAGAGTAGAGGTAGAGTACAGTGGAGTAGAGTAGAGGTAGAGTACAGCTGAGCACAGTAGAGGTAGAGTAGAGTGGAGCACAGTAGAGGTAGAGTACAGTGGACTACAGTAGAGGTAGTGTACAGTGGAGCACAGTAGAGGTAGAGTACAGTGGAGCACAGTAGAGGTAGAGTACAGTGGAGTATAACAGAGGTAGAGTACAGGGGAGCACAGTAGAGATAGAGTACAGTAGAGCAGAGTAGAGGTAGAGTACATTGGAGTACAGTAGAGGTAGAGTACAGTGGAGCACTCTAGAGGTGGAGTACAGTGGAGTACAGTAGAGGTAAAGTACATTGGAGCACAGTAGAGATAGAGTACAGTAGAGCACAGTAGAGGTAGAGTACAGTGGAGCACAGTAGAGCTAGAGTACAGTGGAGTACAGTGAAGCACAGTAGAGGTGGAGTACAGTAGAGTAGAGTAGAGGTAGAGTACAGTGGAGTACAGTAGAGATAGAGTAGAGTGGAGTAGAGTAGAGATAGAGTACAGTGGATTAGAGTAGAGATAGAGTACAGTGGAGTATAGTTGCGGTATAGTACAGTGGAGCACAGTAGAGGTAGAGTACAGTGGAGTATAGTTGAGGTAGACTACAGTGGAGTAGAGTAGAGGTAGAGTACAGTGGAGCACAGTAGAGGTAGAGTACAGTGGAGTACAGTAGAGGTAGAGTACAGTAGAGCAGAGTAGAGGTAGAGTACAGTGGAGTACAGTAGAGGTAGAGTACAGTAGAACACTGTAGAGGTGGAGTACAGTGGAGTACAGTAGAGGTAGAGTACAGTGGAGCACAGTAGAGATAGGGTACAATAGAGCAGAGTAGAGGTAGAGTACAGTGGAGTACAGTAGAGGTTGAGTACAGTGGAGCACTGTAGAGGTGGAGTACAGTGGAGTACAGTAGAGGTAGAGTACAGGTGAGCATAGTAGAGATAGAGTACAGTAGAGCACAGTAGAGGTAGAGTACAGTGGAGTACAGTGGTGCACAGTAGAGGTAGAGTACAGTGGAGTACAGTAGAGGTAGAGTAAAGTGGAGTACAGTAGAGGTAGTGTACAGTGGAGCAGAGTAGAGGTAGAGTACAGTGGAGCACAGTAGAGGTAGAGTACAGTGGGGTACAGTAGAAATAGAGTACAGTGGAGCACAGTAGAGAAGAGTACAGTAGAGCACAGTAGAGGTAGAGTACAGTGGAGCACAGTAGAGATAGAGTACAGTGGAGTACAATAGAGGAAGAGTACAGTGGAGTACAGTGGAGCACAGTAGAGGTGGAGTACAGTAGAGTACAGTAGAGGTAGAGTACAGTGGAGTAAAATAGAGATAGAGTACAGTGGAGTAGAGTAGAGATAGAGTACAGTGGAGCACAGCAGAGGTAGAGTACAGTGGATCACAGTAGAGATAGAGTACAGTGGAGTACAGTGGTGCACAGTAGAGGTAGAGTACAGTGGAGAACAGTAGAGATAGAGTACAGTGGAGTACACTAGAGGTAGAGTACAGTGGAGCACAGTAGAGATAGAGTACAGTGGAGTACAGTAGAGGTAGAGTACAGTGGAGCACAGTAGAGGTAGAGTACAGTGGAGTACAGTGGAGCACAGTAGAGGTGGAGTACAGTAGAGTACAGTAGACTCAGAGAACAGTACAGTACAGTAGAGGTAGAGTACAGTGGAGTACAGTAGAGATAGAGTACAGTAGAGCACAGTAGAGGTAGAATACAGTGGAGTACAGTACAGGTAGAGTACAGTGGAGTACAGTAGAGGTAGAGTACAGTGGAGTACAGTAGAGGTAGAGTACAGTGGAGCACAGTAGATGTAGAGTACAGTGGAGTACAGTAGAGGTAGAGTACAGTGGAGCACAGTAGAGCTGGAGTACAGTGGAGTACAGTGGAGCACAGTAGAGGTGGAGTACAGTAGAGTAGAGTAGAGGTAGAGTACAGTGGAGTACAGTAGAGATAGAGTAGAGTGGAGTAGAGTAGAGATAGAGTACAGTGGATTAGAGTAGAGATAGAGTACAGTGGAGTATAGTTGAGGTAGAGTACAGTGGAGCACAGTGGAGGTAGAGTAGAGTGGAGTATAGTTTAGGTAGACTACAGTGGAGTACAGTAGAGGTAGAGTACAGTGGAGCACTCTAGAGGTGGAGTACAGTGGAGTACAGTAGAGGTAGAGTACAGTGGAGCACAGTAGAGATAGAGTACAGTAGAGCACAGTAGAGGTAGAGTACAGTGGAGCACAGTAGAGGTAGAGTACAGTGGAGTACAGTAGAGGTAGATTACAGTGGAGCACTGTAGAGGTGGAGTACAGTGGAGTAGAGTAGAGGTAGAGTACAGTGGAGCACAGTAGAGATAGAGTACAGTAGAGCAGAGTAGAGGTAGAGTACAGTGGAGTACAGTGGTGCACAGTAGAGGTAGAGTACAGTGGAGTACAGTAGAGGTAGAGTACAGTGGAGTACAGTAGAGGTAGTGTACAGTGGAGCAGAGTAGAGGTAGAGTACAGTGGAGCACAGTAGAGGTAGAGTACAGTGGGGTACAGTAGAAATAGAGTACAGTGGAGCACAGTAGAGAAGAGTACAGTAGAGCACAGTAGAGGTAGAGTACAGTGGAGCACAGTAGAGATAGAGTACAGTGGAGTACAATAGAGGAAGAGTACAGTGGAGTACAGTGGAGCACAGTAGAGGTGGAGTACAGTAGAGTACAGTAGAGGTAGAGTACAGTGGAGTAAAATAGAGATAGAGTACAGTGGAGTAGAGTAGAGATAGAGTACAGTGGAGCACAGCAGAGGTAGAGTACAGTGGATCACAGTAGAGATAGAGTACAGTGGAGTACAGTGGTGCACAGTAGAGGTAGAGTACAGTGGAGAACAGTAGAGATAGAGTACAGTGGAGTACACTAGAGGTAGAGTACAGTGGAGCACAGTAGAGATAGAGTACAGTGGAGTACAGTAGAGGTAGAGTACAGTGGAGCACAGTAGAGGTAGAGTACAGTGGAGTACAGTGGAGCACAGTAGAGGTGGAGTACAGTAGAGTACAGTAGACTCAGAGAACAGTACAGTACAGTAGAGGTAGAGTACAGTGGAGTACAGTAGAGATAGAGTACAGTAGAGCACAGTAGAGGTAGAATACAGTGGAGTACAGTACAGGTAGAGTACAGTGGAGTACAGTAGAGGTAGAGTACAGTGGAGTACAGTAGAGGTAGAGTACAGTGGAGCACAGTAGATGTAGAGTACAGTGGAGTACAGTAGAGGTAGAGTACAGTGGAGCACAGTAGAGCTGGAGTACAGTGGAGTACAGTGGAGCACAGTAGAGGTGGAGTACAGTAGAGTAGAGTAGAGGTAGAGTACAGTGGAGTACAGTAGAGATAGAGTAGAGTGGAGTAGAGTAGAGATAGAGTACAGTGGATTAGAGTAGAGATAGAGTACAGTGGAGTATAGTTGAGGTAGAGTACAGTGGAGCACAGTGGAGGTAGAGTAGAGTGGAGTATAGTTTAGGTAGACTACAGTGGAGTACAGTAGAGGTAGAGTACAGTGGAGCACTGTAGAGGTGGAGTACAGTGGAGTACAGTAGAGGTAGAGTACAGTGGAGCACAGTAGAGATAGAGTACAGTAGAGCACAGTAGAGGTAGAGTACAGTGGAGCACAGTAGAGGTAGAGTACAGTGGAGTACAGTAGAGGTAGATTACAGTGGAGCACTGTAGAGGTGGAGTACAGTGGAGTAGAGTAGAGGTAGAGTACAGTGGAGCACAGTAGAGATAGAGTACAGTAGAGCAGAGTAGAGGTAGAGTACAGTGGAGTACAGTAGAGGTAGCGTACAGTAGAACACTGTAGAGGTGGAGTACAGTGGAGTACAGTAGAGGTAGAGTACAGTGGAGCACAGTAGAGATAGGGTACAATAGAGCAGAGTAGAGGTAGAGTACAGTGGAGTACAGTAGAGGTAGAGTACAGTGGAGCACTGTAGAGGTGGAGTACAGTGGAGTACAGTAGAGGTAGAGTACAGGTGAGCATAGTAGAGATAGAGTACAGTAGAGCACAGTAGAGGTAGAGTACAGTGGAGTACAGTGGTGCACAGTAGAGGTAGAGTACAGTGGAGTACAGTAGAGGTAGAGTACAGTGGAGTACAGTAGAGGTAGTGTACAGTGGAGCACAGTAGAGGTAGAGTACAGTGGAGCACAGTAGAGGTAGAGTACAGTGGGGTACAGTAGAAATAGAGTACAGTGGAGCACAGTAGAGAAGAGTACAGTAGAGCACAGTAGAGGTAGAGTACAGTGGAGCACAGTAGAGATAGAGTACAGTGGGGTACAGTAGAGGAAGAGTACAGTGGAGTACAGTGGAGCACAGTAGAGGTGGAGTACAGTAGAGTACAGTAGAGGTAGAGTACAGTGGAGTAAAATAGAGATAGAGTACAGTGGAGTAGAGTAGAGATAGAGTACAGTGGAGCACAGCAGAGGTAGAGTACAGTGGATCACAGTAGAGATAGAGTAAAGTGGAGTACAGTGGTGCACAGTAGAGGTAGAGTACAGTGGAGAACAGTAGAGATAGAGTACAGTTTAGTACACTAGAGGTAGAGTACAGTGGAGCACAGTAGAGATAGAGTACAGTGGAGTACAGTAGAGGTAGAGTACAGTGGAGCACAGTAGAGGTAGAGTACAGTGGAGTACAGTGGAGCACAGTAGAGGTGGAGTACAGTAGAGTACAGTAGACTCAGAGAACAGTACAGTACAGTAGAGGTAGAGTACAGTGGAGTACAGTAGAGATAGAGTACAGTAGAGCACAGTAGAGGTAGAATACAGTGGAGTACAGTACAGGTAGAGTACAGTGGAGTACAGTAGAGGTAGAGTACAGTGGAGTACAGTAGAGGTAGAGTACAGTGGAGCACAGTAGATGTAGAGTACAGTGGAGTACAGTAGAGGTAGAGTACAGTGGAGCACAGTAGAGCTGGAGTACAGTGGAGTACAGTGGAGCACAGTAGAGGTGGAGTACAGTAGAGTACAGTAGAGGTAGAGTACAGTGGAGCACAGTAGAGATAGAGTACAGTAGAGCACAGTAGAGGTAGAATACAGTGGAGTACAGTAGAGGTAGAGTACAGTGGAGTACAGTAGAGGTAGAGTACAGTAGAGCACAGAAGAGGTAGAATACAGTGGAGTACAGTAGAGGTAGAGTACAGTGGAGTACAGTAGAGGTAGAGTACAGTGGAGTACAGTAGAGGCAGAGTACAGTGGAGCACAGTAGATGTAGAGTACAGTGGAGTACAGTAGAGGTAGAGTACAGTAGAGCACAGTAGAGCTGGAGTACAGTGGAGTACAGTGGAGCACAGTAGAGGTGGAGTACAGTAGAGTAGAGTAGAGGTAGAGTACAGTGGAGTATAGTAGAGTAGAGTAGAGATAGAGTAGAGTGGAGTAGAGTAGAGATAGAGTACAGTGGATTAGAGTAGAGATAGAGTACAGTGGAGTATAGTTGAGGTAGAGTACAGTGGAGCACAGTGGAGGTAGAGTACAGTGGAGTATAGTTTAGGTAGACTACAGTGGAGTACAGTAGAGGTAGAGTACAGTGGAGCACAGTAGAGATAGAGTACAGTAGAGCAGAGTAGAGGTAGAGTACAGTGGAGTAGAGTAGAGGTAGAGTACAGCTGAGCACAGTAGAGGTAGAGTAGAGTGGAGCACAGTAGAGGTAGAGTACAGTGGACTACAGTAGAGGTAGTGTACAGTGAGGCACAGTAGAGGTAGAGTACAGTGGAGCACAGTAGAGGTAGAGTACAGTGGAGTATAATAGAGGTAGAGTACAGGAGAGCACAGTAGAGATAGAGTACAGTAGAGCAGAGTAGAGGTAGAGTACATTGGAGTACAGTAGAGGTAGAGTACAGTGGAGATCTCTAGAGGTGGAGTACAGTGGAGTACAGTAGAGGTAAAGTACATTGGAGCACAGTAGAGATAGAGTACAGTAGAGCACAGTAGAGGTAGAGTACAGTGGAGCACAGTAGAGCTAGAGTACAGTGGAGTACAGTGAAGCACAGTAGAGGTGGAGTACAGTAGAGTAGAGTAGAGGTAGAGTACAGTGGAGTACAGTAGAGATAGAGTAGAGTGGAGTAGAGTAGAGATAGAGTACAGTGGATTAGAGTAGAGATAGAGTACAGTGGAGTATAGTTGCGGTAGAGTACAGTGGAGCACAGTAGAGGTAGAGTACAGTGGAGTATAGTTGAGGTAGACTACAGTGGAGTAGAGTAGAGGTAGAGTACAGTGGAGCACAGTAGAGATAGAGTACAGTAGAGCAGAGTAGAGGTAGAGTACAGTGGAGTACAGTAGAGGTAGAGTACAGTAGAACACTGTAGAGGTGGAGTACAGTGGAGTACAGTAGAGGTAGAGTACAGTGGAGCACAGTAGAGATAGGGTACAATAGAGCAGAGTAGAGGTAGAGTACAGTGGAGTACAGTAGAGGTAGAGTACAGTGGAGCACTGTAGAGGTGGAGTACAGTGGAGTACAGTAGAGGTAGAGCACAGGTGAGCATAGTAGAGATAGAGTACAGTAGAGCACAGTAGAGGTAGAGTACAGTGGAGTACAGTGGTGCACAGTAGAGGTAGAGTACAGTGGAGTACAGTAGAGGTAGAGTACAGTGGAGTACAGTAGAGGTAGTGTACAGTGGAGCAGAGTAGAGGTAGAGTACATTGGAGCACAGTAGAGGTAGAGTACAGTGGGGTACAGTAGAAATAGAGTACAGTGGAGCACAGTAGAGAAGAGTACAGTAGAGCACAGTAGAGGTAGAGTACAGTGGAGCACAGTAGAGATAGAGTACAGTGGAGTACAGTAGAGGAAGAGTACAGTGGAGTACAGTGGAGCAGAGTAGAGGTGGAGTACAGTAGAGTACAGTAGAGGTAGAGTACAGTGGAGTAAAATAGAGATAGAGTACAGTGGAGTAGAGTAGGAGTACAGTGGAGCAAAGCAGAGGTAGAGTACAGTGGATCACAGTAGAGATAGAGTACAGTGGAGTACAGTGGTGCACAGTAGAGGTAGAGTACAGTGGAGAACAGTAGAGATAGAGTACAGTGGAGTGCACTAGAGGTAGAGTACAGTGGAGCACAGTAGAGATAGAGTACAGTGGAGTACAGTAGAGGTAGAGTACAGTGGAGCACAGTAGAGGTAGAGTACAGTGGAGTACAGTGGAGCACAGTAGAGGTGGAGTACAGTAGAGTACAGTAGACTCAGAGAACAGTACAGTACAGTAGAGGTAGAGTACAGTGGAGTACAGTAGAGATAGAGTACAGTAGAGCACAGTTGAGGTAGAATACAGTGGAGTACAGTACAGGTAGAGTACAGTGGAGTACAGTAGAGGTAGAGTACAGTGGAGTACAGTAGAGGTAGAGTACAGTGGAGCACAGTAGATGTAGAGTACAGTGGAGTACAGTAGAGGTAGAGTACAGTGGAGCACAGTAGAGCTGGAGTACAGTGGAGTACAGTGGAGCACAGTAGAGGTGGAGTACAGTAGAGTAGAGTAGAGGTAGAGTACAGTGGAGTACAGTAGAGATAGAGTAGAGTGGAGTAGAGTAGAGATAGAGTACAGTGGATTAGAGTAGAGATAGAGTACAGTGGAGTATAGTTGAGGTAGAGTACAGTGGAGCACAGTGGAGGTAGAGTAGAGTGGAGTATAGTTTAGGTAGACTACAGTGGAGTACAGTAGAGGTAGAGTACAGTGGAGCACAGTAGAGATAGAGTACAGTAGAGCAGAGTAGAGGTAGAGTACAGTGGAGTACAGTAGAGGTAGAGCACAGTGGAGCACTGTGGAGGTAGAGTACAGTGGAGTACAGTAGATATAAAGTACAGTGGAGCAGAGTAGAGGTAGCGTACAGTGGAGCACAGTAGAGGTAGAGTACAGTGGAGCACAGTAGAGGTTGAGTACAGTGGAGTACAGTAGAGGTAGTGTACAGTGGAGCACAGTAGAGGTAGAGTACAGTGGTGCACAGTAGAGGTAGAGTACACTGGGGTACAGTAGAAATAGAGTACAGTGGAGCACAGTAGAGAAGAGTACAGTAGAGCACAGTAGAGGTAGAGTACAGTGGAGCACAGTAGAGATAGAGTACAGTGGAGTACAGTAGAGGAAGAGTACAGTGGAGTACAGTGGAGCACAGTAGAGGTGGAGTACAGTAGAGTACAGTAGAGGTAGAGTACAGTGGAGTACATTAGAGGTAGAGTACAGTGGAGCACAGTAGAGGTAGCGTAGAGTGGAGTACAGTAGAGGTAGAGTACAGTGGAGTACAGTAGAGGTAGAGTACAGTGGAGTAGAGTAGAGATAGAGTACAGTGGAACACAGGAGAGGTAGAGTACAGTGGATCACAGTAGAGATAGAGTACAGTGGAGTACAGTGGAGCACAGTAGAGGTATAGTACAGTGGAGCACAGTAGAGATAGATTACAGTGGAGTACAGTAGAGACAGAGTACAGTGGAGTACACTTAGAGGTAGAGTACAGTGGAGCACAGTAGAGGTAGAGTACAGTGGAGTATAGTTGAGGTAGACTACAGTGGAGTACAGTAGAGGTAGAGTACAGTGGAGCAGAGTAGAGATAGAGTACAGTAGAGCAGAGTAGAGGTAGAGTACAGTGGAGTACAGTAGAGGTAGAGCACAGTAGAGCAGAGTAGAGGTAGAGTAGAGTGGAGTACAGTAGAGGTAGAGCACAGTGGAGCACTGTAGAGGTAGAGTACAGTGGAGTACATTAGAGATAGAGTACAGTGGAGCACAGTAGAGGTAGAGTACAGTGGAGCACAGTAGAGGTAGAGTACAGTGGAGCACAGTAGAGGTAGAGTACAGTGGAGTACAGTAGAGGTAGTGTACAGTGGAGCACAGTAGAGGTAGAGTACAGTGGAGCACAGTAGAGCTGGAGTACAATGGAGTACAGTGGAGCACAGTAGAGGTGGAGTACGGTAGAGTAGAGTAGAGGTAGAGTACAGTGGATTACAGTAGAGATAGTGTAGAGTGGAGTAGAGTAGAGAGAAAGTACAGTGGATTAGAGTAGAGATAGAGTACAGTGGAGTATAGTTGAGGTAGAGTACAGTGGAGCACAGTGGAGGTAGAGTACAGTGGAGTATAGTTTAGGTAGACTACAGTGGAGTACAGTAGAGGTAGAGTACACTGGAGCACAGTAGAGATAGAGTACAGTAGAGCAGAGTAGAGGTAGAGTACAGTGGATTACAGTAGAGGTAGAGTACAGTGGAGCACTGTAGAGGTGGAGTACAGTGGAGTACAGTAGAGGTAGAGTACAGTGGAGCAGAGTAGAGATAGAGTACAGTAGAGCACAGTAGAGGTAGAGTACAGTGGAGCACAGTAGAGGAAGAGTACAGTGTAGTACAGTAGAAATAGAGTACAGTGGAGTACAGTAGAGATAGAGTACAGTCGAACACAGTAGAGATAAGTGCAGTGGAGTATAGTAGAGGTAGAGTACAGTGGAGCACAGTAGAGGTAGAGTACAGTGGATCACAGTAGAGATAGAGTACAGTGGAGTACAGTGGTGCACAGTAGAGGTAGAGTACAGTGGAGAACAGTAGAGATAGAGTACAGTGGAGTGCACTAGAGGTAGAGTACAGTGGAGCACAGTAGAGATAGAGTACAGTGGAGTACAGTAGAGGTAGAGTACAGTGGAGCACAGTAGAGGTAGAGTACAGTGGAGTACAGTGGAGCACAGTAGAGGTGGAGTACAGTAGAGTACAGTAGACTCAGAGAACAGTACAGTACAGTAGAGGTAGAGTACAGTGGAGTACAGTAGAGATAGAGTACAGTAGAGCACAGTTGAGGTAGAATACAGTGGAGTACAGTACAGGTAGAGTACAGTGGAGTACAGTAGAGGTAGAGTACAGTGGAGTACAGTAGAGGTAGAGTACAGTGGAGCACAGTAGATGTAGAGTACAGTGGAGTACAGTAGAGGTAGAGTACAGTGGAGCACAGTAGAGCTGGAGTACAGTGGAGTACAGTGGAGCACAGTAGAGGTGGAGTACAGTAGAGTAGAGTAGAGGTAGAGTACAGTGGAATACAGTAGAGATAGAGTAGAGTGGAGTAGAGTAGAGATAGAGTACAGTGGATTAGAGTAGAGATAGAGTACAGTGGAGTATAGTTGAGGTAGAGTACAGTGGAGCACAGTGGAGGTAGAGTAGAGTGGAGTATAGTTTAGGTAGACTACAGTGGAGTACAGTAGAGGTAGAGTACAGTGGAGCACAGTAGAGATAGAGTACAGTAGAGCAGAGTAGAGGTAGAGTACAGTAGAGGTAGAGCACAGTGGAGCACTGTGGAGGTAGAGTACAGTGGAGTACAGTAGATATAAAGTACAGTGGAGCAGAGTAGAGGTAGCGTACAGTGGAGCACAGTAGAGGTAGAGTACAGTGGAGCACAGTAGAGGTTGAGTACAGTGGAGTACAGTAGAGGTAGTGTACAGTGGAGCACAGTAGAGGTAGAGTACAGTGGAGCACAGTAGAGGTAGAGTACACTGGGGTACAGTAGAAATAGAGTACAGTGGAGCACAGTAGAGAAGAGTACAGTAGAGCACAGTAGAGGTAGAGTACAGTGGAGCACAGTAGAGATAGAGTACAGTGGAGTACAGTAGAGGAAGAGTACAGTGGAGTACAGTGGAGCACAGTAGAGGTGGAGTACAGTAGAGTACAGTAGAGGTAGAGTACAGTGGAGTACATTAGAGGTAGAGTACAGTGGAGCACAGTAGAGGTAGCGTAGAGTGGAGTACAGTAGAGGTAGAGTACAGTGGAGTACAGTAGAGGTAGAGTACAGTGGAGTAGAGTAGAGATAGAGTACAGTGGAACACAGCAGAGGTAGAGTACAGTGGATCACAGTAGAGATAGAGTACAGTGGAGTACAGTGGAGCACAGTAGAGGTATAGTACAGTGGAGCACAGTAGAGATAGATTACAGTGGAGTACAGTAGAGACAGAGTACAGTGGAGTACACTTAGAGGTAGAGTACAGTGGAGCACAGTAGAGGTAGAGTACAGTGGAGTATAGTTGAGGTAGACTACAGTGGAGTACAGTAGAGGTAGAGTACAGTGGAGCAGAGTAGAGATAGAGTACAGTAGAGCAGAGTAGAGGTAGAGTACAGTGGAGTACAGTAGAGGTAGAGCACAGTAGAGCAGAGTAGAGGTAGAGTAGAGTGGAGTACAGTAGAGGTAGAGCACAGTGGAGCACTGTAGAGGTAGAGTACAGTGGAGTACATTAGAGATAGAGTACAGTGGAGCACAGTAGAGGTAGAGTACAGTGGAGCACAGTAGAGGTAGAGTACAGTGGAGCACAGTAGAGGTAGAGTACAGTGGAGTACAGTAGAGGTAGTGTACAGTGGAGCACAGTAGAGGTAGAGTACAGTGGAGCACAGTAGAGCTGGAGTACAATGGAGTACAGTGGAGCACAGTAGAGGTGGAGTACGGTAGAGTAGAGTAGAGGTAGAGTACAGTGGATTACAGTAGAGATAGTGTAGAGTGGAGTAGAGTAGAGAGAAAGTACAGTGGATTAGAGTAGAGATAGAGTACAGTGGAGTATAGTTGAGGTAGAGTACAGTGGAGCACAGTGGAGGTAGAGTACAGTGGAGTATAGTTTAGGTAGACTACAGTGGAGTACAGTAGAGGTAGAGTACACTGGAGCACAGTAGAGATAGAGTACAGTAGAGCAGAGTAGAGGTAGAGTACAGTGGATTACAGTAGAGGTAGAGTACAGTGGAGCACTGTAGAGGTGGAGTACAGTGGAGTACAGTAGAGGTAGAGTACAGTGGAGCAGAGTAGAGATAGAGTACAGTAGAGCACAGTAGAGGTAGAGTACAGTGGAGCACAGTAGAGGAAGAGTACAGTGTAGTACAGTAGAAATAGAGTACAGTGGAGTACAGTAGAGATAGAGTACAGTCGAACACAGTAGAGATAAGTGCAGTGGAGTATAGTAGAGGTAGAGTACAGTGGAGCACAGTAGAGGTAGAGTACAGCTGAGCACAGTAGAGGTAGAGTATAGTGGAGCACAGTAGAGGTGGAGTACAGTGGACTACAGTAGAGGTAGTGTACAGTGGAGCACAGTAGAGGTAGAGTACAGTGGAGCACATTAGAGGTAGAGCACAGTGGAGCACAGTGGAGGTAGAGTAGAGTGGAGTATAGTTTAGGAGTAGAGGTGGAGTACAGTGGAGCACAGTAGAGATAGAGTACAGTAGAGCAGAGTAGAGGTAGAGTACAGTGGAGTACAGTAGAGGTAGAGCACAGTGGAGCACTGTGGAGGTAGAGTACAGTGGAGTACAGTAGATATAAAGTACAGTGGAGCAGAGTAGAGGTAGCGTACAGTGGAGCACAGTAGAGGTAGAGTACAGTGGAGCACAGTAGAGGTTGAGTACAGTGGAGTACAGTAGAGGTAGTGTACAGTGGAGCACAGTAGAGGTAGAGTACAGTGGAGCACAGTAGAGGTAGAGTACACTGGGGTACAGTAGAAATAGAGTACAGTGGAGCACAGTAGAGAAGAGTACAGTAGAGCACAGTAGAGGTAGAGTACAGTGGAGCACAGTAGAGATAGAGTACAGTGGAGTACAGTAGAGGAAGAGTACAGTGGAGTACAGTGGAGCACAGTAGAGGTGGAGTACAGTAGAGTACAGTAGAGGTAGAGTACAGTGGAGTACATTAGAGGTAGAGTACAGTGGAGCACAGTAGAGGTAGCGTAGAGTGGAGTACAGTAGAGGTAGAGTACAGTGGAGTACAGTAGAGGTAGAGTACAGTGGAGTAGAGTAGAGATAGAGTACAGTGGAGCACAGCAGAGGTAGAGTACAGTGGATCACAGTAGAGATAGAGTACAGTGGAGTACAGTGGAGCACAGTAGAGGTATAGTACAGTGGAGCACAGTAGAGATAGATTACAGTGGAGTACAGTAGAGACAGAGTACAGTGGAGTACACTTAGAGGTAGAGTACAGTGGAGCACAGTAGAGGTAGAGTACAGTGGAGTATAGTTGAGGTAGACTACAGTGGAGTACAGTAGAGGTAGAGTACAGTGGAGCAGAGTAGAGGTAGAGTACAGTAGAGCAGAGTAGAGGTAGAGTACAGTGGAGTACAGTAGAGGTAGAGCACAGTAGAGCAGAGTAGAGGTAGAGTAGAGTGGAGTACAGTAGAGGTAGAGCACAGTGGAGCACTGTAGAGGTAGAGTACAGTGGAGTACATTAGAGATAGAGTACAGTGGAGCACAGTAGAGGTAGAGTACAGTGGAGCACAGTAGAGGTAGAGTACAGTGGAGCACAGTAGAGGTAGAGTACAGTGGAGTACAGTAGAGGTAGTGTACAGTGGAGCACAGTAGAGGTAGAGTACAGTGGAGCACAGTAGAGCTGGAGTACAATGGAGTACAGTGGAGCACAGTAGAGGTGGAGTACGGTAGAGTAGAGTAGAGGTAGAGTACAGTGGATTACAGTAGAGATAGTGTAGAGTGGAGTAGAGTAGAGAGAAAGTACAGTGGATTAGAGTAGAGATAGAGTACAGTGGAGTATAGTTGAGGTAGAGTACAGTGGAGCACAGTGGAGGTAGAGTACAGTGGAGTATAGTTTAGGTAGACTACAGTGGAGTACAGTAGAGGTAGAGTACACTGGAGCACAGTAGAGATAGAGTACAGTAGAGCAGAGTAGAGGTAGAGTACAGTGGATTACAGTAGAGGTAGAGTACAGTGGAGCACTGTAGAGGTGGAGTACAGTGGAGTACAGTAGAGGTAGAGTACAGTGGAGCAGAGTAGAGATAGAGTACAGTAGAGCACAGTAGAGGTAGAGTACAGTGGAGCACAGTAGAGGAAGAGTACAGTGTAGTACAGTAGAAATAGAGTACAGTGGAGTACAGTAGAGATAGAGTACAGTCGAACACAGTAGAGATAAGTGCAGTGGAGTATAGTAGAGGTAGAGTACAGCTGAGCACAGTAGAGGTAGAGTATAGTGGAGCACAGTAGAGGTGGAGTACAGTGGACTACAGTAGAGGTAGTGTACAGTGGAGCACAGTAGAGGTAGAGTACAGTGGAGCACATTAGAGGTAGAGCACAGTGGAGCACAGTGGAGGTAGAGTAGAGTGGAGTATAGTTTAGGTAGACTACAGTGGAGTACAGTAGAGGTAGAGTACAGTGGAGCACAGTAGAGATAGAGTACAGTAGAGCAGAGTAGAGGTAGAGTACAGTGGAGTACAGTAGAGGTAGAGCACAGTGGAGCACTGTGGAGGTAGAGTACAGTGGAGTACAGTAGATATAAAGTACAGTGGAGCAGAGTAGAGGTAGCGTACAGTGGAGCACAGTAGAGGTAGAGTACAGTGGAGCACAGTAGAGGTTGAGTACAGTGGAGTACAGTAGAGGTAGTGTACAGTGGAGCACAGTAGAGGTAGAGTACAGTGGAGCACAGTAGAGGTAGAGTACACTGGGGTACAGTAGAAATAGAGTACAGTGGAGCACAGTAGAGAAGAGTACAGTAGAGCACAGTAGAGGTAGAGTACAGTGGAGCACAGTAGAGATAGAGTACAGTGGAGTACAGTAGAGGAAGAGTACAGTGGAGTACAGTGGAGCACAGTAGAGGTGGAGTACAGTAGAGTACAGTAGAGGTAGAGTACAGTGGAGTACATTAGAGGTAGAGTACAGTGGAGCACAGTAGAGGTAGCGTAGAGTGGAGTACAGTAGAGGTAGAGTACAGTGGAGTACAGTAGAGGTAGAGTACAGTGGAGTAGAGTAGAGATAGAGTACAGTGGAGCACAGCAGAGGTAGAGTACAGTGGATCACAGTAGAGATAGAGTACAGTGGAGTACAGTGGAGCACAGTAGAGGTATAGTACAGTGGAGCACAGTAGAGATAGATTACAGTGGAGTACAGTAGAGACAGAGTACAGTGGAGTACACTTAGAGGTAGAGTACAGTGGAGCACAGTAGAGGTAGAGTACAGTGGAGTATAGTTGAGGTAGACTACAGTGGAGTACAGTAGAGGTAGAGTACAGTGGAGCAGAGTAGAGATAGAGTACAGTAGAGCAGAGTAGAGGTAGAGTACAGTGGAGTACAGTAGAGGTAGAGCACAGTAGAGCAGAGTAGAGGTAGAGTAGAGTGGAGTACAGTAGAGGTAGAGCACAGTGGAGCACTGTAGAGGTAGAGTACAGTGGAGTACATTAGAGATAGAGTACAGTGGAGCACAGTAGAGGTAGAGTACAGTGGAGCACAGTAGAGGTAGAGTACAGTGGAGCACAGTAGAGGTAGAGTACAGTGGAGTACAGTAGAGGTAGTGTACAGTGGAGCACAGTAGAGGTAGAGTACAGTGGAGCACAGTAGAGCTGGAGTACAATGGAGTACAGTGGAGCACAGTAGAGGTGGAGTACAGTAGAGTAGAGTAGAGGTAGAGTACAGTGGATTACAGTAGAGATAGTGTAGAGTGGAGTAGAGTAGAGAGAAAGTACAGTGGATTAGAGTAGAGATAGAGTACAGTGGAGTATAGTTGAGGTAGAGTACAGTGGAGCACAGTGGAGGTAGAGTACAGTGGAGTATAGTTTAGGTAGACTACAGTGGAGTACAGTAGAGGTAGAGTACACTGGAGCACAGTAGAGATAGAGTACAGTAGAGCAGAGTAGAGGTAGAGTACAGTGGATTACAGTAGAGGTAGAGTACAGTGGAGCACTGTAGAGGTGGAGTACAGTGGAGTACAGTAGAGGTAGAGTACAGTGGAGCAGAGTAGAGATAGAGTACAGTAGAGCACAGTAGAGGTAGAGTACAGTGGAGCACAGTAGAGGAAGAGTACAGTGTAGTACAGTAGAAATAGAGTACAGTGGAGTACAGTAGAGATAGAGTACAGTCGAACACAGTAGAGATAAGTGCAGTGGAGTATAGTAGAGGTAGAGTACAGTGGAGCACAGTAGAGGTAGAGTACAGCTGAGCACAGTAGAGGTAGAGTATAGTGGAGCACAGTAGAGGTGGAGTACAGTGGACTACAGTAGAGGTAGTGTACAGTGGAGCACAGTAGAGGTAGAGTACAGTGGAGCACAGTAGAGGTAGAGTACAGTGGAGTATAATAGAGGTAGAGTACAGTAGAGCACAGTAGAGATAGAGTACAGTAGAGCAGAGTAGAGGTAGAGTACAGTGGAATACAGTAGAGGTAGAGTACAGTGGAGCACTGTAGAGGTGGAGTACAGTGGAGTACAGTAGAGGTACAGTACAGTGGAGCACAGTAGAGATAGAGTACAGTAGAGCACAGTAGAGGTAGAGTACAGTGGAGCACAGTAGAGCTAGAGTACAGTGGAGTACAGTGGAGCACAGTAGAGGTGAAGTACAGTAGAGTACAGTAGAGGTAGAGAACAGTACAGTACAGTAGAGGTAGAGTACAGTGGAGTACAGTAGAGGTGGAGTACAGTAGAGCACAGTAGAGGTAGAGTACAGTGGATTACAGTAGAGGTAGAGTACAGTGGAGCACAGTAGATGTAGAGTACAGTGGAGTACAGTAGAGGTAGAGTACAGTGGAGCACAGTAGAGCTGGAGTACAGTGGAGTACAGTGGAGCACAGTAGAGGTGGAGTACAGTAGAGTAGAGTAGAGGTAGAGTACAGTGGACTACAGTAGAGGTAGTGTACAGTGGAGCACAGTAGACGTAGATTACAGTGTAGCACAGTAGAAATAGAGTACAGTGGAGTATAATAGAGGTAGAGTACAGTAGAGCACAGTAGAGATAGAGTACAGTAGAGCAGAGTAGAGGTAGAGTACAGTGGAGTACAGTGGAGCACAGTAGAGGTGGAGTACAGTAGAGTAGAGTAGAGGTAGAGTACAGTGGAGTACAGTAGAGATAGAATAGAGTGGAGTAGAGTAGAGATAGAGTACAGTGGATTAGAGTAGAGATAGAGTACAGTGGAGTATAGTTGAGGTAGAGTACAGTGGAGCACAGCAGAGGTAGAGTACAGTGGAGCACAGTAGAGATAGATTACAGTGGAGTACAGTAGAGATAGAGTACAGTGGAGTACAGTAGAGGTAGAGTACAGTGGAGCACAGTAGAGGTAGAGTACAGTGGAGTATAGTTGAGGTAGACTGCAGTGGAGTACAGTAGAGGTAGAGTACAGTGGAGCACAGTAGAGATAGAGTACAGTAGAGCAGAGTAGAGGTAGAGTACAGTGGAGTACAGTAGAGGTAGAGCACAGTAGAGCAGAGTAGAGGTAGAGTACAGTGGAGTACAGTAGAGGTAGAGCACTGTGGAGCACTGTAGAGGTAGAGTACAGTGGAGTACATTATAGATAGAGTACAGTGGAGCACAGTAGAGGTAGAGTACAGTGGAGCACAGTAGAGGTAGAGTACAGTGGAGCACAGTAGAGGTAGAGTACAGTGGAGTACAGTAGAGGTAGTGTACAGTGGAGCACAGTAGAGGTAGAGTACAGTGGAGCACAGTAGAGGTAGAGTACAGTGGGGTACAGTAGAAATAGAGTACAGTGGAGCACAATAGAGTAGAGTACAGTAGAGCACAGTAGAGGTTGAGTACAGTAGAGCACAGTAGAGGTAGAATACAGTGGAGTACAGTAGACGTAGAGTACAGTGGAGTACAGTAGAGGTAGAGTACAGTGGAGTACAGTAGAGGTAGAGTACAGTGGAGCACAGTAGAGGTAGAGTACAGTGGAGCACAGTAGAGCTGGAGTACAGTGGAGTACAGTGGAGCACAGTAGAGGTGGAGTACAGTAGAGTAGAGTAGAGGTAGAGTACAGTGGAGTACAGTAGAGATAGAATAGAGTGGAGTAGAGTAGAGATAGAGTACAGTGGATTAGAGTAGAGATAGAGTACAGTGGAGTATAGTTGAGGTAGAGTACAGTGGAGCACAGTGGAGGTAGAGTACAGTGGAGTATAGTTTAGGTAGACTACAGTGGAGTACAGTAGAGGTAGAGTACAGTGGAGCAGAGTAGAGATAGAGTACAGTAGAGCAGAGTAGAGGTAGAGTACAGTGGATTACAGTAGAGGTAGAGTACAGTGGAGCACCGTAGAGGTGGAGTACAGTGGAGTACAGTAGAGGTAGAGTACAGTGGAGCAGAGTAGAGATAGAGTACAGTAGAGCACAGTAGAGGTAGAGTACAGTGGAGCACAGTAGAGGAAGAGTACAGTGTAGTACAGTAGAAATAGAATACAGTGGAGTACAGTAGAGATAGAGTACAGTCGAACACAGTAGAGATAAGTGCAGTGGAGTATAGTAGAGGTAGAGTACAGTGGAGCACAGTAGAGGTAGAGTACAGCTGAGCACAGTAGAGGTAGAGTAGAGTGGAGCACAGTAGAGGTAGAGTAGAGTAGAGCACAGTAGAGGTAGAGTACAGTGGACTACAGTAGAGGTAGTGTACAGTGGGGCACAGTAGATGTAGAGTACAGTGGAGCACAGTAGAGGTAGAGTACAGTGGAGTATAATAGAGGTAGAGTACAGTAGAGCACAGTAGAGATAGAGTACAGTAGATTAGAGTAGAGGTAGAGTACAGTGGAATACAGTAGAGGTAGAGTACAGTGGAGCACTGTAGAGGTGAAGTACAGTGGAGTACAGTAGAGGTAGAGTACAGTGGAGCACAGTAGAGATAGAGTACAGTAGAGCACAGTAGAGGTAGAGTACAGTGGAGCACAGTAGAGCTAGAGTACAGTGGAGTACAGTGGACCACAGTAGAGGTGGAGTACAGTAGAGTACAGTAGAGGTAGAGAACAGTACAGTACAGTAGAGGTAGAGTACAGTGGAGCACAGTAGATGTAGAGTACAGTGGAGCACAGTAGAGGTAGAGTACAGGGGAGTATAGTTGAGGTAGAATACAGTGGAGTACAGTAGAGATAGAGTACAGTGGAGTACAGTAGAGATAGAGTAGAGTAGAGCAGAGTAGAGGTAGAGTACAGTGGAGTACAGTAGAGGTAGAGCACAGTGGAGCACTGTAGTAGAGATAGAGTACAGTGGAGCACAGTAGAGGTAGAGTACAGTGGAGCACAGTAGAGATAGAGTACAGCGGAGCACAGTAGAGATAGAGTACAGTAGAGCAGAGTAGAGGTAGAGTACAGTGGAGTACAGTAGAGGTAGAGTACAGTAGAACACTGTAGAGATAAGTGCAGTGGAGTATAGTAGAGGTAGAGTACAGTGGAGTACAGTAGAGGTAGAGTACAGTGGAGTACAGTAGAGGTAGAGTAAAGTGGAGCACATTAGAGGTGGAGTAGAGAAGAGTACAGTAGAGGTAGAGTACAGTGGAGTACATTAGAGGTAGAGTACAGTGGAGCACAGTAGAGGTAGAGTAGAGTGGAGTACAGTAGAGGTAGAGTACAGTGGAGAACAGTAGAGGTAGAGTACAGTGGAGTAGAGTAGAGATAGAGTACAGTGGAGCACAGCAGAGGTAGAGTACAGTGGATCACAGTAGAGATAGAGTACAGTGGAGTACAGTGGAGCACAGTAGAGGAATAGTACAGTGGAGCACAGTAGAGATAGATTACAGTGGAGTACAGTAGAGATAGAGTACAGTGGAGTACAGTAGAGGTAGAGCACAGTAGAGCAGAGTAGAGGTAGAGTACAGTGGAGTACAGTAGAGGTAGAGCACAGTGGAGCACTGTGGAGGAAGAGTACAATGGAGTACAGTAGAGATAAAGTACAGTGGAGCAGAGTAGAGGTAGAGTACAGTGGAGCACAGTAGAGGTAGAGTACAGTGGAGCACAGTAGAGGTAGAGTACAGTGGAGTACAGTAGAGGTAGTGTACAGTGGAGCACAGTAGAGGTAGAGTACAGTGGAGCACAGTAGAGGTAGAGTACAGTGGGGTACAGTAGAAATAGAGTACAGTGGAGCACAGTAGAGAAGAGTACAGTAGAGCACAGTAGAGGTAGAGTACAGTGGAGCACAGTAGAGATAGAGTAAAGTGGAGTACAGTAGAGGAAGAGTACAGTGGAATACAGTGGAGCACAGTAGAGGTGGAGTACAGTAGAGTACAGTAGAGGTAGAGTACAGTGGAGTAAAATAGAGATAGAGTACAGTGGAGTAGAGTAGAGATAGAGTACAGTGGAGCACAGCAGAAGTAGAGTACAGTGGATCACAGTAGAGATAGAGTACAGTGGAGTACAGTGGTGCACAGTAGAGGTAGAGTACAGCCGAGAACAGTAGAGATAGAGTACAGTGGAGTACAGTAGAGGTAGAGTACAGTGGAGCACAGTAGAGATAGAGTACAGTGGAGTACAGTAGAGGTAGAGTACAGTGGAGCACAGTAGAGGTAGAGTACAGTGGAGTACAGTGGAGCACAGTAGAGGTGGAGTACAGTAGAGTACAGTAGACTTAGAGAACAGTACAGTACACTAGAGGTAGAGTACAGTGGAGTACAGTAGAGATAGAGTACAGTAGAGCACAGTAGAGGTAGAATACAGTGGAGTACAGTAGAGGTAGAGTACAGTGGAGTACAGTAGAGGTAGAGTAGAGTGGAGTACAGTAGAGGTAGAGTACAGTGGAGCACAGTAGATGTAGAGTACAGTGGAGTACAGTAGAGGTAGAGTACAGTGGAGCACAGTAGAGCTGGAGTACAGTGGAGTACAGTGGAGCACAGTAGAGGTGGAGTACAGTAGAGTAGAGTAGAGGTAGAGTACAGTGGAGTACAGTAGAGATAGAGTAGAGTGGAGTAGAGTAGAGATAGAGTAAAGATAGAGTACAGTGGATTAGAGTAGAGATAGAGTACAGTGGAGTATAGTTGAGGTAGTGTACAGTGGAGCACACTGGAGGTAGAGTAGAGTGGAGTATAGTTTAGGTAGACTACAGTGGAGTACAGTAGAGGTAGAGTACAGTGGAGCACAGTAGAGATAGAGTACAGTGGAGTACAGTAGAGGAAGAGTACAGTGGAGTACCGTAGAGATAGAGTACAGTGGAGCACAGTAGAGGTAGAGTACAGTGGAGCACAGTAGAGGTAGAATACAGTGGAGCAAAGTAGAGGTAGAGTACAGTGGAGTACAGTAGAGGTAGTGTACAATGGAACACAGTAGAGGTAGAGTACAGTGGAGCACAGTAGAGGTAGAGTACAGTGGAGTACAGTAGAGGTAGAGTACAGTGGAGCACTGTAGAGGTGGAGTACAGTGGAGTACAGTAGAGGTAGAGTACAGTGGAGCACAGTAGAGATAGAGTACAGTAGAGCACAGTAGAGGTAGAGTACAGTGGAGCACAGTAGAGGTAGAGTACAGTCGAGTATAGTTGAGGTAGACTACAGTAGAGTACAGTAGAGGTAGAGTACAGTGGAGCACAGTAGAGGTAGAGTAGAGTGGAGCACATTAGAGGTGGAGTAGAGTAGAGTACAGTAGAGGTAGAGTACAGTGGAGCACAGTAGAGATAGAGTACAGTAGAGCACAGTAGAGGTAGAGCACAGTGGAGCACTGTGGAGGTAGAGTACAGTGGAGTACAGTAGAGATAAAGTACAGTGGAGCAGAGTAGAGGTAGAGTACAGTGGAGCACAGTAGAGGTAGAGTACAGTGGAGCACAGTAGAGGTAGAGTACAGTGGAGTACAGTAGAGGTAGTGTACAGTGGAGCACAGTAGAGGTAGAGTACAGTGGAGCACAGTAGAGGTAGAGTACAGTGGGGTACAGTAGAAATAGAGTACAGTGGAGCACAGTAGAGAAGAGTACAGTAGAGCACAGTAGAGGTAGAGTACAGTGGAGCACAGTAGAGATAGAGTACAGTGGAGTACAGTAGAGGAAGAGTACAGTGGAGTACAGTGGAGCACAGTAGAGGTGGAGTACAATAGTGTACAGTAGAGGTAGAGTACAGTGGAGTAAAATAGAGATAGAGTACAGTGGAGTAGAGTAGAGATAGAGTACAGTGGAGCACAGCAGAGGTAGAGTACAGTGGATCACAGTAGAGATAGAGTACAGTGGAGTACAGTGGTGCACAGTAGAGGTAGAGTACAGCGGAGAACAGTAGAGATAGAGTACAGTGGAGTACAGTAGAGGTAGAGTACAGTGGAGCACAGTAGAGATAGAGTACAATGGAGTACAGTAGAGGTAGAGTACAGTGGAGCACAGTAGAGGTAGAGTACAGTGGAGTACAGTGGAGCACAGTAGAGGTGGAGTACAGTAGAGTACAGTAGACTTAGAGAACAGTACAGTACAGTAGAGGTAGAGTACAGTGGAGTACAGTAGAGATAGAGTACAGTAGAGCACAGTAGAGGTAGAATACAGTGGAGTACAGTAGAGGTAGAGTACAGTGGAGTACAGTAGAGGTAGAGTAGAGTGGAGTACAGTAGAGGTAGAGTACAGTGGAGCACAGTAGATGTAGAGTACAGTGGAGTACAGTAGAGGTAGAGTACAGTGGAGCACAGTAGAGCTGGAGTACAGTGGAGTACAGTGGAGCACAGTAGAGGTGGAGTACAGTAGAGTAGAGTAGAGGTAGAGTACAGTGGAGTACAGTAGAGATAGAGTAGAGTGGAGTAGAGTAGAGATAGAGTACAGTGGATTAGTGTAGAGATAGAGTACAGTGGAGTATAGTTGAGGTAGAGTACAGTGGAGCACACTGGAGGTAGAGTAGAGTGGAGTATAGTTTAGGTAGACTACAGTGGAGTACAGTAGAGGTAGATTACAGTGGAGCACAGTAGAGATAGAGTACAGTGGAGTACAGTAGAGGAAGAGTACAGTGGAGTACAGTAGAGATAGAGTACAGTGGAGCACAGTAGAGGTAGAGTACAGTGGAGCACAGTAGAGGTAGAGTACAGTGGAGCAGAGTAGAGGTAGAGTACAGTGGAGTACAGTAAAGGTAGTGTACAGTGGAACACAGTAGAGGTAGAGTACAGTGGAGCACAGTAGAGGTAGAGTACAGTGGAGTACAGTAGAGGTAGAGTACAGTGGAACACTGTAGAGGTGGAGTACAGTGGAGTACAGTAGAGGTAGAGTACAGTGGAGCACAGTAGAGATAGAGTACAGTAGAGCACAGTAGAGGTAGAGTACAGTGGAGCACAGTAGAGGTAGAGTACAGTCGAGTATAGTTGAGGTAGACTACAGTAGAGTACAGTAGAGGTAGAGTACAGTGGAGCACAGAAGAGATAGAGTACAGTAGAGCAGAGTAGAGGTAGAGTACAGTGGAGTACAGTAGAGGTAGAGTAGAGTGGAGCACATTAGAGGTGGAGTAGAGTAGAGTACAGTAGAGGTAGAGTACAGTGGAGCACAGTAGAGATAGAGTACAGTAGAGCACAGTAGAGGTAGAGTACAGTGGAGCACAGTAGAGGTAGAGTAGAGTGGAGCACAGTAGAGGTAGAGTACAGTGGAGTACAGTAGAGGTAGTGTACAGTGGAGCACAGTAGAGGTAGAGTACACTGGAGCACAGTAGAGGTAGAGTACAGTGGAGTATAGTAGAGGTAGAGTACAGTAGAGCACAGTAGAGATAGAGTACAGTAGAGCACAGTAGAGGTAGAGTACAGTGGAGCACAGTAGAGGAAGAGTACAGTGTAGTACAGAAGATATAGAGTACAGTGGAGTACAGTAGAGGTAGAGTACAGCTGAGCACAGTAGAGGTAGAGTAGAGTGGAGCACAGTAGAGGTAGAGTACAGTGGAGTATAATAGAGGTAGAGTACAGTAGAGCACAGTAGAGATAGAGTACAGTAGAGCAGAGTAGAGGTAGAGTACATTGGAGTACAGTAGAGGTAGAGTACAGTGGAGCACAGTAGAGATAGAGTACAGTGGAGCACAGTAGAGGTAGAGTACAGTGGGGTACAGTAGAAATAGAGTACAGTGGAGCACAATAGAGTAGAGTACAGTAGAGCACAGTAGAGGTAGAGTACAGTAGAGCTCAGTAGAGGTAGAATACAGTGGAGTACAGTAGACGTAGAGTACAGTGGAGTACAGTAGAGGTAGAGTACAGTAGAGTACAGTAGAGGTAGAGTACAGTGGAGCACAGTAGAGGTAGAGTACAGTGGAGCACAGTAGAGCTGGAGTACAGTGGAGTACAGTGGAGCACAGTAGAGGTGGAGTACAGTAGAGTAGAGTAGAGGTAGAGTACAGTGGAGTACAGTAGAGATAGAGTAGAGTGGAGTAGAGTAGAGATAGAGTACAGTGGATTAGAGTAGAGAAAGAGTACAGTGGAGTATAGTATTGGTAGAGTACAGTGGAGCACAGTGGAGGTAGAGTACAGTGGAGTATAGTTTAGGTAGACTACAGTGGAGTACAGTAGAGGTAGAGTACAGTGGAGCACAGTAGAGATAGAGTACAGTAGAGCAGAGTAGAGGTAGAGTACAGTGGATTACAGTAGAGGTAGAGTACAGTGGAACACAGTAGAGGTAGAGTACAGTGGAGCACAGTAGAGGTAGAGTACAGTGGAGTACAGTAGAGGTAGAGTACAGTGGAGCACTGTAGAGGTGGAGTACAGTGGAGTACAGTAGAGGTAGAGTACAGTGGAGCACAGTAGAGATAGAGTACAGTAGAGCACAGTAGAGGTAGAGTACAGTGGAGCACAGTAGAGGTAGAGTACAGTCGAGTATAGTTGAGGTAGACTACAGTAGAGTACAGTAGAGGTAGAGTACAGTGGAGCACAGTAGAGGTAGAGTAGAGTGGAGCACATTAGAGGTGGAGTAGAGTAGAGTACAGTAGAGGTAGAGTACAGTGGAGCACAGTAGAGATAGAGTACAGTAGAGCACAGTAGAGGTAGAGCACAGTGGAGCACTGTGGAGGTAGAGTACAGTGGAGTACAGTAGAGATAAAGTACAGTGGAGCAGAGTAGAGGTAGAGTACAGTGGAGCACAGTAGAGGTAGAGTACAGTGGAGCACAGTAGAGGTAGAGTACAGTGGAGTACAGTAGAGGTAGTGTACAGTGGAGCACAGTAGAGGTAGAGTACAGTGGAGCACAGTAGAGGTAGAGTACAGTGGGGTACAGTAGAAATAGAGTACAGTGGAGCACAGTAGAGAAGAGTACAGTAGAGCACAGTAGAGGTAGAGTACAGTGGAGCACAGTAGAGATAGAGTACAGTGGAGTACAGTAGAGGAAGAGTACAGTGGAGTACAGTGGAGCACAGTAGAGGTGGAGTACAATAGAGTACAGTAGAGGTAGAGTACAGTGGAGTAAAATAGAGATAGAGTACAGTGGAGTAGAGTAGAGATAGAGTACAGTGGAGCACAGCAGAGGTAGAGTACAGTGGATCACAGTAGAGATAGAGTACAGTGGAGTACAGTGGTGCACAGTAGAGGTAGAGTACAGCGGAGAACAGTAGAGATAGAGTACAGTGGAGTACAGTAGAGGTAGAGTACAGTGGAGCACAGTAGAGATAGAGTACAATGGAGTACAGTAGAGGTAGAGTACAGTGGAGCACAGTAGAGGTAGAGTACAGTGGAGTACAGTGGAGCACAGTAGAGGTGGAGTACAGTAGAGTACAGTAGACTTAGAGAACAGTACAGTACAGTAGAGGTAGAGTACAGTGGAGTACAGTAGAGATAGAGTACAGTAGAGCACAGTAGAGGTAGAATACAGTGGAGTACAGTAGAGGTAGAGTACAGTGGAGTACAGTAGAGGTAGAGTAGAGTGGAGTACAGTAGAGGTAGAGTACAGTGGAGCACAGTAGATGTAGAGTACAGTGGAGTACAGTAGAGGTAGAGTACAGTGGAGCACAGTAGAGCTGGAGTACAGTGGAGTACAGTGGAGCACAGTAGAGGTGGAGTACAGTAGAGTAGAGTAGAGTAGAGGTAGAGTACAGTGGAGTACAGTAGAGATAGAGTAGAGTGGAGTAGAGTAGAGATAGAGTACAGTGGATTAGAGTAGAGATAGAGTACAGTGGAGTATAGTTGAGGTAGAGTACAGTGGAGCACACTGGAGGTAGAGTAGAGTGGAGTATAGTTTAGGTAGACTACAGTGGAGTACAGTAGAGGTAGAGTACAGTGGAGCACAGTAGAGATAGAGTACAGTGGAGTACAGTAGAGGAAGAGTACAGTGGAGTACAGTAGAGATAGAGTACAGTGGAGCACAGTAGAGGTAGAGTACAGTGGAGCACAGTAGAGGTAGAGTACAGTGGAGCAGAGTAGAGGTAGAGTACAGTGGAGTACAGTAGAGGTAGTGTACAGTGGAACACAGTAGAGGTAGAGTACAGTGGAGCACAGTAGAGGTAGAGTACAGTGGAGTACAGTAGAGGTAGAGTACAGTGGAACACTGTAGAGGTGGAGTACAGTGGAGTACAGTAGAGGTAGAGTACAGTGGAGCACAGTAGAGATAGAGTACAGTAGAGCACAGTAGAGGTAGAGTACAGTGGAGCACAGTAGAGGTAGAGTACAGTCGAGTATAGTTGAGGTAGACTACAGTAGAGTACAGTAGAGGTAGAGTACAGTGGAGCACAGAAGAGATAGAGTACAGTAGAGCAGAGTAGAGGTAGAGTACAGTGGAGTACAGTAGAGGTAGAGTAGAGTGGAGCACATTAGAGGTGGAGTAGAGTAGAGTACAGTAGAGGTAGAGTACAGTGGAGCACAGTAGAGATAGAGTACAGTAGAGCACAGTAGAGGTAGAGTACAGTGGAGCACAGTAGAGGTAGAGTAGAGTGGAGCACAGTAGAGGTAGAGTACAGTGGAGTACAGTAGAGGTAGTGTACAGTGGAGCACAGTAGAGGTAGAGTACACTGGAGCACAGTAGAGGTAGAGTACAGTGGAGTATAGTAGAGGTAGAGTACAGTAGAGCACAGTAGAGATAGAGTACAGTAGAGCACAGTAGAGGTAGAGTACAGTGGAGCACAGTAGAGGAAGAGTACAGTGTAGTACAGAAGATATAGAGTACAGTGGAGTACAGTAGAGGTAGAGTACAGCTGAGCACAGTAGAGGTAGAGTAGAGTGGAGCACAGTAGAGGTAGAGTACAGTGGAGTATAATAGAGGTAGAGTACAGTAGAGCACAGTAGAGATAGAGTACAGTAGAGCAGAGTAGAGGTAGAGTACATTGGAGTACAGTAGAGGTAGAGTACAGTGGAGCACAGTAGAGATAGAGTACAGTGGAGCACAGTAGAGGTAGAGTACAGTGGGGTACAGTAGAAATAGAGTACAGTGGAGCACAATAGAGTAGAGTACAGTAGAGCACAGTAGAGGTAGAGTACAGTAGAGCTCAGTAGAGGTAGAATACAGTGGAGTACAGTAGACGTAGAGTACAGTGGAGTACAGTAGAGGTAGAGTACAGTAGAGTACAGTAGAGGTAGAGTACAGTGGAGCACAGTAGAGGTAGAGTACAGTGGAGCACAGTAGAGCTGGAGTACAGTGGAGTACAGTGGAGCACAGTAGAGGTGGAGTACAGTAGAGTAGAGTAGAGGTAGAGTACAGTGGAGTACAGTAGAGATAGAGTAGAGTGGAGTAGAGTAGAGATAGAGTACAGTGGATTAGAGTAGAGATAGAGTACAGTGGAGTATAGTATTGGTAGAGTACAGTGGAGCACAGTGGAGGTAGAGTACAGTGGAGTATAGTTTAGGTAGACTACAGTGGAGTACAGTAGAGGTAGAGTACAGTGGAGCACAGTAGAGATAGAGTACAGTAGAGCAGAGTAGAGGTAGAGTACAGTGGATTACAGTAGAGGTAGAGTACAGTGGAACACAGTAGAGGTAGAGTACAGTGGAGCACAGTAGAGGTAGAGTACAGTGGAGTACAGTAGAGGTAGAGTACAGTGGAGCACTGTAGAGGTGGAGTACAGTGGAGTACAGTAGAGGTAGAGTACAGTGGAGCACAGTAGAGATAGAGTACAGTAGAGCACAGTAGAGGTAGAGTACAGTGGAGCACAGTAGAGGTAGAGTACAGTCGAGTATAGTTGAGGTAGACTACAGTAGAGTACAGTAGAGGTAGAGTACAGTGGAGCACAGTAGAGGTAGAGTAGAGTGGAGCACATTAGAGGTGGAGTAGAGTAGAGTACAGTAGAGGTAGAGTACAGTGGAGCACAGTAGAGATAGAGTACAGTAGAGCACTGTAGAGGTAGAGCACAGTGGAGCACTGTGGAGGTAGAGTACAGTGGAGTACAGTAGAGATAAAGTACAGTGGAGCAGAGTAGAGGTAGAGTACAGTGGAGCACAGTAGAGGTAGAGTACAGTGGAGCACAGTAGAGGTAGAGTACAGTGGAGTACAGTAGAGGTAGTGTACAGTGGAGCACAGTAGAGGTAGAGTACAGTGGAGCACAGTAGAGGTAGAGTACAGTGGGGTACAGTAGAAATAGAGTACAGTGGAGCACAGTAGAGAAGAGTACAGTAGAGCACAGTAGAGGTAGAGTACAGTGGAGCACAGTAGAGATAGAGTACAGTGGAGTACAGTAGAGGAAGAGTACAGTGGAGTACAGTGGAGCACAGTAGAGGTGGAGTACAATAGAGTACAGTAGAGGTAGAGTACAGTGGAGTAAAATAGAGATAGAGTACAGTGGAGTAGAGTAGAGATAGAGTACAGTGGAGCACAGCAGAGGTAGAGTACAGTGGATCACAGTAGAGATAGAGTACAGTGGAGTACAGTGGTGCACAGTAGAGGTAGAGTACAGCGGAGAACAGTAGAGATAGAGTACAGTGGAGTACAGTAGAGGTAGAGTACAGTGGAGCACAGTAGAGATAGAGTACAATGGAGTACAGTAGAGGTAGAGTACAGTGGAGCACAGTAGAGGTAGAGTACAGTGGAGTACAGTGGAGCACAGTAGAGGTGGAGTACAGTAGAGTACAGTAGACTTAGAGAACAGTACAGTACAGTAGAGGTAGAGTACAGTGGAGTACAGTAGAGATAGAGTACAGTAGAGCACAGTAGAGGTAGAATACAGTGGAGTACAGTAGAGGTAGAGTACAGTGGAGTACAGTAGAGGTAGAGTAGAGTGGAGTACAGTAGAGGTAGAGTACAGTGGAGCACAGTAGATGTAGAGTACAGTGGAGTACAGTAGAGGTAGAGTACAGTGGAGCACAGTAGAGCTGGAGTACAGTGGAGTACAGTGGAGCACAGTAGAGGTGGAGTACAGTAGAGTAGAGTAGAGGTAGAGTACAGTGGAGTACAGTAGAGATAGAGTAGAGTGGAGTAGAGTAGAGATAGAGTACAGTGGATTAGAGTAGAGATAGAGTACAGTGGAGTATAGTTGAGGTAGAGTACAGTGGAGCACACTGGAGGTAGAGTAGAGTGGAGTATAGTTTAGGTAGACTACAGTGGAGTACAGTAGAGGTAGAGTACAGTGGAGCACAGTAGAGATAGAGTACAGTGGAGTACAGTAGAGGAAGAGTACAGTGGAGTACAGTAGAGATAGAGTACAGTGGAGCACAGTAGAGGTAGAGTACAGTGGAGCACAGTAGAGGTAGAGTACAGTGGAGCAGAGTAGAGGTAAAGTACAGTGGAGTACAGTAGAGGTAGTGTACAGTGGAACACAGTAGAGGTAGAGTACAGTGGAGCACAGTAGAGGTAGAGTACAGTGGAGTACAGTAGAGGTAGAGTACAGTGGAACACTGTAGAGGTGGAGTACAGTGGAGTACAGTAGAGGTAGAGTACAGTGGAGCACAGTAGAGATAGAGTACAGTAGAGTACAGTAGAGGTAGAGTACAGTGGAGCACAGTAGAGATAGAGTACAGTGGAGCACAGTAGAGGTAGAGTACAGTGGGGTACAGTAGAAATAGAGTACAGTGGAGCACAATAGAGTAGAGTACAGTAGAGCACAGTAGAGGTAGAGTACAGTAGAGCTCAGTAGAGGTAGAATACAGTGGAGTACAGTAGACGTAGAGTACAGTGGAGTACAGTAGAGGTAGAGTACAGTAGAGTACAGTAGAGGTAGAGTACAGTGGAGCACAGTAGAGGTAGAGTACAGTGGAGCACAGTAGAGCTGGAGTACAGTGGAGTACAGTGGAGCACAGTAGAGGTGGAGTACAGTAGAGTAGAGTAGAGGTAGAGTACAGTGGAGTACAGTAGAGATAGAGTAGAGTGGAGTAGAGTAGAGATAGAGTACAGTGGATTAGAGTAGAGATAGAGTACAGTGGAGTATAGTATTGGTAGAGTACAGTGGAGCACAGTGGAGGTAGAGTACAGTGGAGTATAGTTTAGGTAGACTACAGTGGAGTACAGTAGAGGTAGAGTACAGTGGAGCACAGTAGAGATAGAGTACAGTAGAGCAGAGTAGAGGTAGAGTACAGTGGATTACAGTAGAGGTAGAGTACAGTGGAACACAGTAGAGGTAGAGTACAGTGGAGCACAGTAGAGGTAGAGTACAGTGGAGTACAGTAGAGGTAGAGTACAGTGGAGCACTGTAGAGGTGGAGTACAGTGGAGTACAGTAGAGGTAGAGTACAGTGGAGCACAGTAGAGATAGAGTACAGTAGAGCACAGTAGAGGTAGAGTACAGTGGAGCACAGTAGAGGTAGAGTACAGTCGAGTATAGTTGAGGTAGACTACAGTAGAGTACAGTAGAGGTAGAGTACAGTGGAGCACAGTAGAGGTAGAGTAGAGTGGAGCACATTAGAGGTGGAGTAGAGTAGAGTACAGTAGAGGTAGAGTACAGTGGAGCACAGTAGAGATAGAGTACAGTAGAGCACTGTAGAGGTAGAGCACAGTGGAGCACTGTGGAGGTAGAGTACAGTGGAGTACAGTAGAGATAAAGTACAGTGGAGCAGAGTAGAGGTAGAGTACAGTGGAGCACAGTAGAGGTAGAGTACAGTGGAGCACAGTAGAGGTAGAGTACAGTGGAGTACAGTAGAGGTAGTGTACAGTGGAGCACAGTAGAGGTAGAGTACAGTGGAGCACAGTAGAGGTAGATTACAGTGGGGTACAGTAGAAATAGAGTACAGTGGAGCACAGTAGAGAAGAGTACAGTAGAGCACAGTAGAGGTAGAGTACAGTGGAGCACAGTAGAGATAGAGTACAGTGGAGTACAGTAGAGGAAGAGTACAGTGGAGTACAGTGGAGCACAGTAGAGGTGGAGTACAATAGAGTACAGTAGAGGTAGAGTACAGTGGAGTAAAATAGAGATAGAGTACAGTGGAGTAGAGTAGAGATAGAGTACAGTGGAGCACAGCAGAGGTAGAGTACAGTGGATCACAGTAGAGATAGAGTACAGTGGAGTACAGTGGTGCACAGTAGAGGTAGAGTACAGCGGAGAACAGTAGAGATAGAGTACAGTGGAGTACAGTAGAGGTAGAGTACAGTGGAGCACAGTAGAGATAGAGTACAATGGAGTACAGTAGAGGTAGAGTACAGTGGAGCACAGTAGAGGTAGAGTACAGTGGAGTACAGTGGAGCACAGTAGAGGTGGAGTACAGTAGAGTACAGTAGACTTAGAGAACAGTACAGTACAGTAGAGGTAGAGTACAGTGGAGTACAGTAGAGATAGAGTACAGTAGAGCACAGTAGAGGTAGAATACAGTGGAGTACAGTAGAGGTAGAGTACAGTGGAGTACAGTAGAGGTAGAGTAGAGTGGAGTACAGTAGAGGTAGAGTACAGTGGAGCACAGTAGATGTAGAGTACAGTGGAGTACAGTAGAGGTAGAGTACAGTGGAGCACAGTAGAGCTGGAGTACAGTGGAGTACAGTGGAGCACAGTAGAGGTGGAGTACAGTAGAGTAGAGTAGAGGTAGAGTACAGTGGAGTACAGTAGAGATAGAGTAGAGTGGAGTAGAGTAGAGATAGAGTACAGTGGATTAGAGTAGAGATAGAGTACAGTGGAGTATAGTTGAGGTAGAGTACAGTGGAGCACACTGGAGGTAGAGTAGAGTGGAGTATAGTTTAGGTAGACTACAGTGGAGTACAGTAGAGGTAGAGTACAGTGGAGCACAGTAGAGATAGAGTACAGTGGAGTACAGTAGAGGAAGAGTACAGTGGAGTACAGTAGAGATAGAGTACAGTGGAGCACAGTAGAGGTAGAGTACAGTGGAGCACAGTAGAGGTAGAGTACAGTGGAGCAGAGTAGAGGTAAAGTACAGTGGAGTACAGTAGAGGTAGTGTACAGTGGAACACAGTAGAGGTAGAGTACAGTGGAGCACAGTAGAGGTAGAGTACAGTGGAGTACAGTAGAGGTAGAGTACAGTGGAACACTGTAGAGGTGGAGTACAGTGGAGTACAGTAGAGGTAGAGTACAGTGGAGCACAGTAGAGATAGAGTACAGTAGAGCACAGTAGAGGTAGAGTACAGTGGAGCACAGTAGAGGTAGAGTACAGTCGAGTATAGTTGAGGTAGACTACAGTAGAGTACAGTAGAGGTAGAGTACAGTGGAGCACAGTAGAGATAGAGTACAGTAGAGCAGAGTAGAGGTAGAGTACAGTGGAGTACAGTAGAGGTAGAGTAGAGTGGAGCACATTAGAGGTGGAGTAGAGTAGAGTACAGTAGAGGTAGAGTACAGTGGAGCACAGTAGAGATAGAGTACAGTAGAGCACAGTAGAGGTAGAGTACAGTGGAGCACAGTAGAGGTAGAGTAGAGTGGAGCACAGTAGAGGTAGAGTACAGTGGAGTACAGTAGAGGTAGTGTACAGTGGAGCACAGTAGAGGTAGAGTACACTGGAGCACAGTAGAGGTAGAGTACAGTGGAGTATAGTAGAGGTAGAGTACAGTAGAGCACAGTAGAGATAGAGTACAGTAGAGCACAGTAGAGGTAGAGTACAGTGGAGCACAGTAGAGGACAAGTACAGTGTAGTACAGAAGATATAGAGTACAGTGGAGTACAGTAGAGGTAGAGTACAGCTGAGCACAGTAGAGGTAGAGTAGAGTGGAGCACAGTAGAGGTAGAGTACAGTGGAGTATAATAGAGGTAGAGTACAGTAGAGCACAGTAGAGATAGAGTACAGTAGAGCAGAGTAGAGGTAGAGTACATTGGAGTACAGTAGAGGTAGAGTACAGTGGAGCACAGTAGAGATAGAGTACAGTGGAGCACAGTAGAGGTAGAGTACAGTGGGGTACAGTAGAAATAGAGTACAGTGGAGCACAATAGAGTAGAGTACAGTAGAGCACAGTAGAGGTAGAGTACAGTAGAGCTCAGTAGAGGTGGAATACAGTGGAGTACAGTAGACGTAGCGTACAGTGGAGTACAGTAGAGGTAGAGTACAGTAGAGTACAGTAGAGGTAGAGTACAGTGGAGCACAGTAGAGGTAGAGTACAGTGGAGCACAGTAGAGCTGGAGTACAGTAGAGTAGAGTAGAGGTAGAGTACAGTGGAGTACAGTAGAGATAGAGTAGAGTGGAGTAGAGTAGAGATAGAGTACAGTGGATTAGAGTAGAGATAGAGTACAGTGGAGTATAGTTGAGGTAGAGTACAGTGGAGCACAGTGGAGGTAGAGTACAGTGGAGTATAGTTTAGGTAGACTACAGTGGAGTACAGTAGAGGTAGAGTACAGTGGAGTACAGTAGAGATAGAGTAGAGTGGAGTAGAGTAGAGATAGAGTACAGTGGATTAGAGTAGAGATAGAGTACAGTGGAGTATAGTTGAGGTAGAGTACAGTGGAGCACAGTGGAGGTAGAGTACAGTGGAGTATAGTTTAGGTAGACTACAGTGGAGTACAGTAGAGGTAGAGTACAGTGGAGCACAGTAGAGATAGAGTACAGTAGAGCAGAGTAGAGGTAGAGTACAGTGGATTACAGTAGAGGTAGAGTACAGTGGAGCACTGTAGAGGTGGAGTACAGTGGAGTACAGTAGAGGTAGAGTACAGTGGAGCAGAGTAGAGATAGAGTACAGTAGAGCACAGTAGAGGTAGAGTACAGTGGAGCACAGTAGAGGAAGAGTACAGTGTAGTACAGTAGAAATAGAGTACAGTGGAGTACAGTAGAGATAGAGTACAGTCGAACACAGTAGAGATAAGTGCAGTGGAGTATAGTAGAGGTAGAGTACAGTGGAGCACAGTAGAGGTAGAGTACAGCTGAGCACAGTAGAGGTAGAGTAGAGTGGAGCATAGTAGAGGTAGAGTACAGTGGACTACAGTAGAGGTAGTGTACAGTGGGGCACAGTAGAGGAAGAGTACAGTGGAGCACAGTAGAGGTAAAGTACAGTGGAGTATAATAGAGGTAGAGTACAGTAGAGCACAGTAGAGATAGAGTACAGTAGAGCAGAGTAGAGGTAGAGTACAGTGGAATACAGTAGAGGTAGAGTACAGTGGAGCACTGTAGAGGTGGAGTACAGTGGAGTACAGTAGAGGTAGAGTACAGTGGAGCACAGTAGAGATAGAGTACAGTAGAGCACAGTAGAGGTAGAGTACAGTGGAGCACAGTAGAGCTAGAGTACAGTGGAGTACAGTGGAGCACAGTAGAGGTGGAGTACAGTAGAGTACAGTCAAGGTAGAGAACAGTACAGTACAGTAGAGGTAGAGTACAGTGGAGCACAGTAGATGTAGTGTACAGTGGAGCACAGTAGAGGTAGAGTACAGGGGAGTATAGTTGAGGTAGACTACAGTGGAGTACAGTAGAGATAGAGTACAGTGGAGCACAGTAGAGGTAGAGTACAGTGGACTACAGTAGAGGTAGTGTACAGTGGGGCACAGTAGAGGAAGAGTACAGTGGAGCACAGTAGAGGTAAAGTACAGTGGAGTATAATAGAGGTAGAGTACAGTAGAGCACAGTAGAGGTAGAGTACAGTGGAGCACAGTAGAGGTAGAGTACAGTGGAGTACAGTAGAGGTAGAGTACAGTGGAGCACTGTAGAGGTGGAGTACAGTGGAGTACAGTAGAGGTAGAGTACAGTGGAGCACAGTAGAGATAGAGTACAGTAGAGCACAGTAGAGGTAGAGTACAGTGGAGCACAGTAGAGGTAGAGTACAGTCGAGTATAGTTGAGGTAGACTACAGTAGAGTACAGTAGAGGTAGAGTACAGTGGAGCACAGTAGAGGTAGAGTAGAGTGGAGCACATTAGAGGTGGAGTAGAGTAGAGTACAGTAGAGGTAGAGTACAGTGGAGCACAGTAGAGATAGAGTACAGTAGAGCACAGTAGAGGTAGAGCACAGTGGAGCACTGTGGAGGTAGAGTACAGTGGAGTACAGTAGAGATAAAGTACAGTGGAGCAGAGTAGAGGTAGAGTACAGTGGAGCACAGTAGAGGTAGAGTACAGTGGAGCACAGTAGAGGTAGAGTACAGTGGAGTACAGTAGAGGTAGTGTACAGTGGAGCACAGTAGAGGTAGAGTACAGTGGAGCACAGTAGAGGTAGAGTACAGTGGGGTACAGTAGAAATAGAGTACAGTGGAGCACAGTAGAGAAGAGTACAGTAGAGCACAGTAGAGGTAGAGTACAGTGGAGCACAGTAGAGATAGAGTACAGTGGAGTACAGTAGAGGAAGAGTACAGTGGAGCACAGTAGAGGTGGAGTACAATAGAGTACAGTAGAGGTAGAGTACAGTGGAGTAAAATAGAGATAGAGTACAGTGGAGTAGAGTAGAGATAGAGTACAGTGGAGCACAGCAGAGGTAGAGTACAGTGGATCACAGTAGAGATAGAGTACAGTGGAGTACAGTGGTGCACAGTAGAGGTAGAGTACAGCGGAGAACAGTAGAGATAGAGTACAGTGGAGTACAGTAGAGGTAGAGTACAGTGGAGCACAGTAGAGATAGAGTACAATGGAGTACAGTAGAGGTAGAGTACAGTGGAGCACAGTAGAGGTAGAGTACAGTGGAGTACAGTGGAGCACAGTAGAGGTGGAGTACAGTAGAGTACAGTAGACTTAGAGAACAGTACAGTACAGTAGAGGTAGAGTACAGTGGAGTACAGTAGAGATAGAGTACAGTAGAGCACAGTAGAGGTAGAATACAGTGGAGTACAGTAGAGGTAGAGTACAGTGGAGTACAGTAGAGGTAGAGTAGAGTGGAGTACAGTAGAGGTAGAGTACAGTGGAGCACAGTATATGTAGAGTACAGTGGAGTACAGTAGAGGTAGAGTACAGTGGAGCACAGTAGAGCTGGAGTACAGTGGAGTACAGTGGAGCACAGTAGAGGTGGAGTACAGTAGAGTAGAGTAGAGGTAGAGTACAGTGGATTACAGTAGAGATAGAGTAGAGTGGAGTAGAGTAGAGATAGAGTACAGTGGATTAGAGTAGAGATAGAGTACAGTGGAGTATAGTTGAGGTAGAGTACAGTGGAGCACACTGGAGGTAGAGTAGAGTGGAGTATAGTTTAGGTAGACTACAGTGGAGTACAGTAGAGGTAGAGTACAGTGGAGCACAGTAGAGATAGAGTACAGTGGAGTACAGTAGAGGAAGAGTACAGTGGAGTACAGTAGAGATAGAGTACAGTGGAGCACAGTAGAGGTAGAGTACAGTGGAGCACAGTAGAGGTAGAGTACAGTGGAGCAGAGTAGAGGTAAAGTACAGTGGAGTACAGTAGAGGTAGTGTACAGTGGAACACAGTAGAGGTAGAGTACAGTGGAGCACAGTAGAGGTAGAGTACAGTGGAGTACAGTAGAGGTAGAGTACAGTGGAACACTGTAGAGGTGGAGTACAGTGGAGTACAGTAGAGGTAGAGTACAGTGGAGCACAGTAGAGATAGAGTACAGTAGAGCACAGTAGAGGTAGAGTACAGTGGAGCACAGTAGAGGTAGAGTACAGTCGAGTATAGTTGAGGTAGACTACAGTAGAGTACAGTAGAGGTAGAGTACAGTGGAGCACAGTAGAGATAGAGTACAGTAGAGCAGAGTAGAGGTAGAGTACAGTGGAGTACAGTAGAGGTAGAGTAGAGTGGAGCACATTAGAGGTGGAGTAGAGTAGAGTACAGTAGAGGTAGAGTACAGTGGAGCACAGTAGAGATAGAGTACAGTAGAGCACAGTAGAGGTAGAGTACAGTGGAGCACAGTAGAGGTAGAGTAGAGTGGAGCACAGTAGAGGTAGAGTACAGTGGAGTACAGTAGAGGTAGTGTACAGTGGAGCACAGTAGAGGTAGAGTACACTGGAGCACAGTAGAGGTAGAGTACAGTGGAGTATAGTAGAGGTAGAGTACAGTAGAGCACAGTAGAGATAGAGTACAGTAGAGCACAGTAGAGGTAGAGTACAGTGGAGCACAGTAGAGGAAGAGTACAGTGTAGTACAGAAGATATAGAGTACAGTGGAGTACAGTAGAGGTAGAGTACAGCTGAGCACAGTAGAGGTAGAGTAGAGTGGAGCACAGTAGAGGTAGAGTACAGTGGAGTATAATAGAGGTAGAGTACAGTAGAGCACAGTAGAGATAGAGTACAGTAGAGCAGAGTAGAGGTAGAGTACATTGGAGTACAGTAGAGGTAGAGTACAGTGGAGCACAGTAGAGATAGAGTACAGTGGAGCACAGTAGAGGTAGAGTACAGTGGGGTACAGTAGAAATAGAGTACAGTGGAGCACAATAGAGTAGAGTACAGTAGAGCACAGTAGAGGTAGAGTACAGTAGAGCTCAGTAGAGGTAGAATACAGTGGAGTACAGTAGACGTAGCGTACAGTGGAGTACAGTAGAGGTAGAGTACAGTAGAGTACAGTAGAGGTAGAGTACAGTGGAGCACAGTAGAGGTAGAGTACAGTGGAGCACAGTAGAGCTGGAGTACAGTAGAGTAGAGTAGAGGTAGAGTACAGTGGAGTACAGTAGAGATAGAGTAGAGTGGAGTAGAGTAGAGATAGAGTACAGTGGATTAGAGTAGAGATAGAGTACAGTGGAGTATAGTTGAGGTAGAGTACAGTGGAGCACAGTGGAGGTAGAGTACAGTGGAGTATAGTTTAGGTAGACTACAGTGGAGTACAGTAGAGGTAGAGTACAGTGGAGCACAGTAGAGATAGAGTAGAGTGGAGTAGAGTAGAGATAGAGTACAGTGGAGTATAGTTGAGGTAGAGTACAGTGGAGCACAGTGGAGGTAGAGTACAGTGGAGTATAGTTTAGGTAGACTACAGTGGAGTACAGTAGAGGTAGAGTACAGTGGAGCACAGTAGAGATAGAGTACAGTAGAGCACTGTAGAGGTGGAGTACAGTGGAGTACAGTAGAGGTAGAGTACAGTGGAGCAGAGTAGAGATAGAGTACAGTAGAGCACAGTAGAGGTAGAGTACAGTGGAGCACAGTAGAGGAAGAGTACAGTGTAGTACAGTAGAAATAGAGTACAGTGGAGTACAGTAGAGATAGAGTACAGTCGAACACAGTAGAGATAAGTGCAGTGGAGTATAGTAGAGGTAGAGTACAGTGGGGCACAGTAGAGGAAGAGTACAGTGGAGCACAGTAGAGGTAGAGTACAGTGGAGTATAATAGAGGTAGAGTACAGTAGAGCACAGTAGAGATAGAGTACAGTAGAGCAGAGTAGAGGTAGAGTACAGTGGAATACAGTAGAGGTAGAGTACAGTGGAGCACTGTAGAGGTGGAGTACAGTGGAGTACAGTAGAGGTAGAGTACAGTGGAGCACAGTAGAGATAGAGTACAGTAGAGCACAGTAGAGGTAGAGTACAGTGGAGCACAGTAGAGCTAGAGTACAGTGGAGTACAGTGGAGCACAGTAGAGGTGGAGTACAGTAGAGTACAGTCAAGGTAGAGAACAGTACAGTACAGTAGAGGTAGAGTACAGTGGAGCACAGTAGATGTAGAGTACAGTGGAGCACAGTAGAGGTAGAGTACAGGGGAGTATAGTTGAGGTAGACTACAGTGGAGTACAGTAGAGATAGAGTACAGTGGAGTACAGTAGAGATAGAGTAGAGTAGAGCAGAGTTGAGGTAGAGTACAGTGGAGTACAGTAGAGGTAGAGCACAGTGGAGCACTGTAGTAGAGATAGAGTACAGTGGAGCACAGTAGAGGTAGAGTACAGTGGAGCACAGTAGAGATAGAGTACAGTAGAGCAGAGTAGAGGTAGAGTACAGTGGAGTACAGTAGAGGTAGAGTACAGTAGAACACTGTAGAGATAAGTGCAGTGGAGTAGAGTAGAGGTAGAGTACAGTGGAGTACAGTAGAGGTAGAGTACAGTGGAGTACAGTAGAGGTAGAGTAGAGTGGAGCACTTTAGAGGTGGAGTAGAGAAGAGTACAGTAGAGGTAGAGTACAGTTGAGTACATTAGAGGTAGAGTACAGTGGAGCACAGTAGAGGTAGAGTAGAGTGGAGTACAGTAGAGGTAGAGTACAGTGGAGAACAGTAGAGGTAGAGTACAGTGGAGTAGAGTAGAGATAGAGTACAGTGGAGCACAGCAGAGGTAGAGTACAGTGGATCACAGTAGAGATAGAGTACAGTGGAGTACAGTGGAGACCAGTAGAGGAATAGTACAGTGGAGCACAGTAGAGATAGATTACAGTGGAGTACAGTAGAGATAGAGTACAGTGGAGTACAGTAGAGGTAGAGCACAGTAGAGCAGAGTAGAGGTAGAGTACAGTGGAGTACAGTAGAGGTAGAGCACAGTGGAGCACTGTGGAGGTAGAGTACAGTGGAGTACAGTAGAGATAAAGTACAGTGGAGCAGAGTAGAGGTAGAGTACAGTGGAGCACAGTAGAGGTAGAGTACAGTGGAGCACAGTAGAGGTAGAGTACAGTGGAGTACAGTAGAGGTAGTGTACAGTGGAGCACAGTAGAGGTAGAGTACAGTGGAGCACAGTAGAGGTAGAGTACAGTGGGGTACAGTAGAAATAGAGTACAGTGGAGCACAGTAGAGAAGAGTACAGTAGAGCACAGTAGAGGTAGAGTACAGTGGAGTACAGTGGAGCACAGTAGAGATAGAGTACAGTGGAGTACAGTAGAGGAAGAGTACAGTGGAGTACAGTGGAGCACAGAAGAGGTGGAGTACAGTAGAGTACAGTAGAGGTAGAGTAAAGTGGAGTAAAATAGAGATAGAGAACAGTACAGTACAGTAGAGGTAGAGTACAGTGGAGTACAGTAGAGATAGAGTACAGTAGAGCACAGTAGAGGTAGAATACAGTGGAGTACAGTAGAGGTAGAGTACAGTGGAGTACAGTAGAGGTAGAGTACAGTGGAGTACAGTAGAGGTAGAGTACAGTGGAGCACAGTAGATGTAGAGTACAGTGGAGTACAGTAGAGGTAGAGTACAGTGGAGCACAGTAGAGCTGGAGTACAGTGGAGTACAGTGGAGCACAGTAGAGGTGGAGTACAGTAGAGTAGAGTAGAGGTAGAGTACAGTGGAGTACAGTAGAGATAGAGTAGAGTGGAGTAGAGTAGAGATAGAGTACAGTGGATTAGAGTAGAGATAGAGTACAGTGGAGTATAGTTGAGGTAGAGTACAGTGGAGCACACTGGAGGTAGAGTAGAGTGGAGTATAGTTTAGGTAGACTACAGTGGAGTACAGTAGAGGTAGATTACAGTGGAGCACAGTAGAGATAGAGTACAGTGGAGTACAGTAGAGGAAGAGTACAGTGGAGTACAGTAGAGATAGAGTACAGTGGAGCACAGTAGAGGTAGAGTACAGTGGAGCACAGTAGAGGTAGAGTACAGTGGAGCAGAGTAGAGGTAGAGTACAGTGGAGTACAGTAGAGGTAGTGTACAGTGGAACACAGTAGAGGTAGAGTACAGTGGAGCACAGTAGAGGTAGAGTACAGTGGAGTACAGTAGAGGTAGAGTACAGTGGAACACTGTAGAGGTGGAGTACAGTGGAGTACAGTAGAGGTAGAGTACAGTGGAGCACAGTAGAGATAGAGTACAGTAGAGCAGAGTAGAGGTAGAGTACAGTGGAATACAGTAGAGGTAGAGTACAGTGGAGCACTGTAGAGGTGGAGTACAGTGGAGTACAGTAGAGGTAGAGTACAGTGGAGCACAGTAGAGATAGAGTACAGTAGAGCACAGTAGAGGTAGAGTACAGTGGAGCACAGTAGAGCTAGAGTACAGTGGAGTACAGTGGAGCACAGTAGAGGTGGAGTACAGTAGAGTACAGTCAAGGTAGAGAACAGTACAGTACAGTAGAGGTAGAGTACAGTGGAGCACAGTAGATGTAGTGTACAGTGGAGCACAGTAGAGGTAGAGTACAGGGGAGTATAGTTGAGGTAGACTACAGTGGAGTACAGTAGAGATAGAGTACAGTGGAGCACAGTAGAGGTAGAGTACAGTGGACTACAGTAGAGGTAGTGTACAGTGGGGCACAGTAGAGGAAGAGTACAGTGGAGCACAGTAGAGGTAAAGTACAGTGGAGTATAATAGAGGTAGAGTACAGTAGAGCACAGTAGAGGTAGAGTACAGTGGAGCACAGTAGAGGTAGAGTACAGTGGAGTACAGTAGAGGTAGAGTACAGTGGAGCACTGTAGAGGTGGAGTACAGTGGAGTACAGTAGAGGTAGAGTACAGTGGAGCACAGTAGAGATAGAGTACAGTAGAGCACAGTAGAGGTAGAGTACAGTGGAGCACAGTAGAGGTAGAGTACAGTCGAGTATAGTTGAGGTAGACTACAGTAGAGTACAGTAGAGGTAGAGTACAGTGGAGCACAGTAGAGGTAGAGTAGAGTGGAGCACATTAGAGGTGGAGTAGAGTAGAGTACAGTAGAGGTAGAGTACAGTGGAGCACAGTAGAGATAGAGTACAGTAGAGCACAGTAGAGGTAGAGCACAGTGGAGCACTATGGAGGTAGAGTACAGTGGAGTACAGTAGAGATAAAGTACAGTGGAGCAGAGTAGAGGTAGAGTACAGTGGAGCACAGTAGAGGTAGAGTACAGTGGAGCACAGTAGAGGTAGAGTACAGTGGAGTACAGTAGAGGTAGTGTACAGTGGAGCACAGTAGAGGTAGAGTACAGTGGAGCACAGTAGAGGTAGAGTACAGTGGGGTACAGTAGAAATAGAGTACAGTGGAGCACAGTAGAGAAGAGTACAGTAGAGCACAGTAGAGGTAGAGTACAGTGGAGCACAGTAGAGATAGAGTACAGTGGAGTACAGTAGAGGAAGAGTACAGTGGAGCACAGTAGAGGTGGAGTACAATAGAGTACAGTAGAGGTAGAGTACAGTGGAGTAAAATAGAGATAGAGTACAGTGGAGTAGAGTAGAGATAGAGTACAGTGGAGCACAGCAGAGGTAGAGTACAGTGGATCACAGTAGAGATAGAGTACAGTGGAGTACAGTGGTGCACAGTAGAGGTAGAGTACAGCGGAGAACAGTAGAGATAGAGTACAGTGGAGTACAGTAGAGGTAGAGTACAGTGGAGCACAGTAGAGATAGAGTACAATGGAGTACAGTAGAGGTAGAGTACAGTGGAGCACAGTAGAGGTAGAGTACAGTGGAGTACAGTGGAGCACAGTAGAGGTGGAGTACAGTAGAGTACAGTAGACTTAGAGAACAGTACAGTACAGTAGAGGTAGAGTACAGTGGAGTACAGTAGAGATAGAGTACAGTAGAGCACAGTAGAGGTAGAATACAGTGGAGTACAGTAGAGGTAGAGTACAGTGGAGTACAGTAGAGGTAGAGTAGAGTGGAGTACAGTAGAGGTAGAGTACAGTGGAGCACAGTATATGTAGAGTACAGTGGAGTACAGTAGAGGTAGAGTACAGTGGAGCACAGTAGAGCTGGAGTACAGTGGAGTACAGTGGAGCACAGTAGAGGTGGAGTACAGTAGAGTAGAGTAGAGGTAGAGTACAGTGGAGTACAGTAGAGATAGAGTAGAGTGGAGTAGAGTAGAGATAGAGTACAGTGGATTAGAGTAGAGATAGAGTACAGTGGAGTATAGTTGAGGTAGAGTACAGTGGAGCACACTGGAGGTAGAGTAGAGTGGAGTATAGTTTAGGTAGACTACAGTGGAGTACAGTAGAGGTAGAGTACAGTGGAGCACAGTAGAGATAGAGTACAGTGGAGTACAGTAGAGGAAGAGTACAGTGGAGTACAGTAGAGATAGAGTACAGTGGAGCACAGTAGAGGTAGAGTACAGTGGAGCACAGTAGAGGTAGAGTACAGTAGAGCAGAGTAGAGGTAGAGTACAGTGGAGTACAGTAGAGGTAGAGTAGAGTGGAGCACATTAGAGGTGGAGTAGAGTAGAGTACAGTAGAGGTAGAGTACAGTGGAGCACAGTAGAGATAGAGTACAGTAGAGCACAGTAGAGGTAGAGTACAGTGGAGCACAGTAGAGGTAGAGTACAGTCGAGTATAGTTGAGGTAGACTACAGTAGAGTACAGTAGAGGTAGAGTACAGTGGAGCACAGTAGAGATAGAGTACAGTAGAGCAGAGTAGAGGTAGAGTACAGTGGAGTACAGTAGAGGTAGAGTAGAGTGGAGCACATTAGAGGTGGAGTAGAGTAGAGTACAGTAGAGGTAGAGTACAGTGGAGCACAGTAGAGATAGAGTACAGTAGAGCACAGTAGAGGTAGAGTACAGTGGAGCACAGTAGAGGTAGAGTAGAGTGGAGCACAGTAGAGGTAGAGTACAGTGGAGTACAGTAGAGGTAGTGTACAGTGGAGCACAGTAGAGGTAGAGTACACTGGAGCACAGTAGAGGTAGAGTACAGTGGAGTATAGTAGAGGTAGAGTACAGTAGAGCACAGTAGAGATAGAGTACAGTAGAGCACAGTAGAGGTAGAGTACAGTGGAGCACAGTAGAGGAAGAGTACAGTGTAGTACAGAAGATATAGAGTACAGTGGAGTACAGTAGAGGTAGAGTACAGCTGAGCACAGTAGAGGTAGAGTAGAGTGGAGCACAGTAGAGGTAGAGTACAGTGGAGTATAATAGAGGTAGAGTACAGTAGAGCACAGTAGAGATAGAGTACAGTAGAGCAGAGTAGAGGTAGAGTACATTGGAGTACAGTAGAGGTAGAGTACAGTGGAGCACAGTAGAGATAGAGTACAGTGGAGCACAGTAGAGGTAGAGTACAGTGGGGTACAGTAGAAATAGAGTACAGTGGAGCACAATAGAGTAGAGTACAGTAGAGCACAGTAGAGGTAGAGTACAGTAGAGCTCAGTAGAGGTAGAATACAGTGGAGTACAGTAGACGTAGCGTACAGTGGAGTACAGTAGAGGTAGAGTACAGTAGAGTACAGTAGAGGTAGAGTACAGTGGAGCACAGTAGAGGTAGAGTACAGTGGAGCACAGTAGAGCTGGAGTACAGTAGAGTAGAGTAGAGGTAGAGTACAGTGGAGTACAGTAGAGATAGAGTAGAGTGGAGTAGAGTAGAGATAGAGTACAGTGGATTAGAGTAGAGATAGAGTACAGTGGAGTATAGTTGAGGTAGAGTACAGTGGAGCACAGTGGAGGTAGAGTACAGTGGAGTATAGTTTAGGTAGACTACAGTGGAGTACAGTAGAGGTAGAGTACAGTGGAGCACAGTAGAGATAGAGTAGAGTGGAGTAGAGTAGAGATAGAGTACAGTGGAGTATAGTTGAGGTAGAGTACAGTGGAGCACAGTGGAGGTAGAGTACAGTGGAGTATAGTTTAGGTAGACTACAGTGGAGTACAGTAGAGGTAGAGTACAGTGGAGCACAGTAGAGATAGAGTACAGTAGAGCACTGTAGAGGTGGAGTACAGTGGAGTACAGTAGAGGTAGAGTACAGTGGAGCAGAGTAGAGATAGAGTACAGTAGAGCACAGTAGAGGTAGAGTACAGTGGAGCACAGTAGAGGAAGAGTACAGTGTAGTACAGTAGAAATAGAGTACAGTGGAGTACAGTAGAGATAGAGTACAGTCGAACACAGTAGAGATAAGTGCAGTGGAGTATAGTAGAGGTAGAGTACAGTGGGGCACAGTAGAGGAAGAGTACAGTGGAGCACAGTAGAGGTAGAGTACAGTGGAGTATAATAGAGGTAGAGTACAGTAGAGCACAGTAGAGATAGAGTACAGTAGAGCAGAGTAGAGGTAGAGTACAGTGGAATACAGTAGAGGTAGAGTACAGTGGAGCACTGTAGAGGTGGAGTACAGTGGAGTACAGTAGAGGTAGAGTACAGTGGAGCACAGTAGAGATAGAGTACAGTAGAGCACAGTAGAGGTAGAGTACAGTGGAGCACAGTAGAGCTAGAGTACAGTGGAGTACAGTGGAGCACAGTAGAGGTGGAGTACAGTAGAGTACAGTCAAGGTAGAGAACAGTACAGTACAGTAGAGGTAGAGTACAGTGGAGCACAGTAGATGTAGAGTACAGTGGAGCACAGTAGAGGTAGAGTACAGGGGAGTATAGTTGAGGTAGACTACAGTGGAGTACAGTAGAGATAGAGTACAGTGGAGTACAGTAGAGATAGAGTAGAGTAGAGCAGAGTTGAGGTAGAGTACAGTGGAGTACAGTAGAGGTAGAGCACAGTGGAGCACTGTAGTAGAGATAGAGTACAGTGGAGCACAGTAGAGGTAGAGTACAGTGGAGCACAGTAGAGATAGAGTACAGTAGAGCAGAGTAGAGGTAGAGTACAGTGGAGTACAGTAGAGGTAGAGTACAGTAGAACACTGTAGAGATAAGTGCAGTGGAGTAGAGTAGAGGTAGAGTACAGTGGAGTACAGTAGAGGTAGAGTACAGTGGAGTACAGTAGAGGTAGAGTAGAGTGGAGCACTTTAGAGGTGGAGTAGAGAAGAGTACAGTAGAGGTAGAGTACAGTTGAGTACATTAGAGGTAGAGTACAGTGGAGCACAGTAGAGGTAGAGTAGAGTGGAGTACAGTAGAGGTAGAGTACAGTGGAGAACAGTAGAGGTAGAGTACAGTGGAGTAGAGTAGAGATAGAGTACAGTGGAGCACAGCAGAGGTAGAGTACAGTGGATCACAGTAGAGATAGAGTACAGTGGAGTACAGTGGAGCACAGTAGAGGAATAGTACAGTGGAGCACAGTAGAGATAGATTACAGTGGAGTACAGTAGAGATAGAGTACAGTGGAGTACAGTAGAGGTAGAGCACAGTAGAGCAGAGTAGAGGTAGAGTACAGTGGAGTACAGTAGAGGTAGAGCACAGTGGAGCACTGTGGAGGTAGAGTACAGTGGAGTACAGTAGAGATAAAGTACAGTGGAGCAGAGTAGAGGTAGAGTACAGTGGAGCACAGTAGAGGTAGAGTACAGTGGAGCACAGTAGAGGTAGAGTACAGTGGAGTACAGTAGAGGTAGTGTACAGTGGAGCACAGTAGAGGTAGAGTACAGTGGAGCACAGTAGAGGTAGAGTACAGTGGGGTACAGTAGAAATAGAGTACAGTGGAGCACAGTAGAGAAGAGTACAGTAGAGCACAGTAGAGGTAGAGTACAGTGGAGTACAGTGGAGCACAGTAGAGATAGAGTACAGTGGAGTACAGTAGAGGAAGAGTACAGTGGAGTACAGTGGAGCACAGAAGAGGTGGAGTACAGTAGAGTACAGTAGAGGTAGAGTAAAGTGGAGTAAAATAGAGATAGAGAACAGTACAGTACAGTAGAGGTAGAGTACAGTGGAGTACAGTAGAGATAGAGTACAGTAGAGCACAGTAGAGGTAGAATACAGTGGAGTACAGTAGAGGTAGAGTACAGTGGAGTACAGTAGAGGTAGAGTACAGTGGAGTACAGTAGAGGTAGAGTACAGTGGAGCACAGTAGATGTAGAGTACAGTGGAGTACAGTAGAGGTAGAGTACAGTGGAGCACAGTAGAGCTGGAGTACAGTGGAGTACAGTGGAGCACAGTAGAGGTGGAGTACAGTAGAGTAGAGTAGAGGTAGAGTACAGTGGAGTACAGTAGAGATAGAGTAGAGTGGAGTAGAGTAGAGATAGAGTACAGTGGATTAGAGTAGAGATAGAGTACAGTGGAGTATAGTTGAGGTAGAGTACAGTGGAGCACACTGGAGGTAGAGTAGAGTGGAGTATAGTTTAGGTAGACTACAGTGGAGTACAGTAGAGGTAGATTACAGTGGAGCACAGTAGAGATAGAGTACAGTGGAGTACAGTAGAGGAAGAGTACAGTGGAGTACAGTAGAGATAGAGTACAGTGGAGCACAGTAGAGGTAGAGTACAGTGGAGCACAGTAGAGGTAGAGTACAGTGGAGCAGAGTAGAGGTAGAGTACAGTGGAGTACAGTAGAGGTAGTGTACAGTGGAACACAGTAGAGGTAGAGTACAGTGGAGCACAGTAGAGGTAGAGTACAGTGGAGTACAGTAGAGGTAGAGTACAGTGGAACACTGTAGAGGTGGAGTACAGTGGAGTACAGTAGAGGTAGAGTACAGTGGAGCACAGTAGAGATAGAGTACAGTAGAGCACAGTAGAGGTAGAGTACAGTGGAGCACAGTAGAGGTAGAGTACAGTCGAGTATAGTTGAGGTAGACTACAGTAGAGTACAGTAGAGGTAGAGTACAGTGGAGCACAGTAGAGATAGAGTACAGTAGAGCAGAGTAGAGGTAGAGTACAGTGGAGTACAGTAGAGGTAGAGTAGAGTGGAGCACATTAGAGGTGGAGTAGAGTAGAGTACAGTAGAGGTAGAGTACAGTGGAGCACAGTAGAGATAGAGTACAGTAGAGCACAGTAGAGGTAGAGTACAGTGGAGCACAGTAGAGGTAGAGTAGAGTGGAGCACAGTAGAGGTAGAGTACAGTGGAGTACAGTAGAGGTAGTGTACAGTGGAGCACAGTAGAGGTAGAGTACACTGGAGCACAGTAGAGGTAGAGTACAGTGGAGTATAGTAGAGGTAGAGTACAGTAGAGCACAGTAGAGATAGAATACAGTAGAGCACAGTAGAGGTAGAGTACAGTGGAGCACAGTAGAGGAAGAGTACAGTGTAGTACAGAAGATATAGAGTACAGTGGAGTACAGTAGAGGTAGAGTACAGCTGAGCACAGTAGAGGTAGAGTAGAGTGGAGCACAGTAGAGGTAGAGTACAGTGGAGTATAATAGAGGTAGAGTACAGTAGAGCACAGTAGAGATAGAGTACAGTAGAGCAGAGTAGAGGTAGAGTACATTGGAGTACAGTAGAGGTAGAGTACAGTGGAGCACAGTAGAGATAGAGTACAGTGGAGCACAGTAGAGGTAGAGTACAGTGGGGTACAGTAGAAATAGAGTACAGTGGAGCACAATAGAGTAGAGTACAGTAGAGCACAGTAGAGATAGAGTACAGTAGAGCAGAGTAGAGGTAGAGTACATTGGAGTACAGTAGAGGTAGAGTACAGTGGAGCACAGTAGAGATAGAGTACAGTAGAGCAGAGTAGAGGTAGAGTACAGTGGAGTACAGTAGAGGTAGAGTACAGTAGAACACTGTAGAGATAAGTGCAGTGGAGTAGAGTAGAGGTAGAGTACAGTGGAGTACAGTAGAGGTAGAGTACAGTGGAGTACAGTAAAGGTAGAGTAGAGTGGAGCACTTTAGAGGTGGAGTAGAGAAGAGTACAGTAGAGGTAGAGTACAGTTGAGTACATTAGAGGTAGAGTACAGTGGAGCACAGTAGAGGTAGAGTAGAGTGGAGTACAGTAGAGGTAGAGTACAGTGGAGAACAGTAGAGGTAGAGTACAGTGGAGTAGAGTAGAGATAGAGTACAGTGGAGCACAGCAGAGGTAGAGTACAGTGGATCACAGTAGAGATAGAGTACAGTGGAGTACAGTGGAGCACAGTAGAGGAATAGTACAGTGGAGCACAGTAGAGATAGATTACAGTGGAGTACAGTAGAGATAGAGTACAGTGGAGTACAGTAGAGGTAGAGCACAGTAGAGCAGAGTAGAGGTAGAGTACAGTGGAGTACAGTAGAGGTAGAGCACAGTGGAGCACTGTGGAGGTAGAGTACAGTGGAGTACAGTAGAGATAAAGTACAGTGGAGCAGAGTAGAGGTAGAGTACAGTGGAGCACAGTAGAGGTAGAGTACAGTGGAGCACAGTAGAGGTAGAGTACAGTGGAGTACAGTAGAGGTAGTGTACAGTGGAGCACAGTAGAGGTAGAGTACAGTGGAGCACAGTAGAGGTAGAGTACAGTGGGGTACAGTAGAAATAGAGTACAGTGGAGCACAGTAGAGAAGAGTACAGTAGAGCACAGTAGAGGTAGAGTACAGTGGAGTACAGTGGAGCACAGTAGAGATAGAGTACAGTGGAGTACAGTAGAGGAAGAGTACAGTGGAGTACAGTGGAGCACAGAAGAGGTGGAGTACAGTAGAGTACAGTAGAGGTAGAGTAAAGTGGAGTAAAATAGAGATAGAGAACAGTACAGTACAGTAGAGGTAGAGTACAGTGGAGTACAGTAGAGATAGAGTACAGTAGAGCACAGTAGAGGTAGAATACAGTGGAGTACAGTAGAGGTAGAGTACAGTGGAGTACAGTAGAGGTAGAGTACAGTGGAGTACAGTAGAGGTAGAGTACAGTGGAGCACAGTAGATGTAGAGTACAGTGGAGTACAGTAGAGGTAGAGTACAGTGGAGCACAGTAGAGCTGGAGTACAGTGGAGTACAGTGGAGCACAGTAGAGGTGGAGTACAGTAGAGTAGAGTAGAGGTAGAGTACAGTGGAGTACAGTAGAGATAGAGTAGAGTGGAGTAGAGTAGAGATAGAGTACAGTGGATTAGAGTAGAGATAGAGTACAGTGGAGTATAGTTGAGGTAGAGTACAGTGGAGCACACTGGAGGTAGAGTAGAGTGGAGTATAGTTTAGGTAGACTACAGTGGAGTACAGTAGAGGTAGATTACAGTGGAGCACAGTAGAGATAGAGTACAGTGGAGTACAGTAGAGGAAGAGTACAGTGGAGTACAGTAGAGATAGAGTACAGTGGAGCACAGTAGAGGTAGAGTACAGTGGAGCACAGTAGAGGTAGAGTACAGTGGAGCAGAGTAGAGGTAGAGTACAGTGGAGTACAGTAGAGGTAGTGTACAGTGGAACACAGTAGAGGTAGAGTACAGTGGAGCACAGTAGAGGTAGAGTACAGTGGAGTACAGTAGAGGTAGAGTACAGTGGAACACTGTAGAGGTGGAGTACAGTGGAGTACAGTAGAGGTAGAGTACAGTGGAGCACAGTAGAGATAGAGTACAGTAGAGCACAGTAGAGGTAGAGTACAGTGGAGCACAGTAGAGGTAGAGTACAGTCGAGTATAGTTGAGGTAGACTACAGTAGAGTACAGTAGAGGTAGAGTACAGTGGAGCACAGTAGAGATAGAGTACAGTAGAGCAGAGTAGAGGTAGAGTACAGTGGAGTACAGTAGAGGTAGAGTAGAGTGGAGCACATTAGAGGTGGAGTAGAGTAGAGTACAGTAGAGGTAGAGTACAGTGGAGCACAGTAGAGATAGAGTACAGTAGAGCACAGTAGAGGTAGAGTACAGTGGAGCACAGTAGAGGTAGAGTAGAGTGGAGCACAGTAGAGGTAGAGTACAGTGGAGTACAGTAGAGGTAGTGTACAGTGGAGCACAGTAGAGGTAGAGTACACTGGAGCACAGTAGAGGTAGAGTACAGTGGAGTATAGTAGAGGTAGAGTACAGTAGAGCACAGTAGAGATAGAATACAGTAGAGCACAGTAGAGGTAGAGTACAGTGGAGCACAGTAGAGGAAGAGTACAGTGTAGTACAGAAGATATAGAGTACAGTGGAGTACAGTAGAGGTAGAGTACAGCTGAGCACAGTAGAGGTAGAGTAGAGTGGAGCACAGTAGAGGTAGAGTACAGTGGAGTATAATAGAGGTAGAGTACAGTAGAGCACAGTAGAGATAGAGTACAGTAGAGCAGAGTAGAGGTAGAGTACATTGGAGTACAGTAGAGGTAGAGTACAGTGGAGCACAGTAGAGATAGAGTACAGTGGAGCACAGTAGAGGTAGAGTACAGTGGGGTACAGTAGAAATAGAGTACAGTGGAGCACAATAGAGTAGAGTACAGTAGAGCACAGTAGAGGTAGAGTACAGTAGAGCTCAGTAGAGGTAGAATACAGTGGAGTACAGTAGACGTAGAGTACAGTGGAGTACAGTAGAGGTAGAGTACAGTAGAGTACAGTAGAGGTAGAGTACCTTGGAGCACAGTAGAGGTAGAGTACAGTGGAGCACAGTAGAGCTGGAGTACAGTGGAGTACAGTGGAGCACAGTAGAGGTGGAGTACAGTAGAGTAGAGTAGAGGTAGAGTACAGTGGAGTACAGTAGAGATAGAGTAGAGTGGAGTAGAGTAGAGATAGAGTACAGTGGATTAGAGTAGAGATAGAGTACAGTGGAGTATAGTATTGGTAGAGTACAGTGGAGCACAGTGGAGGTAGAGTACAGTGGAGTATAGTTTAGGTAGACTACAGTGGAGTACAGTAGAGGTAGAGTACAGTGGAGCACAGTAGAGATAGAGTACAGTAGAGCAGAGTAGAGGTAGAGTACAGTGGATTACAGTAGAGGTAGAGTACAGTGGAACACAGTAGAGGTAGAGTACAGTGGAGCACAGTAGAGGTAGAGTACAGTGGAGTACAGTAGAGGTAGAGTACAGTGGAGCACTGTAGAGGTGGAGTACAGTGGAGTACAGTAGAGGTAGAGTACAGTGGAGCACAGTAGAGATAGAGTACAGTAGAGCACAGTAGAGGTAGAGTACAGTGGAGCACAGTAGAGGTAGAGTACAGTCGAGTATAGTTGAGGTAGACTACAGTAGAGTACAGTAGAGGTAGAGTACAGTGGAGCACAGTAGAGGTAGAGTAGAGTGGAGCACATTAGAGGTGGAGTAGAGTAGAGTACAGTAGAGGTAGAGTACAGTGGAGCACAGTAGAGATAGAGTACAGTAGAGCACAGTAGAGGTAGAGCACAGTGGAGCACTGTGGAGGTAGAGTACAGTGGAGTACAGTAGAGATAAAGTACAGTGGAGCAGAGTAGAGGTAGAGTACAGTGGAGCACAGCAGAGGTAGAGTACAGTGGATCACAGTAGAGATAGAGTACAGTGGAGTACAGTGGTGCACAGTAGAGGTAGAGTACAGCGGAGAACAGTAGAGATAGAGTACAGTGGAGTACAGTAGAGGTAGAGTACAGTGGAGCACAGTAGAGATAGAGTACAATGGAGTACAGTAGAGGTAGAGTACAGTGGAGCACAGTAGAGGTAGAGTACAGTGGAGTACAGTGGAGCACAGTAGAGGTGGAGTACAGTAGAGTACAGTAGACTTAGAGAACAGTACAGTACAGTAGAGGTAGAGTACAGTGGAGTACAGTAGAGATAGAGTACAGTAGAGCACAGTAGAGGTAGAATACAGTGGAGTACAGTAGAGGTAGAGTACAGTGGAGTACAGTAGAGGTAGAGTAGAGTGGAGTACAGTAGAGGTAGAGTACAGTGGAGCACAGTAGATGTAGAGTACAGTGGAGTACAGTAGAGGTAGAGTACAGTGGAGCACAGTAGAGCTGGAGTACAGTGGAGTACAGTGGAGCACAGTAGAGGTGGAGTACAGTAGAGTAGAGTAGAGGTAGAGTACAGTGGAGTACAGTAGAGATAGAGTAGAGTGGAGTAGAGTAGAGATAGAGTACAGTGGATTAGAGTAGAGATAGAGTACAGTGGAGTATAGTTGAGGTAGAGTACAGTGGAGCACACTGGAGGTAGAGTAGAGTGGAGTATAGTTTAGGTAGACTACAGTGGAGTACAGTAGAGGTAGATTACAGTGGAGCACAGTAGAGATAGAGTACAGTGGAGTACAGTAGAGGAAGAGTACAGTGGAGTACAGTAGAGATAGAGTACAGTGGAGCACAGTAGAGGTAGAGTACAGTGGAGCACAGTAGAGGTAGAGTACAGTGGAGCAGAGTAGAGGTAGAGTACAGTGGAGTACAGTAGAGGTAGTGTACAGTGGAACACAGTAGAGGTAGAGTACAGTGGAGCACAGTAGAGGTAGAGTACAGTGGAGTACAGTAGAGGTAGAGTACAGTGGAACACTGTAGAGGTGGAGTACAGTGGAGTACAGTAGAGGTAGAGTACAGTGGAGCACAGTAGAGATAGAGTACAGTAGAGCACAGTAGAGGTAGAGTACAGTGGAGCACAGTAGAGGTAGAGTACAGTCGAGTATAGTTGAGGTAGACTACAGTAGAGTACAGTAGAGGTAGAGTACAGTGGAGCACAGAAGAGATAGAGTACAGTAGAGCAGAGTAGAGGTAGAGTACAGTGGAGTACAGTAGAGGTAGAGTAGAGTGGAGCACATTAGAGGTGGAGTAGAGTAGAGTACAGTAGAGGTAGAGTACAGTGGAGCACAGTAGAGATAGAGTACAGTAGAGCACAGTAGAGGTAGAGTACAGTGGAGCACAGTAGAGGTAGAGTAGAGTGGAGCACAGTAGAGGTAGAGTACAGTGGAGTACAGTAGAGGTAGTGTACAGTGGAGCACAGTAGAGGTAGAGTACACTGGAGCACAGTAGAGGTAGAGTACAGTGGAGTATAGTAGAGGTAGAGTACAGTAGAGCACAGTAGAGATAGAGTACAGTAGAGCACAGTAGAGGTAGAGTACAGTGGAGCACAGTAGAGGAAGAGTACAGTGTAGTACAGAAGATATAGAGTACAGTGGAGTACAGTAGAGGTAGAGTACAGCTGAGCACAGTAGAGGTAGAGTAGAGTGGAGCACAGTAGAGGTAGAGTACAGTGGAGTATAATAGAGGTAGAGTACAGTAGAGCACAGTAGAGATAGAGTACAGTAGAGCAGAGTAGAGGTAGAGTACATTGGAGTACAGTAGAGGTAGAGTACAGTGGAGCACAGTAGAGATAGAGTACAGTGGAGCACAGTAGAGGTAGAGTACAGTGGGGTACAGTAGAAATAGAGTACAGTGGAGCACAATAGAGTAGAGTACAGTAGAGCACAGTAGAGGTAGAGTACAGTAGAGCTCAGTAGAGGTAGAATACAGTGGAGTACAGTAGACGTAGAGTACAGTGGAGTACAGTAGAGGTAGAGTACAGTAGAGTACAGTAGAGGTAGAGTACAGTGGAGCACAGTAGAGGTAGAGTACAGTGGAGCACAGTAGAGCTGGAGTACAGTGGAGTACAGTGGAGCACAGTAGAGGTGGAGTACAGTAGAGTAGAGTAGAGGTAGAGTACAGTGGAGTACAGTAGAGATAGAGTAGAGTGGAGTAGAGTAGAGATAGAGTACAGTGGATTAGAGTAGAGATAGAGTACAGTGGAGTATAGTATTGGTAGAGTACAGTGGAGCACAGTGGAGGTAGAGTACAGTGGAGTATAGTTTAGGTAGACTACAGTGGAGTACAGTAGAGGTAGAGTACAGTGGAGCACAGTAAAGATAGAGTACAGTAGAGCAGAGTAGAGGTAGAGTACAGTGGATTACAGTAGAGGTAGAGTACAGTGGAACACAGTAGAGGTAGAGTACAGTGGAGCACAGTAGAGGTAGAGTACAGTGGAGTACAGTAGAGGTAGAGTACAGTGGAGCACTGTAGAGGTGGAGTACAGTGGAGTACAGTAGAGGTAGAGTACAGTGGAGCACAGTAGAGATAGAGTACAGTAGAGCACAGTAGAGGTAGAGTACAGTGGAGCACAGTAGAGGTAGAGTACAGTCGAGTATAGTTGAGGTAGACTACAGTAGAGTACAGTAGAGGTAGAGTACAGTGGAGCACAGTAGAGGTAGAGTAGAGTGGAGCACATTAGAGGTGGAGTAGAGTAGAGTACAGTAGAGGTAGAGTACAGTGGAGCACAGTAGAGATAGAGTACAGTAGAGCACAGTAGAGGTAGAGCACAGTGGAGCACTGTGGAGGTAGAGTACAGTGGAGTACAGTAGAGATAAAGTACAGTGGAGCAGAGTAGAGGTAGAGTACAGTGGAGCACAGTAGAGGTAGAGTACAGTGGAGCACAGTAGAGGTAGAGTACAGTGGAGTACAGTAGAGGTAGTGTACAGTGGAGCACAGTAGAGGTAGAGTACAGTGGGGTACAGTAGAAATAGAGTACAGTGGAGCACAGTAGAGAAGAGTACAGTAGAGCACAGTAGAGGTAGAGTACAGTGGAGCAGAGTAGAGATAGAGTACAGTGGAGTACAGTAGAGGAAGAGTACAGTGGAGTACAGTGGAGCACAGTAGAGGTAGAGTACAGTGGGGTACAGTAGAAATAGAGTACAGTGGAGCACAGTAGAGAAGAGTACAGTAGAGCACAGTAGAGGTAGAGTACAGTGGAGCAGAGTAGAGATAGAGTACAATAGAGTACAGTAGAGGTAGAGTACAGTGGAGTAAAATAGAGATAGAGTACAGTGGAGTAGAGTAGAGATAGAGTACAGTGGAGCACAGCAGAGGTAGAGTACAGTGGATCACAGTAGAGATAGAGTACAGTGGAGTACAGTGGTGCACAGTAGAGGTAGAGTACAGCGGAGAACAGTAGAGATAGAGTACAGTGGAGTACAGTAGAGGTAGAGTACAGTGGAGCACAGTAGAGATAGAGTACAATGGAGTACAGTAGAGGTAGAGTACAGTGGAGCACAGTAGAGGTAGAGTACAGTGGAGTACAGTGGAGCACAGTAGAGGTGGAGTACAGTAGAGTACAGTAGACTTAGAGAACAGTACAGTACAGTAGAGGTAGAGTACAGTGGAGTACAGTAGAGATAGAGTACAGTAGAGCACAGTAGAGGTAGAATACAGTGGAGTACAGTAGAGGTAGAGTACAGTGGAGTACAGTAGAGGTAGAATAGAGTGGAGTACAGTAGAGGTAGAGTACAGTGGAGCACAGTAGATGTAGAGTACAGTGGAGTACAGTAGAGGTAGAGTACAGTGGAGCACAGTAGAGCTGGAGTACAGTGGAGTACAGTGGAGCACAGTAGAGGTGGAGTACAGTAGAGTAGAGTAGAGGTAGAGTACAGTGGAGTACAGTAGAGATAGAGTAGAGTGGAGTAGAGTAGAGATAGAGTACAGTGGATTAGAGTAGAGATAGAGTACAGTGGAGTATAGTTGAGGTAGAGTACAGTGGAGCACACTGGAGGTAGAGTAGAGTGGAGTATAGTTTAGGTAGACTACAGTGGAGTACAGTAGAGGTAGAGTACAGTGGAGCACAGTAGAGATAGAGTACAGTGGAGTACAGTAGAGGAAGAGTACAGTGGAGTACAGTAGAGATAGAGTACAGTGGAGCACAGTAGAGGTAGAGTACAGTGGAGCACAGTAGAGGTAGAGTACAGTGGAGCAGAGTAGAGGTAAAGTACAGTGGAGTACAGTAGAGGTAGTGTACAGTGGAACACAGTAGAGGTAGAGTACAGTGGAGCACAGTAGAGGTAGAGTACAGTAGAGGTAGAGTACAGTAGAGGTAGAGTATTTCTAACCTAATCTTTCTTTCCTAATCAACCTAATCTTTCTTTCCTAATCTTGGATCGCTGATCGATTGCTCCTGCCTGATCGCTGATCGATTGCTCCTGTCTGCCTCGGTGCCTGCTGTGTGTTTGTTTGCTTCGAGGCTGTAAGCTTCGCCTGAGCCTCGTATTTCTTTATGTTTTGAGCCATCATTTACTATCTAGTTGTTTATACTACTAAATACAGCCTACCCAACATCTCAGATTAACCTTACATCTCTAGCTTCCGTTATTCTTAACACAGCACGCTAGTAACTCGCTAACGTTAGCCTGCTAACGCGCCACCCGTGCGCTCATTTATTTATTTATTTTCTCTCGCGCGCCCGCGCCTTTGAGTTCATAAAGTCCAGGTAAGTAAGAAATCAGTCAACAAACACGGTGAGTAATGTCTTCTTGTCCTGTTATTGTCACCTGTGTCACATGTCATATGTTTAGTATAGCCTTCTCCGATGGCAATATAGGATTTATATGTGATAAATGCAAGGAGACAGTCAGGCTGACGGAGAAGATTTCAGAACTAGAGACACGCATCCAAACTTTAATTGAGGATGGTAAGAATGCTAGATCTTTAGATAGTGTTTTGGATGCGCCTAGCATAGTGAACTCTTTACATGATTCGGTTCCGGCTGAAGTAGAGCCCGTGCAGCAGGGCAGATGGGTGACCGTGAGAGATCGTTCTAGTCGTGGATCAAAGAACCACTCTTCCGTTCCGATTCCCATAACAAACCGATTTGCCCCACTCAGTGAAACACCCACTGAGAATTCTGTTGATTGTGCCCTGGTAATTGGTGATTCGATCACACGGAACGTGAAAATAGAGACACCAGCCACCATAGTCACATGTTTGCCGGGAGCCAGAGCGCCTGACATCAAAGCAAATTTAAAAGTGCTGGCTAATGCTAATCGTAAATTCTCTAAGATCATTATTCATGTCGGCACTAATGATGTTCGACTCCGCCAGTCGGAGATCACCAAAATTAATATTAAAGAGGTGTGTGAACTCGCAAGTACGATGTCAGGCACTGTAATTTACTCTGGCCCCCTTCCTGTACGCAGGAGTGATGAGATAGTTAGCCGATTGGCCTCACTGAACGGTTGGCTGTCGAAGTGGTGTCCGCAGAATAATATAAAATTCATAGACAATTGGAAAAGTTTTGGGGGCAAGCCTGATCTGTTGAAAAGAGATGGTATCCATCCCTCCTGGGCTGGTGCTGCTCTTCTCTCTAGTAATTTGGCTCATAGTCTTAGAGATAAAACATGACAATCTGGGGCTCAGGTCAGGAAGCAGACAGACTGGCTAAACCGACCGTCTGCTAGCGGCCTCACGTCACCAAGGTCAGATAAATCCCATCACATAGAGTCTCTTTCACCTAGATGTCATCATATAGAGACTGTGTCTGTTCCCCGAATTTGGAACTCCAAAAAACGTCAGGTTAAAAATTTAATTGATGTTCAACAAATAAAAAACAGATATAATACAGATGAGCAAATGATAAAGCTTGGGTTGCTGAATATTCGATCCCTTACTTCAAAATCTCTCATAGTTAATGATATGATTTCAGATTATAATCTTGATATGCTGTGTTTGACAGAAACCTGGCTAAAACCAAACGATTACATTATTTTAAATGAGTCAACCCCACAAGATTACAGTTATAAACATGAACCTCGTCTGAAAGGCAAAGGGGGAGGTGTTGCTGTAATTTATAGTAATATTTTCAAAACCACTAAGAAATCTAGCTTTAAATATACTTCTTTTGAAGTATTGGTGCTTAATGTAAAAATATATAGTGTAAACGATAAATCACATTTGAGAATTATGCTGGCTACTGTATACAGGCCACCAGGGCACCATAAAGATTTTATCAAAGAATTTGCGGACTTTCTATCAGAATTAGTATTGGCTGCAGATAAAGTACTAATTGTTGGTGATTTTAATATACATGTAGATAATGAAAAAGATGCATTTGGATTGGCATTTAAAGACATTGTAAACTCAATTGGAGTTAGACAACACGTGTCAGGACCTACTCATCGTCGTAATCATACTCTAGATCTAATATTATCACATGGAATAGATGTTGATACCGTTGAAATTCTGCAGCAGAGCGATGACATCTCAGATCATTATCTAGTCTCATGTAAATTACATTTAGCCAAGGCTGCAAAGCCGACTCCGTGTTATAAATACGTTAGACCTATAACTTCTGCCACTAAAGATTGCTTTATCAATAATCTTCCTAATCAGTTTCATCATCTCAGCATCCCGGATAGCTTAGAAGAACTTGATATTGCAACAGAAACGTTTAACTCTCTCTTTTCCAGCACTTTAGACGCAGTTGCTCCGTTGCGCTTAAAGAAGATTAAAGAAAATAGCCCAACGCCGTGGTACAGCGAGCACACCCGGGCCCTTAAGAGAGCAGCCAGAAAAATGGAGCGCAACTGGAAGAAAACTAAACTAGAGGTATTTCGGATTTCATGGAAAGAGAGCTCGATTGCTTACAGAGAGGCTTTAAAAGCTGCTAGATCTGCTTATTTTTCAAACCTATTAGAAGAAAATAAACATAATCCAAGGTATTTATTTGAAACAGTGGCTCAACTAACGAAAAAGAAAGCTTCAAGCTCAGAAGTGTCCAAGCAACACAGCAGTGATGACTTTATGAACTTCTTCACTTATAAGATTGATAATATCAGGGACGAAATTATAACTATGCAACCGTCTACCACAGTATCGCATCAGGAAGTGCATTGTAGTCTCCCTGAGGAAAAATTTGATTCATTTGTTGCTATAGGAGAGGAAGAATTCTGCAAACTCGTTAATTCATCTAAATCGACAACTTGTATGTTAGATCCTATACCGACTAAGCTACTGAAAGAGATGTTTCCAGAGGTCATATATCCTCTTCTTAATATCATTAATTCATCTTTGTCTCTAGGATACGTACCAAAAACCTTTAAACTGGCTATGATAAAACCGCTTGTTAAAAAAACACAACTTGATCCTACAGAATTAGTCAATTACAGGCCGATCTCGAATCTGCCTTTTCTGTCAAAGATATTAGAAAAAGCAGTATCTTCACAACTGTGTTCCTTTCTAGAAAGAAATGATATCTGCGAGGATTTTCAGTCCGGATTTAGACCGTACCATAGCACTGAGACCGCTCTCATTAGAGTCACAAATGATTTGCTCTTATCATCCGATCGTGGTTGTATCTCTCTATTAGTGTTACTCGATCTTAGTGCTGCATTTGACACAATTGACCACAACATTCTTTTAAATAGACTAGAAAACTATGTGGGCATTAGTGGAATTGCACTAGCATGGTTTAAATCATACTTATCTGACCGTTATCAGTTTGTAGCAGTAAATGAAGAGATGTCTTATCGATCACAAGTTCAGTATGGCGTACCACAAGGCTCAGTACTAGGACCGCTGCTGTTCACTCTGTACATGCTACCATTAGGAGATATCATTAGGAAACATGGAGTTAGCTTTCACTGTTATGCCGATGATACTCAGCTGTATATTTCTTCAAAACCCAACGAAACTTACCAATTCACAAAATTAACGGAATGCATAGCTGATATAAAAAATTGGATGACTAGTAATTTCCTACTACTAAATTCTGAAAAGACAGAGATTCTAATTATTGGACAAAAAACTTCCACACGTAATAACCCAGAATACTGTCTAACACTTGATGGCTGCTCTGTCAAGTCTTCGTCGTCGGTTAGGAACCTGGGTGTGCTCTTTGATACCAACCTTTCTTTTGAAAGCCACGTGTCTAGTATCTGTAAAACTGCATTTTTCCATCTTAAAAATATATCTAAAATACGCCATATGCTCTCATTGGGAAATGCGGAACAATTAGTCCATGCGTTCATGACCTCAAGGCTAGATTATTGTAATGCTCTACTGGGTGGTTGCCCTGCACGCTTAATAAATAAACTACAGCTAGTTCAAAACGCCGCAGCTCGAGTTCTTACCAGAACCAGGAAATATGACCATATTAGCCCGGTTCTGTCAACACTGCATTGGCTCCCTATTAAACATCGTATAAATTTTAAAATATTGTTGATTACCTACAAAGCACTAAATGGTTTAGCTCCGCAGTACTTGAGCGAGCTCTTAACGTATTATAGTCCTTCACGTCCATTGCGATCTCAAAATTCCGGTCAGTTGATAATACCTAGAATATCTAAATCGACTGCAGGCGGTAGATCCTTTTCCTATTTAGCACCAAAACTTTGGAACAGTCTTCCTACCATTGTCCGGGAAGCAGACACACTCTGTCAGTTCAAAGCTAGACTAAAAACACATCTCTTTGACCTAGCATACACATAACGCACTATAGACTTCTATAAATTCAATGTTAGGCTGCATAGATTAGGTCAGCCGGAACTGGGAACACTTCCCTTCAATCTTGATGTACTCGCTACATCATAAGAAGAATGGCATCTACGCTAATATTAGTGTCTTTGTTTATCCCGAGGTTTTCCCGCAGCCTGCCGGATCCAGGCCGTGTCCAGATCTGACGAAGGAGATCCGCCTGGACCCGATGACAATGCAGTGCTGAAGTGTCCACTATCCTCTCCCTATGGAGGATCCCTTTCCCACTCTACAGATAAAGCGTTGTGAATTCCGGCTCGCGTACCCCGAAGTGATAAAATAAAACAAAATTCTGTATCAAAATTTATAGGCAAGAAAAGTAGTTTGTTTAGGCTGGGTTGTATGAATTATAAACCTGCGCACATATTTTAAAAAGCACATAACTATAGAATCAATTCTGAATGAGCATGTGAACGCCGTCAGCGTTAATCACAGGTTCGCGTTTAAAAGTCTGATCATTTAGACGGAGGTGAATCAATCAAAGTTAACTTTAGCTGGAAATAACATTATTCAAGAACCGCTATAATGCCAAAACAATCTGTTACCTTAAATTATATGTTTATCTCTGTAAAGCTGCTTTGAAACAATCCATTGTTAAAAGCGCTATATAAATGAAGATGACTTGACTTGACTAGAGTACAGTGGAACACTGTAGAGGTGGAGTACAGTGGAGTACAGTAGAGGTAGAGTACAGTGGAGCACAGTAGAGATAGAGTACAGTAGAGCACAGTAGAGGTAGAGTACAGTGGAGCACAGTAGAGGTAGAGTACAGTCGAGTATAGTTGAGGTAGACTACAGTAGAGTACAGTAGAGGTAGAGTACAGTGGAGCACAGTAGAGATAGAGTACAGTAGAGCAGAGTAGAGGTAGAGTACAGTGGAGTACAGTAGAGGTAGAGTAGAGTGGAGCACATTAGAGGTGGAGTAGAGTAGAGTACAGTAGAGGTAGAGTACAGTGGAGCACAGTAGAGATAGAGTACAGTAGAGCACAGTAGAGGTAGAGTACAGTGGAGCACAGTAGAGGTAGAGTAGAGTGGAGCACAGTAGAGGTAGAGTACAGTGGAGTACAGTAGAGGTAGTGTACAGTGGAGCACAGTAGAGGTAGAGTACACTGGAGCACAGTAGAGGTAGAGTACAGTGGAGTATAGTAGAGGTAGAGTACAGTAGAGCACAGTAGAGATAGAGTACAGTAGAGCACAGTAGAGGTAGAGTACAGTGGAGCACAGTAGAGGAAGAGTACAGTGTAGTACAGAAGATATAGAGTACAGTGGAGTACAGTAGAGGTAGAGTACAGCTGAGCACAGTAGAGGTAGAGTAGAGTGGAGCACAGTAGAGGTAGAGTACAGTGGAGTATAATAGAGGTAGAGTACAGTAGAGCACAGTAGAGATAGAGTACAGTAGAGCAGAGTAGAGGTAGAGTACATTGGAGTACAGTAGAGGTAGAGTACAGTGGAGCACAGTAGAGATAGAGTACAGTGGAGCACAGTAGAGGTAGAGTACAGTGGGGTACAGTAGAAATAGAGTACAGTGGAGCACAATAGAGTAGAGTACAGTAGAGCACAGTAGAGGTAGAGTACAGTAGAGCTCAGTAGAGGTAGAATACAGTGGAGTACAGTAGACGTAGCGTACAGTGGAGTACAGTAGAGGTAGAGTACAGTAGAGTACAGTAGAGGTAGAGTACAGTGGAGCACAGTAGAGGTAGAGTACAGTGGAGCACAGTAGAGCTGGAGTACAGTAGAGTAGAGTAGAGGTAGAGTACAGTGGAGTACAGTAGAGATAGAGTAGAGTGGAGTAGAGTAGAGATAGAGTACAGTGGATTAGAGTAGAGATAGAGTACAGTGGAGTATAGTTGAGGTAGAGTACAGTGGAGCACAGTGGAGGTAGAGTACAGTGGAGTATAGTTTAGGTAGACTACAGTGGAGTACAGTAGAGGTAGAGTACAGTGGAGCACAGTAGAGATAGAGTAGAGTGGAGTAGAGTAGAGATAGAGTACAGTGGATTAGAGTAGAGATAGAGTACAGTGGAGTATAGTTGAGGTAGAGTACAGTGGAGCACAGTGGAGGTAGAGTACAGTGGAGTATAGTTTAGGTAGACTACAGTGGAGTACAGTAGAGGTAGAGTACAGTGGAGCACAGTAGAGATAGAGTACAGTAGAGCACTGTAGAGGTGGAGTACAGTGGAGTACAGTAGAGGTAGAGTACAGTGGAGCAGAGTAGAGATAGAGTACAGTAGAGCACAGTAGAGGTAGAGTACAGTGGAGCACAGTAGAGGAAGAGTACAGTGTAGTACAGTAGAAATAGAGTACAGTGGAGTACAGTAGAGATAGAGTACAGTCGAACACAGTAGAGATAAGTGCAGTGGAGTATAGTAGAGGTAGAGTACAGTGGGGCACAGTAGAGGAAGAGTACAGTGGAGCACAGTAGAGGTAGAGTACAGTGGAGTATAATAGAGGTAGAGTACAGTAGAGCACAGTAGAGATAGAGTACAGTAGAGCAGAGTAGAGGTAGATTACAGTGGAATACAGTAGAGGTAGAGTACAGTGGAGCACTGTAGAGGTGGAGTACAGTGGAGTACAGTAGAGGTAGAGTACAGTGGAGCACAGTAGAGATAGAGTACAGTAGAGCACAGTAGAGGTAGAGTACAGTGGAGCACAGTAGAGCTAGAGTACAGTGGAGTACAGTGGAGCACAGTAGAGGTGGAGTACAGTAGAGTACAGTCAAGGTAGAGAACAGTACAGTACAGTAGAGGTAGAGTACAGTGGAGCACAGTAGATGTAGAGTACAGTGGAGCACAGTAGAGGTAGAGTACAGGGGAGTATAGTTGAGGTAGACTACAGTGGAGTACAGTAGAGATAGAGTACAGTGGAGTACAGTAGAGATAGAGTAGAGTAGAGCAGAGTTGAGGTAGAGTACAGTGGAGTACAGTAGAGGTAGAGCACAGTGGAGCACTGTAGTAGAGATAGAGTACAGTGGAGCACAGTAGAGGTAGAGTACAGTGGAGCACAGTAGAGATAGAGTACAGTAGAGCAGAGTAGAGGTAGAGTACAGTGGAGTACAGTAGAGGTAGAGTACAGTAGAACACTGTAGAGATAAGTGCAGTGGAGTATAGTAGAGGTAGAGTACAGTGGAGTACAGTAGAGGTAGAGTACAGTGGAGTACAGTAGAGGTAGAGTAGAGTGGAGCACTTTAGAGGTGGAGTAGAGAAGAGTACAGTAGAGGTAGAGTACAGTTGAGTACATTAGAGGTAGAGTACAGTGGAGCACAGTAGAGGTAGAGTAGAGTGGAGTACAGTAGAGGTAGAGTACAGTGGAGAACAGTAGAGGTAGAGTACAGTGGAGTAGAGTAGAGATAGAGTACAGTGGAGCACAGCAGAGGTAGAGTACAGTGGATCACAGTAGAGATAGAGTACAGTGGAGTACAGTGGAGCACAGTAGAGGAATAGTACAGTGGAGCACAGTAGAGATAGATTACAGTGGAGTACAGTAGAGATAGAGTACAGTGGAGTACAGTAGAGGTAGAGCACAGTAGAACAGAGTAGAGGTAGAGTACAGTGGAGTACAGTAGAGGTAGAGCACAGTGGAGCACTGTGGAGGTAGAGTACAGTGGAGTACAGTAGAGATAAAGTACAGTGGAGCAGAGTAGAGGTAGAGTACAGTGGAGCACAGTAGAGGTAGAGTACAGTGGAGCACAGTAGAGGTAGAGTACAGTGGAGTACAGTAGAGGTAGTGTACAGTGGAGCACAGTAGAGGTAGAGTACAGTGGAGCACAGTAGAGGTAGAGTACAGTGGGGTACAGTAGAAATAGAGTACAGTGGAGCACAGTAGAGAAGAGTACAGTAGAGCACAGTAGAGGTAGAGTACAGTGGAGTACAGTGGAGCACAGTAGAGATAGAGTACAGTGGAGTACAGTAGAGGAAGAGTACAGTGGAGTACAGTGGAGCACAGAAGAGGTGGAGTACAGTAGAGTACAGTAGAGGTAGAGTAAAGTGGAGTAAAATAGAGATAGAGTACAGTGGAGTAGAGTAGAGATAGAGTACAGTGGAGCACAGCAGAGGTAGAGTACAGTGGATCACAGTAGAGATAGAGTACAGTGGATTACAGTGGTGCACAGTAGAGGTAGAGTACAGCGGAGAACAGTAGAGATAGAGTACAGTGGAGTACAGTAGAGGTAGAGTACAGTGGATCACAGTAGAGATAGAGTACAGTGGAGTACAGTAGAGGTAGAGTACAGTGGAGCACAGTAGAGGTAGAGTACAGTGGAGTACAGTAGAGGTAGAGTACAGTGGATCACAGTAGAGATAGAGTACAGTGGAGTACAGTAGAGGTAGAGTACAGTGGAGCACAGTAGAGGTAGAGTACAGTGGGGTACAGTAGAAATAGAGTACAGTGGAGCACAATAGAGTAGAGTACAGTAGAGCACAGTAGAGGTAGAGTACAGTAGAGCTCAGTAGAGGTAGAATACAGTGGAGTACAGTAGACGTAGAGTACAGTGGAGTACAGTAGAGGTAGAGTACAGTAGAGTACAGTAGAGGTAGAGTACAGTGGAGCACAGTAGAGGTGGAGTACAGTGGAGCACAGTAGAGCTGGAGTACAGTGGAGTACAGTGGAGCACAGTAGAGGTGGAGTAGAGTAGAGTAGAGTAGAGGTAGAGTACAGTGGAGTACAGTAGAGATAGAGTAGAGTGGAGTAGAGTAGAGATAGAGTACAGTGGATTAGAGTAGAGATAGAGTACAGTGGAGTATAGTATTGGTAGAGTACAGTGGAGCACAGTGGAGGTAGAGTACAGTGGAGTATAGTTTAGGTAGACTACAGTGGAGTACAGTAGAGGTAGAGTACAGTGGAGCACAGTAGAGATAGAGTACAGTAGAGCAGAGTAGAGGTAGAGTACAGTGGATTACAGTAGAGGTAGAGTACAGTGGAACACAGTAGAGGTAGAGTACAGTGGAGCACAGTAGAGGTAGAGTACAGTGGAGTACAGTAGAGGTAGAGTACAGTGGAGCACTGTAGAGGTGGAGTACAGTGGAGTACAGTAGAGGTAGAGTACAGTGGAGCACAGTAGAGATAGAGTACAGTAGAGCACAGTAGAGGTAGAGTACAGTGGAGCACAGTGTAGGTAGAGTACAGTCGAGTATAGTTGAGGTAGACTACAGTAGAGTACAGTAGAGGTAGAGTACAGTGGAGCACAGTAGAGGTAGAGTAGAGTGGAGCACATTAGAGGTGGAGTAGAGTAGAGTACAGTAGAGGTAGAGTACAGTGGAGCACAGTAGAGATAGAGTACAGTAGAGCACAGTAGAGGTAGAGCACAGTGGAGCACTGTGGAGGTAGAGTACAGTGGAGTACAGTAGAGATAAAGTACAGTGGAGCAGAGTAGAGGTAGAGTACAGTGGAGCACAGTAGAGGTAGAGTACAGTGGAGCACAGTAGAGGTAGAGTACAGTGGAGTACAGTAGAGGTAGTGTACAGTGGAGCACAGTAGAGGTAGAGTACAGTGGAGCACAGTAGAGGTAGAGTACAGTGGGGTACAGTAGAAATAGAGTACAGTGGAGCACAGTAGAGAAGAGTACAGTAGAGCACAGTAGAGGTAGAGTACAGTGGAGCACAGTAGAGATAGAGTACAGTGGAGTACAGTAGAGGAAGAGTACAGTGGAGCACAGTAGAGGTGGAGTACAATAGAGTACAGTAGAGGTAGAGTACAGTGGAGTAAAATAGAGATAGAGTACAGTGGAGTAGAGTAGAGATAGAGTACAGTGGAGCACAGCAGAGGTAGAGTACAGTGGATCACAGTAGAGATAGAGTACAGTGGAGTACAGTGGTGCACAGTAGAGGTAGAGTACAGCGGAGAACAGTAGAGATAGAGTACAGTGGAGTACAGTAGAGGTAGAGTATAGTGGAGCACAGTAGAGATAGAGTACAATGGAGTACAGTAGAGGTAGAGTACAGTGGAGCACAGTAGAGGTAGAGTACAGTGGAGTACAGTGGAGCACAGTAGAGGTGGAGTACAGTAGAGTACAGTAGACTTAGAGAACAGTACAGTACAGTAGAGGTAGAGTACAGTGGAGTACAGTAGAGATAGAGTACAGTAGAGCACAGTAGAGGTAGAATACAGTGGAGTACAGTAGAGGTAGAGTACAGTGGAGTACAGTAGAGGTAGAGTAGAGTGGAGTACAGTAGAGGTAGAGTACAGTGGAGCACAGTAGATGTAGAGTACAGTGGAGTACAGTAGAGGTAGAGTACAGTGGAGCACAGTAGAGCTGGAGTACAGTGGAGTACAGTGGAGCACAGTAGAGGTGGAGTACAGTAGAGTAGAGTAGAGGTAGAGTACAGTGGAGTACAGTAGAGATAGAGTAGAGTGGAGTAGAGTAGAGATAGAGTACAGTGGATTAGAGTAGAGATAGAGTACAGTGGAGTATAGTTGAGGTAGAGTACAGTGGAGCACACTGGAGGTAGAGTAGAGTGGAGTATAGTTTAGGTAGACTACAGTGGAGTACAGTAGAGGTAGAGTACAGTGGAGCACAGTAGAGATAGAGTACAGTGGAGTACAGTAGAGGAAGAGTACAGTGGAGTACAGTAGAGATAGAGTACAGTGGAGCACAGTAGAGGTAGAGTACAGTGGAGCACAGTAGAGGTAGAGTACTGTGGAGCAGAGTAGAGGTAAAGTACAGTGGAGTACAGTAGAGGTAGTGTACAGTGGAACACAGTAGAGGTAGAGTACAGTGGAGCACAGTAGAGGTAGAGTACAGTGGAGTACAGTAGAGGTAGAGTACAGTGGAACACTGTAGAGGTGGAGTACAGTGGAGTACAGTAGAGGTAGAGTACAGTGGAGCACAGTAGAGATAGAGTACAGTAGAGCACAGTAGAGGTAGAGTACAGTGGAGCACAGTAGAGGTAGAGTACAGTCGAGTATAGTTGAGGTAGACTACAGTAGAGTACAGTAGAGGTAGAGTACAGTGGAGCACAGTAGAGATAGAGTACAGTAGAGCAGAGTAGAGGTAGAGTACAGTGGAGTACAGTAGAGGTAGAGTAGAGTGGAGCACATTAGAGGTGGAGTAGAGTAGAGTACAGTAGAGGTAGAGTACAGTGGAGCACAGTAGAGATAGAGTACAGTAGAGCACAGTAGAGGTAGAGTACAGTGGAGCACAGTAGAGGTAGAGTAGAGTGGAGCACAGTAGAGGTAGAGTACAGTGGAGTACAGTAGAGGTAGTGTACAGTGGAGCACAGTAGAGGTAGAGTACACTGGAGCACAGTAGAGGTAGAGTACAGTGGAGTATAGTAGAGGTAGAGTACAGTAGAGCACAGTAGAGATAGAGTACAGTAGAGCACAGTAGAGGTAGAGTACGGTGGAGCACAGTAGAGGAAGAGTACAGTGTAGTACAGAAGATATAGAGTACAGTGGAGTACAGTAGAGGTAGAGTACAGCTGAGCACAGTAGAGGTAGAGTAGAGTGGAGCACAGTAGAGGTAGAGTACAGTGGAGTATAATAGAGGTAGAGTACAGTAGAGCACAGTAGAGATAGAGTACAGTAGAGCAGAGTAGAGGTAGAGTACATTGGAGTACAGTAGAGGTAGAGTACAGTGGAGCACAGTAGAGATAGAGTACAGTGGAGCACAGTAGAGGTAGAGTACAGTGGGGTACAGTAGAAATAGAGTACAGTGGAGCACAATAGAGTAGAGTACAGTAGAGCACAGTAGAGGTAGAGTACAGTAGAGCTCAGTAGAGGTAGAATACAGTGGAGTACAGTAGACGTAGCGTACAGTGGAGTACAGTAGAGGTAGAGTACAGTAGAGTACAGTAGAGGTAGAGTACAGTGGAGCACAGTAGAGGTAGAGTACAGTGGAGCACAGTAGAGCTGGAGTACAGTAGAGTAGAGTAGAGGTAGAGTACAGTGGAGTACAGTAGAGATAGAGTAGAGTGGAGTAGAGTAGAGATAGAGTACAGTGGATTAGAGTAGAGATAGAGTACAGTGGAGTATAGTTGAGGGAGAGTACAGTGGAGCACAGTGGAGGTAGAGTACAGTGGAGTATAGTTTAGGTAGACTACAGTGGAGTACAGTAGAGGTAGAGTACAGTGGAGCACAGTAGAGATAGAGTAGAGTGGAGTAGAGTAGAGATAGAGTACAGTGGATTAGAGTAGAGATAGAGTACAGTGGAGTATAGTTGAGGTAGAGTACAGTGGAGCACAGTGGAGGTAGAGTACAGTGGAGTAGAGTTTAGGTAGACTACAGTGGAGTACAGTAGAGGTAGAGTACAGTGGGGCACAGTAGAGATAGAGTACAGTAGAGCACTGTAGAGGTGGAGTACAGTGGAGTACAGTAGAGGTAGAGTACAGTGGAGCAGAGTAGAGATAGAGTACAGTAGAGCACAGTAGAGGTAGAGTACAGTGGAGCACAGCAGAGGTAGAGTACAGTGGATCACAGTAGAGATAGAGTACAGTGGAGTACAGTGGTGCACAGTAGAGGTAGAGTACAGCGGAGAACAGTAGAGATAGAGTACAGTGGAGTACAGTAGAGGTAGAGTACAGTGGATCACAGTAGAGATAGAGTACAGTTGAGTACAGTAGAGGTAGAGTACAGTGGAGCACAGTAGAGGTAGAGTACAGTGGAGTACAGTAGAGGTAGAGTACAGTGGATCACAGTAGAGATAGAGTACAGTGGAGTACAGTAGAGGTAGAGTACAGTGGAGCACAGTAGAGGTAGAGTACAGTGGGGTACAGTAGAAATAGAGTACAGTGGAGCACAATAGAGTAGAGTACAGTAGAGCACAGTAGAGGTAGAGTACAGTAGAGCTCAGTAGAGGTAGAATACAGTGGAGTACAGTAGACGTAGAGTACAGTGGAGTACAGTAGAGGTAGAGTACAGTAGAGTACAGTAGAGGTAGAGTACAGTGGAGCACAGTAGAGGTAGAGTACAGTGGAGCACAGTAGAGCTGGAGTACAGTGGAGTACAGTGGAGCACAGTAGAGGTGGAGTACAGTAGAGTAGAGTAGAGGTAGAGTACAGTGGAGTACAGTAGAGATAGAGTAGAGTGGAGTAGAGTAGAGATAGAGTACAGTGGATTAGAGTAGAGATAGAGTACAGTGGAGTATAGTATTGGTAGAGTACAGTGGAGCACAGTGGAGGTAGAGTACAGTGGAGTATAGTTTAGGTAGACTACAGTGGAGTACAGTAGAGGTAGAGTACAGTGGAGCACAGTAGAGATAGAGTACAGTAGAGCAGAGTAGAGGTAGAGTACAGTGGATTACAGTAGAGGTAGAGTACAGTGGAACACAGTAGAGGTAGAGTACAGTGGAGCACAGTAGAGGTAGAGTACAGTGGAGTACAGTAGAGGTAGAGTACAGTGGAGCACTGTAGAGGTGGAGTACAGTGGAGTACAGTAGAGGTAGAGTACAGTGGAGCACAGTAGAGATAGAGTACAGTAGAGCACAGTAGAGGTAGAGTACAGTGGAGCACAGTAGAGGTAGAGTACAGTCGAGTATAGTTGAGGTAGACTACAGTAGAGTACAGTAGAGGTAGAGTACAGTGGAGCACAGTAGAGGTAGAGTAGAGTGGAGCACATTAGAGGTGGAGTAGAGTAGAGTACAGTAGAGGTAGAGTACAGTGGAGCACAGTAGAGATAGAGTACAGTAGAGCACAGTAGAGGTAGAGCACAGTGGAGCACTGTGGAGGTAGAGTACAGTGGAGTACAGTAGAGATAAAGTACAGTGGAGCAGAGTAGAGGTAGAGTACAGTGGAGCACAGTAGAGGTAGAGTACAGTGGAGCACAGTAGAGGTAGAGTACAGTGGAGCACAGTAGAGGTAGTGTACAGTGGAGCACAGTAGAGGTAGAGTACAGTGGAGCACAGTAGAGGTAGAGTACAGTGGGGTACAGTAGAAATAGAGTACAGTGGAGCACAGTAGAGAAGAGTACAGTAGAGCACAGTAGAGGTAGAGTACAGTGGAGCACAGTAGAGATAGAGTACAGTGGAGTACAGTAGAGGAAGAGTAAAGTGGAGTACAGTGGAGCACAGTAGAGGTGGAGTACAATAGAGTACAGTAGAGGTAGAGTACAGTGGAGTAAAATAGAGATAGAGTACAGTGGAGTAGAGTAGAGATAGAGTACAGTGGAGCACAGCAGAGGTAGAGTACAGTGGATCACAGTAGAGATAGAGTACAGTGGAGTACAGTGGTGCACAGTAGAGGTAGAGTACAGCGGAGAACAGTAGAGATAGAGTACAGTGGAGTACAGTAGAGGTAGAGTACAGTGGAGCACAGTAGAGCTAGAGTGCAATGGAGTACAGTAGAGGTAGAGTACAGTGGAGCACAGTAGAGGTAGAGTACAGTGGAGTACAGTGGAGCACAGTAGAGGTGGAGTACAGTAGAGTACAGTAGACTTAGAGAACAGTACAGTACAGTAGAGGTAGAGTACAGTGGAGTACAGTAGAGATAGAGTACAGTAGAGCACAGTAGAGGTAGAATACAGTGGAGTACAGTAGAGGTAGAGTACAGTGGAGTACAGTAGAGGTAGAGTAGAGTGGAGTACAGTAGAGGTAGAGTACAGTGGAGCACAGTAGATGTAGAGTACAGTGGAGTACAGTAGAGGTAGAGTACAGTGGAGCACAGTAGAGCTGGAGTACAGTGGAGTACAGTGGAGCACAGTAGAGGTGGAGTACAGTAGAGTAGAGTAGAGGTAGAGTACAGTGGAGTACAGTAGAGATAGAGTAGAGTGGAGTAGAGTAGAGATAGAGTACAGTGGATTAGAGTAGAGATAGAGTACAGTGGAGTATAGTTGAGGTAGAGTACAGTGGAGCACACTGGAGGTAGAGTAGAGTGGAGTATAGTTTAGGTAGACTACAGTGGAGTACAGTAGAGGTAGAGTACAGTGGAGCACAGTAGAGATAGAGTACAGTGGAGTACAGTAGAGGAAGAGTACAGTGGAGTACAGTAGAGATAGAGTACAGTGGAGCACAGTAGAGGTAGAGTACAGTGGAGCACAGTAGAGGTAGAGTACAGTGGAGCAGAGTAGAGGTAAAGTACAGTGGAGTACAGTAGAGGTAGTGTACAGTGGAACACAGTAGAGGTAGAGTACAGTGGAGCACAGTAGAGGTAGAGTACAGTGGAGTACAGTAGAGGTAGAGTACAGTGGAACACTGTAGAGGTGGAGTACAGTGGAGTACAGTAGAGGTAGAGTACAGTGGAGCACAGTAGAGATAGAGTACAGTAGAGCACAGTAGAGGTAGAGTACAGTGGAGCACAGTAGAGGTAGAGTACAGTCGAGTATAGTTGAGGTAGACTACAGTAGAGTACAGTAGAGGTAGAGTACAGTGGAGCACAGTAGAGATAGAGTACAGTAGAGCAGAGTAGAGGTAGAGTACAGTGGAGTACAGTAGAGGTAGAGTAGAGTGGAGCACATTAGAGGTGGAGTAGAGTAGAGTACAGTAGAGGTAGAGTACAGTGGAGCACAGTAGAGATAGAGTACAGTAGAGCACAGTAGAGGTAGAGTACAGTGGAGCACAGTAGAGGTAGAGTAGAGTGGAGCACAGTAGAGGTAGAGTACAGTGGAGTACAGTAGAGGTAGTGTACAGTGGAGCACAGTAGAGGTAGAGTACACTGGAGCACAGTAGAGGTAGAGTACAGTGGAGTATAGTAGAGGTAGAATACAGTAGAGCACAGTAGAGATAGAGTACAGTAGAGCACAGTAGAGGTAGAGTACAGTGGAGCACAGTAGAGGAAGAGTACAGTGTAGTACAGAAGATATAGAGTACAGTGGAGTACAGTAGAGGTAGAGTACAGCTGAGCACAGTAGAGGTAGAGTAGAGTGGAGCACAGTAGAGGTAGAGTACAGTGGAGTATAATAGAGGTAGAGTACAGTAGAGCACAGTAGAGATAGAGTACAGTAGAGCAGAGTAGAGGTAGAGTACATTGGAGTACAGTAGAGGTAGAGTACAGTGGAGCACAGTAGAGATAGAGTACAGTGGAGCACAGTAGAGGTAGAGTACAGTGGGGTACAGTAGAAATAGAGTACAGTGGAGCACAATAGAGTAGAGTACAGTAGAGCACAGTAGAGGTAGAGTACAGTAGAGCTCAGTAGAGGTAGAATACAGTGGAGTACAGTAGACGTAGCGTACAGTGGAGTACAGTAGAGGTAGAGTACAGTAGAGTACAGTAGAGGTAGAGTACAGTGGAGCACAGTAGAGGTAGAGTACAGTGGAGCACAGTAGAGCTGGAGTACAGTAGAGTAGAGTAGAGGTAGAGTACAGTGGAGTACAGTAGAGATAGAGTAGAGTGGAGTAGAGTAGAGATAGAGTACAGTGGATTAGAGTAGAGATAGAGTACAGTGGAGTATAGTTGAGGTAGAGTACAGTGGAGCACAGTGGAGGTAGAGTACAGTGGAGTATAGTTTAGGTAGACTACAGTGGAGTACAGTAGAGGTAGAGTACAGTGGAGCACAGTAGAGATAGAGTAGAGTGGAGTAGAGTAGAGATAGAGTACAGTGGATTAGAGTAGAGATAGAGTACAGTGGAGTATAGTTGAGGTAGAGTACAGTGGAGCACAGTGGAGGTAGAGTACAGTGGAGTATAGTTTAGGTAGACTACAGTGGAGTACAGTAGAGGTAGAGTACAGTGGAGCACAGTAGAGATAGAGTACAGTAGAGCACTGTAGAGGTGGAGTACAGTGGAGTACAGTAGAGGTAGAGTACAGAGGAGCAGAGTAGAGATAGAGTACAGTAGAGCACAGTAGAGGTAGAGTACAGTAGAGCACAGTAGAGGAAGAGTACAGTGTAGTACAGTAGAAATAGAGTACAGTGGAGTACAGTAGAGATAGAGTACAGTCGAACACAGTAGAGATAAGTGCAGTGGAGTATAGTAGAGGTAGAGTACAGTGGGGCACAGTAGAGGAAGAGTACAGTGGAGCACAGTAGAGGTAGAGTACAGTGGAGTATAATAGAGGTAGAGTACAGTAGAGCACAGTAGAGATAGAGTACAGTAGAGCAGAGTAGAGGTAGAGTACAGTGGAATACAGTAGAGGTAGAGTACAGTGGAGCACTGTAGAGGTGGAGTACAGTGGAGTACAGTAGAGGTAGAGTACAGTGGAGCACAGTAGAGATAGAGTACAGTAGAGCACAGTAGAGGTAGAGTACAGTGGAGCACAGTAGAGCTAGAGTACAGTGGAGTACAGTGGAGCACAGTAGAGGTGGAGTACAGTAGAGTACAGTCAAGGTAGAGAACAGTACAGTACAGTAGAGGTAGAGTACAGTGGAGCACAGTAGATGTAGAGTACAGTGGAGCACAGTAGAGGTAGAGTACAGGGGAGTATAGTTGAGGTAGACTACAGTGGAGTACAGTAGAGATAGAGTACAGTGGAGTACAGTAGAGATAGAGTACAGTCGAACACAGTAGAGATAAGTGCAGTGGAGTATAGTAGAGGTAGAGTACAGTGGGGCACAGTAGAGGAAGAGTACAGTGGAGCACAGTAGAGGTAGAGTACAGTGGAGTATAATAGAGGTAGAGTACAGTAGAGCACAGTAGAGATAGAGTACAGTAGAGCAGAGTAGAGGTAGAGTACAGTGGAATACAGTAGAGGTAGAGTACAGTGGAGCACTGTAGAGGTGGAGTACAGTGGAGTACAGTAGAGGTAGAGTACAGTGGAGCACAGTAGAGATAGAGTACAGTAGAGCACAGTAGAGGTAGAGTACAGTGGAGCACAGTAGAGCTAGAGTACAGTGGAGTACAGTGGAGCACAGTAGAGGTGGAGTACAGTAGAGTACAGTCAAGGTAGAGAACAGTACAGTACAGTAGAGGTAGAGTACAGTGGAGCACAGTAGATGTAGAGTACAGTGGAGCACAGTAGAGGTAGAGTACAGGGGAGTATAGTTGAGGTAGACTACAGTGGAGTACAGTAGAGATAGAGTACAGTGGAGTACAGTAGAGATAGAGTAGAGTAGAGCAGAGTAGAGGTAGAGTACAGTGGAGTACAGTAGAGGTAGAGCACAGTGGAGCACTGTAGTAGAGATAGAGTACAGTGGAGCACAGTAGAGGTAGAGTACAGTGGAGCACAGTAGAGATAGAGTACAGTAGAGCAGAGTAGAGGTAGAGTACAGTGGAGTACAGTAGAGGTAGAGTACAGTAGAACACTGTAGAGATAAGTGCAGTGGAGTATAGTAGAGGTAGAGTACAGTGGAGTACAGTAGAGGTAGAGTACAGTGGAGTACAGTAGAGGTAGAGTAGAGTGGAGCACTTTAGAGGTGGAGTAGAGAAGAGTACAGTAGAGGTAGAGTACAGTTGAGTACATTAGAGGTAGAGTACAGTGGAGCACAGTAGAGGTAGAGTAGAGTGGAGTACAGTAGAGGTAGAGTACAGTGGAGAACAGTAGAGGTAGAGTACAGTGGAGTAGAGTAGAGATAGAGTACAGTGGAGCACAGCAGAGGTAGAGTACAGTGGATCACAGTAGAGATAGAGTACAGTGGAGTACAGTGGAGCACAGTAGAGGAATAGTACAGTGGAGCACAGTAGAGATAGATTACAGTGGAGTACAGTAGAGATAGAGTACAGTGGAGTACAGTAGAGGTAGAGCACAGTAGAGCAGAGTAGAGGTAGAGTACAGTGGAGTACAGTAGAGGTAGAGCACAGTGGAGCACTGTGGAGGTAGAGTACAGTGGAGTACAGTAGAGATAAAGTACAGTGGAGCAGAGTAGAGGTAGAGTACAGTGGAGCACAGTAGAGGTAGAGTACAGTGGAGCACAGTAGAGGTAGAGTACAGTGGAGTACAGTAGAGGTAGTGTACAGTGGAGCACAGTAGAGGTAGAGTACAGTGGAGCACAGTAGAGGTAGAGTACAGTGGGGTACAGTAGAAATAGAGTACAGTGGAGCACAGTAGAGAAGAGTACAGTAGAGCACAGTAGAGGTAGAGTACAGTGGAGTACAGTGGAGCACAGTAGAGATAGAGTACAGTGGAGTACAGTGGAGCACAGTAGAGGAATAGTACAGTGGAGCACAGTAGAGATAGATTACAGTGGAGTACAGTAGAGATAGAGTACAGTGGAGTACAGTAGAGGTAGAGCACAGTAGAACAGAGTAGAGGTAGAGTACAGTGGAGTACAGTAGAGGTAGAGCACAGTGGAGCACTGTGGAGGTAGAGTACAGTGGAGTACAGTAGAGATAAAGTACAGTGGAGCAGAGTAGAGGTAGAGTACAGTGGAGCACAGTAGAGGTAGAGTACAGTGGAGCACAGTAGAGGTAGAGTACAGTGGAGTACAGTAGAGGTAGTGTACAGTGGAGCACAGTAGAGGTAGAGTACAGTGGAGCACAGTAGAGGTAGAGTACAGTGGGGTACAGTAGAAATAGAGTACAGTGGAGCACAGTAGAGAAGAGTACAGTAGAGCACAGTAGAGGTAGAGTACAGTGGAGTACAGTGGAGCACAGTAGAGATAGAGTACAGTGGAGTACAGTAGAGGAAGAGTACAGTGGAGTACAGTGGAGCACAGAAGAGGTGGAGTACAGTAGAGTACAGTAGAGGTAGAGTAAAGTGGAGTAAAATAGAGATAGAGTACAGTGGAGTAGAGTAGAGATAGAGTACAGTGGAGCACAGCAGAGGTAGAGTACAGTGGATCACAGTAGAGATAGAGTACAGTGGAGTACAGTGGTGCACAGTAGAGGTAGAGTACAGCGGAGAACAGTAGAGATAGAGTACAGTGGAGTACAGTAGAGGTAGAGTACAGTGGATCACAGTAGAGATAGAGTACAGTGGAGTACAGTAGAGGTAGAGTACAGTGGAGCACAGTAGAGGTAGAGTACAGTGGAGTACAGTAGAGGTAGAGTACAGTGGATCACAGTAGAGATAGAGTACAGTGGAGTACAGTAGAGGTAGAGTACAGTGGAGCACAGTAGAGGTAGAGTACAGTGGGGTACAGTAGAAATAGAGTACAGTGGAGCACAATAGAGTAGAGTACAGTAGAGCACAGTAGAGGTAGAGTACAGTAGAGCTCAGTAGAGGTAGAATACAGTGGAGTACAGTAGACGTAGAGTACAGTGGAGTACAGTAGAGGTAGAGTACAGTAGAGTACAGTAGAGGTAGAGTACAGTGGAGCACAGTAGAGGTAGAGTACAGTGGAGCACAGTAGAGCTGGAGTACAGTGGAGTACAGTGGAGCACAGTAGAGGTGGAGTACAGTAGAGTAGAGTAGAGGTAGAGTACAGTGGAGTACAGTAGAGATAGAGTAGAGTGGAGTAGAGTAGAGATAGAGTACAGTGGATTAGAGTAGAGATAGAGTACAGTGGAGTATAGTATTGGTAGAGTACAGTGGAGCACAGTGGAGGTAGAGTACAGTGGAGTATAGTTTAGGTAGACTACAGTGGAGTACAGTAGAGGTAGAGTACAGTGGAGCACAGTAGAGATAGAGTACAGTAGAGCAGAGTAGAGGTAGAGTACAGTGGATTACAGTAGAGGTAGAGTACAGTGGAACACAGTAGAGGTAGAGTACAGTGGAGCACAGTAGAGGTAGAGTACAGTGGAGTACAGTAGAGGTAGAGTACAGTGGAGCACTGTAGAGGTGGAGTACAGTGGAGTACAGTAGAGGTAGAGTACAGTGGAGCACAGTAGAGATAGAGTACAGTAGAGCACAGTAGAGGTAGAGTACAGTGGAGCACAGTGTAGGTAGAGTACAGTCGAGTATAGTTGAGGTAGACTACAGTAGAGTACAGTAGAGGTAGAGTACAGTGGAGCACAGTAGAGGTAGAGTAGAGTGGAGCACATTAGAGGTGGAGTAGAGTAGAGTACAGTAGAGGTAGAGTACAGTGGAGCACAGTAGAGATAGAGTACAGTAGAGCACAGTAGAGGTAGAGCACAGTGGAGCACTGTGGAGGTAGAGTACAGTGGAGTACAGTAGAGATAAAGTACAGTGGAGCAGAGTAGAGGTAGAGTACAGTGGAGCACAGTAGAGGTAGAGTACAGTGGAGCACAGTAGAGGTAGAGTACAGTGGAGTACAGTAGAGGTAGTGTACAGTGGAGCACAGTAGAGGTAGAGTACAGTGGAGCACAGTAGAGGTAGAGTACAGTGGGGTACAGTAGAAATAGAGTACAGTGGAGCACAGTAGAGAAGAGTACAGTAGAGCACAGTAGAGGTAGAGTACAGTGGAGCACAGTAGAGATAGAGTACAGTGGAGTACAGTAGAGGAAGAGTACAGTGGAGCACAGTAGAGGTGGAGTACAATAGAGTACAGTAGAGGTAGAGTACAGTGGAGTAAAATAGAGATAGAGTACAGTGGAGTAGAGTAGAGATAGAGTACAGTGGAGCACAGCAGAGGTAGAGTACAGTGGATCACAGTAGAGATAGAGTACAGTGGAGTACAGTGGTGCACAGTAGAGGTAGAGTACAGCGGAGAACAGTAGAGATAGAGTACAGTGGAGTACAGTAGAGGTAGAGTATAGTGGAGCACAGTAGAGATAGAGTACAATGGAGTACAGTAGAGGTAGAGTACAGTGGAGCACAGTAGAGGTAGAGTACAGTGGAGTACAGTGGAGCACAGTAGAGGTGGAGTACAGTAGAGTACAGTAGACTTAGAGAACAGTACAGTACAGTAGAGGTAGAGTACAGTGGAGTACAGTAGAGATAGAGTACAGTAGAGCACAGTAGAGGTAGAATACAGTGGAGTACAGTAGAGGTAGAGTACAGTGGAGTACAGTAGAGGTAGAGTAGAGTGGAGTACAGTAGAGGTAGAGTACAGTGGAGCACAGTAGATGTAGAGTACAGTGGAGTACAGTAGAGGTAGAGTACAGTGGAGCACAGTAGAGCTGGAGTACAGTGGAGTACAGTGGAGCACAGTAGAGGTGGAGTACAGTAGAGTAGAGTAGAGGTAGAGTACAGTGGAGTACAGTAGAGATAGAGTAGAGTGGAGTAGAGTAGAGATAGAGTACAGTGGATTAGAGTAGAGATAGAGTACAGTGGAGTATAGTTGAGGTAGAGTACAGTGGAGCACACTGGAGGTAGAGTAGAGTGGAGTATAGTTTAGGTAGACTACAGTGGAGTACAGTAGAGGTAGAGTACAGTGGAGCACAGTAGAGATAGAGTACAGTGGAGTACAGTAGAGGAAGAGTACAGTGGAGTACAGTAGAGATAGAGTACAGTGGAGCACAGTAGAGGTAGAGTACAGTGGAGCACAGTAGAGGTAGAGTACTGTGGAGCAGAGTAGAGGTAAAGTACAGTGGAGTACAGTAGAGGTAGTGTACAGTGGAACACAGTAGAGGTAGAGTACAGTGGAGCACAGTAGAGGTAGAGTACAGTGGAGTACAGTAGAGGTAGAGTACAGTGGAACACTGTAGAGGTGGAGTACAGTGGAGTACAGTAGAGGTAGAGTACAGTGGAGCACAGTAGAGATAGAGTACAGTAGAGCACAGTAGAGGTAGAGTACAGTGGAGCACAGTAGAGGTAGAGTACAGTCGAGTATAGTTGAGGTAGACTACAGTAGAGTACAGTAGAGGTAGAGTACAGTGGAGCACAGTAGAGATAGAGTACAGTAGAGCAGAGTAGAGGTAGAGTACAGTGGAGTACAGTAGAAATAGAGTACAGTGGAGTACAGTAGAGATAGAGTACAGTCGAACACAGTAGAGATAAGTGCAGTGAAGTATAGTAGAGGTAGAGTACAGTGGGGCACAGTAGAGGAAGAGTACAGTGGAGCACAGTAGAGGTAGAGTACAGTGGAGTATAATAGAGGTAGAGTACAGTAGAGCACAGTAGAGATAGAGTACAGTAGAGCAGAGTAGAGGTAGAGTACAGTGGAATACAGTAGAGGTAGAGTACAGTGGAGCACTGTAGAGGTGGAGTACAGTGGAGTACAGTAGAGGTAGAGTACAGTGGAGCACAGTAGAGATAGAGTACAGTAGAGCACAGTAGAGGTAGAGTACAGTGGAGCACAGTAGAGCTAGAGTACAGTGGAGTACAGTGGAGCACAGTAGAGGTGGAGTACAGTAGAGTACAGTCAAGGTAGAGAACAGTACAGTACAGTAGAGGTAGAGTACAGTGGAGCACAGTAGATGTAGAGTACAGTGGAGCACAGTAGAGGTAGAGTACAGGGGAGTATAGTTGAGGTAGACTACAGTGGAGTACAGTAGAGATAGAGTACAGTGGAGTACAGTAGAGATAGAGTACAGTCGAACACAGTAGAGATAAGTGCAGTGGAGTATAGTAGAGGTAGAGTACAGTGGGGCACAGTAGAGGAAGAGTACAGTGGAGCACAGTAGAGGTAGAGTACAGTGGAGTATAATAGAGGTAGAGTACAGTAGAGCACAGTAGAGATAGAGTACAGTAGAGCAGAGTAGAGGTAGAGTACAGTGGAATACAGTAGAGGTAGAGTACAGTGGAGCACTGTAGAGGTGGAGTACAGTGGAGTACAGTAGAGGTAGAGTACAGTGGAGCACAGTAGAGATAGAGTACAGTAGAGCACAGTAGAGGTAGAGTACAGTGGAGCACAGTAGAGCTAGAGTACAGTGGAGTACAGTGGAGCACAGTAGAGGTGGAGTACAGTAGAGTACAGTCAAGGTAGAGAACAGTACAGTACAGTAGAGGTAGAGTACAGTGGAGCACAGTAGATGTAGAGTACAGTGGAGCACAGTAGAGGTAGAGTACAGGGGAGTATAGTTGAGGTAGACTACAGTGGAGTACAGTAGAGATAGAGTACAGTGGAGTACAGTAGAGATAGAGTAGAGTAGAGCAGAGTAGAGGTAGAGTACAGTGGAGTACAGTAGAGGTAGAGCACAGTGGAGCACTGTAGTAGAGATAGAGTACAGTGGAGCACAGTAGAGGTAGAGTACAGTGGAGCACAGTAGAGATAGAGTACAGTAGAGCAGAGTAGAGGTAGAGTACAGTGGAGTACAGTAGAGGTAGAGTACAGTAGAACACTGTAGAGATAAGTGCAGTGGAGTATAGTAGAGGTAGAGTACAGTGGAGTACAGTAGAGGTAGAGTACAGTGGAGTACAGTAGAGGTAGAGTAGAGTGGAGCACTTTAGAGGTGGAGTAGAGAAGAGTACAGTAGAGGTAGAGTACAGTTGAGTACATTAGAGGTAGAGTACAGTGGAGCACAGTAGAGGTAGAGTAGAGTGGAGTACAGTAGAGGTAGAGTACAGTGGAGAACAGTAGAGGTAGAGTACAGTGGAGTAGAGTAGAGATAGAGTACAGTGGAGCACAGCAGAGGTAGAGTACAGTGGATCACAGTAGAGATAGAGTACAGTGGAGTACAGTGGAGCACAGTAGAGGAATAGTACAGTGGAGCACAGTAGAGATAGATTACAGTGGAGTACAGTAGAGATAGAGTACAGTGGAGTACAGTAGAGGTAGAGCACAGTAGAGCAGAGTAGAGGTAGAGTACAGTGGAGTACAGTAGAGGTAGAGCACAGTGGAGCACTGTGGAGGTAGAGTACAGTGGAGTACAGTAGAGATAAAGTACAGTGGAGCAGAGTAGAGGTAGAGTACAGTGGAGCACAGTAGAGGTAGAGTACAGTGGAGCACAGTAGAGGTAGAGTACAGTGGAGTACAGTAGAGGTAGTGTACAGTGGAGCACAGTAGAGGTAGAGTACAGTGGAGCACAGTAGAGGTAGAGTACAGTGGGGTACAGTAGAAATAGAGTACAGTGGAGCACAGTAGAGAAGAGTACAGTAGAGCACAGTAGAGGTAGAGTACAGTGGAGTACAGTGGAGCACAGTAGAGATAGAGTACAGTGGAGTACAGTGGAGCACAGTAGAGGAATAGTACAGTGGAGCACAGTAGAGATAGATTACAGTGGAGTACAGTAGAGATAGAGTACAGTGGAGTACAGTAGAGGTAGAGCACAGTAGAACAGAGTAGAGGTAGAGTACAGTGGAGTACAGTAGAGGTAGAGCACAGTGGAGCACTGTGGAGGTAGAGTACAGTGGAGTACAGTAGAGATAAAGTACAGTGGAGCAGAGTAGAGGTAGAGTACAGTGGAGCACAGTAGAGGTAGAGTACAGTGGAGCACAGTAGAGGTAGAGTACAGTGGAGTACAGTAGAGGTAGTGTACAGTGGAGCACAGTAGAGGTAGAGTACAGTGGAGCACAGTAGAGGTAGAGTACAGTGGGGTACAGTAGAAATAGAGTACAGTGGAGCACAGTAGAGAAGAGTACAGTAGAGCACAGTAGAGGTAGAGTACAGTGGAGTACAGTGGAGCACAGTAGAGATAGAGTACAGTGGAGTACAGTAGAGGAAGAGTACAGTGGAGTACAGTGGAGCACAGAAGAGGTGGAGTACAGTAGAGTACAGTAGAGGTAGAGTAAAGTGGAGTAAAATAGAGATAGAGTACAGTGGAGTAGAGTAGAGATAGAGTACAGTGGAGCACAGCAGAGGTAGAGTACAGTGGATCACAGTAGAGATAGAGTACAGTGGAGTACAGTGGTGCACAGTAGAGGTAGAGTACAGCGGAGAACAGTAGAGATAGAGTACAGTGGAGTACAGTAGAGGTAGAGTACAGTGGATCACAGTAGAGATAGAGTACAGTGGAGTACAGTAGAGGTAGAGTACAGTGGAGCACAGTAGAGGTAGAGTACAGTGGAGTACAGTAGAGGTAGAGTACAGTGGATCACAGTAGAGATAGAGTACAGTGGAGTACAGTAGAGGTAGAGTACAGTGGAGCACAGTAGAGGTAGAGTACAGTGGGGTACAGTAGAAATAGAGTACAGTGGAGCACAATAGAGTAGAGTACAGTAGAGCACAGTAGAGGTAGAGTACAGTAGAGCTCAGTAGAGGTAGAATACAGTGGAGTACAGTAGACGTAGAGTACAGTGGAGTACAGTAGAGGTAGAGTACAGTAGAGTACAGTAGAGGTAGAGTACAGTGGAGCACAGTAGAGGTAGAGTACAGTGGAGCACAGTAGAGCTGGAGTACAGTGGAGTACAGTGGAGCACAGTAGAGGTGGAGTACAGTAGAGTAGAGTAGAGGTAGAGTACAGTGGAGTACAGTAGAGATAGAGTAGAGTGGAGTAGAGTAGAGATAGAGTACAGTGGATTAGAGTAGAGATAGAGTACAGTGGAGTATAGTATTGGTAGAGTACAGTGGAGCACAGTGGAGGTAGAGTACAGTGGAGTATAGTTTAGGTAGACTACAGTGGAGTACAGTAGAGGTAGAGTACAGTGGAGCACAGTAGAGATAGAGTACAGTAGAGCAGAGTAGAGGTAGAGTACAGTGGATTACAGTAGAGGTAGAGTACAGTGGAACACAGTAGAGGTAGAGTACAGTGGAGCACAGTAGAGGTAGAGTACAGTGGAGTACAGTAGAGGTAGAGTACAGTGGAGCACTGTAGAGGTGGAGTACAGTGGAGTACAGTAGAGGTAGAGTACAGTGGAGCACAGTAGAGATAGAGTACAGTAGAGCACAGTAGAGGTAGAGTACAGTGGAGCACAGTGTAGGTAGAGTACAGTCGAGTATAGTTGAGGTAGACTACAGTAGAGTACAGTAGAGGTAGAGTACAGTGGAGCACAGTAGAGGTAGAGTAGAGTGGAGCACATTAGAGGTGGAGTAGAGTAGAGTACAGTAGAGGTAGAGTACAGTGGAGCACAGTAGAGATAGAGTACAGTAGAGCACAGTAGAGGTAGAGCACAGTGGAGCACTGTGGAGGTAGAGTACAGTGGAGTACAGTAGAGATAAAGTACAGTGGAGCAGAGTAGAGGTAGAGTACAGTGGAGCACAGTAGAGGTAGAGTACAGTGGAGCACAGTAGAGGTAGAGTACAGTGGAGTACAGTAGAGGTAGTGTACAGTGGAGCACAGTAGAGGTAGAGTACAGTGGAGCACAGTAGAGGTAGAGTACAGTGGGGTACAGTAGAAATAGAGTACAGTGGAGCACAGTAGAGAAGAGTACAGTAGAGCACAGTAGAGGTAGAGTACAGTGGAGCACAGTAGAGATAGAGTACAGTGGAGTACAGTAGAGGAAGAGTACAGTGGAGCACAGTAGAGGTGGAGTACAATAGAGTACAGTAGAGGTAGAGTACAGTGGAGTAAAATAGAGATAGAGTACAGTGGAGTAGAGTAGAGATAGAGTACAGTGGAGCACAGCAGAGGTAGAGTACAGTGGATCACAGTAGAGATAGAGTACAGTGGAGTACAGTGGTGCACAGTAGAGGTAGAGTACAGCGGAGAACAGTAGAGATAGAGTACAGTGGAGTACAGTAGAGGTAGAGTATAGTGGAGCACAGTAGAGATAGAGTACAATGGAGTACAGTAGAGGTAGAGTACAGTGGAGCACAGTAGAGGTAGAGTACAGTGGAGTACAGTGGAGCACAGTAGAGGTGGAGTACAGTAGAGTACAGTAGACTTAGAGAACAGTACAGTACAGTAGAGGTAGAGTACAGTGGAGTACAGTAGAGATAGAGTACAGTAGAGCACAGTAGAGGTAGAATACAGTGGAGTACAGTAGAGGTAGAGTACAGTGGAGTACAGTAGAGGTAGAGTAGAGTGGAGTACAGTAGAGGTAGAGTACAGTGGAGCACAGTAGATGTAGAGTACAGTGGAGTACAGTAGAGGTAGAGTACAGTGGAGCACAGTAGAGCTGGAGTACAGTGGAGTACAGTGGAGCACAGTAGAGGTGGAGTACAGTAGAGTAGAGTAGAGGTAGAGTACAGTGGAGTACAGTAGAGATAGAGTAGAGTGGAGTAGAGTAGAGATAGAGTACAGTGGATTAGAGTAGAGATAGAGTACAGTGGAGTATAGTTGAGGTAGAGTACAGTGGAGCACACTGGAGGTAGAGTAGAGTGGAGTATAGTTTAGGTAGACTACAGTGGAGTACAGTAGAGGTAGAGTACAGTGGAGCACAGTAGAGATAGAGTACAGTGGAGTACAGTAGAGGAAGAGTACAGTGGAGTACAGTAGAGATAGAGTACAGTGGAGCACAGTAGAGGTAGAGTACAGTGGAGCACAGTAGAGGTAGAGTACTGTGGAGCAGAGTAGAGGTAAAGTACAGTGGAGTACAGTAGAGGTAGTGTACAGTGGAACACAGTAGAGGTAGAGTACAGTGGAGCACAGTAGAGGTAGAGTACAGTGGAGTACAGTAGAGGTAGAGTACAGTGGAACACTGTAGAGGTGGAGTACAGTGGAGTACAGTAGAGGTAGAGTACAGTGGAGCACAGTAGAGATAGAGTACAGTAGAGCACAGTAGAGGTAGAGTACAGTGGAGCACAGTAGAGGTAGAGTACAGTCGAGTATAGTTGAGGTAGACTACAGTAGAGTACAGTAGAGGTAGAGTACAGTGGAGCACAGTAGAGATAGAGTACAGTAGAGCAGAGTAGAGGTAGAGTACAGTGGAGTACAGTAGAGGTAGAGTAGAGTGGAGCACATTAGAGGTGGAGTAGAGTAGAGTACAGTAGAGGTAGAGTACAGTGGAGCACAGTAGAGATAGAGTACAGTAGAGCACAGTAGAGGTAGAGTACAGTGGAGCACAGTAGAGGTAGAGTAGAGTGGAGCACAGTAGAGGTAGAGTACAGTGGAGTACAGTAGAGGTAGTGTACAGTGGAGCACAGTAGAGGTAGAGTACACTGGAGCACAGTAGAGGTAGAGTACAGTGGAGTATAGTAGAGGTAGAGTACAGTAGAGCACAGTAGAGATAGAGTACAGTAGAGCACAGTAGAGGTAGAGTACAGTGGAGCACAGTAGAGGAAGAGTACAGTGTAGTACAGAAGATATAGAGTACAGTGGAGTACAGTAGAGGTAGAGTACAGCTGAGCACAGTAGAGGTAGAGTAGAGTGGAGCACAGTAGAGGTAGAGTACAGTGGAGTATAATAGAGGTAGAGTACAGTAGAGCACAGTAGAGATAGAGTACAGTAGAGCAGAGTAGAGGTAGAGTACATTGGAGTACAGTAGAGGTAGAGTACAGTGGAGCACAGTAGAGATAGAGTACAGTGGAGCACAGTAGAGGTAGAGTACAGTGGGGTACAGTAGAAATAGAGTACAGTGGAGCACAATAGAGTAGAGTACAGTAGAGCACAGTAGAGGTAGAGTACAGTAGAGCTCAGTAGAGGTAGAATACAGTGGAGTACAGTAGACGTAGCGTACAGTGGAGTACAGTAGAGGTAGAGTACAGTAGAGTACAGTAGAGGTAGAGTACAGTGGAGCACAGTAGAGGTAGAGTACAGTGGAGCACAGTAGAGCTGGAGTACAGTAGAGTAGAGTAGAGGTAGAGTACAGTGGAGTACAGTAGAGATAGAGTAGAGTGGAGTAGAGTAGAGATAGAGTACAGTGGATTAGAGTAGAGATAGAGTACAGTGGAGTATAGTTGAGGGAGAGTACAGTGGAGCACAGTGGAGGTAGAGTACAGTGGAGTATAGTTTAGGTAGACTACAGTGGAGTACAGTAGAGGTAGAGTACAGTGGAGCACAGTAGAGATAGAGTAGAGTGGAGTAGAGTAGAGATAGAGTACAGTGGATTAGAGTAGAGATAGAGTACAGTGGAGTATAGTTGAGGTAGAGTACAGTGGAGCACAGTGGAGGTAGAGTACAGTGGAGTAGAGTTTAGGTAGACTACAGTGGAGTACAGTAGAGGTAGAGTACAGTGGGGCACAGTAGAGATAGAGTACAGTAGAGCACTGTAGAGGTGGAGTACAGTGGAGTACAGTAGAGGTAGAGTACAGTGGAGCAGAGTAGAGATAGAGTACAGTAGAGCACAGTAGAGGTAGAGTACAGTGGAGCACAGCAGAGGTAGAGTACAGTGGATCACAGTAGAGATAGAGTACAGTGGAGTACAGTGGTGCACAGTAGAGGTAGAGTACAGCGGAGAACAGTAGAGATAGAGTACAGTGGAGTACAGTAGAGGTAGAGTACAGTGGATCACAGTAGAGATAGAGTACAGTGGAGTACAGTAGAGGTAGAGTACAGTGGAGCACAGTAGAGGTAGAGTACAGTGGAGTACAGTAGAGGTAGAGTACAGTGGATCACAGTAGAGATAGAGTACAGTGGAGTACAGTAGAGGTAGAGTACAGTGGAGCACAGTAGAGGTAGAGTACAGTGGGGTACAGTAGAAATAGAGTACAGTGGAGCACAATAGAGTAGAGTACAGTAGAGCACAGTAGAGGTAGAGTACAGTAGAGCTCAGTAGAGGTAGAATACAGTGGAGTACAGTAGACGTAGAGTACAGTGGAGTACAGTAGAGGTAGAGTACAGTAGAGTACAGTAGAGGTAGAGTACAGTGGAGCACAGTAGAGGTAGAGTACAGTGGAGCACAGTAGAGCTGGAGTACAGTGGAGTACAGTGGAGCACAGTAGAGGTGGAGTACAGTAGAGTAGAGTAGAGGTAGAGTACAGTGGAGTACAGTAGAGATAGAGTAGAGTGGAGTAGAGTAGAGATAGAGTACAGTGGATTAGAGTAGAGATAGAGTACAGTGGAGTATAGTATTGGTAGAGTACAGTGGAGCACAGTGGAGGTAGAGTACAGTGGAGTATAGTTTAGGTAGACTACAGTGGAGTACAGTAGAGGTAGAGTACAGTGGAGCACAGTAGAGATAGAGTACAGTAGAGCAGAGTAGAGGTAGAGTACAGTGGATTACAGTAGAGGTAGAGTACAGTGGAACACAGTAGAGGTAGAGTACAGTGGAGCACAGTAGAGGTAGAGTACAGTGGAGTACAGTAGAGGTAGAGTACAGTGGAGCACTGTAGAGGTGGAGTACAGTGGAGTACAGTAGAGGTAGAGTACAGTGGAGCACAGTAGAGATAGAGTACAGTAGAGCACAGTAGAGGTAGAGTACAGTGGAGCACAGTAGAGGTAGAGTACAGTCGAGTATAGTTGAGGTAGACTACAGTAGAGTACAGTAGAGGTAGAGTACAGTGGAGCACAGTAGAGGTAGAGTAGAGTGGAGCACATTAGAGGTGGAGTAGAGTAGAGTACAGTAGAGGTAGAGTACAGTGGAGCACAGTAGAGATAGAGTACAGTAGAGCACAGTAGAGGTAGAGCACAGTGGAGCACTGTGGAGGTAGAGTACAGTGGAGTACAGTAGAGATAAAGTACAGTGGAGCAGAGTAGAGGTAGAGTACAGTGGAGCACAGTAGAGGTAGAGTACAGTGGAGCACAGTAGAGGTAGAGTACAGTGGAGCACAGTAGAGGTAGTGTACAGTGGAGCACAGTAGAGGTAGAGTACAGTGGAGCACAGTAGAGGTAGAGTACAGTGGGGTACAGTAGAAATAGAGTACAGTGGAGCACAGTAGAGAAGAGTACAGTAGAGCACAGTAGAGGTAGAGTACAGTGGAGCACAGTAGAGATAGAGTACAGTGGAGTACAGTAGAGGAAGAGTAAAGTGGAGTACAGTGGAGCACAGTAGAGGTGGAGTACAATAGAGTACAGTAGAGGTAGAGTACAGTGGAGTAAAATAGAGATAGAGTACAGTGGAGTAGAGTAGAGATAGAGTACAGTGGAGCACAGCAGAGGTAGAGTACAGTGGATCACAGTAGAGATAGAGTACAGTGGAGTACAGTGGTGCACAGTAGAGGTAGAGTACAGCGGAGAACAGTAGAGATAGAGTACAGTGGAGTACAGTAGAGGTAGAGTACAGTGGAGCACAGTAGAGCTAGAGTGCAATGGAGTACAGTAGAGGTAGAGTACAGTGGAGCACAGTAGAGGTAGAGTACAGTGGAGTACAGTGGAGCACAGTAGAGGTGGAGTACAGTAGAGTACAGTAGACTTAGAGAACAGTACAGTACAGTAGAGGTAGAGTACAGTGGAGTACAGTAGAGATAGAGTACAGTAGAGCACAGTAGAGGTAGAATACAGTGGAGTACAGTAGAGGTAGAGTACAGTGGAGTACAGTAGAGGTAGAGTAGAGTGGAGTACAGTAGAGGTAGAGTACAGTGGAGCACAGTAGATGTAGAGTACAGTGGAGTACAGTAGAGGTAGAGTACAGTGGAGCACAGTAGAGCTGGAGTACAGTGGAGTACAGTGGAGCACAGTAGAGGTGGAGTACAGTAGAGTAGAGTAGAGGTAGAGTACAGTGGAGTACAGTAGAGATAGAGTAGAGTGGAGTAGAGTAGAGATAGAGTACAGTGGATTAGAGTAGAGATAGAGTACAGTGGAGTATAGTTGAGGTAGAGTACAGTGGAGCACACTGGAGGTAGAGTAGAGTGGAGTATAGTTTAGGTAGACTACAGTGGAGTACAGTAGAGGTAGAGTACAGTGGAGCACAGTAGAGATAGAGTACAGTGGAGTACAGTAGAGGAAGAGTACAGTGGAGTACAGTAGAGATAGAGTACAGTGGAGCACAGTAGAGGTAGAGTACAGTGGAGCACAGTAGAGGTAGAGTACAGTGGAGCAGAGTAGAGGTAAAGTACAGTGGAGTACAGTAGAGGTAGTGTACAGTGGAACACAGTAGAGGTAGAGTACAGTGGAGCACAGTAGAGGTAGAGTACAGTGGAGTACAGTAGAGGTAGAGTACAGTGGAACACTGTAGAGGTGGAGTACAGTGGAGTACAGTAGAGGTAGAGTACAGTGGAGCACAGTAGAGATAGAGTACAGTAGAGCACAGTAGAGGTAGAGTACAGTGGAGCACAGTAGAGGTAGAGTACAGTCGAGTATAGTTGAGGTAGACTACAGTAGAGTACAGTAGAGGTAGAGTACAGTGGAGCACAGTAGAGATAGAGTACAGTAGAGCAGAGTAGAGGTAGAGTACAGTGGAGTACAGTAGAGGTAGAGTAGAGTGGAGCACATTAGAGGTGGAGTAGAGTAGAGTACAGTAGAGGTAGAGTACAGTGGAGCACAGTAGAGATAGAGTACAGTAGAGCACAGTAGAGGTAGAGTACAGTGGAGCACAGTAGAGGTAGAGTAGAGTGGAGCACAGTAGAGGTAGAGTACAGTGGAGTACAGTAGAGGTAGTGTACAGTGGAGCACAGTAGAGGTAGAGTACACTGGAGCACAGTAGAGGTAGAGTACAGTGGAGTATAGTAGAGGTAGAATACAGTAGAGCACAGTAGAGATAGAGTACAGTAGAGCACAGTAGAGGTAGAGTACAGTGGAGCACAGTAGAGGAAGAGTACAGTGTAGTACAGAAGATATAGAGTACAGTGGAGTACAGTAGAGGTAGAGTACAGCTGAGCACAGTAGAGGTAGAGTAGAGTGGAGCACAGTAGAGGTAGAGTACAGTGGAGTATAATAGAGGTAGAGTACAGTAGAGCACAGTAGAGATAGAGTACAGTAGAGCAGAGTAGAGGTAGAGTACATTGGAGTACAGTAGAGGTAGAGTACAGTGGAGCACAGTAGAGATAGAGTACAGTGGAGCACAGTAGAGGTAGAGTACAGTGGGGTACAGTAGAAATAGAGTACAGTGGAGCACAATAGAGTAGAGTACAGTAGAGCACAGTAGAGGTAGAGTACAGTAGAGCTCAGTAGAGGTAGAATACAGTGGAGTACAGTAGACGTAGCGTACAGTGGAGTACAGTAGAGGTAGAGTACAGTAGAGTACAGTAGAGGTAGAGTACAGTGGAGCACAGTAGAGGTAGAGTACAGTGGAGCACAGTAGAGCTGGAGTACAGTAGAGTAGAGTAGAGGTAGAGTACAGTGGAGTACAGTAGAGATAGAGTAGAGTGGAGTAGAGTAGAGATAGAGTACAGTGGATTAGAGTAGAGATAGAGTACAGTGGAGTATAGTTGAGGTAGAGTACAGTGGAGCACAGTGGAGGTAGAGTACAGTGGAGTATAGTTTAGGTAGACTACAGTGGAGTACAGTAGAGGTAGAGTACAGTGGAGCACAGTAGAGATAGAGTAGAGTGGAGTAGAGTAGAGATAGAGTACAGTGGATTAGAGTAGAGATAGAGTACAGTGGAGTATAGTTGAGGTAGAGTACAGTGGAGCACAGTGGAGGTAGAGTACAGTGGAGTATAGTTTAGGTAGACTACAGTGGAGTACAGTAGAGGTAGAGTACAGTGGAGCACAGTAGAGATAGAGTACAGTAGAGCACTGTAGAGGTGGAGTACAGTGGAGTACAGTAGAGGTAGAGTACAGAGGAGCAGAGTAGAGATAGAGTACAGTAGAGCACAGTAGAGGTAGAGTACAGTGGAGCACAGTAGAGGAAGAGTACAGTGTAGTACAGTAGAAATAGAGTACAGTGGAGTACAGTAGAGATAGAGTACAGTCGAACACAGTAGAGATAAGTGCAGTGGAGTATAGTAGAGGTAGAGTACAGTGGGGCACAGTAGAGGAAGAGTACAGTGGAGCACAGTAGAGGTAGAGTACAGTGGAGTATAATAGAGGTAGAGTACAGTAGAGCACAGTAGAGATAGAGTACAGTAGAGCAGAGTAGAGGTAGAGTACAGTGGAATACAGTAGAGGTAGAGTACAGTGGAGCACTGTAGAGGTGGAGTACAGTGGAGTACAGTAGAGGTAGAGTACAGTGGAGCACAGTAGAGATAGAGTACAGTAGAGCACAGTAGAGGTAGAGTACAGTGGAGCACAGTAGAGCTAGAGTACAGTGGAGTACAGTGGAGCACAGTAGAGGTGGAGTACAGTAGAGTACAGTCAAGGTAGAGAACAGTACAGTACAGTAGAGGTAGAGTACAGTGGAGCACAGTAGATGTAGAGTACAGTGGAGCACAGTAGAGGTAGAGTACAGGGGAGTATAGTTGAGGTAGACTACAGTGGAGTACAGTAGAGATAGAGTACAGTGGAGCACAATAGAGTAGAGTACAGTAGAGCACAGTAGAGGTAGAGTACAGTAGAGCTCAGTAGAGGTAGAATACAGTGGAGTACAGTAGACGTAGAGTACAGTGGAGTACAGTAGAGGTAGAGTACAGTAGAGTACAGTAGAGGTAGAGTACAGTGGAGCACAGTAGAGGTAGAGTACAGTGGAGCACAGTAGAGCTGGAGTACAGTGGAGTACAGTGGAGCACAGTAGAGGTGGAGTACAGTAGAGTAGAGTAGAGGTAGAGTACAGTGGAGTACAGTAGAGATAGAGTAGAGTGGAGTAGAGTAGAGATAGAGTACAGTGGATTAGAGTAGAGATAGAGTACAGTGGAGTATAGTATTGGTAGAGTACAGTGGAGCACAGTGGAGGTAGAGTACAGTGGAGTATAGTTTAGGTAGACTACAGTGGAGTACAGTAGAGGTAGAGTACAGTGGAGCACAGTAGAGATAGAGTACAGTAGAGCAGAGTAGAGGTAGAGTACAGTGGATTACAGTAGAGGTAGAGTACAGTGGAACACAGTAGAGGTAGAGTACAGTGGAGCACAGTAGAGGTAGAGTACAGTGGAGTACAGTAGAGGTAGAGTACAGTGGAGCACTGTAGAGGTGGAGTACAGTGGAGTACAGTAGAGGTAGAGTACAGTGGAGCACAGTAGAGATAGAGTACAGTAGAGCACAGTAGAGGTAGAGTACAGTGGAGCACAGTAGAGGTAGAGTACAGTCGAGTATAGTTGAGGTAGACTACAGTAGAGTACAGTAGAGGTAGAGTACAGTGGAGCACAGTAGAGGTAGAGTAGAGTGGAGCACATTAGAGGTGGAGTAGAGTAGAGTACAGTAGAGGTAGAGTACAGTGGAGCACAGTAGAGATAGAGTACAGTAGAGCACAGTAGAGGTAGAGCACAGTGGAGCACTGTGGAGGTAGAGTACAGTGGAGTACAGTAGAGATAAAGTACAGTGGAGCAGAGTAGAGGTAGAGTACAGTGGAGCACAGTAGAGGTAGAGTACAGTGGAGCACAGTAGAGGTAGAGTACAGTGGAGCACAGTAGAGGTAGTGTACAGTGGAGCACAGTAGAGGTAGAGTACAGTGGAGCACAGTAGAGGTAGAGTACAGTGGGGTACAGTAGAAATAGAGTACAGTGGAGCACAGTAGAGAAGAGTACAGTAGAGCACAGTAGAGGTAGAGTACAGTGGAGCACAGTAGAGATAGAGTACAGTGGAGTACAGTAGAGGAAGAGTAAAGTGGAGTACAGTGGAGCACAGTAGAGGTGGAGTACAATAGAGTACAGTAGAGGTAGAGTACAGTGGAGTAAAATAGAGATAGAGTACAGTGGAGTAGAGTAGAGATAGAGTACAGTGGAGCACAGCAGAGGTAGAGTACAGTGGATCACAGTAGAGATAGAGTACAGTGGAGTACAGTGGTGCACAGTAGAGGTAGAGTACAGCGGAGAACAGTAGAGATAGAGTACAGTGGAGTACAGTAGAGGTAGAGTACAGTGGAGCACAGTAGAGCTAGAGTGCAATGGAGTACAGTAGAGGTAGAGTACAGTGGAGCACAGTAGAGGTAGAGTACAGTGGAGTACAGTGGAGCACAGTAGAGGTGGAGTACAGTAGAGTACAGTAGACTTAGAGAACAGTACAGTACAGTAGAGGTAGAGTACAGTGGAGTACAGTAGAGATAGAGTACAGTAGAGCACAGTAGAGGTAGAATACAGTGGAGTACAGTAGAGGTAGAGTACAGTGGAGTACAGTAGAGGTAGAGTAGAGTGGAGTACAGTAGAGGTAGAGTACAGTGGAGCACAGTAGATGTAGAGTACAGTGGAGTACAGTAGAGGTAGAGTACAGTGGAGCACAGTAGAGCTGGAGTACAGTGGAGTACAGTGGAGCACAGTAGAGGTGGAGTACAGTAGAGTAGAGTAGAGGTAGAGTACAGTGGAGTACAGTAGAGATAGAGTAGAGTGGAGTAGAGTAGAGATAGAGTACAGTGGATTAGAGTAGAGATAGAGTACAGTGGAGTATAGTTGAGGTAGAGTACAGTGGAGCACACTGGAGGTAGAGTAGAGTGGAGTATAGTTTAGGTAGACTACAGTGGAGTACAGTAGAGGTAGAGTACAGTGGAGCACAGTAGAGATAGAGTACAGTGGAGTACAGTAGAGGAAGAGTACAGTGGAGTACAGTAGAGATAGAGTACAGTGGAGCACAGTAGAGGTAGAGTACAGTGGAGCACAGTAGAGGTAGAGTACAGTGGAGCAGAGTAGAGGTAAAGTACAGTGGAGTACAGTAGAGGTAGTGTACAGTGGAACACAGTAGAGGTAGAGTACAGTGGAGCACAGTAGAGGTAGAGTACAGTGGAGTACAGTAGAGGTAGAGTACAGTGGAACACTGTAGAGGTGGAGTACAGTGGAGTACAGTAGAGGTAGAGTACAGTGGAGCACAGTAGAGATAGAGTACAGTAGAGCACAGTAGAGGTAGAGTACAGTGGAGCACAGTAGAGGTAGAGTACAGTCGAGTATAGTTGAGGTAGACTACAGTAGAGTACAGTAGAGGTAGAGTACAGTGGAGCACAGTAGAGATAGAGTACAGTAGAGCAGAGTAGAGGTAGAGTACAGTGGAGTACAGTAGAGGTAGAGTAGAGTGGAGCACATTAGAGGTGGAGTAGAGTAGAGTACAGTAGAGGTAGAGTACAGTGGAGCACAGTAGAGATAGAGTACAGTAGAGCACAGTAGAGGTAGAGTACAGTGGAGCACAGTAGAGGTAGAGTAGAGTGGAGCACAGTAGAGGTAGAGTACAGTGGAGTACAGTAGAGGTAGTGTACAGTGGAGCACAGTAGAGGTAGAGTACACTGGAGCACAGTAGAGGTAGAGTACAGTGGAGTATAGTAGAGGTAGAATACAGTAGAGCACAGTAGAGATAGAGTACAGTAGAGCACAGTAGAGGTAGAGTACAGTGGAGCACAGTAGAGGAAGAGTACAGTGTAGTACAGAAGATATAGAGTACAGTGGAGTACAGTAGAGGTAGAGTACAGCTGAGCACAGTAGAGGTAGAGTAGAGTGGAGCACAGTAGAGGTAGAGTACAGTGGAGTATAATAGAGGTAGAGTACAGTAGAGCACAGTAGAGATAGAGTACAGTAGAGCAGAGTAGAGGTAGAGTACATTGGAGTACAGTAGAGGTAGAGTACAGTGGAGCACAGTAGAGATAGAGTACAGTGGAGCACAGTAGAGGTAGAGTACAGTGGGGTACAGTAGAAATAGAGTACAGTGGAGCACAATAGAGTAGAGTACAGTAGAGCACAGTAGAGGTAGAGTACAGTAGAGCTCAGTAGAGGTAGAATACAGTGGAGTACAGTAGACGTAGCGTACAGTGGAGTACAGTAGAGGTAGAGTACAGTAGAGTACAGTAGAGGTAGAGTACAGTGGAGCACAGTAGAGGTAGAGTACAGTGGAGCACAGTAGAGCTGGAGTACAGTAGAGTAGAGTAGAGGTAGAGTACAGTGGAGTACAGTAGAGATAGAGTAGAGTGGAGTAGAGTAGAGATAGAGTACAGTGGATTAGAGTAGAGATAGAGTACAGTGGAGTATAGTTGAGGTAGAGTACAGTGGAGCACAGTGGAGGTAGAGTACAGTGGAGTATAGTTTAGGTAGACTACAGTGGAGTACAGTAGAGGTAGAGTACAGTGGAGCACAGTAGAGATAGAGTAGAGTGGAGTAGAGTAGAGATAGAGTACAGTGGATTAGAGTAGAGATAGAGTACAGTGGAGTATAGTTGAGGTAGAGTACAGTGGAGCACAGTGGAGGTAGAGTACAGTGGAGTATAGTTTAGGTAGACTACAGTGGAGTACAGTAGAGGTAGAGTACAGTGGAGCACAGTAGAGATAGAGTACAGTAGAGCACTGTAGAGGTGGAGTACAGTGGAGTACAGTAGAGGTAGAGTACAGAGGAGCAGAGTAGAGATAGAGTACAGTAGAGCACAGTAGAGGTAGAGTACAGTGGAGCACAGTAGAGGAAGAGTACAGTGTAGTACAGTAGAAATAGAGTACAGTGGAGTACAGTAGAGATAGAGTACAGTCGAACACAGTAGAGATAAGTGCAGTGGAGTATAGTAGAGGTAGAGTACAGTGGGGCACAGTAGAGGAAGAGTACAGTGGAGCACAGTAGAGGTAGAGTACAGTGGAGTATAATAGAGGTAGAGTACAGTAGAGCACAGTAGAGATAGAGTACAGTAGAGCAGAGTAGAGGTAGAGTACAGTGGAATACAGTAGAGGTAGAGTACAGTGGAGCACTGTAGAGGTGGAGTACAGTGGAGTACAGTAGAGGTAGAGTACAGTGGAGCACAGTAGAGATAGAGTACAGTAGAGCACAGTAGAGGTAGAGTACAGTGGAGCACAGTAGAGCTAGAGTACAGTGGAGTACAGTGGAGCACAGTAGAGGTGGAGTACAGTAGAGTACAGTCAAGGTAGAGAACAGTACAGTACAGTAGAGGTAGAGTACAGTGGAGCACAGTAGATGTAGAGTACAGTGGAGCACAGTAGAGGTAGAGTACAGGGGAGTATAGTTGAGGTAGACTACAGTGGAGTACAGTAGAGATAGAGTACAGTGGAGTACAGTAGAGATAGAGTAGAGTAGAGCAGAGTAGAGGTAGAGTACAGTGGAGTACAGTAGAGGTAGAGCACAGTGGAGCACTGTAGTAGAGATAGAGTACAGTGGAGCACAGTAGAGGTAGAGTACAGTGGAGCACAGTAGAGATAGAGTACAGTAGAGCAGAGTAGAGGTAGAGTACAGTGGAGTACAGTAGAGGTAGAGTACAGTAGAACACTGTAGAGATAAGTGCAGTGGAGTATAGTAGAGGTAGAGTACAGTGGAGTACAGTAGAGGTAGAGTACAGTGGAGTACAGTAGAGGTAGAGTAGAGTGGAGCACTTTAGAGGTGGAGTAGAGAAGAGTACAGTAGAGGTAGAGTACAGTTGAGTACATTAGAGGTAGAGTACAGTGGAGCACAGTAGAGGTAGAGTAGAGTGGAGTACAGTAGAGGTAGAGTACAGTGGAGAACAGTAGAGGTAGAGTACAGTGGAGTAGAGTAGAGATAGAGTACAGTGGAGCACAGCAGAGGTAGAGTACAGTGGATCACAGTAGAGATAGAGTACAGTGGAGTACAGTGGAGCACAGTAGAGGAATAGTACAGTGGAGCACAGTAGAGATAGATTACAGTGGAGTACAGTAGAGATAGAGTACAGTGGAGTACAGTAGAGGTAGAGCACAGTAGAGCAGAGTAGAGGTAGAGTACAGTGGAGTACAGTAGAGGTAGAGCACAGTGGAGCACTGTGGAGGTAGAGTACAGTGGAGTACAGTAGAGATAAAGTACAGTGGAGCAGAGTAGAGGTAGAGTACAGTGGAGCACAGTAGAGGTAGAGTACAGTGGAGCACAGTAGAGGTAGAGTACAGTGGAGTACAGTAGAGGTAGTGTACAGTGGAGCACAGTAGAGGTAGAGTACAGTGGAGCACAGTAGAGGTAGAGTACAGTGGGGTACAGTAGAAATAGAGTACAGTGGAGCACAGTAGAGAAGAGTACAGTAGAGCACAGTAGAGGTAGAGTACAGTGGAGTACAGTGGAGCACAGTAGAGATAGAGTACAGTGGAGTACAGTAGAGGAAGAGTACAGTGGAGTACAGTGGAGCACAGAAGAGGTGGAGTACAGTAGAGTACAGTAGAGGTAGAGTAAAGTGGAGTAAAATAGAGATAGAGTACAGTGGAGTAGAGTAGAGATAGAGTACAGTGGAGCACAGCAGAGGTAGAGTACAGTGGATCACAGTAGAGATAGATTACAGTGGAGTACAGTGGTGCACAGTAGAGGTAGAGTACAGCGGAGAACAGTAGAGATAGAGTACAGTGGAGTACAGTAGAGGTAGAGTACAGTGGATCACAGTAGAGATAGAGTACAGTGGAGTACAGTAGAGGTAGAGTACAGTGGAGCACAGTAGAGGTAGAGTACAGTGGAGTACAGTGTAGCACAGTAGAGGTGGAGTACAGTAGAGTACAGTAGACTTAGAGAACAGTACAGTACAGTAGAGGTAGAGTACAATGGAGTACAGTAGAGATAGAGTACAGTAGAGCACAGTAGAGATAAAATACAGTGGAGTACAGTAGAGGTAGAGTACAGTGGAGTACAGTAGAGGTAGAGTAGAGTGGAGTACAGTAGAGGTAGAGTACAGTGGAGCACAGTAGATGTAGAGTACAGTGGAGTACAGTAGAGGTAGAGTACAGTGGAGCACAGTAGAGCTGGAGTACAGTGGAGTACAGTGGAGCACAGTAGAGGTGGAGTACAGTAGAGTAGAGTAGAGGTAGAGTACAGTGGAGTACAGTAGAGATAGAGTAGAGTAGAGTGGAGTAGAGTAGAGATAGAGTACAGTGGATTAGAGTAGAGATAGAGTACAGTGGAGTATAGTTGAGGTAGAGTACATTGGAGCACACTGGAGGTAGAGTAGAGTGGAGTATAGTTTAGGTAGACTACAGTGGAGTACAGTAGAGGTAGAGTACAGTGGAGCACAGTAGAGATAGAGTACAGTGGAGTACAGTAGAGGAAGAGTACAGTGGAGTACAGTAGAGATAGGGTACAGTGGAGCACCGTAGAGGTAGAGTACAGTAGAGCACAGTAGAGGTAGAGTACAGTGGAGCACAGTAGAGCTAGAGTACAGTGGAGTACAGTGGAGCACAGTAGAGGTGGAGTACAGTAGAGTACAGTCAAGGTAGAGAACAGTACAGTACAGTAGAGGTAGAGTACAGTGGAGCACAGTAGATGTAGAGTACAGTAGAGCACAGTAGAGGTAGAGTACAGGGGAGTATAGTTGAGGTAGACTACAGTGGAGTACAGTAGAGATAGAGTACAGTGGAGTACAGTAGAGATAGAGTAGAGTAGAGCAGAGTAGAGGTAGAGTACAGTGGAGTACAGTAGAGGTAGAGCACAGTGGAGCACTGTAGTAGAGATAGAGTACAGTGGAGCACAGTAGAGGTAGAGTACAGTGGAGCACAGTAGAGATAGAGTACAGTAGAGCAGAGTAGAGGTAGAGTACAGTGGAGTACAGTAGAGGTAGAGTACAGTAGAACACTGTAGAGATAAGTGCAGTGGAGTATAGTAGAGGTAGAGTACAGTGGAGTACAGTAGAGGTAGAGTACAGTGGAGTACAGTAGAGGTAGAGTAGAGTGGAGCACATTAGAGGTGGAGTAGAGAAGAGTACAGTAGAGGTAGAGTACAGTGGAGTACATTAGAGGTAGAGTACAGTGGAGCACAGTAGAGGTAGAGTAGAGTGGAGTACAGTAGAGGTAGAGTACAGTGGAGAACAGTAGAGGTAGAGTACAGTGGAGTAGAGTAGAGATAGAGTACAGTGGAGCACAGCAGAGGTAGAGTACAGTGGATCACAGTAGAGATAGAGTACAGTGGAGTACAGTGGAGCACAGTAGAGGAATAGTACAGTGGAGCACAGTAGAGATAGATTACAGTGGAGTACAGTAGAGATAGAGTACAGTGGGGTACAGTAGAGGTAGAGCACAGTAGAGCAGAGTAGAGGTAGAGTACAGTGGAGTACAGTAGAGGTAGAGCACAGTGGAGCACTGTGGAGGTAGAGTACAGTGGAGTACAGTAGAGATAAAGTACAGTGGAGCTGAGTAGAGGTAGAGTACAGTGGAGCGCAGTAGAGGTAGAGTACAGTGGAGCACAGTAGAGGTAGAGTACAGTGGAGTACAGTAGAGGTAGTGTACAGTGGAGCACAGTAGAGGTAGAGTACAGTGGAGCACAGTAGAGGTAGAGTACAGTGGGGTACAGTAGAAATAGAGTACAGTGGAGCACAGTAGAGAAGAGTACAGTAGAGCACAGTAGAGGTAGAGTACAGTGGAGTACAGTGGAGCACAGTAGAGATAGAGTACAGTGGAGTACAGTAGAGGAAGAGTACAGTGGAGTACAGTGGAGCACAGAAGAGGTGGAGTACAGTAGAGTACAATAGAGGTAGAGTACAGTGGAGTAAAATAGAGATAGAGTACAGTGGAGTAGAGTAGAGATAGAGTACAGTGGAGCACAGCAGAGGTAGAGTACAGTGGATCACAGTAGAGATAGAGTACAGTGGAGTACAGTGGTGCACAGTAGAGGTAGAGTACAGCGGAGAACAGTAGAGATAGAGTACAGTGGAGTACAGTAGAGGTAGAGTACAGTGGATCACAGTAGAGATAGAGTACAGTGGAGTACAGTAGAGGTAGAGTACAGTGGAGCACAGTAGAGGTAGAGTACAGTGGAGTACAGTGTAGCACAGTAGAGGTGGAGTACAGTAGAGTACAGTAGACTTAGAGAACAGTACAGTACAGTAGAGGTAGAGTACAATGGAGTACAGTAGAGATAGAGTACAGTAGAGCACAGTAGAGGTAGAATACAGTGGAGTACAGTAGAGGTAGAGTACAGTGGAGTACAGTAGAGGTAGAGTAGAGTGGAGTACAGTAGAGGTAGAGTACAGTGGAGCACAGTAGATGTAGAGTACATTGGAGTACAGTAGAGGTAGAGTACAGTGGAGCACAGTAGAGCTGGAGTACAGTGGAGTACAGTGGAGCACAGTAGAGGTGGAGTACAGTAGAGTAGAGTAGAGGTAGAGTACAGTGGAGTACAGTAGAGATAGAGTAGAGTGGAGTAGAGTAGAGATAGAGTACAGTGGATTAGAGTAGAGATAGAGTACAGTGGAGTATAGTTGAGGTAGAGTACAGTGGAGCACACTGGAGGTAGAGTAGAGTGGAGTATAGTTTAGGTAGACTACAGTGGAGTACAGTAGAGGTAGAGTACAGTGGAGCACAGTAGAGATAGAGTACAGTGGAGTACAGTAGAGGAAGAGTACAGTGGAGTACAGTAGAGATAGGGTACAGTGGAGCACAGTAGAGGTAGAGTACAGTGAAGCACAGTAGAGGTAGAGTACAGTGGAGCACAGTAGAGGTAGAGTACAGTGGAGCACAGTAGAGGTAGTGTACAGTGGAACACAGTAGAGGTGGAGTACAGTGGAGTACAGTAGAGGTAGAGTACAGTGGAGCACAGTAGAGATAGAGTACAGTAGAGCACAGTAGAGGTAGAGTACAGTAGAACACTGTAGAGGTGGAGTACAGTGGAGTACAGTAGAGGTAGAGTACAGTGGAACACAGTAGAGATAGGGTACAATAGAGCAGAGTAGAGGTAGAGTACAGTGGAGTACAGTAGAGGTAGAGTACAGTGGAGCACTGTAGAGGTGGAGTACAGTGGAGTACAGTAGAGGTAGAGTACAGTGGAGTACAGTAGAGGTAGAGTACAGTGGAGCACAGTAGAGGTAGAGTACAGTGGAGTATAGTTGAGGTAGATTACAGTGGAGTACAGTAGAGGTAGAGTACAGTGGAGCACAGTAGAGATAGAGTACAGTAGAGCAGAGTAGAGGTAGAGTACAGTGGAGTACAGTAGAGGTAGAGCACAGTAGAGCAGAGTAGAGGTAGAGTACAGTGGAGTACAGTAGAGGTAGAGCACAGTGGGGCACTGTAGAGGTAGAGTACAGTGGAGTACATTAGAGATAGAGTACAGTGGAGCACAGTAGAGGTAGAGTACAGTGGAGGTAGAGTACAGTGGAGCACAGTAGAGGTAGAGTACAGTGGAGTACAGTAGACGTAGTGTACAGTGGAGCACAGTAGAGGTAGAGTACAGTTGAGCACAGTAGAGGTAGAGTAAAGTGGAGTACAGTAGAGGTAGAGTACAGTGGAGCACAGTAGATGTAGAGTACAGTGGAGTACAGTAGAGGTAGAGTACAGTGGAGCACAGTAGAACTGGAGTACAGTGGAGTACAGTGGAGCACAGTAGAGGTGGAGTACAGTAGAGTAGAGTAGAGGTAGAGTACAGTGGAGTACAGTAGAGGTAGAGTACAGTGGAGCACAGTAGAGCTGGAGTACAGTGGAGTACAGTGGAGCACAGTAGAGGTGGAGTACAGTAGAGTAGAGTAGAGGTAGAGTACAGTGGAGTACAGTAGAAATAGAGTAGAGTGGAGTAGAGTAGAGATAGAGTACAGTGGATTAGAGTAGAGGTAGAGTACAGTGGAGTATAGTTGAGGTAGAGTACAGTGGAGCACAGTGGAGGTAGAGTACAGTGGAGTATAGTTTAGGTAGACTACAGTGGATTACAGTAGAGGTAGAGTACAGTGGAGCACAGTAGAGATAGAGTACAGTAGAGCAGAGTAGAGGTAGAGTACAGTGGAGTACAGTAGAGGTAGAGTACAGTGGAGCACTGTAGAGGAGGAGTACAGTGGAGTACAGTAGAGGTAGAGTACAGTGGAGCAGAGTAGAGATAGAGTACAGTAGAGCACAGTAGAGGTAGAGTACAGTGGAGCACAGTAGAGGAAGAGTACAGTATAGTACAGTAGAGATAGAGTACAGTGGAGTACAGTAGAGATAGAGTACAGTCGAACACAGTAGAGATAAGTGCAGTGGAGTATAGTAGATGTAGAGTACAGTGGAGCACAGTAGAGGTAGAGTCTAGCTGAGCACAGTAGAGGTAGAGTACAGTGGAGCACAGTAGAGGTAGAGTACAGTGGAGCACAGTAGAGAAGAGTACAGTAGAGCTCAGTAGAGGTAGAGTACAGTGGAGTACAGTGGAGCACAGTAGAGATAGAGTACAGTGGAGTACAGTAGAGGAAGAGTACAGTGGAGTACAGTGGAGCACAGAAGAGGTGGAGTACAGTAGAGTACAGTAGAGGTAGAGTACAGTGGAGTAAAATAGAGATAGAGTACAGTGGAGTAGAGTAGAGATAGAGTACAGTAGAGCACAGCAGAGGTAGAGTACAGTGGATCACAGTAGAGATAGAGTACAGTGGAGTACAGTGGTGCACAGTAGAGGTAGAGTACAGCGGAGAACAGCAGAGATAGAGTACAGTGGAGTACAGTAGAGGTAGAGTACAGTGGATCACAGTAGAGATAGAGTACAGTGGAGTACAGTAGAGGTAGAGTACAGTGGAGCACAGTAGAGGTAGAGTACAGTGGAGTACAGTGTAGCACAGTAGAGGTGGAGTACAGTAGAGTACAGTAGACTTAGAGAACAGTACAGTACAGTAGAGGTAGAGTACAGTGGAGTACAGTAGAGATAGAGTACAGTACAGCACAGTAGAGGTAGAATACAGTGGAGTACAGTAGAGGTAGAGTACAGTGGAGTACAGTAGAGGTAGAGTAGAGTGGAGTACAGTAGAGGTAGAGTACAGTGGAGCACAGTAGATGTAGAGTACAGTGGAGTACAGTAGAGGTAGAGTACAGTGGAGCACAATAGAGCTGGAGTACAGTGGAGTACAGTGGAGCACAGTAGAGGTTGAGTACAGTAGAGTAGAGTAGAGGTAGAGTACAGTGGAGTACAGTAGAGATAGAGTAGAGTGGAGTAGAGTAGAGCTAGAGTACAGTGGATTAGAGTAGAGATAGAGTACAGTGGAGTATAGTTGAGGTAGAGTACAGTGGAGCACACTGGAGGTAGAGTAGAGTGGAGTATAGTTTAGGTAGACTACAGTGGAGTACAGTAGAGGTAGAGTACAGTGGAGCACAGTAGAGATAGAGTACAGTGGAGTACAGTAGAGGAAGAGTACAGTGGAGTACAGTAGAGATAGGGTACAGTGGAGCACAGTAGAGGTAGAGTACAGTGGAGCACAGTAGAGGTAGAGTACAGTGGAGCACAGTAGAGGTAGAGTACAGTGGAGTACAGTAGAGGTAGTGTACAGTGGAACACAGTAGAGGTAGAGTACAGTGGAGCACAGTAGAGGTAGAGTACAGTGGAGTACAGTAGAGGTAGAGTACAGTGGAGCACTGTAGAGGTGGAGTACAGTGGAGTACAGTAGAGGTAGAGTACAGTGGAGCACAGTAGAGATAGAGTACAGTAGAGCACAGTAGAGGTAGAGTACAGTGGAGCACAGTAGAGGTAGAGTACAGTCGAGTATAGTTGAGGTAGACTACAGTAGAGTACAGTAGAGGTAGAGTACAGTGGAGCACAGTAGAGATAGAGTACAGTAGAGCAGAGTAGAGGTAGAGTACAGTGGAGTACAGTAGAGGTAGAGTAGAGTGGAGCACATTAGAGGTGGAGTAGAGTAGAGTACAGTAGAGGTAGAGTACAGTGGAGCACAGTAGAGATAGAGTACAGTAGAGCACAGTAGAGGTAGAGTACAGTGGAGCACAGTAGAGGTAGAGTAGAGTGGAGCACAGTAGAGATAGAGTACAGTAGAGCACAGTAGAGGTAGAGTACAGTGGAGCACAGTAGAGGTAGAGTACAGTGGAGTACAGTAGAGGTAGTGTACAGTGGAGCACAGTAGAGGTGGAGTACAGTGGAGCACAGTAGAGGTAGAGTACAGTGGAGTACAGTAGAGGTAGAGTACAGTAGAGCACAGTAGAGATAGAGTACAGTAGAGCACAGTAGAGGTAGAGTACAGTGGAGCACAGTAGAGGAAGAGTACAGTGTAGTACAGAAGAGATAGAGTACAGTGGAGTACAGTAGAGGTAGAGTACAGCTGAGCACAGTAGAGGTAGAGTAGAGTGGAGCACAGTAGAGGTAGAGTACAGTGGACAACAGAAGAGGTAGTGTACACTGGAGCACAGTAGAGGTAGAGTACAGTGGAGCACAGTAGAGGTAGAGTACAGTGGAGTATAATAGAGGTAGAGTACAGTAGAGCACAGTAGAGGTAGAGTACAGTAGAACACTGTAGAGGTGGAGTACAGTGGAGTACAGTAGAGGTAGAGTACAGTGGAGCACAGTAGAGATAGGGTACAATAGAGCAGAGTAGAGGTAGAGTACAGTGGAGTACAGTAGAGGTAGAGTACAGTGGAGCACTGTAGAGGTGGAGTACAGTGGAGTACAGTAGAGGTAGAGTACAGGTGAGCATAGTAGAGATAGAGTACAGTAGAGCACAGTAGAGGTAGAGTACAGTGGAGTATAGTAGAGGTAGAGTACAGTGGAGTACAGTAGAGGTAGATTACAGTGGAGCACAGTAGAGGTAGAGTACAGTGGAGTATAGTTGAGGTAGACTACAGTGGAGTGCAGTAGAGGTAGAGTACAGTGGAGCACAGTAGAGATAGAGTACAGTAGAGCAGAGTAGAGGTAGAGTACAGTGGAGTACAGTAGAGGTAGAGAACAGTAGATTAGAGTAGAGGTAGAATACAGTGGAGTACAGTAGAGGTAGAGCACAGTGGAGCACTGTAGGGGTAGAGTACAGTGGAGTACAGTAGAGATAGAGTACAGTGGAGCACAGTAGAGGTAGAGTACAGTGGAGCACAGTAGAGGTAGTGTACAGTGGAGCACAGTAGAGGTAGAGTACAGTGGAGTACAGTAGAGGTAGTGTACAGTGGAGCACAGTAGAGGTAGAGTACAGTGGAGCACAGTAGAGGTATTGTACAGTGGGGTACAGTAGAAATAGAGTACAGTGGAGCAGAGTAGAGTAGAGTACAGTAGAGCACAGTTGAGGTAGAGTACAGTGGAGCAGAGTAGAGATAGAGTACAGTGGAGTACAGTAGAGGAAGAGTACAGTGGAGTAGAGTGGAGCACAGTAGAGGTGGAGTACAGTAGAGTACAGTAGAGGTAGAGTACAGTGGAGTAAAATAGAGATAGAGTACAGTGGAGTAGAGTAGAGATAGAGTACAGTGGAGCACAGTAGAGGTAGAGTACAGTGGATCACTGTAGAGATAGAGTACAGTGGAGTACAGTGGATCACAGTAGAGGTAGCATACAGTGGAGAACAGTAGAGATAGAGTACAGTGGAGTACAGTTGAGGTAGAGTACAGTGGAGCACAGTAGAGATAGAGTACAGTGGAGTACAGTAGAGGTAGAGTACAGTTGAGCACAGTAGAGGTAGAGTACAGTGGAGTACAGTGGAGAAAAGTAGAAGTGGAGTACAGTAGAGTACAGTAGAGGTAGATAACAGTACATTACAGTAGAGGTAGCGTACAGTGGAGTACAGTAGAGGTAGAGTACAGTAGAGCACAGTAGAGGTAGATTACAGTGGAGTACAGTAGAGGTAGAGTACAGTGGAGTACAGTAGAGGTAGAGTACAGTAGAGGTAGAGTACAGTGGAGTATAGTTGAGGCAGACTACAGTGGAGTACAGTAGAGGTAGAGTACAGTGGATCACAGTAGAGATAGAGTACAGTAGAGCAGAGTAGAGGTAGAGTACAGTGGATTATAGTCGAGGTAGAGTACAGTGGAGCACTGTAGAGGTGGAGTACAGTGGAGTACAGTAGAGGTAGAGTACAGTGGAGCACAGTAGAGATAGAGTACAGTAGAGCACAGTAGAGGTAGAGTAAAGTGGAGCACAGTAGGGGTAGAGTACAGTTGAGTATAGTTGAGGTAGACTACAGTGGAGTACAGTAGAGGTAGAGTACAGTGGAGCACAGTAGAGATAGAGTACAGTAGAGCAGAGTAGAGGTAGAGTACAGTGGAGTACAGTAGAGGTAGAGTAGAGTGGAGCACATTAGAGGTGGAGTAGAGTAGAGTACAGTAGAGGTAGAGTACAGTGGAGTACAGTAGAGGTAGAGTAGAGTGGAGCACATTAGAGGTGGGGTAGAGTAGAGTACAGTAGAGGTAGAGTACAGTGGAGTACAGTAGAGGTAGAGTACAGTGGAGTACAGTAGAGATAGAGTACAGTAGAGCAGAGTAGAGGTAGAGTACACTGGAGTACAGTAGAGGTAGAGCAAAGTGGAGCACTGTAGAGGTAGAGTACAGTGGAGTACAGTAGAGATAGAGTACAGTGGAGCACAGAAGAGGTAGAGTACAGTGGAGCACAGTAGAGGTAGAGTAGAGTGGAGCACAGTAGAGGTAGAGTACAGTGGAATACAGTAGAGGTAGTGTACAGTGGAGCACCGTAGAGGTACAGTACAGTGGAGCACAGTAGAGGTAGAGTACAGTGGAGCACAGTAGAGGTAGCGTAGAGTGGAGTACATTAGAGGTAGAGTACAGTGGAGTACAGTAGAGGTAGAGTACAGTGGAGTAGAGTAGAGATAGAGTACAGTGGAGCACAGCAGAGGTAGAGTACAGTGGATCACAGTAGAGATAGAGTACAGTGGAGTACAGTGGAGCACAGTAGAGGTATAGTACAGTGGAGCACAGTAGAGATAGATTACAGTGGAGTACAGTAGAGATAGAGTACAGTGGAGTACAGTAGAGGTAGAGTACAGTGGAGCACAGTAGAGGTAGAGTACAGTGGAGTATAGTTGAGGTAGACTAGAGTGGAGTACAGTAGAGGTAGAGTACAGTGGAGCACAGTAGAGATAGAGTACAGTAGAGCAGAGTAGAGGTAGAGTACAGTGGAGTACAGTAGAGGTAGAGCGCAGTAGAGCAGAGTAGAGGTAGAGTACAGTGGAGTACAGTAGAGGTAGAGCACAGTGGGGCACTGTAGAGGTAGAGTAGAGTGGAGTACATTAGAGATAGAGTACAGTGGAGCACAGTAGAGGTAGAGTACAGTGGAGGTAGAGTACAGTGGAGCACAGTAGAGGTAGAGTACAGTTGAGCACAGTATAGGTAGAGTAAAGTGGAGTACAGTAGAGGTAGAGTACAGTGGAGCACAGTAGATGTAGAGTACAGTGGAGTACAGTAGAGGTAGAGTACAGTGGAGCACAGTAGAGCTGGAGTACAGTGGAGTACAGTGGAGCACAGTAGAGGTGGAGTACAGTAGAGTAGAGTAGAGGTAGAGTACAGTGGAGTACAGTAGAGGTAGAGTACAGTGGAGCACAGTAGAGCTGGAGTACAGTGGAGTACAGTGGAGCACAGTAGAGGTGGAGTACAGTAGAGTAGAGTAGAGGTAGAAAACAGTGGAGTACAGTAGAGATAGAGTAGAGTGGAGTAGAGTAGAGATAGAGTACAGTGGATTAGAGTAGAGGTAGAGTACAGTGGAGTATAGTTGAGGTAGAGTACAGTGGAGCACAGTGGAGGTAGAGTACAGTGGAGTATAGTTTAGGTAGACTACAGTGGAGTACAGTAGAGGTAGAGTACAGTGGAGCACAGTAGAGATAGAGTACAGTAGAGCAGAGTAGAGGTAGAGTACAGTGGAGTACAGTAGAGGCAGAGTACAGTGGAGCACTGTAGAGGTGGAGTACAGTGGAGTACAGTAGAGGTAGAGTACAGTGGAGCAGAGTAGAGATAGAGTACAGTAGAGCACAGTAGAGGTAGAGTACAGTGGAGCACAGTAGAGGAAGAGTACAGTATAGTACAGTAGAGATAGAGTACAGTGGAGTACAGTAGAGATAGAGTACAGTCGAACACAGTAGAGATAAGTGCAGTGGAGTATAGTAGAGGTAGAGTACAGTGGAGCACAGTAGAGGTAGAGTACAGTGGAGTATAATAGAGGTAGAGTACAGTAGAGCACAGTAGAGATAGAGTACAGTAGAGCAGAGTAGAGGTAGAGTACAGTGGAGTATAATAGAGGTAGAGTACAGTAGAGCACAGTAGAGATAGAGTACAGTAGAGCAGAGTAGAGGTAGAGTACAGTGGAATGCAGTAGAGGTAGAGTACAGTGGAGCACTGTAGAGGTGGAGTACAGTGGAGTACAGTAGAGGTAGAGTACAGTGGAGCACAGTAGAGATAGAGTACAGTAGAGCACAGTAGAGGTAGAGTACAGTGGAGCACAGTAGAGCTAGAGTACAGTGGAGTACAGTGGAGCACAGTAGAGGTGGAGTACAAGAGTACAGTAGAGGTAGAGAACAGTACAGTACAGTAGAGGTAGAGTACAGTGGAGTACAGTAGAGGTAGAGTACAGTAGAGCACAGTAGAGGTAGAATATAGTGGAGTACAGTAGAGGTAGAGTACAGTGGAGTACAGTAGAGGTAGAGTACAGTGGAGTACAGTAGAGGCAGAGTACAGTGGAGCACAGTAGATGTAGAGTACAGTGGAGTACAGTAGAGGTAGAGTACAGTGGAGCACAGTAGAGCTGGAGTACAGTTGTGTACAGTGGAGCACAGTAGAGGTGGAGTACAGTAGAGTAGAGTAGAGGTAGAGTACAGTGGAGTACAGTAGAGATAGAGTAGAGTGGAGTAGAGTAGAGATAGAGTCCAGTGGATTAGAGTAGAGATAGAATACAGTGGAGTATAGTTGAGGTAGAGTACAGTGGAGCAGAGTGGAGGTAGAGTACAGTGGAGTATAGTTTAGGTAGACTACAGTGGAGTACAGTAGAGGTAGAGTACAGTGGAGCACAGTAGAGATAGAGTACAGTAGAGCAGAGTAGAGGTAGAGTACAGTGGAGTAGAGTAGAGGTAGAGTACAGCTGAGCACAGTAGAGGTAGAGTAGAGTGGAGCACAGTAGAGGTAGAGTACAGTGGACTACAGTAGAGGTAGTGTACAGTGGAGCACAGTAGAGGTAGAGTACAGTGGAGCACAGTAGAGGTAGAGTACAGTGGAGTATAATAGAGGTAGAGTACAGGAGAGCACAGTAGAGATAGAGTACAGTAGAGCAGAGTAGAGGTAGAGTACATTGGAGTACAGTAGAGGTAGAGTACAGTGGAGCACTCTAGAGGTGGAGTACAGTGGAGTACAGTAGAGGTAAAGTACATTGGAGCACAGTAGAGATAGAGTACAGTAGAGCACAGTAGAGGTAGAGTACAGTGGAGCACAGTAGAGCTAGAGTACAGTGGAGTACAGTGACGCACAGTAGAGGTGGAGTACAGTAGAGTAGAGTAGAGGTAGAGTACAGTGGAGTACAGTAGAGATAGAGTAGAGTGGAGTAGAGTAGAGATAGAGTACAGTGGATTAGAGTAGAGATAGAGTACAGTGGAGTATAGTTGCGGTAGAGTACAGTGGAGCACAGTAGAGGTAGAGTACAGTGGAGTATAGTTGAGGTAGACTACAGTGGAGTAGAGTAGAGGTAGAGTACAGTGGAGCACAGTAGAGGTAGAGTACAGTGGAGTACAGTAGAGGTAGATTACAGTAGAGCAGAGTAGAGGTAGAGTACAGTGGAGTACAGTAGAGGTAGAGTACAGTAGAACACTGTAGAGGTGGAGTACAGTGGAGTACAGTAGAGGTAGAGTACAGTGGAGCACAGTAGAGATAGGGTACAATAGAGCAGAGTAGAGGTAGAGTACAGTGGAGTACAGTAGAGGTTGAGTACAGTGGAGCACTGTAGAGGTGGAGTACAGTGGAGTACAGTAGAGGTAGAGTACAGGTGAGCATAGTAGAGATAGAGTACAGTAGAGCACAGTAGAGGTAGTTTACAGTGGAGTACAGTGGTGCACAGTAGAGGTAGAGTACAGTGGAGTACAGTAGAGGTAGAGTACAGTGGAGTACAGTAGAGGTAGTGTACAGTGGAGCAGAGTAGAGGTAGAGTACAGTGGAGCACAGTAGAGGTAGAGTACAGTGGGGTACAGTAGAAATAGAGTACAGTGGAGCACAGTAGAGAAGAGTACAGTAGAGCACAGTAGAGGTAGAGTACAGTGGAGCACAGTAGAGATAGAGTACAGTGGAGTACAATAGAGGAAGAGTACAGTGGAGTACAGTGGAGCACAGTAGAGGTGGAGTACAGTAGAGTACAGTAGAGGTAGAGTACAGTGGAGTAAAATAGAGATAGAGTACAGTGGAGTAGAGTAGAGATAGAGTACAGTGGAGCACAGCAGAGGTAGAGTACAGTGGATCACAGTAGAGATAGAGTACAGTGGAGTACAGTGGTGCACAGTAGAGGTAGAGTACAGTGGAGAACAGTAGAGATAGAGTACAGTGGAGTACACTAGAGGTAGAGTACAGTGGAGCACAGTAGAGATAGAGTACAGTGGAGTACAGTAGAGGTAGAGTACAGTGGAGCACAGTAGAGGTAGAGTACAGTGGAGTACAGTGGAGCACAGTAGAGGTGGAGTACAGTAGAGTACAGTAGACTCAGAGAACAGTACAGTACAGTAGAGGTAGAGTACAGTGGAGTACAGTAGAGATAGAGTACAGTAGAGCACAGTAGAGGTAGAATACAGTGGAGTACAGTACAGGTAGAGTACAGTGGAGTACAGTAGAGGTAGAGTACAGTGGAGTACAGTAGAGGTAGAGTACAGTGGAGCACAGTAGATGTAGAGTACAGTGGAGTACAGTAGAGGTAGAGTACAGTGGAGCACAGTAGAGCTGGAGTACAGTGGAGTACAGTGGAGCACAGTAGAGGTGGAGTACAGTAGAGTAGAGTAGAGGTAGAGTACAGTGGAGTACAGTAGAGATAGAGTAGAGTGGAGTAGAGTAGAGATAGAGTACAGTGGATTAGAGTAGAGATAGAGTACAGTGGAGTATAGTTGAGGTAGAGTACAGTGGAGCACAATGGAGGTAGAGTAGAGTGGAGTATAGTTTAGGTAGACTACAGTGGAGTACAGTAGAGGTAGAGTACAGTGGAGCACTGTAGAGGTGGAGTACAGTGGAGTACAGTAGAGGTAGAGTACAGTGGAGCACAGTAGAGATAGAGTACAGTAGAGCACAGTAGAGGTAGAGTACAGTGGAGCACAGTAGAGGTAGAGTACAGTGGAGTACAGTAGAGGTAGATTACAGTGGAGCACTGTAGAGGTGGAGTACAGTGGAGTAGAGTAGAGGTAGAGTACAGTGGAGCACAGTAGAGATAGAGTACAGTAGAGCAGAGTAGAGGTAGAGTACAGTGGAGTACAGTAGAGGTAGAGTACAGTAGAACACTGTAGAGGTGGAGTACAGTGGAGTACAGTAGAGGTAGAGTACAGTGGAGCACAGTAGAGATAGGGTACAATAGAGCAGAGTAGAGGTAGAGTACAGTGGAGTACAGTAGAGGTAGAGTACAGTGGAGCACTGTAGAGGTGGAGTACAGTGGAGTACAGTAGAGGTAGAGTACAGGTGAGCATAGTAGAGATAGAGTACAGTAGAGCACAGTAGAGGTAGAGTACAGTGGAGTACAGTGGTGCACAGTAGAGGTAGAGTACAGTGGAGTACAGTAGAGGTAGAGTACAGTGGAGTACAGTAGAGGTAGTGTACAGTGGAGCACAGTAGAGGTAGAGTACAGTGGAGCACAGTAGAGGTAAAGTACAGTGGGGTACAGTAGAAATAGAGTACAGTGGAGCACAGTAGAGAAGAGTACAGTAGAGCACAGTAGAGGTAGAGTACAGTGGAGCACAGTAGAGATAGAGTACAGTGGGGTACAGTAGAGGAAGAGTACAGTGGAGTACAGTGGAGCACAGTAGAGGTGGAGTACAGTAGAGTACAGTAGAGGTAGAGTACAGTGGAGTAAAATAGAGATAGAGTACAGTGGAGTAGAGTAGAGATAGAGTACAGTGGAGCACAGCAGAGGTAGAGTAAAGTGGATCACAGTAGAGATAGAGTAAAGTGGAGTACAGTGGTGCACAGTAGAGGTAGAGTACAGTGGAGAACAGTAGAGATAGAGTACAGTTTAGTACACTAGAGGTAGAGTACAGTGGAGCACAGTAGAGATAGAGTACAGTGGAGTACAGTAGAGGTAGAGTACAGTGGAGCACAGTAGAGGTAGAGTACAGTGGAGTACAGTGGAGCACAGTAGAGGTGGAGTACAGTAGAGTGCAGTAGACTCAGAGAACAGTACAGTACAGTAGAGGTAGTGTACAGTGGAGTACAGTAGAGATAGAGTACAGTAGAGCACAGTAGAGGTAGAATACAGTGGAGTACAGTACAGGTAGAGTACAGGGGAGTACAGTAGAGGTAGAGTACAGTGGAGTACAGTAGAGGTAGAGTACAGTGGAGCACAGTAGATGTAGAGTACAGTGGAGTACAGTAGAGGTAGAGTACAGTGGAGCACAGTAGAGCTGGAGTACAGTGGAGTACAGTGGAGCACAGTAGAGGTGGAGTACAGTAGAGTACAGTAGAGGTAGAGTACAGTGGAGCACAGTAGAGATAGAGTACAGTAGAGCACAGTAGAGGTAGAATACAGTGGAGTACAGTAGAGGTAGAGTACAGTGGAGTACAGTAGAGGTAGAGTACAGTAGAGCACAGTAGAGGTAGAATACAGTGGAGTACAGTAGAGGTAGAGTACAGTGGAGTACAGTAGAGGTAGAGTACAGTGGAGTACAGTAGAGGCAGAGTACAGTGGAGCACAGTAGATGTAGTGTACAGTGGAGTACAGTAGAGGTAGAGTACAGTAGAGCACAGTAGAGCTGGAGTACAGTGGAGTACAGTGGAGCACAGTAGAGGTGGAGTACAGTAGAGTAGAGTAGAGGTAGAGTACAGTGGAGTACAGTAGAGATAGAGTAGAGTGGAGTAGAGTAGAGATAGAGTACAGTGGATTAGAGTAGAGATAGAGTACAGTGGAGTATAGTTGAGGTAGAGTACAGTGGAGCACAGTGGAGGTAGAGTACAGTGGAGTATAGTTTAGGTAGACTACAGTGGAGTACAGTAGAGGTAGAGTACAGTGGAGCACAGTAGAGATAGAGTACAGTAGAGCAGAGTAGAGGTAGAGTACAGTGGAGTAGAGTAGAGGTAGAGTACAGCTGAGCACAGTAGAGGTAGAGTAGAGTGGAGCACAGTAGAGGTAGAGTACAGTGGACTACAGTAGAGGTAGTGTACAGTGGAGCACAGTAGAGGTAGAGTACAGTGGAGCACAGTAGAGGTAGAGTACAGTGGAGTATAATAGAGGTAGAGTACAGGAGAGCACAGTAGAGATAGAGTACAGTAGAGCAGAGTAGAGGTAGAGTACATTGGAGTACAGTAGAGGTAGAGTACAGTGGAGCACTCTAGAGGTGGAGTACAGTGGAGTACAGTAGAGGTAAAGTACAGTGGAGTACAGTGAAGCACAGTAGAGGTGGAGTACAGTAGAGTAGAGTAGAGGTAGAGTACATTGGAGTACAGTAGAGATAGAGTAGAGTGGAGTAGAGTAGAGATAGAGTACAGTGGATTAGAGTAGAGATAGAGTACAGTGGAGTATAGTTGCGGTAGAGTACAGTGGAGCACAGTAGAGGTAGAGTACAGTGGAGTATAGTTGAGGTAGACTACAGTGGAGTAGAGTAGAGGTAGAGTACAGTGGAGCACAGTAGAGATAGAGTACAGTAGAGCAGAGTAGAGGTAGAGTACAGTGGAGTACAGTAGAGGTAGAGTACAGTAGAACACTGTAGAGGTGGAGTACAGTGGAGTACAGTAGAGGTAGAGTACAGTGGAGCACAGTAGAGATAGGGTACAATAGAGCAGAGTAGAGGTAGAGTACAGTGGAGTACAGTAGAGGTAGAGTACAGTGGAGCACTGTAGAGGTGGAGTACAGTGGAGTACAGTAGAGGTAGAGCACAGGTGAGCATAGTAGAGATAGAGTACAGTAGAGCACAGTAGAGGTAGAGTACAGTGGAGTACAGTGGTGCACAGTAGAGGTAGAGTACAGTGGAGTACAGTAGAGGTAGAGTACAGTGGAGTACAGTAGAGGTAGTGTACAGTGGCGCAGAGTAGAGGTAGAGTACAGTGGAGCACAGTAGAGGTAGAGTACAGTGGGGTACAGTAGAAATAGAGTACAGTGGAGCACAGTAGAGAAGAGTACAGTAGAGCACAGTAGAGGTAGAGTACAGTGGAGCACAGTAGAGATAGAGTACAGTGGAGTACAGTAGAGGAAGAGTACAGTGGAGTACAGTGGAGCACAGTAGAGGTGGAGTACAGTAGAGTACAGTAGAGGTAGAGTACAGTGGAGTAAAATAGAGATAGAGTACAGTGGAGTAGAGTAGAGATAGAGTACAGTGGAGCACAGCAGAGGTAGAGTACAGTGGATCACAGTAGAGATAGAGTACAGTGGAGTACAGTGGTGCACAGTAGAGGTAGAGTACAGTGGAGAACAGTAGAGATAGAGTACAGTGGAGTACACTAGAGGTAGAGTACAGTGGAGCACAGTAGAGATAGAGTACAGTGGAGTACAGTAGAGGTAGAGTACAGTGGAGCACAGTAGAGGTAGAGTACAGTGGAGTACAGTGGAGCACAGTAGAGGTGGAGTACAGTAGAGTACAGTAGACTCAGAGAACAGTACAGTACAGTAGAGGTAGAGTACAGTGGAGTACAGTAGAGATAGAGTACAGTAGAGCACAGTAGAGGTAGAATACAGTGGAGTACAGTACAGATAGAGTACAGTGGAGTACAGTAGAGGTAGAGTACAGTGGAGTACAGTAGAGGTAGAGTACAGTGGAGCACAGTAGAAGTAGAGTACAGTGGAGTACAGTAGAGGTAGAGTACAGTGGAGCACAGTAGAGCTGGAGTACAGTGGAGTACAGTGGAGCACAGTAGAGGTGGAGTACAGTAGAGTAGAGTAGAGGTAGAGTACAGTGGAGTACAGTAGAGATAGAGTAGAGTGGAGTAGAGTAGAGATAGAGTACAGTGGATTAGAGTAGAGATAGAGTACAGTGGAGTATAGTTGAGGTAGAGTACAGTGGAGCACAGTGGAGGTAGAGTAGAGTGGAGTATAGTTTAGGTAGACTACAGTGGAGTACAGTAGAGGTAGAGTACAGTGGAGCACAGTAGAGATAGAGTACAGTAGAGCAGAGTAGAGGTAGAGTACAGTGGAGTACAGTAGAGGTAGAGTACAGTGGAGCACTGTAGAGGTGGAGTACAGTGGAGTACAGTAGAGGTAGAGTACAGTGGAGCACAGTAGAGATAGAGTACAGTAGAGCACAGTAGAGGTAGAGTACAGTGGAGCACAGTAGAGGTAGAGTACAGTGGAGTACAGTAGAGGTAGATTACAGTGGAGCACTGTAGAGGTGGAGTACAGTGGAGTAGAGTAGAGGTAGAGTACAGTGGAGCACAGTAGAGATAGAGTACAGTAGAGCAGAGTAGAGGTAGAGTACAGTGGAGTACAGTAGAGGTAGAGTACAGTAGAACACTATAGAGGTGGAGTACAGTGGAGTACAGTAGAGGTAGAATACAGTGGAGCACAGTAGAGATAGGGTACAATAGAGCAGAGTAGAGGTAGAGTACAGTGGAGTACAGTAGAGGTAGAGTACAGTGGAGCACTGTAGAGGTGGAGTACAGTGGAGTACAGTAGTGGTAGAGTACAGGTGAGCATAGTAGAGATAGAGTACAGTAGAGCACAGTAGAGGTAGAGTACAGTGGAGTACAGTGGTGCACAGTAGAGGTAGAGTACAGTGGAGTACAGTAGAGGTAGAGTACAGTGGAGTACAGTAGAGGTAGTGTACAGTGGAGCACAGTAGAGGTAGAGTACAGTGGAGCACAGTAGAGGTAGAGTACAGTGGGGTGCAGTAGAAATAGAGTACAGTGGAGCACAGTAGAGAAGAGTACAGTAGAGCACAGTAGAGGTAGAGTACAGTGGAGCACAGTAGAGATAGAGTACAGTGGAGTACAGTAGAGGAAGAGTACAGTGGAGTACAGTGGAGCACAGTAGAGGTGGAGTACAGTAGAGTACAGTAGAGGTAGAGTACAGTGGAGTAAAATAGAGATAGAGTACAGTGGAGTAGAGTAGAGATAGAGTACAGTGGAGCACAGCAGAGGTAGAGTACAGTGGATCACAGTAGAGATAGAGTACAGTGGAGTACAGTGGTGCACAGTAGAGGTAGAGTACAGTGGAGAACAGTAGAGATAGAGTACAGTGGAGTACACTAGAGGTAGAGTACAGTGGAGCACAGTAGAGATAGAGTACAGTGGAGTACAGTAGTGGTAGAGTACAGTGGAGCACAGTAGAGGTAGAGTACAGTGGAGTACAGTGGAGCACAGTAGAGGTGGAGTACAGTAGAGTACAGTAGACTCAGAGAACAGTACAGTACAGTAGAGGTGGAGTACAGTAGAGATAGAGTACAGTAGAGCACAGTAGAGGTAGAATACAGTGGAGTACAGTACAGGTAGAGTACAGTGGAGTACAGTAGAGGTAGAGTACAGTGGAGTACAGTAGAGGTAGAGTACAGTGGAGCACAGTAGATGTAGAGTACAGTGGAGTACAGTAGAGGTAGAGTACAGTGGAGCACAGTAGAGCTGGAGTACAGTGGAGTACAGTGGAGCACAGTAGAGGTGGAGTACAGTAGAGTACAGTAGAGGTAGAGTACAGTGGAGCACAGTAGAGATAGAGTACAGTAGAGCAGAGTAGAGGTAGAGTACAGTGGAGTACAGTAGAGGTAGAGTACAGTGGAGCACTGTAGAGGTGGAGTACAGTGGAGTACAGTAGTGGTAGAGTACAGTGGAGCACAGTAGAGATAGAGTACAGTAGAGCACAGTAGAGGTAGAGTACAGTGGAGCACTGTTACGTTATGTGTATTTGTTTTCATGTTTAGTCCTCCTGTATTAAATATAAGACTTGTGTATGCTTTGTTTCTTTTGGGTTTCAGATTATCGTTGATTTGATAACAGCCTACCAGCGGTAATTGGACGATCAGCTGGCGGTCCTGTTTAAAAACTCCTCCTCCTCCGGTTGACAGGAGGCTATTGCGGCTTCGGGTCGGTCGCAATGGCGCAGACTTCCTACCAGCCGTCAGATCAAACATAATTTTGTCATGTTCCTTTTGGTTGTGTGTTTTATGTAGAATGTGGTTATGTAGGAGAGACCTGCTCTTTTGTTTGGGGAAATATTCTTTTCTTATGTTTCTTTGGAAGAGTGTAGTGAGGGAAGCGTTATTGTAATTTCTTTTCTTTCCTTTGTGCTAGGTTAATTACGTTGTTTTATTTTGGTAGAACGGGGTTTTTGTTTGTTATTTTGGGCCTTGGGTCTCTCTGACGAAAATACCACTCTTTTATTTATATTTCTTTATTTAGGTTTCTGTGAATTAATTATAGCCTACTTTATTTTGGACCAGTGGTCCCCACTACTGAATGTGGTTTAATTTATTGTTATCGACTTTTTGTGATAACTCTTATTTACAATAAATTGTTATAATTTATTCTTTGGTTTCCTTCTTTTGGTCCTTTTGGTCTGACGGCCTGCTGGAAGTCTGTTGTATCTTTTCATTCTTATTTAATTATTGCGTCTTACCCCTAGCGGACGTAATAAATTGGGGGCTCGTCCATTTCATCTGATTCGTTTGTAAGGGAGTCTATAATTTGCCTTGCTGGTGAGTACTTATTTCATTGTCTGATTGGTGGATTGTTGTTATTGTGAATATGGAGTTTAGTATTGAGGCGTTTAAACAGTCTCCCACGGTAGAGGCTTTACAAAACTGCCGTAAATCTGACTTGATTCTTTTGGCAGATTATTATGATATATCTATATCTAAAGTAGCCACTAAACAAGTAATACGAGATGTGGTACAGGAGAATTTAGTGCTGGATGGGGTGTTGAAAGTTGAACCAGTGGTACGGGATGTCGATGCTGCTTATGCGACGGATGAGATAGGAGCGGAGGCAGTTGCAATGTTAGAGCCAGATCCATTGATGGGTCTAAATACAACGGACCTTAAATTGGCGATACGACTTAAAGAGCTTGATTTGCAAGTTAAGCGACAAGAACATGATACGCAGCTTCTGCGCTTTAGGCAGTGTGAACTTGAGGCGCGCCGCGTTTCGACGGTGCCGCTGAGTGCATCACAGCCTTCGAGGGCGTCTGTTCCCAGTGGTCCTTCTGTTATTTCTCCTGCTCCACATTCTCCAGGTACGGGTGAATTTGATATTAGTAGACAGATTCGTTTAGTTCCTTCGTTTCGAGAAACGGAGATTGATTCGTACTTCAGTGCGTTTGAGCGAATCGCTGTCGTTTTGCAGTGGCCAAGAGATATTTGGTCACTCTTGCTACAGTGTAAATTAACTGGTAAAGCTCAAGAAGTATGTGCTGCTTTGTCTATTGAAGAGAGTTTAGATTATGATGTTTTGAAGGCCTCGGTGCTTAGGGCATATGAGCTTGTTCCTGAAGCATACCGTCAAAAATTTCGTGGTCATTTAAAAGCCACCAATCAGACATTTGTTGAGTTTGCCCGTGAAAAGGGAATTTTTTTTGATAAATGGAGCCAGTCCAGCAAGGTAAATAATTATGAGCAACTTCGTGAGCTCATGTTATTGGAAGATTTCAAAACAACCTTACCAGACAAGATTGTTGTATATCTGAATGAGCAAAAAGTAAATACGCTGGCACATGGCGCTGTTTTAGCTGACGAATTCGTATTGACTCATAAAAATGTTTTCGTTTCGTCTGTGCGTCGTGAATTCTCCCAATTTGAAAAGAGTTCGAAAAATTTAGCAACTGTTGCTATATCGGGTCAGGGTGAATCACGTGAGTGTTTTTACTGTCATGAAGCTGGCCACCTCATTGCTGGTTGTCCAGTTTTAAAAAAGAGAAATCAGTTTTCAAATAGTCAAGCGCCGAAGGGTGTTGGATTTGCACGTGTTACGAGTCCACCAGTTGGTTTAAACGGGCAGGGAATTGATTTGGGATATGGCCCGTTTGTGTCTAGTGGGATAGTTTTTCTTAATGGGCAAGAGGGTGTTGAAGTTCCCGTTCGCATTCTCCGAGATACTGGGTCCGCCCAATCATTTGTGCGTGACAACATTTTACCGTTTTCTAATGATTCGTATTGTGGGTCCGACGTTTTGGTTCAAGGAATTGAGTTAGGGATCGTCAGAGTTCCTTTACATCATGTAAACATTCAATCTGACCTTGTTTCTGATCTTGTTAAGATTGCGGTTCGTCCACAGTTACCCATTAAAGGGATTGATTTGATTCTCGGTAATGATCTTGCTGGGGGAAAGGTATTGCCGTTTCCTGAAGTAATTGAAGATCCGCTTTCTGACCCACGAAATGTGGTAGATTCTGTTTCGAACCTAACTTCTGTATTTCCGGCCTGCGTGGTTACGCGAGCGCAGTCACGTAAATATGGTGACGTGATTGACCTTTCCGATAGCTTTGTGGCTTTCCCTGACAGCGCTGACATTTGTCAGGAGTTTCCTGTGGAAGAAGAGTGTACGCCCTCGGAGGCGCTGTCCCCAGTATCCAGTGCTGAAATTGATTTGGCTTCTACTATTGATAGAATTTCACTAGGAAACGCGCAAAGAAATGACGATTCTCTGGCTCGGTGTAGAACTGCCGTTGTGAAGCACGAGGATATTTTTAAGAAACCTGTTGCTTATTTTTGGGACGACGGGTTGCTAATGCGAAAACGAACGCCAGTGCTTTCTGAATATGAAGCTGATGCAGTTTATCAGATAGTTGTGCCCGTTCAGTTTCGCTCGCATGTGTTGATGTTAGCTCACGATCACAGTTTTTCTGGTCATTTGGGCGTTACAAAAACATACCACCGTATTTTAGGTCATTTCTTCTGGCCTGGTTTAAGATCAGATGTTGTGAAATACTGTCGTTCATGCCATACCTGCCAGATTGTGGGAAAGCCAAACCAGTTGATTTCCCCAGCGCCTCTTTGCCCCATCCCGGTTATTGGTGAGCCGTTTGAGCGGGTGATTTTAGATTGCGTGGGTCCTTTGCCACGGACTCAGTCCGGACATAAATTTATATTAACTATGATGTGCTCTAACACCCGTTTCCCGGAAGCTGTGCCTTTACGCACTATAAGAAGCAAGGGAGTGTTGCAAGCTTTAATTAAATTCTTTTCAACCTTTGGCTTACCAAAGGTTGTGCAGACTGATCAGGGCACAAATTTTATGTCTCGGTTATTCAAACAAGTGTTGTCACAGCTCAATATAAAACACGAAGTTTCTAGCGCGTACCATCCAGAGTCGCAGGGCGCGTTAGAACGGTTTCACCAAACCCTAAAGTCAATGTTGCGTACATTTTGTGCTCAGTCAGAGAAAGAATGGGACGAGGGTTTGCCCTTATTATTGTTTGCGGTGCGTGAGACTCAGCAGGAATCGCTTGGCTTTAGTCCTGCTGAACTAGTTTTCGGCCATACTGTGAGAGGGCCGCTGAAACTACTGAAGGAGAAAATGATGGGCTGTAAATCAAATGACGTCATTAATATCTTGGACTATGTTAGCTCATTTCGTGAACGCTTGCACCGGGTGTGTGAACTTGCTCGTGCCTCTATGGCGTCGGTCCAAGCCAAGATGAAGACTCGATTTGACAAAAAAACTGTTTCACGTTCTTTCAACCAGGGTGACAGGGTCTTGGTTTTGCTCCCTATTCCTGGATCAGCCCTACAGGCTAAGTTTTCTGGCCCGTATGTGATTGACGCCAAACTGAGTGAAACAGACTATATAATTCGTACACCTGACCGTAAGAGGAAAACTCGCGTCTGTCACATTAATATGTTGAAGTTATACGTTTCGCGAGACCGACAAGAGAAATGTCCTGTTTCAGTTGCATCTGTGTCCGTAATGCCTACTTCTGATGGTTCTGAGTCGGATGGTTTGACCATGCGAAGTGTTTCTGTTACTGGTGCCCGTTTGCAAAATTCGGAGATCCTTGATGATTTGCCATCTTATCTGTCCTATCTCTCTCAGGTTTTTCGAGCAGATATTTGTCAGCTAATTCAGTCATATCTAACTTTGTTCTCTGATGTACCATCCAGGACGACTGCAGTGTGCCATGACATTGATGTGGGAGATGATCCACCAATTAAGCAGCATGCTTATAGAGTGAACCCAATTAAGCGTAAGGTTATGCAGGATGAGGTGAAGTACTTACTGGAAAACGGGTTGGCTGTACAAAGTTTCAGTGCTTGGAGTTCCCCCTGCCTCCTCGTTCCGAAAAGTGACGGCACGGTTCGTTTTTGCACTGACTATAGAAAAGTCAATGCCACCACCAAGTCAGATTCATTTCCCTTGCCCCGCATGGAGGATTGTGTGGACAGGGTGGGGTCTGCTACTTTCGTTTCGAAGCTGGATCTACTTAAGGGCTATTGGCAAGTGCCCTTGACTCCTCGCGCTGCCGAAGTTTCTGCTTTTGTTACGCCTGATAACCTGCTACAGTACACCGTTATGGCGTTCGGATTGCGAAACGCTCCTGCCACGTTTCAACGTCTGATGAATAGGGTTCTGGCGGGCATTTCTAACTGTGATGCATATTTAGACGACATTGTGGTGTACTCTTCTGACTGGGAGGAACATCTTAAAACACTTCGTATGGTGTTTGACCGTCTGCATGCCTTTAATTTGACTCTAAATCTTGCGAAATGCGAGTTTGGAAGGGCTACAGTGACATACTTGGGCAAACAGGTTGGTCAGGGGGCAGTTCGTCCTGTTGCTGCCAAGGTGCAGGCTATCGTACAGTTTCCTGTCCCGAATACTAAATGACAGCTGAGACGTTTTCTTGGTATGGCGGGATACTATCGAGGATTCTGCAAAAACTTTTCGGATGTAGTGTTACCTTTGACCAATTTGCTCCGTCAAAACCGAGACTATATGTGGTCTGATGAATGTCAGAGAGCGTTTGAGTCTGTTAAATCATTGCTGTGCAGTACACCGGTACTTTCTGCCCCTAACTTCTCGACGCCGTTCAAGCTGGACGTGGATGCTAGCGCTACTGGCGCTGGTGCCGTTCTTCTGCAGGAGGATGTGCAAGGGGTTGATCATCCTGTATGTTATTTTTCGAGAAAGTTTTTGAAACATCAGTTGAATTATAGTACAATTGAGAAGGAAGCTCTAGCTTTACTGTTTGCGTTGCAGTATTTTGAGGTCTATGTGGGGTCAAGCTCATTAACTCTGGTAGTTTTTACGGATCATAACCCGTTGGTTTTTCTGTCTCGGATGCGTAACTCCAACCAACGTATTATGCGTTGGGCACTAATCATACAGGAGTTTAATGTGGAAATTCGCTACAAGAAGGGAAAAGAAAATGTTCTGGCAGATACTCTGTCACGTGCGGGAGACAATGTTTAATCAACTATATGTTGATTTTTAACGGTGGGGGTGTTACGTTATGTGTATTTGTTTTCATGTTTAGTCCTCCTGTATTAAATATAAGACTTGTGTATGCTTTGTTTCTTTTGGGTTTCAGATTATCGTTGATTTGATAACAGCCTACCAGCGGTAATTGGACGATCAGCTGGCGGTCCTGTTTAAAAACTCCTCCTCCTCCGGTTGACAGGAGGCTATTGCGGCTTCGGGTCGGTCGCAATGGCGCAGACTTCCTACCAGCCGTCAGATCAAACATAATTTTGTCATGTTCCTTTTGGTTGTGTGTTTTATGTAGAATGTGGTTATGTAGGAGAGACCTGCTCTTTTGTTTGGGGAAATATTCTTTTCTTATGTTTCTTTGGAAGAGTGTAGTGAGGGAAGCGTTATTGTAATTTCTTTTCTTTCCTTTGTGCTAGGTTAATTACGTTGTTTTATTTTGGTAGAACGGGGTTTTTGTTTGTTATTTTGGGCCTTGGGTCTCTCTGACGAAAATACCACTCTTTTATTTATATTTCTTTATTTAGGTTTCTGTGAATTAATTATAGCCTACTTTATTTTGGACCAGTGGTCCCCACTACTGAATGTGGTTTAATTTATTGTTATCGACTTTTTGTGATAACTCTTATTTACAATAAATTGTTATAATTTATTCTTTGGTTTCCTTCTTTTGGTCCTTTTGGTCTGACGGCCTGCTGGAAGTCTGTTGTATCTTTTCATTCTTATTTAATTATTGCGTCTTACCCCTAGCGGACGTAATAAGCACAGTAGAGGTAGAGTACAGTGGAGTACAGTAGAGGTAGATTACAGTGGAGCACTGTAGAGGTGGAGTACAGTGGAGTAGAGTAGAGGTAGAGTACAGTGGAGCACAGTAGAGATAGAGTACAGTAGAGCAGAGTAGAGGTAGAGTACAGTGGAGTACAGTAGAGGTAGAGTACAGTAGAACACTGTAGAGGTGGAGTACAGTGGAGTACAGTAGAGGTAGAGTACAGTGGAGCACAGTAGAGATAGGGTACAATAGAGCAGAGAAGAGGTAGAGTACAGTGGAGTACAGTAGAGGTAGAGTACAGTGGAGCACTGTAGAGGTGGAGTACAGTGGAGTACAGTAGAGGTAGAGTACAGGTGAGCATAGTAGAGATAGAGTACAGTAGAGCACAGTAGAGGTAGAGTACAGTGGAGCACAGTGGTGCACAGTAGAGGTAGAATACAGTGGAGAACAGTAGAGATAGAGTACAGTGGAGTACAGTAGAGGTAGAGTACAGTGGAGTACAGTAGAGGTAGTGTACAGTGGAGCACAGTAGAGGTAGAGTACAGTGGAGCACAGTAGAGGTAGAGTACAGTGGGGTACAGTAGAAATAGAGTACAGTGGAGCACAGTAGAGAAGAGTACAGTAGAGCACATTAGAGGTAGAGTACAGTGGAGCACAGTAGAGATAGAGTACAGTGGAGTACAGTAGAGGAAGAGTACAGTGGAGTACAGTGGAGCACAGTAGAGGTGGAGTACAGTAGAGTACAGTAGAGGTAGAGTACAGTGGAGTAAAATAGAGATAGAGTACAGTGGAGTAGAGTAGAGATAGAGTACAGTGGAGCACAGCAGAGGTAGAGTACAGTGGATCACAGTAGAGATAGAGTACAGTGGAGTACAGTGGTGCACAGTAGAGGTAGAGTACAGTGGAGAACAGTAGAGATAGAGTACAGTGGAGTACAATAGAGGTAGAGTACAGTGGAGCACAGTAGAGATAGAGTACAGTGGAGTACAGTAGAGGTAGAGTACAGTGGAGCACAGTAGAGGTAGAGTACAGTGGAGTACAGTGGAGCACAGTAGAGGTGGAGTACAGTAGAGTACAGTAGACTTAGAGAACCGTACAGTACAGTAGAGGTAGAGTACAGTGGAGTACAGTAGAGATAGAGTACAGTAGAGCACAGTAGAGGTAGAATACAGTGGAGTACAGTAGAGGTAGAGTACATTGGAGTACAGTAGAGGTAGAGTACAGTGGAGTACAGTAGAGGTAGAGTACAGTGGAGCACAGTAGATGTAGAGTACAGTGGAGTACAGTAGAGGTAGAGTACAGTGGAGCACAGTAGAGCTGGAGTGCAGTGGAGTACAGTGGAGCACAGTAGAGGTGGAGTAGAGTAGAGTAGAGTAGAGGTAGAGTACAGTGGAGTACAGTAGAGATAGAGTAGAGTGGAGTAGAGTAGAGATAGAGTACAGTGGATTAGAGTAGAGATAGAGTACAGTGGAGTATAGTTGAGGTAGAGTACAGTGGAGCACAGTGGAGGTAGAGTAGAGTGGAGTATAGTTTAGGTAGACTACAGTGGAGTACAGTAGAGGTAGAGTACAGTGGAGCACAGTAGAGATAGAGTACAGTAGAGCAGAGTAGAGGTAGAGTACAGCGGAGTACAGTAGAGGTAGAGTACAGTAGAGCACTGTAGAGGTGGAGTACAGTGGAGTACAGTAGAGGTAGAGTACAGTGGAGCACAGTAGAGATAGAGTACAGTAGAGCACAGTAGAGGTAGAGTACATTGGAGCACAGTAGGGTTAGAGTACAGTGGAGTATAGTTGAGGTAGACTACAGTAGAGTACAGTAGAGGTAGAGTACAGTGGAGCACAGTAGAGATAGAGTACAGTAGAGCAGAGTAGAGGTAGAGTACAGTGGAGTACAGTAGAGGTAGAGTAGAGTGGAGCACATTAGAGGTGGAGTAGAGTAGAGTACAGTAGAGATAGAGTACAGTGGAGCACAGTAGAGATAGAGTACAGTAGAGCACAGTAGAGGTAGAGTACAGTGGAGCACAGTAGAGGTAGAGTAGAGTGGAGCACAGTAGAGGTAGAGTACAGTGGAGTACAGTAGAGGTAGTGTACAATGGAGCACAGTAGAGGTAGAGTACAGTGGAGCACAGTAGAGGTAGAGTACAGTGGAGCACAGTAGAGGAAGAGTACAGTGTAGTACAGAAGAGATAGAGTACAGTGGAGTACAGTAGAGGTAGAGTACAGCTGAGCACAGTAGAGGTAGAGTAGAGTGGAGCACAGTAGAGGTAGAGTACAGTGGACTACAGTAGAGGTAGTGTACAGTGGAGCACAGTAGAGGTAGAGTACAGTGGAGCACAGTAGAGGTAGAGTACAGTGGAGTATAATAGAGGTAGAGTACAGTAGAGCACAGTAGAGATAGAGTACAGTAGAGCAGAGTAGAGGTAGAGTACATTGGAGTACAGTAGAGGTAGAGTACAGTGGAGCACTGTAGAGGTGGAGTACAGTGGAGTACAGTAGAGGTAAAGTACAGTGGAGCACAGTAGAGATAGAGTACAGTAGAGCACAGTAGAGGTAGAGTACAGTGGAGAACAGTAGAGCTAGAGTACAGTGGAGTACAGTGGAGCACAGTAGAGGTGGAGTACAGTAGAGTAGAGTAGAGGTAGAGTACAGTGGAGAACAGTAGAGATAGAGTAGAGTGGAGTAGAGTAGAGATAGAGTACAGTGGATTAGAGTAGAGATAGAGTACAGTGGAGTATAGTTGCGGTAGAGTACAGTGGAGCACAGTAGAGGTAGAGTACAGTGGAGTATAGTTGAGGTAGACTACAGTGGAGTACAGTAGAGGTAGAGTACAGTGGAGCACAGTAGAGATAGAGTACAGTAGAGCAGAGTAGAGGTAGAGTACAGTGGAGTACAGTAGAGGTAGAGTACAATAGAACACTGTAGAGGTGGAGTACAGTGGAGTACAGTAGAGGTAGAGTACAGTGGAGCACAGTAGAGATAGGGTACAATAGAGCAGAGTAGAGGTAGAGTACAGTGGAGTACAGTAGAGGTAGAGTACAGTGGAGCACTGTAGAGGTGGAGTACAGTGAAGTACAGTAGAGGTAGAGTACAGGTGAGCATAGTAGAGATAGAGTACAGTAGAGCACAGTAGAGGTAGAGTACAGTGGAGCACAGTGGTGCACAGTAGAGGTAGAATACAGTGGAGAACAGTAGAGATAGAGTACAGTGGAGTACAGTAGAGGTAGAGTACAGTGGAGTACAGTAGAGGTAGTGTACAGTGGAGCACAGTAGAGGTAGAGTACAGTGGAGCACAGTAGAGGTAGAGTACAGTGGGGTACAGTAGAAATAGAGTACAGTGGAGCACAGTAGAGAAGAGTACAGTAGAGCACATTAGAGGTAGAGTACAGTGGAGCACAGTAGAGATAGAGTACAGTGGAGTACAGTAGAGGAAGAGTACAGTGGAGTACAGTGGAGCACAGTAGAGGTGGAGTACAGTAGAGTACAGTAGAGGTAGAGTACAGTGGAGTAAAATAGAGATAGAGTACAGTGGAGTAGAGTAGAGATAGAGTACAGTGGAGCACAGCAGAGGTAGAGTACAGTGGATCACAGTAGAGATAGAGTACAGTGGAGTACAGTGGTGCACAGTAGAGGTAGAGTACAGTGGAGAACAGTAGAGATAGAGTACAGTGGAGTACAATAGAGGTAGAGTACAGTGGAGCACAGTAGAGATAGAGTACAGTGGAGTACAGTAGAGGTAGAGTACAGTGGAGCACAGTAGAGGTAGAGTACAGTGGAGTACAGTGGAGCACAGTAGAGGTGGAGTACAGTAGAGTACAGTAGACTTAGAGAACCGTACAGTACAGTAGAGGTAGAGTACAGTGGAGTACAGTAGAGATAGAGTACAGTAGAGCACAGTAGAGGTAGAATACAGTGGAGTACAGTAGAGGTAGAGTACATTGGAGTACAGTAGAGGTAGAGTACAGTGGAGTACAGTAGAGGTAGAGTACAGTGGAGCACAGTAGATGTAGAGTACAGTGGAGTACAGTAGAGGTAGAGTACAGTGGAGCACAGTAGAGCTGGAGTGCAGTGGAGTACAGTGGAGCACAGTAGAGGTGGAGTAGAGTAGAGTAGAGTAGAGGTAGAGTACAGTGGAGTACAGTAGAGATAGAGTAGAGTGGAGTAGAGTAGAGATAGAGTACAGTGGATTAGAGTAGAGATAGAGTACAGTGGAGTATAGTTGAGGTAGAGTACAGTGGAGCACAGTGGAGGTAGAGTAGAGTGGAGTATAGTTTAGGTAGACTACAGTGGAGTACAGTAGAGGTAGAGTACAGTGGAGCACAGTAGAGATAGAGTACAGTAGAGCAGAGTAGAGGTAGAGTACAGCGGAGTACAGTAGAGGTAGAGTACAGTAGAGCACTGTAGAGGTGGAGTACAGTGGAGTACAGTAGAGGTAGAGTACATTGGAGCACAGTAGGGTTAGAGTACAGTGGAGTATAGTTGAGGTAGACTACAGTAGAGTACAGTAGAGGTAGAGTACAGTGGAGCACAGTAGAGATAGAGTACAGTAGAGCAGAGTAGAGGTAGAGTACAGTGGAGTACAGTAGAGGTAGAGTAGAGTGGAGCACATTAGAGGTGGAGTAGAGTAGAGTACAGTAGAGATAGAGTACAGTGGAGCACAGTAGAGATAGAGTACAGTAGAGCACAGTAGAGGTAGAGTACAGTGGAGCACAGTAGAGGTAGAGTAGAGTGGAGCACAGTAGAGGTAGAGTACAGTGGAGTACAGTAGAGGTAGTGTACAATGGAGCACAGTAGAGGTAGAGTACAGTGGAGCACAGTAGAGGTAGAGTACAGTGGAGCACAGTAGAGGAAGAGTACAGTGTAGTACAGAAGAGATAGAGTACAGTGGAGTACAGTAGAGGTAGAGTACAGCTGAGCACAGTAGAGGTAGAGTAGAGTGGAGCACAGTAGAGGTAGAGTACAGTGGACTACAGTAGAGGTAGTGTACAGTGGAGCACAGTAGAGGTAGAGTACAGTGGAGCACAGTAGAGGTAGAGTACAGTGGAGTATAATAGAGGTAGAGTACAGTAGAGCACAGTAGAGATAGAGTACAGTAGAGCAGAGTAGAGGTAGAGTACATTGGAGTACAGTAGAGGTAGAGTACAGTGGAGCACTGTAGAGGTGGAGTACAGTGGAGTACAGTAGAGGTAAAGTACAGTGGAGCACAGTAGAGATAGAGTACAGTAGAGCACAGTAGAGGTAGAGTACAGTGGAGAACAGTAGAGCTAGAGTACAGTGGAGTACAGTGGAGCACAGTAGAGGTGGAGTACAGTAGAGTAGAGTAGAGGTAGAGTACAGTGGAGAACAGTAGAGATAGAGTAGAGTGGAGTAGAGTAGAGATAGAGTACAGTGGATTAGAGTAGAGATAGAGTACAGTGGAGTATAGTTGCGGTAGAGTACAGTGGAGCACAGTAGAGGTAGAGTACAGTGGAGTATAGTTGAGGTAGACTACAGTGGAGTACAGTAGAGGTAGAGTACAGTGGAGCACAGTAGAGATAGAGTACAGTAGAGCAGAGTAGAGGTAGAGTACAGTGGAGTACAGTAGAGGTAGAGTACAATAGAACACTGTAGAGGTGGAGTACAGTGGAGTACAGTAGAGGTAGAGTACAGTGGAGCACAGTAGAGATAGGGTACAATAGAGCAGAGTAGAGGTAGAGTACAGTGGAGTACAGTAGAGGTAGAGTACAGTGGAGCACTGTAGAGGTGGAGTACAGTGAAGTACAGTAGAGGTAGAGTACAGGTGAGCATAGTAGAGATAGAGTACAGTAGAGCACAGTAGAGGTAGAGTACAGTGGAGTATAGTAGAGGTAGAGTACAGTGGAGTACAGTAGAGGTAGATTACAGTGGAGCACAGTAGAGGTAGAGTACATTGGAGTATAGTTGAGGTAGACTACAGTGGAGTGCAGTAGAGGTAGAGTACAGTGGAGCACAGTAGAGATAGAGTACTGTAGAGCAGAGTAGAGGTAGAGTACAGTGGAGTACAGTAGAGGTAGAGAACAGTAGATTAGAGTAGAGGTAGAGTACAGTGGAGTACAGTAGAGGTAGAGCACAGTGGAGCACTGTAGAGGTAGAGTACAGTGGAGTACAGTAGAGATAGAGTACAGTGGAGCACAGTAGAGGTAGAGTACAGTGGAGCACAGTAGAGGTAGAGTACAGTGGAGCACAGTAGAGGTAGAGTACAGTGGAGTACAGTAGAGGTAGTGTACAGTGGAGCACAGTAGAGGTAGAGTACAGTGGAGCACAGTAGAGGTAGAGTACAGTGGGGTACAGTAGAAATAGAGTACAGTGGAGCACAGTAGAGTAGAGTACAGTAGAGCACAGTAGAGGTAGAGTACAGTGGAACACAGTAGAGATAGAGTACAGTGGAGTACAGTAGAGGTAGTGTACAGTGGAGCACAGTAGAGGTAGAGTACAGTGGAGCACAGTAGAGGTAGAGTACAGTGGGGTACAGTAGAAATAGAGTACAGTGGAGCACAGTAGAGTAGAGTACAGTAGAGCACAGTAGAGGTAGAGTACAGTGGAGCACAGTAGAGGTAGAGTACAGTGGAGTACAGTAGAGGTAGTGTACAGTGGAGCACAGTAGAGGTAGAGTACAGTGGAGCACAGTAGAGGTAGAGTACAGTGGGGTACAGTAGAAATAGAGTACAGTGGAGCACAGTAGAGAAGAGTACAGTAGAGCACAGTAGAGGTAGAGTACAGTGGAGTACAGTGGAGCACAGTAGAGATAGAGTACAGTGGAGTACAGTAGAGGAAGAGTACAGTGGAGTACAGTGGAGCACAGAAGAGGTGGAGTACAGTAGAGTACAGTAGAGGTAGAGTAAAGTGGAGTAAAATAGAGATAGAGTACAGTGGAGTAGAGTAGAGATAGAGTACAGTGGAGCACAGCAGAGGTAGAGTACAGTGGATCACAGTAGAGATAGAGTACAGTGGAGTACAGTGGTGCACAGTAGAGGTAGAGTACAGCGGAGAACAGTAGAGATAGAGTACAGTGGAGTACAGTAGAGGTAGAGTACAGTGGATCACAGTAGAGATAGAGTACAGTGGAGTACAGTAGAGGTAGAGTACAGTGGAGCACAGTAGAGGTAGAGTACAGTTGAGTACAGTGTAGCACAGTAGAGGTGGAGTACAGTAGAGTACAGTAGACTTAGAGAACAGTACAGTACAGTAGAGGTAGAGTACAATGGAGTACAGTAGAGATAGAGTACAGTAGAGCACAGTAGAGATAAAATACAGTGGAGTACAGTAGAGGTAGAGTACAGTGGAGTACAGTAGAGGTAGAGTAGAGTGGAGTACAGTAGAGGTAGAGTACAGTGGAGCACAGTAGATGTAGAGTACAGTGGAGTACAGTAGAGGTAGAGTACAGTGGAGCACAGTAGAGCTGGAGTACAGTGGAGTACAGTGGAGCACAGTAGAGGTGGAGTACAGTAGAGTAGAGTAGAGGTAGAGTACAGTGGAGTACAGTAGAGATAGAGTAGAGTAGAGTGGAGTAGAGTAGAGATAGAGTACAGTGGATTAGAGTAGAGATAGAGTACAGTGGAGTATAGTTGAGGTAGAGTACATTGGAGCACACTGGAGGTAGAGTACAGTGGAGTATAGTTTAGGTAGACTACAGTGGAGTACAGTAGAGGTAGAGTACAGTGGAGCACAGTAGAGATAGAGTACAGTGGAGTACAGTAGAGGAAGAGTACAGTGGAGTACAGTAGAGATAGGGTACAGTGGAGCACCGTAGAGGTAGAGTACAGTAGAGCACAGTAGAGGTAGAGTACAGTGGAGCACAGTAGAGCTAGAGTACAGTGGAGTACAGTGGAGCACAGTAGAGGTGGAGTACAGTAGAGTACAGTCAAGGTAGAGAACAGTACAGTACAGTAGAGGTAGAGTACAGTGGAGCACAGTAGATGTAGAGTACAGTAGAGCACAGTAGAGGTAGAGTACAGGGGAGTATAGTTGAGGTAGACTACAGTGGAGTACAGTAGAGGTAGAGTACAGTGGAGCACAGTAGAGATAGAGTACAGTAGAGCAGAGTAGAGGTAGAGTACAGTGGAGTACAGTAGAGGTAGAGTACAGTAGAACACTGTAGAGATAAGTGCAGTGGAGTATAGTAGAGGTAGAGTACAGTGGAGTACAGTAGAGGTAGAGTACAGTGGAGTACAGTAGAGGTAGAGTAGAGTGGAGCACATTAGAGGTGGAGTAGAGAAGAGTACAGTAGAGGTAGAGTACAGTGGAGTACATTAGAGGTAGAGTACAGTGGAGCACAGTAGAGGTAGAGTAGAGTGGAGTACAGTAGAGGTAGAGTACAGTGGAGAACAGTAGAGGTAGAGTACAGTGGAGTAGAGTAGAGATAGAGTACAGTGGAGCACAGCAGAGGTAGAGTACAGTGGATCACAGTAGAGATAGAGTACAGTGGAGTACAGTGGAGCACAGTAGAGGAATAGTACAGTGGAGCACAGTAGAGATAGATTACAGTGGAGTACAGTAGAGATAGAGTACAGTGGAGTACAGTAGAGGTAGAGCACAGTAGAGCAGAGTAGAGGTAGAGTACAGTGGAGTACAGTAGAGGTAGAGCACAGTGGAGCACTGTGGAGGTAGAGTACAGTGGAGTACAGTAGAGATAAAGTACAGTGGAGCTGAGTAGAGGTAGAGTACAGTGGAGCACAGTAGAGGTAGAGTACAGTGGAGCACAGTAGAGGTAGAGTACAGTGGAGTACAGTAGAGGTAGTGTACAGTGGAGCACAGTAGAGGTAGAGTACAGTGGAGCACAGTAGAGGTAGAGTACAGTGGGGTACAGTAGAAATAGAGTACAGTGGAGCACAGTAGAGAAGAGTACAGTAGAGCACAGTAGAGGTAGAGTACAGTGGAGTACAGTGGAGCACAGTAGAGATAGAGTACAGTGGAGTACAGTAGAGGAAGAGTACAGTGGAGTACAGTGGAGCACAGAAGAGGTGGAGTACAGTAGAGTACAGTGGAGTAAAATAGAGATAGAGTACAGTGGAGTAGAGTAGAGATAGAGTACAGTGGAGCACAGCAGAGGTAGAGTACAGTGGATCACAGTAGAGATAGAGTACAGTGGAGTACAGTGGTGCACAGTAGAGGTAGAGTACAGCGGAGAACAGTAGAGATAGAGTACAGTGGAGTACAGTAGAGGTAGAGTACAGTGGATCACAGTAGAGATAGAGTACAGTGGAGTAAAGTAGAGGTAGAGTACAGTGGAGCACAGTAGAGGTAGAGTACAGTGGAGTACAGTGTAGCACAGTAGAGGTGGAGTACAGTAGAGTACAGTAGACTTAGAGAACAGTACAGTACAGTAGAGGTAGAGTACAATGGAGTACAGTAGAGATAGAGTACAGTAGAGCACAGTAGAGGTAGAATACAGTGGAGTACAGTAGAGGTAGAGTACAGTGGAGTACAGTAGAGGTAGAGTAGAGTGGAGTACAGTAGAGGTAGAGTACAGTGGAGCACAGTAGATGTAGAGTACATTGGAGTACAGTAGAGGTAGAGTACAGTGGAGCACAGTAGAGCTGGAGTACAGTGGAGTACAGTGGAGCACAGTAGAGGTGGAGTACAGTAGAGTAGAGTAGAGGTAGAGTACAGTGGAGTACAGTAGAGATAGAGTAGAGTGGAGTAGAGTAGAGATAGAGTACAGTGGATTAGAGTAGAGATAGAGTACAGTGGAGTATAGTTGAGGTAGAGTACAGTGGAGCACACTGGAGGTAGAGTAGAGTGGAGTATAGTTTAGGTAGACTACAGTGGAGTACAGTAGAGGTAGAGTACAGTGGAGCACAGTAGAGATAGAGTACAGTGGAGTACAGTAGAGGAAGAGTACAGTGGAGTACAGTAGAGATAGGGTACAGTGGAGCACAGTAGAGGTAGAGTACAGTGAAGCACAGTAGAGGTAGAGTACAGTGGAGCACAGTAGAGGTAGAGTACAGTAGAACACTGTAGAGGTGGAGTACAGTGGAGTACAGTAGAGGTAGAGTACAGTGGAACACAGTAGAGATAGGGTACAATAGAGCAGAGTAGAGGTAGAGTACAGTGGAGTACAGTAGAGGTAGAGTACAGTGGAGCACTGTAGAGGTGGAGTACAGTGGAGTACAGTAGAGGTAGAGTACAGTGGAGTACAGTAGAGGTAGAGTACAGTGGAGCACAGTAGAGGTAGAGTACAGTGGAGTATAGTTGAGGTAGATTACAGTGGAGTACAGTAGAGGTAGAGTACAGTGGAGCACAGTAGAGATAGAGTACAGTAGAGCAGAGTAGAGGTAGAGTACAGTGGAGTACAGTAGAGGTAGAGCACAGTAGAGCAGAGTAGAGGTAGAGTACAGTGGAGTACAGTAGAGGTAGAGCACAGTGGGGCACTGTAGAGGTAGAGTACAGTGGAGTACATTAGAGATAGAGTACAGTGGAGCACAGTAGAGGTAGAGTACAGTGGAGGTAGAGTACAGTGGAGCACAGTAGAGGTAGAGTACAGTGGAGTACAGTAGACGTAGTGTACAGTGGAGCACAGTAGAGGTAGAGTACAGTTGAGCACAGTAGAGGTAGAGTAAAGTGGAGTACAGTAGAGGTAGAGTACAGTGGAGCACAGTAGATGTAGAGTACAGTGGAGTACAGTAGAGGTAGAGTACAGTGGAGCACAGTAGAACTGGAGTACAGTGGAGTACAGTGGAGCACAGTAGAGGTGGAGTACAGTAGAGTAGAGTAGAGGTAGAGTACAGTGGAGTACAGTAGAGGTAGAGTACAGTGGAGCACAGTAGAGCTGGAGTACAGTGGAGTACAGTGGAGCACAGTAGAGGTGGAGTACAGTAGAGTAGAGTAGAGGTAGAGTACAGTGGAGTACAGTAGAAATAGAGTAGAGTGGAGTAGAGTAGAGATAGAGTACAGTGGATTAGAGTAGAGGTAGAGTACAGTGGAGTATAGTTGAGGTAGAGTACAGTGGAGCACAGTGGAGGTAGAGTACAGTGGAGTATAGTTTAGGTAGACTACAGTGGATTACAGTAGAGGTAGAGTACAGTGGAGCACAGTAGAGATAGAGTACAGTAGAGCAGAGTAGAGGTAGAGTACAGTGGAGTACAGTAGAGGTAGAGTACAGTGGAGCACTGTAGAGGAGGAGTACAGTGGAGTACAGTAGAGGTAGAGTACAGTGGAGCAGAGTAGAGATAGAGTACAGTAGAGCACAGTAGAGGTAGAGTACAGTGGAGCACAGTAGAGGAAGAGTACAGTATAGTACAGTAGAGATAGAGTACAGTGGAGTACAGTAGAGATAGAGTACAGTCGAACACAGTAGAGATAAGTGCAGTGGAGTATAGTAGATGTAGAGTACAGTGGAGCACAGTAGAGGTAGAGTACAGCTGAGCACAGTAGAGGTAGAGTACAGTGGAGCACAGTAGAGGTAGAGTACAGTGGAGCACAGTAGAGAAGAGTACAGTAGAGCTCAGTAGAGGTAGAGTACAGTGGAGTACAGTGGAGCACAGTAGAGATAGAGTACAGTGGAGTACAGTAGAGGAAGAGTACAGTGGAGTACAGTGGAGCACAGAAGAGGTGGAGTACAGTAGAGTACAGTAGAGGTAGAGTACAGTGGAGTAAAATAGAGATAGAGTACAGTGGAGTAGAGTAGAGATAGAGTACAGTAGAGCACAGCAGAGGTAGAGTACAGTGGATCACAGTAGAGATAGAGTACAGTGGAGTACAGTGGTGCACAGTAGAGGTAGAGTACAGCGGAGAACAGCAGAGGTAGAGTACAGTGGAGTACAGTGTAGCACAGTAGAGGTGGAGTACAGTAGAGTACAGTAGACTTAGAGAACAGTACAGTACAGTAGAGGTAGAGTACAGTGGAGTACAGTAGAGATAGAGTACAGTACAGCACAGTAGAGGTAGAATACAGTGGAGTACAGTAGAGGTAGAGTACAGTGGAGTACAGTAGAGGTAGAGTAGAGTGGAGTACAGTAGAGGTAGAGTACAGTGGAGCACAGTAGATGTAGAGTACAGTGGAGTACAGTAGAGGTAGAGTACAGTGGAGCACAATAGAGCTGGAGTACAGTGGAGTACAGTGGAGCACAGTAGAGGTTGAGTACAGTAGAGTAGAGTAGAGGTAGAGTACAGTGGAGTACAGTAGAGATAGAGTAGAGTGGAGTAGAGTAGAGCTAGAGTACAGTGGATTAGAGTAGAGATAGAGTACAGTGGAGTATAGTTGAGGTAGAGTACAGTGGAGCACACTGGAGGTAGAGTAGAGTGTAGTATAGTTTAGGTAGACTACAGTGGAGTACAGTAGAGGTAGAGTACAGTGGAGCACAGTAGAGATAGAGTACAGTGGAGTACAGTAGAGGAAGAGTACAGTGGAGTACAGTAGAGATAGGGTACAGTGGAGCACAGTAGAGGTAGAGTACAGTGGAGCACAGTAGAGGTAGAGTACAGTGGAGCACAGTAGAGGTAGAGTACAGTGGAGTACAGTAGAGGTAGTGTACAGTGGAACACAGTAGAGGTAGAGTACAGTGGAGCACAGTAGAGGTAGAGTACAGTGGAGTACAGTAGAGGTAGAGTACAGTGGAGCACTGTAGAGGTGGAGTACAGTGGAGTACAGTAGAGGTAGAGTACAGTGGAGCACAGTAGAGATAGAGTACAGTAGAGCACAGTAGAGGTAGAGTACAGTGGAGCACAGTAGAGGTAGAGTACAGTCGAGTATAGTTGAGGTAGACTACAGTAGAGTACAGTAGAGGTAGAGTACAGTGGAGCACAGTAGAGATAGAGTACAGTAGAGCAGAGTAGAGGTAGAGTACAGTGGAGTACAGTAGAGGTAGAGTAGAGTGGAGCACATTAGAGGTGGAGTAGAGTAGAGTACAGTAGAGGTAGAGTACAGTGGAGCACAGTAGAGATAGAGTACAGTAGAGCACAGTAGAGGTAGAGTACAGTGGAGCACAGTAGAGGTAGAGTAGAGTGGAGCACAGTAGAGATAGAGTACAGTAGAGCACAGTAGAGGTAGAGTACAGTGGAGCACAGTAGAGGTAGAGTACAGTGGAGTACAGTAGAGGTAGTGTACAGTGGAGCACAGTAGAGGTAGAGTACAGTGGAGCACAGTAGAGGTAGAGTACAGTGGAGTACAGTAGAGGTAGAGTACAGTAGAGCACAGTAGAGATAGAGTACAGTGGAGCACAGTAGAGGTAGAGTACAGTGGAGCACAGTAGAGGAAGAGTACAGTGTAGTACAGAAGAGATAGAGTACAGTGGAGTACAGTAGAGGTAGAGTACAGCTGAGCACAGTAGAGGTAGAGTAGAGTGGAGCACAGTAGAGGTAGAGTACAGTGGACAACAGAAGAGGTAGTGTACAGTGGAGCACAGTAGAGGTAGAGTACAGTGGAGTACAGTAGAGGTAGAGTACAGTGGAGTATAATAGAGGTAGAGTACAGTAGAGCACAGTAGAGGTAGAGTACAGTAGAACACTGTAGAGGTGGAGTACAGTGGAGTACAGTAGAGGTAGAGTACAGTGGAGCACAGTAGAGATAGGGTACAATAGAGCAGAGTAGAGGTAGAGTACAGTGGAGTACAGTAGAGGTAGAGTACAGTGGAGCACTGTAGAGGTGGAGTACACTGGAGTACAGTAGAGGTAGAGTACAGGGGAGTATAGTTGAGGTAGACTACAGTGGAGTACAGTAGAGATAGAGTACAGTGGAGTACAGTAGAGATAGAGTAGAGTAGAGCAGAGTAGAGGTAGAGTACAGTGGAGTACAGTAGAGGTAGAGCACAGTGGAGCACTGTAGTAGAGATAGAGTACAGTGGAGCACAGTAGAGGTAGAGTACAGTGGAGCACAGTAGAGATAGAGTACAGTAGAGCAGAGTAGAGGTAGAGTACAGTGGAGTACAGTAGAGGTAGAGTACAGTAGAACACTGTAGAGATAAGTGCAGTGGAGTATAGTAGAGGTAGAGTACAGTGGAGTACAGTAGAGGTAGAGTACAGTGGAGTACAGTAGAGGTAGAGTAGAGTGGAGCACTTTAGAGGTGGAGTAGAGAAGAGTACAGTAGAGGTAGAGTACAGTTGAGTACATTAGAGGTAGAGTACAGTGGAGCACAGTAGAGGTAGAGTAGAGTGGAGTACAGTAGAGGTAGAGTACAGTGGAGAACAGTAGAGGTAGAGTACAGTGGAGTAGAGTAGAGATAGAGTACAGTGGAGCACAGCAGAGGTAGAGTACAGTGGATCACAGTAGAGATAGAGTACAGTGGAGTACAGTGGAGCACAGTAGAGGAATAGTACAGTGGAGCACAGTAGAGATAGATTACAGTGGAGTACAGTAGAGATAGAGTACAGTGGAGTACAGTAGAGGTAGAGCACAGTAGAGCAGAGTAGAGGTAGAGTACAGTGGAGTACAGTAGAGGTAGAGCACAGTGGAGCACTGTGGAGGTAGAGTACAGTGGAGTACAGTAGAGATAAAGTACAGTGGAGCAGAGTAGAGGTAGAGTACAGTGGAGCACAGTAGAGGTAGAGTACAGTGGAGCACAGTAGAGGTAGAGTACAGTGGAGTACAGTAGAGGTAGTGTACAGTGGAGCACAGTAGAGGTAGAGTACAGTGGAGCACAGTAGAGGTAGAGTACAGTGGGGTACAGTAGAAATAGAGTACAGTGGAGCACAGTAGAGAAGAGTACAGTAGAGCACAGTAGAGGTAGAGTACAGTGGAGTACAGTGGAGCACAGAAGAGGTGGAGTACAGTAGAGTACAGTAGAGGTAGAGTAAAGTGGAGTAAAATAGAGATAGAGTACAGTGGAGTAGAGTAGAGATAGAGTACAGTGGAGCACAGCAGAGGTAGAGTACAGTGGATCACAGTAGAGATAGAGTACAGTGGAGTACAGTGGTGCACAGTAGAGGTAGAGTACAGCGGAGAACAGTAGAGATAGAGTACAGTGGAGTACAGTAGAGGTAGAGTACAGTGGATCACAGTAGAGATAGAGTACAGTGGAGTACAGTAGAGGTAGAGTACAGTGGAACACAGTAGAGGTAGAGTACAGTTGAGTACAGTGTAGCACAGTAGAGGTGGAGTACAGTAGAGTACAGTAGACTTAGAGAACAGTACAGTACAGTAGAGGTAGAGTACAATGGAGTACAGTAGAGATAGAGTACAGTAGAGCACAGTAGAGATAAAATACAGTGGAGTACAGTAGAGGTAGAGTACAGTGGAGTACAGTAGAGGTAGAGTAGAGTGGAGTACAGTAGAGGTAGAGTACAGTGGAGCACAGTAGATGTAGAGTACAGTGGAGTACAGTAGAGGTAGAGTACAGTGGAGCACAGTAGAGCTGGAGTACAGTGGAGTACAGTGGAGCACAGTAGAGGTGGAGTACAGTAGAGTAGAGTAGAGGTAGAGTACAGTGGAGTACAGTAGAGATAGAGTAGAGTAGAGTGGAGTAGAGTAGAGATAGAGTACAGTGGATTAGAGTAGAGATAGAGTACAGTGGAGTATAGTTGAGGTAGAGTACATTGGAGCACACTGGAGGTAGAGTAGAGTGGAGTATAGTTTAGGTAGACTACAGTGGAGTACAGTAGAGGTAGAGTACAGTGGAGCACAGTAGAGATAGAGTACAGTGGAGTACAGTAGAGGAAGAGTACAGTGGAGTACAGTAGAGATAGGGTACAGTGGAGCACCGTAGAGGTAGAGTACAGTAGAGCACAGTAGAGGTAGAGTACAGTGGAGCACAGTAGAGCTAGAGTACAGTGGAGTACAGTGGAGCACAGTAGAGGTGGAGTACAGTAGAGTACAGTCAAGGTAGAGAACAGTACAGTACAGTAGAGGTAGAGTACAGTGGAGCACAGTAGATGTAGAGTACAGTAGAGCACAGTAGAGGTAGAGTACAGGGGAGTATAGTTGAGGTAGACTACAGTGGAGTACAGTAGAGGTAGAGTACAGTGGAGCACAGTAGAGATAGAGTACAGTAGAGCAGAGTAGAGGTAGAGTACAGTGGAGTACAGTAGAGGTAGAGTACAGTAGAACACTGTAGAGATAAGTGCAGTGGAGTATAGTAGAGGTAGAGTACAGTGGAGTACAGTAGAGGTAGAGTACAGTGGAGTACAGTAGAGGTAGAGTAGAGTGGAGCACATTAGAGGTGGAGTAGAGAAGAGTACAGTAGAGGTAGAGTACAGTGGAGTACATTAGAGGTAGAGTACAGTGGAGCACAGTAGAGGTAGAGTAGAGTGGAGTACAGTAGAGGTAGAGTACAGTGGAGAACAGTAGAGGTAGAGTACAGTGGAGTAGAGTAGAGATAGAGTACAGTGGAGCACAGCAGAGGTAGAGTACAGTGGATCACAGTAGAGATAGAGTACAGTGGAGTACAGTGGAGCACAGTAGAGGAATAGTACAGTGGAGCACAGTAGAGATAGATTACAGTGGAGTACAGTAGAGATAGAGTACAGTGGAGTACAGTAGAGGTAGAGCACAGTAGAGCAGAGTAGAGGTAGAGTACAGTGGAGTACAGTAGAGGTAGAGCACAGTGGAGCACTGTGGAGGTAGAGTACAGTGGAGTACAGTAGAGATAAAGTACAGTGGAGCTGAGTAGAGGTAGAGTACAGTGGAGCACAGTAGAGGTAGAGTACAGTGGAGCACAGTAGAGGTAGAGTACAGTGGAGTACAGTAGAGGTAGTGTACAGTGGAGCACAGTAGAGGTAGAGTACAGTGGAGCACAGTAGAGGTAGAGTACAGTGGGGTACAGTAGAAATAGAGTACAGTGGAGCACAGTAGAGAAGAGTACAGTAGAGCACAGTAGAGGTAGAGTACAGTGGAGTACAGTGGAGCACAGTAGAGATAGAGTACAGTGGAGTACAGTAGAGGAAGAGTACAGTGGAGTACAGTGGAGCACAGAAGAGGTGGAGTACAGTAGAGTACAATAGAGGTAGAGTACAGTGGAGTAAAATAGAGATAGAGTACAGTGGAGTAGAGTAGAGATAGAGTACAGTGGAGCACAGCAGAGGTATAGTACAGTGGATCACAGTAGAGATAGAGTACAGTGGAGTACAGTGGTGCACAGTAGAGGTAGAGTACAGCGGAGAACAGTAGAGATAGAGTACAGTGGAGTACAGTAGAGGTAGAGTACAGTGGATCACAGTAGAGATAGAGTACAGTGGAGTACAGTAGAGGTAGAGTACAGTGGAGCACAGTAGAGGTAGAGTACAGTGGAGTACAGTGTAGCACAGTAGAGGTGGAGTACAGTAGAGTACAGTAGACTTAGAGAACAGTACAGTACAGTAGAGGTAGAGTACAATGGAGTACAGTAGAGATAGAGTACAGTAGAGCACAGTAGAGGTAGAATACAGTGGAGTACAGTAGAGGTAGAGTACAGTGGAGTACAGTAGAGGTAGAGTAGAGTGGAGTACAGTAGAGGTAGAGTACAGTGGAGCACAGTAGATGTAGAGTACATTGGAGTACAGTAGAGGTAGAGTACAGTGGAGCACAGTAGAGCTGGAGTACAGTGGAGTACAGTGGAGCACAGTAGAGGTGGAGTACAGTAGAGTAGAGGTAGAGTACAGTGGAGTACAGTAGAGATAGAGTAGAGTGGAGTAGAGTAGAGATAGAGTACAGTGGATTAGAGTAGAGATAGAGTACAGTGGAGTATAGTTGAGGTAGAGTACAGTGGAGCACACTGGAGGTAGAGTAGAGTGGAGTATAGTTTAGGTAGACTACAGTGGAGTACAGTAGAGGTAGAGTACAGTGGAGCACAGTAGAGATAGAGTACAGTGGAGTACAGTAGAGGAAGAGTACAGTGGAGTACAGTAGAGATAGGGTACAGTGGAGCACAGTAGAGGTAGAGTACAGTGAAGCACAGTAGAGGTAGAGTACAGTGGAGCACAGTAGAGGTAGAGTACAGTGGAGCACAGTAGAGGTAGTGTACAGTGGAACACAGTAGAGGTGGAGTACAGTGGAGTACAGTAGAGGTAGAGTACAGTGGAGCACAGTAGAGATAGAGTACAGTAGAGCACAGTAGAGGTAGAGTACAGTAGAACACTGTAGAGGTGGAGTACAGTGGAGTACAGTAGAGGTAGAGTACAGTGGAACACAGTAGAGATAGGGTACAATAGAGCAGAGTAGAGGTAGAGTACAGTGGAGTACAGTAGAGGTAGAGTACAGTGGAGCACTGTAGAGGTGGAGTACAGTGGAGTACAGTAGAGGTAGAGTACAGTGGAGTACAGTAGAGGTAGAGTACAGTGGAGCACAGTAGAGGTAGAGTACAGTGGAGTATAGTTGAGGTAGATTACAGTGGAGTACAGTAGAGGTAGAGTACAGTGGAGCACAGTAGAGATAGAGTACAGTAGAGCAGAGTAGAGGTAGAGTACAGTGGAGTACAGTAGAGGTAGAGCACAGTAGAGCAGAGTAGAGGTAGAGTACAGTGGAGTACAGTAGAGGTAGAGCACAGTGGGGCACTGTAGAGGTAGAGTACAGTGGAGTACATTAGAGATAGAGTACAGTGGAGCACAGTAGAGGTAGAGTACAGTGGAGGTAGAGTACAGTGGAGCACAGTAGAGGTAGAGTACAGTGGAGTACAGTAGACGTAGTGTACAGTGGAGCACAGTAGAGGTAGAGTACAGTTGAGCACAGTAGAGGTAGAGTAAAGTGGAGTACAGTAGAGGTAGAGTACAGTGGAGCACAGTAGATGTAGAGTACAGTGGAGTACAGTAGAGGTAGAGTACAGTGGAGCACAGTAGAACTGGAGTACAGTGGAGTACAGTGGAGCACAGTAGAGGTGGAGTACAGTAGAGTAGAGTAGAGGTAGAGTACAGTGGAGTACAGTAGAGGTAGAGTACAGTGGAGCACAGTAGAGCTGGAGTACAGTGGAGTACAGTGGAGCACAGTAGAGGTGGAGTACAGTAGAGTAGAGTAGAGGTAGAGTACAGTGGAGTACAGTAGAAATAGAGTAGAGTGGAGTAGAGTAGAGATAGAGTACAGTGGATTAGAGTAGAGGTAGAGTACAGTGGAGTATAGTTGAGGTAGAGTACAGTGGAGCACAGTGGAGGTAGAGTACAGTGGAGTATAGTTTAGGTAGACTACAGTGGATTACAGTAGAGGTAGAGTACAGTGGAGCACAGTAGAGATAGAGTACAGTAGAGCAGAGTAGAGGTAGAGTACAGTGGAGTACAGTAGAGGTAGAGTACAGTGGAGCACTGTAGAGGAGGAGTACAGTGGAGTACAGTAGAGGTAGAGTACAGTGGAGCAGAGTAGAGATAGAGTACAGTAGAGCACAGTAGAGGCAGAGTACAGTGGAGCACAGTAGAGGAAGAGTACAGTATAGTACAGTAGAGATAGAGTACAGTGGAGTACAGTAGAGATAGAGTACAGTCGAACACAGTAGAGATAAGTGCAGTGGAGTATAGTAGATGTAGAGTACAGTGGAGCACAGTAGAGGTAGAGTACAGCTGAGCACAGTAGAGGTAGAGTACAGTGGAGCACAGTAGAGGTAGAGTACAGTGGAGCACAGTAGAGAAGAGTACAGTAGAGCTCAGTAGAGGTAGAGTACAGTGGAGTACAGTGGAGCACAGTAGAGATAGAGTACAGTGGAGTACAGTAGAGGAAGAGTACAGTGGAGTACAGTGGAGCACAGAAGAGGTGGAGTACAGTAGAGTACAGTAGAGGTAGAGTACAGTGGAGTAAAATAGAGATAGAGTACAGTGGAGTAGAGTAGAGATAGAGTACAGTAGAGCACAGCAGAGGTAGAGTACAGTGGATCACAGTAGAGATAGAGTACAGTGGAGTACAGTGGTGCACAGTAGAGGTAGAGTACAGCGGAGAACAGCAGAGGTAGAGTACAGTGGAGTACAGTGTAGCACAGTAGAGGTGGAGTACAGTAGAGTACAGTAGACTTAGAGAACAGTACAGTACAGTAGAGGTAGAGTACAGTGGAGTACAGTAGAGATAGAGTACAGTACAGCACAGTAGAGGTAGAATACAGTGGAGTACAGTAGAGGTAGAGTACAGTGGAGTACAGTAGAGGTAGAGTAGAGTGGAGTACAGTAGAGGTAGAGTACAGTGGAGCACAGTAGATGTAGAGTACAGTGGAGTACAGTAGAGGTAGAGTACAGTGGAGCACAATAGAGCTGGAGTACAGTGGAGTACAGTGGAGCACAGTAGAGGTTGAGTACAGTAGAGTAGAGTAGAGGTAGAGTACAGTGGAGTACAGTAGAGATAGAGTAGAGTGGAGTAGAGTAGAGCTAGAGTACAGTGGATTAGAGTAGAGATAGAGTACAGTGGAGTATAGTTGAGGTAGAGTACAGTGGAGCACACTGGAGGTAGAGTAGAGTGGAGTATAGTTTAGGTAGACTACAGTGGAGTACAGTAGAGGTAGAGTACAGTGGAGCACAGTAGAGATAGAGTACAGTGGAGTACAGTAGAGGAAGAGTACAGTGGAGTACAGTAGAGATAGGGTACAGTGGAGCACAGTAGAGGTAGAGTACAGTGGAGCACAGTAGAAGTAGAGTACAGTGGAGCACAGTAGAGGTAGAGTACAGTGGAGTACAGTAGAGGTAGTGTACAGTGGAACACAGTAGAGGTAGAGTACAGTGGAGCACAGTAGAGGTAGAGTACAGTGGAGTACAGTAGAGGTAGAGTACAGTGGAGCACTGTAGAGGTGGAGTACAGTGGAGTACAGTAGAGGTAGAGTACAGTGGAGCACAGTAGAGATAGAGTACAGTAGAGCACAGTAGAGGTAGAGTACAGTGGAGCACAGTAGAGGTAGAGTAGAGTCGAGTATAGTTGAGGTAGACTACAGTAGAGTACAGTAGAGGTAGAGTACAGTGGAGCACAGTAGAGATAGAGTACAGTAGAGCAGAGTAGAGGTAGAGTACAGTGGAGTACAGTAGAGGTAGAGTAGAGTGGAGCACATTAGAGGTGGAGTAGAGTAGAGTACAGTAGAGGTAGAGTACAGTGGAGCACAGTAGAGATAGAGTACAGTAGAGCACAGTAGAGGTAGAGTACAGTGGAGCACAGTAGAGGTAGAGTAGAGTGGAGCACAGTAGAGATAGAGTACAGTAGAGCACAGTAGAGGTAGAGTACAGTGGAGCACAGTAGAGGTAGAGTACAGTGGAGTACAGTAGAGGTAGTGTACAGTGGAGCACAGTAGAGGTAGAGTACAGTGGAGCACAGTAGAGGTAGAGTACAGTGGAGTACAGTAGAGGTAGAGTACAGTAGAGCACAGTAGAGATAGAGTACAGTGGAGCACAGTAGAGGTAGAGTACAGTGGAGCACAGTAGAGGAAGAGTACAGTGTAGTACAGAAGAGATAGAGTACAGTGGAGTACAGTAGAGGTAGAGTACAGCTGAGCACAGTAGAGGTAGAGTAGAGTGGAGCACAGTAGAGGTAGAGTACAGTGGACAACAGAAGAGGTAGTGTACAGTGGAGCACAGTAGAGGTAGAGTACAGTGGAGTACAGTAGAGGTAGAGTACAGTGGAGTATAATAGAGGTAGAGTACAGTAGAGCACAGTAGAGGTAGAGTACAGTAGAACACTGTAGAGGTGGAGTACAGTGGAGTACAGTAGAGGTAGAGTACAGTGGAGCACAGTAGAGATAGGGTACAATAGAGCAGAGTAGAGGTAGAGTACAGTGGAGTACAGTAGAGGTAGAGTACAGTGGAGCACTGTAGAGGTGGAGTACAGTGGAGTACAGTAGAGGTAGAGTACAGGTGAGCATAGTAGAGATAGAGTACAGTAGAGCACAGTAGAGGTAGAGTACAGTGGAGTATAGTAGAGGTAGAGTACAGTGGAGTACAGTAGAGGTAGATTACAGTGGAGCACAGTAGAGGTAGAGTACAGTGGAGTATAGTTGAGGTAGACTACAGTGGAGTGCAGTAGAGGTAGAGTACAGTGGAGCACAGTAGAGATAGAGTACAGTAGAGCAGAGTAGAGGTAGAGTACAGTGGAGTACAGTAGAGGTAGAGAACAGTAGATTAGAGTAGAGGTAGAATACAGTGGAGTACAGTAGAGGTAGAGCACAGTGGAGCACTGTAGGGGTAGAGTACAGTGGAGTACAGTAGAGATAGAGTACAGTGGAGCACAGTAGAGGTAGAGTACAGTGGAGCACAGTAGAGGTAGTGTACAGTGGAGCACAGTAGAGGTAGAGTACAGTGGAGTACAGTAGAGGTAGTGTACAGTGGAGCACAGTAGAGGTAGAGTACAGTGGAGCACAGTAGAGGTATTGTACAGTGGGGTACAGTAGAAATAGAGTACAGTGGAGCAGAGTAGAGTAGAGTACAGTAGAGCACAGTTGAGGTAGAGTACAGTGGAGCAGAGTAGAGATAGAGTACAGTGGAGTACAGTAGAGGAAGAGTACAGTGGAGTAGAGTGGAGCACAGTAGAGGTGGAGTACAGTAGAGTACAGTAGAGGTAGAGTACAGTGGAGTAAAATAGAGATAGAGTACAGTGGAGTAGAGTAGAGATAGAGTACAGTGGAGCACAGTAGAGGTAGAGTACAGTGGATCACTGTAGAGATAGAGTACAGTGGAGTACAGTGGATCACAGTAGAGGTAGCATACAGTGGAGAACAGTAGAGATAGAGTACAGTGGAGTACAGTTGAGGTAGAGTACAGTGGAGCACAGTAGAGATAGAGTACAGTGGAGTACAGTAGAGGTAGAGTACAGTTGAGCACAGTAGAGGTAGAGTACAGTGGAGTACAGTGGAGAAAAGTAGAAGTGGAGTACAGTAGAGTACAGTAGAGGTAGATAACAGTACATTACAGTAGAGGTAGCATACAGTGGAGTACAGTAGAGGTAGAGTACAGTAGAGCACAGTAGAGGTAGATTACAGTGGAGTACAGTAGAGGTAGAGTACAGTGGAGTACAGTAGAGGTAGAGTACAGTAGAGGTAGAGTACAGTGGAGTATAGTTGAGGCAGACTACAGTGGAGTACAGTAGAGGTAGAGTACAGTGGATCACAGTAGAGATAGAGTACAGTAGAGCAGAGTAGAGGTAGAGTACAGTGGATTATAGTCGAGGTAGAGTACAGTGGAGCACTGTAGAGGTGGAGTACAGTGGAGTACAGTAGAGGTAGAGTACAGTGGAGCACAGTAGAGATAGAGTACAGTAGAGCACAGTAGAGGTAGAGTAAAGTGGAGCACAGTAGGGGTAGAGTACAGTTGAGTATAGTTGAGGTAGACTACAGTGGAGTACAGTAGAGGTAGAGTACAGTGGAGCACAGTAGAGATAGAGTACAGTAGAGCAGAGTAGAGGTAGAGTACAGTGGAGTACAGTAGAGGTAGAGTAGAGTGGAGCACATTAGAGGTGGAGTAGAGTAGAGTACAGTAGAGGTAGAGTACAGTGGAGTACAGTAGAGGTAGAGTACAGTGGAGCACAGTAGAGGTAGAGTACAGTGGAGTATAGTTGAGGTAGACTACAGTGGAGTACAGTAGAGGTAGAGTACAGTGGAGCACAGTAGAGATAGAGTACAGTAGAGCAGAGTAGAGGTAGAGTACAGTGGAGTACAGTAGAGGTAGAGTACAATAGAACACTGTAGAGGTGGAGTACAGTGGAGTACAGTAGAGGTAGAGTACAGTGGAGCACAGTAGAGATAGGGTACAATAGAGCAGAGTAGAGGTAGAGTACAGTGGAGTACAGTAGAGGTAGAGTACAGTGGAGCACTGTAGAGGTGGAGTACAGTGAAGTACAGTAGAGGTAGAGTACAGGTGAGCATAGTAGAGATAGAGTACAGTGGAGCACATTAGAGGTGGGGTAGAGTAGAGTACAGTAGAGGTAGAGTACAGTGGAGTACAGTAGAGGTAGAGTACAGTGGAGTACAGTAGAGATAGAGTACAGTAGAGCAGAGTAGAGGTAGAGTACACTGGAGTACAGTAGAGGTAGAGCAAAGTGGAGCACTGTAGAGGTAGAGTACAGTGGAGTACAGTAGAGATAGAGTACAGTGGAGCACAGAAGAGGTAGAGTACAGTGGAGCACAGTAGAGGTAGAGTAGAGTGGAGCACAGTAGAGGTAGAGTACAGTGGAATACAGTAGAGGTAGTGTACAGTGGAGCACCGTAGAGGTACAGTACAGTGGAGCACAGTAGAGGTAGAGTACAGTGGAGCACAGTAGAGGTAGCGTAGAGTGGAGTACATTAGAGGTAGAGTACAGTGGAGTACATTAGAGATAGAGTACAGTGGAGCACAATAGAGGTAGAGTACAGTGGAGGTAGAGTACAGTGGAGCACAGTAGAGGTAGAGTACAGTGGAGTACAGTAGAGGTAGTGTACAGTGGAGCACAGTAGAGGTAGAGTACAGTTGAGCACAGTAGAGGTAGAGTAAAGTGGAGTACAGTAGAGGTAGAGTACAGTGGAGCACAGTAGATGTAGAGTACAGTGGAGTACAGTAGAGGTAGAGTACAGTGGAGCACAGTAGAGCTGGAGTACAGTGGAGTACAGTGGAGCACAGTAGAGGTGGAGTACAGTAGAGTAGAGTAGAGGTAGAGTACAGTGGAGTACAGTAGAGGTAGAGTACAGTGGAGCACAGTAGAGCTGGAGTACAGTGGAGTACAGTGGAGCACAGTAGAGGTGGAGTACAGTAGAGTAGAGTAGAGGTAGAAAACAGTGGAGTACAGTAGAGATAGAGTAGAGTGGAGTAGAGTAGAGATAGAGTACAGTGGATTAGAGTAGAGGTAGAGTACAGTGGAGTATAGTTGAGGTAGAGTACAGTGGAGCACAGTGGAGGTAGAGTACAGTGGAGTATAGTTTAGGTAGACTACAGTGGAGTACAGTAGAGGTAGAGTACAGTGGAGCACAGTAGAGATAGAGTACAGTGGAGCACAGTAGAGATAGAGTACAGTGGAGTATAGTTGCGGTAGAGTACAGTGGAGCACAGTAGAGGTAGAGTACAGTGGAGTATAGTTGAGGTAGACTACAGTGGAGTACAGTAGAGGTAGAGTACAGTGGAGCACAGTAGAGATAGAGTACAGTAGAGCAGAGTAGAGGTAGAGTACAGTGGAGTACAGTAGAGGTAGAGTACAATAGAACACTGTAGAGGTGGAGTACAGTGGAGTACAGTAGAGGTAGAGTACAGTGGAGCACAGTAGAGATAGGGTACAATAGAGCAGAGTAGAGGTAGAGTACAGTGGAGTACAGTAGAGGTAGAGTACAGTGGAGCACTGTAGAGGTGGAGTACAGTGAAGTACAGTAGAGGTAGAGTACAGGTGAGCATAGTAGAGATAGAGTACAGTAGAGCACAGTAGAGGTAGAGTACAGTGGAGTATAGTAGAGGTAGAGTACAGTGGAGTACAGTAGAGGTAGATTACAGTGGAGCACAGTAGAGGTAGAGTACATTGGAGTATAGTTGAGGTAGACTACAGTGGAGTGCAGTAGAGGTAGAGTACAGTGGAGCACAGTAGAGATAGAGTACTGTAGAGCAGAGTAGAGGTAGAGTACAGTGGAGTACAGTAGAGGTAGAGAACAGTAGATTAGAGTAGAGGTAGAGTACAGTGGAGTACAGTAGAGGTAGAGCACAGTGGAGCACTGTAGAGGTAGAGTACAGTGGAGTACAGTAGAGATAGAGTACAGTGGAGCACAGTAGAGGTAGAGTACAGTGGAGCACAGTAGAGGTAGAGTACAGTGGAGCACAGTAGAGGTAGAGTACAGTGGAGTACAGTAGAGGTAGTGTACAGTGGAGCACAGTAGAGGTAGAGTACAGTGGAGCACAGTAGAGGTAGAGTACAGTGGGGTACAGTAGAAATAGAGTACAGTGGAGCACAGTAGAGTAGAGTACAGTAGAGCACAGTAGAGGTAGAGTACAGTGGAACACAGTAGAGATAGAGTACAGTGGAGTACAGTAGAGGAAGAGTACAGTGGAGTACATTGGAGCACAGTAGAGGTGGAGTACAGTAGAGTACAGTAGAGGTAGAGTACAGTGGAGTACAATAGAGATAGTGTACAGTGGAGTAGAGTAGAGATAGAGTACAGTGGAGCACAGCAGAGGTAGAGTACAGTGGATCACAGTAGAGATAGAGTACAGTGGAGTACAGTTGTGGTAGAGTACAGTGGAGCACAGTAGAGATAGAGTACAGTGGAGTACAGTAGAGGTAGAGTACAGTGGAGCACAGTAGAGGTAGAGTACAGTGGAGTACAGTGGAGAACAGTAGAGGTGGAGTACAGTAGAGTACAGTAGAGGTAGATAACAGTACAGTACACTAGAGGTAGAGTACAGTGGAGTACAGTAGAGGTAGAGTACAGGTGAGCATAGTAGAGATAGAGTACAGTAGAGCACAGTAGAGGTAGAGTACAGTGGACTATAGTAGAGGTAGAGTACAGTGGAGTACAGTAGAGGTAGATTACAGTGGAGCACAGTAGAGGTAGAGTACAGTGGAGTATAGTTGAGGTAGACTACAGTGGAGTGCAGTAGAGGTAGAGTACAGTGGAGCACAGTAGAGATAGAGTACAGTAGAGCACTGTAGAGGTGGAGTACAGTGGAGTACAGTAGAGGTAGAGTACAGTGGAGCAGAGTAGAGATAGAGTACAGTAGAGCACAGTAGAGGTAGAGTACAGTGGAGCACAGTAGAGGAAGAGTACAGTGTAGTACAGTAGAAATAGAGTACAGTGGAGTACAGTAGAGATAGAGTACAGTCGAACACAGTAGAGATAAGTGCAGTGGAGTATAGTAGAGGTAGAGAACAGTGGGGCACAGTAGAGGAAGAGTACAGTGGAGCACAGTAGAGGTAGAGTACAGTGGAGTATAATAGAGGTAGAGTACAGTAGAGCACAGTAGAGATAGAGTACAGTAGAGCAGAGTAGAGGTAGAGTACAGTGGAATACAGTAGAGGTAGAGTACAGTGGAGCACTGTAGAGGTGGAGTACAGTGGAGTACAGTAGAGGTAGAGTACAGTGGAGCACAGTAGAGATAGAGTACAGTAGAGCACAGTAGAGGTAGAGTACAGTGGAGCACAGTAGAGCTAGAGTACAGTGGAGTACAGTGGAGCACAGTAGAGGTGGAGTACAGTAGAGTACAGTCAAGGTAGAGAACAGTACAGTACAGTAGAGGTAGAGTACAGTGGAGCACAGTAGATGTAGAGTACAGTGGAGCACAGTAGAGGTAGAGTACAGGGGAGTATAGTTGAGGTAGACTACAGTGGAGTACAGTAGAGATAGAGTACAGTGGAGTACAGTAGAGATAGAGTAGAGTAGAGCAGAGTAGAGGTAGAGTACAGTGGAGTACAGTAGAGGTAGAGCACAGTGGAGCACTGTAGTAGAGATAGAGTACAGTGGAGCACAGTAGAGGTAGAGTACAGTGGAGCACAGTAGAGATAGAGTACAGTAGAGCAGAGTAGAGGTAGAGTACAGTGGAGTACAGTAGAGGTAGAGTACAGTAGAACACTGTAGAGATAAGTGCAGTGGAGTATAGTAGAGGTAGAGTACAGTGGAGTACAGTAGAGGTAGAGTACAGTGGAGTACAGTAGAGGTAGAGTAGAGTGGAGCACTTTAGAGGTGGAGTAGAGAAGAGTACAGTAGAGGTAGAGTACAGTTGAGTACATTAGAGGTAGAGTACAGTGGAGCACAGTAGAGGTAGAGTAGAGTGGAGTACAGTAGAGGTAGAGTACAGTGGAGAACAGTAGAGGTAGAGTACAGTGGAGTAGAGTAGAGATAGAGTACAGTGGAGCACAGCAGAGGTAGAGTACAGTGGATCACAGTAGAGATAGAGTACAGTGGAGTACAGTGGAGCACAGTAGAGGAATAGTACAGTGGAGCACAGTAGAGATAGATTACAGTGGAGTACAGTAGAGATAGAGTACAGTGGAGTACAGTAGAGGTAGAGCACAGTAGAGCAGAGTAGAGGTAGAGTACAGTGGAGTACAGTAGAGGTAGAGCACAGTGGAGCACTGTGGAGGTAGAGTACAGTGGAGTACAGTAGAGATAAAGTACAGTGGAGCAGAGTAGAGGTAGAGTACAGTGGAGCACAGTAGAGGTAGAGTACAGTGGAGCACAGTAGAGGTAGAGTACAGTGGAGTACAGTAGAGGTAGTGTACAGTGGAGCACAGTAGAGGTAGAGTACAGTGGAGCACAGTAGAGGTAGAGTACAGTGGGGTACAGTAGAAATAGAGTACAGTGGAGCACAGTAGAGAAGAGTACAGTAGAGCACAGTAGAGGTAGAGTACAGTGGAGTACAGTGGAGCAGAGTAGAGGTAGAGTACAGTGGAGCACAGTAGAGGTAGAGTACAGTGGAGCACAGTAGAGGTAGAGTACAGTGGAGTACAGTAGAGGTAGTGTACAGTGGAGCACAGTAGAGGTAGAGTACAGTGGAGCACAGTAGAGGTAGAGTACAGTGGGGTACAGTAGAAATAGAGTACAGTGGAGCACAGTAGAGAAGAGTACAGTAGAGCACAGTAGAGGTAGAGTACAGTGGAGTACAGTGGAGCACAGTAGAGATAGAGTACAGTGGAGTACAGTAGAGGAAGAGTACAGTGGAGTACAGTGGAGCACAGAAGAGGTGGAGTACAGTAGAGTACAGTAGAGGTAGAGTAAAGTGGAGTAAAATAGAGATAGAGTACAGTGGAGTAGAGTAGAGATAGAGTACAGTGGAGCACAGCAGAGGTAGAGTACAGTGGATCACAGTAGAGATAGAGTACAGTGGAGTACAGTGGTGCACAGTAGAGGTAGAGTACAGCGGAGAACAGTAGAGATAGAGTACAGTGGAGTACAGTAGAGGTAGAGTACAGTGGATCACAGTAGAGATAGAGTACAGTGGAGTACAGTAGAGGTAGAGTACAGTGGAGCACAGTAGAGGTAGAGTACAGTGGAGTACAGTGTAGCACAGTAGAGGTGGAGTACAGTAGAGTACAGTAGACTTAGAGAACAGTACAGTACAGTAGAGGTAGAGTACAATGGAGTACAGTAGAGATAGAGTACAGTAGAGCACAGTAGAGATAAAATACAGTGGAGTACAGTAGAGGTAGAGTACAGTGGAGTACAGTAGAGGTAGAGTAGAGTGGAGTACAGTAGAGGTAGAGTACAGTGGAGCACAGTAGATGTAGAGTACAGTGGAGTACAGTAGAGGTAGAGTACAGTGGAGCACAGTAGAGCTGGAGTACAGTGGAGTACAGTGGAGCACAGTAGAGGTGGAGTACAGTAGAGTAGAGTAGAGGTAGAGTACAGTGGAGTACAGTAGAGATAGAGTAGAGTAGAGTGGAGTAGAGTAGAGATAGAGTACAGTGGATTAGAGTAGAGATAGAGTACAGTGGAGTATAGTTGAGGTAGAGTACATTGGAGCACACTGGAGGTAGAGTAGAGTGGAGTATAGTTTAGGTAGACTACAGTGGAGTACAGTAGAGGTAGAGTACAGTTGAGCACAGTAGAGATAGAGTACAGTGGAGTACAGTAGAGGAAGAGTACAGTGGAGTACAGTAGAGATAGGGTACAGTGGAGCACCGTAGAGGTAGAGTACAGTAGAGCACAGTAGAGGTAGAGTACAGTGGAGCACAGTAGAGCTAGAGTACAGTGGAGTACAGTGGAGCACAGAAGAGGTGGAGTACAGTAGAGTACAGTCAAGGTAGAGAACAGTACAGTACAGTAGAGGTAGAGTACAGTGGAGCACAGTAGATGTAGAGTACAGTAGAGCACAGTAGAGGTAGAGTACAGGGGAGTATAGTTGAGGTAGACTACAGTGGAGTACAGTAGAGGTAGAGTACAGTGGAGCACAGTAGAGATAGAGTACAGTAGAGCAGAGTAGAGGTAGAGTACAGTGGAGTACAGTAGAGGTAGAGTACAGTAGAACACTGTAGAGATAAGTGCAGTGGAGTATAGTAGAGGTAGAGTACAGTGGAGTACAGTAGAGGTAGAGTACAGTGGAGTACAGTAGAGATAGAGTACAGTCGAACACAGTAGAGATAAGTGCAGTGGAGTATAGTAGAGGTAGAGAACAGTGGGGCACAGTAGAGGAAGAGTACAGTGGAGCACAGTAGAGGTAGAGTACAGTGGAGTATAATAGAGGTAGAGTACAGTAGAGCACAGTAGAGATAGAGTACAGTAGAGCAGAGTAGAGGTAGAGTACAGTGGAATACAGTAGAGGTAGAGTACAGTGGAGCACTGTAGAGGTGGAGTACAGTGGAGTACAGTAGAGGTAGAGTACAGTGGAGCACAGTAGAGATAGAGTACAGTAGAGCACAGTAGAGGTAGAGTACAGTGGAGCACAGTAGAGCTAGAGTACAGTGGAGTACAGTGGAGCACAGTAGAGGTGGAGTACAGTAGAGTACAGTCAAGGTAGAGAACAGTACAGTACAGTAGAGGTAGAGTACAGTGGAGCACAGTAGATGTAGAGTACAGTGGAGCACAGTAGAGGTAGAGTACAGGGGAGTATAGTTGAGGTAGACTACAGTGGAGTACAGTAGAGATAGAGTACAGTGGAGTACAGTAGAGATAGAGTAGAGTAGAGCAGAGTAGAGGTAGAGTACAGTGGAGTACAGTAGAGGTAGAGCACAGTGGAGCACTGTAGTAGAGATAGAGTACAGTGGAGCACAGTAGAGGTAGAGTACAGTGGAGCACAGTAGAGATAGAGTACAGTAGAGCAGAGTAGAGGTAGAGTACAGTGGAGTACAGTAGAGGTAGAGTACAGTAGAACACTGTAGAGATAAGTGCAGTGGAGTATAGTTTAGGTAGACTACAGTGGAGTACAGTAGAGGTAGAGTACAGTGGAGCACAGTAGAGATAGAGTACAGTGGAGTACAGTAGAGGAAGAGTACAGTGGAGTACAGTAGAGATAGGGTACAGTGGAGCACCGTAGAGGTAGAGTACAGTAGAGCACAGTAGAGGTAGAGTACAGTGGAGCACAGTAGAGCTAGAGTACAGTGGAGTACAGTGGAGCACAGTAGAGGTGGAGTACAGTAGAGTACAGTCAAGGTAGAGAACAGTACAGTACAGTAGAGGTAGAGTACAGTGGAGCACAGTAGATGTAGAGTACAGTAGAGCACAGTAGAGGTAGAGTACAGGGGAGTATAGTTGAGGTAGACTACAGTGGAGTACAGTAGAGGTAGAGTACAGTGGAGCACAGTAGAGATAGAGTACAGTAGAGCAGAGTAGAGGTAGAGTACAGTGGAGTACAGTAGAGGTAGAGTACAGTAGAACACTGTAGAGATAAGTGCAGTGGAGTATAGTAGAGGTAGAGTACAGTGGAGTACAGTAGAGGTAGAGTACAGTGGAGTACAGTAGAGGTAGAGTAGAGTGGAGCACATTAGAGGTGGAGTAGAGAAGAGTACAGTAGAGGTAGAGTACAGTGGAGTACATTAGAGGTAGAGTACAGTGGAGCACAGTAGAGGTAGAGTAGAGTGGAGTACAGTAGAGGTAGAGTACAGTGGAGAACAGTAGAGGTAGAGTACAGTGGAGTAGAGTAGAGATAGAGTACAGTGGAGCACAGCAGAGGTAGAGTACAGTGGATCACAGTAGAGATAGAGTACAGTGGAGTACAGTGGAGCACAGTAGAGGAATAGTACAGTGGAGCACAGTAGAGATAGATTACAGTGGAGTACAGTAGAGATAGAGTACAGTGGAGTACAGTAGAGGTAGAGCACAGTAGAGCAGAGTAGAGGTAGAGTACAGTGGAGTACAGTAGAGGTAGAGCACAGTGGAGCACTGTGGAGGTAGAGTACAGTGGAGTACAGTAGAGATAAAGTACAGTGGAGCTGAGTAGAGGTAGAGTACAGTGGAGCACAGTAGAGGTAGAGTACAGTGGAGCACAGTAGAGGTAGAGTACAGTGGAGTACAGTAGAGGTAGTGTACAGTGGAGCACAGTAGAGGTAGAGTACAGTGGAGCACAGTAGAGGTAGAGTACAGTGGGGTACAGTAGAAATAGAGTACAGTGGAGCACAGTAGAGAAGAGTACAGTAGAGCACAGTAGAGGTAGAGTACAGTGGAGTACAGTGGAGCACAGTAGAGATAGAGTACAGTGGAGTACAGTAGAGGAAGAGTACAGTGGAGTACAGTGGAGCACAGAAGAGGTGGAGTACAGTAGAGTACAATAGAGGTAGAGTACAGTGGAGTAAAATAGAGATAGAGTACAGTGGAGTAGAGTAGAGATAGAGTACAGTGGAGCACAGCAGAGGTAGAGTACAGTGGATCACAGTAGAGATAGAGTACAGTGGAGTACAGTGGTGCACAGTAGAGGTAGAGTACAGCGGAGAACAGTAGAGATAGAGTACAGTGGAGTACAGTAGAGGTAGAGTACAGTGGATCACAGTAGAGATAGAGTACAGTGGAGTACAGTAGAGGTAGAGTACAGTGGAGCACAGTAGAGGTAGAGTACAGTGGAGTACAGTGTAGCACAGTAGAGGTGGAGTACAGTAGAGTACAGTAGACTTAGAGAACAGTACAGTACAGTAGAGGTAGAGTACAATGGAGTACAGTAGAGATAGAGTACAGTAGAGCACAGTAGAGGTAGAATACAGTGGAGTACAGTAGAGGTAGAGTACAGTGGAGTACAGTAGAGGTAGAGTAGAGTGGAGTACAGTAGAGGTAGAGTACAGTGGAGCACAGTAGATGTAGAGTACATTGGAGTACAGTAGAGGTAGAGTACAGTGGAGCACAGTAGAGCTGGAGTACAGTGGAGTACAGTGGAGCACAGTAGAGGTGGAGTACAGTAGAGTAGAGTAGAGGTAGAGTACAGTGGAGTACAGTAGAGATAGAGTAGAGTGGAGTAGAGTAGAGATAGAGTACAGTGGATTAGAGTAGAGATAGAGTACAGTGGAGTATAGTTGAGGTAGAGTACAGTGGAGCACACTGGAGGTAGAGTAGAGTGGAGTATAGTTTAGGTAGACTACAGTGGAGTACAGTAGAGGTAGAGTACAGTGGAGCACAGTAGAGATAGAGTACAGTGGAGTACAGTAGAGGAAGAGTACAGTGGAGTACAGTAGAGATAGGGTACAGTGGAGCACAGTAGAGGTAGAGTACAGTGAAGCACAGTAGAGGTAGAGTACAGTGGAGCACAGTAGAGGTAGAGTACAGTGGAGCACAGTAGAGGTAGTGTACAGTGGAACACAGTAGAGGTGGAGTACAGTGGAGTACAGTAGAGGTAGAGTACAGTGGAGCACAGTAGAGATAGAGTACAGTAGAGCACAGTAGAGGTAGAGTACAGTAGAACACTGTAGAGGTGGAGTACAGTGGAGTACAGTAGAGGTAGAGTACAGTGGAACACAGTAGAGATAGGGTACAATAGAGCAGAGTAGAGGTAGAGTACAGTGGAGTACAGTAGAGGTAGAGTACAGTGGAGCACTGTAGAGGTGGAGTACAGTGGAGTACAGTAGAGGTAGAGTACAGTGGAGTACAGTAGAGGTAGAGTACAGTGGAGCACAGTAGAGGTAGAGTACAGTGGAGTATAGTTGAGGTAGATTACAGTGGAGTACAGTAGAGGTAGAGTACAGTGGAGCACAGTAGAGATAGAGTACAGTAGAGCAGAGTAGAGGTAGAGTACAGTGGAGTACAGTAGAGGTAGAGCACAGTAGAGCAGAGTAGAGGTAGAGTACAGTGGAGTACAGTAGAGGTAGAGCACAGTGGGGCACTGTAGAGGTAGAGTACAGTGGAGTACATTAGAGATAGAGTACAGTGGAGCACAGTAGAGGTAGAGTACAGTGGAGGTAGAGTACAGTGGAGCACAGTAGAGGTAGAGTACAGTGGAGTACAGTAGACGTAGTGTACAGTGGAGCACAGTAGAGGTAGAGTACAGTTGAGCACAGTAGAGGTAGAGTAAAGTGGAGTACAGTAGAGGTAGAGTACAGTGGAGCACAGTAGATGTAGAGTACAGTGGAGTACAGTAGAGGTAGAGTACAGTGGAGCACAGTAGAACTGGAGTACAGTGGAGTTTAGTGGAGCACAGTAGAGGTGGAGTACAGTAGAGTAGAGTAGAGGTAGAGTACAGTGGAGTACAGTAGAGGTAGAGTACAGTGGAGCACAGTAGAGCTGGAGTACAGTGGAGTACAGTAGAGGTAGAGTACAGTGGAGTACAGTAGAGGTAGAGTACAGTGGAGCACAGTAGAGGTAGAGTACAGTGGAGTATAGTTGAGGTAGATTACAGTGGAGTACAGTAGAGGTAGAGTACAGTGGAGCACAGTAGAGATAGAGTACAGTAGAGCAGAGTAGAGGTAGAGTACAGTGGAGTACAGTAGAGGTAGAGCACAGTAGAGCAGAGTAGAGGTAGAGTACAGTGGAGTACAGTAGAGGTAGAGCACAGTGGGGCACTGTAGAGGTAGAGTACAGTGGAGTATAGTAGAGGTAGAGTACAGTGGAGTACAGTAGAGGTAGAGTACAGTGGAGTACAGTAGAGATAGAGTACAGTCGAACACAGTAGAGATAAGTGCAGTGGAGTATAGTAGAGGTAGAGAACAGTGGGGCACAGTAGAGGAAGAGTACAGTGGAGCACAGTAGAGGTAGAGTACAGTGGAGTATAATAGAGGTAGAGTACAGTAGAGCACAGTAGAGATAGAGTACAGTAGAGCAGAGTAGAGGTAGAGTACAGTGGAATACAGTAGAGGTAGAGTACAGTGGAGCACTGTAGAGGTGGAGTACAGTGGAGTACAGTAGAGGTAGAGTACAGTGGAGCACAGTAGAGATAGAGTACAGTAGAGCACAGTAGAGGTAGAGTACAGTGGAGCACAGTAGAGCTAGAGTACAGTGGAGTACAGTGGAGCACAGTAGAGGTGGAGTACAGTAGAGTACAGTCAAGGTAGAGAACAGTACAGTACAGTAGAGGTAGAGTACAGTGGAGCACAGTAGATGTAGAGTACAGTGGAGCACAGTAGAGGTAGAGTACAGGGGAGTATAGTTGAGGTAGACTACAGTGGAGTACAGTAGAGATAGAGTACAGTGGAGTACAGTAGAGATAGAGTAGAGTAGAGCAGAGTAGAGGTAGAGTACAGTGGAGTACAGTAGAGGTAGAGCACAGTGGAGCACTGTAGTAGAGATAGAGTACAGTGGAGCACAGTAGAGGTAGAGTACAGTGGAGCACAGTAGAGATAGAGTACAGTAGAGCAGAGTAGAGGTAGAGTACAGTGGAGTACAGTAGAGGTAGAGTACAGTAGAACACTGTAGAGATAAGTGCAGTGGAGTATAGTAGAGGTAGAGTACAGTGGAGTACAGTAGAGGTAGAGTACAGTGGAGTACAGTAGAGGTAGAGTAGAGTGGAGCACTTTAGAGGTGGAGTAGAGAAGAGTACAGTAGAGGTAGAGTACAGTTGAGTACATTAGAGGTAGAGTACAGTGGAGCACAGTAGAGGTAGAGTAGAGTGGAGTACAGTAGAGGTAGAGTACAGTGGAGAACAGTAGAGGTAGAGTACAGTGGAGTAGAGTAGAGATAGAGTACAGTGGAGCACAGCAGAGGTAGAGTACAGTGGATCACAGTAGAGATAGAGTACAGTGGAGTACAGTGGAGCACAGTAGAGGAATAGTACAGTGGAGCACAGTAGAGATAGATTACAGTGGAGTACAGTAGAGATAGAGTACAGTGGAGTACAGTAGAGGTAGAGCACAGTAGAGCAGAGTAGAGGTAGAGTACAGTGGAGTACAGTAGAGGTAGAGCACAGTGGAGCACTGTGGAGGTAGAGTACAGTGGAGTACAGTAGAGATAAAGTACAGTGGAGCAGAGTAGAGGTAGAGTACAGTGGAGCACAGTAGAGGTAGAGTACAGTGGAGCACAGTAGAGGTAGAGTACAGTGGAGTACAGTAGAGGTAGTGTACAGTGGAGCACAGTAGAGGTAGAGTACAGTGGAGCACAGTAGAGGTAGAGTACAGTGGGGTACAGTAGAAATAGAGTACAGTGGAGCACAGTAGAGAAGAGTACAGTAGAGCACAGTAGAGGTAGAGTACAGTGGAGTACAGTGGAGCAGAGTAGAGGTAGAGTACAGTGGAGCACAGTAGAGGTAGAGTACAGTGGAGCACAGTAGAGGTAGAGTACAGTGGAGTACAGTAGAGGTAGTGTACAGTGGAGCACAGTAGAGGTAGAGTACAGTGGAGCACAGTAGAGGTAGAGTACAGTGGGGTACAGTAGAAATAGAGTACAGTGGAGCACAGTAGAGAAGAGTACAGTAGAGCACAGTAGAGGTAGAGTACAGTGGAGTACAGTGGAGCACAGTAGAGATAGAGTACAGTGGAGTACAGTAGAGGAAGAGTACAGTGGAGTACAGTGGAGCACAGAAGAGGTGGAGTACAGTAGAGTACAGTAGAGGTAGAGTAAAGTGGAGTAAAATAGAGATAGAGTACAGTGGAGTAGAGTAGAGATAGAGTACAGTGGAGCACAGCAGAGGTAGAGTACAGTGGATCACAGTAGAGATAGAGTACAGTGGAGTACAGTGGTGCACAGTAGAGGTAGAGTACAGCGGAGAACAGTAGAGATAGAGTACAGTGGAGTACAGTAGAGGTAGAGTACAGTGGATCACAGTAGAGATAGAGTACAGTGGAGTACAGTAGAGGTAGAGTACAGTGGAGCACAGTAGAGGTAGAGTACAGTGGAGTACAGTGTAGCACAGTAGAGGTGGAGTACAGTAGAGTACAGTAGACTTAGAGAACAGTACAGTACAGTAGAGGTAGAGTACAATGGAGTACAGTAGAGATAGAGTACAGTAGAGCACAGTAGAGATAAAATACAGTGGAGTACAGTAGAGGTAGAGTACAGTGGAGTACAGTAGAGGTAGAGTAGAGTGGAGTACAGTAGAGGTAGAGTACAGTGGAGCACAGTAGATGTAGAGTACAGTGGAGTACAGTAGAGGTAGAGTACAGTGGAGCACAGTAGAGCTGGAGTACAGTGGAGTACAGTGGAGCACAGTAGAGGTGGAGTACAGTAGAGTAGAGTAGAGGTAGAGTACAGTGGAGTACAGTAGAGATAGAGTAGAGTAGAGTGGAGTAGAGTAGAGATAGAGTACAGTGGATTAGAGTAGAGATAGAGTACAGTGGAGTATAGTTGAGGTAGAGTACATTGGAGCACACTGGAGGTAGAGTAGAGTGGAGTATAGTTTAGGTAGACTACAGTGGAGTACAGTAGAGGTAGAGTACAGTTGAGCACAGTAGAGATAGAGTACAGTGGAGTACAGTAGAGGAAGAGTACAGTGGAGTACAGTAGAGATAGGGTACAGTGGAGCACCGTAGAGGTAGAGTACAGTAGAGCACAGTAGAGGTAGAGTACAGTGGAGCACAGTAGAGCTAGAGTACAGTGGAGTACAGTGGAGCACAGAAGAGGTGGAGTACAGTAGAGTACAGTCAAGGTAGAGAACAGTACAGTACAGTAGAGGTAGAGTACAGTGGAGCACAGTAGATGTAGAGTACAGTAGAGCACAGTAGAGGTAGAGTACAGGGGAGTATAGTTGAGGTAGACTACAGTGGAGTACAGTAGAGGTAGAGTACAGTGGAGCACAGTAGAGATAGAGTACAGTAGAGCAGAGTAGAGGTAGAGTACAGTGGAGTACAGTAGAGGTAGAGTACAGTAGAACACTGTAGAGATAAGTGCAGTGGAGTATAGTAGAGGTAGAGTACAGTGGAGTACAGTAGAGGTAGAGTACAGTGGAGTACAGTAGAGATAGAGTACAGTCGAACACAGTAGAGATAAGTGCAGTGGAGTATAGTAGAGGTAGAGAACAGTGGGGCACAGTAGAGGAAGAGTACAGTGGAGCACAGTAGAGGTAGAGTACAGTGGAGTATAATAGAGGTAGAGTACAGTAGAGCACAGTAGAGATAGAGTACAGTAGAGCAGAGTAGAGGTAGAGTACAGTGGAATACAGTAGAGGTAGAGTACAGTGGAGCACTGTAGAGGTGGAGTACAGTGGAGTACAGTAGAGGTAGAGTACAGTGGAGCACAGTAGAGATAGAGTACAGTAGAGCACAGTAGAGGTAGAGTACAGTGGAGCACAGTAGAGCTAGAGTACAGTGGAGTACAGTGGAGCACAGTAGAGGTGGAGTACAGTAGAGTACAGTCAAGGTAGAGAACAGTACAGTACAGTAGAGGTAGAGTACAGTGGAGCACAGTAGATGTAGAGTACAGTGGAGCACAGTAGAGGTAGAGTACAGGGGAGTATAGTTGAGGTAGACTACAGTGGAGTACAGTAGAGATAGAGTACAGTGGAGTACAGTAGAGATAGAGTAGAGTAGAGCAGAGTAGAGGTAGAGTACAGTGGAGTACAGTAGAGGTAGAGCACAGTGGAGCACTGTAGTAGAGATAGAGTACAGTGGAGCACAGTAGAGGTAGAGTACAGTGGAGCACAGTAGAGATAGAGTACAGTAGAGCAGAGTAGAGGTAGAGTACAGTGGAGTACAGTAGAGGTAGAGTACAGTAGAACACTGTAGAGATAAGTGCAGTGGAGTATAGTTTAGGTAGACTACAGTGGAGTACAGTAGAGGTAGAGTACAGTGGAGCACAGTAGAGATAGAGTACAGTGGAGTACAGTAGAGGAAGAGTACAGTGGAGTACAGTAGAGATAGGGTACAGTGGAGCACCGTAGAGGTAGAGTACAGTAGAGCACAGTAGAGGTAGAGTACAGTGGAGCACAGTAGAGCTAGAGTACAGTGGAGTACAGTGGAGCACAGTAGAGGTGGAGTACAGTAGAGTACAGTCAAGGTAGAGAACAGTACAGTACAGTAGAGGTAGAGTACAGTGGAGCACAGTAGATGTAGAGTACAGTAGAGCACAGTAGAGGTAGAGTACAGGGGAGTATAGTTGAGGTAGACTACAGTGGAGTACAGTAGAGGTAGAGTACAGTGGAGCACAGTAGAGATAGAGTACAGTAGAGCAGAGTAGAGGTAGAGTACAGTGGAGTACAGTAGAGGTAGAGTACAGTAGAACACTGTAGAGATAAGTGCAGTGGAGTATAGTAGAGGTAGAGTACAGTGGAGTACAGTAGAGGTAGAGTACAGTGGAGTACAGTAGAGGTAGAGTAGAGTGGAGCACATTAGAGGTGGAGTAGAGAAGAGTACAGTAGAGGTAGAGTACAGTGGAGTACATTAGAGGTAGAGTACAGTGGAGCACAGTAGAGGTAGAGTAGAGTGGAGTACAGTAGAGGTAGAGTACAGTGGAGAACAGTAGAGGTAGAGTACAGTGGAGTAGAGTAGAGATAGAGTACAGTGGAGCACAGCAGAGGTAGAGTACAGTGGATCACAGTAGAGATAGAGTACAGTGGAGTACAGTGGAGCACAGTAGAGGAATAGTACAGTGGAGCACAGTAGAGATAGATTACAGTGGAGTACAGTAGAGATAGAGTACAGTGGAGTACAGTAGAGGTAGAGCACAGTAGAGCAGAGTAGAGGTAGAGTACAGTGGAGTACAGTAGAGGTAGAGCACAGTGGAGCACTGTGGAGGTAGAGTACAGTGGAGTACAGTAGAGATAAAGTACAGTGGAGCTGAGTAGAGGTAGAGTACAGTGGAGCACAGTAGAGGTAGAGTACAGTGGAGCACAGTAGAGGTAGAGTACAGTGGAGTACAGTAGAGGTAGTGTACAGTGGAGCACAGTAGAGGTAGAGTACAGTGGAGCACAGTAGAGGTAGAGTACAGTGGGGTACAGTAGAAATAGAGTACAGTGGAGCACAGTAGAGAAGAGTACAGTAGAGCACAGTAGAGGTAGAGTACAGTGGAGTACAGTGGAGCACAGTAGAGATAGAGTACAGTGGAGTACAGTAGAGGAAGAGTACAGTGGAGTACAGTGGAGCACAGAAGAGGTGGAGTACAGTAGAGTACAATAGAGGTAGAGTACAGTGGAGTAAAATAGAGATAGAGTACAGTGGAGTAGAGTAGAGATAGAGTACAGTGGAGCACAGCAGAGGTAGAGTACAGTGGATCACAGTAGAGATAGAGTACAGTGGAGTACAGTGGTGCACAGTAGAGGTAGAGTACAGCGGAGAACAGTAGAGATAGAGTACAGTGGAGTACAGTAGAGGTAGAGTACAGTGGATCACAGTAGAGATAGAGTACAGTGGAGTACAGTAGAGGTAGAGTACAGTGGAGCACAGTAGAGGTAGAGTACAGTGGAGTACAGTGTAGCACAGTAGAGGTGGAGTACAGTAGAGTACAGTAGACTTAGAGAACAGTACAGTACAGTAGAGGTAGAGTACAATGGAGTACAGTAGAGATAGAGTACAGTAGAGCACAGTAGAGGTAGAATACAGTGGAGTACAGTAGAGGTAGAGTACAGTGGAGTACAGTAGAGGTAGAGTAGAGTGGAGTACAGTAGAGGTAGAGTACAGTGGAGCACAGTAGATGTAGAGTACATTGGAGTACAGTAGAGGTAGAGTACAGTGGAGCACAGTAGAGCTGGAGTACAGTGGAGTACAGTGGAGCACAGTAGAGGTGGAGTACAGTAGAGTAGAGTAGAGGTAGAGTACAGTGGAGTACAGTAGAGATAGAGTAGAGTGGAGTAGAGTAGAGATAGAGTACAGTGGATTAGAGTAGAGATAGAGTACAGTGGAGTATAGTTGAGGTAGAGTACAGTGGAGCACACTGGAGGTAGAGTAGAGTGGAGTATAGTTTAGGTAGACTACAGTGGAGTACAGTAGAGGTAGAGTACAGTGGAGCACAGTAGAGATAGAGTACAGTGGAGTACAGTAGAGGAAGAGTACAGTGGAGTACAGTAGAGATAGGGTACAGTGGAGCACAGTAGAGGTAGAGTACAGTGAAGCACAGTAGAGGTAGAGTACAGTGGAGCACAGTAGAGGTAGAGTACAGTGGAGCACAGTAGAGGTAGTGTACAGTGGAACACAGTAGAGGTGGAGTACAGTGGAGTACAGTAGAGGTAGAGTACAGTGGAGCACAGTAGAGATAGAGTACAGTAGAGCACAGTAGAGGTAGAGTACAGTAGAACACTGTAGAGGTGGAGTACAGTGGAGTACAGTAGAGGTAGAGTACAGTGGAACACAGTAGAGATAGGGTACAATAGAGCAGAGTAGAGGTAGAGTACAGTGGAGTACAGTAGAGGTAGAGTACAGTGGAGCACTGTAGAGGTGGAGTACAGTGGAGTACAGTAGAGGTAGAGTACAGTGGAGTACAGTAGAGGTAGAGTACAGTGGAGCACAGTAGAGGTAGAGTACAGTGGAGTATAGTTGAGGTAGATTACAGTGGAGTACAGTAGAGGTAGAGTACAGTGGAGCACAGTAGAGATAGAGTACAGTAGAGCAGAGTAGAGGTAGAGTACAGTGGAGTACAGTAGAGGTAGAGCACAGTAGAGCAGAGTAGAGGTAGAGTACAGTGGAGTACAGTAGAGGTAGAGCACAGTGGGGCACTGTAGAGGTAGAGTACAGTGGAGTACATTAGAGATAGAGTACAGTGGAGCACAGTAGAGGTAGAGTACAGTGGAGGTAGAGTACAGTGGAGCACAGTAGAGGTAGAGTACAGTGGAGTACAGTAGACGTAGTGTACAGTGGAGCACAGTAGAGGTAGAGTACAGTTGAGCACAGTAGAGGTAGAGTAAAGTGGAGTACAGTAGAGGTAGAGTACAGTGGAGCACAGTAGATGTAGAGTACAGTGGAGCACAGTAGAGGTAGAGTACAGGGGAGTATAGTTGAGGTAGACTACAGTGGAGTACAGTAGAGATAGAGTACAGTGGAGTACAGTAGAGATAGAGTAGAGTAGAGCAGAGTAGAGGTAGAGTACAGTGGAGTACAGTAGAGGTAGAGCACAGTGGAGCACTGTAGTAGAGATAGAGTACAGTGGAGCACAGTAGAGGTAGAGTACAGTGGAGCACAGTAGAGATAGAGTACAGTAGAGCAGAGTAGAGGTAGAGTACAGTGGAGTACAGTAGAGGTAGAGTACAGTAGAACACTGTAGAGATAAGTGCAGTGGAGTATAGTAGAGGTAGAGTACAGTGGAGTACAGTAGAGGTAGAGTACAGTGGAGTACAGTAGAGGTAGAGTAGAGTGGAGCACTTTAGAGGTGGAGTAGAGAAGAGTACAGTAGAGGTAGAGTACAGTTGAGTACATTAGAGGTAGAGTACAGTGGAGCACAGTAGAGGTAGAGTAGAGTGGAGTACAGTAGAGGTAGAGTACAGTGGAGAACAGTAGAGGTAGAGTACAGTGGAGTAGAGTAGAGATAGAGTACAGTGGAGCACAGCAGAGGTAGAGTACAGTGGATCACAGTAGAGATAGAGTACAGTGGAGTACAGTGGAGCACAGTAGAGGAATAGTACAGTGGAGCACAGTAGAGATAGATTACAGTGGAGTACAGTAGAGATAGAGTACAGTGGAGTACAGTAGAGGTAGAGCACAGTAGAGCAGAGTAGAGGTAGAGTACAGTGGAGTACAGTAGAGGTAGAGCACAGTGGAGCACTGTGGAGGTAGAGTACAGTGGAGTACAGTAGAGATAAAGTACAGTGGAGCAGAGTAGAGGTAGAGTACAGTGGAGCACAGTAGAGGTAGAGTACAGTGGAGCACAGTAGAGGTAGAGTACAGTGGAGTACAGTAGAGGTAGTGTACAGTGGAGCACAGTAGAGGTAGAGTACAGTGGAGCACAGTAGAGGTAGAGTACAGTGGGGTACAGTAGAAATAGAGTACAGTGGAGCACAGTAGAGAAGAGTACAGTAGAGCACAGTAGAGGTAGAGTACAGTGGAGTACAGTGGAGCAGAGTAGAGGTAGAGTACAGTGGAGCACAGTAGAGGTAGAGTACAGTGGAGCACAGTAGAGGTAGAGTACAGTGGAGTACAGTAGAGGTAGTGTACAGTGGAGCACAGTAGAGGTAGAGTACAGTGGAGCACAGTAGAGGTAGAGTACAGTGGGGTACAGTAGAAATAGAGTACAGTGGAGCACAGTAGAGAAGAGTACAGTAGAGCACAGTAGAGGTAGAGTACAGTGGAGTACAGTGGAGCACAGTAGAGATAGAGTACAGTGGAGTACAGTAGAGGAAGAGTACAGTGGAGTACAGTGGAGCACAGAAGAGGTGGAGTACAGTAGAGTACAGTAGAGGTAGAGTAAAGTGGAGTAAAATAGAGATAGAGTACAGTGGAGTAGAGTAGAGATAGAGTACAGTGGAGCACAGCAGAGGTAGAGTACAGTGGATCACAGTAGAGATAGAGTACAGTGGAGTACAGTGGTGCACAGTAGAGGTAGAGTACAGCGGAGAACAGTAGAGATAGAGTACAGTGGAGTACAGTAGAGGTAGAGTACAGTGGATCACAGTAGAGATAGAGTACAGTGGAGTACAGTAGAGGTAGAGTACAGTGGAGCACAGTAGAGGTAGAGTACAGTGGAGTACAGTGTAGCACAGTAGAGGTGGAGTACAGTAGAGTACAGTAGACTTAGAGAACAGTACAGTACAGTAGAGGTAGAGTACAATGGAGTACAGTAGAGATAGAGTACAGTAGAGCACAGTAGAGATAAAATACAGTGGAGTACAGTAGAGGTAGAGTACAGTGGAGTACAGTAGAGGTAGAGTAGAGTGGAGTACAGTAGAGGTAGAGTACAGTGGAGCACAGTAGATGTAGAGTACAGTGGAGTACAGTAGAGGTAGAGTACAGTGGAGCACAGTAGAGCTGGAGTACAGTGGAGTACAGTGGAGCACAGTAGAGGTGGAGTACAGTAGAGTAGAGTAGAGGTAGAGTACAGTGGAGTACAGTAGAGATAGAGTAGAGTAGAGTGGAGTAGAGTAGAGATAGAGTACAGTGGATTAGAGTAGAGATAGAGTACAGTGGAGTATAGTTGAGGTAGAGTACATTGGAGCACACTGGAGGTAGAGTAGAGTGGAGTATAGTTTAGGTAGACTACAGTGGAGTACAGTAGAGGTAGAGTACAGTTGAGCACAGTAGAGATAGAGTACAGTGGAGTACAGTAGAGGAAGAGTACAGTGGAGTACAGTAGAGATAGGGTACAGTGGAGCACCGTAGAGGTAGAGTACAGTAGAGCACAGTAGAGGTAGAGTACAGTGGAGCACAGTAGAGCTAGAGTACAGTGGAGTACAGTGGAGCACAGAAGAGGTGGAGTACAGTAGAGTACAGTCAAGGTAGAGAACAGTACAGTACAGTAGAGGTAGAGTACAGTGGAGCACAGTAGATGTAGAGTACAGTAGAGCACAGTAGAGGTAGAGTACAGGGGAGTATAGTTGAGGTAGACTACAGTGGAGTACAGTAGAGGTAGAGTACAGTGGAGCACAGTAGAGATAGAGTACAGTAGAGCAGAGTAGAGGTAGAGTACAGTGGAGTACAGTAGAGGTAGAGTACAGTAGAACACTGTAGAGATAAGTGCAGTGGAGTATAGTAGAGGTAGAGTACAGTGGAGTACAGTAGAGGTAGAGTACAGTGGAGTACAGTAGAGATAGAGTACAGTCGAACACAGTAGAGATAAGTGCAGTGGAGTATAGTAGAGGTAGAGAACAGTGGGGCACAGTAGAGGAAGAGTACAGTGGAGCACAGTAGAGGTAGAGTACAGTGGAGTATAATAGAGGTAGAGTACAGTAGAGCACAGTAGAGATAGAGTACAGTAGAGCAGAGTAGAGGTAGAGTACAGTGGAATACAGTAGAGGTAGAGTACAGTGGAGCACTGTAGAGGTGGAGTACAGTGGAGTACAGTAGAGGTAGAGTACAGTGGAGCACAGTAGAGATAGAGTACAGTAGAGCACAGTAGAGGTAGAGTACAGTGGAGCACAGTAGAGCTAGAGTACAGTGGAGTACAGTGGAGCACAGTAGAGGTGGAGTACAGTAGAGTACAGTCAAGGTAGAGAACAGTACAGTACAGTAGAGGTAGAGTACAGTGGAGCACAGTAGATGTAGAGTACAGTGGAGCACAGTAGAGGTAGAGTACAGGGGAGTATAGTTGAGGTAGACTACAGTGGAGTACAGTAGAGATAGAGTACAGTGGAGTACAGTAGAGATAGAGTAGAGTAGAGCAGAGTAGAGGTAGAGTACAGTGGAGTACAGTAGAGGTAGAGCACAGTGGAGCACTGTAGTAGAGATAGAGTACAGTGGAGCACAGTAGAGGTAGAGTACAGTGGAGCACAGTAGAGATAGAGTACAGTAGAGCAGAGTAGAGGTAGAGTACAGTGGAGTACAGTAGAGGTAGAGTACAGTAGAACACTGTAGAGATAAGTGCAGTGGAGTATAGTTTAGGTAGACTACAGTGGAGTACAGTAGAGGTAGAGTACAGTGGAGCACAGTAGAGATAGAGTACAGTGGAGTACAGTAGAGGAAGAGTACAGTGGAGTACAGTAGAGATAGGGTACAGTGGAGCACCGTAGAGGTAGAGTACAGTAGAGCACAGTAGAGGTAGAGTACAGTGGAGCACAGTAGAGCTAGAGTACAGTGGAGTACAGTGGAGCACAGTAGAGGTGGAGTACAGTAGAGTACAGTCAAGGTAGAGAACAGTACAGTACAGTAGAGGTAGAGTACAGTGGAGCACAGTAGATGTAGAGTACAGTAGAGCACAGTAGAGGTAGAGTACAGGGGAGTATAGTTGAGGTAGACTACAGTGGAGTACAGTAGAGGTAGAGTACAGTGGAGCACAGTAGAGATAGAGTACAGTAGAGCAGAGTAGAGGTAGAGTACAGTGGAGTACAGTAGAGGTAGAGTACAGTAGAACACTGTAGAGATAAGTGCAGTGGAGTATAGTAGAGGTAGAGTACAGTGGAGTACAGTAGAGGTAGAGTACAGTGGAGTACAGTAGAGGTAGAGTAGAGTGGAGCACATTAGAGGTGGAGTAGAGAAGAGTACAGTAGAGGTAGAGTACAGTGGAGTACATTAGAGGTAGAGTACAGTGGAGCACAGTAGAGGTAGAGTAGAGTGGAGTACAGTAGAGGTAGAGTACAGTGGAGAACAGTAGAGGTAGAGTACAGTGGAGTAGAGTAGAGATAGAGTACAGTGGAGCACAGCAGAGGTAGAGTACAGTGGATCACAGTAGAGATAGAGTACAGTGGAGTACAGTGGAGCACAGTAGAGGAATAGTACAGTGGAGCACAGTAGAGATAGATTACAGTGGAGTACAGTAGAGATAGAGTACAGTGGAGTACAGTAGAGGTAGAGCACAGTAGAGCAGAGTAGAGGTAGAGTACAGTGGAGTACAGTAGAGGTAGAGCACAGTGGAGCACTGTGGAGGTAGAGTACAGTGGAGTACAGTAGAGATAAAGTACAGTGGAGCTGAGTAGAGGTAGAGTACAGTGGAGCACAGTAGAGGTAGAGTACAGTGGAGCACAGTAGAGGTAGAGTACAGTGGAGTACAGTAGAGGTAGTGTACAGTGGAGCACAGTAGAGGTAGAGTACAGTGGAGCACAGTAGAGGTAGAGTACAGTGGGGTACAGTAGAAATAGAGTACAGTGGAGCACAGTAGAGAAGAGTACAGTAGAGCACAGTAGAGGTAGAGTACAGTGGAGTACAGTGGAGCACAGTAGAGATAGAGTACAGTGGAGTACAGTAGAGGAAGAGTACAGTGGAGTACAGTGGAGCACAGAAGAGGTGGAGTACAGTAGAGTACAATAGAGGTAGAGTACAGTGGAGTAAAATAGAGATAGAGTACAGTGGAGTAGAGTAGAGATAGAGTACAGTGGAGCACAGCAGAGGTAGAGTACAGTGGATCACAGTAGAGATAGAGTACAGTGGAGTACAGTGGTGCACAGTAGAGGTAGAGTACAGCGGAGAACAGTAGAGATAGAGTACAGTGGAGTACAGTAGAGGTAGAGTACAGTGGATCACAGTAGAGATAGAGTACAGTGGAGTACAGTAGAGGTAGAGTACAGTGGAGCACAGTAGAGGTAGAGTACAGTGGAGTACAGTGTAGCACAGTAGAGGTGGAGTACAGTAGAGTACAGTAGACTTAGAGAACAGTACAGTACAGTAGAGGTAGAGTACAATGGAGTACAGTAGAGATAGAGTACAGTAGAGCACAGTAGAGGTAGAATACAGTGGAGTACAGTAGAGGTAGAGTACAGTGGAGTACAGTAGAGGTAGAGTAGAGTGGAGTACAGTAGAGGTAGAGTACAGTGGAGCACAGTAGATGTAGAGTACATTGGAGTACAGTAGAGGTAGAGTACAGTGGAGCACAGTAGAGCTGGAGTACAGTGGAGTACAGTGGAGCACAGTAGAGGTGGAGTACAGTAGAGTAGAGTAGAGGTAGAGTACAGTGGAGTACAGTAGAGATAGAGTAGAGTGGAGTAGAGTAGAGATAGAGTACAGTGGATTAGAGTAGAGATAGAGTACAGTGGAGTATAGTTGAGGTAGAGTACAGTGGAGCACACTGGAGGTAGAGTAGAGTGGAGTATAGTTTAGGTAGACTACAGTGGAGTACAGTAGAGGTAGAGTACAGTGGAGCACAGTAGAGATAGAGTACAGTGGAGTACAGTAGAGGAAGAGTACAGTGGAGTACAGTAGAGATAGGGTACAGTGGAGCACAGTAGAGGTAGAGTACAGTGAAGCACAGTAGAGGTAGAGTACAGTGGAGCACAGTAGAGGTAGAGTACAGTGGAGCACAGTAGAGGTAGTGTACAGTGGAACACAGTAGAGGTGGAGTACAGTGGAGTACAGTAGAGGTAGAGTACAGTGGAGCACAGTAGAGATAGAGTACAGTAGAGCACAGTAGAGGTAGAGTACAGTAGAACACTGTAGAGGTGGAGTACAGTGGAGTACAGTAGAGGTAGAGTACAGTGGAACACAGTAGAGATAGGGTACAATAGAGCAGAGTAGAGGTAGAGTACAGTGGAGTACAGTAGAGGTAGAGTACAGTGGAGCACTGTAGAGGTGGAGTACAGTGGAGTACAGTAGAGGTAGAGTACAGTGGAGTACAGTAGAGGTAGAGTACAGTGGAGCACAGTAGAGGTAGAGTACAGTGGAGTATAGTTGAGGTAGATTACAGTGGAGTACAGTAGAGGTAGAGTACAGTGGAGCACAGTAGAGATAGAGTACAGTAGAGCAGAGTAGAGGTAGAGTACAGTGGAGTACAGTAGAGGTAGAGCACAGTAGAGCAGAGTAGAGGTAGAGTACAGTGGAGTACAGTAGAGGTAGAGCACAGTGGGGCACTGTAGAGGTAGAGTACAGTGGAGTACATTAGAGATAGAGTACAGTGGAGCACAGTAGAGGTAGAGTACAGTGGAGGTAGAGTACAGTGGAGCACAGTAGAGGTAGAGTACAGTGGAGTACAGTAGACGTAGTGTACAGTGGAGCACAGTAGAGGTAGAGTACAGTTGAGCACAGTAGAGGTAGAGTAAAGTGGAGTACAGTAGAGGTAGAGTACAGTGGAGCACAGTAGATGTAGAGTACAGTGGAGCACAGTAGAGGTAGAGTACAGGGGAGTATAGTTGAGGTAGACTACAGTGGAGTACAGTAGAGATAGAGTACAGTGGAGTACAGTAGAGATAGAGTAGAGTAGAGCAGAGTAGAGGTAGAGTACAGTGGAGTACAGTAGAGGTAGAGCACAGTGGAGCACTGTAGTAGAGATAGAGTACAGTGGAGCACAGTAGAGGTAGAGTACAGTGGAGCACAGTAGAGATAGAGTACAGTAGAGCAGAGTAGAGGTAGAGTACAGTGGAGTACAGTAGAGGTAGAGTACAGTAGAACACTGTAGAGATAAGTGCAGTGGAGTATAGTAGAGGTAGAGTACAGTGGAGTACAGTAGAGGTAGAGTACAGTGGAGTACAGTAGAGGTAGAGTAGAGTGGAGCACTTTAGAGGTGGAGTAGAGAAGAGTACAGTAGAGGTAGAGTACAGTTGAGTACATTAGAGGTAGAGTACAGTGGAGCACAGTAGAGGTAGAGTAGAGTGGAGTACAGTAGAGGTAGAGTACAGTGGAGAACAGTAGAGGTAGAGTACAGTGGAGTAGAGTAGAGATAGAGTACAGTGGAGCACAGCAGAGGTAGAGTACAGTGGATCACAGTAGAGATAGAGTACAGTGGAGTACAGTGGAGCACAGTAGAGGAATAGTACAGTGGAGCACAGTAGAGATAGATTACAGTGGAGTACAGTAGAGATAGAGTACAGTGGAGTACAGTAGAGGTAGAGCACAGTAGAGCAGAGTAGAGGTAGAGTACAGTGGAGTACAGTAGAGGTAGAGCACAGTGGAGCACTGTGGAGGTAGAGTACAGTGGAGTACAGTAGAGATAAAGTACAGTGGAGCAGAGTAGAGGTAGAGTACAGTGGAGCACAGTAGAGGTAGAGTACAGTGGAGCACAGTAGAGGTAGAGTACAGTGGAGTACAGTAGAGGTAGTGTACAGTGGAGCACAGTAGAGGTAGAGTACAGTGGAGCACAGTAGAGGTAGAGTACAGTGGGGTACAGTAGAAATAGAGTACAGTGGAGCACAGTAGAGAAGAGTACAGTAGAGCACAGTAGAGGTAGAGTACAGTGGAGTACAGTGGAGCAGAGTAGAGGTAGAGTACAGTGGAGCACAGTAGAGGTAGAGTACAGTGGAGCACAGTAGAGGTAGAGTACAGTGGAGTACAGTAGAGGTAGTGTACAGTGGAGCACAGTAGAGGTAGAGTACAGTGGAGCACAGTAGAGGTAGAGTACAGTGGGGTACAGTAGAAATAGAGTACAGTGGAGCACAGTAGAGAAGAGTACAGTAGAGCACAGTAGAGGTAGAGTACAGTGGAGTACAGTGGAGCACAGTAGAGATAGAGTACAGTGGAGTACAGTAGAGGAAGAGTACAGTGGAGTACAGTGGAGCACAGAAGAGGTGGAGTACAGTAGAGTACAGTAGAGGTAGAGTAAAGTGGAGTAAAATAGAGATAGAGTACAGTGGAGTAGAGTAGAGATAGAGTACAGTGGAGCACAGCAGAGGTAGAGTACAGTGGATCACAGTAGAGATAGAGTACAGTGGAGTACAGTGGTGCACAGTAGAGGTAGAGTACAGCGGAGAACAGTAGAGATAGAGTACAGTGGAGTACAGTAGAGGTAGAGTACAGTGGATCACAGTAGAGATAGAGTACAGTGGAGTACAGTAGAGGTAGAGTACAGTGGAGCACAGTAGAGGTAGAGTACAGTGGAGTACAGTGTAGCACAGTAGAGGTGGAGTACAGTAGAGTACAGTAGACTTAGAGAACAGTACAGTACAGTAGAGGTAGAGTACAATGGAGTACAGTAGAGATAGAGTACAGTAGAGCACAGTAGAGATAAAATACAGTGGAGTACAGTAGAGGTAGAGTACAGTGGAGTACAGTAGAGGTAGAGTAGAGTGGAGTACAGTAGAGGTAGAGTACAGTGGAGCACAGTAGATGTAGAGTACAGTGGAGTACAGTAGAGGTAGAGTACAGTGGAGCACAGTAGAGCTGGAGTACAGTGGAGTACAGTGGAGCACAGTAGAGGTGGAGTACAGTAGAGTAGAGTAGAGGTAGAGTACAGTGGAGTACAGTAGAGATAGAGTAGAGTAGAGTGGAGTAGAGTAGAGATAGAGTACAGTGGATTAGAGTAGAGATAGAGTACAGTGGAGTATAGTTGAGGTAGAGTACATTGGAGCACACTGGAGGTAGAGTAGAGTGGAGTATAGTTTAGGTAGACTACAGTGGAGTACAGTAGAGGTAGAGTACAGTTGAGCACAGTAGAGATAGAGTACAGTGGAGTACAGTAGAGGAAGAGTACAGTGGAGTACAGTAGAGATAGGGTACAGTGGAGCACCGTAGAGGTAGAGTACAGTAGAGCACAGTAGAGGTAGAGTACAGTGGAGCACAGTAGAGCTAGAGTACAGTGGAGTACAGTGGAGCACAGAAGAGGTGGAGTACAGTAGAGTACAGTCAAGGTAGAGAACAGTACAGTACAGTAGAGGTAGAGTACAGTGGAGCACAGTAGATGTAGAGTACAGTAGAGCACAGTAGAGGTAGAGTACAGGGGAGTATAGTTGAGGTAGACTACAGTGGAGTACAGTAGAGGTAGAGTACAGTGGAGCACAGTAGAGATAGAGTACAGTAGAGCAGAGTAGAGGTAGAGTACAGTGGAGTACAGTAGAGGTAGAGTACAGTAGAACACTGTAGAGATAAGTGCAGTGGAGTATAGTAGAGGTAGAGTACAGTGGAGTACAGTAGAGGTAGAGTACAGTGGAGTACAGTAGAGATAGAGTACAGTCGAACACAGTAGAGATAAGTGCAGTGGAGTATAGTAGAGGTAGAGAACAGTGGGGCACAGTAGAGGAAGAGTACAGTGGAGCACAGTAGAGGTAGAGTACAGTGGAGTATAATAGAGGTAGAGTACAGTAGAGCACAGTAGAGATAGAGTACAGTAGAGCAGAGTAGAGGTAGAGTACAGTGGAATACAGTAGAGGTAGAGTACAGTGGAGCACTGTAGAGGTGGAGTACAGTGGAGTACAGTAGAGGTAGAGTACAGTGGAGCACAGTAGAGATAGAGTACAGTAGAGCACAGTAGAGGTAGAGTACAGTGGAGCACAGTAGAGCTAGAGTACAGTGGAGTACAGTGGAGCACAGTAGAGGTGGAGTACAGTAGAGTACAGTCAAGGTAGAGAACAGTACAGTACAGTAGAGGTAGAGTACAGTGGAGCACAGTAGATGTAGAGTACAGTGGAGCACAGTAGAGGTAGAGTACAGGGGAGTATAGTTGAGGTAGACTACAGTGGAGTACAGTAGAGATAGAGTACAGTGGAGTACAGTAGAGATAGAGTAGAGTAGAGCAGAGTAGAGGTAGAGTACAGTGGAGTACAGTAGAGGTAGAGCACAGTGGAGCACTGTAGTAGAGATAGAGTACAGTGGAGCACAGTAGAGGTAGAGTACAGTGGAGCACAGTAGAGATAGAGTACAGTAGAGCAGAGTAGAGGTAGAGTACAGTGGAGTACAGTAGAGGTAGAGTACAGTAGAACACTGTAGAGATAAGTGCAGTGGAGTATAGTTTAGGTAGACTACAGTGGAGTACAGTAGAGGTAGAGTACAGTGGAGCACAGTAGAGATAGAGTACAGTGGAGTACAGTAGAGGAAGAGTACAGTGGAGTACAGTAGAGATAGGGTACAGTGGAGCACCGTAGAGGTAGAGTACAGTAGAGCACAGTAGAGGTAGAGTACAGTGGAGCACAGTAGAGCTAGAGTACAGTGGAGTACAGTGGAGCACAGTAGAGGTGGAGTACAGTAGAGTACAGTCAAGGTAGAGAACAGTACAGTACAGTAGAGGTAGAGTACAGTGGAGCACAGTAGATGTAGAGTACAGTAGAGCACAGTAGAGGTAGAGTACAGGGGAGTATAGTTGAGGTAGACTACAGTGGAGTACAGTAGAGGTAGAGTACAGTGGAGCACAGTAGAGATAGAGTACAGTAGAGCAGAGTAGAGGTAGAGTACAGTGGAGTACAGTAGAGGTAGAGTACAGTAGAACACTGTAGAGATAAGTGCAGTGGAGTATAGTAGAGGTAGAGTACAGTGGAGTACAGTAGAGGTAGAGTACAGTGGAGTACAGTAGAGGTAGAGTAGAGTGGAGCACATTAGAGGTGGAGTAGAGAAGAGTACAGTAGAGGTAGAGTACAGTGGAGTACATTAGAGGTAGAGTACAGTGGAGCACAGTAGAGGTAGAGTAGAGTGGAGTACAGTAGAGGTAGAGTACAGTGGAGAACAGTAGAGGTAGAGTACAGTGGAGTAGAGTAGAGATAGAGTACAGTGGAGCACAGCAGAGGTAGAGTACAGTGGATCACAGTAGAGATAGAGTACAGTGGAGTACAGTGGAGCACAGTAGAGGAATAGTACAGTGGAGCACAGTAGAGATAGATTACAGTGGAGTACAGTAGAGATAGAGTACAGTGGAGTACAGTAGAGGTAGAGCACAGTAGAGCAGAGTAGAGGTAGAGTACAGTGGAGTACAGTAGAGGTAGAGCACAGTGGAGCACTGTGGAGGTAGAGTACAGTGGAGTACAGTAGAGATAAAGTACAGTGGAGCTGAGTAGAGGTAGAGTACAGTGGAGCACAGTAGAGGTAGAGTACAGTGGAGCACAGTAGAGGTAGAGTACAGTGGAGTACAGTAGAGGTAGTGTACAGTGGAGCACAGTAGAGGTAGAGTACAGTGGAGCACAGTAGAGGTAGAGTACAGTGGGGTACAGTAGAAATAGAGTACAGTGGAGCACAGTAGAGAAGAGTACAGTAGAGCACAGTAGAGGTAGAGTACAGTGGAGTACAGTGGAGCACAGTAGAGATAGAGTACAGTGGAGTACAGTAGAGGAAGAGTACAGTGGAGTACAGTGGAGCACAGAAGAGGTGGAGTACAGTAGAGTACAATAGAGGTAGAGTACAGTGGAGTAAAATAGAGATAGAGTACAGTGGAGTAGAGTAGAGATAGAGTACAGTGGAGCACAGCAGAGGTAGAGTACAGTGGATCACAGTAGAGATAGAGTACAGTGGAGTACAGTGGTGCACAGTAGAGGTAGAGTACAGCGGAGAACAGTAGAGATAGAGTACAGTGGAGTACAGTAGAGGTAGAGTACAGTGGATCACAGTAGAGATAGAGTACAGTGGAGTACAGTAGAGGTAGAGTACAGTGGAGCACAGTAGAGGTAGAGTACAGTGGAGTACAGTGTAGCACAGTAGAGGTGGAGTACAGTAGAGTACAGTAGACTTAGAGAACAGTACAGTACAGTAGAGGTAGAGTACAATGGAGTACAGTAGAGATAGAGTACAGTAGAGCACAGTAGAGGTAGAATACAGTGGAGTACAGTAGAGGTAGAGTACAGTGGAGTACAGTAGAGGTAGAGTAGAGTGGAGTACAGTAGAGGTAGAGTACAGTGGAGCACAGTAGATGTAGAGTACATTGGAGTACAGTAGAGGTAGAGTACAGTGGAGCACAGTAGAGCTGGAGTACAGTGGAGTACAGTGGAGCACAGTAGAGGTGGAGTACAGTAGAGTAGAGTAGAGGTAGAGTACAGTGGAGTACAGTAGAGATAGAGTAGAGTGGAGTAGAGTAGAGATAGAGTACAGTGGATTAGAGTAGAGATAGAGTACAGTGGAGTATAGTTGAGGTAGAGTACAGTGGAGCACACTGGAGGTAGAGTAGAGTGGAGTATAGTTTAGGTAGACTACAGTGGAGTACAGTAGAGGTAGAGTACAGTGGAGCACAGTAGAGATAGAGTACAGTGGAGTACAGTAGAGGAAGAGTACAGTGGAGTACAGTAGAGATAGGGTACAGTGGAGCACAGTAGAGGTAGAGTACAGTGAAGCACAGTAGAGGTAGAGTACAGTGGAGCACAGTAGAGGTAGAGTACAGTGGAGCACAGTAGAGGTAGTGTACAGTGGAACACAGTAGAGGTGGAGTACAGTGGAGTACAGTAGAGGTAGAGTACAGTGGAGCACAGTAGAGATAGAGTACAGTAGAGCACAGTAGAGGTAGAGTACAGTAGAACACTGTAGAGGTGGAGTACAGTGGAGTACAGTAGAGGTAGAGTACAGTGGAACACAGTAGAGATAGGGTACAATAGAGCAGAGTAGAGGTAGAGTACAGTGGAGTACAGTAGAGGTAGAGTACAGTGGAGCACTGTAGAGGTGGAGTACAGTGGAGTACAGTAGAGGTAGAGTACAGTGGAGTACAGTAGAGGTAGAGTACAGTGGAGCACAGTAGAGGTAGAGTACAGTGGAGTATAGTTGAGGTAGATTACAGTGGAGTACAGTAGAGGTAGAGTACAGTGGAGCACAGTAGAGATAGAGTACAGTAGAGCAGAGTAGAGGTAGAGTACAGTGGAGTACAGTAGAGGTAGAGCACAGTAGAGCAGAGTAGAGGTAGAGTACAGTGGAGTACAGTAGAGGTAGAGCACAGTGGGGCACTGTAGAGGTAGAGTACAGTGGAGTACATTAGAGATAGAGTACAGTGGAGCACAGTAGAGGTAGAGTACAGTGGAGGTAGAGTACAGTGGAGCACAGTAGAGGTAGAGTACAGTGGAGTACAGTAGACGTAGTGTACAGTGGAGCACAGTAGAGGTAGAGTACAGTTGAGCACAGTAGAGGTAGAGTAAAGTGGAGTACAGTAGAGGTAGAGTACAGTGGAGCACAGTAGATGTAGAGTACAGTGGAGTACAGTAGAGGTAGAGTACAGTGGAGCACAGTAGAACTGGAGTACAGTGGAGTTTAGTGGAGCACAGTAGAGGTGGAGTACAGTAGAGTAGAGTAGAGGTAGAGTACAGTGGAGTACAGTAGAGGTAGAGTACAGTGGAGCACAGTAGAGCTGGAGTACAGTGGAGTACAGTGGAGCACAGTAGAGGTGGAGTACAGTAGAGTAGAGTAGAGATAGAGTACAGTGGATTAGAGTAGAGGTAGAGTACAGTGGAGTATAGTTGAGGTAGAGTACAGTGGAGCACAGTGGAGGTAGAGTACAGTGGAGTATAGTTTAGGTAGACTACAGTGGATTACAGTAGAGGTAGAGTACAGTGGAGCACAGTAGAGATAGAGTACAGTAGAGCAGAGTAGAGGTAGAGTACAGTGGAGTACAGTAGAGGTAGAGTACAGTGGAGCACTGTAGAGGAGGAGTACAGTGGAGTACAGTAGAGGTAGAGTACAGTGGAGCAGAGTAGAGATAGAGTACAGTAGAGCACAGTAGAGGTAGAGTACAGTGGAGCACAGTAGAGGAAGAGTACAGTATAGTACAGTAGAGATAGAGTACAGTGGAGTACAGTAGAGATAGAGTACAGTCGAACACAGTAGAGATAAGTGCAGTGGAGTATAGTAGATGTAGAGTACAGTGGAGCACAGTAGAGGTAGAGTACAGCTGAGCACAGTAGAGGTAGAGTACAGTGGAGCACAGTAGAGGTAGAGTACAGTGGAGCACAGTAGAGAAGAGTACAGTAGAGCTCAGTAGAGGTAGAGTACAGTGGAGTACAGTGGAGCACAGTAGAGATAGAGTACAGTGGAGTACAGTAGAGGAAGAGTACAGTGGAGTACAGTGGAGCACAGAAGAGGTGGAGTACAGTAGAGTACAGTAGAGGTAGAGTACAGTGGAGTAAAATAGAGATAGAGTACAGTGGAGTAGAGTAGAGATAGAGTACAGTAGAGCACAGCAGAGGTAGAGTACAGTGGATCACAGTAGAGATAGAGTACAGTGGAGTACAGTGGTGCACAGTAGAGGTAGAGTACAGCGGAGAACAGCAGAGGTAGAGTACAGTGGAGTACAGTGTAGCACAGTAGAGGTGGAGTACAGTAGAGTACAGTAGACTTAGAGAACAGTACAGTACAGTAGAGGTAGAGTACAGTGGAGTACAGTAGAGATAGAGTACAGTACAGCACAGTAGAGGTAGAATACAGTGGAGTACAGTAGAGGTAGAGTACAGTGGAGTACAGTAGAGGTAGAGTAGAGTGGAGTACAGTAGAGGTAGAGTACAGTGGAGCACAGTAGATGTAGAGTACAGTGGAGTACAGTAGAGGTAGAGTACAGTGGAGCACAATAGAGCTGGAGTACAGTGGAGTACAGTGGAGCACAGTAGAGGTTGAGTACAGTAGAGTAGAGTAGAGGTAGAGTACAGTGGAGTACAGTAGAGATAGAGTAGAGTGGAGTAGAGTAGAGCTAGAGTACAGTGGATTAGAGTAGAGATAGAGTACAGTGGAGTATAGTTGAGGTAGAGTACAGTGGAGCACACTGGAGGTAGAGTAGAGTGGAGTATAGTTTAGGTAGACTACAGTGGAGTACAGTAGAGGTAGAGTACAGTGGAGCACAGTAGAGATAGAGTACAGTGGAGTACAGTAGAGGAAGAGTACAGTGGAGCACAGTAGAACTGGAGTACAGTGGAGTACAGTGGAGCACAGTAGAGGTGCAGTACAGTAGAGTAGAGTAGAGGTAGAGTACAGTGGAGTACAGTAGAGGTAGAGTACAGTGGAGCACAGTAGAGCTGGAGTACAGTGGAGCACAGTAGAGGTGGAGTACAGTAGAGTAGAGTAGAGGTAGAGTACAGTGGAGTACAGTAGAAATAGAGTAGAGTGGAGTAGAGTAGAGATAGAGTACAGTGGATTAGAGTAGAGGTAGAGTACAGTGGAGTATAGTTGAGGTAGAGTACAGTGGAGCACAGTGGAGGTAGAGTACAGTGGAGTATAGTTTAGGTAGACTACAGTGGATTACAGTAGAGGTAGAGTACAGTGGAGCACAGTAGAGATAGAGTACAGTAGAGCAGAGTAGAGGTAGAGTACAGTGGAGTACAGTAGAGGTAGAGTACAGTGGAGCACTGTAGAGGAGGAGTACAGTGGAGTACAGTAGAGGTAGAGTACAGTGGAGCAGAGTAGAGATAGAGTACAGTAGAGCACAGTAGAGGTAGAGTACAGTGGAGCACAGTAGAGGAAGAGTACAGTATAGTACAGTAGAGATAGAGTACAGTGGAGTACAGTAGAGATAGAGTACAGTCGAACACAGTAGAGATAAGTGCAGTGGAGTATAGTAGATGTAGAGTACAGTGGAGCACAGTAGAGGTAGAGTACAGCTGAGCACAGTAGAGGTAGAGTACAGTGGAGCACAGTAGAGGTAGAGTACAGTGGAGCACAGTAGAGAAGAGTACAGTAGAGCTCAGTAGAGGTAGAGTACAGTGGAGTACAGTGGAGCACAGTAGAGATAGAGTACAGTGGAGTACAGTAGAGGAAGAGTACAGTGGAGTACAGTGGAGCACAGAAGAGGTGGAGTACAGTAGAGTACAGTAGAGGTAGAGTACAGTGGAGTAAAATAGAGATAGAGTACAGTGGAGTAGAGTAGAGATAGAGTACAGTAGAGCACAGCAGAGGTAGAGTACAGTGGATCACAGTAGAGATAGAGTACAGTGGAGTACAGTGGTGCACAGTAGAGGTAGAGTACAGCGGAGAACAGCAGAGATAGAGTACAGTGGAGTACAGTAGAGGTAGAGTACAGTGGATCACAGTAGAGATAGAGTACAGTGGAGTACAGTAGAGGTAGAGTACAGTGGAGCACAGTAGAGGTAGAGTACAGTGGAGTACAGTGTAGCACAGTAGAGGTGGAGTACAGTAGAGTACAGTAGACTTAGAGAACAGTACAGTACAGTAGAGGTAGAGTACAGTGGAGTACAGTAGAGATAGAGTACAGTACAGCACAGTAGAGGTAGAATACAGTGGAGTACAGTAGAGGTAGAGTACAGTGGAGTACAGTAGAGGTAGAGTAGAGTGGAGTACAGTAGAGGTAGAGTACAGTGGAGCACAGTAGATGTAGAGTACAGTGGAGTACAGTAGAGGTAGAGTACAGTGGAGCACAATAGAGCTGGAGTACAGTGGAGTACAGTGGAGCACAGTAGAGGTTGAGTACAGTAGAGTAGAGTAGAGGTAGAGTACAGTGGAGTACAGTAGAGATAGAGTAGAGTGGAGTAGAGTAGAGCTAGAGTACAGTGGATTAGAGTAGAGATAGAGTACAGTGGAGTATAGTTGAGGTAGAGTACAGTGGAGCACACTGGAGGTAGAGTAGAGTGGAGTATAGTTTAGGTAGACTACAGTGGAGTACAGTAGAGGTAGAGTACAGTGGAGCACAGTAGAGATAGAGTACAGTGGAGTACAGTAGAGGAAGAGTACAGTGGAGTACAGTAGAGATAGGGTACAGTGGAGCACAGTAGAGGTAGAGTACAGTGGAGCACAGTAGAGGTAGAGTACAGTGGAGCACAGTAGAGGTAGAGTACAGTGGAGTACAGTAGAGGTAGTGTACAGTGGAACACAGTAGAGGTAGAGTACAGTGGAGCACAGTAGAGGTAGAGTACAGTGGAGTACAGTAGAGGTAGAGTACAGTGGAGCACTGTAGAGGTGGAGTACAGTGGAGTACAGTAGAGGTAGAGTACAGTGGAGCACAGTAGAGATAGAGTACAGTAGAGCACAGTAGAGGTAGAGTACAGTGGAGCACAGTAGAGGTAGAGTACAGTCGAGTATAGTTGAGGTAGACTACAGTAGAGTACAGTAGAGGTAGAGTACAGTGGAGCACAGTAGAGATAGAGTACAGTAGAGCAGAGTAGAGGTAGAGTACAGTGGAGTACAGTAGAGGTAGAGTAGAGTGGAGCACATTAGAGGTGGAGTAGAGTAGAGTACAGTAGAGGTAGAGTACAGTGGAGCACAGTAGAGATAGAGTACAGTAGAGCACAGTAGAGGTAGAGTACAGTGGAGCACAGTAGAGGTAGAGTAGAGTGGAGCACAGTAGAGATAGAGTACAGTAGAGCACAGTAGAGGTAGAGTACAGTGGAGCACAGTAGAGGTAGAGTACAGTGGAGTACAGTAGAGGTAGTGTACAGTGGAGCACAGTAGAGGTAGAGTACAGTGGAGCACAGTAGAGGTAGAGTACAGTGGAGTACAGTAGAGGTAGAGTACAGTAGAGCACAGTAGAGATAGAGTACAGTGGAGCACAGTAGAGGTATAGTACAGTGGAGCACAGTAGAGGAAGAGTACAGTGTAGTACAGAAGAGATAGAGTACAGTGGAGTACAGTAGAGGTAGAGTACAGCTGAGCACAGTAGAGGTAGAGTAGAGTGGAGCACAGTAGAGGTAGAGTACAGTGGACAACAGAAGAGGTAGTGTACAGTGGAGCACAGTAGAGGTAGAGTACAGTGGAGCACAGTAGAGGTAGAGTACAGTGGAGTATAATAGAGGTAGAGTACAGTAGAGCACAGTAGAGGTAGAGTACAGTAGAACACTGTAGAGGTGGAGTACAGTGGAGTACAGTAGAGGTAGAGTACAGTGGAGCACAGTAGAGATAGGGTACAATAGAGCAGAGTAGAGGTAGAGTACAGTGGAGTACAGTAGAGGTAGAGTACAGTGGAGCACTGTAGAGGTGGAGTACAGTGGAGTACAGTAGAGGTAGAGTACAGGTGAGCATAGTAGAGATAGAGTACAGTAGAGCACAGTAGAGGTAGAGTACAGTGGAGTATAGTAGAGGTAGAGTACAGTGGAGTACAGTAGAGGTAGATTACAGTGGAGCACAGTAGAGGTAGAGTACAGTGGAGCACAGTAGAGATAGAGTACAGTAGAGCAGAGTAGAGGTAGAGTACAGTGGAGTACAGTAGAGGTAGAGAACAGTAGATTAGAGTAGAGGTAGAATACAGTGGAGTACAGTAGAGGTAGAGCACAGTGGAGCACTGTAGGGGTAGAGTACAGTGGAGTACAGTAGAGATAGAGTACAGTGGAGCACAGTAGAGGTAGAGTACAGTGGAGCACAGTAGAGGTAGTGTACAGTGGAGCACAGTAGAGGTAGAGTACAGTGGAGTACAGTAGAGGTAGTGTACAGTGGAGCACAGTAGAGGTAGAGTACAGTGGAGCACAGTAGAGGTATTGTACAGTGGGGTACAGTAGAAATAGAGTACAGTGGAGCAGAGTAGAGTAGAGTACAGTAGAGCACAGTTGAGGTAGAGTACAGTGGAGCAGAGTAGAGATAGAGTACAGTGGAGTACAGTAGAGGAAGAGTACAGTGGAGTAGAGTGGAGCACAGTAGAGGTGGAGTACAGTAGAGTACAGTAGAGGTAGAGTACAGTGGAGTAAAATAGAGATAGAGTACAGTGGAGTAGAGTAGAGATAGAGTACAGTGGAGCACAGTAGAGGTAGAGTACAGTGGATCACTGTAGAGATAGAGTACAGTGGAGTACAGTGGATCACAGTAGAGGTAGCATACAGTGGAGAACAGTAGAGATAGAGTACAGTGGAGTACAGTTGAGGTAGAGTACAGTGGAGCACAGTAGAGATAGAGTACAGTGGAGTACAGTAGAGGTAGAGTACAGCTGAGCACAGTAGAGGTAGAGTAGAGTGGAGCACAGTAGAGGTAGAGTACAGTGGACAACAGAAAAGGTAGTGTACAGTGGAGCACAGTAGAGGTAGAGTACAGTGGAGCACAGTAGAGGTAGAGTACAGTGGAGTATAATAGAGGTAGAGTACAGTAGAGCACAGTAGAGGTAGAGTACAGTAGAACACTGTAGAGGTGGAGTACAGTGGAGTACAGTAGAGGTAGAGTACAGTGGAGCACAGTAGAGATAGGGTACAATAGAGCAGAGTAGAGGTAGAGTACAGTGGAGTACAGTAGAGGTAGAGTACAGTGGAGCACTGTAGAGGTGGAGTACAGTGGAGTACAGTAGAGGTAGAGTACAGGTGAGCATAGTAGAGATAGAGTACAGTAGAGCACAGTAGAGGTAGAGTACAGTGGAGTATAGTAGAGGTAGAGTACAGTGGAGTACAGTAGAGGTAGATTACAGTGGAGCACAGTAGAGGTAGAGTACAGTGGAGTATAGTTGAGGTAGACTACAGTGGAGTGCAGTAGAGGTAGAGTACAGTGGAGCACAGTAGAGATAGAGTACAGTAGAGCAGAGTAGAGGTAGAGTACAGTGGAGTACAGTAGAGGTAGAGAACAGTAGATTAGAGTAGAGGTAGAATACAGTGGAGTACAGTAGAGGTAGAGCACAGTGGAGCACTGTAGGGGTAGAGTACAGTGGAGTACAGTAGAGATAGAGTACAGTGGAGCACAGTAGAGGTAGAGTACAGTGGAGCACAGTAGAGGTAGTGTACAGTGGAGCACAGTAGAGGTAGAGTACAGTGGAGTACAGTAGAGGTAGTGTACAGTGGAGCACAGTAGAGGTAGAGTACAGTGGAGCACAGTAGAGGTATTGTACAGTGGGGTACAGTAGAAATAGAGTACAGTGGAGCAGAGTAGAGTAGAGTACAGTAGAGCACAGTTGAGGTAGAGTACAGTGGAGCAGAGTAGAGATAGAGTACAGTGGAGTACAGTAGAGGAAGAGTACAGTGGAGTAGAGTGGAGCACAGTAGAGGTGGAGTACAGTAGAGTACAGTAGAGGTAGAGTACAGTGGAGTAAAATAGAGATAGAGTACAGTGGAGTAGAGTAGATATAGAGTACAGTGGAGCACAGTAGAGGTAGAGTACAGTGGATCACTGTAGAGATAGAGTACAGTGGAGTACAGTGGATCACAGTAGAGGTAGCATACAGTGGAGAACAGTAGAGATAGAGTACAGTGGAGTACAGTTGAGGTAGAGTACAGTGGAGCACAGTAGAGATAGAGTACAGTGGAGTACAGTAGAGGTAGAGTACAGTTGAGCACAGTAGAGGTAGAGTACAGTGGAGTACAGTGGAGAAAAGTAGAAGTGGAGTACAGTAGAGTACAGTAGAGGTAGATAACAGTACATTACAGTAGAGGTAGCATACAGTGGAGTACAGTAGAGGTAGAGTACAGTAGAGCACAGTAGAGGTAGATTACAGTGGAGTACAGTAGAGGTAGAGTACAGTGGAGTACAGTAGAGGTAGAGTACAGTAGAGGTAGAGTACAGTGGAGTATAGTTGAGGCAGACTACAGTGGAGTACAGTAGAGGTAGAGTACAGTGGATCACAGTAGAGATAGAGTACAGTAGAGCAGAGTAGAGGTAGAGTACAGTGGATTATAGTCGAGGTAGAGTACAGTGGAGCACTGTAGAGGTGGAGTACAGTGGAGTACAGTAGAGGTAGAGTACAGTGGAGCACAGTAGAGATAGAGTACAGTAGAGCACAGTAGAGGTAGAGTAAAGTGGAGCACAGTAGGGGTAGAGTACAGTTGAGTATAGTTGAGGTAGACTACAGTGGAGTACAGTAGAGGTAGAGTACAGTGGAGCACAGTAGAGATAGAGTACAGTAGAGCAGAGTAGAGGTAGAGTACAGTGGAGTACAGTAGAGGTAGAGTAGAGTGGAGCACATTAGAGGTGGAGTAGAGTAGAGTACAGTAGAGGTAGAGTACAGTGGAGTACAGTAGAGGTAGAGTAGAGTGGAGCACATTAGAGGTGGGGTAGAGTAGAGTACAGTAGAGGTAGAGTACAGTGGAGTACAGTAGAGGTAGAGTACAGTGGAGTACAGTAGAGATAGAGTACAGTAGAGCAGAGTAGAGGTAGAGTACACTGGAGTACAGTAGAGGTAGAGCAAAGTGGAGCACTGTAGAGGTAGAGTACAGTGGAGTACAGTAGAGATAGAGTACAGTGGAGCAGAGAAGAGGTAGAGTACAGTGGAGCACAGTAGAGGTAGAGTAGAGTGGAGCACAGTAGAGGTAGAGTACAGTGGAATACAGTAGAGGTAGTGTACAGTGGAGCACCGTAGAGGTACAGTACAGTGGAGCACAGTAGAGGTAGAGTACAGTGGAGCACAGTAGAGGTAGCGTAGAGTGGAGTACATTAGAGGTAGAGTACAGTGGAGTACAGTAGAGGTAGAGTACAGTGGAGTAGAGTAGAGATAGAGTACAGTGGAGCACAGCAGAGGTAGAGTACAGTGGATCACAGTAGAGATAGAGTACAGTGGAGTACAGTGGAGCACAGTAGAGGTATAGTACAGTGGAGCACAGTAGAGATAGATTACAGTGGAGTACAGTAGAGATAGAGTACAGTGGAGTACAGTAGAGGTAGAGTACAGTGGAGCACAGTAGAGGTAGAGTACAGTGGAGTATAGTTGAGGTAGACTAGAGTGGAGTACAGTAGAGGTAGAGTACAGTGGAGCACAGTAGAGATAGAGTACAGTAGAGCAGAGTAGAGGTAGAGTACAGTGGAGTACAGTAGAGGTAGAGCGCAGTAGAGCAGAGTAGAGGTAGAGTACAGTGGAGTACAGTAGAGGTAGAGCACAGTGGGGCACTGTAGAGGTAGAGTACAGTGGAGTACATTAGAGATAGAGTACAGTGGAGCACAGTAGAGGTAGAGTACAGTGGAGGTAGAGTACAGTGGAGCACAGTAGAGGTAGAGTACAGTGGAGTACAGTAGAGGTAGTGTACAGTGGAGCACAGTAGAGGTAGAGTACAGTTGAGCACAGTAGAGGTAGAGTAAAGTGGAGTACAGTAGAGGTAGAGTACAGTGGAGCACAGTAGATGTAGAGTACAGTGGAGTACAGTAGAGGTAGAGTACAGTGGAGCACAGTAGAGCTGGAGTACAGTGGAGTACAGTGGAGCACAGTAGAGGTGGAGTACAGTAGAGTAGAGTAGAGGTAGAGTACAGTGGAGTACAGTAGAGGTAGAGTACAGTGGAGCACAGTAGAGCTGGAGTACAGTGGAGTACAGTGGAGCACAGTTGAGGTGGAGTACAGTAGAGTAGAGTAGAGGTAGAAAACAGTGGAGTACAGTAGAGATAGAGTAGAGTGGAGTAGAGTAGAGATAGAGTACAGTGGATTAGAGTAGAGGTAGAGTACAGTGGAGTATAGTTGAGGTAGAGTACAGTGGAGCACAGTGGAGGTAGAGTACAGTGGAGTATAGTTTAGGTAGACTACAGTGGAGTACAGTAGAGGTAGAGTACAGTGGAGCACAGTAGAGATAGAGTACAGTAGAGCAGAGTAGAGGTAGAGTACAGTGGAGTACAGTAGAGGCAGAGTACAGTGGAGCACTGTAGAGGTGGAGTACAGTGGAGTACAGTAGAGGTAGAGTACAGTGGAGCAGAGTAGAGATAGAGTACAGTAGAGCACAGTAGAGGTAGAGTACAGTGGAGCACAGTAGAGGAAGAGTACAGTATAGTACAGTAGAGATAGAGTACAGTGGAGTACAGTAGAGATAGAGTACAGTCGAACACAGTAGAGATAAGTGCAGTGGAGTATAGTAGAGGTAGAGTACAGTGGAGCACAGTAGAGGTAGAGTACAGCTGAGCACAGTAGAGGTAGAGTACAGTGGAGCACAGTAGAGGTAGAGTACAGTGGAGTATAATAGAGGTAGAGTACAGTAGAGCACAGTAGAGATAGAGTACAGTAGAGCAGAGTAGAGGTAGAGTACAGTGGAGTATAATAGAGGTAGAGTACAGTAGAGCACAGTAGAGATAGAGTACAGTAGAGCAGAGTAGAGGTAGAGTACAGTGGAATACAGTAGAGGTAGAGTACAGTGGAGCACTGTAGAGGTGGAGTACAGTGGAGTACAGTAGAGGTAGAGTACAGTGGAGCACAGTAGAGATAGAGTACAGTAGAGCACAGTAGAGGTAGAGTACAGTGGAGCACAGTAGAGCTAGAGTACAGTGGAGTACAGTGGAGCACAGTAGAGGTGGAGTACAAGAGTACAGTAGAGGTAGAGAACAGTACAGTACAGTAGAGGTAGAGTACAGTGGAGTACAGTAGAGGTAGAGTACAGTAGAGCACAGTAGAGGTAGAATATAGTGGAGTACAGTAGAGGTAGAGTACAGTGGAGTACAGTAGAGGTAGAGTACAGTGGAGTACAGTAGAGGCAGAGTACAGTGGAGCACAGTAGATGTAGAGTACAGTGGAGTACAGTAGAGGTAGAGTACAGTGGAGCACAGTAGAGCTGGAGTACAGTTGAGTACAGTGGAGCACAGTAGAGGTGGAGTACAGTAGAGTAGAGTAGAGGTAGAGTACAGTGGAGTACAGTAGAGATAGAGTAGAGTGGAGTAGAGTAGAGATAGAGTCCAGTGGATTAGAGTAGAGATAGAGTACAGTGGAGTATAGTTGAGGTAGAGTACAGTGGAGCACAGTGGAGGTAGAGTACAGTGGAGTATAGTTTAGGTAGACTACAGTGGAGTACAGTAGAGGTAGAGTACAGTGGAGCACAGTAGAGATAGAGTACAGTAGAGCAGAGTAGAGGTAGAGTACAGTGGAGTAGAGTAGAGGTAGAGTACAGCTGAGCACAGTAGAGGTAGAGTAGAGTGGAGCACAGTAGAGGTAGAGTACAGTGGACTACAGTAGAGGTAGTGTACAGTGGAGCACAGTAGAGGTAGAGTACAGTGGAGCACAGTAGAGGTAGAGTACAGTGGAGTATAATAGAGGTAGAGTACAGGAGAGCACAGTAGAGATAGAGTACAGTAGAGCAGAGTAGAGGTAGAGTACATTGGAGTACAGTAGAGGTAGAGTACAGTGGAGCACTCTAGAGGTGGAGTACAGTGGAGTACAGTAGAGGTAAAGTACATTGGAGCACAGTAGAGATAGAGTACAGTAGAGCACAGTAGAGGTAGAGTACAGTGGAGCACAGTAGAGCTAGAGTACAGTGGAGTACAGTGAAGCACAGTAGAGGTGGAGTACAGTAGAGTAGAGTAGAGGTAGAGTACAGTGGAGTACAGTAGAGATAGAGTAGAGTGGAGTAGAGTAGAGATAGAGTACAGTGGATTAGAGTAGAGATAGAGTACAGTGGAGTATAGTTGCGGTAGAGTACAGTGGAGCACAGTAGAGGTAGAGTACAGTGGAGTATAGTTGAGGTAGACTACAGTGGAGTAGAGTAGAGGTAGAGTACAGTGGAGCACAGTAGAGGTAGAGTACAGTGGAGTACAGTAGAGGTAGAGTACAGTAGAGCAGAGTAGAGGTAGAGTACAGTGGAGTACAGTAGAGGTAGAGTACAGTAGAACACTGTAGAGGTGGAGTACAGTGGAGTACAGTAGAGGTAGAGTACAGTGGAGCACAGTAGAGATAGGGTACAATAGAGCAGAGTAGAGGTAGAGTACAGTGGAGTACAGTAGAGGTTGAGTACAGTGGAGCACTGTAGAGGTGGAGTACAGTGGAGTACAGTAGAGGTAGAGTACAGGTGAGCATAGTAGAGATAGAGTACAGTAGAGCACAGTAGAGGTAGAGTACAGTGGAGTACAGTGGTGCACAGTAGAGGTAGAGTACAGTGGAGTACAGTAGAGGTAGAGTACAGTGGAGTACAGTAGAGGTAGTGTACAGTGGAGCAGAGTAGAGGTAGAGTACAGTGGAGCACAGTAGAGGTAGAGTACAGTGGGGTACAGTAGAAATAGAGTACAGTGGAGCACAGTAGAGAAGAGTACAGTAGAGCACAGTAGAGGTAGAGTACAGTGGAGCACAGTAGAGATAGAGTACAGTGGAGTACAATAGAGGAAGAGTACAGTGGAGTACAGTGGAGCACAGTAGAGGTGGAGTACAGTAGAGTACAGTAGAGGTAGAGTACAGTGGAGTAAAATAGAGATAGAGTACAGTGGAGTAGAGTAGAGATAGAGTACAGTGGAGCACAGCAGAGGTAGAGTACAGTGGATCACAGTAGAGATAGAGTACAGTGGAGTACAGTGGTGCACAGTAGAGGTAGAGTACAGTGGAGAACAGTAGAGATAGAGTACAGTGGAGTACACTAGAGGTAGAGTACAGTGGAGCACAGTAGAGATAGAGTACAGTGGAGTACAGTAGAGGTAGAGTACAGTGGAGCACAGTAGAGGTAGAGTACAGTGGAGTACAGTGGAGCACAGTAGAGGTGGAGTACAGTAGAGTACAGTAGACTCAGAGAACAGTACAGTACAGTAGAGGTAGAGTACAGTGGAGTACAGTAGAGATAGAGTACAGTAGAGCACAGTAGAGGTAGAATACAGTGGAGTACAGTACAGGTAGAGTACAGTGGAGTACAGTAGAGGTAGAGTACAGTGGAGTACAGTAGAGGTAGAGTACAGTGGAGCACAGTAGATGTAGAGTACAGTGGAGTACAGTAGAGGTAGAGTACAGTGGAGCACAGTAGAGCTGGAGTACAGTGGAGTACAGTGGAGCACAGTAGAGGTGGAGTACAGTAGAGTAGAGTAGAGGTAGAGTACAGTGGAGTACAGTAGAGATAGAGTAGAGTGGAGTAGAGTAGAGATAGAGTACAGTGGATTAGAGTAGAGATAGAGTACAGTGGAGTATAGTTGAGGTAGAGTACAGTGGAGCACAGTGGAGGTAGAGTAGAGTGGAGTATAGTTTAGGTAGACTACAGTGGAGTACAGTAGAGGTAGAGTACAGTGGAGCACTGTAGAGGTGGAGTACAGTGGAGTACAGTAGAGGTAGAGTACAGTGGAGCACAGTAGAGATAGAGTACAGTAGAGCACAGTAGAGGTAGAGTACAGTGGAGCACAGTAGAGGTAGAGTACAGTGGAGTACAGTAGAGGTAGATTACAGTGGAGCACTGTAGAGGTGGAGTACAGTGGAGTAGAGTAGAGGTAGAGTACAGTGGAGCACAGTAGAGATAGAGTACAGTAGAGCAGAGTAGAGGTAGAGTACAGTGGAGTACAGTAGAGGTAGAGTACAGTAGAACACTGTAGAGGTGGAGTACAGTGGAGTACATTAGAGGTAGAGTACAGTGGAGCACAGTAGAGATAGGGTACAATAGAGCAGAGTAGAGGTAGAGTACAGTGGAGTACAGTAGAGGTAGAGTACAGTGGAGCACTGTAGAGGTGGAGTACAGTGGAGTACAGTAGAGGTAGAGTACAGGTGAGCATAGTAGAGATAGAGTACAGTAGAGCACAGTAGAGGTAGAGTACAGTGGAGTACAGTGGTGCACAGTAGAGGTAGAGTACAGTGGAGTACAGTAGAGGTAGAGTACAGTGGAGTACAGTAGAGGTAGTGTACAGTGGAGCACAGTAGAGGTAGAGTACAGTGGAGCACAGTAGAGGTAGAGTACAGTGGGGTACAGTAGAAATAGAGTACAGTGGAGCACAGTAGAGAAGAGTACAGTAGAGCACAGTAGAGGTAGAGTACAGTGGAGCACAGTAGAGATAGAGTACAGTGGGGTACAGTAGAGGAAGAGTACAGTGGAGTACAGTGGAGCACAGTAGAGGTGGAGTACAGTAGAGTACAGTAGAGGTAGAGTACAGTGGAGTAAAATAGAGATAGAGTACAGTGGAGTAGAGTAGAGATAGAGTACAGTGGAGCACAGCAGAGGTAGAGTACAGTGGATCACAGTAGAGATAGAGTAAAGTGGAGTACAGTGGTGCACAGTAGAGGTAGAGTACAGTGGAGAACAGTAGAGATAGAGTACAGTTTAGTACACTAGAGGTAGAGTACAGTGGAGCACAGTAGAGATAGAGTACAGTGGAGTACAGTAGAGGTAGAGTACAGTGGAGCACAGTAGAGGTAGAGTACAGTGGAGTACAGTGGAGCACAGTAGAGGTGGAGTACAGTAGAGTACAGTAGACTCAGAGAACAGTACAGTACAGTACAGTAGAGGTAGAGTACAGTGGAGTACAGTAGAGATAGAGTACAGTAGAGCACAGTAGAGGTAGAATACAGTGGAGTACAGTACAGGTAGAGTACAGTGGAGTACAGTAGAGGTAGAGTACAGTGGAGTACAGTAGAGGTAGAGTACAGTGGAGCACAGTAGATGTAGAGTACAGTGGAGTACAGTAGAGGTAGAGTACAGTGGAGCACAGTAGAGCTGGAGTACAGTGGAGTACAGTGGAGCACAGTAGAGGTGGAGTACAGTAGAGTACAGTAGAGGTAGAGTACAGTGGAGCACAGTAGAGATAGAGTACAGTAGAGCACAGTAGAGGTAGAATACAGTGGAGTACAGTAGAGGTAGAGTACAGTGGAGTACAGTAGAGGTAGAGTACAGTAGAGCACAGTAGAGGTAGAATACAGTGGAGTACAGTAGAGGTAGAGTACAGTGGAGTACAGTAGAGGTATAGTACAGTGGAGTACAGTAGAGGCAGAGTACAGTGGAGCACAGTAGATGTAGAGTACAGTGGAGTACAGTAGAGGTAGAGTACAGTAGAGCACAGTAGAGCTGGAGTACAGTGGAGTACAGTGGAGCACAGTAGAGGTGGAGTACAGTAGAGTAGAGTAGAGGTAGAGTACAGTGGAGTACAGTAGAGATAGAGTAGAGTGGAGTAGAGTAGAGATAGAGTACAGTGGATTAGAGTAGAGATAGAGTACAGTGGAGTATAGTTGAGGTAGAGTACAGTGGAGCACAGTGGAGGTAGAGTACAGTGGAGTATAGTTTAGGTAGACTACAGTGGAGTACAGTAGAGGTAGAGTACAGTGGAGCACAGTAGAGATAGAGTACAGTAGAGCAGAGTAGAGGTAGAGTACAGTGGAGTAGAGTAGAGGTAGAGTACAGCTGAGCACAGTAGAGGTAGAGTAGAGTGGAGCACAGTAGAGGTAGAGTACAGTGGACTACAGTAGAGGTAGTGTACAGTGGAGCACAGTAGAGGTAGAGTACAGTGGAGCACAGTAGAGGTAGAGTACAGTGGAGTATAATAGAGGTAGAGTACAGGAGAGCACAGTAGAGATAGAGTACAGTAGAGCAGAGTAGAGGTAGAGTACAGTGGAGTACAGTAGAGGTAGAGTACAGTGGAGCACTCTAGAGGTGGAGTACAGTGGAGTACAGTAGAGGTAAAGTACATTGGAGCACAGTAGAGATAGAGTACAGTAGAGCACAGTAGAGGTAGAGTACAGTGGAGCACAGTAGAGCTAGAGTACAGTGGAGTACAGTGAAGCACAGTAGAGGTGGAGTACAGTAGAGTAGAGTAGAGGTAGAGTACAGTGGAGTACAGTAGAGATAGAGTAGAGTGGAGTAGAGTAGAGATAGAGTACAGTGGATTAGAGTAGAGATAGAGTACAGTGGAGTATAGTTGCGGTAGAGTACAGTGGAGCACAGTAGAGGTAGAGTACAGTGGAGTATAGTTGAGGTAGACTACAGTGGAGTAGAGTAGAGGTAGAGTACAGTGGAGCACAGTAGAGATAGAGTACAGTAGAGCAGAGTAGAGGTAGAGTACAGTGGAGTACAGTAGAGGTAGAGTACAGTAGAACACTGTAGAGGTGGAGTACAGTGGAGTACAGTAGAGGTAGAGTACAGTGGAGCACAGTAGAGATAGGGTACAATAGAGCAGAGTAGAGGTAGAGTACAGTGGAGTACAGTAGAGGTAGAGTACAGTGGAGCACTGTAGAGGTGGAGTACAGTGGAGTACAGTAGAGGTAGAGCACAGGTGAGCATAGTAGAGATAGAGTACAGTAGAGCACAGTAGAGGTAGAGTACAGTGGAGTACAGTGGTGCACAGTAGAGGTAGAGTACAGTGGAGTACAGTAGAGGTAGAGTACAGTGGAGTACAGTAGAGGTAGTGTACAGTGGCGCAGAGTAGAGGTAGAGTACAGTGGAGCACAGTAGAGGTAGAGTACAGTGGGGTACAGTAGAAATAGAGTACAGTGGAGCACAGTAGAGAAGAGTACAGTAGAGCACAGTAGAGGTAGAGTACAGTGGAGCACAGTAGAGATAGAGTACAGTGGAGTACAGTAGAGGAAGAGTACAGTGGAGTACAGTGGAGCACAGTAGAGGTGGAGTACAGTAGAGTACAGTAGAGGTAGAGTACAGTGGAGTAAAATAGAGATAGAGTACAGTGGAGTAGAGTAGAGATAGAGTACAGTGGAGCACAGCAGAGGTAGAGTACAGTGGATCACAGTAGAGATAGAGTACAGTGGAGTACAGTGGTGCACAGTAGAGGTAGAGTACAGTGGAGAACAGTAGAGATAGAGTACAGTGGAGTACACTAGAGGTAGAGTACAGTGGAGCACAGTAGAGATAGAGTACAGTGGAGTACAGTAGAGGTAGAGTACAGTGGAGCACAGTAGAGGTAGAGTACAGTGGAGTACAGTGGAGCACAGTAGAGGTGGAGTACAGTAGAGTACAGTAGACTCAGAGAACAGTACAGTACAGTAGAGGTAGAGTACAGTGGAGTAAAGTAGAGATAGAGTACAGTAGAGCACAGTAGAGGTAGAATACAGTGGAGTACAGTACAGATAGAGTACAGTGGAGTACAGTAGAGGTAGAGTACAGTGGAGTACAGTAGAGGTAGAGTACAGTGGAGCACAGTAGATGTAGAGTACAGTGGAGTACAGTAGAGGTAGAGTACAGTGGAGCACAGTAGAGCTGGAGTACAGTGGAGTACAGTGGAGCACAGTAGAGGTGGAGTACAGTAGAGTAGAGTAGAGGTAGAGTACAGTGGAGTACAGTAGAGATAGAGTAGAGTGGAGTAGAGTAGAGATAGAGTACAGTGGATTAGAGTAGAGATAGAGTACAGTGGAGTATAGTTGAGGTAGAGTACAGTGGAGCACAGTGGAGGTAGAGTAGAGTGGAGTATAGTTTAGGTAGACTACAGTGGAGTACAGTAGAGGTAGAGTACAGTGGAGCACAGTAGAGATAGAGTACAGTAGAGCAGAGTAGAGGTAGAGTACAGTGGAGTACAGTAGAGTTAGAGTACAGTGGAGCACAGTAGAGATAGAGTACAGTAGAGCACAGTAGAGGTAGAGTACAGTGGAGCACAGTAGAGGTAGAGTACAGTGGAGTACAGTAGAGGTAGATTACAGTGGAGCACTGTAGAGGTGGAGTACAGTGGAGTAGAGTAGAGGTAGAGTACAGTGGAGCACAGTAGAGATAGAGTACAGTAGAGCAGAGTAGAGGTAGAGTACAGTGGAGTACAGTAGAGGTAGAGTACAGTAGAACACTATAGAGGTGGAGTACAGTGGAGTACAGTAGAGGTAGAATACAGTGGAGCACAGTAGAGATAGGGTACAATAGAGCAGAGTAGAGGTAGAGTACAGTGGAGTACAGTAGAGGTAGAGTACAGTGGAGCACTGTAGAGGTGGAGTACAGTGGAGTACAGTAGTGGTAGAGTACAGGTGAGCATAGTAGAGATAGAGTACAGTAGAGCACAGTAGAGGTAGAGTACAGTGGAGTACAGTGGTGCACAGTAGAGGTAGAGTACAGTGGAGTACAGTAGAGGTAGAGTACAGTGGAGTACAGTAGAGGTAGTGTACAGTGGAGCACAGTAGAGGTAGAGTACAGTGGAGCACAGTAGAGGTAGAGTACAGTGGGGTACAGTAGAAATAGAGTACAGTGGAGCACAGTAGAGAAGAGTACAGTAGAGCACAGTAGAGGTAGAGTACAGTGGAGCACAGTAGAGATAGAGTACAGTGGAGTACAGTAGAGGAAGAGTACAGTGGAGTACAGTGGAGCACAGTAGAGGTGGAGTACAGTAGAGTACAGTAGAGGTAGAGTACAGTGGAGTAAAATAGAGATAGAGTACAGTGGAGTAGAGTAGAGATAGAGTACAGTGGAGCACAGCAGAGGTAGAGTACAGTGGATCACAGTAGAGATAGAGTACAGTGGAGTACAGTGGTGCACAGTAGAGGTAGAGTACAGTGGAGAACAGTAGAGATAGAGTACAGTGGAGTACACTAGAGGTAGAGTACAGTGGAGCACAGTAGAGATAGAGTACAGTGGAGTACAGTAGAGGTAGAGTACAGTGGAGCACAGTAGAGGTAGAGTACAGTGGAGTACAGTGGAGCACAGTAGAGGTGGAGTACAGTAGAGTACAGTAGACTCAGAGAACAGTACAGTACAGTAGAGGTGGAGTACAGTAGAGATAGAGTACAGTAGAGCACAGTAGAGGTAGAATACAGTGGAGTACAGTACAGGTAGAGTACAGTGGAGTACAGTAGAGGTAGAGTACAGTGGAGTACAGTAGAGGTAGAGTACAGTGGAGCACAGTAGATGTAGAGTACAGTGGAGTACAGTAGAGGTAGAGTACAGTGGAGCACAGTAGAGCTGGAGTACAGTGGAGTACAGTGGAGCACAGTAGAGGTGGAGTACAGTAGAGTACAGTAGAGGTAGAGTACAGTGGAGCACAGTAGAGATAGAGTACAGTAGAGCAGAGTAGAGGTAGAGTACAGTGGAGTACAGTAGAGGTAGAGTACAGTGGAGCACTGTAGAGGTGGAGTACAGTGGAGTACAGTAGTGGTAGAGTACAGTGGAGCACAGTAGAGATAGAGTACAGTAGAGCACAGTAGAGGTAGAGTACAGTGGAGCACTGTTACGTTATGTGTATTTGTTTTCATGTTTAGTCCTCCTGTATTAAATATAAGACTTGTGTATGCTTTGTTTCTTTTGGGTTTCAGATTATCGTTGATTTGATAACAGCCTACCAGCGGTAATTGGACGATCAGCTGGCCTTCCTGTTTAAAAACTCCTCCTCCTCCGGTTGACAGGAGGCTATTGCGGCTTCGGGTCGGTCGCAATGGCGCAGACTTCCTACCAGCCGTCAGATCAAACATAATTTTGTCATGTTCCTTTTGGTTGTGTGTTTTATGTAGAATGTGGTTATGTAGGAGAGACCTGCTCTTTTGTTTGGGGAAATATTCTTTTCTTATGTTTCTTTGGAAGAGTGTAGTGAGGGAAGCGTTATTGTAATTTCTTTTCTTTCCTTTGTGCTAGGTTAATTACGTTGTTTTATTTTGGTAGAACGGGGTTTTTGTTTGTTATTTTGGGCCTTGGGTCTCTCTGACGAAAATACCACTCTTTTATTTATATTTCTTTATTTAGGTTTCTGTGAATTAATTATAGCCTACTTTATTTTGGACCAGTGGTCCCCACTACTGAATGTGGTTTAATTTATTGTTATCGACTTTTTGTGATAACTCTTATTTACAATAAATTGTTATAATTTATTCTTTGGTTTCCTTCTTTTGGTCCTTTTGGTCTGACGGCCTGCTGGAAGTCTGTTGTATCTTTTCATTCTTATTTAATTATTGCGTCTTACCCCTAGCGGACGTAATAAATTGGGGGCTCGTCCATTTCATCTGATTCGTTTGTAAGGGAGTCTATAATTTGCCTTGCTGGTGAGTACTTATTTCATTGTCTGATTGGTGGATTGTTGTTATTGTGAATATGGAGTTTAGTATTGAGGCGTTTAAACAGTCTCCCACGGTAGAGGCTTTACAAAACTGCCGTAAATCTGACTTGATTCTTTTGGCAGATTATTATGATATATCTATATCTAAAGTAGCCACTAAACAAGTAATACGAGATGTGGTACAGGAGAATTTAGTGCTGGATGGGGTGTTGAAAGTTGAACCAGTGGTACGGGATGTCGATGCTGCTTATGCGACGGATGAGATAGGAGCGGAGGCAGTTGCAATGTTAGAGCCAGATCCATTGATGGGTCTAAATACAACGGACCTTAAATTGGCGATACGACTTAAAGAGCTTGATTTGCAAGTTAAGCGACAAGAACATGATACGCAGCTTCTGCGCTTTAGGCAGTGTGAACTTGAGGCGCGCCGCGTTTCGACGGTGCCGCTGAGTGCATCACAGCCTTCGAGGGCGTCTGTTCCCAGTGGTCCTTCTGTTATTTCTCCTGCTCCACATTCTCCAGGTACGGGTGAATTTGATATTAGTAGACAGATTCGTTTAGTTCCTTCGTTTCGAGAAACGGAGATTGATTCGTACTTCAGTGCGTTTGAGCGAATCGCTGTCGTTTTGCAGTGGCCAAGAGATATTTGGTCACTCTTGCTACAGTGTAAATTAACTGGTAAAGCTCAAGAAGTATGTGCTGCTTTGTCTATTGAAGAGAGTTTAGATTATGATGTTTTGAAGGCCTCGGTGCTTAGGGCATATGAGCTTGTTCCTGAAGCATACCGTCAAAAATTTCGTGGTCATTTAAAAGCCACCAATCAGACATTTGTTGAGTTTGCCCGTGAAAAGGGAATTTTTTTTGATAAATGGTGCCAGTCCAGCAAGGTAAATAATTATGAGCAACTTCGTGAGCTCATGTTATTGGAAGATTTCAAAACAACCTTACCAGACAAGATTGTTGTATATCTGAATGAGCAAAAAGTAAATACGCTGGCACATGGCGCTGTTTTAGCTGACGAATTCGTATTGACTCATAAAAATGTTTTCGTTTCGTCTGTGCGTCGTGAATTCTCCCAATTTGAAAAGAGTTCGAAAAATTTAGCAACTGTTGCTATATCGGGTCAGGGTGAATCACGTGAGTGTTTTTACTGTCATGAAGCTGGCCACCTCATTGCTGGTTGTCCAGTTTTAAAAAAGAGAAATCAGTTTTCAAATAGTCAAGCGCCGAAGGGTGTTGGATTTGCACGTGTTACGAGTCCACCAGTTGGTTTAAACGGGCAGGGAATTGATTTGGGATATGGCCCGTTTGTGTCTAGTGGGATAGTTTTTCTTAATGGGCAAGAGGGTGTTGAAGTTCCCGTTCGCATTCTCCGAATTACTGGGTCCGCCCAATCATTTGTGCGTGACAACATTTTACCGTTTTCTAATGATTCGTATTGTGGGTCCGACGTTTTGGTTCAAGGAATTGAGTTAGGGATCGTCAGAGTTCCTTTACATCATGTAAACATTCAATCTGACCTTGTTTCTGATCTTGTTAAGATTGCGGTTCGTCCACAGTTACCCATTAAAGGGATTGATTTGATTCTCGGTAATGATCTTGCTGGGGGAAAGGTATTGCCGTTTCCTGAAGTAATTGAAGATCCGCTTTCTGACCCACGAAATGTGGTAGATTCTGTTTCGAACCTAACTTCTGTATTTCCGGCCTGCGTGGTTACGCGAGCGCAGTCACGTAAATATGGTGACGTGATTGACCTTTCCGATAGCTTTGTGGCTTTCCCTGACAGCGCTGACATTTGTCAGGAGTTTCCTGTGGAAGAAGAGTGTACGCCCTCGGAGGCGCTGTCCCCAGTATCCAGTGCTGAAATTGATTTGGCTTCTACTATTGATAGAATTTCACTAGGAAACGCGCAAAGAAATGACGATTCTCTGGCTCGGTGTAGAACTGCCGTTGTGAAGCACGAGGATATTTTTAAGAAACCTGTTGCTTATTTTTGGGACGACGGGTTGCTAATGCGAAAACGAACGCCAGTGCTTTCTGAATATGAAGCTGATGCAGTTTATCAGATAGTTGTGCCCGTTCAGTTTCGCTCGCATGTGTTGATGTTAGCTCACGATCACAGTTTTTCTGGTCATTTGGGCGTTACAAAAACATACCACCGTATTTTAGGTCATTTCTTCTGGCCTGGTTTAAGATCAGATGTTGTGAAATACTGTCGTTCATGCCATACCTGCCAGATTGTGGGAAAGCCAAACCAGTTGATTTCCCCAGCGCCTCTTTGCCCCATCCCGGTTATTGGTGAGCCGTTTGAGCGGGTGATTTTAGATTGCGTGGGTCCTTTGCCACGGACTCAGTCCGGACATAAATTTATATTAACTATGATGTGCTCTAACACCCGTTTCCCGGAAGCTGTGCCTTTACGCACTATAAGAAGCAAGGGAGTGTTGCAAGCTTTAATTAAATTCTTTTCAACCTTTGGCTTACCAAAGGTTGTGCAGACTGATCAGGGCACAAATTTTATGTCTCGGTTATTCAAACAAGTGTTGTCACAGCTCAATATAAAACACGAAGTTTCTAGCGCGTACCATCCAGAGTCGCAGGGCGCGTTAGAACGGTTTCACCAAACCCTAAAGTCAATGTTGCGTACATTTTGTGCTCAGTCAGAGAAAGAATGGGACGAGGGTTTGCCCTTATTATTGTTTGCGGTGCGTGAGACTCAGCAGGAATCGCTTGGCTTTAGTCCTGCTGAACTAGTTTTCGGCCATACTGTGAGAGGGCCGCTGAAACTACTGAAGGAGAAAATGATGGGCTGTAAATCAAATGACGTCATTAATATCTTGGACTATGTTAGCTCATTTCGTGAACGCTTGCACCGGGTGTGTGAACTTGCTCGTGCCTCTATGGCGTCGGTCCAAGCCAAGATGAAGACTCGATTTGACAAAAAAACTGTTTCACGTTCTTTCAACCAGGGTGACAGGGTCTTGGTTTTGCTCCCTATTCCTGGATCAGCCCTACAGGCTAAGTTTTCTGGCCCGTATGTGATTGACGCCAAACTGAGTGAAACAGACTATATAATTCGTACACCTGACCGTAAGAGGAAAACTCGCGTCTGTCACATTAATATGTTGAAGTTATACGTTTCGCGAGACCGACAAGAGAAATGTCCTGTTTCAGTTGCATCTGTGTCCGTAATGCCTACTTCTGATGGTTCTGAGTCGGATGGTTTGACCATGCGAAGTGTTTCTGTTACTGGTGCCCGTTTGCAAAATTCGGAGATCCTTGATGATTTGCCATCTTATCTGTCCTATCTCTCTCAGGTTTTTCGAGCAGATATTTGTCAGCTAATTCAGTCATATCTAACTTTGTTCTCTGATGTACCATCCAGGACGACTGCAGTGTGCCATGACATTGATGTGGGAGATGATCCACCAATTAAGCAGCATGCTTATAGAGTGAACCCAATTAAGCGTAAGGTTATGCAGGATGAGGTGAAGTACTTACTGGAAAACGGGTTGGCTGTACAAAGTTTCAGTGCTTGGAGTTCCCCCTGCCTCCTCGTTCCGAAAAGTGACGGCACGGTTCGTTTTTGCACTGACTATAGAAAAGTCAATGCCACCACCAAGTCAGATTCATTTCCCTTGCCCCGCATGGAGGATTGTGTGGACAGGGTGGGGTCTGCTACTTTCGTTTCGAAGCTGGATCTACTTAAGGGCTATTGGCAAGTGCCCTTGACTCCTCGCGCTGCCGAAGTTTCTGCTTTTGTTACGCCTGATAACCTGCTACAGTACACCGTTATGGCGTTCGGATTGCGAAACGCTCCTGCCACGTTTCAACGTCTGATGAATAGGGTTCTGGCGGGCATTTCTAACTGTGATGCATATTTAGACGACATTGTGGTGTACTCTTCTGACTGGGAGGAACATCTTAAAACACTTCGTATGGTGTTTGACCGTCTGCATGCCTTTAATTTGACTCTAAATCTTGCGAAATGCGAGTTTGGAAGGGCTACAGTGACATACTTGGGCAAACAGGTTGGTCAGGGGGCAGTTCGTCCTGTTGCTGCCAAGGTGCAGGCTATCGTACAGTTTCCTGTCCCGAATACTAAACGACAGCTGAGACGTTTTCTTGGTATGGCGGGATACTATCGAGGATTCTGCAAAAACTTTTCGGATGTAGTGTTACCTTTGACCAATTTGCTCCGTCAAAACCGAGACTATATGTGGTCTGATGAATGTCAGAGAGCGTTTGAGTCTGTTAAATCATTGCTGTGCAGTACACCGGTACTTTCTGCCCCTAACTTCTCGACGCCGTTCAAGCTGGACGTGGATGCTAGCGCTACTGGCGCTGGTGCCGTTCTTCTGCAGGAGGATGTGCAAGGGGTTGATCATCCTGTATGTTATTTTTCGAGAAAGTTTTTGAAACATCAGTTGAATTATAGTACAATTGAGAAGGAAGCTCTAGCTTTACTGTTTGCGTTGCAGTATTTTGAGGTCTATGTGGGGTCAAGCTCATTAACTCTGGTAGTTTTTACGGATCATAACCCGTTGGTTTTTCTGTCTCGGATGCGTAACTCCAACCAACGTATTATGCGTTGGGCACTAATCATACAGGAGTTTAATGTGGAAATTCGCTACAAGAAGGGAAAAGAAAATGTTCTGGCAGATACTCTGTCACGTGCGGGAGACAATGTTTAATCAACTATATGTTGATTTTTAACGGTGGGGGTGTTACGTTATGTGTATTTGTTTTCATGTTTAGTCCTCCTGTATTAAATATAAGACTTGTGTATGCTTTGTTTCTTTTGGGTTTCAGATTATCGTTGATTTGATAACAGCCTACCAGCGGTAATTGGACGATCAGCTGGCGGTCCTGTTTAAAAACTCCTCCTCCTCCGGTTGACAGGAGGCTATTGCGGCTTCGGGTCGGTCGCAATGGCGCAGACTTCCTACCAGCCGTCAGATCAAACATAATTTTGTCATGTTCCTTTTGGTTGTGTGTTTTATGTAGAATGTGGTTATGTAGGAGAGACCTGCTCTTTTGTTTGGGGAAATATTCTTTTCTTATGTTTCTTTGGAAGAGTGTAGTGAGGGAAGCGTTATTGTAATTTCTTTTCTTTCCTTTGTGCTAGGTTAATTACGTTGTTTTATTTTGGTAGAACGGGGTTTTTGTTTGTTATTTTGGGCCTTGGGTCTCTCTGACGAAAATACCACTCTTTTATTTATATTTCTTTATTTAGGTTTCTGTGAATTAATTATAGCCTACTTTATTTTGGACCAGTGGTCCCCACTACTGAATGTGGTTTAATTTATTGTTATCGACTTTTTGTGATAACTCTTATTTACAATAAATTGTTATAATTTATTCTTTGGTTTCCTTCTTTTGGTCCTTTTGGTCTGACGGCCTGCTGGAAGTCTGTTGTATCTTTTCATTCTTATTTAATTATTGCGTCTTACCCCTAGCGGACGTAATAAGCACAGTAGAGGTAGAGTACAGTGGAGTACAGTAGAGGTAGATTACAGTGGAGCACTGTAGAGGTGGAGTACAGTGGAGTAGAGTAGAGGTAGAGTACAGTGGAGCACAGTAGAGATAGAGTACAGTAGAGCAGAGTAGAGGTAGAGTACAGTGGAGTACAGTAGAGGTAGAGTACAGTAGAACACTGTAGAGGTGGAGTACAGTGGAGTACAGTAGAGGTAGAGTACAGTGGAGCACAGTAGAGATAGGGTACAATAGAGCAGAGAAGAGGTAGAGTACAGTGGAGTACAGTAGAGGTAGAGTACAGTGGAGCACTGTAGAGGTGGAGTACAGTGGAGTACAGTAGAGGTAGAGTACAGGTGAGCATAGTAGAGATAGAGTACAGTAGAGCACAGTAGAGGTAGAGTACAGTGGAGCACAGTGGTGCACAGTAGAGGTAGAATACAGTGGAGAACAGTAGAGATAGAGTACAGTGGAGTACAGTAGAGGTAGTGTACAGTGGAGCACAGTCGAGGTAGAGTACAGTGGAGCACAGTAGAGGTAGAGTACAGTGGGGTACAGTAGAAATAGAGTACAGTGGAGCACAGTAGAGAAGAGTACAGTAGAGCACATTAGAGGTAGAGTACAGTGGAGCACAGTAGAGATAGAGTACAGTGGAGTACAGTAGAGGAAGAGTACAGTGGAGTACAGTGGAGCACAGTAGAGGTGGAGTACAGTAGAGTACAGTAGAGGTAGAGTACAGTGGAGTAAAATAGAGATAGAGTACAGTGGAGTAGAGTAGAGATAGAGTACAGTGGAGCACAGCAGAGGTAGAGTACAGTGGATCACAGTAGAGATAGAGTACAGTGGAGTACAGTGGTGCACAGTAGAGGTAGAGTACAGTGGAGAACAGTAGAGATAGAGTACAGTGGAGTACAATAGAGGTAGAGTACAGTGGAGCACAGTAGAGATAGAGTACAGTGGAGTACAGTAGAGGTAGAGTACAGTGGAGCACAGTAGAGGTAGAGTACAGTGGAGTACAGTGGAGCACAGTAGAGGTGGAGTACAGTAGAGTACAGTAGACTTAGAGAACCGTACAGTACAGTAGAGGTAGAGTACAGTGGAGTACAGTAGAGATAGAGTACAGTAGAGCACAGTAGAGGTAGAATACAGTGGAGTACAGTAGAGGTAGAGTACATTGGAGTACAGTAGAGGTAGAGTACAGTGGAGTACAGTAGAGGTAGAGTACAGTGGAGCACAGTAGATGTAGAGTACAGTGGAGTACAGTAGAGGTAGAGTACAGTGGAGCACAGTAGAGCTGGAGTGCAGTGGAGTACAGTGGAGCACAGTAGAGGTGGAGTAGAGTAGAGTAGAGTAGAGGTAGAGTACAGTGGAGTACAGTAGAGATAGAGTAGAGTGGAGTAGAGTAGAGATAGAGTACAGTGGATTAGAGTAGAGATAGAGTACAGTGGAGTATAGTTGAGGTAGAGTACAGTGGAGCACAGTGGAGGTAGAGTAGAGTGGAGTATAGTTTAGGTAGACTACAGTGGAGTACAGTAGAGGTAGAGTACAGTGGAGCACAGTAGAGATAGAGTACAGTAGAGCAGAGTAGAGGTAGAGTACAGTGGAGTACAGTAGAGGTAGAGTACAGTGGAGCACTCTAGAGGTGGAGTACAGTGGAGTACAGTAGAGGTAGAGTACAGTGGAGCACAGTAGAGATAGAGTACAGTAGAGCACAGTAGAGGTAGAGTACATTGGAGCACAGTAGGGTTAGAGTACAGTGGAGTATAGTTGAGGTAGACTACAGTAGAGTACAGTAGAGGTAGAGTACAGTGGAGCACAGTAGAGATAGAGTACAGTAGAGCAGAGTAGAGGTAGATTACAGTGGAGTACAGTAGAGGTAGAGTAGAGTGGAGCACATTAGAGGTGGAGTAGAGTAGAGTACAGTAGAGATAGAGTACAGTGGAGCACAGTAGAGATAGAGTACAGTAGAGCACAGTAGAGGTAGAGTACAGTGGAGCACAGTAGAGGTAGAGTAGTGTGGAGCACAGTAGAGGTAGAGTACAGTGGAGTACAGTAGAGGTAGTGTACAATGGAGCACAGTAGAGGTAGAGTACAGTGGAGCACAGTAGAGGTAGAGTACAGTGGAGCACAGTAGAGGAAGAGTACAGTGTAGTACAGAAGAGATAGAGTACAGTGGAGTACAGTAGAGGTAGAGTACAGCTGAGCACAGTAGAGGTAGAGTAGAGTGGAGCACAGTAGAGGTAGAGTACAGTGGACTACAGTAGAGGTAGTGTACAGTGGAGCACAGTAGAGGTAGAGTACAGTGGAGCACAGTAGAGGTAGAGTACAGTGGAGTATAATAGAGGTAGAGTACAGTAGAGCACAGTAGAGATAGAGTACAGTAGAGCAGAGTAGAGGTAGAGTACATTGGAGTACAGTAGAGGTAGAGTACAGTGGAGCACTGTAGAGGTGGAGTACAGTGGAGTACAGTAGAGGTAAAGTACAGTGGAGCACAGTAGAGATAGAGTACAGTAGAGCACAGTAGAGGTAGAGTACAGTGGAGAACAGTAGAGCTAGAGTACAGTGGAGTACAGTGGAGCACAGTAGAGGTGGAGTACAGTAGAGTAGAGTAGAGGTAGAGTACAGTGGAGAACAGTAGAGATAGAGTAGAGTGGAGTAGAGTAGAGATAGAGTACAGTGGATTAAAGTAGAGATAGAGTACAGTGGAGTATAGTTGCGGTAGAGTACAGTGGAGCACAGTAGAGGTAGAGTACAGTGGAGTATAGTTGAGGTAGACTACAGTGGAGTACAGTAGAGGTAGAGTACAGTGGAGCACAGTAGAGATAGAGTACAGTAGAGCAGAGTAGAGGTAGAGTACAGTGGAGTACAGTAGAGGTAGAGTACAATAGAACACTGTAGAGGTGGAGTACAGTGGAGTACAGTAGAGGTAGAGTACAGTGGAGCACAGTAGAGATAGGGTACAATAGAGCAGAGTAGAGGTAGAGTACAGTGGAGTACAGTAGAGGTAGAGTACAGTGGAGCACTGTAGAGGTGGAGTACAGTGAAGTACAGTAGAGGTAGAGTACAGGTGAGCATAGTAGAGATAGAGTACAGTAGAGCACAGTAGAGGTAGAGTACAGTGGAGTATAGTAGAGGTAGAGTACAGTGGAGTACAGTAGAGGTAGATTACAGTGGAGCACAGTAGAGGTAGAGTACATTGGAGTATAGTTGAGGTAGACTACAGTGGAGTGCAGTAGAGGTAGAGTACAGTGGAGCACAGTAGAGATAGAGTACTGTAGAGCAGAGTAGAGGTAGAGTACAGTGGAGTACAGTAGAGGTAGAGAACAGTAGATTAGAGTAGAGGTAGAGTACAGTGGAGTACAGTAGAGGTAGAGCACAGTGGAGCACTGTAGAGGTAGAGTACAGTGGAGTACAGTAGAGATAGAGTACAGTGGAGCACAGTAGAGGTAGAGTACAGTGGAGCACAGTAGAGGTAGAGTACAGTGGAGCACAGTAGAGGTAGAGTACAGTGGAGTACAGTAGAGGTAGTGTACAGTGGAGCACAGTAGAGGTAGAGTACAGTGGAGCACAGTAGAGGTAGAGTACAGTGGGGTACAGTAGAAATAGAGTACAGTGGAGCACAGTAGAGTAGAGTACAGTAGAGCACAGTAGAGGTAGAGTACAGTGGAACACAGTAGAGATAGAGTACAGTGGAGTACAGTAGAGGAAGAGTACAGTGGAGTACATTGGAGCACAGTAGAGGTGGAGTACAGTAGAGTACAGTAGAGGTAGAGTACAGTGGAGTACAATAGAGATAGTGTACAGTGGAGTAGAGTAGAGATAGAGTACAGTGGAGCACAGCAGAGGTAGAGTACAGTGGATCACAGTAGAGATAGAGTACAGTGGAGTACAGTGGATCACAGTAGAGGTAGAATACAGTGGAGAACAGTAGAGATAGAGTACAGTGGAGTACAGTTGTGGTAGAGTACAGTGGAGCACAGTAGAGATAGAGTACAGTGGAGTACAGTAGAGGTAGAGTACAGTGGAGCACAGTAGAGGTAGAGTACAGTGGAGTACAGTGGAGAACAGTAGAGGTGGAGTACAGTAGAGTACAGTAGAGGTAGATAACAGTACAGTACACTAGAGGTAGAGTACAGTGGAGTACAGTAGAGGTAGAGTACAGGTGAGCATAGTAGAGATAGAGTACAGTAGAGCACAGTAGAGGTAGAGTACAGTGGACTATAGTAGAGGTAGAGTACAGTGGAGTACAGTAGAGGTAGATTACAGTGGAGCACAGTAGAGGTAGAGTACAGTGGAGTATAGTTGAGGTAGACTACAGTGGAGTGCAGTAGAGGTAGAGTACAGTGGAGCACAGTAGAGATAGAGTACTGTAGAGCAGAGTAGAGGTAGAGTACAGTGGAGTACAGTAGAGGTAGAGAACAGTAGATTAGAGTAGAGGTAGAGTACAGTGGAGTACAGTAGAGGTAGAGCACAGTGGAGCACTGTAGAGGTAGAGTACAGTGGAGTACAGTAGAGATAGAGTACAGTGGAGCACAGTAGAGGTAGAGTACAGTGGAGCACAGTAGAGGTAGAGTACAGTGGAGCACAGTAGAGGTAGAGTACAGTGGAGTACAGTAGAGGTAGTGTACAGTGGAGCACAGTAGAGGTAGAGTACAGTGGAGCACAGTAGAGGGAGAGTACAGTGGGGTACAGTAGAAATAGAGTACAGTGGAGCACAGTAGAGTTGAGTACAGTAGAGCACAGTAGAGGTAGAGTACAGTGGAGCACAGTAGAGATAGAGTACAGTGGAGTACAGTAGAGGAAGAGTACAGTGGAGTACAGTGGAGCACAGTAGAGGTGGAGTACAGTAGAGTACAGTAGAGGTAGAGTACAGTGGAGTACAATAGAGATAGAGTACAGTGGAGTAGAGTAGAGATAGAGTACAGTGGAGCACAGCAGAGGTAGAGTACAGTGGATCACAGTAGAGATAGAGTACAGTGGAGTACAGTGGATCACAGTAGAGGTAGAATACAGTGGAGAACAGTAGAGATAGAGTACAGTGGAGTACAGTTGAGGTAGAGTACAGTGGAGCACAGTAGAGATAGAGTACAGTGGAGTACAGTAGAGGTAGAGTACAGTGGAGTACAGTAGAGGTAGAGTACAGTGGAGTACAGTGGAGAACAGTAGAGGTGGAGTACAGTAGAGTACAGTAGAGGTAGATAACAGTACAGTACACTAGAGGTAGAGTACAGTTGAGTACAGTAGAGGTAGAGTACAGTAGAGCACAGTAGAGGTAGATTACAGTGGAGTACAGTAGAGGTAGAGTACAGTGGAGTACAGTAGAGGTAGAGTACAGTGGAGTACAGTAGAGGAAGAGTACAGTGTAGTACAGTAGAGATAGAGTACAGTGGAGTACAGTAGAGATAGAGTAGAGTCGAACACAGTAGAGATAAGTGCAGTTGAGTATAGCAGAGGTAGAGTACAGTGGAGCACAGTAGAGGTAGAGTACAGCTGAGCACAGTAGAGGTAGAGTAGAGTGGAGCACAGTAGAGGTAGAGTACAGTGGACTACAGTAGAGGTAGTGTACAGTGGAGCACAGTAGAGGTAGAGTACAGTTTAGCACAGTAGAGGTAGAGTACAGTGGAGTATAATAGAGGTAGAGTACAGTAGAGCACAGTAGAGATAGAGTACAGTAGAGCAGAGTAGAGGTAGAGTACAGTGGAATACAGTAGAGGTAGAGTACAGTGGAGCACTGTAGAGGTGGAGTACAGTGGAGTACAGTAGAGGTAGAGTACAGTGGAGCACAGTAGAGATAGAGTACAGTAGAGCACAGTAGAGGTAGAGTACAGTGGAGCACAGTAGAGCTAGAGTACAGTGGAGTACAGTGGAGCACAGTAGAGGTGGAGTACAGTAGAGTACAGTAGAGGTAGAGAACAGTACAGTACAGTAGAGGTAGAGTACAGTGGAGTACAGTAGAGGTAGAGTACAGTAGAGCACAGTAGAGGTAGAATACAGTGGAGTACAGTAGAGGTAGAGTACAGTGGAGTACAGTAGAGGTAGAGTACAGTGGAGTACAGTAGAGGCAGAGTACAGTGGAGCACAGAAGATGTAGACTACAGTGGAGTACAGTAGAGGTAGAGTACAGTGGAGCACAGTAGAGCTGGAGTACAGTGGAGTACAGTGGAGCACAGTAGAGGTGGAGTACAGTAGAGTAGAGTAGAGGTAGAGTACAGTGGAGTACAGTAGAGATAGAGTAGAGTGGAGTAGAGTAGAGATAGAGTACAGTGGATTAGAGTAGAGATAGAGTACAGTGGAGTATAGTTGAGGTAGAGTACAGTGGAGCACAGTGGAGGTAGAGTACAGTGGAGTATAGTTTAGGTAGACTACAGTGGAGTACAGTAGAGGTAGAGTACAGTGGAGCACAGTAGAGATAGAGTACAGTAGAGCAGAGTAGAGGTAGAGTACAGTGGAGTAGAGTAGAGGTAGAGCACAGTGGAGCACTGTAGAGGTAGAGTACAGTGGAGTACAGTAGAGGTAGAGTACAGTGGAGCAGAGTAGAGGTAGAGTAGAGTGGAGCACAGTAGAGGTAGAGTACAGTGGACTACAATAGAGGTATTGTACAGTGGAGCACAGTAGAGGTAGAGTACAGTGGAGCACAGTAGAGGTAGAGTACAGTGGAGTATAATAGAGGTAGAGTACACTAGAGCACAGTAGAGATAGAGTACAGTAGAGCACAGTAGAGGTAAAGTACAGTGGAGTATAGTAGAGGTAGAGTACAGTGCAGTAGAGTAGAGGTAGAGTACAGTGGAGCACAGTAGATGTAGAGTACAGTGGAGCACAGTAGAGGTAGAGTACAGGGGAGTATAGTTGAGGTAGACTACAGTGGAGTACAGTAGAGATAGCGTACAGTGGAGTACAGTAGAGATAGAGTAGAGTAGAGCGGAGTAGAGGTAGAGTACAGTGGAGTACAGTAGAGGTAGAGCACAGTGGAGCACTGTAGAGGTAGAGTACAGTGGAGTACAGTAGAGATAGAGTACAGTGGAGCACAGTAGAGGTAGAGTACAGTGGAGCACAGTAGACATAGAGTACAGTAGAGCAGAGTAGAGGTAGAGTACAGTGGAGTACAGTAGAGGTAGAGTACAGTAGAACACTGTAGAGATAAGTGCAGTGGAGTATAGTAGAGGTAGAGTACAGTGGAGTACAGTAGAGGTAGAGTACAGTGGAGTACAGTAGAGGTAGAGTAGAGTGGAGCACATAAGAGGTGGAGTAGAGAAGAGTACAGTAGAGGTAGAGTACAGTGGAGTACATTAGAGGTAGAGTACAGTGGAGCACAGTAGAGGTAGAGTAGAGTCGAGTACAGTAGAGGTAGAGTACAGTGGAGTAGAGTAGAGATAGAGTACAGTGGAGCACAGCAGAGGTAGAGTACAGTGGATCACAGTAGAGATAGAGTACAGTGGAGTACAGTGGAGCACAGTAGAGGAATAGTACAGTGGAGCACAGTAGAGATAGATTACAGTGGAGTACAGTAGAGATAGAGTACAGTGGAGTACAGTAGAGGTAGAGTACAGTGGAGTAAAATAGAGATAGAGTACAGTGGAGTAGAGTAGAGATAGAGTACAGTGGAGCACAGCAGAGGTAGAGTACAGTGGATCACAGTAGAGATAGAGTACAGTGGAGTACAGTGGTGCACAGTAGAGGTAGAGTACAGTGGAGAACAGTAGAGATAGAGTACAGTGGAGTACAGTAGAGGTAGAGTACAGTGGAGCACAGTAAAGATAGAGTACAGTGGAGTACAGTAGAGGTAGAGTACAGTGGAGCACAGTAGAGGTAGAGTACAGTGGAGTACAGTGGAGCACAGTAGAGGTGGAGTACAGTAGAGTACAGTAGACTTAGAGAACAGTACAGTACAGTAGAGGTAGAGTACAGTGGAGTACAGTAGAGATAGAGTACAGTAGAGCACAGTAGAGGTAGAATACAGTGGAGTACAGTAGAGTTAGAGTACAGTGGAGTACAGTAGAGGTAGAGTACAGTGGAGTACAGTAGAGGTAGAGTACAGTGGAGCACAGTAGATGTAGAGTACAGTGGAGCACAGTAGAGCTGGAGTACAGTGGAGTACAGTGGAGCACAGTAGAGGTGGAGTACAGTAGAGGAGAGTAGAGGTAGAGTACAGTGGAGTACAGTAGAGATAGAGTAGAGTGGAGTAGAGTAGAGGTAGAGTACAGTGGAGCACAGTAGAGGTAGAGTAGAGTGGAGCACAGTAGAGGTAGAGTAGAGTGGAGTACAGTAGAGGTAGTGTACAGTGGAGCACAGTAGAGGTAGAGTACAGTGGAGCACAGTAGAGGTAGAGTACAGTGGAGCACAGTAGAGGAAGAGTACAGTGTAGTACAGAAGAGATAGAGTACAGTGGAGTACAGTAGAGGTAGAGTACAGCTGAGCACAGTAGAGGTAGAGTAGAGTGGAGCACAGTAGAGGTAGAGTACAGTGGACTACAGTAGAGGTAGTGTACAGTGGAGCACAGTAGAGGTAGAGTACAGTGGAGCACAGTAGAGGTAGAGTACAGTGGAGTATAATAGAGGTAGAGTACAGTAGAGCACAGTAGAGATAGAGTACAGTAGAGCAGAGTAGAGGTAGAGTACATTGGAGTACAGTAGAGGTAGAGTACAGTGGAGCACTGTAGAGGTGGAGTACAGTGGAGTACAGTAGAGGTAAAGTACAGTGGAGCACAGTAGAGATAGAGTACAGTAGAGCACAGTAGAGGTAGAGTACAGTGGAGAACAGTAGAGCTAGAGTACAGTGGAGTACAGTGGAGCACAGTAGAGGTGGAGTACAGTAGAGTAGAGTAGAGGTAGAGTACAGTGGAGAACAGTAGAGATAGAGTAGAGTGGAGTAGAGTAGAGATAGAGTACAGTGGATTAGAGTAGAGATAGAGTACAGTGGAGTATAGTTGCGGTAGAGTACAGTGGAGCACAGTAGAGGTAGAGTACAGTGGAGTATAGTTGAGGTAGACTACAGTGGAGTACAGTAGAGGTAGAGTACAGTGGAGCACAGTAGAGATAGAGTACAGTAGAGCAGAGTAGAGGTAGAGTACAGTGGAGTACAGTAGAGGTAGAGTACAATAGAACACTGTAGAGGTGGAGTACAGTGGAGTACAGTAGAGGTAGAGTACAGTGGAGCACAGTAGAGATAGGGTACAATAGAGCAGAGTAGAGGTAGAGTACAGTGGAGTACAGTAGAGGTAGAGTACAGTGGAGCACTGTAGAGGTGGAGTACAGTGAAGTACAGTAGAGGTAGAGTACAGGTGAGCATAGTAGAGATAGAGTACAGTAGAGCACAGTAGAGGTAGAGTACAGTGGAGTATAGTAGAGGTAGAGTACAGTGGAGTACAGTAGAGGTAGATTACAGTGGAGCACAGTAGAGGTAGAGTACATTGGAGTATAGTTGAGGTAGACTACAGTGGAGTGCAGTAGAGGTAGAGTACAGTGGAGCACAGTAGAGATAGAGTACTGTAGAGCAGAGTAGAGGTAGAGTACAGTGGAGTACAGTAGAGGTAGAGAACAGTAGATTAGAGTAGAGGTAGAGTACAGTGGAGTACAGTAGAGGTAGAGCACAGTGGAGCACTGTAGAGGTAGAGTACAGTGGAGTACAGTAGAGATAGAGTACAGTGGAGCACAGTAGAGGTAGAGTACAGTGGAGCACAGTAGAGGTAGAGTACAGTGGAGCACAGTAGAGGTAGAGTACAGTGGAGTACAGTAGAGGTAGTGTACAGTGGAGCACAGTAGAGGTAGAGTACAGTGGAGCACAGTAGAGGTAGAGTACAGTGGGGTACAGTAGAAATAGAGTACAGTGGAGCACAGTAGAGTAGAGTACAGTAGAGCACAGTAGAGGTAGAGTACAGTGGAACACAGTAGAGATAGAGTACAGTGGAGTACAGTAGAGGAAGAGTACAGTGGAGTACATTGGAGCACAGTAGAGGTGGAGTACAGTAGAGTACAGTAGAGGTAGAGTACAGTGGAGTACAATAGAGATAGTGTACAGTGGAGTAGAGTAGAGATAGAGTACAGTGGAGCACAGCAGAGGTAGAGTACAGTGGATCACAGTAGAGATAGAGTACAGTGGAGTACAGTGGATCACAGTAGAGGTAGAATACAGTGGAGAACAGTAGAGATAGAGTACAGTGGAGTACAGTTGTGGTAGAGTACAGTGGAGCACAGTAGAGATAGAGTACAGTGGAGTACAGTAGAGGTAGAGTACATTGGAGCACAGTAGAGGTAGAGTACAGTGGAGTACAGTGGAGAACAGTAGAGGTGGAGTACAGTAGAGTACAGTAGAGGTAGATAACAGTACAGTACACTAGAGGTAGAGTACAGTGGAGTACAGTAGAGGTAGAGTACAGGTGAGCATAGTAGAGATAGAGTACAGTAGAGCACAGTAGAGGTAGAGTACAGTGGACTATAGTAGAGGTAGAGTACAGTGGAGTACAGTAGAGGTAGATTACAGTGGAGCACAGTAGAGGTAGAGTACAGTGGAGTATAGTTGAGGTAGACTACAGTGGAGTGCAGTAGAGGTAGAGTACAGTGGAGCACAGTAGAGATAGAGTACTGTAGAGCAGAGTAGAGGTAGAGTACAGTGGAGTACAGTAGAGGTAGAGAACAGTAGATTAGAGTAGAGGTAGAGTACAGTGGAGTACAGTAGAGGTAGAGCACAGTGGAGCACTGTAGAGGTAGAGTACAGTGGAGTACAGTAGAGATAGAGTACAGTGGAGCACAGTAGAGGTAGAGTACAGTGGAGCACAGTAGAGGTAGAGTACAGTGGAGCACAGTAGAGGTAGAGTACAGTGGAGTACAGTAGAGGCAGTGTACAGTGGAGCACAGTAGAGGTAGAGTACAGTGGAGCACAGTAGAGGTAGAGTACAGTGGGGTACAGTAGAAATAGAGTACAGTGGAGCACAGTAGAGTTGAGTACAGTAGAGCACAGTAGAGGTAGAGTACAGTGGAGCACAGTAGAGATAGAGTACAGTGGAGTACAGTAGAGGAAGAGTACAGTGGAGTACAGTGGAGCACAGTAGAGGTGGAGTACAGTAGAGTACAGTAGAGGTAGAGTACAGTGGAGTACAATAGAGATAGAGTACAGTGGAGTAGAGTAGAGATAGAGTACAGTGGAGCACAGCAGAGGTAGAGTACAGTGGATCACAGTAGAGATAGAGTACAGTGGAGTACAGTGGATCACAGTAGAGGTAGAATACAGTGGAGAACAGTAGAGATAGAGTACAGTGGAGTACAGTTGAGGTAGAGTACAGTGGAGCACAGTAGAGATAGAGTACAGTGGAGTACAGTAGAGGTAGAGTACAGTGGAGTACAGTAGAGGTAGAGTACAGTGGAGTACAGTGGAGAACAGTAGAGGTGGAGTACAGTAGAGTACAGTAGAGGTAGATAACAGTACAGTACACTAGAGGTAGAGTACAGTTGAGTACAGTAGAGGTAGAGTACAGTAGAGCACAGTAGAGGTAGATTACAGTGGAGTACAGTAGAGGTAGAGTACAGTGGAGTACAGTAGAGGTAGAGTACAGTGGAGTACAGTAGAGGAAGAGTACAGTGTAGTACAGTAGAGATAGAGTACAGTGGAGTACAGTAGAGATAGAGTAGAGTCGAACACAGTAGAGATAAGTGCAGTTGAGTATAGCAGAGGTAGAGTACAGTGGAGCACAGTAGAGGTAGAGTACAGCTGAGCACAGTAGAGGTAGAGTAGAGTGGAGCACAGTAGAGGTAGAGTACAGTGGACTACAGTAGAGGTAGTGTACAGTGGAGCACAGTAGAGGTAGAGTACAGTGGAGCACAGTAGAGGTAGAGTACAGTGGAGTATAATAGAGGTAGAGTACAGTAGAGCACAGTAGAGATAGAGTACAGTAGAGCAGAGTAGAGGTAGAGTACAGTGGAATACAGTAGAGGTAGAGTACAGTGGAGCACTGTAGAGGTGGAGTACAGTGGAGTACAGTAGAGGTAGAGTACAGTGGAGCACAGTAGAGATAGAGTACAGTAGAGCACAGTAGAGGTAGAGTACAGTGGAGCACAGTAGAGCTAGAGTACAGTGGAGTACAGTGGAGCACAGTAGAGGTGGAGTACAGTAGAGTACAGTAGAGGTAGAGAACAGTACAGTACAGTAGAGGTAGAGTACAGTGGAGTACAGTAGAGGTAGAGTACAGTAGAGCACAGTAGAGGTAGAATACAGTGGAGTACAGTAGAGGTAGAGTACAGTGGAGTACAGTAGAGGTAGAGTACAGTGGAGTACAGTAGAGGCAGAGTACAGTGGAGCACAGAAGATGTAGACTACAGTGGAGTACAGTAGAGGTAGAGTACAGTGGAGCACAGTAGAGCTGGAGTACAGTGGAGTACAGTGGAGCACAGTAGAGGTGGAGTACAGTAGAGTAGAGTAGAGGTAGACTACAGTGGAGTACAGTAGAGATAGAGTAGAGTGGAGTAGAGTAGAGATAGAGTACAGTGGATTAGAGTAGAGATAGAGTACAGTGGAGTATAGTTGAGGTAGAGTACAGTGGAGCACAGTGGAGGTAGAGTACAGTGGAGTATAGTTTAGGTAGACTACAGTGGAGTACAGTAGAGGTAGAGTACAGTGGAGCACAGTAGAGATAGAGTACAGTAGAGCAGAGTAGAGGTAGAGTACAGTGGAGTAGAGTAGAGGTAGAGCACAGTGGAGCACTGTAGAGGTAGAGTACAGTGGAGTACAGTAGAGGTAGAGTACAGTGGAGCAGAGTAGAGGTAGAGTAGAGTGGAGCACAGTAGAGGTAGAGTACAGTGGACTACAATAGAGGTATTGTACAGTGGAGCACAGTAGAGGTAGAGTACAGTGGAGCACAGTAGAGGTAGAGTACAGTGGAGTATAATAGAGGTAGAGTACACTAGAGCACAGTAGAGATAGAGTACAGTAGAGCACAGTAGAGGTAAAGTACAGTGGAGTATAGTAGAGGTAGAGTACAGTGCAGTAGAGTAGAGGTAGAGTACAGTGGAGCACAGTAGATGTAGAGTACAGTGGAGCACAGTAGAGGTAGAGTACAGGGGAGTATAGTTGAGGTAGACTACAGTGGAGTACAGTAGAGATAGCGTACAGTGGAGTACAGTAGAGATAGAGTAGAGTAGAGCGGAGTAGAGGTAGAGTACAGTGGAGTACAGTAGAGGTAGAGCACAGTGGAGCACTGTAGAGGTAGAGTACAGTGGAGTACAGTAGAGATAGAGTACAGTGGAGCACAGTAGAGGTAGAGTACAGTGGAGCACAGTAGAGGTAGAGTACAGTAGAACACTGTAGAGATAAGTGCAGTGGAGTATAGTAGAGGTAGAGTACAGTGGAGTACAGTAGAGGTAGAGTACAGTGGAGTACAGTAGAGGTAGAGTAGAGTGGAGCACATAAGAGGTGGAGTAGAGAAGAGTACAGTAGAGGTAGAGTACAGTGGAGTACATTAGAGGTAGAGTACAGTGGAGCACAGTAGAGGTAGAGTAGAGTCGAGTACAGTAGAGGTAGAGTACAGTGGAGTAGAGTAGAGATAGAGTACAGTGGAGCACAGCAGAGGTAGAGTACAGTGGATCACAGTAGAGATAGAGTACAGTGGAGTACAGTGGAGCACAGTAGAGGAATAGTACAGTGGAGCACAGTAGAGATAGATTACAGTGGAGTACAGTAGAGATAGAGTACAGTGGAGTACAGTAGAGGTAGAGTACAGTGGAGAAAATAGAGATAGAGTACAGTGGAGTAGAGTAGAGATAGAGTACAGTGGAGCACAGCAGAGGTAGAGTACAGTGGATCACAGTAGAGATAGAGTACAGTGGAGTACAGTGGTGCACAGTAGAGGTAGAGTAGAGTGGAGAACAGTAGAGATAGAGTACAGTGGAGTACAGTAGAGGTAGAGTACAGTGGAGCACAGTAAAGATAGAGTACAGTGGAGTACAGTAGAGGTAGAGTACAGTGGAGCACAGTAGAGGTAGAGTACAGTGGAGCACAGTAGAGGTGGAGTACAGTAGAGTACAGTAGACTTAGAGAACAGTACAGTACAGTAGAGGTAGAGTACAGTGGAGCACAGTAGAGGTAGAGTACAGTGGAGTACAGTGGAGCACAGTAGAGGTGGAGTACAGTAGAGTACAGTAGACTTAGAGAACAGTACAGTACAGTAGAGGTAGAGTACAGTGGAGTACAGTAGAGATAGAGTACAGTAGAGCACAGTAGAGGTAGAATACAGTGGAGTACAGTAGAGTTAGAGTACAGTGGAGTACAGTAGAGGTAGAGTACAGTGGAGTACAGTAGAGGTAGAGTACAGTGGAGCACAGTAGATGTAGAGTACAGTGGAGCACAGTAGAGCTGGAGTACAGTGGAGTACAGTGGAGCACAGTAGAGGTGGAGTACAGTAGAGGAGAGTAGAGGTAGAGTACAGTGGAGTACAGTAGAGATAGAGTAGAGTGGAGTAGAGTAGAGATAGAGTACAGTGGATTAGAGTAGAGATAGAGTACAGTGGAGTATAGTTGAGGTAGAGTACAGTGGAGCACAGTGGAGGTAGAGTAGAGTGGAGTATAGTTTAGGTAGACTACAGTGGAGTACAGTAGAGGTAGAGTACAGTGGAGCACAGTAGAGATAGAGTACAGTAGAGCACAGTAGAGGTAGAGTACAGTGGAGTACAGTAGAGGTAGAGTACAGTGGAGCACTGTAGAGGTGGAGTACAGTGGAGTACAGTAGAGGTAGAGTACAGTGGAGCACAGTAGAGATAGAGTACAGTAGAGCACAGTAGAGGTAGAGTACAGTGGAGCACAGTAGGGTTAGAGTACAGTGGAGTATAGTTGAGGTAGACTACAGTAGAGTACAGTAGAGGTAGAGTACAGTGGAGCACAGTAGAGATAGAGTACAGTAGAGCAGAGTAGAGGTAGAGTACAGTGGAGTACAGTAGAGGTAGAGTAGAGTGGAGCACATTAGAGGTGGAGTAGAGTAGAGTACAGTAGAGATAGAGTACAGTGGAGCACAGTAGAGATAGAGTACAGTAGAGCACAGAAGAGGTAGAGTACAGTGGAGCACAGTAGAGGTAGAGTAGAGTGGAGCACAGTAGAGGTAGAGTACAGTGGAGTACAGTAGAGGTAGTGTACAGTGGAGCACAGTAGAGGTAGAGTACAGTGGAGCACAGTAGAGGTAGAGTACAGTGGAGCACAGTAGAGGAAGAGTTCAGTGTAGTACAGAAGAGATAGAGTACAGTGGAGTACAGTAGAGGTAGAGTACAGCTGAGCACAGTAGAGGTAGAGTAGAGTGGAGCACAGTAGAGGTAGAGTACAGTGGACTACAGTAGAGGTAGTGTACAGTGGACCACAGTAGAGGTAGAGTACAGTGGAGCACAGTAGAGGTAGAGTACAGTGGAGTATAATAGAGGTAGAGTACAGTAGAGCACAGTAGAGATAGAGTACAGTAGAGCAGAGTAGAGGTAGAGTACATTGGAGTACAGTAGAGGTAGAGTACAGTGGAGCACTGTAGAGGTGGAGTACAGTGGAGTACAGTAGAGGTAAAGTACAGTGGAGCACAGTAGAGATAGAGTACAGTAGAGCACAGTAGAGGTAGAGTACAGTGGAGAACAGTAGAGCTAGAGTACAGTGGAGTACAGTGGAGCAGAGTAGAGGTGGAGTACAGTAGAGTAGAGTAGAGGTAGAGTACAGTGGAGTACAGTAGAGATAGAGTAGAGTGGAGTAGAGTAGAGATAGAGTACAGTGGAGTATAGTTGCGGTAGAGTACAGTGGAGCACAGTAGAGGTAGAGTACAGTGGAGTATAGTTGAGGTAGACTACAGTGGAGTACAGTAGAGGTAGAGTACAGTGGAGCACAGTAGAGATAGAGTACAGTAGAGCAGAGTAGAGGTAGAGTACAGTGGAGTACAGTAGAGGTAGAGTACAATAGAACACTGTAGAGGTGGAGTACAGTGGAGTACAGTAGAGGTAGAGTACAGTGGAGCACAGTAGAGATAGGGTACAATAGAGCAGAGTAGAGGTAGAGTACAGTGGAGTACAGTAGAGGTAGAGTACAGTGGAGCACTGTAGAGGTGGAGTACAGTGAAGTACAGTAGAGGTAGAGTACAGGTGAGCATAGTAGAGATAGAGTACAGTAGAGCACAGTAGAGGTAGAGTACAGTGGAGTATAGTAGAGGTAGAGTACAGTGGAGTACAGTAGAGGTGGATTACAGTGGAGCACAGTAGAGGTAGAGTACAGTGGAGTATAGTTGAGGTAGACTACAGTGGAGTGCAGTAGAGGTAGAGTACAGTGGAGCACAGTAGAGATAGAGTACTGTAGAGCAGAGTAGAGGTAGAGTACAGTGGAGTACAGTAGAGGTAGAGAACAGTAGATTAGAGTAGAGGTAGAGTACAGTGGAGTACAGTAGAGGTAGAGCACAGTGGAGCACTGTAGAGGTAGAGTACAGTGGAGTACAGTAGAGATAGAGTACAGTGGAGCACAGTAGAGGTAGAGTACAGTGGAGCACAGTAGAGGTAGAGTACAGTGGAGCACAGTAGAGGTAGAGTACAGTGGAGTACAGTAGAGGTAGTGTACAGTGGAGCACAGTAGACGTAGAGTACAGTGGAGCACAGTAGAGGTAGAGTACAGTGGGGTACAGTAGAGTTAGAGTACAGTGGAGCACAGTAGAGTAGAGTACAGTAGAGCACAGTAGAGGTAGAGTACAGTGGAACACAGTAGAGATAGAGTACAGTGGAGTACAGTAGAGGAAGAGTACAGTGGAGTACATTGGAGCACAGTAGAGGTGGAGTACAGTAGAGTACAGTAGAGGTAGAGTACAGTGGAGTACAATAGAGATAGTGTGCAGTGGAGTAGAGTAGAGATAGAGTACAGTGGAGCACAGCAGAGGTAGAGTACAGTGGATCACAGTAGAGATAGAGTACAGTGGAGTACAGTGGATCACAGTAGAGGTAGAATACAGTGGAGAACAGTAGAGATAGAGTACAGTGGAGTACAGTTGAGTTAGAGTACAGTGGAGCACAGTAGAGATAGAGTACAGTGGAGTACAGTAGAGGTAGAGTACAGTGGAGCACAGTAGAGGTAGAGTACAGTGGAGTACAGTGGAGAACAGTAGAGGTGGAGTACAGTAGAGTACAGTAGAGGTAGATAACAGTACAGTACACTAGAGGTAGAGTACAGTGGAGTACAGTAGAGGTAGAGTACAGGTGAGCATAGTAGAGATAGAGTACACTAGAGCACAGTAGAGGTAGAGTACAGTGGACTATAGTAGAGGTAGAGTACAGTGGAGTACAGTAGAGGTAGATTACAGTGGAGCACAGTAGAGGTAGAGTACAGTGGAGTATAGTTGAGGTAGACTACAGTGGAGTGCAGTAGAGGTAGAGTACAGTGGAGCACAGTAGAGATAGAGTACTGTAGAGCAGAGTAGAGGTAGAGTACAGTGGAGTACAGTAGAGGTAGAGAACAGTAGATTAGAGTAGAGGTAGAGTACAGTGGAGTACAGTAGAGGTAGAGCACAGTGGAGCACTGTAGAGGTAGAGTACAGTGGAGTACAGTAGAGATAGAGTACAGTGGAGCACAGTAGAGGTAGAGTGCAGTGGAGCACAGTAGAGGTAGAGTACAGTGGAGCACAGTAGAGGTAGAGTACAGTGGAGTACAGTAGAGGTAGTGTACAGTGGAGCACAGTAGAGGTAGAATACAGTGGAGCACAGTAGAGGTAGAGTACAGTGGGGTACAGTTGAAATAGAGTACAGTGGAGCACAGTAGAGTTGAGTACAGTAGAGCACAGTAGAGGTAGAGTACAGTGGAGCACAGTAGAGATAGAGTACAGTGGAGTACAGTAGAGGAAGAGTACAGTGGAGTACAGTGGAGCACAGTAGAGGTGGAGTACAGTAGAGTACAGTAGAGGTAGAGTACAGTGGAGTACAATAGAGATAGAGTACAGTGGAGTAGAGTAGAGATAGAGTACAGTGGAGCACAGCAGAGGTAGAATACAGTGGAGAACAGTAGAGATAGAGTACAGTGGAGTACAGTTGAGGTAGAGTACAGTGGAGCACAGTAGAGATAGAGTACAGTGGAGTACAGTAGAGGTAGAGTACAGTGGAGCACAGTAGAGGTAGAGTACAGTGGAGTACAGTGGAGAACAGTAGAGGTGGAGTACAGTAGAGTACAGTAGAGGTAGATAACAGTACAGTACACTAGAGGTAGAGTACAGTTGAGTACAGTAGAGGTAGAGTACAGTAGAGCACAGTAGAGGTAGATTACAGTGGAGTACAGTAGAGGTAGAGTACAGTGGAGTACAGTAGAGGTAGTGTACAGTGGAGCACAGTAGAGGTAGAGTACAGTGGAGCACAGTAGAGGTAGAGTACAGTGGAGTATAATAGAGGTAGAGTACAGTAGAGCACAGTAGAGATAGAGTACAGTAGAGCAGAGTAGAGGTAGAGTACATTGGAGTACAGTAGAGTTAGAGTACAGTGGAGCATTGTAGAGGTGGAGTACAGTGGAGTACAGTAGAGGTAGAGTACAGTGGAGCACAGTAGAGATAGAGTACAGTAGAGCACAGTAGAGGTAGAGTACAGTGGAGCACAGTAGAGCTAGAGTACAGTGGAGTACAGTGGAGCACAGTAGAGGTGGAGTACAGTAGAGTAGAGTAGAGGTAGAGTACAGTGGAGTACAGTAGAGATAGAGTAGAGTGGAGTAGAGTAGAGATAGAGTACAGTGGATTAGAGTAGAGATAGAGTACAGTGGAGTACAGTAGAGGTAGAGTACAGTGGACTACAATAGAGGTATTGTACAGTGGAGCACAGTAGAGGTAGAGTACAGTGGAGCACAGTAGAGGTAGAGTACATTGGAGTACAGTAGAGGTAGAGTACAGTGGAGCACTGTAGAGGTAGAGTACAGTGGAGTATAGTAGAGGTAGAGTACAGTGCAGTAGAGTAGAGGTAGAGTACAGTGGAGCACAGTAGATGTAGAGTACAGTGGAGCACAGTAGAGGTAGAGTACAGGGGAGTATTGTTGAGGTAGACTACAGTGGAGTACAGTAGAGATAGCGTACAGTGGAGTACAGTAGAGATAGAGTAGAGTAGAGCGGAGTAGAGGTAGAGTACAGTGGAGTACAGTAGAGGTAGAGCACAGTGGAGCACTGTAGAGGTAGAGTACAGTGGAGTAGAGTAGAGATAGAGTACAGTGGAGATAGAATACAGTGGAGCACAGTAGAGGTAGAGTACAGTGGAGCACAGTAGAGATAGAGTACAGTAGAGCAGAGTAGAGATAAGTGCAGTGGAGTATAGTAGAGGTAGAGTACAGTGGAGTACAGTAGAGGTAGAGTACAGTGGAGTACAGTAGAGGTAGAGTAGAGTGGAGCACATTAGAGGTGGAGTAGAGAAGAGTACAGTAGAGGTAGAGTACAGTGGAGTACATTAGAGGTAGAGTACAGTGGATCACAGTAGAGGTAGAGTAGAGTGGAGTACAGTAGAGGTAGAGTACAGTGGAGAACAGTAGAGGTAGAGTACAGTGGAGTAGAGTAGAGATAGAGTACAGTGGAGCACAGCAGAGGTAGAGTACAGTGGATCACAGTAGAGATAGATGACAGTGGAGTACAGTGGAGCACAGTAGAGGAATAGTACAGTAGAGCACAGTAGAGATAGATTACAGTGGAGTACAGTAGAGATAGAGTACAGTGGAGTACAGTAGAGGTAGAGCACAGTAGAGCAGAGTAGAGGTAGAGTACAGTGGAGTACAGTAGATGTAGAGTACAGTAGAACACTGTAGAGGTAGAGCACAGTGGAGCACTGTGGAGGTAGAGTACAGTGGAGTACAGTAGAGATAAAGTAGAGTGGAGCAGAGTAGAGGTAGAGTACAGTGGAGCACAGTAGAGGTAGAGTACAGTGGAGCACAGTAGAGGTAGAGTACAGTGGAGTACAGTGGAGGAAGTGTACAGTGGAGCACAGTAGAGGTAGAGTACAGTGGAGCACAGTAGAGGTAGAGTACAGTGGGGCACAGTAGAGCTAGAGTACAGTGGAGTACAGTGGAGCACAGTAGAGGTGGAGTACAGTAGAGTAGAGTAGAGGTAGAGTACAGTGGAGTACAGTAGAGATAGAGTAGAGTGGAGTAGAGTAGAGATAGAGTACAGTGGATTAGAGTAGAGATAGAGTACAGCGGAGTACAGTAGAGGTAGAGTACAGTGGACTACAATAGAGGTATTGTACAGTGGAACACAGTAGAGGTAGAGTACAGTGGAGCACAGTAGAGGTAGAGTACATTGGAGTACAGTAGAGGTAGAGTACAGTGGAGCACTGTAGAGGTAGAGTACAGTGGAGTATAGTAGAGGTAGAGTACAGTGCAGTAGAGTAGAGGTAGAGTACAGTGGAGCACAGTAGATGTAGAGTACAGTGGAGCACAGTAGAGGTAGAGTACAGGGGAGTATTGTTGAGGTAGACTACAGTGGAGTACAGTAGAGATAGCGTACAGTGGAGTACAGTAGAGATAGAGTAGAGTAGAGCGGAGTAGAGGTAGAGTACAGTGGAGTACAGTAGAGGTAGAGCACAGTGGAGCACTGTAGAGGTAGAGTACAGTGGAGTAGAGTAGAGATATAGTACAGTGGAGATAGAATACAGTGGAGCACAGTAGAGGTAGAGTACAGTGGAGCACAGTAGAGATAGAGTACAGTAGAGCAGAGTAGAGGTAGAGTACAGTGGAGTACAGTAGAGGTAGAGTACAGTAGAACACTGTAGAGATAAGTGCAGTGGAGTATAGTAGAGGTAGAGTACAGTGGAGTACAGTAGAGGTAGAGTACAGTGGAGTACAGTAGAGGTAGAGTAGAGTGGAGCACATTAGAGGTGGAGTAGAGAAGAGTACAGTAGAGGTAGAGTACAGTGGAGTATATTAGAGGTAGAGTACAGTGGAGCACAGTAGAGGTAGAGTAGAGTGGAGTACAGTAGAGGTAGAGTACAGTGGAGAACAGTAGAGGTAGAGTACAGTGGAGTAGAGTAGAGATAGAGCACAGTGGAGCACAGCAGAGGTAGAGTACAGTGGATCACAGTAGAGATAGATGACAGTGGAGTACAGTGGAGCACAGTAGAGGAATAGTACAGTGGAGCACAGTAGAGATAGATTACAGTGGAGAACAGTAGAGATAGAGTACAGTGGAGTACAGTAGAGGTAGAGCACAGTAGAGCAGAGTAGAGGTAGAGTTAAGTGGAGTACAGTAGATGTAGAGTACAGTAGAACACTGTAGAGGTAGAGCACAGTGGAGCACTGTGGAGGTAGAGTACAGTGGAGTACAGTAGAGATAAAGTAGAGTGGAGCAGAGTAGAGGTAGAGTACAGTGGAGCACAGTAGAGGTAGAGTACAGTGGAGCACAGTAGAGGTAGAGTACAGTGGAGTACAGTGGAGGAAGTGTACAGTGGAGCACAGTAGAGGTAGAGTACAGTGGAGCACAGTAGAGGTAGAGTACAGTGGGGTACAGTAGAAATAGAGTACAGTGGAGCACAGTAGAGAAGAGTACAGTAGAGCACAGTAGAGGTAGAGTACAGTAGAGCACAGTAGAGGTAGAGTACAGTGGAGCACAGTAGAGCTAGAGTAGAGTGGAGTATAGTTTAGGTAGACTACAGTGGAGTACAGTAGAGGTAGAGTACAGTGGAGCACAGTAGAGATAGAGTACAGTAGAGCACAGTAGAGGTAGAGTACAGTGGAGTACAGTAGAGGTAGAGTACAGTGGAGCACTGTAGAGGTGGAGTACAGTGGAGTACAGTAGAGGTAGAGTACAGTGGAGCACAGTAGAGATAGAGTACAGTAGAGCACAGTAGAGGTAGAGTACAGTGGAGCACAGTAGGGTTAGAGTACAGTGGAGTATAGTTGAGGTAGACTACAGTAGAGTACAGTAGAGGTAGAGTACAGTGGAGCACAGTAGAGATAGAGTACAGTAGAGCAGAGTAGAGGTAGAGTACAGTGGAGTACAGTAGAGGTAGAGTAGAGTGGAGCACATTAGAGGTGGAGTAGAGTAGAGTACAGTAGAGATAGAGTACAGTGGAGCACAGTAGAGATAGAGTACAGTAGAGCACAGAAGAGGTAGAGTACAGTGGAGCACAGTAGAGGTAGAGTAGAGTGGAGCACAGTAGAGGTAGAGTACAGTGGAGTACAGTAGAGGTAGTGTACAGTGGAGCACAGTAGAGGTAGAGTACAGTGGAGCACAGTAGAGGTAGAGTACAGTGGAGCACAGTAGAGGAAGAGTTCAGTGTAGTACAGAAGAGATAGAGTACAGTGGAGTACAGTAGAGGTAGAGTACAGCTGAGCACAGTAGAGGTAGAGTAGAGTGGAGCACAGTAGAGGTAGAGTACAGTGGACTACAGTAGAGGTAGTGTACAGTGGACCACAGTAGAGGTAGAGTACAGTGGAGCACAGTAGAGGTAGAGTACAGTGGAGTATAATAGAGGTAGAGTACAGTAGAGCACAGTAGAGATAGAGTACAGTAGAGCAGAGTAGAGGTAGAGTACATTGGAGTACAGTAGAGGTAGAGTACAGTGGAGCACTGTAGAGGTGGAGTACAGTGGAGTACAGTAGAGGTAAAGTACAGTGGAGCACAGTAGAGATAGAGTACAGTAGAGCACAGTAGAGGTAGAGTACAGTGGAGAACAGTAGAGCTAGAGTACAGTGGAGTACAGTGGAGCAGAGTAGAGGTGGAGTACAGTAGAGTAGAGTAGAGGTAGAGTACAGTGGAGTACAGTAGAGATAGAGTAGAGTGGAGTAGAGTAGAGATAGAGTACAGTGGAGTATAGTTGCGGTAGAGTACAGTGGAGCACAGTAGAGGTAGAGTACAGTGGAGTATAGTTGAGGTAGACTACAGTGGAGTACAGTAGAGGTAGAGTACAGTGGAGCACAGTAGAGATAGAGTACAGTAGAGCAGAGTAGAGGTAGAGTACAGTGGAGTACAGTAGAGGTAGAGTACAATAGAACACTGTAGAGGTGGAGTACAGTGGAGTACAGTAGAGGTAGAGTACAGTGGAGCACAGTAGAGATAGGGTACAATAGAGCAGAGTAGAGGTAGAGTACAGTGGAGTACAGTAGAGGTAGAGTACAGTGGAGCACTGTAGAGGTGGAGTACAGTGAAGTACAGTAGAGGTAGAGTACAGGTGAGCATAGTAGAGATAGAGTACAGTAGAGCACAGTAGAGGTAGAGTACAGTGGAGTATAGTAGAGGTAGAGTACAGTGGAGTACAGTAGAGGTGGATTACAGTGGAGCACAGTAGAGGTAGAGTACAGTGGAGTATAGTTGAGGTAGACTACAGTGGAGTGCAGTAGAGGTAGAGTACAGTGGAGCACAGTAGAGATAGAGTACTGTAGAGCAGAGTAGAGGTAGAGTACAGTGGAGTACAGTAGAGGTAGAGAACAGTAGATTAGAGTAGAGGTAGAGTACAGTGGAGTACAGTAGAGGTAGAGCACAGTGGAGCACTGTAGAGGTAGAGTACAGTGGAGTACAGTAGAGATAGAGTACAGTGGAGCACAGTAGAGGTAGAGTACAGTGGAGCACAGTAGAGGTAGAGTACAGTGGAGCACAGTAGAGGTAGAGTACAGTGGAGTACAGTAGAGGTAGTGTACAGTGGAGCACAGTAGACGTAGAGTACAGTGGAGCACAGTAGAGGTAGAGTACAGTGGGGTACAGTAGAGTTAGAGTACAGTGGAGCACAGTAGAGTAGAGTACAGTAGAGCACAGTAGAGGTAGAGTACAGTGGAACACAGTAGAGATAGAGTACAGTGGAGTACAGTAGAGGAAGAGTACAGTGGAGTACATTGGAGCACAGTAGAGGTGGAGTACAGTAGAGTACAGTAGAGGTAGAGTACAGTGGAGTACAATAGAGATAGTGTGCAGTGGAGTAGAGTAGAGATAGAGTACAGTGGAGCACAGCAGAGGTAGAGTACAGTGGATCACAGTAGAGATAGAGTACAGTGGAGTACAGTGGATCACAGTAGAGGTAGAATACAGTGGAGAACAGTAGAGATAGAGTACAGTGGAGTACAGTTGAGTTAGAGTACAGTGGAGCACAGTAGAGATAGAGTACAGTGGAGTACAGTAGAGGTAGAGTACAGTGGAGCACAGTAGAGGTAGAGTACAGTGGAGTACAGTGGAGAACAGTAGAGGTGGAGTACAGTAGAGTACAGTAGAGGTAGATAACAGTACAGTACACTAGAGGTAGAGTACAGTGGAGTACAGTAGAGGTAGAGTACAGGTGAGCATAGTAGAGATAGAGTACACTAGAGCACAGTAGAGGTAGAGTACAGTGGACTATAGTAGAGGTAGAGTACAGTGGAGTACAGTAGAGGTAGATTACAGTGGAGCACAGTAGAGGTAGAGTACAGTGGAGTATAGTTGAGGTAGACTACAGTGGAGTGCAGTAGAGGTAGAGTACAGTGGAGCACAGTAGAGATAGAGTACTGTAGAGCAGAGTAGAGGTAGAGTACAGTGGAGTACAGTAGAGGTAGAGAACAGTAGATTAGAGTAGAGGTAGAGTACAGTGGAGTACAGTAGAGGTAGAGCACAGTGGAGCACTGTAGAGGTAGAGTACAGTGGAGTACAGTAGAGATAGAGTACAGTGGAGCACAGTAGAGGTAGAGTGCAGTGGAGCACAGTAGAGGTAGAGTACAGTGGAGCACAGTAGAGGTAGAGTACAGTGGAGTACAGTAGAGGTAGTGTACAGTGGAGCACAGTAGAGGTAGAATACAGTGGAGCACAGTAGAGGTAGAGTACAGTGGGGTACAGTTGAAATAGAGTACAGTGGAGCACAGTAGAGTTGAGTACAGTAGAGCACAGTAGAGGTAGAGTACAGTGGAGCACAGTAGAGATAGATTACAGTGGAGTACAGTAGAGGAAGAGTACAGTGGAGTACAGTGGAGCACAGTAGAGGTGGAGTACAGTAGAGTACAGTAGAGGTAGAGTACAGTGGAGTACAATAGAGATAGAGTACAGTGGAGTAGAGTAGAGATAGAGTACAGTGGAGCACAGCAGAGGTAGAATACAGTGGAGAACAGTAGAGATAGAGTACAGTGGAGTACAGTTGAGGTAGAGTACAGTGGAGCACAGTAGAGATAGAGTACAGTGGAGTACAGTAGAGGTAGAGTACAGTGGAGCACAGTAGAGGTAGAGTACAGTGGAGTACAGTGGAGAACAGTAGAGGTGGAGTACAGTAGAGTACAGTAGAGGTAGATAACAGTACAGTACACTAGAGGTAGAGTACAGTTGAGTACAGTAGAGGTAGAGTACAGTAGAGCACAGTAGAGGTAGATTACAGTGGAGTACAGTAGAGGTAGAGTACAGTGGAGTACAGTAGAGGTAGTGTACAGTGGAGCACAGTAGAGGTAGAGTACAGTGGAGCACAGTAGAGGTAGAGTACAGTGGAGTATAATAGAGGTAGAGTACAGTAGAGCACAGTAGAGATAGAGTACAGTAGAGCAGAGTAGAGGTAGAGTACATTGGAGTACAGTAGAGTTAGAGTACAGTGGAGCATTGTAGAGGTGGAGTACAGTGGAGTACAGTAGAGGTAGAGTACAGTGGAGCACAGTAGAGATAGAGTACAGTAGAGCACAGTAGAGGTAGAGTACAGTGGAGCACAGTAGAGCTAGAGTACAGTGGAGTACAGTGGAGCACAGTAGAGGTGGAGTACAGTAGAGTAGAGTAGAGGTAGAGTACAGTGGAGTACAGTAGAGATAGAGTAGAGTGGAGTAGAGTAGAGATAGAGTACAGTGGATTAGAGTAGAGATAGAGTACAGTGGAGTACAGTAGAGGTAGAGTACAGTGGACTACAATAGAGGTATTGTACAGTGGAGCACAGTAGAGGTAGAGTACAGTGGAGCACAGTAGAGGTAGAGTACATTGGAGTACAGTAGAGGTAGAGTACAGTGGAGCACTGTAGAGGTAGAGTACAGTGGAGTATAGTAGAGGTAGAGTACAGTGCAGTAGAGTAGAGGTAGAGTACAGTGGAGCACAGTAGATGTAGAGTACAGTGGAGCACAGTAGAGGTAGAGTACAGGGGAGTATTGTTGAGGTAGACTACAGTGGAGTACAGTAGAGATAGCGTACAGTGGAGTACAGTAGAGATAGAGTAGAGTAGAGCGGAGTAGAGGTAGAGTACAGTGGAGTACAGTAGAGGTAGAGCACAGTGGAGCACTGTAGAGGTAGAGTACAGTGGAGTAGAGTAGAGATAGAGTACAGTGGAGATAGAATACAGTGGAGCACAGTAGAGGTAGAGTACAGTGGAGCACAGTAGAGATAGAGTACAGTAGAGCAGAGTAGAGATAAGTGCAGTGGAGTATAGTAGAGGTAGAGTACAGTGGAGTACAGTAGAGGTAGAGTACAGTGGAGTACAGTAGAGGTAGAGTAGAGTGGAGCACATTAGAGGTGGAGTAGAGAAGAGTACAGTAGAGGTAGAGTACAGTGGAGTACATTAGAGGTAGAGTACAGTGGATCACAGTAGAGGTAGAGTAGAGTGGAGTACAGTAGAGGTAGAGTACAGTGGAGAACAGTAGAGGTAGAGTACAGTGGAGTAGAGTAGAGATAGAGTACAGTGGAGCACAGCAGAGGTAGAGTACAGTGGATCACAGTAGAGATAGATGACAGTGGAGTACAGTGGAGCACAGTAGAGGAATAGTACAGTAGAGCACAGTAGAGATAGATTACAGTGGAGTACAGTAGAGATAGAGTACAGTGGAGTACAGTAGAGGTAGAGCACAGTAGAGCAGAGTAGAGGTAGAGTACAGTGGAGTACAGTAGATGTAGAGTACAGTAGAACACTGTAGAGGTAGAGCACAGTGGAGCACTGTGGAGGTAGAGTACAGTGGAGTACAGTAGAGATAAAGTAGAGTGGAGCAGAGTAGAGGTAGAGTACAGTGGAGCACAGTAGAGGTAGAGTACAGTGGAGCACAGTAGAGGTAGAGTACAGTGGAGTACAGTGGAGGAAGTGTACAGTGGAGCACAGTAGAGGTAGAGTACAGTGGAGCACAGTAGAGGTAGAGTACAGTGGGGCACAGTAGAGCTAGAGTACAGTGGAGTACAGTGGAGCACAGTAGAGGTGGAGTACAGTAGAGTAGAGTAGAGGTAGAGTACAGTGGAGTACAGTAGAGATAGAGTAGAGTGGAGTAGAGTAGAGATAGAGTACAGTGGATTAGAGTAGAGATAGAGTACAGCGGAGTACAGTAGAGGTAGAGTACAGTGGACTACAATAGAGGTATTGTACAGTGGAACACAGTAGAGGTAGAGTACAGTGGAGCACAGTAGAGGTAGAGTACATTGGAGTACAGTAGAGGTAGAGTACAGTGGAGCACTGTAGAGGTAGAGTACAGTGGAGTATAGTAGAGGTAGAGTACAGTGCAGTAGAGTAGAGGTAGAGTACAGTGGAGCACAGTAGATGTAGAGTACAGTGGAGCACAGTAGAGGTAGAGTACAGGGGAGTATTGTTGAGGTAGACTACAGTGGAGTACAGTAGAGATAGCGTACAGTGGAGTACAGTAGAGATAGAGTAGAGTAGAGCGGAGTAGAGGTAGAGTACAGTGGAGTACAGTAGAGGTAGAGCACAGTGGAGCACTGTAGAGGTAGAGTACAGTGGAGTAGAGTAGAGATATAGTACAGTGGAGATAGAATACAGTGGAGCACAGTAGAGGTAGAGTACAGTGGAGCACAGTAGAGATAGAGTACAGTAGAGCAGAGTAGAGGTAGAGTACAGTGGAGTACAGTAGAGGTAGAGTACAGTAGAACACTGTAGAGATAAGTGCAGTGGAGTATAGTAGAGGTAGAGTACAGTGGAGTACAGTAGAGGTAGAGTACAGTGGAGTACAGTAGAGGTAGAGTAGAGTGGAGCACATTAGAGGTGGAGTAGAGAAGAGTACAGTAGAGGTAGAGTACAGTGGAGTATATTAGAGGTAGAGTACAGTGGAGCACAGTAGAGGTAGAGTAGAGTGGAGTACAGTAGAGGTAGAGTACAGTGGAGAACAGTAGAGGTAGAGTACAGTGGAGTAGAGTAGAGATAGAGCACAGTGGAGCACAGCAGAGGTAGAGTACAGTGGATCACAGTAGAGATAGATGACAGTGGAGTACAGTGGAGCACAGTAGAGGAATAGTACAGTGGAGCACAGTAGAGATAGATTACAGTGGAGAACAGTAGAGATAGAGTACAGTGGAGTACAGTAGAGGTAGAGCACAGTAGAGCAGAGTAGAGGTAGAGTTAAGTGGAGTACAGTAGATGTAGAGTACAGTAGAACACTGTAGAGGTAGAGCACAGTGGAGCACTGTGGAGGTAGAGTACAGTGGAGTACAGTAGAGATAAAGTAGAGTGGAGCAGAGTAGAGGTAGAGTACAGTGGAGCACAGTAGAGGTAGAGTACAGTGGAGCACAGTAGAGGTAGAGTACAGTGGAGTACAGTGGAGGAAGTGTACAGTGGAGCACAGTAGAGGTAGAGTACAGTGGAGCACAGTAGAGGTAGAGTACAGTGGGGTACAGTAGAAATAGAGTACAGTGGAGCACAGTAGAGAAGAGTACAGTAGAGCACAGTAGAGGTAGAGTACAGTAGAGCACAGTAGAGGTAGAGTACAGTGGAGCACAGTAGAGCTAGAGTACAGTGGAGTACAGTGGAGCACAGTAGAGGTGGAGTACAGTAGAGTACAGTAGAGGTAGAGAACAGTACAGTACAGTAGAGGTAGAGTACAGTGGAGTACAGTAGAGGTAGAGTACAGTAGAGCACAGTAGAGGTAGAATACAGTGGAGTACAGTAGAGGTAGAGTACAGTGGAGTACAGTAGAGGTAGAGTACAGTGGAGTACAGTAGAGGCAGAGTACAGTGGAGCACAGAAGATGTAGAGTACAGTGGAGTACAGTAGAGGTAGAGTACAGTGGAGTATAGTAGAGGTAGAGTACAGTGCAGTAGAGTAGAGGTAGAGTACAGTGGAGCACAGTAGATGTAGAGTACAGTGGAGCACAGTAGAGGTAGATTACAGGGGAGTATAGTTGAGGTAGACTACAGTGGAGTATAGTAGAGATAGCGTACAGTGGAGTACAGTAGAGATAGAGTAGAGTAGAGCGGAGTAGAGGTAGAGTACAGTGGAGTACAGTAGAGGTAGAGCACAGTGGAGCACTGTAGAGGTAGAGTACAGTGGAGTACAGTAGAGATAGAGTACAGTGGAGCACAGTAGAGGTAGAGTACAGTGGAGCACAGTAGACATAGAGTACAGTAGAGCAGAGTAGAGGTAGAGTACAGTGGAGTACAGTAGAGGTAGAGTACAGTAGAACACTGTAGAGATAAGTGCAGTGGAGTATAGTAGAGGTAGAGTACAGTGGAGTACAGTAGAGGTAGAGTACAGTGGAGTACAGTAGAGGTAGAGTAGAGTGGAGCACATAAGAGGTGGAGTAGAGAAGAGTACAGTAGAGGTAGAGTACAGTGGAGTACATTAGAGGTAGAGTACAGTGGAGCACAGTAGAGGTAGAGTAGAGTCGAGTACAGTAGAGGTAGAGTACAGTGGAGTAGAGTAGAGATAGTGTACAGTGGAGCACAGCAGAGGTAGAGTACAGTGGATCACAGTAGAGATAGAGTACAGTGGAGTACAGTGGAGCACAGTAGAGGAATAGTACAGTGGAGCACAGTAGAGATAGATTACAGTGGAGTACAGTAGAGATAGAGTACAGTGGAGTACAGTAGAGGTAGAGTACAGTGGAGTAAAATAGAGATAGAGTACAGTGGAGTAGAGTAGAGATAGAGTACAGTGGAGTACAGCAGAGGTAGAGTACAGTGGATCACAGTAGAGATAGAGTACAGTGGAGTACAGTGGTGCACACTAGAGGTAGAGTACAGTGGAGAACAGTAGAGATAGAGTAGAGTGGAGTACAGTAGAGGTAGAGTACAGTGGAGCACAGTAGAGATAGAGTACAATGGAGTACAGTAGAGGTAGAGTACAGTGGAGCACAGTAGAGGTAGAGTACAGTGGAGTACAGTGGAGCACAGTAGAGGTGGAGTACAGTAGAGTACAGTAGACTTAGAGAACAGTATAGTACAGTAGAGGTAGAGTACAGTGGAGTACAGTAGAGATAGAGTACAGTAGAGCACAGTAGAGGTAGAATACAGTGGAGTACAGTAGAGGTAGAGTACAGTGGAGTACAGTAGAGGTAGAGTACAGTGGAGTACAGTAGAGGTAGAGTACAGTGGAGCACAGTAGATGTAGAGTACAGTGGAGCACAGTAGAGCTGGAGTACAGTGGAGTACAGTGGAGCACAGTAGAGGTGGAGTACAGTAGAGGAGAGTAGAGGTAGAGTACAGTGGAGTACAGTAGAGATAGAGTAGAGTGGAGTAGAGTAGAGATAGAGTACAGTGGATTAGAGTAGAGATAGAGTACAGTGGAGTATAGTTGAGGTAGAGTACAGTGGAGCACAGTGGAGGTAGAGTAGAGTGGAGTATAGTTTAGGTAGACTACAGTGGAGTACAGTAGAGGTAGAGTACAGTGGAGCACAGTAGAGATAGAGTACAGTAGAGCACAGTAGAGGTAGAGTACAGTGGAGCACAGTAGAGGTAGAGTACAGTGGAGTATAGTTGAGGCAGACTACAGTAGAGTACAGTAGAGGTAGAGTACAGTGGAGCACAGTAGAGATAGAGTACAGTAGAGCAGAGGAAAGGTAGAATACAGTGAAGTACAGTAGAGGTAGAGTAGAGTGGAGCACATTAGAGGTGGAGTAGAGTAGAGTACAGTAGAGGTAGAGTACAGTGGAGCACAGTAGAGATAGAGTACAGAAGAGCACAGTAGAGGTAGAGTACAGTGGAGCACAGTAGAGGTAGAGTAGAGTGGAGCACAGTAGAGGTAGAGTACAGTGGAGTACAGTAGAGGTAGTGTACAGTGAAGCACAGTAGAGGTAGAGTACAGTGGAGCACAGTAGAGGTAGAGTACAGTGGAGTATAGTAGAGGTAGAGTACAGTAGAGCACAGTAGAGATAGAGTACAGTCGAGCACAGTAGAGGTAGAGTACAGTGGAGCACAGTAGAGGAAGAGTACAGTGTAGTACAGAAGAGATAGAGTACAGTGGAGTACAGTAGAGGTAGAGTACAGCTGAGCACAGTAGAGGTAGAGTAGAGTGGAGCACAGTAGAGGTAGAGTACAGTGGACTACAGTAGAGGTAGTGTACATTGGAGCACAGTAGAGGTAGAGTACAGTGGAGCACAGTAGAGGTAGAGTACAGTGGAGTATAATAGAGGTAGAGTACAGTAGAGCAAAGTAGAGATAGAGTACAGTAGAGCAGAGTAGAGGTAGAGTACATTGGAGTACAGTAGAGGTAGAGTACAGTGGAGCACTGTAGAGGTGGAGTACAGTGGAGTACAGTAGAGGTAGAGTACAGTGGAGTAAAATAGAGATAGAGTACAGTGGAGTAGAGTAGAGATAGAGTACAGTGGAGCACAGCAGAGGTAGAGTACAGTGGATCACAGTAGAGATAGAGTACAGTGGAGTACAGTGGTGCACACTAGAGGTAGAGTACAGTGGAGAACAGTAGAGATAGAGTAGAGTGGAGTACAGTAGAGGTAGAGTACAGTGGAGCACAGTAGAGATAGAGTACAATGGAGTACAGTAGAGGTAGAGTACAGTGGAGCACAGTAGAGGTAGAGTACAGTGGAGTACAGTGGAGCACAGTAGAGGTGGAGTACAGTAGAGTACAGTAGACTTAGAGAACAGTATAGTACAGTAGAGGTAGAGTACAGTGGAGTACAGTAGAGATAGAGTACAGTAGAGCACAGTAGAGGTAGAATACAGTGGAGTACAGTAGAGGTAGAGTACAGTGGAGTACAGTAGAGGTAGAGTACAGTGGAGTACAGTAGAGGTAGAGTACAGTGGAGCACAGTAGATGTAGAGTACAGTGGAGCACAGTAGAGCTGGAGTACAGTGGAGTACAGTGGAGCACAGTAGAGGTGGAGTACAGTAGAGGAGAGTAGAGGTAGAGTACAGTGGAGTACAGTAGAGATAGAGTAGAGTGGAGTAGAGTAGAGATAGAGTACAGTGGATTAGAGTAGAGATAGAGTACAGTGGAGTATAGTTGAGGTAGAGTACAGTGGAGCACAGTGGAGGTAGAGTAGAGTGGAGTATAGTTTAGGTAGACTACAGTGGAGTACAGTAGAGGTAGAGTACAGTGGAGCACAGTAGAGATAGAGTACAGTAGAGCACAGTAGAGGTAGAGTACAGTGGAGCACAGTAGAGGTAGAGTACAGTGGAGTATAGTTGAGGCAGACTACAGTAGAGTACAGTAGAGGTAGAGTACAGTGGAGCACAGTAGAGATAGAGTACAGTAGAGCAGAGGAAAGGTAGAATACAGTGAAGTACAGTAGAGGTAGAGTAGAGTGGAGCACATTAGAGGTGGAGTAGAGTAGAGTACAGTAGAGGTAGAGTACAGTGGAGCACAGTAGAGATAGAGTACAGAAGAGCACAGTAGAGGTAGAGTACAGTGGAGCACAGTAGAGGTAGAGTAGAGTGGAGCACAGTAGAGGTAGAGTACAGTGGAGTACAGTAGAGGTAGTGTACAGTGAAGCACAGTAGAGGTAGAGTACAGTGGAGCACAGTAGAGGTAGAGTACAGTGGAGTATAGTAGAGGTAGAGTACAGTAGAGCACAGTAGAGATAGAGTACAGTCGAGCACAGTAGAGGTAGAGTACAGTGGAGCACAGTAGAGGAAGAGTACAGTGTAGTACAGAAGAGATAGAGTACAGTGGAGTACAGTAGAGGTAGAGTACAGCTGAGCACAGTAGAGGTAGAGTAGAGTGGAGCACAGTAGAGGTAGAGTACAGTGGACTACAGTAGAGGTAGTGTACATTGGAGCACAGTAGAGGTAGAGTACAGTGGAGCACAGTAGAGGTAGAGTACAGTGGAGTATAATAGAGGTAGAGTACAGTAGAGCAAAGTAGAGATAGAGTACAGTAGAGCAGAGTAGAGGTAGAGTACATTGGAGTACAGTAGAGGTAGAGTACAGTGGAGCACTGTAGAGGTGGAGTACAGTGGAGTACAGTAGAGGTAGAGTACAGTGGAGTAAAATAGAGATAGAGTACAGTGGAGTAGAGTAGAGATAGAGTACAGTGGAGCACAGCAGAGGTAGAGTACAGTGGATCACAGTAGAGATAGAGTACAGTGGAGTACAGTGGTGCACACTAGAGGTAGAGTACAGTGGAGAACAGTAGAGATAGAGTAGAGTGGAGTACAGTAGAGGTAGAGTACAGTGGAGCACAGTAGAGATAGAGTACAATGGAGTACAGTAGAGGTAGAGTACAGTGGAGCACAGTAGAGGTAGAGTACAGTGGAGTACAGTGGAGCACAGTAGAGGTGGAGTACAGTAGAGTACAGTAGACTTAGAGAACAGTATAGTACAGTAGAGGTAGAGTACAGTGGAGTACAGTAGAGATAGAGTACAGTAGAGCACAGTAGAGGTAGAATACAGTGGAGTACAGTAGAGGTAGAGTACAGTGGAGTACAGTAGAGGTAGAGTACAGTGGAGTACAGTAGAGGTAGAGTACAGTGGAGCACAGTAGATGTAGAGTACAGTGGAGCACAGTAGAGCTGGAGTACAGTGGAGTACAGTGGAGCACAGTAGAGGTGGAGTACAGTAGAGGAGAGTAGAGGTAGAGTACAGTGGAGTACAGTAGAGATAGAGTAGAGTGGAGTAGAGTAGAGATAGAGTACAGTGGATTAGAGTAGAGATAGAGTACAGTGGAGTATAGTTGAGGTAGAGTACAGTGGAGCACAGTGGAGGTAGAGTAGAGTGGAGTATAGTTTAGGTAGACTACAGTGGAGTACAGTAGAGGTAGAGTACAGTGGAGCACAGTAGAGATAGAGTACAGTAGAGCACAGTAGAGGTAGAGTACAGTGGAGCACAGTAGAGGTAGAGTACAGTGGAGTATAGTTGAGGCAGACTACAGTAGAGTACAGTAGAGGTAGAGTACAGTGGAGCACAGTAGAGATAGAGTACAGTAGAGCAGAGGAAAGGTAGAATACAGTGAAGTACAGTAGAGGTAGAGTAGAGTGGAGCACATTAGAGGTGGAGTAGAGTAGAGTACAGTAGAGGTAGAGTACAGTGGAGCACAGTAGAGATAGAGTACAGAAGAGCACAGTAGAGGTAGAGTACAGTGGAGCACAGTAGAGGTAGAGTAGAGTGGAGCACAGTAGAGGTAGAGTACAGTGGAGTACAGTAGAGGTAGTGTACAGTGAAGCACAGTAGAGGTAGAGTACAGTGGAGCACAGTAGAGGTAGAGTACAGTGGAGTATAGTAGAGGTAGAGTACAGTAGAGCACAGTAGAGATAGAGTACAGTCGAGCACAGTAGAGGTAGAGTACAGTGGAGCACAGTAGAGGAAGAGTACAGTGTAGTACAGAAGAGATAGAGTACAGTGGAGTACAGTAGAGGTAGAGTACAGCTGAGCACAGTAGAGGTAGAGTAGAGTGGAGCACAGTAGAGGTAGAGTACAGTGGACTACAGTAGAGGTAGTGTACATTGGAGCACAGTAGAGGTAGAGTACAGTGGAGCACAGTAGAGGTAGAGTACAGTGGAGTATAATAGAGGTAGAGTACAGTAGAGCAAAGTAGAGATAGAGTACAGTAGAGCAGAGTAGAGGTAGAGTACATTGGAGTACAGTAGAGGTAGAGTACAGTGGAGCACTGTAGAGGTGGAGTACAGTGGAGTACAGTAGAGGTAGAGTACAGTGGAGCACAGTAGAGATAGAGTGCAGTAGAGCACAGTAGAGGTAGAGTACAGTGGAGCACAGTAGAGCTAGAGTACAGTGGAGTACAGTGGAGCACAGTAGAGGTGGAGTACAGTAGAGTAGATTAGAGGTAGAGTACAGTGGAGTACAGTAGAGATAGAGTAGAGTGGAGTAGAGTAGAGATAGAGTACAGTGGATTAGAGTAGAGATAGAGTACAGTGGAGTATAGTTGAGGTAGAGTACAGTGGAGCACAGTGGAGGTAGAGTAGAGTGGAGTATAGTTTAGGTAGACTACAGTGGAGTACAGTAGAGGTAGAGTACAGTGGAGCACAGTAGAGATAGAGTACAGTAGAGCACAGTAGAGGTAGAGTACAGTGGAGCACAGTAGAGGTAGAGTACAGTGGAGTATAGTTGAGGTAGACTACAGTAGAGTACAGTAGAGGTAGAGTACAGTGGAGCACAGTAGAGGTAGAGTACAGTGGAGTATAGTTGAGGTAGACTACAGTAGAGTACAGTAGAGGTAGAGTACAGTGGAGCAATATAGAGATAGAGTACAGTAGAGCAGAGTAGAGGTAGAGTACAGTGGAGTACAGCAGAGGTAGAGTAGAGTGAAGCACATTAGAGGTGGAGTAGAGTAGAGTACAGTAGAGGTAGAGTACAGTGGAGCACAGTAGAGATAGAGTACAGTAGAGCACAGTAGAGGTAGAGTACAGTGGAGCACAGTAGAGGTAGAGTAGAGTGGAGCACAGTAGAGGTAGAGTAAAGTGGAGTACAGTAGAGGTAGTGTACAGTGGAGCACAGTAGAGGTAGAGTACAGTGGAGCACAGTAGAGGTAGAGTACAGTGGAGTACAGTAGAGGTAGTGTACAGTGAAGCACAGTAGAGGTAGAGTACAGTGGAGCACAGTAGAGGTAGAGTACAGTGGAGTATAGTAGAGGTAGAGTACAGTAGAGCACAGTAGAGATAGAGTACAGTAGAGCACAGTAGAGGTAGAGTACAGTGGAGCACAGTAGAGGAAGAGTACAGTGTAGTACAGAAGAGATAGAGTACAGTGGAGTACAGTAGAGGTAGAGTACAGCTGAGCACAGTAGAGGTAGAGTAGAGTGGACCACAGTAGAGGTAGAGTACAGTGGACTACAGTAGAGGTAGTGTACAGTGGAGCACAGTAGAGGTAGAGTACAGTGGAGCACAGTAGAGGTAGAGTACAGTGGAGTATAATAGAGGTAGAGTACAGTAGAGCACAGTAGAGATAGAGTACAGTAGAGCAGAGTAGAGGTAGAGTACATTGGAGTACAGTAGAGTTAGAGTACAGTGGAGCATTGTAGAGGTGGAGTACAGTGGAGTACAGTAGAGGTAGAGTACAGTGGAGCACAGTAGAGATAGAGTACAGTAGAGCACAGTAGAGGTAGAGTACAGTGGAGCACAGTAGAGCTAGAGTACAGTGGAGTACAGTGGAGCACAGTAGAGGTGGAGTACAGTAGAGTAGAGTAGAGGTAGAGTACAGTGGAGTACAGTAGAGATAGAGTAGAGTGGAGTAGAGTAGAGATAGAGTACAGTGGATTAGAGTAGAGATAGAGTACAGTGGAGTACAGTAGAGGTAGAGTACAGTGGACTACAATAGAGGTATTGTACAGTGGAGCACAGTAGAGGTAGAGTACAGTGGAGCACAGTAGAGGTAGAGTACATTGGAGTACAGTAGAGGTAGAGTACAGTGGAGCACTGTAGAGGTAGAGTACAGTGGAGTATAGTAGAGGTAGAGTACAGTGCAGTAGAGTAGAGGTAGAGTACAGTGGAGCACAGTAGATGTAGAGTACAGTGGAGCACAGTAGAGGTAGAGTACAGGGGAGTATTGTTGAGGTAGACTACAGTGGAGTACAGTAGAGATAGCGTACAGTGGAGTACAGTAGAGATAGAGTAGAGTAGAGCGGAGTAGAGGTAGAGTACAGTGGAGTACAGCAGAGGTAGAGCACAGTGGAGCACTGTAGAGGTAGAGTACAGTGGAGTAGAGTAGAGATAGAGTACAGTGGAGATAGAATACAGTGGAGCACAGTAGAGGTAGAGTACAGTGGAGCACAGTAGAGATAGAGTACAGTAGAGCAGAGTAGAGATAAGTGCAGTGGAGTATAGTAGAGGTAGAGTACAGTGGAGTACAGTAGAGGTAGAGTACAGTGGAGTACAGTAGAGGTAGAGTAGAGTGGAGCACATTAGAGGTGGAGTAGAGAAGAGTACAGTAGAGGTAGAGTACAGTGGAGTACATTAGAGGTAGAGTACAGTGGAGCACAGTAGAGGTAGAGTAGAGTGGAGTACAGGAGAGGTAGAGTACAGTGGAGAACAGTAGAGGTAGAGTACAGTGGAGTAGAGTAGAGATAGAGTACAGTGGAGCACAGCAGAGGTAGAGTACAGTGGATCACAGTAGAGATAGATGACAGTGGAGTACAGTGGAGCACAGTAGAGGAATAGTACAGTGGAGCACAGTAGAGATAGATTACAGTGGAGTACAGTAGAGATAGAGTACAGTGGAGTACAGTAGAGGTAGAGCACAGTAGAGCAGAGTAGAGGTAGAGTACAGTGGAGTACAGTAGATGTAGAGTACAGTAGAACACTGTAGAGGTAGAGCACAGTGGAGCACTGTGGAGGTAGAGTACAGTGGAGTACAGTAGAGATAAAGTAGAGTGGAGCAGAGTAGAGGTAGAGTACAGTGGAGCACAGTAGAGGTAGAGTACAGTGGAGCACAGTAGAGGTAGAGTACAGTGGAGTACAGTGGAGGAAGTGTACAGTGGAGCACAGTAGAGGTAGAGTACAGTGGAGCACAGTAGAGGTAGAGTACAGTGGGGCACAGTAGAGCTAGAGTACAGTGGAGTACAGTGGAGCACAGTAGAGGTGGAGTACAGTAGAGTAGAGTAGAGGTAGAGTACAGTGGAGTACAGTAGAGATAGAGTAGAGTGGAGTAGAGTAGAGATAGAGTACAGTGGATTAGAGTAGAGATAGAGTACAGTGGAGTACAGTAGAGGTAGAGTACAGTGGACTACAATAGAGGTATTGTACAGTGGAACACAGTAGAGGTAGAGTACAGTGGAGCGCAGTAGAGGTAGAGTACATTGGAGTACAGTAGAGGTAGAGTACAGTGGAGCACTGTAGAGGTAGAGTACAGTGGAGTATAGTAGAGGTAGAGTACAGTGCAGTAGAGTAGAGGTAGAGTACAGTGGAGCACAGTAGATGTAGAGTACAGTGGAGCACAGTAGAGGTAGAGTACAGGGGAGTATTGTTGAGGTAGACTACAGTGGAGTACAGTAGAGATAGCGTACAGTGGAGTACAGTAGAGATAGAGTAGAGTAGAGCGGAGTAGAGGTAGAGTACAGTGGAGTACAGTAGAGGTAGAGCACAGTGGAGCACTGTAGAGGTAGAGTACAGTGGAGTAGAGTAGAGATAGAGTACAGTGGAGATAGAATACAGTGGAGCACAGTAGAGGTAGAGTACAGTGGAGCACAGTAGAGATAGAGTACAGTAGAGCAGAGTAGAGGTAGAGTACAGTGGAGTACAGTAGAGGTAGAGTACAGTAGAACACTGTAGAGATAAGTGCAGTGGAGTATAGTAGAGGTAGAGTACAGTGGAGTACAGTAGAGGTAGAGTACAGTGGAGTACAGTAGAGGTAGAGTAGAGTGGAGCACATTAGAGGTGGAGTAGAGAAGAGTACAGTAGAGGTAGAGTACAGTGGAGTACATTAGAGGTAGAGTACAGTGGAGCACAGTAGAGGTAGAGTAGAGTGGAGTACAGTAGAGGTAGAGTACAGTGGAGAACAGTAGAGGTAGAGTACAGTGGAGTAGAGTAGAGATAGAGTACAGTGGAGCACAGCAGAGGTAGAGTACAGTGGATCACAGTAGAGATAGATGACAGTGGAGTACAGTGGAGCACAGTAGAGGAATAGTACAGTGGAGCACAGTAGAGATAGATTACAGTGGAGAACAGTAGAGATAGAGTACAGTGGAGTACAGTAGAGGTAGAGCACAGTAGAGCAGAGTAGAGGTAGAGTTAAGTGGAGTACAGTAGATGTAGAGTACAGTAGAACACTGTAGAGGTAGAGCACAGTGGAGCACTGTGGAGGTAGAGTACAGTGGAGTACAGTAGAGATAAAGTAGAGTGGAGCAGAGTAGAGGTAGAGTACAGTGGAGCACAGTAGAGGTAGAGTACAGTGGAGCACAGTAGAGGTAGAGTACAGTGGAGTACAGTGGAGGAAGTGTACAGTGGAGCACAGTAGAGGTAGAGTACAGTGGAGCACAGTAGAGGTAGAGTACAGTGGGGTACAGTAGAAATAGAGTACAGTGGAGCACAGTAGAGAAGAGTACAGTAGAGCACAGTAGAGGTAGAGTACAGTGGAGCACAGTAGAGATAGAGTACAGTGGAGTACAGTAGAGGAAGAGTACAGTGGAGTACAGTGGAGCACAATAGAGGTGGAGTACAGTAGAGTACAGTAGAGGTAGAGTACAGTGGAGTAAAATAGAGATAGAGTACAGTGGAGTAGAGTAGAGATAGAGTACAGTGGAGCACAGCAGAGGTAGAGTACAGTGGATCACAGTAGAGATAGAGTACAGTGGAGTACAGTGGTGCACAGTAGAGGTAGAGTACAGTGGAGAACAGTAGAGATAGAGTACAGTGGAGTACAGTAGAGGTAGAGTACAGTGGAGCACAGTAGAGATAGAGTACAGTGGAGTACAGTAGAGGTAGAGTACAGTGGAGCACAGTAGAGGTAGAGTACAGTGGAGTACAGTAGAGATAGAGTACAGTAGAGCACAGTAGAGGTAGAATACAGTGGAGTACAGTAGAGGTAGAGTACAGTGGAGTACAGTAGAGGTAGAGTACAGTGGAGTACATTAGAGGTAGAGTACAGTGGAGCACAGTAGATGTAGAGTACAGTGGAGTACAGTAGAGGTAGAGTACAGTGGAGCACAGTAGAGCTGGAGTACAGTGGAGTACATTGGAGCACAGTAGAGGTGGAGTACAGTAGAGTAGAGTAGAGGAAGAGTACAGTGGAGTACAGTAGAGATACAGTAGAGTGGAGTAGAGTAGAGATAGAGTACAGTGGATTAGAGTAGAGACAGAGTACAGTGGAGTATAGTTGAGGTAGAGTACAGTTGAGCACAGTGGAGGTAGAGTAGAGTGGAGTATATTTTAGGTAGACTACAGTGGAGTACAGTAGAGGTAGAGTACAGTGGAGCACAGTAGAGATAGAGTACAGTAGAGCAGAGTAGAGGTAGAGTACAGTGGAGTACAGTAGAGGTAGAGTACAGTGGAGCACTGTAGAGGTGGAGTACAGTGGAGTACAGTAGAGGTAGAGTACAGTGGAGCACAGTAGAGATAGAGTACAGTAGAGCACAGTAGAGGTAGAGTACAGTGGAGCACAGTAGAGGTAGAGTACAGTGGAGTATAGTTGAGGTAGACTACAGTAGAGTACAGTAGAGGTAGAGTACAGTGGAGCACAGTAGAGATAGAGTACAGTAGAGCAGAGTAGAGGTAGAGTACAGTGGAGTACAGTAGAGGTAGAGTAGAGTAGAGTACAGTAGAGGTAGAGTACAGTGGAGCACAGTAGAGATAGAGTACAGTAGAGCACAGTAGAGGTAGAGTGCAGTGGAGCACAGTAGAGGTAGAGTAGAGTGGAGCACAGTAGAGGTAGAGTACAATGGAGTACAGTAGAGGTAGAGTACAGTGGAGCACAGTAGATGTAGAGTACAGTGGAGTACAGTAGAGGTAGAGTACAGTGGAGCACAGTAGAGCTGGAGTACAGTGGAGTACAGTGGAGCACAGTAGAGGTGGAGTACAGTAGAGTAGAGTAGAGGTAGAGTACAGTGGAGTACAGTAGAGATACAGTAGAGTGGAGTAGAGTAGAGATAGAGTACAGTGGATTAGAGTAGAGATAGAGTACAGTGGAGTATAGTTGAGGTAGAGTACAGTGGAGCACAGTGGAGGTAGAGTAGAGTGGAGTATAGTTTAGGTATACTACAGTGGAGTACAGTAGAGGTAGAGTACAGTAGAGCACAGTAGAGATAGAGTACAGTAGAGCAGAGTAGAGGTAGAGTACAGTGGAGTACAGTAGAGGTAGAGTACAGTGGAGCACTGTAGAGGTGGAGTACAGTGGAGTACAGTAGAGATAGAGTACAGTGGAGTATAGTTGAGGTAGAGTACAGTGGAGCACAGTGGAGGTAGAGTAGAGTGGAGTATAGTTTAGGTAGACTACAGTGGAGTACAGTAGAGGTAGAGTACAGTAGAGCACAGTAGAGATAGAGTACAGTAGAGCAGAGTAGAGGTAGAGTACAGTGGAGTACAGTAGAGGTAGAGTAGAGTGGAGCACATTAGAGGTGGAGTAGAGTAGAGTACAGTAGAGGTAGAGTAGAGTGGAGCACATTAGAGGTGGAGTAGAGTAGAGTACAGTAGAGGTAGAGTACAGTGGAGCACAGTAGAGATAGAGTACAGTAGAGCACAGTAGAGGTAGAGTACAGTGGAGCACAGTAGAGGTAGAGTAGAGTGGAGCACAGTAGAGGTAGAGTACAATGGAGTACAGTAGAGGTAGTGTACAGTGGAGCACAGTAGAGGTAGAGTACAGTGGAGCACAGTAGAGGTAGAGTACAGTGGACTATAGTAGAGGTAGAGTACAGTAGAGCACAGTAGAGATAGAGTACAGTAGAGCACAGTAGAGGTAGAGTACAGTGGAGCACAGTAGAGAAAGAGTACAGTGTAGTACAGAAGAGATAGAGTACAGTGGAGTACAGTAGAGGTAGAGTACAGCTGAGCACAGTAGAGGTAGAGTAGAGTGGAGCACAGTAGAGGTAGAGTACAGTGGACTACAGTAGAGGTAGTGTACAGTCGAGCACAGTAGAGGTAGAGTACAGTGGAGCACAGTAGAGGTAGAGTACAGTGGAGCACAGTAGAGATAGAGTACAGTATAGCAGAGTAGAGGTAGAGTACAGTGGAGTACAGTAGAGGTAGAGTAGAGTGGAGCACATTAGAGGTGGAGTAGAGTAGAGTACAGTAGAGGTAGAGTACAGTGGAGCACAGTAGAGATAGAGTACAGTAGAGCACAGTAGAGGTAGGGTACAGTGGAGCACAGTAGAGGTAGAGTAGAGTGGAGCACAGTAGAGGTAGAGTACAGTGGAGTAGAGTAGAGGTAGAGTACAGTGGAGTACAGTAGAGGTAGAGTAGAGTGGAGCACATAAGAGGTGGAGTAGAGAAGAGTACAGTAGAGGTAGAGTACAGTGGAGTACATTAGAGGTAGAGTACAGTGGAGCACAGTAGAGCTAGAGTAGAGTCGAGTACAGTAGAGGTAGAGTACAGTGGAGTAGAGTAGAGATAGTGTACAGTGGAGCACAGCAGAGGTAGAGTACAGTGGATCACAGTAGAGATAGAGTACAGTGGAGTACAGTGGAGCACAGTATAGGAATAGTACAGTGGAGCACAGTAGAGATAGATTACAGTGGAGTACAGTAGAGATAGAGTACAGTGGAGTACAGTAGAGGTAGAGTACAGTGGAGTAAAATAGAGATAGAGTACAGTGGAGTAGAGTAGAGATAGAGTACAGTGGAGCACAGCAGAGGTAGAGTACAGTGGATCACAGTAGAGATAGAGTACAGTGGAGTACAGTGGTGCACAGTAGAGGTAGAGTACAGTGGAGAACAGTAGAGATAGAGTACAGTGGAGTACAGTAGAGGTAGAGTACAGTGGAGCACAGTAGAGATAGAGTACAATGGAGTACAGTAGAGGTAGAGTACAGTGGAGCACAGTAGAGGTAGAGTACAGTGGAGTACAGTGGAGCACAGTAGAGGTGGAGTACAGTAGAGTACAGTAGACTTAGAGAACAGTACAGTACAGTAGAGGTAGAGTACAGTGGAGTACAGTAGAGATAGAGTACAGTAGAGCACAGTAGAGGTAGAATACAGTGGAGTACAGTAGAGGTAGAGTACAGTGGAGTACAGTAGAGGTAGAGTACAGTGGAGTACAGTAGAGGTAGAGTACAGTGGAGCACAGTAGATGTAGAGTACAGTGGAGCACAGTAGAGCTGGAGTACAGTGGAGTACAGTGGAGCACAGTAGAGGTGGAGTACAGTAGAGGAGAGTAGAGGTAGAGTACAGTGGAGTACAGTAGAGATAGAGTAGAGTGGAGTAGAGTAGAGATAGAGTACAGTGGATTAGAGTAGAGATAGAGTACAGTGGAGTATAGTTGAGGTAGAGTACAGTGGAGCACAGTGGAGGTAGAGTAGAGTGGAGTATAGTTTAGGTAGACTACAGTGGAGTACAGTAGAGGTAGAGTACAGTGGAGCACAGTAGAGATAGAGTACAGTAGAGCACAGTAGAGGTAGAGTACAGTGGAGCACAGTAGAGGTAGAGTACAGTGGAGTATAGTTGAGGCAGACTACAGTAGAGTACAGTAGAGGTAGAGTACAGTGGAGCACAGTAGAGATAGAGTACAGTAGAGCAGAGGAAAGGTAGAATACAGTGAAGTACAGTAGAGGTAGAGTAGAGTGGAGCACATTAGAGGTGGAGTAGAGTAGAGTACAGTAGAGGTAGAGTACAGTGGAGCACAGTAGAGATAGAGTACAGTAGAGCACAGTAGAGGTAGAGTACAGTGGAGCACAGTAGAGGTAGAGTAGAGTGGAGCACAGTAGAGGTAGAGTACAGTGGAGTACAGTAGAGGTAGAGTACAGTGGAGTACAGTAGAGGTAGAGTACAGTGGAGTACAGTAGAGGTAGAGTACAGTGGAGTACAGTAGAGGTAGAGTACAGTGGAGTACAGTAGAGGTAGAGTACAGTGGAGTTCAGTAGAGATAGAGTACAGTAGAGCACAGTAGAGGTAGAATACAGTGGAGTACAGTACAGGTAGAGTACAGTGGAGTACAGTAGAGGTAGAGTACAGTGGAGTACAGTAGAGGTAGAGTACAGTGGAGCACAGTAGATGTAGAGTACAGTGGAGTACAGTAGAGGTAGAGTACAGTGGAGCACAGTAGAGCTGGAGTACAGTGGAGTACAGTGGAGCACAGTAGAGGTGGAGTACAGTAGAGTACAGTAGAGGTAGAGTACAGTGGAGCACAGTAGAGATAGAGTACAGTAGAGCACAGTAGAGGTAGAATACAGTGGAGTACAGTAGAGGTAGAGTACAGTGGAGTACAGTAGAGGTAGAGTACAGTAGAGCACAGTAGAGGTAGAATACAGTGGAGTACAGTAGAGGTAGAGTACAGTGGAGTACAGTAGAGGTATAGTACAGTGGAGTACAGTAGAGGCAGAGTACAGTGGAGCACAGTAGATGTAGAGTACAGTGGAGTACAGTAGAGGTAGAGTACAGTAGAGCACAGTAGAGCTGGAGTACAGTGGAGTACAGTGGAGCACAGTAGAGGTGGAGTACAGTAGAGTAGAGTAGAGGTAGAGTACAGTGGAGTACAGTAGAGATAGAGTAGAGTGGAGTAGAGTAGAGATAGAGTACAGTGGATTAGAGTAGAGATAGAGTACAGTGGAGTATAGTTGAGGTAGAGTACAGTGGAGCACAGTGGAGGTAGAGTACAGTGGAGTATAGTTTAGGTAGACTACAGTGGAGTACAGTAGAGGTAGAGTACAGTGGAGCACAGTAGAGATAGAGTACAGTAGAGCAGAGTAGAGGTAGAGTACAGTGGAGTAGAGTAGAGGTAGAGTACAGCTGAGCACAGTAGAGGTAGAGTAGAGTGGAGCACAGTAGAGGTAGAGTACAGTGGACTACAGTAGAGGTAGTGTACAGTGGAGCACAGTAGAGGTAGAGTACAGTGGAGCACAGTAGAGGTAGAGTACAGTGGAGTATAATAGAGGTAGAGTACAGGAGAGCACAGTAGAGATAGAGTACAGTAGAGCAGAGTAGAGGTAGAGTACATTGGAGTACAGTAGAGGTAGAGTACAGTGGAGCACTCTAGAGGTGGAGTACAGTGGAGTACAGTAGAGGTAAAGTACATTGGAGCACAGTAGAGATAGAGTACAGTAGAGCACAGTAGAGGTAGAGTACAGTGGAGCACAGTAGAGCTAGAGTACAGTGGAGTACAGTGAAGCACAGTAGAGGTGGAGTACAGTAGAGTAGAGTAGAGGTAGAGTACAGTGGAGTACAGTAGAGATAGAGTAGAGTGGAGTAGAGTAGAGATAGAGTACAGTGGATTAGAGTAGAGATAGAGTACAGTGGAGTATAGTTGCGGTAGAGTACAGTGGAGCACAGTAGAGGTAGAGTACAGTGGAGTATAGTTGAGGTAGACTACAGTGGAGTAGAGTAGAGGTAGAGTACAGTGGAGCACAGTAGAGATAGAGTACAGTAGAGCAGAGTAGAGGTAGAGTACAGTGGAGTACAGTAGAGGTAGAGTACAGTAGAACACTGTAGAGGTGGAGTACAGTGGAGTACAGTAGAGGTAGAGTACAGTGGAGCACAGTAGAGATAGGGTACAATAGAGCAGAGTAGAGGTAGAGTGCAGTGGAGTACAGTAGAGGTAGAGTACAGTGGAGCACTGTAGAGGTGGAGTACAGTGGAGTACAGTAGAGGTAGAGCACAGGTGAGCATAGTAGAGATAGAGTACAGTAGAGCACAGTAGAGGTAGAGTACAGTGGAGTACAGTGGTGCACAGTAGATGTAGAGTACAGTGGAGTACAGTAGAGGTAGAGTACAGTGGAGTACAGTAGAGGTAGTGTACAGTGGCGCAGAGTAGAGGTAGAGTACAGTGGAGCACAGTAGAGGTAGAGTACAGTGGGGTACAGTAGAAATAGAGTACAGTGGAGCACAGTAGAGAAGAGTACAGTAGAGCACAGTAGAGGTAGAGTACAGTGGAGCACAGTAGAGATAGAGTACAGTGGAGTACAGTAGAGGAAGAGTACAGTGGAGTACAGTGGAGCACAGTAGAGGTGGAGTACAGTAGAGTACAGTAGAGGTAGAGTACAGTGGAGTAAAATAGAGATAGAGTACAGTGGAGTAGAGTAGAGATAGAGTACAGTGGAGCACAGCAGAGGTAGAGTACAGTGGATCACAGTAGAGATAGAGTACAGTGGAGTACAGTGGTGCACAGTAGAGGTAGAGTACAGTGGAGAACAGTAGAGATAGAGTACAGTGGAGTACACTAGAGGTAGAGTACAGTGGAGCACAGTAGAGATAGAGTACAGTGGAGTACAGTAGAGGTAGAGTACAGTGGAGCACAGTAGAGGTAGAGTACAGTGGAGTACAGTGGAGCACAGTAGAGGTGGAGTACAGTAGAGTACAGTAGACTCAGAGAACAGTACAGTACAGTAGAGGTAGAGTACAGTGGAGTACAGTAGAGATAGAGTACAGTAGAGCACAGTAGAGGTAGAATACAGTGGAGTACAGTACAGATAGAGTACAGTGGAGTACAGTAGAGGTAGAGTACAGTGGAGTACAGTAGAGGTAGAGTACAGTGGAGCACAGTAGATGTAGAGTACAGTGGAGTACAGTAGAGGTAGAGTACAGTGGAGCACAGTAGAGCTGGAGTACAGTGGAGTACAGTGGAGCACAGTAGAGGTGGAGTACAGTAGAGTAGAGTAGAGGTAGAGTACAGTGGAGTACAGTAGAGATAGAGTAGAGTGGAGTAGATTAGAGATAGAGTACAGTGGATTAGAGTAGAGATAGAGTACAGTGGAGTATAGTTGAGGTAGAGTACAGTGGAGCACAGTGGAGGTAGAGTAGAGTGGAGTATAGTTTAGGTAGACTACAGTGGAGTACAGTAGAGGTAGAGTACAGTGGAGCACAGTAGAGATAGAGTACAGTAGAGCAGAGTAGAGGTAGAGTACAGTGGAGTACAGTAGAGTTAGAGTACAGTGGAGCACAGTAGAGATAGAGTACAGTAGAGCACAGTAGAGGTAGAGTACAGTGGAGCACAGTAGAGGTAGAGTACAGTGGAGTACAGTAGAGGTAGATTACAGTGGAGCACTGTAGAGGTGGAGTACAGTGGAGTAGAGTAGAGGTAGAGTACAGTGGAGCACAGTAGAGATAGAGTACAGTAGAGCAGAGTAGAGGTAGAGTACAGTGGAGTACAGTAGAGGTAGAGTACAGTAGAACACTATAGAGGTGGAGTACAGTGGAGTACAGTAGAGGTAGAATACAGTGGAGCACAGTAGAGATAGGGTACAATAGAGCAGAGTAGAGGTAGAGTACAGTGGAGTACAGTAGAGGTAGAGTACAGTGGAGCACTGTAGAGGTGGAGTACAGTGGAGTACAGTAGTGGTAGAGTACAGGCGAGCATAGTAGAGATAGAGTACAGTAGAGCACAGTAGAGGTAGAGTACAGTGGAGTACAGTGGTGCACAGTAGAGGTAGAGTACAGTGGAGTACAGTAGAGGTAGAGTACAGTGGAGTACAGTAGAGGTAGTGTACAGTGGAGCACAGTAGAGGTAGAGTACAGTGGAGCACAGTAGAGGTAGAGTACAGTGGGGTACAGTAGAAATAGAGTACAGTGGAGCACAGTAGAGAAGAGTACAGTAGAGCACAGTAGAGGTAGAGTACAGTGGAGCACAGTAGAGATAGAGTACAGTGGAGTACAGTAGAGGAAGAGTACAGTGGAGTACAGTGGAGCACAGTAGAGGTGGAGTACAGTAGAGTACAGTAGAGGTAGAGTACAGTGGAGTAAAATAGAGATAGAGTACAGTGGAGTAGAGTAGAGATAGAGTACAGTGGAGCACAGCAGAGGTAGAGTACAGTGGATCACAGTAGAGATAGAGTACAGTGGAGTACAGTGGTGCACAGTAGAGGTAGAGTACAGTGGAGAACAGTAGAGATAGAGTACAGTGGAGTACACTAGAGGTAGAGTACAGTGGAGCACAGTAGAGATAGAGTACAGTGGAGTACAGTAGAGGTAGAGTACAGTGGAGCACAGTAGAGGTAGAGTACAGTGGAGTACAGTGGAGCACAGTAGAGGTGGAGTACAGTAGAGTACAGTAGACTCAGAGAACAGTACAGTACAGTAGAGGTGGAGTACAGTAGAGATAGAGTACAGTAGAGCACAGTAGAGGTAGAATACAGTGGAGTACAGTACAGGTAGAGTACAGTGGAGTACAGTAGAGGTAGAGTACAGTGGAGTACAGTAGAGGTAGAGTACAGTGGAGCACAGTAGATGTAGAGTACAGTGGAGTACAGTAGAGGTAGAGTACAGTGGAGCACAGTAGAGCTGGAGTACAGTGGAGTACAGTGGAGCACAGTAGAGGTGGAGTACAGTAGAGTACAGTAGAGGTAGAGTACAGTGGAGCACAGTAGAGATAGAGTACAGTAGAGCAGAGTAGAGGTAGAGTACAGTGGAGTACAGTAGAGGTAGAGTACAGTGGAGCACTGTAGAGGTGGAGTACAGTGGAGTACAGTAGTGGTAGAGTACAGTGGAGCACAGTAGAGATAGAGTACAGTAGAGCACAGTAGAGGTAGAGTACAGTGGAGCACTGTTACGTTATGTGTATTTGTTTTCATGTTTAGTCCTCCTGTATTAAATATAAGACTTGTGTATGCTTTGTTTCTTTTGGGTTTCAGATTATCGTTGATTTGATAACAGCCTACCAGCGGTAATTGGACGATCAGCTGGCGGTCCTGTTTAAAAACTCCTCCTCCTCCGGTTGACAGGAGGCTATTGCGGCTTCGGGTCGGTCGCAATGGCGCAGACTTCCTACCAGCCGTCAGATCAAACATAATTTTGTCATGTTCCTTTTGGTTGTGTGTTTTATGTAGAATGTGGTTATGTAGGAGAGACCTGCTCTTTTGTTTGGGGAAATATTCTTTTCTTATGTTTCTTTGGAAGAGTGTAGTGAGGGAAGCGTTATTGTAATTTCTTTTCTTTCCTTTGTGCTAGGTTAATTACGTTGTTTTATTTTGGTAGAACGGGGTTTTTGTTTGTTATTTTGGGCCTTGGGTCTCTCTGACGAAAATACCACTCTTTTATTTATATTTCTTTATTTAGGTTTCTGTGAATTAATTATAGCCTACTTTATTTTGGACCAGTGGTCCCCACTACTGAATGTGGTTTAATTTATTGTTATCGACTTTTTGTGATAACTCTTATTTACAATAAATTGTTATAATTTATTCTTTGGTTTCCTTCTTTTGGTCCTTTTGGTCTGACGGCCTGCTGGAAGTCTGTTGTATCTTTTCATTCTTATTTAATTATTGCGTCTTACCCCTAGCGGACGTAATAAATTGGGGGCTCGTCCATTTCATCTGATTCGTTTGTAAGGGAGTCTATAATTTGCCTTGCTGGTGAGTACTTATTTCATTGTCTGATTGGTGGATTGTTGTTATTGTGAATATGGAGTTTAGTATTGAGGCGTTTAAACAGTCTCCCACGGTAGAGGCTTTACAAAACTGCCGTAAATCTGACTTGATTCTTTTGGCAGATTATTATGATATATCTATATCTAAAGTAGCCACTAAACAAGTAATACGAGATGTGGTACAGGAGAATTTAGTGCTGGATGGGGTGTTGAAAGTTGAACCAGTGGTACGGGATGTCGATGCTGCTTATGCGACGGATGAGATAGGAGCGGAGGCAGTTGCAATGTTAGAGCCAGATCCATTGATGGGTCTAAATACAACGGACCTTAAATTGGCGATACGACTTAAAGAGCTTGATTTGCAAGTTAAGCGACAAGAACATGATACGCAGCTTCTGCGCTTTAGGCAGTGTGAACTTGAGGCGCGCCGCGTTTCGACGGTGCCGCTGAGTGCATCACAGCCTTCGAGGGCGTCTGTTCCCAGTGGTCCTTCTGTTATTTCTCCTGCTCCACATTCTCCAGGTACGGGTGAATTTGATATTAGTAGACAGATTCGTTTAGTTCCTTCGTTTCGAGAAACGGAGATTGATTCGTACTTCAGTGCGTTTGAGCGAATCGCTGTCGTTTTGCAGTGGCCAAGAGATATTTGGTCACTCTTGCTACAGTGTAAATTAACTGGTAAAGCTCAAGAAGTATGTGCTGCTTTGTCTATTGAAGAGAGTTTAGATTATGATGTTTTGAAGGCCTCGGTGCTTAGGGCATATGAGCTTGTTCCTGAAGCATACCGTCAAAAATTTCGTGGTCATTTAAAAGCCACCAATCAGACATTTGTTGAGTTTGCCCGTGAAAAGGGAATTTTTTTTGATAAATGGTGCCAGTCCAGCAAGGTAAATAATTATGAGCAACTTCGTGAGCTCATGTTATTGGAAGATTTCAAAACAACCTTACCAGACAAGATTGTTGTATATCTGAATGAGCAAAAAGTAAATACGCTGGCACATGGCGCTGTTTTAGCTGACGAATTCGTATTGACTCATAAAAATGTTTTCGTTTCGTCTGTGCGTCGTGAATTCTCCCAATTTGAAAAGAGTTCGAAAAATTTAGCAACTGTTGCTATATCGGGTCAGGGTGAATCACGTGAGTGTTTTTACTGTCATGAAGCTGGCCACCTCATTGCTGGTTGTCCAGTTTTAAAAAAGAGAAATCAGTTTTCAAATAGTCAAGCGCCGAAGGGTGTTGGATTTGCACGTGTTACGAGTCCACCAGTTGGTTTAAACGGGCAGGGAATTGATTTGGGATATGGCCCGTTTGTGTCTAGTGGGATAGTTTTTCTTAATGGGCAAGAGGGTGTTGAAGTTCCCGTTCGCATTCTCCGAGATACTGGGTCCGCCCAATCATTTGTGCGTGACAACATTTTACCGTTTTCTAATGATTCGTATTGTGGGTCCGACGTTTTGGTTCAAGGAATTGAGTTAGGGATCGTCAGAGTTCCTTTACATCATGTAAACATTCAATCTGACCTTGTTTCTGATCTTGTTAAGATTGCGGTTCGTCCACAGTTACCCATTAAAGGGATTGATTTGATTCTCGGTAATGATCTTGCTGGGGGAAAGGTATTGCCGTTTCCTGAAGTAATTGAAGATCCGCTTTCTGACCCACGAAATGTGGTAGATTCTGTTTCGAACCTAACTTCTGTATTTCCGGCCTGCGTGGTTACGCGAGCGCAGTCACGTAAATATGGTGACGTGATTGACCTTTCCGATAGCTTTGTGGCTTTCCCTGACAGCGCTGACATTTGTCAGGAGTTTCCTGTGGAAGAAGAGTGTACGCCCTCGGAGGCGCTGTCCCCAGTATCCAGTGCTGAAATTGATTTGGCTTCTACTATTGATAGAATTTCACTAGGAAACGCGCAAAGAAATGACGATTCTCTGGCTCGGTGTAGAACTGCCGTTGTGAAGCACGAGGATATTTTTAAGAAACCTGTTGCTTATTTTTGGGACGACGGGTTGCTAATGCGAAAACGAACGCCAGTGCTTTCTGAATATGAAGCTGATGCAGTTTATCAGATAGTTGTGCCCGTTCAGTTTCGCTCGCATGTGTTGATGTTAGCTCACGATCACAGTTTTTCTGGTCATTTGGGCGTTACAAAAACATACCACCGTATTTTAGGTCATTTCTTCTGGCCTGGTTTAAGATCAGATGTTGTGAAATACTGTCGTTCATGCCATACCTGCCAGATTGTGGGAAAGCCAAACCAGTTGATTTCCCCAGCGCCTCTTTGCCCCATCCCGGTTATTGGTGAGCCGTTTGAGCGGGTGATTTTAGATTGCGTGGGTCCTTTGCCACGGACTCAGTCCGGACATAAATTTATATTAACTATGATGTGCTCTAACACCCGTTTCCCGGAAGCTGTGCCTTTACGCACTATAAGAAGCAAGGGAGTGTTGCAAGCTTTAATTAAATTCTTTTCAACCTTTGGCTTACCAAAGGTTGTGCAGACTGATCAGGGCACAAATTTTATGTCTCGGTTATTCAAACAAGTGTTGTCACAGCTCAATATAAAACACGAAGTTTCTAGCGCGTACCATCCAGAGTCGCAGGGCGCGTTAGAACGGTTTCACCAAACCCTAAAGTCAATGTTGCGTACATTTTGTGCTCAGTCAGAGAAAGAATGGGACGAGGGTTTGCCCTTATTATTGTTTGCGGTGCGTGAGACTCAGCAGGAATCGCTTGGCTTTAGTCCTGCTGAACTAGTTTTCGGCCATACTGTGAGAGGGCCGCTGAAACTACTGAAGGAGAAAATGATGGGCTGTAAATCAAATGACGTCATTAATATCTTGGACTATGTTAGCTCATTTCGTGAACGCTTGCACCGGGTGTGTGAACTTGCTCGTGCCTCTATGGCGTCGGTCCAAGCCAAGATGAAGACTCGATTTGACAAAAAAACTGTTTCACGTTCTTTCAACCAGGGTGACAGGGTCTTGGTTTTGCTCCCTATTCCTGGATCAGCCCTACAGGCTAAGTTTTCTGGCCCGTATGTGATTGACGCCAAACTGAGTGAAACAGACTATATAATTCGTACACCTGACCGTAAGAGGAAAACTCGCGTCTGTCACATTAATATGTTGAAGTTATACGTTTCGCGAGACCGACAAGAGAAATGTCCTGTTTCAGTTGCATCTGTGTCCGTAATGCCTACTTCTGATGGTTCTGAGTCGGATGGTTTGACCATGCGAAGTGTTTCTGTTACTGGTGCCCGTTTGCAAAATTCGGAGATCCTTGATGATTTGCCATCTTATCTGTCCTATCTCTCTCAGGTTTTTCGAGCAGATATTTGTCAGCTAATTCAGTCATATCTAACTTTGTTCTCTGATGTACCATCCAGGACGACTGCAGTGTGCCATGACATTGATGTGGGAGATGATCCACCAATTAAGCAGCATGCTTATAGAGTGAACCCAATTAAGCGTAAGGTTATGCAGGATGAGGTGAAGTACTTACTGGAAAACGGGTTGGCTGTACAAAGTTTCAGTGCTTGGAGTTCCCCCTGCCTCCTCGTTCCGAAAAGTGACGGCACGGTTCGTTTTTGCACTGACTATAGAAAAGTCAATGCCACCACCAAGTCAGATTCATTTCCCTTGCCCCGCATGGAGGATTGTGTGGACAGGGTGGGGTCTGCTACTTTTGTTTCGAAGCTGGATCTACTTGAGGGCTATTGGCAAGTGCCCTTGACTCCTCGCGCTGCCGAAGTTTCTGCTTTTGTTACGCCTGATAACCTGCTACAGTACACCGTTATGGCGTTCGGATTGCGAAACGCTCCTGCCACGTTTCAACGTCTGATGAATAGGGTTCTGGCGGGCATTTCTAACTGTGATGCATATTTAGACGACATTGTGGTGTACTCTTCTGACTGGGAGGAACATCTTAAAACACTTCGTATGGTGTTTGACCGTCTGCATGCCTTTAATTTGACTCTAAATCTTGCGAAATGCGAGTTTGGAAGGGCTACAGTGACATACTTGGGCAAACAGGTTGGTCAGGGGGCAGTTCGTCCTGTTGCTGCCAAGGTGCAGGCTATCGTACAGTTTCCTGTCCCGAATACTAAACGACAGCTGAGACGTTTTCTTGGTATGGCGGGATACTATCGAGGATTCTGCAAAAACTTTTCGGATGTAGTGTTACCTTTGACCAATTTGCTCCGTCAAAACCGAGACTATATGTGGTCTGATGAATGTCAGAGAGCGTTTGAGTCTGTTAAATCATTGCTGTGTAGTACACCGGTACTTTCTGCCCCTAACTTCTCGACGCCGTTCAAGCTGGACGTGGATGCTAGCGCTACTGGCGCTGGTGCCGTTCTTCTGCAGGAGGATGTGCAAGGGGTTGATCATCCTGTATGTTATTTTTCGAGAAAGTTTTTGAAACATCAGTTGAATTATAGTACAATTGAGAAGGAAGCTCTAGCTTTACTGTTTGCGTTGCAGTATTTTGAGGTCTATGTGGGGTCAAGCTCATTAACTCTGGTAGTTTTTACGGATCATAACCCGTTGGTTTTTCTGTCTCGGATGCGTAACTCCAACCAACGTATTATGCGTTGGGCACTAATCATACAGGAGTTTAATGTGGAAATTCGCTACAAGAAGGGAAAAGAAAATGTTCTGGCAGATACTCTGTCACGTGCGGGAGACAATGTTTAATCAACTATATGTTGATTTTTAACGGTGGGGGTGTTACGTTATGTGTATTTGTTTTCATGTTTAGTCCTCCTGTATTAAATATAAGACTTGTGTATGCTTTGTTTCTTTTGGGTTTCAGATTATCGTTGATTTGATAACAGCCTACCAGCGGTAATTGGACGATCAGCTGGCGGTCCTGTTTAAAAACTCCTCCTCCTCCGGTTGACAGGAGGCTATTGCGGCTTCGGGTCGGTCGCAATGGCGCAGACTTCCTACCAGCCGTCAGATCAAACATAATTTTGTCATGTTCCTTTTGGTTGTGTGTTTTATGTAGAATGTGGTTATGTAGGAGAGACCTGCTCTTTTGTTTGGGGAAATATTCTTTTCTTATGTTTCTTTGGAAGAGTGTAGTGAGGGAAGCGTTATTGTAATTTCTTTTCTTTCCTTTGTGCTAGGTTAATTACGTTGTTTTATTTTGGTAGAACGGGGTTTTTGTTTGTTATTTTGGGCCTTGGGTCTCTCTGACGAAAATACCACTCTTTTATTTATATTTCTTTATTTAGGTTTCTGTGAATTAATTATAGCCTACTTTATTTTGGACCAGTGGTCCCCACTACTGAATGTGGTTTAATTTATTGTTATCGACTTTTTGTGATAACTCTTATTTACAATAAATTGTTATAATTTATTCTTTGGTTTCCTTCTTTTGGTCCTTTTGGTCTGACGGCCTGCTGGAAGTCTGTTGTATCTTTTCATTCTTATTTAATTATTGCGTCTTACCCCTAGCGGACGTAATAAGCACAGTAGAGGTAGAGTACAGTGGAGTACAGTAGAGGTAGATTACAGTGGAGCACTGTAGAGGTGGAGTACAGTGGAGTAGAGTAGAGGTAGAGTACAGTGGAGCACAGTAGAGATAGAGTACAGTAGAGCAGAGTAGAGGTAGAGTACAGTGGAGTACAGTAGAGGTAGAGTACAGTAGAACACTGTAGAGGTGGAGTACAGTGGAGTACAGTAGAGGTAGAGTACAGTGGAGCACAGTAGAGATAGGGTACAATAGAGCAGAGAAGAGGTAGAGTACAGTGGAGTACAGTAGAGGTAGAGTACAGTGGAGCACTGTAGAGGTGGAGTACAGTGGAGTACAGTAGAGGTAGAGTACAGGTGAGCATAGTAGAGATAGAGTACAGTAGAGCACAGTAGAGGTAGAGTACAGTGGAGCACAGTGGTGCACAGTAGAGGTAGAATACAGTGGAGAACAGTAGAGATAGAGTACAGTGGAGTACAGTAGAGGTAGTGTACAGTGGAGCACAGTCGAGGTAGAGTACAGTGGAGCACAGTAGAGGTAGAGTACAGTGGGGTACAGTAGAAATAGAGTACAGTGGAGCACAGTAGAGAAGAGTACAGTAGAGCACATTAGAGGTAGAGTACAGTGGAGCACAGTAGAGATAGAGTACAGTGGAGTACAGTAGAGGAAGAGTACAGTGGAGTACAGTGGAGCACAGTAGAGGTGGAGTACAGTAGAGTACAGTAGAGGTAGAGTACAGTGGAGTAAAATAGAGATAGAGTACAGTGGAGTAGAGTAGAGATAGAGTACAGTGGAGCACAGCAGAGGTAGAGTACAGTGGATCACAGTAGAGATAGAGTACAGTGGAGTACAGTGGTGCACAGTAGAGGTAGAGTACAGTGGAGAACAGTAGAGATAGAGTACAGTGGAGTACAATAGAGGTAGAGTACAGTGGAGCACAGTAGAGATAGAGTACAGTGGAGTACAGTAGAGGTAGAGTACAGTGGAGCACAGTAGAGGTAGAGTACAGTGGAGTACAGTGGAGCACAGTAGAGGTGGAGTACAGTAGAGTACAGTAGACTTAGAGAACCGTACAGTACAGTAGAGGTAGAGTACAGTGGAGTACAGTAGAGATAGAGTACAGTAGAGCACAGTAGAGGTAGAATACAGTGGAGTACAGTAGAGGTAGAGTACATTGGAGTACAGTAGAGGTAGAGTACAGTGGAGTACAGTAGAGGTAGAGTACAGTGGAGCACAGTAGATGTAGAGTACAGTGGAGTACAGTAGAGGTAGAGTACAGTGGAGCACAGTAGAGCTGGAGTGCAGTGGAGTACAGTGGAGCACAGTAGAGGTGGAGTAGAGTAGAGTAGAGTAGAGGTAGAGTACAGTGGAGTACAGTAGAGATAGAGTAGAGTGGAGTAGAGTAGAGATAGAGTACAGTGGATTAGAGTAGAGATAGAGTACAGTGGAGTATAGTTGAGGTAGAGTACAGTGGAGCACAGTGGAGGTAGAGTAGAGTGGAGTATAGTTTAGGTAGACTACAGTGGAGTACAGTAGAGGTAGAGTACAGTGGAGCACAGTAGAGATAGAGTACAGTAGAGCAGAGTAGAGGTAGAGTACAGTGGAGTACAGTAGAGGTAGAGTACAGTGGAGCACTGTAGAGGTGGAGTACAGTGGAGTACAGTAGAGGTAGAGTACAGTGGAGCACAGTAGAGATAGAGTACAGTAGAGCACAGTAGAGGTAGAGTACATTGGAGCACAGTAGGGTTAGAGTACAGTGGAGTATAGTTGAGGTAGACTACAGTAGAGTACAGTAGAGGTAGAGTACAGTGGAGCACAGTAGAGATAGAGTACAGTAGAGCAGAGTAGAGGTAGAGTACAGTGGAGTACAGTAGAGGTAGAGTAGAGTGGAGCACATTAGAGGTGGAGTAGAGTAGAGTACAGTAGAGATAGAGTACAGTGGAGCACAGTAGAGATAGAGTACAGTAGAGCACAGTAGAGGTAGAGTACAGTGGAGCACAGTAGAGGTAGAGTAGAGTGGAGCACAGTAGAGGTAGAGTACAGTGGAGTACAGTAGAGGTAGTGTACAATGGAGCACAGTAGAGGTAGAGTACAGTGGAGCACAGTAGAGGTAGAGTACAGTGGAGCACAGTAGAGGAAGAGTACAGTGTAGTACAGAAGAGATAGAGTACAGTGGAGTACAGTAGAGGTAGAGTACAGCTGAGCACAGTAGAGGTAGAGTAGAGTGGAGCACAGTAGAGGTAGAGTACAGTGGACTACAGTAGAGGTAGTGTACAGTGGAGCACAGTAGAGGTAGAGTACAGTGGAGCACAGTAGAGGTAGAGTACAGTGGAGTATAATAGAGGTAGAGTACAGTAGAGCACAGTAGAGATAGAGTACAGTAGAGCAGAGTAGAGGTAGAGTACATTGGAGTACAGTAGAGGTAGAGTACAGTGGAGCACTGTAGAGGTGGAGTACAGTGGAGTACAGTAGAGGTAAAGTACAGTGGAGCACAGTAGAGATAGAGTACAGTAGAGCACAGTAGAGGTAGAGTACAGTGGAGAACAGTAGAGCTAGAGTACAGTGGAGTACAGTGGAGCACAGTAGAGGTGGAGTACAGTAGAGTAGAGTAGAGGTAGAGTACAGTGGAGAACAGTAGAGATAGAGTAGAGTGGAGTAGAGTAGAGATAGAGTACAGTGGATTAGAGTAGAGATAGAGTACAGTGGAGTATAGTTGCGGTAGAGTACAGTGGAGCACAGTAGAGGTAGAGTACAGTGGAGTATAGTTGAGGTAGACTACAGTGGAGTACAGTAGAGGTAGAGTACAGTGGAGCACAGTAGAGATAGAGTACAGTAGAGCAGAGTAGAGGTAGAGTACAGTGGAGTACAGTAGAGGTAGAGTACAATAGAACACTGTAGAGGTGGAGTACAGTGGAGTACAGTAGAGGTAGAGTACAGTGGAGCACAGTAGAGATAGGGTACAATAGAGCAGAGTAGAGGTAGAGTACAGTGGAGTACAGTAGAGGTAGAGTACAGTGGAGCACTGTAGAGGTGGAGTACAGTGAAGTACAGTAGAGGTAGAGTACAGGTGAGCATAGTAGAGATAGAGTACAGTAGAGCACAGTAGAGGTAGAGTACAGTGGAGTATAGTAGAGGTAGAGTACAGTGGAGTACAGTAGAGGTAGATTACAGTGGAGCACAGTAGAGGTAGAGTACATTGGAGTATAGTTGAGGTAGACTACAGTGGAGTGCAGTAGAGGTAGAGTACAGTGGAGCACAGTAGAGATAGAGTACTGTAGAGCAGAGTAGAGGTAGAGTACAGTGGAGTACAGTAGAGGTAGAGAACAGTAGATTAGAGTAGAGGTAGAGTACAGTGGAGTACAGTAGAGGTAGAGTACAGTGGAGCACAGTAGAGGTAGAGTACAGTGGAGTACAGTAGAGGTAGTGTACAGTGGAGCACAGTAGAGGTAGAGTACAGTGGAGCACAGTAGCGGTAGAGTACAGTGGGGTACAGTAGAAATAGAGTACAGTGGAGCACAGTAGAGTAGAGTACAGTAGAGCACAGTAGAGGTAGAGTACAGTGGAACACAGTAGAGATAGAGTACAGTGGAGTACAGTAGAGGAAGAGTACAGTGGAGTACATTGGAGCACAGTAGAGGTGGAGTACAGTAGAGTACAGTAGAGGTAGAGTACAGTGGAGTACAATAGAGATAGTGTACAGTGGAGTAGAGTAGAGATAGAGTACAGTGGAGCACAGCAGAGGTAGAGTACAGTGGATCACAGTAGAGATAGAGTACAGTGGAGTACAGTGGATCACAGTAGAGGTAGAATACAGTGGAGAACAGTAGAGATAGAGTACAGTGGAGTACAGTTGTGGTAGAGTACAGTGGAGCACAGTAGAGATAGAGTACAGTGGAGTACAGTAGAGGTAGAGTACAGTGGAGCACAGTAGAGGTAGAGTACAGTGGAGTACAGTGGAGAACAGTAGAGGTGGAGTACAGTAGAGTACAGTAGAGGTAGATAACAGTACAGTACACTAGAGGTAGAGTACAGTGGAGTACAGTAGAGGTAGAGTACAGGTGAGCATAGTAGAGATAGAGTACAGTAGAGCACAGTAGAGGTAGAGTACAGTGGACTATAGTAGAGGTAGAGTACAGTGGAGTACAGTAGAGGTAGATTACAGTGGAGCACAGTAGAGGTAGAGTACAGTGGAGTATAGTTGAGGTAGACTACAGTGGAGTGCAGTAGAGGTAGAGTACAGTGGAGCACAGTAGAGATAGAGTACTGTAGAGCAGAGTAGAGGTAGAGTACAGTGGAGTACAGTAGAGGTAGAGAACAGTAGATTAGAGTAGAGGTAGAGTACAGTGGAGTACAGTAGAGGTAGAGCACAGTGGAGCACTGTAGAGGTAGAGTACAGTGGAGTACAGTAGAGATAGAGTACAGTGGAGCACAGTAGAGGTAGAGTACAGTGGAGCACAGTAGAGGTAGAGTACAGTGGAGCACAGTAGAGGTAGAGTACAGTGGAGTACAGTAGAGGTAGTGTACAGTGGAGCACAGTAGAGGTAGAGTACAGTGGAGCACAGTAGAGGGAGAGTACAGTGGGGTACAGTAGAAATAGAGTACAGTGGAGCACAGTAGAGTTGAGTACAGTAGAGCACAGTAGAGGTAGAGTACAGTGGAGCACAGTAGAGATAGAGTACAGTGGAGTACAGTAGAGGAAGAGTACAGTGGAGTACAGTGGAGCACAGTAGAGGTGGAGTACAGTAGAGTACAGTAGAGGTAGAGTACAGTGGAGTACAATAGAGATAGAGTACAGTGGAGTAGAGTAGAGATAGAGTACAGTGGAGCACAGCAGAGGTAGAGTACAGTGGATCACAGTAGAGATAGAGTACAGTGGAGTACAGTGGATCACAGTAGAGGTAGAATACAGTGGAGAACAGTAGAGATAGAGTACAGTGGAGTACAGTTGAGGTAGAGTACAGTGGAGCACAGTAGAGATAGAGTACAGTGGAGTACAGTAGAGGTAGAGTACAGTGGAGTACAGTAGAGGTAGAGTACAGTGGAGTACAGTGGAGAACAGTAGAGGTGGAGTACAGTAGAGTACAGTAGAGGTAGATAACAGTACAGTACACTAGAGGTAGAGTACAGTTGAGTACAGTAGAGGTAGAGTACAGTAGAGCACAGTAGAGGTAGATTACAGTGGAGTACAGTAGAGGTAGAGTACAGTGGAGTACAGTAGAGGTAGAGTACAGTGGAGTACAGTAGAGGAAGAGTACAGTGTAGTACAGTAGAGATAGAGTACAGTGGAGTACAGTAGAGATAGAGTAGAGTCGAACACAGTAGAGATAAGTGCAGTTGAGTATAGCAGAGGTAGAGTACAGTGGAGCACAGTAGAGGTAGAGTACAGCTGAGCACAGTAGAGGTAGAGTAGAGTGGAGCACAGTAGAGGTAGAGTACAGTGGACTACAGTAGAGGTAGTGTACAGTGGAGCACAGTAGAGGTAGAGTACAGTTTAGCACAGTAGAGGTAGAGTACAGTGGAGTATAATAGAGGTAGAGTACAGTAGAGCACAGTAGAGATAGAGTACAGTAGAGCAGAGTAGAGGTAGAGTACAGTGGAATACAGTAGAGGTAGAGTACAGTGGAGCACTGTAGAGGTGGATACAGTGGAGTACAGTAGAGGTAGAGTACAGTGGAGCACAGTAGAGATAGAGTACAGTAGAGCACAGTAGAGGTAGAGTACAGTGGAGCACAGTAGAGCTAGAGTACAGTGGAGTACAGTGGAGCACAGTAGAGGTGGAGTACAGTAGAGTACAGTAGAGGTAGAGAACAGTACAGTACAGTAGAGGTAGAGTACAGTGGAGTACAGTAGAGGTAGAGTACAGTAGAGCACAGTAGAGGTAGAATACAGTGGAGTACAGTAGAGGTAGAGTACAGTGGAGTACAGTAGAGGTAGAGTACAGTGGAGTACAGTAGAGGCAGAGTACAGTGGAGCACAGAAGATGTAGACTACAGTGGAGTACAGTAGAGGTAGAGTACAGTGGAGCACAGTAGAGCTGGAGTACAGTGGAGTACAGTGGAGCACAGTAGAGGTGGAGTACAGTAGAGTAGAGTAGAGGTAGAGTACAGTGGAGTACAGTAGAGATAGAGTAGAGTGGAGTAGAGTAGAGATAGAGTACAGTGGATTAGAGTAGAGATAGAGTACAGTGGAGTATAGTTGAGGTAGAGTACAGTGGAGCACAGTGGAGGTAGAGTACAGTGGAGTATAGTTTAGGTAGACTACAGTGGAGTACAGTAGAGGTAGAGTACAGTGGAGCACAGTAGAGATAGAGTACAGTAGAGCAGAGTAGAGGTAGAGTACAGTGGAGTAGAGTAGAGGTAGAGCACAGTGGAGCACTGTAGAGGTAGAGTACAGTGGAGTACAGTAGAGGTAGAGTACAGTGGAGCAGAGTAGAGGTAGAGTAGAGTGGAGCACAGTAGAGGTAGAGTACAGTGGACTACAATAGAGGTATTGTACAGTGGAGCACAGTAGAGGTAGAGTACAGTGGAGCACAGTAGAGGTAGAGTACAGTGGAGTATAATAGAGGTAGAGTACACTAGAGCACAGTAGAGATAGAGTACAGTAGAGCACAGTAGAGGTAAAGTACAGTGGAGTATAGTAGAGGTAGAGTACAGTGCAGTAGAGTAGAGGTAGAGTACAGTGGAGCACAGTAGATGTAGAGTACAGTGGAGCACAGTAGAGGTAGAGTACAGGGGAGTATAGTTGAGGTAGACTACAGTGGAGTACAGTAGAGATAGCGTACAGTGGAGTACAGTAGAGATAGAGTAGAGTAGAGCGGAGTAGAGGTAGAGTACAGTGGAGTACAGTAGAGGTAGAGCACAGTGGAGCACTGTAGAGGTAGAGTACAGTGGAGTACAGTAGAGATAGAGTACAGTGGAGCACAGTAGAGGTAGAGTACAGTGGAGCACAGTAGACATAGAGTACAGTAGAGCAGAGTAGAGGTAGAGTACAGTGGAGTACAGTAGAGGTAGAGTACAGTGGAGTACAGTAGAGGTAGAGTAGAGTGGAGCACATAAGAGGTGGAGTAGAGAAGAGTACAGTAGAGGTAGAGTACAGTGGAGTACATTAGAGGTAGAGTACAGTGGAGCACAGTAGAGGTAGAGTAGAGTCGAGTACAGTAGAGGTAGAGTACAGTGGAGTAGAGTAGAGATAGAGTACAGTGGAGCACAGCAGAGGTAGAGTACAGTGGATCACAGTAGAGATAGAGTACAGTGGAGTACAGTGGAGCACAGTAGAGGAATAGTACAGTGGAGCACAGTAGAGATAGATTACAGTGGAGTACAGTAGAGATAGAGTACAGTGGAGTACAGTAGAGGTAGAGTACAGTGGAGTAAAATAGAGATAGAGTACAGTGGAGTAGAGTAGAGATAGAGTACAGTGGAGCACAGCAGAGGTAGAGTACAGTGGATCACAGTAGAGATAGAGTACAGTGGAGTACAGTGGTGCACAGTAGAGGTAGAGTACAGTGGAGAACAGTAGAGATAGAGTACAGTGGAGTACAGTAGAGGTAGAGTACAGTGGAGCACAGTAAAGATAGAGTACAGTGGAGTACAGTAGAGGTAGAGTACAGTGGAGCACAGTAGAGGTAGAGTACAGTGGAGTACAGTGGAGCACAGTAGAGGTGGAGTACAGTAGAGTACAGTAGACTTAGAGAACAGTACAGTACAGTAGAGGTAGAGTACAGTGGAGTACAGTAGAGATAGAGTACAGTAGAGCACAGTAGAGGTAGAATACAGTGGAGTACAGTAGAGTTAGAGTACAGTGGAGTACAGTAGAGGTAGAGTACAGTGGAGTACAGTAGAGGTAGAGTACAGTGGAGCACAGTAGATGTAGAGTACAGTGGAGCACAGTAGAGCTGGAGTACAGTGGAGTACAGTGGAGCACAGTAGAGGTGGAGTACAGTAGAGGAGAGTAGAGGTAGAGTACAGTGGAGTACAGTAGAGATAGAGTAGAGTGGAGTAGAGTAGAGGTAGAGTACAGTGGAGCACAGTAGAGGTAGAGTAGAGTGGAGCACAGTAGAGGTAGAGTACAGTGGAGTACAGTAGAGGTAGTGTACAGTGGAGCACAGTAGAGGTAGAGTACAGTGGAGCACAGTAGAGGTAGAGTACAGTGGAGCACAGTAGAGGAAGAGTACAGTGTAGTACAGAAGAGATAGAGTACAGTGGAGTACAGTAGAGGTAGAGTACAGCTGAGCACAGTAGAGGTAGAGTAGAGTGGAGCACAGTAGAGGTAGAGTACAGTGGACTACAGTAGAGGTAGTGTACAGTGGAGCACAGTAGAGGTAGAGTACAGTGGAGCACAGTAGAGGTAGAGTACAGTGGAGTATAATAGAGGTAGAGTACAGTAGAGCACAGTAGAGATAGAGTACAGTAGAGCAGAGTAGAGGTAGAGTACATTGGAGTACAGTAGAGGTAGAGTACAGTGGAGCACTGTAGAGGTGGAGTACAGTGGAGTACAGTAGAGGTAAAGTACAGTGGAGCACAGTAGAGATAGAGTACAGTAGAGCACAGTAGAGGTAGAGTACAGTGGAGAACAATAGAGCTAGAGTACAGTGGAGTACAGTGGAGCACAGTAGAGGTGGAGTACAGTAGAGTAGAGTAGAGGTAGAGTACAGTGGAGAACAGTAGAGATAGAGTAGAGTGGAGTAGAGTAGAGATAGAGTACAGTGGATTAGAGTAGAGATAGAGTACAGTGGAGTATAGTTGCGGTAGAGTACAGTGGAGCACAGTAGAGGTAGAGTACAGTGGAGTATAGTTGAGGTAGACTACAGTGGAGTACAGTAGAGGTAGAGTACAGTGGAGCACAGTAGAGATAGAGTACAGTAGAGCAGAGTAGAGGTAGAGTACAGTGGAGTACAGTAGAGGTAGAGTACAATAGAACACTGTAGAGGTGGAGTACAGTGGAGTACAGTAGAGGTAGAGTACAGTGGAGCACAGTAGAGATAGGGTACAATAGAGCAGAGTAGAGGTAGAGTACAGTGGAGTACAGTAGAGGTAGAGTACAGTGGAGCACTGTAGAGGTGGAGTACAGTGAAGTACAGTAGAGGTAGAGTACAGGTGAGCATAGTAGAGATAGAGTACAGTAGAGCACAGTAGAGGTAGAGTACAGTGGAGTATAGTAGAGGTAGAGTACAGTGGAGTACAGTAGAGGTAGATTACAGTGGAGCACAGTAGAGGTAGAGTACATTGGAGTATAGTTGAGGTAGACTACAGTGGAGTGCAGTAGAGGTAGAGTACAGTGGAGCACAGTAGAGATAGAGTACTGTAGAGCAGAGTAGAGGTAGAGTACAGTGGAGTACAGTAGAGGTAGAGAACAGTAGATTAGAGTAGAGGTAGAGTACAGTGGAGTACAGTAGAGGTAGAGCACAGTGGAGCACTGTAGAGGTAGAGTACAGTGGAGTACAGTAGAGATAGAGTACAGTGGAGCACAGTAGAGGTAGAGTACAGTGGAGCACAGTAGAGGTAGAGTACAGTGGAGCACAGTAGAGGTAGAGTACAGTGGAGTACAGTAGAGGTAGTGTACAGTGGAGCACAGTAGAGGTAGAGTACAGTGGAGCACAGTAGAGGTAGAGTACAGTGGGGTACAGTAGAAATAGAGTACAGTGGAGCACAGTAGAGTAGAGTACAGTAGAGCACAGTAGAGGTAGAGTACAGTGGAACACAGTAGAGATAGAGTACAGTGGAGTACAGTAGAGGAAGAGTACAGTGGAGTACATTGGAGCACAGTAGAGGTGGAGTACAGTAGAGTACAGTAGAGGTAGAGTACAGTGGAGTACAATAGAGATAGTGTACAGTGGAGTAGAGTAGAGATAGAGTACAGTGGAGCACAGCAGAGGTAGAGTACAGTGGATCACAGTAGAGATAGAGTACAGTGGAGTACAGTGGATCACAGTAGAGGTAGAATACAGTGGAGAACAGTAGAGATAGAGTACAGTGGAGTACAGTTGTGGTAGAGTACAGTGGAGCACAGTAGAGATAGAGTACAGTGGAGTACAGTAGAGGTAGAGTACAGTGGAGCACAGTAGAGGTAGAGTACAGTGGAGTACAGTGGAGAACAGTAGAGGTGGAGTACAGTAGAGTACAGTAGAGGTAGATAACAGTACAGTACACTAGAGGTAGAGTACAGTGGAGTACAGTAGAGGTAGAGTACAGGTGAGCATAGTAGAGATAGAGTACAGTAGAGCACAGTAGAGGTAGAGTACAGTGGACTATAGTAGAGGTAGAGTACAGTGGAGTACAGTAGAGGTAGATTACAGTGGAGCACAGTAGAGGTAGAGTACAGTGGAGTATAGTTGAGGTAGACTACAGTGGAGTGCAGTAGAGGTAGAGTACAGTGGAGCACAGTAGAGATAGAGTACTGTAGAGCAGAGTAGAGGTAGAGTACAGTGGAGTACAGTAGAGGTAGAGAACAGTAGATTAGAGTAGAGGTAGAGTACAGTGGAGTACAGTAGAGGTAGAGCACAGTGGAGCACTGTAGAGGTAGAGTACAGTGGAGTACAGTAGAGATAGAGTACAGTGGAGCACAGTAGAGGTAGAGTACAGTGGAGCACAGTAGAGGTAGAGTACAGTGGAGCACAGTAGAGGTAGAGTACAGTGGAGTACAGTAGAGGTAGTGTACAGTGGAGCACAGTAGAGGTAGAGTACAGTGGAGCACAGTAGAGGTAGAGTACAGTGGGGTACAGTAGAAATAGAGTACAGTGGAGCACAGTAGAGTTGAGTACAGTAGAGCACAGTAGAGGTAGAGTACAGTGGAGCACAGTAGAGATAGAGTACAGTGGAGTACAGTAGAGGAAGAGTACAGTGGAGTACAGTGGAGCACAGTAGAGGTGGAGTACAGTAGAGTACAGTAGAGGTAGAGTACAATGGAGTACAATAGAGATAGAGTACAGTGGAGTAGAGTAGAGATAGAATACAGTGGAGCACAGCAGAGGTAGAGTACAGTGGATCACAGTAGAGATAGAGTACAGTGGAGTACAGTGGATCACAGTAGAGGTAGAATACAGTGGAGAACAGTAGAGATAGAGTACAGTGGAGTACAGTTGAGGTAGAGTACAGTGGAGCACAGTAGAGATAGAGTACAGTGGAGTACAGTAGAGGTAGAGTACAGTGGAGTACAGTAGAGGTAGAGTACAGTGGAGTACAGTGGAGAACAGTAGAGGTGGAGTACAGTAGAGTACAGTAGAGGTAGATAACAGTACAGTACACTAGAGGTAGAGTACAGTTGAGTACAGTAGAGGTAGAGTACAGTAGAGCACAGTAGAGGTAGATTACAGTGGAGTACAGTAGAGGTAGAGTACAGTGGAGTACAGTAGAGGTAGAGTACAGTGGAGTACAGTAGAGGAAGAGTACAGTGTAGTACAGTAGAGATAGAGTACAGTGGAGTACAGTAGAGATAGAGTAGAGTCGAACACAGTAGAGATAAGTGCAGTTGAGTATAGCAGAGGTAGAGTACAGTGGAGCACAGTAGAGGTAGAGTACAGCTGAGCACAGTAGAGGTAGAGTAGAGTGGAGCACAGTAGAGGTAGAGTACAGTGGACTACAGTAGAGGTAGTGTACAGTGGAGCACAGTAGAGGTAGAGTACAGTGGAGCACAGTAGAGGTAGAGTACAGTGGAGTATAATAGAGGTAGAGTACAGTAGAGCACAGTAGAGATAGAGTACAGTAGAGCAGAGTAGAGGTAGAGTACAGTGGAATACAGTAGAGGTAGAGTACAGTGGAGCACTGTAGAGGTGGAGTACAGTGGAGTACAGTAGAGGTAGAGTACAGTGGAGCACAGTAGAGATAGAGTACAGTAGAGCACAGTAGAGGTAGAGTACAGTGGAGCACAGTAGAGCTAGAGTACAGTGGAGTACAGTGGAGCACAGTAGAGGTGGAGTACAGTAGAGTACAGTAGAGGTAGAGAACAGTACAGTACAGTAGAGGTAGAGTACAGTGGAGTACAGTAGAGGTAGAGTACAGTAGAGCACAGTAGAGGTAGAATACAGTGGAGTACAGTAGAGGTAGAGTACAGTGGAGTACAGTAGAGGTAGAGTACAGTGGAGTACAGTAGAGGCAGAGTACAGTGGAGCACAGAAGATGTAGACTACAGTGGAGTACAGTAGAGGTAGAGTACAGTGGAGCACAGTAGAGCTGGAGTACAGTGGAGTACAGTGGAGCACAGTAGAGGTGGAGTACAGTAGAGTAGAGTAGAGGTAGACTACAGTGGAGTACAGTAGAGATAGAGTAGAGTGGAGTAGAGTAGAGATAGAGTACAGTGGATTAGAGTAGAGATAGAGTACAGTGGAGTATAGTTGAGGTAGAGTACAGTGGAGCACAGTGGAGGTAGAGTACAGTGGAGTATAGTTTAGGTAGACTACAGTGGAGTACAGTAGAGGTAGAGTACAGTGGAGCACAGTAGAGATAGAGTACAGTAGAGCAGAGTAGAGGTAGAGTACAGTGGAGTAGAGTAGAGGTAGAGCACAGTGGAGCACTGTAGAGGTAGAGTACAGTGGAGTACAGTAGAGGTAGAGTACAGTGGAGCAGAGTAGAGGTAGAGTAGAGTGGAGCACAGTAGAGGTAGAGTACAGTGGACTACAATAGAGGTATTGTACAGTGGAGCACAGTAGAGGTAGAGTACAGTGGAGCACAGTAGAGGTAGAGTACAGTGGAGTATAATAGAGGTAGAGTACACTAGAGCACAGTAGAGATAGAGTACAGTAGAGCACAGTAGAGGTAAAGTACAGTGGAGTATAGTAGAGGTAGAGTACAGTGCAGTAGAGTAGAGGTAGAGTACAGTGGAGCACAGTAGATGTAGAGTACAGTGGAGCACAGTAGAGGTAGAGTACAGGGGAGTATAGTTGAGGTAGACTACAGTGGAGTACAGTAGAGATAGCGTACAGTGGAGTACAGTAGAGATAGAGTAGAGTAGAGCGGAGTAGAGGTAGAGTACAGTGGAGTACAGTAGAGGTAGATCACAGTGGAGCACTGTAGAGGTAGAGTACAGTGGAGTACAGTAGAGATAGAGTACAGTGGAGCACAGTAGAGGTAGAGTACAGTGGAGCACAGTAGACATAGAGTACAGTAGAGCAGAGTAGAGGTAGAGTACAGTGGAGTACAGTAGAGGTAGAGTACAGTAGAACACTGTAGAGATAAGTGCAGTGGAGTATAGTAGAGGTAGAGTACAGTGGAGTACAGTAGAGGTAGAGTACAGTGGAGTACAGTAGAGGTAGAGTAGAGTGGAGCACATAAGAGGTGGAGTAGAGAAGAGTACAGTAGAGGTAGAGTACAGTGGAGTACATTAGAGGTAGAGTACAGTGGAGCACAGTAGAGGTAGAGTAGAGTCGAGTACAGTAGAGGTAGAGTACAGTGGAGTAGAGTAGAGATAGAGTACAGTGGAGCACAGCAGAGGTAGAGTACAGTGGATCACAGTAGAGATAGAGTACAGTGGAGTACAGTGGAGCACAGTAGAGGAATAGTACAGTGGAGCACAGTAGAGATAGATTACAGTGGAGTACAGTAGAGATAGAGTACAGTGGAGTACAGTAGAGGTAGAGTACAGTGGAGTAAAATAGAGATAGAGTACAGTGGAGTAGAGTAGAGATAGAGTACAGTGGAGCACAGCAGAGGTAGAGTACAGTGGATCACAGTAGAGATAGAGTACAGTGGAGTACAGTGGTGCACAGTAGAGGTAGAGTAGAGTGGAGAACAGTAGAGATAGAGTACAGTGGAGTACAGTAGAGGTAGAGTACAGTGGAGCACAGTAAAGATAGAGTACAGTGGAGTACAGTAGAGGTAGAGTACAGTGGAGCACAGTAGAGGTAGAGTACAGTGGAGCACAGTAGAGGTGGAGTACAGTAGAGTACAGTAGACTTAGAGAACAGTACAGTACAGTAGAGGTAGAGTACAGTGGAGCACAGTAGAGGTAGAGTACAGTGGAGTACAGTGGAGCACAGTAGAGGTGGAGTACAGTAGAGTACAGTAGACTTAGAGAACAGTACAGTACAGTAGAGGTAGAGTACAGTGGAGTACAGTAGAGATAGAGTACAGTAGAGCACAGTAGAGGTAGAATACAGTGGAGTACAGTAGAGTTAGAGTACAGTGGAGTACAGTAGAGGTAGAGTACAGTGGAGTACAGTAGAGGTAGAGTACAGTGGAGCACAGTAGATGTAGAGTACAGTGGAGCACAGTAGAGCTGGAGTACAGTGGAGTACAGTGGAGCACAGTAGAAGTGGAGTACAGTAGAGGAGAGTAGAGGTAGAGTACAGTGGAGTACAGTAGAGATAGAGTAGAGTGGAGTAGAGTAGAGATAGAGTACAGTGGATTAGAGTAGAGATAGAGTACAGTGGAGTATAGTTGAGGTAGAGTACAGTGGAGCACAGTGGAGGTAGAGTAGAGTGGAGTATAGTTTAGGTAGACTACAGTGGAGTACAGTAGAGGTAGAGTACAGTGGAGCACAGTAGAGATAGAGTACAGTAGAGCACAGTAGAGGTAGAGTACAGTGGAGTACAGTAGAGGTAGAGTACAGTGGAGCACTGTAGAGGTGGAGTACAGTGGAGTACAGTAGAGGTAGAGTACAGTGGAGCACAGTAGAGATAGAGTACAGTAGAGCACAGTAGAGGTAGAGTACAGTGGAGCACAGTAGGGTTAGAGTACAGTGGAGTATAGTTGAGGTAGACTACAGTAGAGTACAGTAGAGGTAGAGTACAGTGGAGCACAGTAGAGATAGAGTACAGTAGAGCAGAGTAGAGGTAGAGTACAGTGGAGTACAGTAGAGGTAGAGTAGAGTGGAGCACATTAGAGGTGGAGTAGAGTAGAGTACAGTAGAGATAGAGTACAGTGGAGCACAGTAGAGATAGAGTACAGTAGAGCACAGAAGAGGTAGAGTACAGTGGAGCACAGTAGAGGTAGAGTAGAGTGGAGCACAGTAGAGGTAGAGTACAGTGGAGTACAGTAGAGGTAGTGTACAGTGGAGCACAGTAGAGGTAGAGTACAGTGGAGCACAGTAGAGGTAGAGTACAGTGGAGCACAGTAGAGGAAGAGTTCAGTGTAGTACAGAAGAGATAGAGTACAGTGGAGTACAGTAGAGGTAGAGTACAGCTGAGCACAGTAGAGGTAGAGTAGAGTGGAGCACAGTAGAGGTAGAGTACAGTGGACTACAGTAGAGGTAGTGTACAGTGGACCACAGTAGAGGTAGAGTACAGTGGAGCACAGTAGAGGTAGAGTACAGTGGAGTATAATAGAGGTAGAGTACAGTAGAGCACAGTAGAGATAGAGTACAGTAGAGCAGAGTAGAGGTAGAGTACATTGGAGTACAGTAGAGGTAGAGTACAGTGGAGCACTGTAGAGGTGGAGTACAGTGGAGTACAGTAGAGGTAAAGTACAGTGGAGCACAGTAGAGATAGAGTACAGTAGAGCACAGTAGAGGTAGAGTACAGTGGAGAACAGTAGAGCTAGAGTACAGTGGAGTACAGTGGAGCAGAGTAGAGGTGGAGTACAGTAGAGTAGAGTAGAGGTAGAGTACAGTGGAGTACAGTAGAGATAGAGTAGAGTGGAGTAGAGTAGAGATAGAGTACAGTGGATTAGAGTAGAGATAGAGTACAGTGGAGTATAGTTGCGGTAGAGTACAGTGGAGCACAGTAGAGGTAGAGTACAGTGGAGTATAGTTGAGGTAGACTACAGTGGAGTACAGTAGAGGTAGAGTACAGTGGAGCACAGTAGAGATAGAGTACAGTAGAGCAGAGTAGAGGTAGAGTACAGTGGAGTACAGTAGAGGTAGAGTACAATAGAACACTGTAGAGGTGGAGTACAGTGGAGTACAGTAGAGGTAGAGTACAGTGGAGCACAGTAGAGATAGGGTACAATAGAGCAGAGTAGAGGTAGAGTACAGTGGAGTACAGTAGAGGTAGAGTACAGTGGAGCACTGTAGAGGTGGAGTACAGTGAAGTACAGTAGAGGTAGAGTACAGGTGAGCATAGTAGAGATAGAGTACAGTAGAGCACAGTAGAGGTAGAGTACAGTGGAGTATAGTAGAGGTAGAGTACAGTGGAGTACAGTAGAGGTGGATTACAGTGGAGCACAGTAGAGGTAGAGTACAGTGGAGTATAGTTGAGGTAGACTACAGTGGAGTGCAGTAGAGATAGCGTACAGTGGAGTACAGTAGAGATAGAGTAGAGTAGAGCGGAGTAGAGGTAGAGTACAGTGGAGTACAGTAGAGGTAGAGCACAGTAGAGCACTGTAGAGGTAGAGTACAGTGGAGTACAGTAGAGATAGAGTACAGTGGAGCACAGTAGAGGTAGAGTACAGTGGAGCACAGTAGACATAGAGTACAGTAGAGCAGAGTAGAGGTAGAGTACAGTGGAGTACAGTAGAGGTAGAGTACAGTGGAGTACAGTAGAGGTAGAGTAGAGTGGAGCACATAAGAGGTGGAGTAGAGAAGAGTACAGTAGAGGTAGAGTACAGTGGAGTACATTAGAGGTAGAGTACAGTGGAGCACAGTAGAGGTAGAGTAGAGTCGAGTACAGTAGAGGTAGAGTACAGTGGAGTAGAGTAGAGATAGAGTACAGTGGAGCACAGCAGAGGTAGAGTACAGTGGATCACAGTAGAGATAGAGTACAGTGGAGTACAGTGGAGCACAGTAGAGGAATAGTACAGTGGAGCACAGTAGAGATAGATTACAGTGGAGTACAGTAGAGATAGAGTACAGTGGAGTACAGTAGAGGTAGAGTACAGTGGAGTAAAATAGAGATAGAGTACAGTGGAGTAGAGTAGAGATAGAGTACAGTGGAGCACAGCAGAGGTAGAGTACAGTGGATCACAGTAGAGATAGAGTACAGTGGAGTACAGTGGTGCACAGTAGAGGTAGAGTACAGTGGAGAACAGTAGAGATAGAGTACAGTGGAGTACAGTAGAGGTAGAGTACAGTGGAGCACAGTAAAGATAGAGTACAGTGGAGTACAGTAGAGGTAGAGTACAGTGGAGCACAGTAGAGGTAGAGTACAGTGGAGTACAGTGGAGCACAGTAGAGGTGGAGTACAGTAGAGTACAGTAGACTTAGAGAACAGTACAGTACAGTAGAGGTAGAGTACAGTGGAGTACAGTAGAGATAGAGTACAGTAGAGCACAGTAGAGGTAGAATACAGTGGAGTACAGTAGAGTTAGAGTACAGTGGAGTACAGTAGAGGTAGAGTACAGTGGAGTACAGTAGAGGTAGAGTACAGTGGAGCACAGTAGATGTAGAGTACAGTGGAGCACAGTAGAGCTGGAGTACAGTGGAGTACAGTGGAGCACAGTAGAGGTGGAGTACAGTAGAGGAGAGTAGAGGTAGAGTACAGTGGAGTACAGTAGAGATAGAGTAGAGTGGAGTAGAGTAGAGGTAGAGTACAGTGGAGCACAGTAGAGGTAGAGTAGAGTGGAGCACAGTAGAGGTAGAGTACAGTGGAGTACAGTAGAGGTAGTGTACAGTGGAGCACAGTAGAGGTAGAGTACAGTGGAGCACAGTAGAGGTAGAGTACAGTGGAGCACAGTAGAGGAAGAGTACAGTGTAGTACAGAAGAGATAGAGTACAGTGGAGTACAGTAGAGGTAGAGTACAGCTGAGCACAGTAGAGGTAGAGTAGAGTGGAGCACAGTAGAGGTAGAGTACAGTGGACTACAGTAGAGGTAGTGTACAGTGGAGCACAGTAGAGGTAGAGTACAGTGGAGCACAGTAGAGGTAGAGTACAGTGGAGTATAATAGAGGTAGAGTACAGTAGAGCACAGTAGAGATAGAGTACAGTAGAGCAGAGTAGAGGTAGAGTACATTGGAGTACAGTAGAGGTAGAGTACAGTGGAGCACTGTAGAGGTGGAGTACAGTGGAGTACAGTAGAGGTAAAGTACAGTGGAGCACAGTAGAGATAGAGTACAGTAGAGCACAGTAGAGGTAGAGTACAGTGGAGAACAGTAGAGCTAGAGTACAGTGGAGTACAGTGGAGCACAGTAGAGGTGGAGTACAGTAGAGTAGAGTAGAGGTAGAGTACAGTGGAGAACAGTAGAGATAGAGTAGAGTGGAGTAGAGTAGAGATAGAGTACAGTGGATTAGAGTAGAGATAGAGTACAGTGGAGTATAGTTGCGGTAGAGTACAGTGGAGCACAGTAGAGGTAGAGTACAGTGGAGTATAGTTGAGGTAGACTACAGTGGAGTACAGTAGAGGTAGAGTACAGTGGAGCACAGTAGAGATAGAGTACAGTAGAGCAGAGTAGAGGTAGAGTACAGTGGAGTACAGTAGAGGTAGAGTACAATAGAACACTGTAGAGGTGGAGTACAGTGGAGTACAGTAGAGGTAGAGTACAGTGGAGCACAGTAGAGATAGGGTACAATAGAGCAGAGTAGAGGTAGAGTACAGTGGAGTACAGTAGAGGTAGAGTACAGTGGAGCACTGTAGAGGTGGAGTACAGTGAAGTACAGTAGAGGTAGAGTACAGGTGAGCATAGTAGAGATAGAGTACAGTAGAGCACAGTAGAGGTAGAGTACAGTGGAGTATAGTAGAGGTAGAGTACAGTGGAGTACAGTAGAGGTAGATTACAGTGGAGCACAGTAGAGGTAGAGTACATTGGAGTATAGTTGAGGTAGACTACAGTGGAGTGCAGTAGAGGTAGAGTACAGTGGAGCACAGTAGAGATAGAGTACTGTAGAGCAGAGTAGAGGTAGAGTACAGTGGAGTACAGTAGAGGTAGAGAACAGTAGATTAGAGTAGAGGTAGAGTACAGTGGAGTACAGTAGAGGTAGAGCACAGTGGAGCACTGTAGAGGTAGAGTACAGTGGAGTACAGTAGAGATAGAGTACAGTGGAGCACAGTAGAGGTAGAGTACAGTGGAGCACAGTAGAGGTAGAGTACAGTGGAGCACAGTAGAGGTAGAGTACAGTGGAGTACAGTAGAGGTAGTGTACAGTGGAGCACAGTAGAGGTAGAGTACAGTGGAGCACAGTAGAGGTAGAGTACAGTGGGGTACAGTAGAAATAGAGTACAGTGGAGCACAGTAGAGTAGAGTACAGTAGAGCACAGTAGAGGTAGAGTACAGTGGAACACAGTAGAGATAGAGTACAGTGGAGTACAGTAGAGGAAGAGTACAGTGGAGTACATTGGAGCACAGTAGAGGTGGAGTACAGTAGAGTACAGTAGAGGTAGAGTACAGTGGAGTACAATAGAGATAGTGTACAGTGGAGTAGAGTAGAGATAGAGTACAGTGGAGCACAGCAGAGGTAGAGTACAGTGGATCACAGTAGAGATAGAGTACAGTGGAGTACAGTGGATCACAGTAGAGGTAGAATACAGTGGAGAACAGTAGAGATAGAGTACAGTGGAGTACAGTTGTGGTAGAGTACAGTGGAGCACAGTAGAGATAGAGTACAGTGGAGTACAGTAGAGGTAGAGTACAGTGGAGCACAGTAGAGGTAGAGTACAGTGGAGTACAGTGGAGAACAGTAGAGGTGGAGTACAGTAGAGTACAGTAGAGGTAGATAACAGTACAGTACACTAGAGGTAGAGTACAGTGGAGTACAGTAGAGGTAGAGTACAGGTGAGCATAGTAGAGATAGAGTACAGTAGAGCACAGTAGAGGTAGAGTACAGTGGACTATAGTAGAGGTAGAGTACAGTGGAGTACAGTAGAGGTAGATTACAGTGGAGCACAGTAGAGGTAGAGTACAGTGGAGTATAGTTGAGGTAGACTACAGTGGAGTGCAGTAGAGGTAGAGTACAGTGGAGCACAGTAGAGATAGAGTACTGTAGAGCAGAGTAGAGGTAGAGTACAGTGGAGTACAGTAGAGGTAGAGAACAGTAGATTAGAGTAGAGGTACAGTACAGTGGAGTACAGTAGAGGTAGAGCACAGTGGAGCACTGTAGAGGTAGAGTACAGTGGAGTACAGTAGAGATAGAGTACAGTGGAGCACAGTAGAGGTAGAGTACAGTGGAGCACAGTAGAGGTAGAGTACAGTGGAGCACAGTAGAGGTAGAGTACAGTGGAGTACAGTAGAGGTAGTGTACAGTGGAGCACAGTAGAGGTAGAGTACAGTGGAGCACAGTAGAGGTAGAGTACAGTGGGGTACAGTAGAAATAGAGTACAGTGGAGCACAGTAGAGTTGAGTACAGTAGAGCACAGTAGAGGTAGAGTACAGTGGAGCACAGTAGAGATAGAGTACAGTGGAGTACAGTAGAGGAAGAGTACAGTGGAGTACAGTGGAGCACAGTAGAGGTGGAGTACAGTAGAGTACAGTAGAGGTAGAGTACAATGGAGTACAATAGAGATAGAGTACAGTGGAGTAGAGTAGAGATAGAATACAGTGGAGCACAGCAGAGGTAGAGTACAGTGGATCACAGTAGAGATAGAGTACAGTGGAGTACAGTGGATCACAGTAGAGGTAGAATACAGTGGAGAACAGTAGAGATAGAGTACAGTGGAGTACAGTTGAGGTAGAGTACAGTGGAGCACAGTAGAGATAGAGTACAGTGGAGTACAGTAGAGGTAGAGTACAGTGGAGTACAGTAGAGGTAGAGTACAGTGGAGTACAGTGGAGAACAGTAGAGGTGGAGTACAGTAGAGTACAGTAGAGGTAGATAACAGTACAGTACACTAGAGGTAGAGTACAGTTGAGTACAGTAGAGGTAGAGTACAGTAGAGCACAGTAGAGGTAGATTACAGTGGAGTACAGTAGAGGTAGAGTACAGTGGAGTACAGTAGAGGTAGAGTACAGTGGAGTACAGTAGAGGAAGAGTACAGTGTAGTACAGTAGAGATAGAGTACAGTGGAGTACAGTAGAGATAGAGTAGAGTCGAACACAGTAGAGATAAGTGCAGTTGAGTATAGCAGAGGTAGAGTACAGTGGAGCACAGTAGAGGTAGAGTACAGCTTAGCACAGTAGAGGTAGAGTAGAGTGGAGCACAGTAGAGGTAGAGTACAGTGGACTACAGTAGAGGTAGTGTACAGTGGAGCACAGTAGAGGTAGAGTACAGTGGAGCACAGTAGAGGTAGAGTACAGTGGAGTATAATAGAGGTAGAGTACAGTAGAGCACAGTAGAGATAGAGTACAGTAGAGCAGAGTAGAGGTAGAGTACAGTGGAATACAGTAGAGGTAGAGTACAGTGGAGCACTGTAGAGGTGGAGTACAGTGGAGTACAGTAGAGGTAGAGTACAGTGGAGCACAGTAGAGATAGAGTACAGTAGAGCACAGTAGAGGTAGAGTACAGTGGAGCACAGTAGAGCTAGAGTACAGTGGAGTACAGTGGAGCACAGTAGAGGTGGAGTACAGTAGAGTACAGTAGAGGTAGAGAACAGTACAGTACAGTAGAGGTAGAGTACAGTGGAGTACAGTAGAGGTAGAGTACAGTAGAGCACAGTAGAGGTAGAATACAGTGGAGTACAGTAGAGGTAGAGTACAGTGGAGTACAGTAGAGGTAGAGTACAGTGGAGTACAGTAGAGGCAGAGTACAGTGGAGCACAGAAGATGTAGACTACAGTGGAGTACAGTAGAGGTAGAGTACAGTGGAGCACAGTAGAGCTGGAGTACAGTGGAGTACAGTGGAGCACAGTAGAGGTGGAGTACAGTAGAGTAGAGTAGAGGTAGACTACAGTGGAGTACAGTAGAGATAGAGTAGAGTGGAGTAGAGTAGAGATAGAGTACAGTGGATTAGAGTAGAGATAGAGTACAGTGGAGTATAGTTGAGGTAGAGTACAGTGGAGCACAGTGGAGGTAGAGTACAGTGGAGTATAGTTTAGGTAGACTACAGTGGAGTACAGTAGAGGTAGAGTACAGTGGAGCACAGTAGAGATAGAGTACAGTAGAGCAGAGTAGAGGTAGAGTACAGTGGAGTAGAGTAGAGGTAGAGCACAGTGGAGCACTGTAGAGGTAGAGTACAGTGGAGTACAGTAGAGGTAGAGTACAGTGGAGCAGAGTAGAGGTAGAGTAGAGTGGAGCACAGTAGAGGTAGAGTACAGTGGACTACAATAGAGGTATTGTACAGTGGAGCACAGTAGAGGTAGAGTACAGTGGAGCACAGTAGAGGTAGAGTACAGTGGAGTATAATAGAGGTAGAGTACACTAGAGCACAGTAGAGATAGAGTACAGTAGAGCACAGTAGAGGTAAAGTACAGTGGAGTATAGTAGAGGTAGAGTACAGTGCAGTAGAGTAGAGGTAGAGTACAGTGGAGCACAGTAGATGTAGAGTACAGTGGAGCACAGTAGAGGTAGAGTACAGGGGAGTATAGTTGAGGTAGACTACAGTGGAGTACAGTAGAGATAGCGTACAGTGGAGTACAGTAGAGATAGAGTAGAGTAGAGCGGAGTAGAGGTAGAGTACAGTGGAGTACAGTAGAGGTAGAGCACAGTGGAGCACTGTAGAGGTAGAGTACAGTGGAGTACAGTAGAGATAGAGTACAGTGGAGCACAGTAGAGGTAGAGTACAGTGGAGCACAGTAGACATAGAGTACAGTAGAGCAGAGTAGAGGTAGAGTACAGTGGAGTACAGTAGAGGTAGAGTACAGTAGAACACTGTAGAGATAAGTGCAGTGGAGTATAGTAGAGGTAGAGTACAGTGGAGTACAGTAGAGGTAGAGTACAGTGGAGTACAGTAGAGGTAGAGTAGAGTGGAGCACATAAGAGGTGGAGTAGAGAAGAGTACAGTAGAGGTAGAGTACAGTGGAGTACATTAGAGGTAGAGTACAGTGGAGCACAGTAGAGGTAGAGTAGAGTCGAGTACAGTAGAGGTAGAGTACAGTGGAGTAGAGTAGAGATAGAGTACAGTGGAGCACAGCAGAGGTAGAGTACAGTGGATCACAGTAGAGATAGAGTACAGTGGAGTACAGTGGAGCACAGTAGAGGAATAGTACAGTGGAGCACAGTAGAGATAGATTACAGTGGAGTACAGTAGAGATAGAGTACAGTGGAGTACAGTAGAGGTAGAGTACAGTGGAGTAAAATAGAGATAGAGTACAGTGGAGTAGAGTAGAGATAGAGTACAGTGGAGCACAGCAGAGGTAGAGTACAGTGGATCACAGTAGAGATAGAGTACAGTGGAGTACAGTGGTGCACAGTAGAGGTAGAGTAGAGTGGAGAACAGTAGAGATAGAGTACAGTGGAGTACAGTAGAGGTAGAGTACAGTGGAGCACAGTAAAGATAGAGTACAGTGGAGTACAGTAGAGGTAGAGTACAGTGGAGCACAGTAGAGGTAGAGTACAGTGGAGCACAGTAGAGGTGGAGTACAGTAGAGTACAGTAGACTTAGAGAACAGTACAGTACAGTAGAGGTAGAGTACAGTGGAGCACAGTAGAGGTAGAGTACAGTGGAGTACAGTGGAGCACAGTAGAGGTGGAGTACAGTAGAGTACAGTAGACTTAGAGAACAGTACAGTACAGTAGAGGTAGAGTACAGTGGAGTACAGTAGAGATAGAGTACAGTAGAGCACAGTAGAGGTAGAATACAGTGGAGTACAGTAGAGTTAGAGTACAGTGGAGTACAGTAGAGGTAGAGTACAGTGGAGTACAGTAGAGGTAGAGTACAGTGGAGCACAGTAGATGTAGAGTACAGTGGAGCACAGTAGAGCTGGAGTACAGTGGAGTACAGTGGAGCACAGTAGAGGTGGAGTACAGTAGAGGAGAGTAGAGGTAGAGTACAGTGGAGTACAGTAGAGATAGAGTAGAGTGGAGTAGAGTAGAGATAGAGTACAGTGGATTAGAGTAGAGATAGAGTACAGTGGAGTATAGTTGAGGTAGAGTACAGTGGAGCACAGTGGAGGTAGAGTAGAGTGGAGTATAGTTTAGGTAGACTACAGTGGAGTACAGTAGAGGTAGAGTACAGTGGAGCACAGTAGAGATAGAGTACAGTAGAGCACAGTAGAGGTAGAGTACAGTGGAGTACAGTAGAGGTAGAGTACAGTGGAGCACTGTAGAGGTGGAGTACAGTGGAGTACAGTAGAGGTAGAGTACAGTGGAGCACAGTAGAGATAGAGTACAGTAGAGCACAGTAGAGGTAGAGTACAGTGGAGCACAGTAGGGTTAGAGTACAGTGGAGTATAGTTGAGGTAGACTACAGTAGAGTACAGTAGAGGTAGAGTACAGTGGAGCACAGTAGAGATAGAGTACAGTAGAGCAGAGTAGAGGTAGAGTACAGTGGAGTACAGTAGAGGTAGAGTAGAGTGGAGCACATTAGAGGTGGAGTAGAGTAGAGTACAGTAGAGATAGAGTACAGTGGAGCACAGTAGAGATAGAGTACAGTAGAGCACAGAAGAGGTAGAGTACAGTGGAGCACAGTAGAGGTAGAGTAGAGTGGAGCACAGTAGAGGTAGAGTACAGTGGAGTACAGTAGAGGTAGTGTACAGTGGAGCACAGTAGAGGTAGAGTACAGTGGAGCACAGTAGAGGTAGAGTACAGTGGAGCACAGTAGAGGAAGAGTTCAGTGTAGTACAGAAGAGATAGAGTACAGTGGAGTACAGTAGAGGTAGAGTACAGCTGAGCACAGTAGAGGTAGAGTAGAGTGGAGCACAGTAGAGGTAGAGTACAGTGGACTACAGTAGAGGTAGTGTACAGTGGACCACAGTAGAGGTAGAGTACAGTGGAGCACAGTAGAGGTAGAGTACAGTGGAGTATAATAGAGGTAGAGTACAGTAGAGCACAGTAGAGATAGAGTACAGTAGAGCAGAGTAGAGGTAGAGTACATTGGAGTACAGTAGAGGTAGAGTACAGTGGAGCACTGTAGAGGTGGAGTACAGTGGAGTACAGTAGAGGTAAAGTACAGTGGAGCACAGTAGAGATAGAGTACAGTAGAGCACAGTAGAGGTAGAGTACAGTGGAGAACAGTAGAGCTAGAGTACAGTGGAGTACAGTGGAGCAGAGTAGAGGTGGAGTACAGTAGAGTAGAGTAGAGGTAGAGTACAGTGGAGTACAGTAGAGATAGAGTAGAGTGGAGTAGAGTAGAGATAGAGTACAGTGGATTAGAGTAGAGGTAGAGTACAGTGGAGTATAGTTGAGGTAGACTACAGTGGAGTACAGTAGAGGTAGAGTACAGTGGAGCACAGTAGAGATAGAGTACAGTAGAGCAGAGTAGAGGTAGAGTACAGTGGAGTACAGTAGAGGTAGAGTACAATAGAACACTGTAGAGGTGGAGTACAGTGGAGTACAGTAGAGGTAGAGTACAGTGGAGCACAGTAGAGATAGGGTACAATAGAGCAGAGTAGAGGTAGAGTACAGTGGAGTACAGTAGAGGTAGAGTACAGTGGAGCACTGTAGAGGTGGAGTACAGTGAAGTACAGTAGAGGTAGAGTACAGGTGAGCATAGTAGAGATAGAGTACAGTAGAGCACAGTAGAGGTAGAGTACAGTGGAGTATAGTAGAGGTAGAGTACAGTGGAGTACAGTAGAGGTGGATTACAGTGGAGCACAGTAGAGGTAGAGTACAGTGGAGTATAGTTGAGGTAGACTACAGTGGAGTGCAGTAGAGGTAGAGTACAGTGGAGCACAGTAGAGATAGAGTACTGTAGAGCAGAGTAGAGGTAGAGTACAGTGGAGTACAGTAGAGGTAGAGAACAGTAGATTAGAGTAGAGGTAGAGTACAGTGGAGTACAGTAGAGGTAGAGCACAGTGGAGCACTGTAGAGGTAGAGTACAGTGGAGTACAGTAGAGATAGAGTACAGTGGAGCACAGTAGAGGTAGAGTACAGTGGAGCACAGTAGAGGTAGAGTACAGTGGAGCACAGTAGAGGTAGAGTACAGTGGAGTACAGTAGAGGTAGTGTACAGTGGAGCACAGTAGACGTAGAGTACAGTGGAGCACAGTAGAGGTAGAGTACAGTGGGGTACAGTAGAAATAGAGTACAGTGGAGCACAGTAGAGTAGAGTACAGTAGAGCACAGTAGAGGTAGAGTACAGTGGAACACAGTAGAGATAGAGTACAGTGGAGTACAGTAGAGGAAGAGTACAGTGGAGTACATTGGAGCACAGTAGAGGTGGAGTACAGTAGAGTACAGTAGAGGTAGAGTACAGTGGAGTACAATAGAGATAGTGTGCAGTGGAGTAGAGTAGAGATAGAGTACAGTGGAGCACAGCAGAGGTAGAGTACAGTGGATCACAGTAGAGATAGAGTACAGTGGAGTACAGTGGATCACAGTAGAGGTAGAATACAGTGGAGAACAGTAGAGATAGAGTACAGTGGAGTACAGTTGAGGTAGAGTACAGTGGAGCACAGTAGAGATAGAGTACAGTGGAGTACAGTAGAGGTAGAGTACAGTGGAGCACAGTAGAGGTAGAGTACAGTGGAGTACAGTGGAGAACAGTAGAGGTGGAGTACAGTAGAGTACAGTAGAGGTAGATAACAGTACAGTACACTAGAGGTAGAGTACAGTGGAGTACAGTAGAGGTAGAGTACAGGTGAGCATAGTAGAGATAGAGTACAGTAGAGCACAGTAGAGGTAGAGTACAGTGGACTATAGTAGAGGTAGAGTACAGTGGAGTACAGTAGAGGTAGATTACAGTGGAGCACAGTAGAGGTAGAGTACAGTGGAGTATAGTTGAGGTAGACTACAGTGGAGTGCAGTAGAGGTAGAGTACAGTGGAGCACAGTAGAGATAGAGTACTGTAGAGCAGAGTAGAGGTAGAGTACAGTGGAGTACAGTAGAGGTAGAGAACAGTAGATTAGAGTAGAGGTAGAGTACAGTGGAGTACAGTAGAGGTAGAGCACAGTGGAGCACTGTAGAGGTAGAGTACAGTGGAGTACAGTAGAGATAGAGTACAGTGGAGCACAGTAGAGGTAGAGTGCAGTGGAGCACAGTAGAGGTAGAGTACAGTGGAGCACAGTAGAGGTAGAGTACAGTGGAGTACAGTAGAGGTAGTGTACAGTGGAGCACAGTAGAGGTAGAATACAGTGGAGCACAGTAGAGGTAGAGTACAGTGGGGTACAGTTGAAATAGAGTACAGTGGAGCACAGTAGAGTTGAGTACAGTAGAGCACAGTAGAGGTAGAGTACAGTGGAGCACAGTAGAGATAGAGTACAGTGGAGTACAGTAGAGGAAGAGTACAGTGGAGTACAGTGGAGCACAGTAGAGGTGGAGTACAGTAGAGTACAGTAGAGGTAGAGTACAGTGGAGTACAATAGAGATAGAGTACAGTGGAGTAGAGTAGAGATAGAGTACAGTGGAGCACAGCAGAGGTAGAGTACAGTGGATCACAGTAGAGATAGAGTACAGTGGAGTACAGTGGATCACAGTAGAGGTAGAATACAGTGGAGAACAGTAGAGATAGAGTACAGTGGAGTACAGTTGAGGTAGAGTACAGTGGAGCACAGTAGAGATAGAGTACAGTGGAGTACAGTAGAGGTAGAGTACAGTGGAGCACAGTAGAGGTAGAGTACAGTGGAGTACAGTGGAGAACAGTAGAGGTGGAGTACAGTAGAGTACAGTAGAGGTAGATAACAGTACAGTACACTAGAGGTAGAGTACAGTTGAGTACAGTAGAGGTAGAGTACAGTAGAGCACAGTAGAGGTAGATTACAGTGGAGTACAGTAGAGGTAGAGTACAGTGGAGTACAGTAGAGGTAGTGTACAGTGGAGCACAGTAGAGGTAGAGTACAGTGGAGCACAGTAGAGGTAGAGTACAGTGGAGTATAATAGAGGTAGAGTACAGTAGAGCACAGTAGAGATAGAGTACAGTAGAGCAGAGTAGAGGTAGAGTACATTGGAGTACAGTAGAGTTAGAGTACAGTGGAGCATTGTAGAGGTGGAGTACAGTGGAGTACAGTAGAGGTAGAGTACAGTGGAGCACAGTAGAGATAGAGTACAGTAGAGCACAGTAGAGGTAGAGTACAGTGGAGCACAGTAGAGCTAGAGTACAGTGGAGTACAGTGGAGCACAGTAGAGGTGGAGTACAGTAGAGTAGAGTAGAGGTAGAGTACAGTGGAGTACAGTAGAGATAGAGTAGAGTGGAGTAGAGTAGAGATAGAGTACAGTGGATTAGAGTAGAGATAGAGTACAGTGGAGTACAGTAGAGGTAGAGTACAGTGGACTACAATAGAGGTATTGTACAGTGGAGCACAGTAGAGGTAGAGTACAGTGGAGCACAGTAGAGGTAGAGTACATTGGAGTACAGTAGAGGTAGAGTACAGTGGAGCACTGTAGAGGTAGAGTACAGTGGAGTATAGTAGAGGTAGAGTACAGTGCAGTAGAGTAGAGGTAGAGTACAGTGGAGCACAGTAGATGTAGAGTACAGTGGAGCACAGTAGAGGTAGAGTACAGGGGAGTATTGTTGAGGTAGACTACAGTGGAGTACAGTAGAGATAGCGTACAGTGGAGTACAGTAGAGATAGAGTAGAGCGGAGTAGAGGTAGAGTACAGTGGAGTACAGTAGAGGTAGAGCACAGTGGAGCACTGTAGAGGTAGAGTACAGTGGAGTAGAGTAGAGATAGAGTACAGTGGAGATAGAATACAGTGGAGCACAGTAGAGGTAGAGTACAGTGGAGCACAGTAGAGATAGAGTACAGTAGAGCAGAGTAGAGATAAGTGCAGTGGAGTATAGTAGAGGTAGAGTACAGTGGAGTACAGTAGAGGTAGAGTACAGTGGAGTACAGTAGAGGTAGAGTAGAGTGGAGCACATTAGAGGTGGAGTAGAGAAGAGTACAGTAGAGGTAGAGTACAGTGGAGTACATTAGAGGTAGAGTACAGTGGAGCACAGTAGAGGTAGAGTAGAGTGGAGTACAGTAGAGGTAGAGTACAGTGGAGAACAGTAGAGGTAGAGTACAGTGGAGTAGAGTAGAGATAGAGTACAGTGGAGCACAGCAGAGGTAGAGTACAGTGGATCACAGTAGAGATAGATGACAGTGGAGTACAGTGGAGCACAGTAGAGGAATAGTACAGTGGAGCACAGTAGAGATAGATTACAGTGGAGTACAGTAGAGATAGAGTACAGTGGAGTACAGTAGAGGTAGAGCACAGTAGAGCAGAGTAGAGGTAGAGTACAGTGGAGTACAGTAGATGTAGAGTACAGTAGAACACTGTAGAGGTAGAGCACAGTGGAGCACTGTGGAGGTAGAGTACAGTGGAGTACAGTAGAGATAAAGTAGAGTGGAGCAGAGTAGAGGTAGAGTACAGTGGAGCACAGTAGAGGTAGAGTACAGTGGAGCACAGTAGAGGTAGAGTACAGTGGAGTACAGTGGAGGAAGTGTACAGTGGAGCACAGTAGAGGTAGAGTACAGTGGAGCACAGTAGAGGTAGAGTACAGTGGGGCACAGTAGAGCTAGAGTACAGTGGAGTACAGTGGAGCACAGTAGAGGTGGAGTACAGTAGAGTAGAGTAGAGGTAGAGTACAGTGGAGTACAGTAGAGATAGAGTAGAGTGGAGTAGAGTAGAGATAGAGTACAGTGGATTAGAGTAGAGATAGAGTACAGCGGAGTACAGTAGAGGTAGAGTACAGTGGACTACAATAGAGGTATTGTACAGTGGAACACAGTAGAGGTAGAGTACAGTGGAGCACAGTAGAGGTAGAGTACATTGGAGTACAGTAGAGGTAGAGTACAGTGGAGCACTGTAGAGGTAGAGTACAGTGGAGTATAGTAGAGGTAGAGTACAGTGCAGTAGAGTAGAGGTAGAGTACAGTGGAGCACAGTAGATGTAGAGTACAGTGGAGCACAGTAGAGGTAGAGTACAGGGGAGTATTGTTGAGGTAGACTACAGTGGAGTACAGTAGAGATAGCGTACAGTGGAGTACAGTAGAGATAGAGTAGAGTAGAGCGGAGTAGAGGTAGAGTACAGTGGAGTACAGTAGAGGTAGAGCACAGTGGAGCACTGTAGAGGTAGAGTACAGTGGAGTAGAGTAGAGATAGAGTACAGTGGAGATAGAATACAGTGGAGCACAGTAGAGGTAGAGTACAGTGGAGCACAGTAGAGATAGAGTACAGTAGAGCAGAGTAGAGGTAGAGTACAGTGGAGTACAGTAGAGGTAGAGTACAGTAGAACACTGTAGAGATAAGTGCAGTGGAGTATAGTAGAGGTAGAGTACAGTGGAGTACAGTAGAGGTAGAGTACAGTGGAGTACAGTAGAGGTAGAGTAGAGTGGAGCACATTAGAGGTGGAGTAGAGAAGAGTACAGTAGAGGTAGAGTACAGTGGAGTATATTAGAGGTAGAGTACAGTGGAGCACAGTAGAGGTAGAGTAGAGTGGAGTACAGTAGAGGTAGAGTACAGTGGAGAACAGTAGAGGTAGAGTACAGTGGAGTAGAGTAGAGATAGAGTACAGTGGAGCACAGCAGAGGTAGAGTACAGTGGATCACAGTAGAGATAGATGACAGTGGAGTACAGTGGAGCACAGTAGAGGAATAGTACAGTGGAGCACAGTAGAGATAGATTACAGTGGAGAACAGTAGAGATAGAGTACAGTGGAGTACAGTAGAGGTAGAGCACAGTAGAGCAGAGTAGAGGTAGAGTTAAGTGGAGTACAGTAGATGTAGAGTACAGTAGAACACTGTAGAGGTAGAGCACAGTGGAGCACTGTGGAGGTAGAGTACAGTGGAGTACAGTAGAGATAAAGTAGAGTGGAGCAGAGTAGAGGTAGAGTACAGTGGATCACAGTAGAGGTAGAGTACAGTGGAGCACAGTAGAGGTAGAGTACAGTGGAGTACAGTGGAGGAAGTGTACAGTGGAGCACAGTAGAGGTAGAGTACAGTGGAGCACAGTAGAGGTAGAGTACAGTGGGGTACAGTAGAAATAGAGTACAGTGGAGCACAGTAGAGAAGAGTACAGTAGAGCACAGTAGAGGTAGAGTACAGTAGAGCACAGTAGAGGTAGAGTACAGTGGAGCACAGTAGAGCTAGAGTACAGTGGAGTACAGTGGAGCACAGTAGAGGTGGAGTACAGTAGAGTACAGTAGAGGTAGAGAACAGTACAGTACAGTAGAGGTAGAATACAGTGGAGTACAGTAGAGGTAGAGTACAGTGGAGTACAGTAGAGGTAGAGTACAGTGGAGTACAGTAGAGGCAGAGTACAGTGGAGCACAGAAGATGTAGAGTACAGTGGAGTACAGTAGAGGTAGAGTACAGTGGAGTATAGTAGAGGTAGAGTACAGTGCAGTAGAGTAGAGGTAGAGTACAGTGGAGCACAGTAGATGTAGAGTACAGTGGAGCACAGTAGAGGTAGATTACAGGGGAGTATAGTTGAGGTAGACTACAGTGGAGTACAGTAGAGATAGCGTACAGTGGAGTACAGTAGAGATAGAGTAGAGTAGAGCGGAGTAGAGGTAGAGTACAGTGGAGTACAGTAGAGGTAGAGCACAGTGGAGCACTGTAGAGGTAGAGTACAGTGGAGTACAGTAGAGATAGAGTACAGTGGAGCACAGTAGAGGTAGAGTACAGTGGAGCACAGTAGACATAGAGTACAGTAGAGCAGAGTAGAGGTAGAGTACAGTGGAGTACAGTAGAGGTAGAGTACAGTAGAACACTGTAGAGATAAGTGCAGTGGAGTATAGTAGAGGTAGAGTACAGTGGAGTACAGTAGAGGTAGAGTACAGTGGAGTACAATAGAGGTAGAGTAGAGTGGAGCACATAAGAGGTGGAGTAGAGAAGAGTACAGTAGAGGTAGAGTACAGTGGAGTACATTAGAGGTAGAGTACAGTGGAGCACAGTAGAGGTAGAGTAGAGTCGAGTACAGTAGAGGTAGAGTACAGTGGAGTAGAGTAGAGATAGTGTACAGTGGAGCACAGCAGAGGTAGAGTACAGTGGATCACAGTAGAGATAGAGTACAGTGGAGTACAGTGGAGCACAGTAGAGGAATAGTACAGTGGAGCACAGTAGAGATAGATTACAGTGGAGTACAGTAGAGATAGAGTACAGTGGAGTACAGTAGAGGTAGAGTACAGTGGAGTAAAATAGAGATAGAGTACAGTGGAGTAGAGTAGAGATAGAGTACAGTGGAGCACAGCAGAGGTAGAGTACAGTGGATCACAGTAGAGATAGAGTACAGTGGAGTACAGTGGTGCACACTAGAGGTAGAGTACAGTGGAGAACAGTAGAGATAGAGTACAGTGGAGTACAGTAGAGGTAGAGTACAGTGGAGCACAGTAGAGATAGAGTACAATGGAGTACAGTAGAGGTAGAGTACAGTGGAGCACAGTAGAGGTAGAGTACAGTGGAGTACAGTGGAGCACAGTAGAGGTGGAGTACAGTAGAGTACAGTAGACTTAGAGAACAGTACAGTACAGTAGAGGTAGAGTACAGTGGAGTACAGTAGAGATAGAGTACAGTAGAGCACAGTAGAGGTAGAATACAGTGGAGTACAGTAGAGGTAGAGTACAGTGGAGTACAGTAGAGGTAGAGTACAGTGGAGTACAGTAGAGGTAGAGTACAGTGGAGCACAGTAGATGTAGAGTACAGTGGAGCACAGTAGAGCTGGAGTACAGTGGAGTACAGTGGAGCACAGTAGAGGTGGAGTACAGTAGAGGAGAGTAGAGGTAGAGTACAGTGGAGTACAGTAGAGATAGAGTAGAGTGGAGTAGAGTAGAGATAGAGTACAGTGGATTAGAGTAGAGATAGAGTACAGTGGAGTATAGTTGAGGTAGAGTACAGTGGAGCACAGTGGAGGTAGAGTAGAGTGGAGTATAGTTTAGGTAGACTACAGTGGAGTACAGTAGAGGTAGAGTACAGTGGAGCACAGTAGAGATAGAGTACAGTAGAGCACAGTAGAGGTAGAGTACAGTGGAGCACAGTAGAGGTAGAGTACAGTGGAGTATAGTTGAGGCAGACTACAGTAGAGTACAGTAGAGGTAGAGTACAGTGGAGCACAGTAGAGATAGAGTACAGTAGAGCAGAGGAAAGGTAGAATACAGTGAAGTACAGTAGAGGTAGAGTAGAGTGGAGCACATTAGAGGTGGAGTAGAGTAGAGTACAGTAGAGGTAGAGTACAGTGGAGCACAGTAGAGATAGAGTACAGAAGAGCACAGTAGAGGTAGAGTACAGTGGAGCACAGTAGAGGTAGAGTAGAGTGGAGCACAGTAGAGGTAGAGTACAGTGGAGTACAGTAGAGGTAGTGTACAGTGAAGCACAGTAGAGGTAGAGTACAGTGGAGCACAGTAAAGGTAGAGTACAGTGGAGTATAGTAGAGGTAGAGTACAGTAGAGCACAGTAGAGATAGAGTACAGTCGAGCACAGTAGAGGTAGAGTACAGTGGAGCACAGTAGAGGAAGTGTACAGTGTAGTACAGAAGAGATAGAGTACAGTGGAGTACAGTAGAGGTAGAGTACAGCTGAGCACAGTAGAGGTAGAGTAGAGTGGAGCACAGTAGAGGTAGAGTACAGTGGACTAAAGTAGAGGTAGTGTACATTGGAGCACAGTAGAGGTAGAGTACAGTGGAGCACAGTAGAGGTAGAGTACAGTGGAGTATAATAGAGGTAGAGTACAGTAGAGCAAAGTAGAGATAGAGTACAGTAGAGCAGAGTAGAGGTAGAGTACATTGGAGTACAGTAGAGGTAGAGTACAGTGGAGCACTGTAGAGGTGGAGTACAGTGGAGTACAGTAGAGGTAGAGTACAGTGGAGCACAGTAGAGATAGAGTGCAGTAGAGCACAGTAGAGGTAGAGTACAGTGGAGCACAGTAGAGCTAGAGTACAGTGGAGTACAGTGGAGCACAGTAGAGGTGGAGTACAGTAGAGTAGATTAGAGGTAGAGTACAGTGGAGTACAGTAGAGATAGAGTAGAGTGGAGTAGAGTAGAGATAGAGTACAGTGGATTAGAGTAGAGATAGAGTACAGTGGAGTATAGTTGAGGTAGAGTACAGTGGAGCACAGTGGAGGTAGAGTAGAGTGGAGTATAGTTTAGGTAGACTACAGTGGAGTACAGTAGAGGTAGAGTACAGTGGAGCACAGTAGAGATAGAGTACAGTAGAGCACAGTAGAGGTAGAGTACAGTGGAGCACAGTAGAGGTAGAGTACAGTGGAGTATAGTTGAGGTAGACTACAGTAGAGTACAGTAGAGGTAGAGTACAGTGGAGCACAGTAGAGGTAGAGTACAGTGGAGTATAGTTGAGGTAGACTACAGTAGAGTACAGTAGAGGTAGAGTACAGTGGAGCAATATAGAGATAGAGTACAGTAGAGCAGAGTAGAGGTAGAGTACAGTGGAGTACAGTAGAGGTAGAGTAGAGTGAAGCACATTAGAGGTGGAGTAGAGTAGAGTACAGTAGAGGTAGAGTACAGTGGAGCACAGTAGAGATAGAGTACAGTAGAGCACAGTAGAGGTAGAGTACAGTGGAGCACAGTAGAGGTAGAGTAGAGTGGAGCACAGTAGAGGTAGAGTAAAGTGGAGTACAGTAGAGGTAGTGTACAGTGGAGCACAGTAGAGGTAGAGTACAGTGGAGCACAGTAGAGGTAGAGTACAGTGGAGTACAGTAGAGGTAGTGTACAGTGAAGCACAGTAGAGGTAGAGTACAGTGGAGCACAGTAGAGGTAGAGTACAGTGGAGTATAGTAGAGGTAGAGTACAGTAGAGCACAGTAGAGATAGAGTACAGTAGAGCACAGTAGAGGTAGAGTACAGTGGAGCACAGTAGAGGAAGAGTACAGTGTAGTACAGAAGAGATAGAGTACAGTGGAGTACAGTAGAGGTAGAGTACAGCTGAGCACAGTAGAGGTAGAGTAGAGTGGACCACAGTAGAGGTAGAGTACAGTGGACTACAGTAGAGGTAGTGTACAGTGGAGCACAGTAGAGGTAGAGTACAGTGGAGCACAGTAGAGGTAGAGTACAGTGGAGTATAATAGAGGTAGAGTACAGTAGAGCACAGTAGAGATAGAGTACAGTAGAGCAGAGTAGAGGTAGAGTACATTGGAGTACAGTAGAGTTAGAGTACAGTGGAGCATTGTAGAGGTGGAGTACAGTGGAGTACAGTAGAGGTAGAGTACAGTGGAGCACAGTAGAGATAGAGTACAGTAGAGCACAGTAGAGGTAGAGTACAGTGGAGCACAGTAGAGCTAGAGTACAGTGGAGTACAGTGGAGCACAGTAGAGGTGGAGTACAGTAGAGTAGAGTAGAGGTAGAGTACAGTGGAGTACAGTAGAGATAGAGTAGAGTGGAGTAGAGTAGAGATAGAGTACAGTGGATTAGAGTAGAGATAGAGTACAGTGGAGTACAGTAGAGGTAGAGTACAGTGGACTACAATAGAGGTATTGTACAGTGGAGCACAGTAGAGGTAGAGTACAGTGGAGCACAGTAGAGGTAGAGTACATTGGAGTACAGTAGAGGTAGAGTACAGTGGAGCACTGTAGAGGTAGAGTACAGTGGAGTATAGTAGAGGTAGAGTACAGTGCAGTAGAGTAGAGGTAGAGTACAGTGGAGCACAGTAGATGTAGAGTACAGTGGAGCACAGTAGAGGTAGAGTACAGGAGAGTATTGTTGAGGTAGACTACAGTGGAGTACAGTAGAGATAGCGTACAGTGGAGTACAGTAGAGATAGAGTAGAGTAGAGCGGAGTAGAGGTAGAGTACAGTGGAGTACAGCAGAGGTAGAGCACAGTGGAGCACTGTAGAGGTAGAGTACAGTGGAGTAGAGTAGAGATAGAGTACAGTGGAGATAGAATACAGTGGAGCACAGTAGAGGTAGAGTACAGTGGAGCACAGTAGAGATAGAGTACAGTAGAGCAGAGTAGAGATAAGTGCAGTGGAGTATAGTAGAGGTAGAGTACAGTGGAGTACAGTAGAGGTAGAGTACAGTGGAGTACAGTAGAGGTAGAGTAGAGTGGAGCACATTAGAGGTGGAGTAGAGAAGAGTACAGTAGAGGTAGAGTACAGTGGAGTACATTAGAGGTAGAGTACAGTGGAGCACAGTAGAGGTAGAGTAGAGTGGAGTACAGTAGAGGTAGAGTACAGTGGAGAACAGTAGAGGTAGAGTACAGTGGAGTAGAGTAGAGATAGAGTACAGTGGAGCACAGCAGAGGTAGAGTACAGTGGATCACAGTAGAGATAGATGACAGTGGAGTACAGTGGAGCACAGTAGAGGAATAGTACAGTGGAGCACAGTAGAGATAGATTACAGTGGAGTACAGTAGAGATAGAGTACAGTGGAGTACAGTAGAGGTAGAGCACAGTAGAGCAGAGTAGAGGTAGAGTACAGTGGAGTACAGTAGATGTAGAGTACAGTAGAACACTGTAGAGGTAGAGCACAGTGGAGCACTGTGGAGGTAGAGTACAGTGGAGTACAGTAGAGATAAAGTAGAGTGGAGCAGAGTAGAGGTAGAGTACAGTGGAGCACAGTAGAGGTAGAGTACAGTGGAGGACAGTAGAGGTAGAGTACAGTGGAGTACAGTGGAGGAAGTGTACAGTGGAGCACAGTAGAGGTAGAGTACAGTGGAGCACAGTAGAGGTAGAGTACATTGGGGCACAGTAGAGCTAGAGTACAGTGGAGTACAGTGGAGCACAGTAGAGGTGGAGTACAGTAGAGTAGAGTAGAGGTAGAGTACAGTGGAGTACAGTAGAGATAGAGTAGAGTGGAGTAGAGTAGAGATAGAGTACAGTGGATTAGAGTAGAGATAGAGTACAGTGGAGTACAGTAGAGGTAGAGTACAGTGGACTACAATAGAGGTAGTGTACAGTGGAACACAGTAGAGGTAGAGTACAGTGGAGCGCAGTAGAGGTAGAGTACATTGGAGTACAGTAGAGGTAGAGTACAGTGGAGCACTGTAGAGGTAGAGTACAGTGGAGTATAGTAGAGGTAGAGTACAGTGCAGTAGAGTAGAGGTAGAGTACAGTGGAGCACAGTAGATGTAGAGTACAGTGGAGCACAGTAGAGGTAGAGTACAGGGGAGTATTGTTGAGGTAGACTACAGTGGAGTACAGTAGAGATAGCGTACAGTGGAGTACAGTAGAGATAGAGTAGAGTAGAGCGGAGTAGAGGTAGAGTACAGTGGAGTACAGTAGAGGTAGAGCACAGTGGAGCACTGTAGAGGTAGAGTACAGTGGAGTAGAGTAGAGATAGAGTACAGTGGAGATAGAATACAGTGGAGCACATTAGAGGTAGAGTACAGTGGAGCACAGTAGAGATAGAGTACAGTAGAGCAGAGTACAGGTAGAGTACAGTGGAGTACAGTAGAGGTAGAGTACAGTAGAACACTGTAGAGATAAGTGCAGTGGAGTATAGTAGAGGTAGAGTACAGTGGAGTACAGTAGAGGTAGAGTACAGTGGAGTACAGTAGAGGTAGAGTAGAGTGGAGCACATTAGAGGTGGAGTAGAGAAGAGTACAGTAGAGGTAGAGTACAGTGGAGTACATTAGAGGTAGAGTACAGTGGAGCACAGTAGAGGTAGAGTAGAGTGGAGTACAGTAGAGGTAGAGTACAGTGGAGAACAGTAGAGGTAGAGTACAGTGGAGTAGAGTAGAGATAGAGTACAGTGGAGCACAGCAGAGGTAGAGTACAGTGGATCACAGTAGAGATAGATGACAGTGGAGTACAGTGGAGCACAGTAGAGGAATAGTACAGTGGAGCACAGTAGAGATAGATTACAGTGGAGAACAGTAGAGATAGAGTACAGTGGAGTACAGTAGAGGTAGAGCACAGTAGAGCAGAGTAGAGGTAGAGTTAAGTGGAGTACAGTAGATGTAGAGTACAGTAGAACACTGTAGAGGTAGAGCACAGTGGAGCACTGTGGAGGTAGAGTACAGTGGAGTACAGTAGAGATAAAGTAGAGTGGAGCAGAGTAGAGGTAGAGTACAGTGGAGCACAGTAGAGGTAGAGTACAGTGGAGCACAGTAGAGGTAGAGTACAGTGGAGTACAGTGGAGGAAGTGTACAGTGGAGCACAGTAGAGGTAGAGTACAGTGGAGCACAGTAGAGGTAGAGTACAGTGGGGTACAGTAGAAATAGAGTACAGTGGAGCACAGTAGAGAAGAGTACAGTAGAGCACAGTAGAGGTAGAGTACAGTGGAGCACAGTAGAGATAGAGTACAGTGGAGTACAGTAGAGGAAGAGTACAGTGGAGTACAGTGGAGCACAATAGAGGTGGAGTACAGTAGAGTACAGTAGAGGTAGAGTACAGTGGAGTAAAATAGAGATAGAGTACAGTGGAGTAGAGTAGAGATAGAGTACAGTGGAGCACAGCAGAGGTAGAGTACAGTGGATCACAGTAGAGATAGAGTACAGTGGAGTACAGTGGTGCACAGTAGAGGTAGAGTACAGTGGAGAACAGTAGAGATAGAGTACAGTGGAGTACAGTAGAGGTAGAGTACAGTGGAGCACAGTAGAGATAGAGTACAGTGGAGTACAGTAGAGGTAGAGTACAGTGGAGCACAGTAGAGGTAGAGTACAGTGGAGTACAGTAGAGATAGAGTACAGTAGAGCACAGTAGAGGTAGAATACAGTGGAGTACAGTAGAGGTAGAGTACAGTGGAGTACAGTAGAGGTAGAGTACAGTGGAGTACATTAGAGGTAGAGTACAGTAGAGCACAGTAGAGGTAGAATACAGTGGAGTACAGTAGAGGTAGAGTACAGTGGAGTACAGTAGAGGTAGAGTACAGTGGAGTACATTAGAGGTAGAGTACAGTGGAGCACAGTAGATGTAGAGTACAGTGGAGTACAGTAGAGGTAGAGTACAGTGGAGCACAGTAGAGCTGGAGTACAGTGGAGTACATTGGAGCACAGTAGAGGTGGAGTACAGTAGAGTAGAGTAGAGGAAGAGTACAGTGGAGTACAGTAGAGATATAGTAGAGTGGAGTAGAGTAGAGATAGAGTACAGTGGATTAGAGTAGAGATAGAGTACAGTGGAGTATAGTTGAGGTAGAGTACAGTGGAGCACAGTGGAGGTAGAGTAGAGTGGAGTATATTTTAGGTAGACTACAGTGGAGTACAGTAGAGGTAGAGTACAGTGGAGCACAGTAGAGATAGAGTACAGTAGAGCAGAGTAGAGGTAGAGTACAGTGGAGTACAGTAGAGGTAGAGTACAGTGGAGCACTGTAGAGGTGGAGTACAGTGGAGTACAGTAGAGGTAGAGTACAGTGGAGCACAGTAGAGATAGAGTACAGTAGAGCACAGTAGAGGTAGAGTACAGTGGAGCACAGTAGAGGTAGAGTACAGTGGAGTATAGTTGAGGTAGACTACAGTAGAGTACAGTAGAGGTAGAGTACAGTGGAGCACAGTAGAGATAGAGTACAGTAGAGCAGAGTAGAGGTAGAGTACAGTGGAGTACAGTAGAGGTAGAGTAGAGTAGAGTACAGTAGAGGTAGAGTACAGTGGAGCACAGTAGAGATAGAGTACAGTAGAGCACAGTAGAGGTAGAGTGCAGTGGAGCACAGTAGAGGTAGAGTAGAGTGGAGCACAGTAGAGGTAGAGTACAATGGAGTACAGTAGAGGTAGAGTACAGTGGAGCACAGTAGATGTAGAGTACAGTGGAGTACAGTAGAGGTAGAGTACAGTGGAGCACAGTAGAGCTGGAGTACAGTGGAGTACAGTGGAGCACAGTAGAGGTGGAGTACAGTAGAGTAGAGTAGAGGTAGAGTACAGTGGAATACAGTAGAGATACAGTAGAGTGGAGTAGAGTAGAGATAGAGTACAGTGGATTAGAGTAGAGATAGAGTACAGTGGAGTATAGTTGAGGTAGAGTACAGTGGAGCACAGTGGAGGTAGAGTAGAGTGGAGTATAGTTTAGGTATACTACAGTGGAGTACAGTAGAGGTAGAGTACAGTAGAGCACAGTAGAGATAGAGTACAGTAGAGCAGAGTAGAGGTAGAGTACAGTGGAGTACAGTAGAGGTAGAGTACAGTGGAGCACTGTAGAGGTGGAGTACAGTGGAGTACAGTAGAGATAGAGTACAGTGGAGTATAGTTGAGGTAGAGTACAGTGGAGCACAGTGGAGGTAGAGTAGAGTGGAGTATAGTTTAGGTAGACTACAGTGGAGTACAGTAGAGGTAGAGTACAGTAGAGCACAGTAGAGATAGAGTACAGTAGAGCAGAGTAGAGGTAGAGTACAGTGGAGTACAGTAGAGGTAGAGTAGAGTGGAGCACATTAGAGGTGGAGTAGAGTAGAGTACAGTAGAGGTAGAGTAGAGTGGAGCACATTAGAGGTGGAGTAAAGTAGAGTACAGTAGAGGTAGAGTACAGTGGAGCACAGTAGAGATAGAGTACAGTAGAGCACAGTAGAGGTAGAGTACAGTGGAGCACAGTAGAGGTAGAGTAGAGTGGAGCACAGTAGAGGTAGAGTACAATGGAGTACAGTAGAGGTAGTGTACAGTGGAGCACAGTAGAGGTAGAGTACAGTGGAGCACAGTAGAGGTAGAGTACAGTGGACTATAGTAGAGGTAGAGTACAGTAGAGCACAGTAGAGATAGAGTACAGTAGAGCACAGTAGAGGTAGAGTACAGTGGAGCACAGTAGAGAAAGAGTACAGTGTAGTACAGAAGAGATAGAGTACAGTGGAGTACAGTAGAGGTAGAGTACAGCTGAGCAAAGTAGAGGTAGAGTAGAGTGGAGCACAGTAGAGGTAGAGTACAGTGGACTACAGTAGAGGTGGTGTACAGTGGAGCACAGTAGAGGTAGAGTACAGTGGAGCACAGTAGAGGTAGAGTACAGTGGAGCACAGTAGAGATAGAGTACAGTATAGCAGAGTAGAGGTAGAGTACAGTGGAGTACAGTAGAGGTAGAGTAGAGTGGAGCACATTAGAGGTGGAGTAGAGTAGAGTACAGTAGAGGTAGAGTACAGTGGAGCACAGTAGAGATAGAGTACAGTAGAGCACAGTAGAGGTAGGGTACAGTGGAGCACAGTAGAGGTAGAGTAGAGTGGAGCACAGTAGAGGTAGAGTACAGTGGAGTACAGTAGAGGTAGAGTACAGTGGAGTACAGTAGAGGTAGAGTAGAGTGGAGCACATAAGAGGTGGAGTAGAGAAGAGTACAGTAGAGGTAGAGTACAGTGGAGTACATTAGAGGTAGAGTACAGTGGAGCACAGTAGAGGTAGAGTAGAGTCGAGTACAGTAGAGGTAGAGTACAGTGGAGTAGAGTAGAGATAGTGTACAGTGGAGCACAGCAGAGGTAGAGTACAGTGGATCACAGTAGAGATAGAGTACAGTGGAGTACAGTGGAGCACAGTATAGGAATAGTACAGTGGAGCACAGTAGAGATAGATTACAGTGGAGTACAGTAGAGATAGAGTACAGTGGAGTACAGTAGAGGTAGAGTACAGTGGAGTAAAATAGAGATAGAGTACAGTGGAGTAGAGTAGAGATAGAGTACAGTGGAGCACAGCAGAGGTAGAGTACAGTGGATCACAGTAGAGATAGAGTACAGTGGAGTACAGTGGTGCACAGTAGAGGTAGAGTACAGTGGAGAACAGTAGAGATAGAGTACAGTGGAGTACAGTAGAGGTAGAGTACAGTGGAGCACAGTAGAGATAGAGTACAATGGAGTACAGTAGAGGTAGAGTACAGTGGAGCACAGTAGAGGTAGAGTACAGTGGAGTACAGTGGAGCACAGTAGAGGTGGAGTACAGTAGAGTACAGTAGACTTAGAGAACAGTACAGTACAGTAGAGGTAGAGTACAGTGGAGTACAGTAGAGATAGAGTACAGTAGAGCACAGTAGAGGTAGAATACAGTGGAGTACAGTAGAGGTAGAGTACAGTGGAGTACAGTAGAGGTAGAGTACAGTGGAGTACAGTAGAGGTAGAGTACAGTGGAGCACAGTAGATGTAGAGTACAGTGGAGCACAGTAGAGCTGGAGTACAGTGGAGTACAGTGGAGCACAGTAGAGGTGGAGTACAGTAGAGGAGAGTAGAGGTAGAGTACAGTGGAGTACAGTAGAGATAGAGTAGAGTGGAGTAGAGTAGAGATAGAGTACAGTGGATTAGAGTAGAGATAGAGTACAGTGGAGTATAGTTGAGGTAGAGTACAGTGGAGCACAGTGGAGGTAGAGTAGAGTGGAGTATAGTTTAGGTAGACTACAGTGGAGTACAGTAGAGGTAGAGTACAGTGGAGCACAGTAGAGATAGAGTACAGTAGAGCACAGTAGAGGTAGAGTACAGTGGAGCACAGTAGAGGTAGAGTACAGTGGAGTATAGTTGAGGCAGACTACAGTAGAGTACAGTAGAGGTAGAGTACAGTGGAGCACAGTAGAGATAGAGTACAGTAGAGCAGAGGAAAGGTAGAATACAGTGAAGTACAGTAGAGGTAGAGTAGAGTGGAGCACATTAGAGGTGGAGTAGAGTAGAGTACAGTAGAGGTAGAGTACAGTGGAGCACAGTAGAGATAGAGTACAGTAGAGCACAGTAGAGGTAGAGTACAGTGGAGCACAGTAGAGGTAGAGTAGAGTGGAGCACAGTAGAGGTAGAGTACAGTGGAGTACAGTAGAGGTAGTGTACAGTGAAGCACAGTAGAGGTAGAGTACAGTGGAGCACAGTAGAGGTAGAGTACAGTGGAGTATAGTAGAGGTAGAGTACAGTAGAGCACAGTAGAGATAGAGTACAGTCGAGCACAGTAGAGGTAGAGTACAGTGGAGCACAGTAGAGGAAGAGTACAGTGTAGTACAGAAGAGATAGAGTACAGTGGAGTACAGTAGAGGTAGAGTACAGCTGAGCACAGTAGAGGTAGAGTAGAGTGGAGCACAGTAGAGGTAGAGTACAGTGGACTACAGTAGAGGTAGTGTACATTGGAGCACAGTAGAGGTAGAGTACAGTGGAGCACAGTAGAGGTAGAGTACAGTGGAGTATAATAGAGGTAGAGTACAGTAGAGCAAAGTAGAGATAGAGTACAGTAGAGCAGAGTAGAGGTAGAGTACATTGGAGTACAGTAGAGGTAGAGTACAGTGGAGCACTGTAGAGGTGGAGTACAGTGGAGTACAGTAGAGGTAGAGTACAGTGGAGCACAGTAGAGATAGAGTACAGTAGAGCACAGTAGAGGTAGAGTACAGTGGAGCACAGTAGAGCTAGAGTACAGTGGAGTACAGTGGAGCACAGTAGAGGTGGAGTACAGTAGAGTAGATTAGAGGTAGAGTACAGTGGAGTACAGTAGAGATAGAGTAGAGTGGAGTAGAGTAGAGATAGAGTACAGTGGATTAGAGTAGAGATAGAGTACAGTGGAGTATAGTTGAGGTAGAGTACAGTGGAGCACAGTGGAGGTAGAGTAGAGTGGAGTATAGTTTAGGTAGACTACAGTGGAGTACAGTAGAGGTAGAGTACAGTGGAGCACAGTAGAGATAGAGTACAGTAGAGCACAGTAGAGGTAGAGTACAGTGGAGCACAGTAGAGGTAGAGTACAGTGGAGTATAGTTGAGGTAGACTACAGTAGAGTACAGTAGAGGTAGAGTACCATGGAGCAATATAGAGATAGAGTACAGTAGAGCAGAGTAGAGGTAGAGTACAGTGGAGTACAGTAGAGGTAGAGTAGAGTGAAGCACATTAGAGGTGGAGTAGAGTAGAGTACAGTAGAGGTAGAGTACAGTGGAGCACAGTAGAGATAGAGTACAGTAGAGCACAGTAGAGGTAGAGTACAGTGGAGCACAGTAGAGGTAGAGTAGAGTGGAGCACAGTAGAGGTAGAGTAAAGTGGAGTACAGTAGAGGTAGTGTACAGTGGAGCACAGTAGAGGTAGAGTACAGTGGAGCACAGTAGAGGTAGAGTACAGTGGAGTACAGTAGAGGTAGTGTACAGTGGAGCACAGTAGAGGTAGAGTAAAGTGGAGCACAGTAGAGGTAGAGTACAGTGGAGTATAGTAGAGGTAGAGTACAGTAGAGCACAGTAGAGATAGAGTACAGTAGAGCACAGTAGAGGTAGAGTACAGTGGAGCACAGTAGAGGAAGAGTACAGTGTAGTACAGAAGAGATAGAGTACAGTTGAGTACAGTAGAGGTAGAGTACAGCTGAGCACAGTAGAGGTAGAGTAGAGTGGACCACAGTAGAGGTAGAGTACAGTGGACTACAGTAGAGGTAGTGTACAGTGGAGCACAGTAGAGGTAGAGTACAGTGGAGCACAGTAGAGGTAGAGTACAGTGGAGTATAATAGAGGTAGAGTACAGTAGAGCACAGTAGAGATAGAGTACAGTAGAGCAGAGTAGAGGTAGAGTACATTGGAGTACAGTAGAGTTAGAGTACAGTGGAGCAATGTAGAGGTGGAGTACAGTGGAGTACAGTAGAGGTAGAGTACAGTGGAGCACAGTAGAGATAGAGTACAGTAGAGCACAGTAGAGGTAGAGTACAGTGGAGCACAGTAGAGCTAGAGTACAGTGGAGTACAGTGGAGCACAGTAGAGGTGGAGTACAGTAGAGTAGAGTAGAGGTAGAGTACAGTGGAGTACAGTAGAGATAGAGTAGAGTGGAGTAGAGTAGAGATAGAGTACAGTGGATTAGAGTAGAGATAGAGTACAGTGGAGCACAGTAGAGGTATTGTACAGTGGAGCACAGTAGAGGTAGAGTACAGTGGAGCACAGTAGAGGTAGAGTACATTGGAGTACAGTAGAGGTAGAGTACAGTGGAGCACTGTAGAGGTAGAGTACAGTGGAGTATAGTAGAGGTAGAGTACAGTGCAGTGCAGTAGAGTAGAGGTAGAGTACAGTGGAGCACAGTAGATGTAGAGTACAGTGGAGCACAGTAGAGGTAGAGTACAGGGGAGTATTGTTGAGGTAGACTACAGTGGAGTACAGTAGAGATAGCGTACAGTGGAGTACAGTAGAGATAGAGTAGAGTAGAGCGGAGTAGAGGTAGAGTACAGTGGAGTACAGTAGAGGTAGAGCACAGTGGAGCACTGTAGAGATAAGTGCAGTGGAGTATAGTAGAGGTAGAGTACAGTGGAGTACAGTAGAGGTAGAGTACAGTGGAGTACAGTAGAGGTAGAGTAGAGTGGAGCACATTAGAGGTGGAGTAGAGAAGAGTACAGTAGAGGTAGAGTACAGTGGAGTACATTAGAGGTAGAGTACAGTGGAGCACAGTAGAGGTAGAGTAGAGTGGAGTACAGTAGAGGTAGAGTACAGTGGAGAACAGTAGAGGTAGAGTACAGTGGAGTAGAGTAGAGATAGAGTACAGTGGAGCACAGCAGAGGTAGAGTACAGTGGATCACAGTAGAGATAGATGACAGTGGAGTACAGTGGAGCACAGTAGAGGAATAGTACAGTGGAGCACAGTAGAGATAGATTACAGTGGAGTACAGTAGAGATAGAGTACAGTGGAGTACAGTAGAGGTAGAGCACAGTAGAGCAGAGTAGAGGTAGAGTACAGTGGAGTACAGTAGATGTAGAGTACAGTAGAACACTGTAGAGGTAGAGCACCGTGGAGCACTGTGGAGGTAGAGTACAGTGGAGTACAGTAGAGATAAAGTAGAGTGGAGCAGAGTAGAGGTAGAGTACAGTGGAGTACAGTAGAGGAAGAGTACAGTGGAGTACATTGGAGCACAGTAGAGGTGGAGTACAGTAGAGTACAGTAGAGGTAGAGTACAGTGGAGTACAATAGAGATAGTGTACAGTGGAGTAGAGTAGAGATAGAGTACAGTGGAGCACAGCAGAGGTAGAGTACAGTGGATCACAGTAGAGATAGAGTAGAGTGGAGTACAGTGGATCACAGTAGAGGTAGAATACAGTGGAGAACAGTAGAGATAGAGTACAGTGGAGTACAGTTGTGGTAGAGTACAGTGGAGCACAGTAGAGATAGAGTACAGTGGAGTACAGTAGAGGTAGAGTACAGTGGAGCACAGTAGAGGTAGAGTACAGTGGAGTACAGTGGAGAACAGTAGAGGTGGAGTACAGTAGAGTACAGTAGAGGTAGATAACAGTACAGTACACTAGAGGTAGAGTACAGTGGAGTACAGTAGAGGTAGAGTACAGGTGAGCATAGTAGAGATAGAGTACAGTAGAGCACAGTAGAGGTAGAGTACAGTGGACTATAGTAGAGGTAGAGTACAGTGGAGTACAGTAGAGGTAGATTACAGTGGAGCACAGTAGAGGTAGAGTACAGTGGAGTATAGTTGAGGTAGACTACAGTGGAGTGCAGTAGAGGTAGAGTACAGTGGAGCACAGTAGAGATAGAGTACTGTAGAGCAGAGTAGAGGTAGAGTACAGTGGAGTACAGTAGAGGTAGAGAACAGTAGATTAGAGTAGAGGTAGAGTACAGTGGAGTACAGTAGAGGTAGAGCACAGTGGAGCACTGTAGAGGTAGAGTACAGTGGAGTACAGTAGAGATAGAGTACAGTGGAGCACAGTAGAGGTAGAGTACAGTGGAGCACAGTAGAGGTAGAGTACAGTGGAGCACAGTAGAGGTAGAGTACAGTGGAGTACAGTAGAGGTAGTGTACAGTGGAGCACAGTAGAGGTAGAGTACAGTGGAGCACAGTAGAGGTAGAGTACAGTGGGGTACAGTAGAAATAGAGTACAGTGGAGCACAGTAGAGTTGAGTACAGTAGAGCACAGTAGAGGTAGAGTACAGTGGAGCACAGTAGAGATAGAGTACAGTGGAGTACAGTAGAGGAAGAGTACAGTGGAGTACAGTGGAGCACAGTAGAGGTGGAGTACAGTAGAGTACAGTAGAGGTAGAGTACAGTGGAGTACAATAGAGATAGAGTACAGTGGAGTAGAGTAGAGATAGAGTACAGTGGAGCACAGCAGAGGTAGAGTACAGTGGATCACAGTAGAGATAGAGTACAGTGGAGTACAGTGGATCACAGTAGAGGTAGAATACAGTGGAGAACAGTAGAGATAGAGTACAGTGGAGTACAGTTGAGGTAGAGTACAGTGGAGCACAGTAGAGATAGAGTACAGTGGAGTACAGTAGAGGTAGAGTACAGTGGAGTACAGTAGAGGTAGAGTACAGTGGAGTACAGTGGAGAACAGTAGAGGTGGAGTACAGTAGAGTACAGTAGAGGTAGATAACAGTACAGTACACTAGAGGTAGAGTACAGTTGAGTACAGTAGAGGTAGAGTACAGTAGAGCACAGTAGAGGTAGATTACAGTGGAGTACAGTAGAGGTAGAGTACAGTGGAGTACAGTAGAGGTAGAGTACAGTGGAGTACAGTAGAGGTAGAGTACAGTGGAGTACAGTAGAGGAAGAGTACAGTGTAGTACAGTAGAGATAGAGTACAGTGGAGTACAGTAGAGATAGAGTAGAGTCGAACACAGTAGAGATAAGTGCAGTTGAGTATAGCAGAGGTAGAGTACAGTGGAGCACAGTAGAGGTAGAGTACAGCTGAGCACAGTAGAGGTAGAGTAGAGTGGAGCACAGTAGAGGTAGAGTACATTGGACTACAGTAGAGGTAGTGTACGGTGGAGCACAGTAGAGGTAGAGTACAGTGGAGCACAGTACAGGTAGAGTACAGTGGAGTATAATAGAGGTAGAGTACAGTAGAGCACAGTAGAGATAGAGTACAGTAGAGCAGAGTAGAGGTAGAGTACAGTGGAATACAGTAGAGGTAGAGTACAGTGGAGCACTGTAGAGGTGGAGTACAGTGGAGTACAGTAGAGGTAGAGTACAGTGGAGCACAGTAGAGATAGAGTACAGTAGAGCACAGTAGAGGTAGAGTACAGTGGAGTACAGTAGAGGTAGAGTACAGTGGAGCACTGTAGAGGTGGAGTACAGTGGAGTACAGTAGAGGTAGAGTACAGTGGAGCACAGTAGAGATAGAGTACAGTAGAGCACAGTAGAGGTAGAGTACAGTGGAGCACAGTAGGGTTAGAGTACAGTGGAGTATAGTTGAGGTAGACTACAGTAGAGTACAGTAGAGGTAGAGTACAGTGGAGCACAGTAGAGATAGAGTACAGTAGAGCAGAGTAGAGGTAGAGTACAGTGGAGTACAGTAGAGGTAGAGTAGAGTGGAGCACATTAGAGGTGGAGTAGAGTAGAGTACAGTAGAGATAGAGTACAGTGGAGCACAGTAGAGATAGAGTACAGTAGAGCACAGAAGAGGTAGAGTACAGTGGAGCACAGTAGAGGTAGAGTAGAGTCGAGCACAGTAGAGGTAGAGTACAGTGGAGTACAGTAGAGGTAGTGTACAGTGGAGCACAGTAGAGGTAGAGTACAGTGGAGCACAGTAGAGGTAGAGTACAGTGGAGCACAGTAGAGGAAGAGTACAGTGTAGTACAGAAGAGATAGAGTACAGTGGAGTACAGTAGAGGTAGAGTACAGCTGAGCACAGTAGAGGTAGAGTAGAGTGGAGCACAGTAGAGGTAGAGTACAGTGGACTACAGTAGAGGTAGTGTACAGTGGAGCACAGTAGAGGTAGAGTACAGTGGAGCACAGTAGAGGTAGAGTACAGTGGAGTATAATAGAGGTAGAGTACAGTAGAGCACAGTAGAGATAGAGTACAGTAGAGCAGAGTAGAGGTAGAGTACATTGGAGTACAGTAGAGGTAGAGTACAGTGGAGCACTGTAGAGGTGGAGTACAGTGGAGTACAGTAGAGGTAAAGTACAGTGGAGCACAGTAGAGATAGAGTACAGTAGAGCACAGTAGAGGTAGAGTACAGTGGAGAACAGTAGAGCTAGAGTACAGTGGAGTACAGTGGAGCAGAGTAGAGGTGGAGTACAGTAGAGTAGAGTAGAGGTAGAGTACAGTGGAGTACAGTAGAGATAGAGTAGAGTGGAGTAGAGTAGAGATAGAGTACAGTGGATTAGAGTAGAGATAGAGTACAGTGGAGTATAGTTGTGGTAGAGTACAGTGGAGCACAGTAGAGGTAGAGTACAGTGGAGTATAGTTGAGGTAGACTACAGTGGAGTACAGTAGAGGTAGAGTACAGTGGAGCACAGTAGAGATAGAGTACAGTAGAGCAGAGTAGAGGTAGAGTACAGTGGAGTACAGTAGAGGTAGAGTACAATAGAACACTGTAGAGGTGGAGTACAGTGGAGTACAGTAGAGGTAGAGTACAGTGGAGCACAGTAGAGATAGGGTACAATAGAGCAGAGTAGACGTAGAGTACAGTGGAGTACAGTAGAGGTAGAGTACAGTGGAGCACTGTAGAGGTGGAGTACAGTGAAGTACAGTAGAGGTAGAGTACAGGTGAGCATAGTAGAGATAGAGTACAGTAGAGCACAGTAGAGGTAGAGTACAGTGGAGTATAGTAGAGGTAGAGTACAGTGGAGTACAGTAGAGGTAGATTACAGTGGAGCACAGTAGAGGTAGAGTACAGTGGAGTATAGTTGAGGTAGACTACAGTGGAGTGCAGTAGAGGTAGAGTACAGTGGAGCACAGTAGAGATAGAGTACTGTAGAGCAGAGTAGAGGTAGAGTACAGTGGAGTACAGTAGAGGTAGAGAACAGTAGATTAGAGTAGAGGTAGAGTACAGTGGAGTACAGTAGAGGTAGAGCACAGTGGAGCACTGTAGAGGTAGAGTACAGTGGAGTACAGTAGAGATAGAGTACAGTGGAGCACAGTAGAGGTAGAGTACAGTGGAGCACAGTAGAGGTAGAGTACAGTGGAGCACAGTAGAGGTAGAGTACAGTGGAGTACAGTAGAGGTAGTGTACAGTGGAGCACAGTAGACGTAGAGTACAGTGGAGCACAGTAGAGGTAGAGTACAGTGGGGTACAGTAGAAATAGAGTACAGTGGAGCACAGTAGAGTAGAGTACAGTAGAGCACAGTAGAGGTAGAGTACAGTGGAACACAGTAGAGATAGAGTACAGTGGAGTACAGTAGAGGAAGAGTACAGTGGAGTACATTGGAGCACAGTAGAGGTGGAGTACAGTAGAGTACAGTAGAGGTAGAGTACAGTGGAGTACAATAGAGATAGTGTGCAGTGGAGTAGAGTAGAGATAGAGTACAGTGGAGCACAGCAGAGGTAGAGTACAGTGGATCACAGTAGAGATAGAGTACAGTGGAGTACAGTGGATCACAGTAGAGGTAGAATACAGTGGAGAACAGTAGAGATAGAGTACAGTGGAGTACAGTTGAGGTAGAGTACAGTGGAGCACAGTAGAGATAGAGTACAGTGGAGTACAGTAGAGGTAGAGTACAGTGGAGCACAGTAGAGGTAGAGTACAGTGGAGTACAGTGGAGAACAGTAGAGGTGGAGTACAGTAGAGTACAGTAGAGGTAGATAACAGTACAGTGCACTAGAGGTAGAGTACAGTGGAGTACAGTAGAGGTAGAGTACAGGTGAGCATAGTAGAGATAGAGTACAGTAGAGCACAGTAGAGGTAGAGTACAGTGGACTATAGTAGAGGTAGAGTACAGTGGAGTACAGTAGAGGTAGATTACAGTGGAGCACAGTAGAGGTAGAGTACAGTGGAGTATAGTTGAGGTAGACTACAGTGGAGTGCAGTAGAGGTAGAGTACAGTGGAGCAGAGTAGAGATAGAGTACTGTAGAGCAGAGTAGAGGTAGAGTACAGTGGAGTACAGTAGAGGTAGAGAACAGTAGATTAGAGTAGAGGTAGAGTACAGTGGAGTACAGTAGAGGTAGAGCACAGTGGAGCACTGTAGAGGTAGAGTACAGTGGAGTACAGTAGAGATAGAGTACAGTGGAGCACAGTAGAGGTAGAGTACAGTGGAGCACAGTAGAGGTAGAGTACAGTGGAGCACAGTAGAGGTAGAGTACAGTGGAGTACAGTAGAGGTAGTGTACAGTGGAGCACAGTAGAGGTAGAGTACAGTGGAGCACAGTAGAGGTAGAGTACAGTGGGGTACAGTTGAAATAGAGTACAGTGGAGCACAGTAGAGTTGAGTACAGTAGAGCACAGTAGAGGTAGAGTACAGTGGAGCACAGTAGAGATAGAGTACAGTGGAGTACAGTAGAGGAAGAGTACAGTGGAGTACAGTGGAGCACAGTAGAGGTGGAGTACAGTAGAGTACAGTAGAGGTAGAGTACAGTGGAGTACAATAGAGATAGAGTACAGTGGAGTAGAGTAGAGATAGAGTACAGTGGAGCACAGCAGAGGTAGAGTACAGTGGATCACAGTAGAGATAGAGTACAGTGGAGTACAGTGGATCACAGTAGAGGTAGAATACAGTGGAGAACAGTAGAGATAGAGTACAGTGGAGTACAGTTGAGGTAGAGTACAGTGGAGCACAGTAGAGATAGAGTACAGTGGAGTACAGTAGAGGTAGAGTACAGTGGAGCACAGTAGAGGTAGAGTACAGTGGAGTACAGTGGAGAACAGTAGAGGTGGAGTACAGTAGAGTACAGTAGAGGTAGATAACAGTACAGTACACTAGAGGTAGAGTACAGTTGAGTACAGTAGAGGTAGAGTACAGTAGAGCACAGTAGAGGTAGATTACAGTGGAGTACAGTAGAGGTAGAGTACAGTGGAGTACAGTAGAGGTAGAGTACAGTGGAGTACAGTAGAGGAAGAGTACAGTGTAGTACAGTAGAGATAGAGTACAGTGGAGTACAGTAGAGATAGAGTAGAGTCGAACACAGTAGAGATAAGTGCAGTTGAGTATAGTAGAGGTAGAGTACAGTGGAGCACAGTAGAGGTAGAGTACAGCTGAGCACAGTAGAGGTAGAGTAGAGTGGAGCACAGTAGAGGTAGAGTACAGTGGACTACAGTAGAGGTAGTGTACAGTGGAGCACAGTAGAGGTAGAGTACAGTGGAGCACAGTAGAGGTAGAGTACAGTGGAATATAATAGAGGTAGAGTACAGTAGAGCACAGTAGAGATAGAGTACAGTAGAGCAGAGTAGAGGTAGAGTACAGTGGAATACAGTAGAGGTAGAGTACAGTGGAGCACTGTAGAGGTGGAGTACAGTGGAGTACAGTAGAGGTAGAGTACAGTGGAGCACAGTAGAGATAGAGTACAGTAGAGCACAGTAGAGGTAGAGTACAGTGGAGCACAGTAGAGCTAGAGTACAGTGGAGTACAGTGGAGCACAGTAGAGGTGGAGTACAGTAGAGTACAGTAGAGGTAGAGAACAGTACAGTACAGTAGAGGTAGAGTACAGTGGAGTACAGTAGAGGTAGAGTACAGTAGAGCACAGTAGAGGTAGAATACAGTGGAGTACAGTAGAGGTAGAGTACAGTGGAGTACAGTAGAGGTAGAGTACAGTGGAGTACAGTAGAGGCAGAGTACAGTGGAGCACAGAAGATGTAGAGTACAGTGGAGTACAGTAGAGGTAGAGTACAGTGGAGTATAGTAGAGGTAGAGTACAGTGCAGTAGAGTAGAGGTAGAGTACAGTGGAGCACAGTAGATGTAGAGTACAGTGGAGCACAGTAGAGGTAGAGTACAGGGGAGTATAGTTGAGGTAGACTACAGTGGAGTACAGTAGAGATAGCGTACAGTGGAGTACAGTAGAGATAGAGTAGAGTAGAGCGGAGTAGAGGTAGAGTACAGTGGAGTACAGTAGAGGTAGAGCACAGTGGAGCACTGTAGAGGTAGAGTACAGTGGAGTACAGTAGAGATAGAGTACAGTGGAGCACAGTATAGGTAGAGTACAGTGGAGCACAGTAGACATAGAGTACAGTAGAGCAGAGTAGAGGTAGAGTACAGTGGAGTACAGTAGAGGTAGAGTACAGTAGAACACTGTAGAGATAAGTGCAGTGGAGTATAGTAGAGGTAGAGTACAGTGGAGTACAGTAGAGGTAGAGTACAGTGGAGTACAGTAGAGGTAGAGTAGAGTGGAGCACATAAGAGGTGGAGTAGAGAAGAGTACAGTAGAGGTAGAGTACAGTGGAGTACATTAGAGGTAGAGTACAGTGGAGCACAGTAGAGGTAGAGTAGAGTCGAGTACAGTAGAGGTAGAGTACAGTGGAGTAGAGTAGAGATAGTGTACAGTGGAGCACAGCAGAGGTAGAGTACAGTGGATCACAGTAGAGATAGAGTACAGTGGAGTACAGTGGAGCACAGTAGAGGAATAGTACAGTGGAGCACAGTAGAGATAGATTACAGTGGAGTACAGTAGAGATAGAGTACAGTGGAGTACAGTAGAGGTAGAGTACAGTGGAGTAAAATAGAGATAGAGTACAGTGGAGTAGAGTAGAGATAGAGTACAGTGGAGCACAGCAGAGGTAGAGTACAGTGGATCACAGTAGAGATAGAGTACAGTGGAGTACAGTGGTGCACAGTAGAGGTCGAGTACAGTGGAGAACAGTAGAGATAGAGTACAGTGGAGTACAGTAGAGGTAGAGTACAGTGGAGCACAGTAGAGATAGAGTACAATGGAGTACAGTAGAGGTAGAGTACAGTGGAGCACAGTAGAGGTAGAGTACAGTGGAGTACAGTGGAGCACAGTAGAGGTGGAGTACAGTAGAGTACAGTAGACTTAGAGAACAGTACAGTACAGTAGAGGTAGAGTACAGTGGAGTACAGTAGAGATAGAGTAAAGTAGAGCACAGTAGAGGTAGAATACAGTGGAGTACAGTAGAGGTAGAGTACAGTGGAGTACAGTAGAGGTAGAGTACAGTGGAGTACAGTAGAGGTAGAGTACAGTGGAGCACAGTAGATGTAGAGTACAGTGGAGCACAGTAGAGCTGGAGTACAGTGGAGTACAGTGGAGCACAGTAGAGGTGGAGTACAGTAGAGGAGAGTAGAGGTAGAGTACAGTGGAGTACAGTAGAGATAGAGTAGAGTGGAGTAGAGTAGAGATAGAGTACAGTGGATTAGAGTAGAGATAGAGTACAGTGGAGTATAGTTGAGGTAGAGTACAGTGGAGCACAGTGGAGGTAGAGTAGAGTGGAGTATAGTTTAGGTAGACTACAGTGGAGTACAGTAGAGGTAGAGTACAGTGGAGCACAGTAGAGATAGAGTACAGTAGAGCACAGTAGAGGTAGAGTACAGTGGAGCACAGTAGAGGTAGAGTACAGTGGAGTATAGTTGAGGCAGACTACAGTAGAGTACAGTAGAGGTAGAGTACAGTGGAGCACAGTAGAGATAGAGTACAGTAGAGCAGAGGAAAGGTAGAATACAGTGAAGTACAGTAGAGGTAGAGTAGAGTGGAGCACATTAGAGGTGGAGTAGAGTAGAGTACAGTAGAGGTAGAGTACAGTGGAGCACAGTAGAGATAGAGTACAGAAGAGCACAGTAGAGGTAGAGTACAGTGGAGCACAGTAGAGGTAGAGTAGAGTGGAGCACAGTAGAGGTAGAGTACAGTGGAGTACAGTAGAGGTAGTGTACAGTGAAGCACAGTAGAGGTAGAGTACAGTGGAGCACAGTAGAGGTAGAGTACAGTGGAGTATAGTAGAGGTAGAGTACAGTAGAGCACAGTAGAGATAGAGTACAGTCGAGCACAGTAGAGGTAGAGTACAGTGGAGCACAGTAGAGGAAGAGTACAGTGTAGTACAGAAGAGATAGAGTACAGTGGAGTACAGTAGAGGTAGAGTACAGCTGAGCACAGTAGAGGTAGAGTAGAGTGGAGCACAGTAGAGGTAGAGTACAGTGGACTACAGTAGAGGTAGTGTACATTGGAGCACAGTAGAGGTAGAGTACAGTGGAGCACAGTAGAGGTAGAGTACAGTGGAGTATAATAGAGGTAGAGTACAGTAGAGCAAAGTAGAGATAGAGTACAGTAGAGCAGAGTAGAGGTAGAGTACATTGGAGTACAGTAGAGGTAGAGTACAGTGGAGCACTGTAGAGGTGGAGTACAGTGGAGTACAGTAGAGGTAGAGTACAGTGGAGCACAGTAGAGATAGAGTGCAGTAGAGCACAGTAGAGGTAGAGTAAAGTGGAGCACAGTAGAGCTAGAGTACAGTGGAGTACAGTGGAGCACAGTAGAGGTGGAGTACAGTAGAGTAGATTAGAGGTAGAGTACAGTGGAGTACAGTAGAGATAGAGTAGAGTGGAGTAGAGTAGAGATAGAGTACAGTGGATTAGAGTAGAGATAGAGTACAGTGGAGTATAGTTGAGGTAGAGTACAGTGGAGCACAGTGGAGGTAGAGTAGAGTGGAGTATAGTTTAGGTAGACTACAGTGGAGTACAGTAGAGGTAGAGTACAGTGGAGCACAGTAGAGATAGAGTACAGTAGAGCACAGTAGAGGTAGAGTACAGTGGAGCACAGTAGAGGTAGAGTACAGTGGAGTATAGTTGAGGTAGACTACAGTAGAGTACAGTAGAGGTAGAGTACAGTGGAGCAATATAGAGATAGAGTACAGTAGAGCAGAGTAGAGGTAGAGTACAGTGGAGTACAGTAGAGGTAGAGTAGAGTGAAGCACATTAGAGGTGGAGTAGAGTAGAGTACAGTAGAGGTAGAGTACAGTGGAGCACAGTAGAGATAGAGTACAGTAGAGCACAGTAGAGGTAGAGTACAGTGGAGCACAGTAGAGGTAGAGTAGAGTGGAGCACAGTAGAGGTAGAGTAAAGTGGAGTACAGTAGAGGTAGTGTACAGTGGAGCACAGTAGAGGTAGAGTACAGTGGAGCACAGTAGAGGTAGAGTACAGTGGAGTACAGTAGAGGTAGTGTACAGTGGAGCACAGTAGAGGTAGAGTACAGTGGAGCACAGTAGAGGTAGAGTACAGTGGAGTATAGTAGAGGTAGAGTACAGTAGAGCACAGTAGAGATAGAGTACAGTAGAGCACAGTAGAGGTAGAGTACAGTGGAGCACAGTAGAGGAAGAGTACAGTGTAGTACAGAAGAGATAGAGTACAGTGGAGTACAGTAGAGGTAGAGTACAGCTGAGCACAGTAGAGGTAGAGTAGAGTGGACCACAGTAGAGGTAGAGTACAGTGGACTACAGTAGAGGTAGTGTACAGTGGAGCACAGTAGAGGTAGAGTACAGTGGAGCACAGTAGAGGTAGAGTACAGTGGAGTATAATAGAGGTAGAGTACAGTAGAGCACAGTAGAGATAGAGTACAGTAGAGCAGAGTAGAGGTAGAGTACATTGGAGTACAGTAGAGTTAGAGTACAGTGGAGCATTGTAGAGGTGGAGTACAGTGGAGTACAGTAGAGGTAGAGTACAGTGGAGCACAGTAGAGATAGAGTACAGTAGAGCACAGTAGAGGTAGAGTACAGTGGAGCACAGTAGAGCTAGAGTACAGTGGAGTACAGTGGAGCACAGTAGAGGTGGAGTACAGTAGAGTAGAGTAGAGGTAGAGTACAGTGGAGTACAGTAGAGATAGAGTAGAGTGGAGTAGAGTAGAGATAGAGTACAGTGGATTAGAGTAGAGATAGAGTACAGTGGAGTACAGTAGAGGTAGAGTACAGTGGACTACAATAGAGGTATTGTACAGTGGAGCACAGTAGAGGTAGAGTACAGTGGAGCACAGTAGAGGTAGAGTACATTGGAGTACAGTAGAGGTAGAGTACAGTGGAGCACTGTAGAGGTAGAGTACAGTGGAGTATAGTAGAGGTAGAGTACAGTGCAGTAGAGTAGAGGTAAAGTACAGTGGAGCACAGTAGATGTAGAGTACAGTGGAGCACAGTAGAGGTAGAGTACAGGGGAGTATTGTTGAGGTAGACTACAGTGGAGTACAGTAGAGATAGCGTACAGTGGAGTACAGTAGAGATAGAGTAGAGTAGAGCGGAGTAGAGGTAGAGTACAGTGGAGTACAGTAGAGGTAGAGCACAGTGGAGCACTGTAGAGGTAGAGTACAGTGGAGTAGAGTAGAGATAGAGTACAGTGGAGATAGAATACAGTGGAGCACAGTAGAGGTAGAGTACAGTGGAGCACAGTAGAGATAGAGTACAGTAGAGCAGAGTAGAGGTAGAGTACAGTGGAGTACAGTAGAGGTAGAGTACAGTAGAACACTGTAGAGATAAGTGCAGTGGAGTATAGTAGAGGTAGAGTACAGTGGAGTACAGTAGAAGTAGAGTACAGTGGAGTACAGTAGAGGTAGAGTAGAGTGGAGCACATTAGAGGTGGAGTAGAGAAGAGTACAGTAGAGGTAGAGTACAGTGGAGTACATTAGAGGTAGAGTAAAGTGGAGCACAGTAGAGGTAGAGTAGAGTGGAGTACAGTAGAGGTAGAGTACAGTGGAGAACAGTAGAGGTAGAGTACAGTGGAGTAGAGTAGAGATAGAGTACAGTGGAGCACAGCAGAGGTAGAGTACAGTGGATCACAGTAGAGATAGATGACAGTGGAGTACAGTGGAGCACAGTAGAGGAATAGTACAGTGGAGCACAGTAGAGATAGATTACAGTGGAGTACAGTAGAGATAGAGTACAGTGGAGTACAGTGGAGTACAGTAGAGGTAGAGCACAGTAGAGCAGAGTAGAGGTAGAGTACAGTGGAGTACAGTAGATGTAGAGTACAGTAGAACACTGTAGAGGTAGAGCACAGTGGAGCACTGTGGAGGTAGAGTACAGTGGAGTACAGTAGAGATAAAGTAGAGTGGAGCAGAGTAGAGGTAGAGTACAGTGGAGCACAGTAGAGGTAGAGTACAGTGGAGCACAGTAGAGGTAGAGTACAGTGGAGCACAGTAGAGGTAGAGTACAGTGGAGTACAGTGGAGGAAGTGTACAGTGGAGCACAGTAGAGGTAGAGTACAGTGGAGCACAGTAGAGGTAGAGTACAGTGGGGCACAGTAGAGCTAGAGTACAGTGGAGTACAGTGGAGCACAGTAGAGGTGGAGTACAGTAGAGTAGAGTAGAGGTAGAGTACAGTGGAGTACAGTAGAGATAGAGTAGAGTGGAGTAGAGTAGAGATAGAGTACAGTGGATTAGAGTAGAGATAGAGTACAGTGGAGTACAGTAGAGGTAGAGTACAGTGGACTACAATAGAGGTATTGTACAGTGGAGCACAGTAGAGGTAGAGTACAGTGGAGCACAGTAGAGGTAGAGTACATTGGAGTACAGTAGAGGTAGAGTACAGTGGAGCACTGTAGAGGTAGAGTACAGTGGAGTATAGTAGAGGTAGAGTACAGTGCAGTAGAGTAGAGGTAGAGTACAGTGGAGCACAGTAGATGTAGAGTACAGTGGAGCACAGTAGAGGTAGAGTACAGGGGAGTATTGTTGAGGTAGACTACATTGGAGTACAGTGGAGTACAGTAGAGATAGAGTAGAGTAGAGCGGAGTAGAGGTAGAGTACAGTGGAGTACAGTAGAGGTAGAGCACAGTGGAGCACTGTAGAGGTAGAGTACAGTGGAGTAGAGTAGAGATAGAGTACAGTGGAGATAGAATACAGTGGAGCACAGTAGAGGTAGAGTACAGTGGAGCACAGTAGAGATAGAGTACAGTAGAGCAGAGTAGAGGTAGAGTACAGTGGAGTACAGTAGAGGTAGAGTACAGTAGAACACTGTAGAGATAAGTGCAGTGGAGTATAGTAGAGGTAGAGTACAGTGGAGTACAGTAGAGGTAGAGTACAGTGGAGTACAGTAGAGGTAGAGTAGAGTGGAGCACATTAGAGGTGGAGTAGAGAAGAGTACAGTAGAGGTAGAGTACAGTGGAGTACATTAGAGGTAGAGTACAGTGGAGCACAGTAGAGGTAGAGTAGAGTGGAGTACAGTAGAGGTAGAGTACAGTGGAGAACAGTAGAGGTAGAGTACAGTGGAGTAGAGTAGAGATAGAGTACAGTGGAGCACAGCAGAGGTAGAGTACAGTGGATCACAGTAGAGATAGATGACAGTGGAGTACAGTGGAGCACAGTAGAGGAATAGTACAGTGGAGCACAGTAGAGATAGATTACAGTGGAGAACAGTAGAGATAGAGTACAGTGGAGTACAGTAGAGGTAGAGCACAGTAGAGCAGAGTAGAGGTAGAGTACAGTGGAGTAGAGTAGATGTAGAGTACAGTAGAACACTGTAGAGGTAGAGCACAGTGGAGCACTGTGGAGGTAGAGTACAGTGGAGTACAGTAGAGATAAAGTAGAGTGGAGCAGAGTAGAGGTAGAGTACAGTGGAGCACAGTAGAGGTAGAGTACAGTGGAGCACAGTAGAGGTAGAGTACAGTGGAGTACAGTGGAGGAAGTGTACAGTGGAGCACAGTAGAGGTAGAGTACAGTGGAGCACAGTAGAGGTAGAGTACAGTGGGGTACAGTAGAAATAGAGTACAGTGGAGCACAGTAGAGAAGAGTACAGTAGAGCACAGTAGAGGTAGAGTACAGTGGAGCACAGTAGAGATAGAGTACAGTGGAGTACAGTAGAGGAAGAGTACAGTGGAGTACAGTGGAGCACAATAGAGGTGGAGTACAGTAGAGTACAGTAGAGGTAGAGTACAGTGGAGTAAAATAGAGATAGAGTACAGTGGAGTAGAGTAGAGATAGAGTACAGTGGAGCACAGCAGAGGTAGAGTACAGTGGATCACAGTAGAGATAGAGTACAGTGGAGTACAGTGGTGCACAGTAGAGGTAGAGTACAGTGGAGAACAGTAGAGATAGAGTACAGTGGAGTACAGTAGAGGTAGAGTACAGTGGAGCACAGTAGAGATAGAGTACAGTGGAGTACAGTAGAGGTAGAGTACAGTGGAGCACAGTAGAGGTAGAGTACAGTGGAGTACAGTAGAGATAGAGTACAGTAGAGCACAGTAGAGGTAGAATACAGTGGAGTACAGTAGAGGTAGAGTACAGTGGAGTACAGTAGAGGTAGAGTACAGTGGAGTACATTAGAGGTAGAGTACAGTGGAGCACAGTAGATGTAGAGTACAGTGGAGTACAGTAGAGGTAGAGTACAGTGGAGCACAGTAGAGCTGGAGTACAGTGGAGTACATTGGAGCACAGTAGAGGTGGAGTACAGTAGAGTAGAGTAGAGGAAGAGTACAGTGGAGTACAGTAGAGATACAGTAGAGTGGAGTAGAGTAGAGATAGAGTACAGTGGATTAGAGTAGAGATAGAGTACAGTGGAGTATAGTTGAGGTAGAGTACAGTGGAGCACAGTGGAGGTAGAGTAGAGTGGAGTATATTTTAGGTAGACTACAGTGGAGTACAGTAGAGGTAGAGTACAGTGGAGCACAGTAGAGATAGAGTACAGTAGAGCAGAGTAGAGGTAGAGTACAGTGGAGTACAGTAGAGGTAGAGTACAGTGGAGCACTGTAGAGGTGGAGTACAGTGGAGTACAGTAGAGGTAGAGTACAGTGGAGCACAGTAGAGATAGAGTACAGTAGAGCACAGTAGAGGTAGAGTACAGTGGAGCAGAGTAGAGGTAGAGTACAGTGGAGTATAGTTGAGGTAGACTACAGTAGAGTACAGTAGAGGTAGAGTACAGTGGAGCACAGTAGAGATAGAGTACAGTAGAGCAGAGTAGAGGTAGAGTACAGTGGAGTACAGTAGAGGTAGAGTAGAGTAGAGTACAGTAGAGGTAGAGTACAGTGGAGCACAGTAGAGATAGAGTACAGTAGAGCACAGTAGAGGTAGAGTGCAGTGGAGCACAGTAGAGGTAGAGTAGAGTGGAGCACAGTAGAGGTAGAGTACAATGGAGTACAGTAGAGGTAGAGTACAGTGGAGCACAGTAGATGTAGAGTACAGTGGAGTACAGTAGAGGTAGAGTACAGTGGAGCACAGTAGAGCTGGAGTACAGTGGAGTACAGTGGAGCACAGTAGAGGTGGAGTACAGTAGAGTAGAGTAGAGGTAGAGTACAGTGGAGTACAGTAGAGATACAGTAGAGTGGAGTAGAGTAGAGATAGAGTACAGTGGATTAGAGTAGAGATAGAGTACAGTGGAGTATAGTTGAGGTAGAGTACAGTGGAGCACAGTGGAGGTAGAGTAGAGTGGAGTATAGTTTAGGTAGACTACAGTGGAGTACAGTAGAGGTAGAGTACAGTAGAGCACAGTAGAGATAGAGTACAGTAGAGCAGAGTAGAGGTAGAGTACAGTGGAGTACAGTAGAGGTAGAGTACAGTGGAGCACTGTAGAGGTGGAGTACAGTGGAGTACAGTAGAGATAGAGTACAGTGGAGTATAGTTGAGGTAGAGTACAGTGGAGCACAGTGGAGGTAGAGTAGAGTGGAGTATAGTTTAGGTAGACTACAGTGGAGTACAGTAGAGGTAGAGTACAGTAGAGCACAGTAGAGATAGAGTACAGTAGAGCAGAGTAGAGGTAGAGTACAGTGGAGTACAGTAGAGGTAGAGTAGAGTGGAGCACATTAGAGGTGGAGTAGAGTAGAGTACAGTAGAGGTAGAGTAGAGTGGAGCACATTAGAGGTGGAGTAGAGTAGAGTACAGTAGAGGTAGAGTACAGTGGAGCACAGTAGAGATAGAGTACAGTAGAGCACAGTAGAGGTAGAGTACAGTGGAGCACAGTAGAGGTAGAGTAGAGTGGAGCACAGTAGAGGTAGAGTACAATGGAGTACAGTAGAGGTAGTGTACAGTGGAGCACAGTAGAGGTAGAGTACAGTGGAGCACAGTAGAGGTAGAGTACAGTGGACTATAGTAGAGGTAGAGTACAGTAGAGCACAGTAGAGATAGAGTACAGTAGAGCACAGTAGAGGTAGAGTACAGTGGAGCACAGTAGAGAAAGAGTACAGTGTAGTACAGAAGAGATAGAGTACAGTGGAGTACAGTAGAGGTAGAGTACAGCTGAGCACAGTAGAGGTAGAGTAGAGTGGAGCACAGTAGAGGTAGAGTACAGTGGACTACAGTAGAGGTAGTGTACAGTGGAGCACAGTAGAGGTAGAGTACAGTGGAGCACAGTAGAGGTAGAGTACAGTGGAGCACAGTAGAGATAGAGTACAGTAGAGCAGAGTAGAGGTAGAGTACAGTGGAGTACAGTAGAGGTAGAGTAGAGTGGAGCACATTAGAGGTGGAGTAGAGTAGAGTACAGTAGAGGTAGAGTAGAGTGGAGCACAGTAGAGAAAGAGTACAGTAGAGCACAGTAGAGGTAGAGTACAGTGGAGCACAGTAGAGGTAGAGTAGAGTGGAGCACAGTAGAGGTAGAGTACAGTGGAGTACAGTAGAGGTAGAGTACAGTGGAGTACAGTAGAGGTAGAGTAGAGTGGAGCACATAAGAGGTGGAGTAGAGAAGAGTACAGTAGAGGTAGAGTACAGTGGAGTACATTAGAGGTAGAGTACAGTGGAGCACAGTAGAGGTAGAGTAGAGTCGAGTACAGTAGAGGTAGAGTACAGTGGAGTAGAGTAGAGATAGTGTACAGTGGAGCACAGCAGAGGTAGAGTACAGTGGATCACAGTAGAGATAGAGTACAGTGGAGTACAGTGGAGCACAGTATAGGAATAGTACAGTGGAGCACAGTAGAGATAGATTACAGTGGAGTACAGTAGAGATAGAGTACAGTGGAGTACAGTAGAGGTAGAGTACAGTGGAGTAAAATAGAGATAGAGTACAGTGGAGTAGAGTAGAGATAGAGTACAGTGGAGCACAGCAGAGGTAGAGTACAGTGGATCACAGTAGAGATAGAGTACAGTGGAGTACAGTGGTGCACAGTAGAGGTAGAGTACAGTGGAGAACAGTAGAGATAGAGTACAGTGGAGTACAGTAGAGGTAGAGTACAGTGGAGCACAGTAGAGATAGAGTACAATGGAGTACAGTAGAGGTAGAGTACAGTGGAGCACAGTAGAGGTAGAGTACAGTGGAGTACAGTGGAGCACAGTAGAGGTGGAGTACAGTAGAGTACAGTAGACTTAGAGAACAGTACAGTACAGTAGAGGTAGAGTACAGTGGAGTACAGTAGAGATAGAGTACAGTAGAGCACAGTAGAGGTAGAATACAGTGGAGTACAGTAGAGGTAGAGTACAGTGGAGTACAGTAGAGGTAGAGTACAGTGGAGTACAGTAGAGGTAGAGTACAGTGGAGCACAGTAGATGTAGAGTACAGTGGAGCACAGTAGAGCTGGAGTACAGTGGAGTACAGTGGAGCACAGTAGAGGTGGAGTACAGTAGAGGAGAGTAAAGGTAGAGTACAGTGGAGTACAGTAGAGATAGAGTAGAGTGGAGTAGAGTAGAGATAGAGTACAGTGGATTAGAGTAGAGATAGAGTACAGTGGAGTATAGTTGAGGTAGAGTACAGTGGAGCACAGTGGAGGTAGAATAGAGTGGAGTATAGTTTAGGTAGACTACAGTGGAGTACAGTAGAGGTAGAGTACAGTGGAGCACAGTAGAGATAGAGTACAGTAGAGCACAGTAGAGGTAGAGTACAGTGGAGCACAGTAGAGGTAGAGTACAGTGGAGTATAGTTGAGGCAGACTACAGTAGAGTACAGTAGAGGTAGAGTACAGTGGAGCACAGTAGAGATAGAGTACAGTAGAGCAGAGGAAAGGTAGAATACAGTGAAGTACAGTAGAGGTAGAGTAGAGTGGAGCACATTAGAGGTGGAGTAGAGTAGAGTACAGTAGAGGTAGAGTACAGTGGAGCACAGTAGAGATAGAGTACAGTAGAGCACAGTAGAGGTAGAGTACAGTGGAGCACAGTAGAGGTAGAGTAGAGTGGAGCACAGTAGAGGTAGAGTACAGTGGAGTACAGTAGAGGTAGTGTACAGTGAAGCACAGTAGAGGTAGAGTACAGTGGAGCACAGTAGAGGTAGAGTACAGTGGAGTATAGTAGAGGTAGAGTACAGTAGAGCACAGTAGAGATAGAGTACAGTCGAGCACAGTAGAGGTAGAGTACAGTGGAGCACAGTAGAGGAAGAGTACAGTGTAGTACAGAAGAGATAGAGTACAGTGGAGTACAGTAGAGGTAGAGTACAGCTGAGCACAGTAGAGGTAGAGTAGAGTGGAGCACAGTAGAGGTAGAGTACAGTGGACTACAGTAGAGGTAGTGTACATTGGAGCACAGTAGAGGTAGAGTACAGTGGAGCACAGTAGAGGTAGAGTACAGTGGAGTATAATAGAGGTAGAGTACAGTAGAGCAAAGTAGAGATAGAGTACAGTAGAGCAGAGTAGAGGTAGAGTACATTGGAGTACAGTAGAGGTAGAGTACAGTGGAGCACTGTAGAGGTGGAGTACAGTGGAGTACAGTAGAGGTAGAGTACAGTGGAGCACAGTAGAGATAGAGTGCAGTAGAGCACAGTAGAGGTAGAGTACAGTGGAGCACAGTAGAGCTAGAGTACAGTGGAGTACAGTGGAGCACAGTAGAGGTGGAGTACAGTAGAGTAGATTAGAGGTAGAGTACAGTGGAGTACAGTAGAGATAGAGTAGAGTGGAGTAGAGTAGAGATAGAGTACAGTGGATTAGAGTAGAGATAGAGTACAGTGGAGTGTAGTTGAGGTAGAGTACAGTGGAGCACAGTGGAGGTAGAGTAGAGTGGAGTATAGTTTAGGTAGACTACAGTGGAGTACAGTAGAGGTAGAGTACAGTGGAGCACAGTAGAGATAGAGTACAGTAGAGCACAGTAGAGGTAGAGTACAGTGGAGCACAGTAGAGGTAGAGTACAGTGGAGTATAGTTGAGGTAGACTACAGTAGAGTACAGTAGAGGTAGAGTACAGTGGAGCAATATAGAGATAGAGTACAGTAGAGCAGAGTAGAGGTAGAGTACAGTGGAGTACAGTAGAGGTAGAGTAGAGTGAAGCACATTAGAGGTGGAGTAGAGTAGAGTACAGTAGAGGTAGAGTACAGTGGAGCACAGTAGAGATAGAGTACAGTAGAGCACAGTAGAGGTAGAGTACAGTGGAGCACAGTAGAGGTAGAGTAGAGTGGAGCACAGTAGAGGTAGAGTAAAGTGGAGTACAGTAGAGGTAGTGTACAGTGGAGCACAGTAGAGGTAGAGTACAGTGGAGCACAGTAGAGGTAGAGTACAGTGGAGTACAGTAGAGGTAGTGTACAGTGGAGCACAGTAGAGGTAGAGTACAGTGGAGCACAGTAGAGGTAGAGTACAGTGGAGTATAGTAGAGGTAGAGTACAGTAGAGCACAGTAGAGATAGAGTACAGTAGAGCACAGTAGAGGTAGAGTACAGTGGAGCACAGTAGAGGAAGAGTACAGTGTAGTACAGAAGAGATAGAGTACAGTTGAGTACAGTAGAGGTAGAGTACAGCTGATCACAGTAGAGGTAGAGTAGAGTGGACCACAGTAGAGGTAGAGTACAGTGGACTACAGTAGAGGTAGTGTACAGTGGAGCACAGTAGAGGTAGAGTACAGTGGAGCACAGTAGAGGTAGAGTACAGTGGAGTATAATAGAGGTAGAGTACAGTAGAGCACAGTAGAGATAGAGTACAGTAGAGCAGAGTAGAGGTAGAGTACATTGGAGTACAGTAGAGTTAGAGTACAGTGGAGCATTGTAGAGGTGGAGTACAGTGGAGTACAGTAGAGGTAGAGTACAGTGGAGCACAGTAGAGATAGAGTACAGTAGAGCACAGTAGAGGTAGAGTACAGTGGAGCACAGTAGAGCTAGAGTACAGTGGAGTACAGTGGAGCACAGTAGAGGTGGAGTACAGTAGAGTAGAGTAGAGGTAGAGTACAGTGGAGTACAGTAGAGATAGAGTAGAGTGGAGTAGAGTAGAGATAGAGTACAGTGGATTAGAGTAGAGATAGAGTACAGTGGAGTACAGTAGAGGTAGAGTACAGTGGACTACAATAGAGGTATTGTACAGTGGAGCACAGTAGAGGTAGAGTACAGTGGAGCACAGTAGAGGTAGAGTACATTGGAGTACAGTAGAGGTAGAGTACAGTGGAGCACTGTAGAGGTAGAGTACAGTGGAGTATAGTAGAGGTAGAGTACAGTGCAGTAGAGTAGAGGTAGAGTACAGTGGAGCACAGTAGATGTAGAGTACAGTGGAGCACAGTAGAGGTAGAGTACAGGGGAGTATTGTTGAGGTAGACTACAGTGGAGTACAGTAGAGATAGCGTACAGTGGAGTACAGTAGAGATAGAGTAGAGTAGAGCGGAGTAGAGGTAGAGTACAGTGGAGTACAGTAGAGGTAGAGCACAGTGGAGCACTGTAGAGATAAGTGCAGTGGAGTATAGTAGAGGTAGAGTACAGTGGAGTACAGTAGAGGTAGAGTACAGTGGAGTACAGTAGAGGTAGAGTAGAGTGGAGCACATTAGAGGTGGAGTAGAGAAGAGTACAGTAGAGGTAGAGTACAGTGGAGTACATTAGAGGTAGAGTACAGTGGAGCACAGTAGAGGTAGAGTAGAGTGGAGTACAGTAGAGGTAGAGTACAGTGGAGAACAGTAGAGGTAGAGTACAGTGGAGTAGAGTAGAGATAGAGTACAGTGGAGCACAGCAGAGGTAGAGTACAGTGGATCACAGTAGAGATAGATGACAGTGGAGTACAGTGGAGCACAGTAGAGGAATAGTACAGTGGAGCACAGTAGAGATAGATTACAGTGGAGTACAGTAGAGATAGAGTACAGTGGAGTACAGTAGAGGTAGAGCACAGTAGAGCAGAGTAGAGGTAGAGTACAGTGGAGTACAGTAGATGTAGAGTACAGTAGAACACTGTAGAGGTAGAGCACCGTGGAGCACTGTGGAGGTAGAGTACAGTGGAGTACAGTAGAGATAAAGTAGAGTGGAGCAGAGTAGAGGTAGAGTACAGTGGAGCACAGTAGAGGTAGAGTACAGTGGAGCACAGTAGAGGTAGAGTACAGTGGAGTACAGTGGAGGAAGTGTACAGTGGAGCACAGTAGAGGTAGAGTACAGTGGAGCACAGTAGAGGTAGAGTACAGTGGGGTACAGTAGAAATAGAGTACAGTGGAGCACAGTAGAGAAGAGTACAGTAGAGCACAGTAGAGGTAGAGTACAGTGGAGCACAGTAGAGATAGAGTACAGTGGAGTACAGTAGAGGAAGAGTACAGTGGAGTACAGTGGAGCACAATAGAGGTGGAGTACAGTAGAGTACAGTAGAGGTAGAGTACAGTGGAGTAAAATAGAGATAGAGTACAGTGGAGTAGAGTAGAGATAGAGTACAGTGGAGCACAGCAGAGGTAGAGTACAGTGGATCACAGTAGAGATAGAGTACAGTGGAGTACAGTGGTGCACAGTAGAGGTAGAGTACAGTGGAGAACAGTAGAGATAGAGTACAGTGGAGTACAGTAGAGGTAGAGTACAGTGGAGCACAGTAGAGATAGAGTACAGTGGAGTACAGTAGAGGTAGAGTACAGTGGAGCACAGTAGAGGTAGAGTACAGTGGAGTACAGTAGAGATAGAGTACAGTAGAGCACAGTAGAGGTAGAATACAGTGGAGTACAGTAGAGGTAGAGTACAGTGGAGTACAGTAGAGGTAGAGTACAGTGGAGTACATTAGAGGTAGAGTACAGTGGAGCACAGTAGATGTAGAGTACAGTGGAGTACAGTAGAGGTAGAGTACAGTGGAGCACAGTAGAGCTGGAGTACAGTGGAGTACATTGGAGCACAGTAGAGGTGGAGTACAGTAGAGTAGAGTAGAGGAAGAGTACAGTGGAGTACAGTAGAGATACAGTAGAGTGGAGTAGAGTAGAGATAGAGTACAGTGGATTAGAGTAGAGATAGAGTACAGTGGAGTATAGTTGAGGTAGAGTACAGTGGAGCACAGTGGAGGTAGAGTAGAGTGGAGTATATTTTAGGTAGACTACAGTGGAGTACAGTAGAGGTAGAGTACAGTGGAGCACAGTAGAGATAGAGTACAGTAGAGCAGAGTAGAGGTAGAGTACAGTGGAGTACAGTAGAGGTAGAGTACAGTGGAGCACTGTAGAGGTGGAGTACAGTGGAGTACAGTAGAGGTAGAGTACAGTGGAGCACAGTAGAGATAGAGTACAGTAGAGCACAGTAGAGGTAGAGTACAGTGGAGCACAGTAGAGGTAGAGTACAGTGGAGTATAGTTGAGGTAGACTACAGTAGAGTACAGTAGAGGTAGAGTACAGTGGAGCACAGTAGAGATAGAGTACAGTAGAGCAGAGTAGAGGTAGAGTACAGTGGAGTACAGTAGAGGTAGAGTAGAGTAGAGTACAGTAGAGGTAGAGTACAGTGGAGTACAGTAGAGGTAGAGTAGAGTGGAGCACATTAGAGGTGGAGTAGAGTAGAGTACAGTAGAGGTAGAGTACAGTGGAGCACAGTAGAGATAGAGTACAGTAGAGCACAGTAGAGGTAGAGTACAGTGGAGCACAGTAGAGGTAGAGTAGAGTGGAGCACAGTAGAGGTAGAGTACAATGGAGTACAGTAGAGGTAGTGTACAGTGGAGCACAGTAGAGGTAGAGTACAGTGGAGCACAGTAGAGGTAGAGTACAGTGGACTATAGTAGAGGTAGAGTACAGTAGAGCACAGTAGAGATAGAGTACAGTAGAGCACAGTAGAGGTAGAGTACAGTGGAGCACAGTAGAGAAAGAGTACAGTGTAGTACAGAAGAGATAGAGTACAGTGGAGTACAGTAGAGGTAGAGTACAGCTGAGCACAGTAGAGGTAGAGTAGAGTGGAGCACAGTAGAGGTAGAGTACAGTGGACTACAGTAGAGGTAGTGTACAGTGGAGCACAATAGAGGTAGAGTACAGTGGAGCACAGTAGAGGTAGAGTACAGTGGAGTATAATAGAGGTAGAGTACAGTAGAGCACAGTAGAGATAGAGTACAGTAGAGCAGAGTAGATGTAGAGTACATTGGAGTACAGTAGAGGTAGAGTACAGTGGAGCACTGTAGAGGTGGAGTAGAGTGGAGTACAGTAGAGGTAGAGTACAGTGGAGCACAGTAGAGATAGAGTACAGTAGAGCACAGTAGAGGTAGAGTACAATGGAGCAGAGTAGAGCTAGAGTACAGTGGAGTACAGTGTAGCACAGTAGACGTGGAGTACAGTAGAGTAGAGTAGAGGTAGAGTACAGTGGAGTACAGTAGAGATAGAGTAGAGTGGAGTAGAGTAGAGATAGAGTACAGTGGATTAGAGTAGAGATAGAGTACAGTGGAGTATAGTTGAGGTAGAGTACAGTGGAGTACAGTAGAGGTAGAGTACAGTGGAGCACAGTAGAGATAGAGTACAGTAGAGCAGAGTAGAGGTAGAGTACAGTGGAGTACAGTAGAGGTAGAGTACAGTAGAACACTGTAGAGGTGGAGTACAGTGGAGTACAGTAGAGGTAGAGTACAGTGGAGCACAGTAGAGATAGGGTACAATAGAGCAGAGTAGAGGTAGAGTACAGTGGAGTACAGTAGAGGTAGAGTACAGTGGAGCACTGTAGAGGTGGAGTACAGTGGAGTACAGTAGAGGTAGAGTACAGGTGAGCATAGTAGAGATAGAGTACAGTAGAGCACAGTAGAGGTAGAGTACAGTGGAGTACAGTGGTGTACAGTAGAGGTAGTGTACAGTGGAGAACAGTAGAGATAGAGTACAGTGGAGTACAGTAGAGGTAGAGTACAGTGGAGTACAGTAGAGGTAGTGTACAGTGGAGCACAGTAGAGGTAGAGTACAGTGGAGCACAGTAGAGGCAGAGTACAGTGGGGTACAGTAGAAATAGAGTACAGTGGAGCACAGTAGAGAAGAGTACAGTAGAGCACAGTAGAGGTAGAGTACAGTGGAGCACAGTAGAGATAGAGTACAGTGGAGTACAGTAGAGGAAGAGTACAGTGGAGTACAGTGGAGCACAGTAGAGGTGGAGTACAGTAGAGTACAGTAGAGGTAGAGTACAGTGGAGTAAAATAGAGATAGAGTACAGTGGAGTAGAGAAGAGATAGAGTACAGTGGAGCACAGCAGAGGTAGAGTACAGAGGATCACATTAGAGATAGAGTACAGTGGAGTACAGTGGTGCACAGTAGAGGTAGAGTACAGTGGAGAACAGTAGAGATAGAGTACAGTGGAGTACAGTAGAGGTAGAGTACAGTGGAGCACAGTAGAGATAGAGTACAGTGGAGTACAGTAGAGGTAGAGTACAGTGGAGCACAGTAGAGGTAGAGTACAGTGGAGTACAGTGGAGCACAGTAGAGGTGGAGTACAGTAGAGTACAGTAGACTTAGAGAACAGTACAGTACAGTAGAGGTAGAGTACAGTGGAGTACAGTAGAGATAGAGTATAGGAGAGCACAGTAGAGGTAGAATACAGTGGAGTACAGTAGAGGTAGAGTACAGTGGAGTACAGTAGAGGTAGAGTACAGTGGAGTACAGTAGAGGTAGAGTACAGTAGAGGTAGAGTACAGTGGAGCACAGTAGATGTAGAGTACAGTGGAGTACAGTAGAGGTAGAGTACATTGGAGCACAGTAGAGCTGGAGTACAGTGGAGTACAGTGGAGCACAGTAGAGGTGGAGTACAGTAGAGTAGAGTAGAGGTAGAGTACAGTGGAGTACAGTAGAGATAGAGTAGAGTGGACTAGAGTAGAGATAGAGTACAGTGGATTAGAGTAGAGATAGAGTACAGTGGAGTATAGTTGAGGTAGAGTACAGTGGAGCACAGTGGAGGTAGAGTAGAGTGGAGTATAGTTTAGGTAGACTACAGTGGAGTACAGTAGAGGTAGAGTACAGTGGAGCACAGTAGAGATAGAGTACAGTAGAGCAGAGTAGAGGTAGAGTACAGTGGAGTACAGTAGAGGTAGAGTACAGTGGAGCACTGTAGAGGTGGAGTACAGTGGAGTACAGTAGAGGTAGAGTACAGTGGAGCACAGTAGAGATAGAGTACAGTAGAGCACAGTAGAGGTAGAGTACAGTGGAGCACAGTAGAGGTAGAGTACAGTGGAGTATAGTTGAGGTAGACTACAGTAGAGTACAGTAGAGGTAGAGTACAGTGGAGCACAGTAGAGATAGAGTACAGTAGAGCAGAGTAGAGGTAGAGTACAGTAGAGGTAGAGTAGAGTGGAGCACATTAGAGGTGGAGTAGAGTAGAGTACAGTAGAGGTAGAGTACAGTGGAGCACAGTAATAATAATAATAATAATTCATTACATTTATATAGCGCTTTTCTAGGCACTCAAAGCGCTTCACATGGAAGGGGGGAATCTCCTCAACCACCACCAATGTGCAGCATCCACTTGGATGATGCGACGGCAGCCATAGTGCGCCAGAACGCTCACCACACACCAGCTTACTGGTGGAGAGGAGACAGTGATGAAGCCAATCAGTGTATATATATATATATATATGGGGATTATTAGGAGGCCATGATGGACAGAGGCCACTGGGCAAATTTGGCCAGGATGCCGGGGTTACACCCCTACTCTTTCGAAAGACATCCTGGGATTTTTAATGACCACAGAGAGTCAGGACCTCGGTTTAACGTCTCATCCGAAGGACGGTGCTCTTTGACAGTATAGTGTCCCCGTCACTATACTGGGGCGTTAGGACCCACACAGACCACAGGGTGAGCGCCCCCTGCTGGCCTCACTAACACCTCTTCCAGCAGCAACCTGGTTTTCTCAGAAGGTCTCCCATCCAGGTACTAACCAGGCTCAGCCCTGCTTAGCTTCAGTGGGCAACCAGTCTTGGGCTACAGGGTGATATGGCTGCTGGCAAAGTAGAGGTAGAGATAGAGTACAGTAGAGCACAGTAGAGGTAGAGTACAGTAGAGCACAGTAGAGGTAGAGTAGAGTGGAGCACAGTAGAGGTAGAGTACAGTGGAGTACAGTAGAGGTAGTGTACAGTGGAGCACAGTAGAGGTAGAGTACAGTGGAGCACAGTAGAGGTAGAGTACAGTGGAGTATAGTAGAGGTAGAGTACAGTAGAGCACAGTAGAGATAGAGTACAGTAGAGCACAGTAGAGGTAGAGTACAGTGGAGCACAGTAGAGGAAGAGTACAGTGTAGTACAGAAGAGATATAGTACAGTGGAGTACAGTAGAGGTAGAGTACAGCTGAGCACAGTAGAGGTAGAGTAGAGTGGAGCACAGTAGAGGTAGAGTACAGTGGACTACAGTAGAGGTAGTGTACAGTGGAGCACAGTAGAGGTAGAGTACAGTGGAGCACAGTAGAGGTAGAGTACAGTGGAGTATAATAGAGGTAGAGTACAGTAGAGCACAATAGAGATAGAGTACAGTAGAGCAGAGTAGAGGTAGAGTACATTGGAGTACAATAGAGGTAGAGTACAGTGGAGCACTGTAGAGGTGGAGTACAGTGGAGTACAGTAGAGGTAAAGTACAGTGGAGCACAGTAGAGATAGAGTACAGTAGAGCACAGTAGAGGTAGAGTACAGTGGAGCACAGTAGAGCTAGAGTACAGTGGAGTACAGTGAAGCACAGTAGAGGTGGAGTACAGTAGATTAGAGTAGAGATAGAGTACAGTGGAGTATAGTTGCGGTAGAGTACAGTGGAGCACAGTAGAGGTAGAGTACAGTGGAGTATAGTTGAGGTAGACTACAGTGGAGTACAGTAGAGGTAGAGTACAGTGGAGCACAGTAGAGATAGAGTACAGTAGAGCAGAGTAGAGGTAGAGTACAGTGGAGTACAGTAGAGGTAGAGTACAGTAGAACACTGTAGAGGTGGAGTACAGTGGAGTACAGTAGAGGTAGAGTACAGTGGAGCACAGTAGAGATAGGGTACAATAGAGCAGAGTAGAGGTAGAGTACAGTGGAGTACAGTAGAGGTAGAGTACAGTGGAGCACTGTAGAGGTGGAGTACAGTGGAGTACAGTAGAGGTAGAGTACAGGTGAGCATAGTAGAGATAGAGTACAGTAGAGCACAGTAGAGGTAGAGTACAGTGGAGTACAGTGGTGCACAGTAGAGGTAGAGTACAGTGGAGAACAGTAGAGATAGAGTACAGTGGAGTACAGTAGAGGAAGAGTACAGTGGAGTAGAGTGGAGCACAGTAGAGGTGGAGTACAGTAGAGGTAGAGTACAGTGGAGTAAAATAGAGATAGAGTACAGTGGAGTAGAGTAGAGATAGAGTACAGTGGAGCACAGCAGAGGTAGAGTACAGTGGATCACAGTAGAGATAGAGTACAGTGGAGTACAGTGGTGCACAGTAGAGGTAGAGTACAGTGGAGAACAGTAGAGATAGAGTACAGTGGAGTACAGTAGAGGTAGAGTACAGTGGAGCACAGTAGAGGTAGAGTACAGTGGAGTACAGTAGAGGTAGAGTACAGTGGAGCACAGTAGAGGTAGAGTACAGTGGAGTACAGTGGAGCACAGTAGAGGTGGAGTACAGTAGAGTACAGTAGACTTAGAGAACAGTACAGTACAGTAGAGGTAGAGTACAGTGGAGTACAGTAGAGATAGAGTACAGTAGAGCACAGTAGAGGTAGAATACAGTGGAGTACAGTACAGGTAGAGTACAGTGGGGTACAGTAGAGGTAGAGTACAGTGGAGTACAGTAGAGGTAGAGTACAGTGGAGCACAGTAGATGTAGAGTACAGTGGAGTACAGTAGAGGTAGAGTACAGTGGAGCACAGTAGAGCTGGAGTACAGTGGAGTACAGTGGAGCACAGTGGAGGTAGAGTAGAGTGGAGTATAGTTTAGGTAGACTACAGTGGAGTACAGTAGAGGTAGAGTACAGTGGAGCACAGTAGAGATAGAGTACAGTAGAGCAGAGTAGAGGTAGAGTACAGTGGAGTACAGTAGAGGTAGAGTACAGTGGAGCACTGTAGAGGTGGAGTACAGTGGAGTACAGTAGAGGTAGAGTACAGTGGAGCACAGTAGATATAGAGTACAGTAGAGCACAGTAGAGGTAGAGTACAGTGGAGCACAGTAGAGGTAGAGTACAGTGGAGTACAGTAGAGGTAGAGTACAGTGGAGCACTGTAGAGGTGGAGTACAGTGGAGTACAGTAGAGGTAGAGTACAGTGGAGCACAGTAGAGATAGAGTACAGTAGAGCAGAGTAGAGGTAGAGTACAGTGGAGTACAGTAGAGGTAGAGTACAGTAGAACACTGTAGAGGTGGAGTACAGTGGAGTACAGTAGAGGTAGAGTACAGTGGAGCACAGTAGAGATAGGGTACAATATAGCAGAGAAGAGGTAGAGTACAGTGGAGTACAGTAGAGGTAGAGTACAGTGGAGCACTGTAGAGGTGGAGTACAGTGGAGTACAGTAGAGGTAGAGTACAGGTGAGCATAGTAGAGATAGAGTACAGTAGAGCACAGTAGAGGTAGAGTACAGTGGTGCACAGTAGAGGTAGAGTACAGTGGAGAACAGTAGATATAGAGTACAGTGGAGTACAGTAGAGGTAGAGTACAGTGGAGTACAGTAGAGGTAGTGTACAGTGGAGCACAGTAGAGGTAGAGTACAGTGGAGCACAGTAGAGGTAGAGTACAGTGGGGTACTGTAGAAATAGAGTACAGTGGAGCACAGTAGAGAAGAGTACAGTAGAGCACATTAGAGGTAGAGTACAGTGGAGCACAGTGGAGATAGAGTACAGTGGAGTACAGTAGAGGAAGAGTACAGTGGAGTACAGTGGAGCACAGTAGAGGTGGAGTTCAGTAGAGTACAGTAGAGGTAGAGTACAGTGGAGTAAAATAGAGATAGAGTACAGTGGAGTAGAGTAGAGATAGAGTACAGTGGAGCACAGCAGAGGTAGAGTACAGTGGATCACAGTAGAGATAGAGTACAGTGGAGTACAGTGGTGAACAGTAGAGGTAGAGTACAGTGGAGAACAGTAGAGATAGAGTACAGTGGAGTACAATAGAGGTAGAGTACAGTGGAGCACAGTAGAGATAGAGTACAGTGGAGTACAGTAGAGGTAGAGTACAGTGGAGCACAGTAGAGGTAGAGTACAGTGGAGTACAGTGGAGCACAGTAGAGGTGGAGTACAGTAGAGTACAGTAGACTTAGAGAACAGTACAGTACAGTAGAGGTAGAGTACAGTGGAGTACAGTAGAGATAGAGTACAGTAGAGCACAGTAGAGGTAGAATACAGTGGAGTACAGTAGAGGTAGAGTACAGTGGAGTACAGTAGAGGTAGAGTACAGTGGAGTACAGTAGAGGTAGAGTACAGTGGAGCACAGTAGAGCTGGAGTACAGTGGAGTACAGTGGAGCACAGTAGAGGTGGAGTAGAGTAGAGTAGAGTAGAGGTAGAGTACAGTGGAGTACAGTAGAGATAGAGTAGAGTGGAGTAGAGTAGAGATAGAGTACAGTGGATTAGAGTAGAGATAGAGTACAGTGGAGTATAGTTGAGGTAGAGTACAGTGGAGCACAGTGGAGGTAGAGTAGAGTGGAGTATAGTTTAGGTAGACTACAGTGGAGTACAGTAGAGGTAGAGTACAGTGGAGCACAGTAGATATAGAGTACAGTAGAGCAGAGTAGAGGTAGAGTACAGTGGAGTACAGTAGAGGAAGAGTACAGCGGAGCACTGTAGAGGTGGAGTACAGTTGGAGTACAGTAGAGGTAGAGTACAGTAGAGCACAGTAGAGATAGAGTACAGTAGAGCACAGTAGAGGTAGAGTACAGTGGAGCACAGTAGAGGTAGAGTACAGTGGAGCACAGTAGAGATAGAGTACAGTAGAGCACAGTAGAGGTAGAGTACAGTGGAGCACAGTAGAGGTAGAGTACAGTGGAGTACAGTAGAGGTAGAGTACAGTAGAGCACAGTAGAGATAGAGTACAGTAGAGCACAGTAGAGGTAGAGTACAGTGGAGCACAGTAGAGATAGAGTACAGTAGAGCAGAGTAGAGGTAGAGTACATTGGAGTACAGTAGAGGTAGAGTAGAGTGGAGCACATTAGAGGTGGAGTAGAGTAGAGTACAGTAGAGGTAGAGTACAGTGGAGCACAGTAGAGATAGAGTACAGTAGAGCACAGTAGAGGTAGAGTACAGTGGAGCACAGTAGAGGTAGAGTAGAGTGGAGCACAGTAGAGGTAGAGTACAGTGGAGTACAGTAGAGGTAGTGTACAGTGGAGCACAGTAGAGGTAGAGTACAGTGGAGCACAGTAGAGGTAGAGTACAGTGGGGTACAGTAGAAATAGAGTACAGTGGAGCACAGTAGAGTAGAGTACAGTAGAGCACAGTAGAGGTAGAGTACAGTGGAGCACAGTAGAGATAGAGTACAGTGGAGTACAGTAGAGGAAGAGTACAGTGGAGTACAGTGGAGCACAGTAGAGGTGGAGTACAGTAGAGTACAGTAGAGGTAGAGTACAGTGGAGTACAATAGAGATAGAGTACAGTGGAGTAGAGTAGAGATAGAGTACAGTGGAGCACAGCAGAGGTAGAGTACAGTGGATCACAGTAGAGATAGAGTACAGTGGAGTACAGTGGATCACAGTAGAGGTAGAATACAGTGGAGAACAGTAGAGATAGAGTACAGTGGAGTACAGTTGAGGTAGAGTACAGTGGAGCACAGTAGAGATAGAGTACAGTGGAGTACAGTAGAGGTAGAGTACAGTGGAGCACAGTAGAGGTAGAGTACAGTGGAGTACAGTGGAGAACAGTAGAGGTGGAGTACAGTAGAGTACAGTAGAGGTAGATAACAGTACAGTACACTAGAGGTAGAGTACAGTGGAGTACAGTAGAGGTAGAGTACAGTGGAGCACAGTAGAGGTAGATTACAGTGGAGTACAGTAGAGGTAGAGTACAGTGGAGTACAGTAGAGATAGAGTAGAGTGGAGTAGAGTAGAGATAGAGTACAGTGGATTAGAGTAGAGATAGAGTACAGTGGAGTATAGTTGAGGTAGAGTACAGTGGAGCACAGTGGAGGTAGAGTAGAGTGGAGTATAGTTTAGGTAGACTACAGTGGAGTACAGTAGAGGTAGAGTACAGTGGAGCACAGTAGATATAGAGTACAGTAGAGCAGAGTAGAGGTAGAGTACAGTGGAGTACAGTAGAGGAAGAGTACAGCGGAGCACTGTAGAGGTGGAGTACAGTTGGAGTACAGTAGAGGTAGAGTACAGTAGAGCACAGTAGAGATAGAGTACAGTAGAGCACAGTAGAGGTAGAGTACAGTGGAGCACAGTAGAGGTAGAGTACAGTGGAGCACAGTAGAGATAGAGTACAGTAGAGCACAGTAGAGGTAGAGTACAGTGGAGCACAGTAGAGGTAGAGTACAGTGGAGTACAGTAGAGGTAGAGTACAGTAGAGCACAGTAGAGATAGAGTACAGTAGAGCACAGTAGAGGTAGAGTACAGTGGAGCACAGTAGAGATAGAGTACAGTAGAGCAGAGTAGAGGTAGAGTACATTGGAGTACAGTAGAGGTAGAGTAGAGTGGAGCACATTAGAGGTGGAGTAGAGTAGAGTACAGTAGAGGTAGAGTACAGTGGAGCACAGTAGAGATAGAGTACAGTAGAGCACAGTAGAGGTAGAGTACAGTGGAGCACAGTAGAGGTAGAGTAGAGTGGAGCACAGTAGAGGTAGAGTACAGTGGAGTACAGTAGAGGTAGTGTACAGTGGAGCACAGTAGAGGTAGAGTACAGTGGAGCACAGTAGAGGTAGAGTACAGTGGGGTACAGTAGAAATAGAGTACAGTGGAGCACAGTAGAGTAGAGTACAGTAGAGCACAGTAGAGGTAGAGTACAGTGGAGCACAGTAGAGATAGAGTACAGTGGAGTACAGTAGAGGAAGAGTACAGTGGAGTACAGTGGAGCACAGTAGAGGTGGAGTACAGTAGAGTACAGTAGAGGTAGAGTACAGTGGAGTACAATAGAGATAGAGTACAGTGGAGTAGAGTAGAGATAGAGTACAGTGGAGCACAGCAGAGGTAGAGTACAGTGGATCACAGTAGAGATAGAGTACAGTGGAGTACAGTGGATCACAGTAGAGGTAGAATACAGTGGAGAACAGTAGAGATAGAGTACAGTGGAGTACAGTTGAGGTAGAGTACAGTGGAGCACAGTAGAGATAGAGTACAGTGGAGTACAGTAGAGGTAGAGTACAGTGGAGCACAGTAGAGGTAGAGTACAGTGGAGTACAGTGGAGAACAGTAGAGGTGGAGTACAGTAGAGTACAGTAGAGGTAGATAACAGTACAGTACACTAGAGGTAGAGTACAGTGGAGTACAGTAGAGGTAGAGTACAGTGGAGCACAGTAGAGGTAGATTACAGTGGAGTACAGTAGAGGTAGAGTACAGTGGAGTACAGTAGAGGTAGAGTACAGTGGAGTACAGTAGAGGAAGAGTACAGTGTAGTACAGTAGAGATAGAGTACAGTGGAGTACAGTAGAGATCGAGTACAGTCGAACACAGTAGAGATAAGTGCAGTGGAGTATAGTAGAGGTAGAGTACAGTGGAGCACAGTAGAGGTAGAGTACAGCTGAGCACAGTAGAGGTAGAGTAGAGTGGAGCACAGTAGAGGTAGAGTACAGTGGACTACAGTAGAGGTAGTGTACAGTGGAGCACAATAGAGGTAGAGTACAGTCGAGCACAGTAGAGGTAGAGTACAGTGGAGTATAATAGAGGTAGAGTACAGTAGAGCACAGTAGAGATAGAGTACAGTAGAGCAGAGTAGAGGTAGAGTACAGTGGAATACAGTAGAGGTAGAGTACAGTGGAGCACTGTAGAGGTGGAGTACAGTGGAGTACAGTAGAGGTAGAGTACAGTGGAGCACAGTAGAGATAGAGTACAGTAGAGCACAGTAGAGGTAGAGTACAGTGGAGCACAGTAGAGCTAGAGTACAGTGGAGTACAGTGGAGCACAGTAGAGGTGGAGTACAGTAGAGTACAGTAGAGGTAGAGAACAGTACAGTACAGTAGAGGTAGAGTACAGTGGAGTACAGTAGAGGTAGAGTACAGTAGAGCACAGTAGGGGTAGAATACAGTGGAGTACAGTAGAGGTAGAGTACAGTGGAGTACAGTAGAGGTAGAGTACAGTGGAGTACAGTAGAGGCAGAGTACAGTGGAGCACAGTAGATGTAGAGTACAGTGGAGTACAGTAGAGGTAGAGTACAGTGGAGCACAGTAGAGCTGGAGTACAGTGGAGTACAGTGGAGCACAGTAGAGGTGGAGTACAGTAGAGTAGAGTAGAGGTAGAGTACAGTGGAGTACAGTAGAGATAGAGTAGAGTGGAGTAGAGTAGAGATAGAGTACAGTGGATTAGAGTAGAGATAGAGTACAGTGGAGTAAAGTTGAGGTAGAGTACAGTGGAGCACAGTGGAGGTAGAGTACAGTGGAGTATAGTTTAGGTAGACTACAGTGGAGTACAGTAGAGGTAGAGTACAGTGGAGCACAGTAGAGATAGAGTACAGTAGAGCAGAGTAGAGGTAGAGTACAGTGGAGTAGAGTAGAGGTAGAGCACAGTGGAGCACTGTAGAGATAGAGTACAGTGGAATACAGTAGAGATAGAGTACAGTGGAGCACAGTAGAGGTAGAGTACAGTGGAGCACAGTAGAGGTAGAGTAGAGTGGAGCACAGTAGAGGTAGAGTACAGTGGACTACAATAGAGGTATTGTACAGTGGAGCACAGTAGAGGTAGAGTACAGTGGAGCACAGTAGAGGTAGAGTACAGTGGAGTATAATAGAGGTAGAGTACACTAGAGCACAGTAGAGATAGAGTACAGTAGAGCACAGTAGAGGTAGAGTACAGTGGAGTATAGTAGAGGTAGAGTACAGTGCAGTAGAGTAGAGGTAGAGTACAGTGGAGCACAGTAGATGTAGAGTACAGTGGAGCACAGTAGAGGTAGAGTACAGGGGAGTATAGTTGAGGTAGACTACAGTGGAGTACAGTAGAGATAGCGTACAGTGGAGTACAGTAGAGATAGAGTAGAGTAGAGCGGAGTAGAGGTAGAGTACAGTGGAGTACAGTAGAGGTAGAGCACAGTGGAGCACTGTAGAGGTAGAGTACAGTGGAGTACAGTAGAGATAGAGTACAGTGGAGCACAGTAGAGATAGAGTACAGTAGAGCAGAGTAGAGGTAGAGTACAGTGGAGTACAGTAGAGGTAGAGTACAGTAGAACACTGTAGAGATAAGTGCAGTGGAGTATAGTAGAGGTAGAGTACAGTGGAGTACAGTAGAGGTAGAGTACAGTGGAGTACAGTAGAGGTAGAGTAGAGTGGAGCACATTAGAGGTGGAGTAGAGAAGAGTACAGTAGAGGTAGAGTACAGTGGAGTACATTAGAGGTAGAGTACAGTGGAGCACAGTAGAGGTAGAGTAGAGTGGAGTACAGTAGAGATAGAGTACAGTGGAGTACAGTGGAGCACAGTAGAGGAATAGTACAGTGGAGCACAGTAGAGATAGATTACAGTGGAGTACAGTAGAGATAGAGTACAGTGGAGTACAGTAGAGGTAGAGCACAGTAGAGCAGAGTAGAGGTAGAGTACAGTGGAATACAGTAGAGGTAGAGCACAGTGGAGCACTGTGGAGGTAGAGTACAGTGGAGTACAGTAGAGATAAAGTACAGTGGAGCAGAGTAGAGGTAGAGTACAGTGGAGCACAGTAGAGGTAGAGTACAGTGGAGCACAGTAGAGGTAGAGTACAGTGGAGTACAGTAGAGGTAGTGTACAGTGGAGCACAGTAGAGGTAGAGTACAGTGGAGCACAGTAGAGGTAGAGTACAGTGGGGTACAGTAGAAATAGAGTACAGTGGAGCACAGTAGAGAAGAGTATAGTAGAGCACAGTAGAGGTAGAGTACAGTGGAGCACAGTAGAGATAGAGTACAGTGGAGTACAGTAGAGGAAGAGTACAGTGGAGTAGAGTGGAGCACAGTAGAGGTGGAGTACAGTAGAGTACAGTAGAGGTAGAGTACAGTGGAGTAAAATAGAGATAGAGTACAGTGGAGTAGAGTAGAGATAGAGTACAGTGGAGCACAGCAGAGGTAGAGTACAGTGGATCACAGTAGAGATAGAGTACAGTGGAGTACAGTGGTGCACAGTAAAGGTAGAGTACAGTGGAGAACAGTAGAGATAGAGTACAGTGGAGTACAGTAGAGGTAGAGTACAGTGGAGCACAGTAGAGATAGAGTACAGTGGAGTACAGTAGAGGTAGAGTACAGTGGAGCACAGTAGAGGTAGAGTACAGTGGAGTACAGTGGAGCACAGTAGAAGTGGAGTACAGTAGAGTACAGTAGACTTAGAGAACAGTACAGTACAGTAGAGGTAGAGTACAGTGGAGTACAGTAGAGATAGAGTACAGTAGAGCAAAGTAGAGGTAGAATACAGTGGAGTACAGTAGAGGTATAGTACAGTGGAGTACAGTAGAGGTAGAGTACAGTGGAGTACAGTAGAGGTAGAGTACAGTGGAGCACAGTAGATGTAGAGTACAGTGGAGCACAGTAGAGCTGGAGTACAGTGGAGTACAGTGGAGCACAGTAGAGCTGGAGTACAGTGGAGTACAGTGGAGCACAGTAGAGGTGGAGTACAGTAGAGTAGAGTAGAGGTAGAGTACAGTGGAGTACAGTAGAGATAGAGTAGAGTGGAGTAGAGTAGAGATAGAGTACAGTGGATTAGAGTATAGATAGAGTACAGTGGAGTATAGTTGAGGTAGAGTACAGTGGACCACAGTGGAGGTAGAGTAGAGTGGAGTATAGTTTAGGTAGACTACAGTGGAGTACAGTAGAGGTAGAGTACAGTGGAGCACAGTAGAGATAGAGTACAGTAGAGCACAGTAGAGGTAGAGTACAGTCGAGCACAGTAGAGGTAGAGTACAGTGGAGTATAGTTGAGGTAGACTACAGTAGAGTACAGTAGACGTAGAGTACAGTGGAGCACAGTAGAGATAGAGTACAGTAGAGCAGAGTAGAGGTAGAGTACAGTGGAGTACAGTAGAGATAGAGTAGAGTAGAGCGGAGTAGAGGTAGAGTACAGTGGAGTACAGTAGAGGTAAAGCACAGTGGAGCACTGTAGAGGTAGAGTACAGTGGAGTACAGTAGAGGAAGAGTACAGTGTAGTACAGAAGAGATAGAGTACAGTGGAGTACAGTAGAGGTAGAGTACAGCTGAGCACAGTAGAGGTAGAGTAGAGTGGAGCACAGTAGAGGTAGAGTACAGTGGACTACAGTAGAGGTAGTGTACAGTGGAGCACAGTAGAGGTAGAGTACAGTGGAGCACAGTAGAGGTAGAGTACAGTGGAGTATAATAGAGGAAGAGTACAGTAGAGCACAGTAGAGATAGAGTACAGTAGAGCAGAGTAGAGGTAGAGTACATTGGAGTACAGTAGAGGTAGAGTACAGTGGAGCACTGTAGAGGTGGAGTACAGTGGAGTACAGTAGAGGTAGAGTACAGTGGAGCACAGTAGAGATAGAGTACAGTAGAGCACAGTAGAGGTAGAGTACAGTGGAGCACAGTAGAGGTAGAGTACATTGGAGCACAGTAGAAGTAGAGTACAGTGGAGTACAGTAGAGGTAGAGTACAGTGGAGCACAGTAGAGCTGGAGTACAGTGGAGTACAGTGGAGCACAGTAGAGGTAGAGTACAGTTGAGCACAGTAGAGCTGGAGTACAGTGGAGTACAGTGGAGCACAGTAGAGGTGGAGTACAGTAGAGTAGATTAGAGGTAGAGTACAGTGGAGTACAGTAGAGATAGAGTAGAGTGGAGTAGAGTAGATATAGAGTACAGTGGATTAGAGTAGAGATAGAGTACAGTGGAGTATAGTTGAGGTAGAGTACAGTGGAGAACAGTGGAGGTAGAGTAGAGTGGAGTATAGTTTAGGTAGACTACAGTGGAGTACAGTAGAGGTAGAGTACAGTGGAGCACAGTAGAGATAGAGTACAGTAGAGCAGAGTAGAGGTAGAGTACAGTGGAGTACAGTAGAGGTAGAGTACAGTGGAGCACTGTAGCGGTGGAGTACAGTGGAGTACAGTAGAGGTAGAGTACAGTGGAGCACAGTAGAGATAGAGTACAGTAGAGCACAGTAGAGGTAGAGTACAGTGGAGCACAGTAGAGGTAGAGTACAGTGGAGCACTGTAGAGGTGGAGTACAGTGGAGTACAGTAGAGGTAGAGTACAGTGGAGCACAGTAGAGATAGAGTACAGTAGAGCAGAGTAGAGGTAGAGTACAGTGGAGTACATTAGAGGTAGAGTACAGTAGAACACTGTAGAGGTGGAGTACAGTGGAGTACAGTAGAGGTAGAGTACAGTGGAGCACAGTAGAGATAGGGTACAATAGAGCAGAGAAGAGGTAGAGTACAGTGGAGTACAGTAGAGGTAGAGTACAGTGGAGCACTGTAGAGGTGGAGTACAGTGGAGTACAGTAGAGGTAGAGTACAGGTGAGCATAGTAGAGATAGAGTACAGTAGAGCACAGTAGAGGAAGAGTACAGTGGAGTACAGTGGTGCACAGTAGAGGTAGAGTACAGTGGAGAACAGTAGAGATAGAGTACAGTGGAGTACAGTAGAGGTAGAGTACAGTGGAGTACAGTAGAGGTAGTGTACAGTGGAGCACAGTAGACGTAGAGTACAGTGGAGCACAGTAGAGGTAGAGTACAGTGGGGTACAGTAGAAATAGAGTACAGTGGAGCACAGTAGAGAAGAGTACAGTAGAGCACATTAGAGGTAGAGTACACTGGAGCACAGTAGAGATAGAGTACAGTGGAGTACAGTAGAGGAAGAGTACAGTGGAGTACAGTGGAGCACAGTAGAGGTGGAGTACAGTAGAGTACAGTAGAGGTAGAGTACAGTAGAGTAGAGTAGAGATAGAGTACAGTGGAGCACAGCAGAGGTAGAGTACAGTGGATCACAGTAGAGATAGAGTACAGTGGAGTACAGTGGTGCACAGTAGAGGTAGAGTACAGTGGAGAACAGTAGAGATAGAGTACAGTGGAGTACAATAGAGGTAGAGTACAGTGGAGCACAGTAGAGATAGAGTACAGTGGAGTACAGTAGAGGTAGAGTACAGTAGAGCAGAGTAGAGGTAGAGTACAGTGGAGTACAGTAGAGGTAGAGAACAGTAGATTAGAGTAGAGGTAGTAGAGTAGAGGTGGAGTAGAGGTTAGGGTTAGGGTTAGGGTTAGGGTTAGGGTTACAGTAGAGGTGGAGTAGAGGTAGAGTACAGTGGAGAACAGAAGAGATAGAGTACAGTGGAGTACAGTAGACGTAGAGTACAGGTGAGCATAGTAGAGATAGAGTACAGTAGAGCACAGTAGAGGTAGAGTACAGTGGAGTATAGTAGAGGTAGAGTACAGTGGAGTACAGTAGAGGTAGATTACAGTGGAGCACAGTAGAGGTAGAGTACAGTGGAGTATATTTGAGGTAGACTACAGTGGAGTGCAGTAGAGGTAGAGTACAGTGGAGCACAGTAGAGATAGAGTACAGTGGAGCAGAGTAGAGGTAGAGTACAGTGGAGTACAGTAGAGATAGAGTAGAGTAGAGCGGAGTAGAGGTAGAGTACAGTGGAGTACAGTAGAGGTAAAGCACAGTGGAGCACTGTAGAGGTAGAGTACAGTGGAGTACAGTAGAGATAGAGTACAGTGGAGCACAGTAGAGATAGAGTACAGTAGAGCAGAGTAGAGGTAGAGTACAGTGGAGTACAGTAGAGGTAGAGTACAGTAGAACACTGTAGAGATAAGTGCAGTGGAGTATAGTAGAGGTAGAGTACAGTGGAGTACAGTAGAGGTAGAGTACAGTGGAGTACAGTAGAGGTAGAGTAGAGTGGAGCACATTAGAGGTGGAGTAGAGAAGAGTACAGTAGAGGTAGAGTACAGTGGAGTACATTAGAGGTAGAGTACAGTGGAGCACAGTAGAGGTAGAGTAGAGTGGAGTACAGTAGAGGTAGAGTACAGTGGAGAACAATAGAGGTAGAGTACAGTGGAGTAGAGTAGAGATAGAGTACAGTGGAGCACAGCAGAGGTAGAGTACAGTGGATCACAGTAGAGATAGAGTACAGTGGAGTACAGTGGAGCACAGTAGAGGAATAGTACAGTGGAGCACAGTAGAGATAGATTACAGTGGAGTACAGTAGAGATAGAGTACAGTGGAGTACAGTAGAGGTAGAGCACAGTAGAGCAGAGTAGAGGTAGAGTACAGTGGAGTACAGTAGAGGTAGAGCACAGTGGAGCACTGTGGAGGTAGAGTACAGTGGAGTACAGTAGAGATAAAGTACAGTGGAGCAGAGTAGAGGTAGAGTACAGTGGAGCACAGTAGAGGTAGAGTACAGTGGAGCACAGTAGAGGTAGAGTACAGTGGAGTACAGTAGAGGTAGAGTACAGTGGAGCACAGTAGAGATAGAGTACAGTGGAGTACAGTAGAGGTAGAGTACAGTGGAGCACAGTAGAGGTAGAGTACAGTGGAGTACAGTGGAGCACAGTAGAAGTGGAGTACAGTAGAGTACAGTAGACTTAGAGAACAGTACAGTACAGTAGAGGTAGAGTACAGTGGAGTACAGTAGAGATAGAGTACAGTAGAGCAAAGTAGAGGTAGAATACAGTGGAGTACAGTAGAGGTATAGTACAGTGGAGTACAGTAGAGGTAGAGTACAGTGGAGTACAGTAGAGGTAGAGTACAGTGGAGCACAGTAGATGTAGAGTACAGTGGAGCACAGTAGAGCTGGAGTACAGTGGAGTACAGTGGAGCACAGTAGAGGTGGAGTACAGTAGAGTAGAGTAGAGGTAGAGTACAGTGGAGTACAGTAGAGATAGAGTAGAGTGGAGTAGAGTAGAGATAGAGTACAGTGGATTAGAGTATAGATAGAGTACAGTTGAGTATAGTTGAGGTAGAGTACAGTGGACCACAGTGGAGGTAGAGTAGAGTGGAGTATAGTTTAGGTAGACTACAGTGGAGTACAGTAGAGGTAGAGTACAGTGGAGCACAGTAGAGATAAAGTACAGTAGAGCACAGTAGAGGTAGAGTACAGTGGAGCACAGTAGAGGTAGAGTACAGTGGAGTATAGTTGAGGTAGACTACAGTAGAGTACAGTAGACGTAGAGTACAGTGGAGCACAGTAGAGATAGAGTACAGTAGAGCAGAGTAGAGGTAGAGTACAGTGGAGTACAGTAGAGGTAGAGTAGAGTGGAGCACATTAGAGGTGGAGTAGAGTAGAGTACAGTAGAGGTAGAGTACAGTGGAGCACAGTAGAGATAGAGTACAGTAGAGCACAGTAGAGGTAGAGTACAGTGGAGCACAGTAGAGGTAGAGTAGAGTGGAGCACAGTAGAGGTAGAGTACAGTGGAATATAGTAGAGGTAGAGTACAGTAGAGCACAGTAGAGATAGAGTACAGTAGAGCACAGTAGAGGTAGAGTACAGTGGAGCACAGTAGAGGAAGAGTACAGTGTAGTACAGAAGAGATAGAGTACAGTGGAGTACAGTAGAGGTAGAGTACAGCTGAGCACAGTAGAGGTACAGTAGAGTGGAGCACAGTAGAGGTAGAGTACAGTGGACTACAGTAGAGGTAGTGTACAGTGGAGCACAGTAGAGGTAGAGTACAGTGGAGCACAGTAGAGGTAGAGTACAGTGGAGTATAATAGAGGTAGAGTACAGTAGAGCACAGTAGAGATAGAGTACAGTAGAGCAGAGTAGAGGTAGAGTACATTGGAGTACAGTAGAGGTAGAGTACAGTGGAGCACAGTAGAGATAGAGTACAGTAGAGCACAGTAGAGGTAGAGTACAGTGGAGCACAGTAGAGGTAGAGTACAGTGGAGCACTGTAGAGGTGGAGTACAGTGGAGTACAGTAGAGGTAGAGTACAGTGGAGCACAGTAGAGATAGAGTACAGTAGAGCAGAGTAGAGGTAGAGTACAGTGGAGTACATTAGAGGTAGAGTACAGTAGAACACTGTAGAGGTGGAGTACAGTGGAGTACAGTAGAGGTAGAGTACAGTGGAGCACAGTAGAGATAGGGTACAATAGAGCAGAGAAGAGGTAGAGTACAGTGGAGTACAGTAGAGGTAGAGTACAGTGGAGCACTGTAGAGGTGGAGTACAGTGGAGTACAGTAGAGGTAGAGTACAGGTGAGCATAGTAGAGATAGAGTACAGTAGAGCACAGTAGAGGAAGAGTACAGTGGAGTACAGTGGTGCACAGTAGAGGTAGAGTACAGTGGAGAACAGTAGAGATAGAGTACAGTGGAGTACAGTAGAGGTAGATTACAGTGGAGTACAGTAGAGGTAGTGTACAGTGGAGCACAGTAGACGTAGAGTACAGTGGAGCACAGTAGAGGTAGAGTACAGTGGGGTACAGTAGAAATAGAGTACAGTGGAGCACAGTAGAGAAGAGTACAGTAGAGCACATTAGAGGTAGAGTACACTGGAGCACAGTAGAGATAGAGTACAGTGGAGTACAGTAGAGGAAGAGTACAGTGGAGTACAGTGGAGCACAGTAGAGGTGGAGTACAGTAGAGTACAGTAGAGGTAGAATACAGTGGAGTAGAGTAGAGATAGAGTACAGTGGAGCACAGCAGAGGTAGAGTACAGTGGATCACAGTAGAGATAGAGTACAGTGGAGTACAGTGGTGCACAGTAGAGGTAGAGTACAGTGGAGAACAGTAGAGATAGAGTACAGTGGAGTACAATAGAGGTAGAGTACAGTGGAGCACAGTAGAGATAGAGTACAGTGGAGTACAGTAGAGGTAGAGTACAGTAGAGCAGAGTAGAGGTAGAGTACAGTGGAGTACAGTAGAGGTAGAGAACAGTAGATTAGAGTAGAGGTAGTAGAGTAGAGGTGGAGTAGAGGTTAGGGTTAGGGTTAGGGTTAGGGTTAGGGTTACAGTAGAGGTGGAGTAGAGGTAGAGTACAGTGGAGAACAGAAGAGATAGAGTACAGTGGAGTACAGTAGACGTAGAGTACAGGTGAGCATAGTAGAGATAGAGTACAGTAGAGCACAGTAGAGGTAGAGTACAGTGGAGTATAGTAGAGGTAGAGTACAGTGGAGTACAGTAGAGGTAGATTACAGTGGAGCACAGTAGAGGTAGAGTACAGTGGAGTATATTTGAGGTAGACTACAGTGGAGTGCAGTAGAGGTAGAGTACAGTGGAGCACAGTAGAGATAGAGTACAGTGGAGCAGAGTAGAGGTAGAGTACAGTGGAGTACAGTAGAGATAGAGTAGAGTAGAGCGGAGTAGAGGTAGAGTACAGTGGAGTACAGTAGAGGTAGAGCACAGTGGAGCACTGTAGAGGTAGAGTACAGTGGAGTACAGTAGAGATAGACTACAGTGGAGCACAGTAGAGATAGAGTACAGTAGAGCAGAGTAGAGGTAGAGTACAGTGGAGTACAGTAGAGGTAGAGTACAGTAGAACACTGTAGAGATAAGTGCAGTGGAGTATAGTAGAGGTAGAGTACAGTGGAGTACAGTAGAGGTAGAGTACAGTGGAGTACAGTAGAGGTAGAGTAGAGTGGAGCACATTAGAGGTGGAGTAGAGAAGAGTACAGTAGAGGTAGAGTACAGTGGAGTACATTAGAGGTAGAGTACAGTGGAGCACAGTAGAGGTAGAGTAGAGTGGAGTACAGTAGAGGTAGAGTACAGTGGAGAACAATAGAGGTAGAGTACAGTGGAGTAGAGTAGAGATAGAGTACAGTGGAGCACAGCAGAGGTAGAGTACAGTGGATCACAGTAGAGATAGAGTACAGTGGAGTACAGTGGAGCACAGTAGAGGAATAGTACAGTGGAGCACAGTAGAGATAGATTACAGTGGAGTACAGTAGAGATAGAGTACAGTGGAGTACAGTAGAGGTAGAGCACAGTAGAGCAGAGTAGAGGTAGAGTACAGTGGAGTACAGTAGAGGTAGAGCACAGTGGAGCACTGTGGAGGTAGAGTACAGTGGAGTACAGTAGAGATAAAGTACAGTGGAGCAGAGTAGAGGTAGAGTACAGTGGAGCACAGTAGAGGTAGAGTACAGTGGAGCACAGTAGAGGTAGAGTACAGTGGAGTACAGTAGAGGTAGTGTACAGTGGAGCACAGTAGAGGTAGAGTACAGTGGAGCACAGTAGAGGTAGAGTACAGTGGGGTACAGTAGAAATAGAGTACAGTGGAGCACAGTAGAGAAGAGTATAGTAGAGCACAGTAGAGGTAGAGTACAGTGAAGCACAGTAGAGATAGAGTACAGTGGAGTACAGTAGAGGAAGAGTACAGTGGAGTACAGTGGAGCACAGTAGAGGTGGAGTACAGTAGAGTACAGTAGAGGTAGAGTACAGTGGAGTAAAATAGAGATAGAGTACAGTGGAGTAGAGTAGAGATAGAGTACAGTGGAGCACAGCAGAGGTAGAGTACAGTGGATCACAGTAGAGATAGAGTACAGTGGAGTACAGTGGTGCACAGTAAAGGTAGAGTACAGTGGAGAACAGTAGAGATAGAGTACAGTGGAGTACAGTAGAGGTAGAGTACAGTGGAGCACAGTAGAGATAGAGTACAGTGGAGTACAGTAGAGGTAGAGTACAGTGGAGCACAGTAGAGGTAGAGTACAGTGGAGTACAGTGGAGCACAGTAGAAGTGGAGTACAGTAGAGTACAGTAGACTTAGAGAACAGTACAGTACAGTAGAGGTAGAGTACAGTGGAGTACAGTAGAGATAGAGTACAGTAGAGCAAAGTAGAGGTAGAATACAGTGGAGTACAGTAGAGGTATAGTACAGTGGAGTACAGTAGAGGTAGAGTACAGTGGAGTACAGTAGAGGTAGAGTACAGTGGAGCACAGTAGATGTAGAGTACAGTGGAGCACAGTAGAGCTGGAGTACAGTGGAGTACAGTGGAGCACAGTAGAGGTGGAGTACAGTAGAGTAGAGTAGAGGTAGAGTACAGTGGAGTACAGTAGAGATAGAGTAGAGTGGAGTAGAGTAGAGATAGAGTACAGTGGATTAGAGTATAGATAGAGTACAGTTGAGTATAGTTGAGGTAGAGTACAGTGGACCACAGTGGAGGTAGAGTAGAGTGGAGTATAGTTTAGGTAGACTACAGTGGAGTACAGTAGAGGTAGAGTACAGTGGAGCACAGTAGAGATAGAGTACAGTAGAGCACAGTAGAGGTAGAGTACAGTGGAGCACAGTAGAGGTAGAGTACAGTGGAGTATAGTTGAGGTAGACTACAGTAGAGTACAGTAGACGTAGAGTACAGTGGAGCACAGTAGAGATAGAGTACAGTAGAGCAGAGTAGAGGTAGAGTACAGTGGAGTACAGTAGAGGTAGAGTAGAGTGGAGCACATTAGAGGTGGAGTAGAGTAGAGTACAGTAGAGGTAGAGTACAGTGGAGCACAGTAGAGATAGAGTACAGTAGAGCACAGTAGAGGTAGAGTACAGTGGAGCACAGTAGAGGTAGAGTAGAGTGGAGCACAGTAGAGGTAGAGTACAGTGGATTATAGTAGAGGTAGTGTACAGTGGAGCACAGTAGAGGTAGACTACAGTGGAGCACAGTAGAGGTAGAGTACAGTGGAATATAGTAGAGGTAGAGTACAGTAGAGCACAGTAGAGATAGAGTACAGTAGAGCACAGTAGAGGTAGAGTACAGTGGAGCACAGTAGAGGAAGAGTACAGTGTAGTACAGAAGAGATAGAGTACAGTGGAGTACAGTAGAGGTAGAGTACAGCTGAGCACAGTAGAGGTACAGTAGAGTGGAGCACAGTAGAGGTAGAGTACAGTGGACTACAGTAGAGGTAGTGTACAGTGGAGCACAGTAGAGGTAGAGTACAGTGGAGCACAGTAGAGGTAGAGTACAGTGGAGTATAATAGAGGTAGAGTACAGTAGAGCACAGTAGAGATAGAGTACAGTAGAGCAGAGTAGAGGTAGAGTATATTGGAGTACAGTAGAGGTAGAGTACAGTGGAGCACTGTAGAGGTGGAGTACAGTGGAGTACAGTAGAGGTAGAGTACAGTGGAGCACAGTAGAGATAGAGTACAGTAGAGCACAGTAGAGGTAGAGTACAGTGGAGCACAGTAGAGCTAGAGTACAGTGGAGTACAGTGGAGCACAGTAGAGGTGGAGTACAGTAGAGTAGAGTAGAGGTAGAGTACAGTGGAGTACAGTAGAGATAGAGTAGAGTGGAGTAGAGTAGAGATAGAGTACAGTGGATTAGAGTAGAGATAGAGTACAGTGGAGTATAGTTGAGGTAGAGTACAGTGGAGCACAGTAGAGGTAGAGTACAGTGGAGTATAGTTGAGGTAGACTACAGTGGAGTACAGTAGAGGTAGAGTACAGTGGAGCACAGTAGAGATAGAGTACAGTAGAGTACAGTAGAGGTAGAGTACAGTGGAGCACAGTAGAGATAGGGTACAATAGAGCAGAGTAGAGGTAGAGTACAGTGGAGTAAAGTAGAGGTAGAGTACAGTGGAGCACTGTAGAGCTGGAGTACAGTGGAGTACAGTGGAGCACAGTAGAGGTAGAGTACAGTGGAGCACAGTAGAGGTAGAGTACAGTGGAGTATAGTTGAGGTAGACTACAGTGGAGTACAGTAGAGGTAGAGTACAGTGGAGCACAGTAGAGATAGAGTACAGTGGAGTAGAGTAGAGGTAGAGTACAGTGGAGTACAGTAGAGGTAGAGTACATTGGAGCACAGTAGAAGTAGAGTACAGTGGAGTACAGTAGAGGTAGAGTACAGTGGAGCACAGTAGAGCTGGAGTACAGTGGAGTACAGTGGAGCACAGTAGAGGTAGAGTACAGTGGAGCACAGTAGAGCTGGAGTACAGTGGAGTACAGTGGAGCACAGTAGAGGTGGAGTACAGTAGAGTAGATTAGAGGTAGAGTACAGTGGAGTACAGTAGAGATAGAGTAGAGTGGAGTAGAGTAGAGATAGAGTACAGTGGATTAGAGTAGAGATAGAGTACAGTGGAGTATAGTTGAGGTAGAGTACAGTGGAGAACAGTGGAGGTAGAGTAGAGTGGAGTATAGTTTAGGTAGACTACAGTGGAGTACAGTAGAGGTAGAGTACAGTGGAGCACAGTAGAGATAGAGTACAGTAGAGCAGAGTAGAGGTAGAGTACAGTGGAGTACAGTAGAGGTAGAGTACAGTGGAGCACTGTAGCGGTGGAGTACAGTGGAGTACAGTAGAGGTAGAGTACAGTGGAGCACAGTAGAGATAGAGTACAGTAGAGCACAGTAGAGGTAGAGTACAGTGGAGCACAGTAGAGGTAGAGTACAGTGGAGCACTGTAGAGGTGGAGTACAGTGGAGTACAGTAGAGGTAGAGTACAGTGGAGCACAGTAGAGATAGAGTACAGTAGAGCAGAGTAGAGGTAGAGTACAGTGGAGTACATTAGAGGTAGAGTACAGTAGAACACTGTAGAGGTGGAGTACAGTGGAGTACAGTAGAGGTAGAGTACAGTGGAGAACAGTAGAGATAGGGTACAATAGAGCAGAGAAGAGGTAGAGTACAGTGGAGTACAGTAGAGGTAGAGTACAGTGGAGCACTGTAGAGGTGGAGTGCAGTGGAGTACAGTAGAGGTAGAGTACAGGTGAGCATAGTAGAGATAGAGTACAGTAGAGCACAGTAGAGGAAGAGTACAGTGGAGTACAGTGGTGCACAGTAGAGGTAGAGTACAGTGGAGAACAGTAGAGATAGAGTACAGTGGAGTACAGTAGAGGTAGAGTACAGTGGAGTACAGTAGAGGTAGTGTACAGTGGAGCACAGTAGACGTAGAGTACAGTGGAGCACAGTAGAGGTAGAGTACAGTGGGGTACAGTAGAAATAGAGTACAGTGGAGCACAGTAGAGAAGAGTACAGTAGAGCACATTAGAGGTAGAGTACACTGGAGCACAGTAGAGATAGAGTACAGTGGAGTACAGTAGAGGAAGAGTACAGTGGAGTACAGTGGAGCACAGTAGAGGTGGAGTACAGTAGAGTACAGTAGAGGTAGAGTACAGTGGAGTAGAGTAGAGATAGAGTACAGTGGAGCACAGCAGAGGTAGAGTACAGTGGATCACAGTAGAGATAGAGTACAGTGGAGTACAGTGGTGCACAGTAGAGGTAGAGTACAGTGGAGAACAGTAGAGATAGAGTACAGTGGAGTACAATAGAGGTAGAGTACAGTGGAGCACAGTAGAGATAGAGTACAGTGGAGTACAGTAGAGGTAGAGTACAGTAGAGCAGAGTAGAGGTAGAGTACAGTGGAGTACAGTAGAGGTAGAGAACAGTAGATTAGAGTAGAGGTAGTAGAGTAGAGGTGGAGTAGAGGTTAGGGTTAGGGTTAGGGTTACAGTAGAGGTGGAGTAGAGGTAGAGTATAGTGGAGAACAGAAGAGATAGAGTACAGTGGAGTACAGTAGACGTAGAGTACAGGTGAGCATAGTAGAGATAGAGTACAGTAGAGCACAGTAGAGGTAGAGTACAGTGGAGTATAGTAGAGGTAGAGTACAGTGGAGTACAGTAGAGGTAGATTACAGTGGAGCACAGTAGAGGTAGAGTACAGTGGAGTATATTTGAGGTAGACTACAGTGGAGTGCAGTAGAGGTAGAGTACAGTGGAGCACAGTAGAGATAGAGTACAGTAGAGCAGAGTAGAGGTAGAGTACAGTGGAGTACAGTAGAGGTAGAGAACAGTAGATTAGAGTAGAGGTAGAGTACAGTGGAGTACAGTAGAGGTAGAGCACAGTGGAGCACTGTAGAGGTAGAGTACAGTGGAGTACAGTAGAGATAGAGTACAGTGGAGCACAGTAGAGGTAGAGTACAGTGGAGCACAGTAGAGGTAGAGTACAGTGGAGCACAGTAGAGGTAGAGTACAGTGGAGTACAGTAGAAATAGAGTACAGTGGAGCACAGTAGAGTAGAGTACAGTAGAGCACAGTAGAGGTAGAGTATAGTGGAGCAAAGTAGAGATAGAGTACAGTGGAGTACAGTAGAGGAAGAGTATAGTGGAGTACAGTGGAGTACAGTAGAGGTAGAGTACAGTAGAGCAGAGTAGAGGTAGAGTACAGTGGAGTACAGTAGAGGTAGAGAACAGTAGATTAGAGTAGAGGTAGTAGAGTAGAGGTGGAGTAGAGGTTAGGGTTAGGGTTAGGGTTAGGGTTACAGTAGAGGTGGAGTAGAGGTAGAGTATAGTGGAGAACAGAAGAGATAGAGTACAGTGGAGTACAGTAGACGTAGAGTACAGGTGAGCATAGTAGAGATAGAGTACAGTAGAGCACAGTAGAGGTAGAGTACAGTGGAGTATAGTAGAGGTAGAGTACAGTGGAGTACAGTAGAGGTAGATTACAGTGGAGCACAGTAGAGGTAGAGTACAGTGGAGTATATTTGAGGTAGACTACAGTGGAGTGCAGTAGAGGTAGAGTACAGTGGAGCACAGTAGAGATAGAGTACAGTAGAGCAGAGTAGAGGTAGAGTACAGTGGAGTACAGTAGAGGTAGAGAACAGTAGATTAGAGTAGAGGTAGAGTACAGTGGAGTACAGTAGAGGTAGAGCACAGTGGAGCACTGTAGAGGTAGAGTACAGTGGAGTACAGTAGAGATAGAGTACAGTGGAGCACAGTAGAGGTAGAGTACAGTGGAGCACAGTAGAGGTAGAGTACAGTGGAGCACAGTAGAGGTAGAGTACAGTGGAGTACAGTAGAAATAGAGTACAGTGGAGCACAGTAGAGTAGAGTACAGTAGAGCACAGTAGAGGTAGAGTATAGTGGAGCAAAGTAGAGATAGAGTACAGTGGAGTACAGTAGAGGAAGAGTATAGTGGAGTACAGTGGAGCACAGTAGAGGTGGAGTACAGTAGAGTAGAGTAGAGATAGAGTACAGTGGAGCACAGCAGAGGTAGAGTACAGTGAATCACAGTAGAGATAGAGTACAGTGGAGTACAGTGGATCACAGTAGAGGTAGAATACAGTGGAGAACAGTAGAGATAGAGTACAGTGGAGTACAACTGAGGTAGAGTAGAGTGGAGCACAGTAGAGATAGAGTACAGTGGAGTATAGTAGAGGTAGAGTACAGTGGAGAACAGTAGAGGTAGAGTACAGTGGAGTAGAGTAGAGATAGAGTACAGTGGAGCACAGCAGAGGTAGAGTACAGTGGATCACAGTAGAGATAGAGTACAGTGGAGTACAGTGGAGCACAGTAGAGGAATAGTACAGTGGAGCACAGTAGAGATAGATTACAGTGGAGTACAGTAGAGATAGAGTACAGTGGAGTACAGTAGAGGTTGAGCACAGTAGAGCAGAGTAGAGGTAGAGTACAGTGGAGAACAGTAGAGGTAGAGTACAGTGGAGTAGAGTAGAGATAGAGTACAGTGGAGCACAGCAGAGGTAGAGTACAGTGGATCACAGTAGAGATAGAGTACAGTTGAGTACAGTGGAGCACAGTAGAGGAATAGTACAGTGGAGCACAGTAGAGATAGATTACAGTGGAGTACAGTAGAGATAGAGTACAGTGGAGTACAGTAGAGATAGAGTACAGTGGAGTACAGTAGAGGTAGAGCACAGTAGAGCAGAGTAGAGGTAGAGTACAGTGGAGTACAGTAGAGGTAGAGCACAGTGGAGCACTGTGGAGGTAGAGTACAGTGGAGTACAGTAGAGATAAAGTACAGTGGAGCAGAGTAGAGGTAGAGTACAGTGGAGCACAGTAGAGGTAGAGTACAGTGGAGTACAGTAGAGGTAGAGCACAGTGGAGCACAGTAGAGATAGAGTACAGTGGAGTACAGTAGAGGTAGAGTACAGTGGAGCACAGTAGAGGTAGAGTACAGTGGAGTACAGTGGAGCACAGTAGAAGTGGAGTACAGTAGAGTACAGTAGACTTAGAGAACAGTACAGTACAGTAGAGGTAGAGTACAGTGGAGTACAGTAGAGATAGAGTACAGTAGAGCAAAGTAGAGGTAGAATACAGTGGAGTACAGTAGAGGTATAGTACAGTGGAGTACAGTAGAGGTAGAGTACAGTGGAGTACAGTAGAGGTAGAGTACAGTGGAGCACAGTAGATGTAGAGTACAGTGGAGCACAGTAGAGCTGGAGTACAGTGGAGTACAGTGGAGCACAGTAGAGGTGGAGTACAGTAGAGTAGAGTAGAGGTAGAGTACAGTGGAGTACAGTAGAGATAGAGTAGAGTGGAGTATAGTTGAGGTAGAGTACAGTGGACCACAGTGGAGGTAGAGTAGAGTGGAGTATAGTTGAGGTAGAGTACAGTGGACCACAGTGGAGGTAGAGTAGAGTGGAGTATAGTTTAGGTAGACTACAGTGGAGTACAGTAGAGGTAGAGTACAGTGGAGCACAGTAGAGATAGAGTACAGTAGAGCACAGTAGAGGTAGAGTACAGTGGAGCACAGTAGAGGTAGAGTACAGTGGAGTATAGTTGAGGTAGACTACAGTAGAGTACAGTAGACGTAGAGTACAGTGGAGCACAGTAGAGATAGAGTACAGTAGAGCAGAGTAGAGGTAGAGTACAGTGGAGTACAGTAGAGGTAGAGTAGAGTGGAGCACATTAGAGGTGGAGTAGAGTAGAGTACAGTAGAGGTAGAGTACAGTGGAGCACAGTAGAGATAGAGTACAGTAGAGCACAGTAGAGGTAGAGTACAGTGGAGCACAGTAGAGGTAGAGTAGAGTGGAGCACAGTAGAGGTAGAGTACAGTGGAGTATAGTAGAGGTAGTGTACAGTGGAGCACAGTAAAGGTAGAGTACAGTGGAGCACAGTAGAGGTAGAGTACAGTGGAATATAGTAGAGGTAGAGTACAGTAGAGCACAGTAGAGATAGAGTACAGTAGAGCACAGTAGAGGTAGAGTACAGTGGAGCACAGTAGAGGAAGAGTACAGTGGAGTACAGTAGAGGTAGAGTACAGCTGAGCACAGTAGAGGTAGAGTACAGTGGACTACAGTAGAGGTAGTGTACAGTGGAGCACAGTAGAGGTAGAGTACAGTGGAGCACAGTAGAGGTAGAGTACAGTGGAGTATAATAGAGGTAGAGTACAGTAGAGCACAGTAGAGATAGAGTACAGTAGAGCAGAGTAGAGGTAGAGTACATTGGAGTACAGTAGAGGTAGAGTACAGTGGAGCACTGTAGAGGTGGAGTACAGTGGAGTACAGTAGAGGTAGAGTACAGTGGAGCACAGTAGAGATAGAGTACAGTAGAGCACAGTAGAGGTAGAGTACAGTGGAGCACAGTAGAGCTAGAGTACAGTGGAGTACAGTGGAGCACAGTAGAGGTGGAGTACAGTAGAGTAGAGTAGAGGTAGAGTACAGTGGAGTACAGTAGAGATAGAGTAGAGTGGAGAAGAGTAGAGATAGAGTACAGTGGATTAGAGTAGAGATAGAGTACAGTGGAGTATAGTTGAGGTAGAGTACAGTGGAGCACAGTAGAGGTAGAGTACAGTGGAGTATAGTTGAGGTAGACTACAGTGGAGTACAGTAGAGGTAGAGTACAGTGGAGCACAGTAGAGATAGAGTACAGTAGAGTAGAGTAGAGGTAGAGTACAGTGGAGTACAGTAGAGGTAAAGTACAGTAGAACACTGTAGAGGTGGAGTACAGTGGAGTACAGTAGAGGTAGAGTACAGTGGAGCACAGTAGAGATAAGCAGAGTAGAGGTAGAGTACAGTGGAGTAAAGTAGAGGTAGAGTACAGTGGAGCACTGTAGAGGTGGAGTACAGTGGAGTACAGTAGACGTAGAGTACAGGTGAGCATAGTAGAGATAGAGTACAGTAGAGCACAGTAGAGGTAGAGTACAGTGGAGCACAGTAGAGGTGGAGTACAGTAGAGTACAGTAGACTTAGAGAACAGTACAATACAGTAGAGGTAGAGTACAGTGGAGTATAGTTGAGGTAGACTACAGTAGAGCGCAGTAGAGGTAGAGTACAGTGGAGCACAGTAGAGATAGAGTACAGTGGAGTAGAGTAGAGGTAGAGTACAGTGGAGTACAGTAGAGGTAGAGTACATTGGAGCACAGTAGAAGTAGAGTACAGTGGAGTACAGTAGAGGTAGAGTACAGTGGAGCACAGTAGAGCTGGAGTACAGTGGAGTACAGTGGAGCACAGTAGAGGTAGAGTACAGTGGAGCACAGTAGAGCTGGAGTACAGTGGAGTACAGTGGAGCACAGTAGAGGTGGAGTACAGTAGAGTAGATTAGAGGTAGAGTACAGTGGAGTACAGTAGAGATAGAGTAGAGTGGAGTAGAGTAGAGATAGAGTACAGTGGATTAGAGTAGAGATAGAGTACAGTGGAGTATAGTTGAGGTAGAGTACAGTGGAGAACAGTGGAGGTAGAGTAGAGTGGAGTATAGTTTAGGTAGACTACAGTGGAGTACAGTAGAGGTAGAGTACAGTGGAGCACAGTAGAGATAGAGTACAGTAGAGCAGAGTAGAGGTAGAGTACAGTGGAGTACAGTAGAGGTAGAGTACAGTGGAGCACTGTAGCGGTGGAGTACAGTGGAGTACAGTAGAGGTAGAGTACAGTGGAGCACAGTAGAGATAGAGTACAGTAGAGCACAGTAGAGGTAGAGTACAGTGGAGCACAGTAGAGGTAGAGTACAGTGGAGCACTGTAGAGGTGGAGTACAGTGGAGTACAGTAGAGGTAGAGTACAGTGGAGCACAGTAGAGATAGAGTACAGTAGAGCAGAGTAGAGGTAGAGTACAGTGGAGTACATTAGAGGTAGAGTACAGTAGAACACTGTAGAGGTGGAGTACAGTGGAGTACAGTAGAGGTAGAGTACAGTGGAGAACAGTAGAGATAGGGTACAATAGAGCAGAGAAGAGGTAGAGTACAGTGGAGTACAGTAGAGGTAGAGTACAGTGGAGCACTGTAGAGGTGGAGTGCAGTGGAGTACAGTAGAGGTAGAGTACAGGTGAGCATAGTAGAGATAGAGTACAGTAGAGCACAGTAGAGGAAGAGTACAGTGGAGTACAGTGGTGCACAGTAGAGGTAGAGTACAGTGGAGAACAGTAGAGATAGAGTACAGTGGAGTACAGTAGAGGTAGAGTACAGTGGAGTACAGTAGAGGTAGTGTACAGTGGAGCACAGTAGACGTAGAGTACAGTGGAGCACAGTAGAGGTAGAGTACAGTGGGGTACAGTAGAAATAGAGTACAGTGGAGCACAGTAGAGAAGAGTACAGTAGAGCACATTAGAGGTAGAGTACACTGGAGCACAGTAGAGATAGAGTACAGTGGAGTACAGTAGAGGAAGAGTACAGTGGAGTACAGTGGAGCACAGTAGAGGTGGAGTACAGTAGAGTACAGTAGAGGTAGAGTACAGTGGAGTAGAGTAGAGATAGAGTACAGTGGAGCACAGCAGAGGTAGAGTACAGTGGATCACAGTAGAGATAGAGTACAGTGGAGTACAGTGGTGCACAGTAGAGGTAGAGTACAGTGGAGAACAGTAGAGATAGAGTACAGTGGAGTACAATAGAGGTAGAGTACAGTGGAGCACAGTAGAGATAGAGTACAGTGGAGTACAGTAGAGGTAGAGTACAGTAGAGCAGAGTAGAGGTAGAGTACAGTGGAGTACAGTAGAGGTAGAGAACAGTAGATTAGAGTAGAGGTAGTAGAGTAGAGGTGGAGTAGAGGTTAGGGTTAGGGTTAGGGTTAGGGTTACAGTAGAGGTGGAGTAGAGGTAGAGTATAGTGGAGAACAGAAGAGATAGAGTACAGTGGAGTACAGTAGACGTAGAGTACAGGTGAGCATAGTAGAGATAGAGTACAGTAGAGCACAGTAGAGGTAGAGTACAGTGGAGTATAGTAGAGGTAGAGTACAGTGGAGTACAGTAGAGGTAGATTACAGTGGAGCACAGTAGAGGTAGAGTACAGTGGAGTATATTTGAGGTAGACTACAGTGGAGTGCAGTAGAGGTAGAGTACAGTGGAGCACAGTAGAGATAGAGTACAGTAGAGCAGAGTAGAGGTAGAGTACAGTGGAGTACAGTAGAGGTAGAGAACAGTAGATTAGAGTAGAGGTAGAGTACAGTGGAGTACAGTAGAGGTAGAGCACAGTGGAGCACTGTAGAGGTAGAGTACAGTGGAGTACAGTAGAGATAGAGTACAGTGGAGCACAGTAGAGGTAGAGTACAGTGGAGCACAGTAGAGGTAGAGTACAGTGGAGCACAGTAGAGGTAGAGTACAGTGGAGTACAGTAGAAATAGAGTACAGTGGAGCACAGTAGAGTAGAGTACAGTAGAGCACAGTAGAGGTAGAGTATAGTGGAGCAAAGTAGAGATAGAGTACAGTGGAGTACAGTAGAGGAAGAGTATAGTGGAGTACAGTGGAGCACAGTAGAGGTGGAGTACAGTAGAGTAGAGTAGAGATAGAGTACAGTGGAGCACAGCAGAGGTAGAGTACAGTGAATCACAGTAGAGATAGAGTACAGTGGAGTACAGTGGATCACAGTAGAGGTAGAATACAGTGGAGAACAGTAGAGATAGAGTACAGTGGAGTACAATTGAGGTAGAGTAGAGTGGAGCACAGTAGAGATAGAGTACAGTGGAGTATAGTAGAGGTAGAGTACAGTGGAGCAAAGTAGAGGTAGAGTACAGTGGAGTACAGTGGAGAACAGTAGAGGTGGAGTACAGTAGAGTACAGTAGAGGTAGATAACAGTACAGTACAGTAGAGGTAGAGTACAGTGGAGTACAGTAGAGGTAGAGTACAGTAGAGCACAGTAGAGGTAGATTACAGTGGAGTACAGTAGAGGTAGAGTAGAGGTAGAGTACAGTGGAGTACAGTAGAGGTAGAGTACAGTGGAGTATAGTTGAGGCAGACTACAGTGGAGTACAGTAGAGGTAGAGTACAGTGGATCACAGTAGAGATAGAGTACAATAGAGCAGAGTAGAGGTAGAGTACAGTGGAGTATTGTCGAGGTAGAGTACAGTGGAGCACTGTAGAGGTGGAGTACAGTGGAGTACAGTAGAGGTAGAGTACAGTGGAGCACAGTAGAGATAGAGTACAGTAGAGCACAGTAGAGGTAGAGTACAGTGGAGCACAGTAGAGGTAGAGTACAGTTGAGTATAGTTGAGGTAGACTACAGTGGAGTACAGTAGAGGTAGAGTACAGTGGAGAACAGTAGAGATAGAGTACAGTAGAGCAGAGTAGAGGTAGAGTACAGCGGAGTACAGTAGAGGTAGAGTAGAGTGGAGCACATTAGAGGTGGAGTAGAGTAGAGTACAGTAGAGGTAGAGTACAGTGGAGTACAGTAGAGGTAGAGTAGAGTGGAGCACATTAGAGGTGGAGTAGAGTAGAGTACAGTAGAGGTAGAGTACAGTGGAGTACAGTAGAGGTAGAGTACAGTGGAGTACAGTAGAGATAGAGTACAGTAGAGCAGAGTAGAAGTAGAGTACACTGGAGTATAGTAGAGGTAGAGCACAGTGGAGCACTGTAGAGGTAGAGTACAGTGGAGTACAGTCTAGATAGAGTACAGTGGAGCACAGTAGAGGGAGAGTACAGTGGAGCACAGTAGAGGTAGAGTAGAGTGGAGCACAGTAGAGGTAGAGTACAGTGGAATACAGTAGAGGTAGTGTACAGTGGAGCACAGTAGAGGTAGAGTACAGTGGAGCACAGTAGAGGTAGAGTACAGTGGAGCACAGTAGAAGTAGCGTAGAGTGGAGTACAGTAGAGGTAGAGTACAGTGGAGTACAGTAGAGGTAGAGTATTGTGGAGTAGAGTAGAGATAGAGTACAGTGGAGCACAGCAGAGGTAGAGTACAGTGGATCACAGTAGAGATAGAGTACAGTGGAGTACAGTGGAGCACAGTGGAGTACAGTAGATATAGAGTACAGTGGAGCACAGTAGAGGTAGAGTACAGTGGAGCACAGTAGAGATAGAGTACAGTAGAGCAGAGTAGAGGTAGAGTACAGTGGAGTACAGTAGAGGTAGAGCACAGTAGAGCAGAGTAGAGGTAGAGTACAGTGGAGTCCAGTAGAGGTAGAGCACAGTGGAGCACTGTGGAGGTAGAGTACAGTGGAGTACAGTAGAGATAGAGTACAGTGGAGCACAGTAGAGGTAGAGTACAGTGGAGCAGAGTTGAGGTAGAGTACAGTGGAGCACAGTAGAGGTAGAGTACAGTGGAGTACAGTAGAGGTAGTGTACAGTGGAGCACAGTAGAGGTAGAGTACAGTGGAGCACAGTAGAGGTAGAGTACAGTGGGGTACAGTAGAAATAGAGTGCAGTGGAGCACAGTAGAGTAGAGTACAGTAGAGCACAGTAGAGGTAGAGTACAGTGGAGCACAGTAGAGATAGAGTACAGTGGAGTACAGTAGAGGAAGAGTACAGTGGAGTAGAGTGGAGCAAAGTAGAGGTGGAGTACAGTAGAGTACACTAGAGGTAGAGTACAGTGAAGTAAAATAGAGATAGAGTACAGTGGAGTAGAGTAGAGATAGAGTAGAGTGGAGCACAGCAGAGGTAGAGTACAGTGGATCACAGTAGAGATAGAGTACAGTGGAGTACAGTGGAGCACAGTAGAGGTGGAGTACAGTAGAGTACAGTAGAGGTAGAGAACAGTACAGTACAGTAGAGGTAGAGTACAGTGGAGTACAGTAGAGGTAGAGTACAGTAGAGCACAGTAGAGGTAGAATACAGTGGAGTACAGTAGAGGTAGAGTACAGTGGAGTAGAGTAGAGGTAGAGTACAGTGGAGTACAGTAGAGGTAGAGTACAGTGGAGCACAGTAGATGTAGAGTACAGTGGAGTACAGTAGAGGTAGAGTACAGTGGAACACAGTAGAGCTAGAGTACAGTAGAGCAGAGTAGAGGTAGAGTACAGTGGAGTAGAGTAGAGGTAGAGCACAGTGGAGCACTGTAGAGATAGAGTACAGTGGAGTACAGTAGAGATAGAGTACAGTGGAGCACAGTAGAGGTAGAGTACAGTGGAGCACAGTAGAGGTAGAGTAGAGTGGAGCACAGTAGAGGTAGAGTACAGTGGACTACAATAGAGGTATTGTACAGTGGAGCACAGTAGAGGTAGAGTACAGTGGAGCACAGTAGAGGTAGAGTACAGTGGAGTATAATAGAGGTAGAGTACACTAGAGCACAGTAGAGATAGAGTACAGTAGAGCACAGTAGAGGTAGAGTACAGTGGAGTATAGTAGAGGTAGAGTACAGTGCAGTAGAGTAGAGGTAGAGTACAGTGGAGCACAGTAGATGTAGAGTACAGTGGAGCACAGTAGAGGTAGAGTACAGGGGAGTATAGTTGAGGTAGACTACAGTGGAGTACAGTAGAGATAGCGTACAGTGGAGTACAGTAGAGATAGAGTAGAGTAGAGCGGAGTAGAGGTAGAGTACAGTGGAGTACAGTAGAGGTAGAGCACAGTGGAGCACTGTAGAGGTAGAGTACAGTGGAGTACAGTAGAGATAGAGTACAGTGGAGCACAGTAGAGATAGAGTACAGTAGAGCAGAGTAGAGGTAGAGTACAGTGGAGTAGAGTAGAGGTAGAGTACAGTAGAACACTGTAGAGATAAGTGCAGTGGAGTACAGTAGAGGTAGAGTACAGTGGAGTACAGTAGAGGTAGAGTAGAGTGGAGCACATTAGAGGTGGAGTAGAGAAGAGTACAGTAGAGGTAGAGTACAGTGGAGTACATTAGAGGTAGAGTACAGTGGAGCACAGTAGAGGTAGAGTAGAGTGGAGTACAGTAGAGGTAGAGTACAGTGGAGAACAGTAGAGGTAGAGTACAGTGGAGTAGAGTAGAGATAGAGTACAGTGGAGCACAGCAGAGGTAGAGTACAGTGGATCACAGTAGAGATAGAGTACAGTGGAGTACAGTGGAGCACAGTAGAGGAATAGTACAGTGGAGCACAGTAGAGATAGATTACAGTGGAGTACAGTAGAGATAGAGTACAGTGGAGTACAGTAGAGGTTGAGCACAGTAGAGCAGAGTAGAGGTAGAGTACAGTGGAGAACAGTAGAGGTAGAGTACAGTGGAGTAGAGTAGAGATAGAGTACAGTGGAGCACAGCAGAGGTAGAGTACAGTGGATCACAGTAGAGATAGAGTACAGTTGAGTACAGTGGAGCACAGTAGAGGAATAGTACAGTGGAGCACAGTAGAGATAGATTACATTGGAGTACAGTAGAGATAGAGTACAGTGGAGTACAGTAGAGGTAGAGTACAGTGGAGTACAGTAGAGGTAGTGTACAGTGGAGCACAGTAGACGTAGAGTACAGTGGAGCACAGTAGAGGTAGAGTACAGTGGGGTACAGTAGAAATAGAGTACACTGGAGCACAGTAGAGAAGAGTACAGTAGAGCACATTAGAGGTAGAGTACACTGGAGCACAGTAGAGATAGAGTACAGTGGAGTACAGTAGAGGAAGAGTACAGTGGAGTACAGTGGAGCACAGTAGAGGTGGAGTACAGTAGAGTACAGTAGAGGTAGAGTACAGTGGAGTAGAGTAGAGATAGAGTACAGTGGAGCACAGCAGAGGTAGAGTACAGTGGATCACAGTAGAGATAGAGTACAGTGGAGTACAGTGGTGCACAGTAGAGGTAGAGTACAGTGGAGAACAGTAGAGATAGAGTACAGTGGAGTACAGTAGAGGTAGAGTACAGTAGAGCAGAGTAGAGGTAGAGTACAGTGGAGTACAGTAGAGGTAGAGAACAGTAGATTAGAGTAGAGGTAGTAGAGTAGAGGTGGAGTAGAGGTTAGGGTTAGGGTTAGGGTTAGGGTTACAGTAGAGGTGGAGTAGAGGTAGAGTATAGTGGAGAACAGAAGAGATAGAGTACAGTGGAGTACAGTAGACGTAGAGTACAGGTGAGCATAGTAGAGATAGAGTACAGTAGAGCACAGTAGAGGTAGAGTACAGTGGAGTATAGTAGAGGTAGAGTACAGTGGAGTACAGTAGAGGTAGATTACAGTGGAGCACAGTAGAGGTAGAGTACAGTGGAGTATATTTGAGGTAGACTACAGTGGAGTGCAGTAGAGGTAGAGTACAGTGGAGCACAGTAGAGATAGAGTACAGTGGAGCACAGTAGAGGTAGAGTACAGTGGAGCACAGTAGAGGTAGAGTACAGTGGAGTACAGTAGAAATAGAGTACAGTGGAGCACAGTAGAGTAGAGTACAGTAGAGCACAGTAGAGGTAGAGTATAGTGGAGCAAAGTAGAGATAGAGTACAGTGGAGTACAGTAGAGGAAGAGTATAGTGGAGTACAGTGGAGCACAGTAGAGGTGGAGTACAGTAGAGTAGAGTAGAGATAGAGTACAGTGGAGCACAGCAGAGGTAGAGTACAGTGAATCACAGTAGAGATAGAGTACAGTGGAGTACAGTGGATCACAGTAGAGGTAGAATACAGTGGAGAACAGTAGAGATAGAGTACAGTGGAGTACAATTGAGGTAGAGTAGAGTGGAGCACAGTAGAGATAGAGTACAGTGGAGTACAGTGGAGAACAGTAGAGGTGGAGTACAGTAGAGTACACTAGAGGTAGAGTACAGTGAAGTAAAATAGAGATAGAGTACAGTGGAGTAGAGTAGAGATAGAGTAGAGTGGAGCACAGCAGAGGTAGAGTACAGTGGATCACAGTAGAGATAGAGTACAGTGGAGTACAGTGGAGCACAGTAGAGGTGGAGTACAGTAGAGTACAGTAGAGGTAGAGAACAGTACAGTACAGTAGAGGTAGAGTACAGTGGAGTACAGTAGAGGTAGAGTACAGTAGAGCACAGTAGAGGTAGAATACAGTGGAGTACAGTAGAGGTAGAGTACAGTGGAGTAGAGTAGAGGTAGAGTACAGTGGAGTACAGTAGAGGTAGAGTACAGTGGAGCACAGTAGATGTAGAGTACAGTGGAGTACAGTAGAGGTAGAGTACAGTGGAACACAGTAGAGCTAGAGTACAGTAGAGCAGAGTAGAGGTAGAGTACAGTGGAGTAGAGTAGAGGTAGAGCACAGTGGAGCACTGTAGAGATAGAGTACAGTGGAGTACAGTAGAGATAGAGTACAGTGGAGCACAGTAGAGGTAGAGTACAGTGGAGCACAGTAGAGGTAGAGTAGAGTGGAGCACAGTAGAGGTAGAGTACAGTGGACTACAATAGAGGTATTGTACAGTGGAGCACAGTAGAGGTAGAGTACAGTGGAGCACAGTAGAGGTAGAGTACAGTGGAGTATAATAGAGGTAGAGTACACTAGAGCACAGTAGAGATAGAGTACAGTAGAGCACAGTAGAGGTAGAGTACAGTGGAGTATAGTAGAGGTAGAGTACAGTGCAGTAGAGTAGAGGTAGAGTACAGTGGAGCACAGTAGATGTAGAGTACAGTGGAGCACAGTAGAGGTAGAGTACAGGGGAGTATAGTTGAGGTAGACTACAGTGGAGTACAGTAGAGATAGCGTACAGTGGAGTACAGTAGAGATAGAGTAGAGTAGAGCGGAGTAGAGGTAGAGTACAGTGGAGTACAGTAGAGGTAGAGCACAGTGGAGCACTGTAGAGGTAGAGTACAGTGGAGTACAGTAGAGATAGAGTACAGTGGAGCACAGTAGAGATAGAGTACAGTAGAGCAGAGTAGAGGTAGAGTACAGTGGAGTAGAGTAGAGGTAGAGTACAGTAGAACACTGTAGAGATAAGTGCAGTGGAGTACAGTAGAGGTAGAGTACAGTGGAGTACAGTAGAGGTAGAGTAGAGTGGAGCACATTAGAGGTGGAATAGAGAAGAGTACAGTAGAGGTAGAGTACAGTGGAGTACATTAGAGGTAGAGTACAGTGGAGCACAGTAGAGGTAGAGTAGAGTGGAGTACAGTAGAGGTAGAGTACAGTGGAGAACAGTAGAGGTAGAGTACAGTGGAGTAGAGTAGAGATAGAGTACAGTGGAGCACAGCAGAGGTAGAGTACAGTGGATCACAGTAGAGATAGAGTACAGTGGAGTACAGTGGAGCACAGTAGAGGAATAGTACAGTGGAGCACAGTAGAGATAGATTACAGTGGAGTACAGTAGAGATAGAGTACAGTGGAGTACAGTAGAGGTTGAGCACAGTAGAGCAGAGTAGAGGTAGAGTACAGTGGAGAACAGTAGAGGTAGAGTACAGTGGAGTAGAGTAGAGATAGAGTACAGTGGAGCACAGCAGAGGTAGAGTACAGTGGATCACAGTAGAGATAGAGTACAGTTGAGTACAGTGGAGCACAGTAGAGGAATAGTACAGTGGAGCACAGTAGAGATAGATTACAGTGGAGTACAGTAGAGATAGAGTACAGTGGAGTACAGTAGAGGTAGAGTACAGTGGAGTACAGTAGAGGTAGTGTACAGTGGAGCACAGTAGACGTAGAGTACAGTGGAGCACAGTAGAGGTAGAGTACAGTGGGGTACAGTAGAAATAGAGTACACTGGAGCACAGTAGAGAAGAGTACAGTAGAGCACATTAGAGGTAGAGTACACTGGAGCACAGTAGAGATAGAGTACAGTGGAGTACAGTAGAGGAAGAGTACAGTGGAGTACAGTGGAGCACAGTAGAGGTGGAGTACAGTAGAGTACAGTAGAGGTAGAGTACAGTGGAGTAGAGTAGAGATAGAGTACAGTGGAGCACAGCAGAGGTAGAGTACAGTGGATCACAGTAGAGATAGAGTACAGTGGAGTACAGTGGTGCACAGTAGAGGTAGAGTACAGTGGAGAACAGTAGAGATAGAGTACAGTGGAGTACAATAGAGGTAGAGTACAGTGGAGCACAGTAGAGATAGAGTACAGTGGAGTACAGTAGAGGTAGAGTACAGTAGAGCAGAGTAGAGGTAGAGTACAGTGGAGTACAGTAGAGGTAGAGAACAGTAGATTAGAGTAGAGGTAGTAGAGTAGAGGTGGAGTAGAGGTTAGGGTTAGGGTTAGGGTTAGGGTTACAGTAGAGGTGGAGTAGAGGTAGAGTATAGTGGAGAACAGAAGAGATAGAGTACAGTGGAGTACAGTAGACGTAGAGTACAGGTGAGCATAGTAGAGATAGAGTACAGTAGAGCACAGTAGAGGTAGAGTACAGTGGAGTATAGTAGAGGTAGAGTACAGTGGAGTACAGTAGAGGTAGATTACAGTGGAGCACAGTAGAGGTAGAGTACAGTGGAGTATATTTGAGGTAGACTACAGTGGAGTGCAGTAGAGGTAGAGTACAGTGGAGCACAGTAGAGATAGAGTACAGTAGAGCAGAGTAGAGGTAGAGTACAGTGGAGTACAGTAGAGGTAGAGAACAGTAGATTAGAGTAGAGGTAGAGTACAGTGGAGTACAGTAGAGGTAGAGCACAGTGGAGCACTGTAGAGGTAGAGTACAGTGGAGTACAGTAGAGATAGAGTACAGTGGAGCACAGTAGAGGTAGAGTACAGTGGAGCACAGTAGAGGTAGAGTACAGTGGAGCACAGTAGAGGTAGAGTACAGTGGAGTACAGTAGAAATAGAGTACAGTGGAGCACAGTAGAGTAGAGTACAGTAGAGCACAGTAGAGGTAGAGTATAGTGGAGCAAAGTAGAGATAGAGTACAGTGGAGTACAGTAGAGGAAGAGTATAGTGGAGTACAGTGGAGCACAGTAGAGGTGGAGTACAGTAGAGTAGAGTAGAGATAGAGTACAGTGGAGCACAGCAGAGGTAGAGTACAGTGAATCACAGTAGAGATAGAGTACAGTGGAGTACAGTGGATCACAGTAGAGGTAGAATACAGTGGAGAACAGTAGAGATAGAGTACAGTGGAGTACAATTGAGGTAGAGTAGAGTGGAGCACAGTAGAGATAGAGTACAGTGGAGTACAGTGGAGAACAGTAGAGGTGGAGTACAGTAGAGTACAGTAGAGGTAGATAACAGTACAGTACAGTAGAGGTAGAGTACAGTGGAGTACAGTAGAGGTAGAGTACAGTAGAGCACAGTAGAGGTAGATTACAGTGGAGTACAGTAGAGGTAGAGTAGAGGTAGAGTACAGTGGAGTACAGTAGAGGTAGAGTACAGTGGAGTATAGTTGAGGCAGACTACAGTGGAGTACAGTAGAGGTAGAGTACAGTGGATCACAGTAGAGATAGAGTACAATAGAGCAGAGTAGAGGTAGAGTACAGTGGAGTATTGTCGAGGTAGAGTACAGTGGAGCACTGTAGAGGTGGAGTACAGTGGAGTACAGTAGAGGTAGAGTACAGTGGAGCACAGTAGAGATAGAGTACAGTAGAGCACAGTAGAGGTAGAGTACAGTGGAGCACAGTAGAGGTAGAGTACAGTTGAGTATAGTTGAGGTAGACTACAGTGGAGTACAGTAGAGGTAGAGTACAGTGGAGTACAGTAGAGGTAGAGTACAGTAGAGCACAGTAGAGGTAGAATACAGTGGAGTACAGTAGAGGTAGAGTACAGTGGAGTAGAGTAGAGGTAGAGTACAGTGGAGTACAGTAGAGGTAGAGTACAGTGGAGCACAGTAGATGTAGAGTACAGTGGAGTACAGTAGAGGTAGAGTACAGTGGAACACAGTAGAGCTAGAGTACAGTGGAGTACAGTGGAGCACAGTAGAGGTGGAGTACAGTAGAGTAGAGTAGAGGTAGAGTACAGTGGAGTACAGTAGAGATAGATTAGAGTGGAGTAGAGTAGAGATAGAGTACAGTGGATTAGAGTAGAGATAGAGTACAGTGGAGTATAGTTGAGGTAGAGTACAGTGGAGCACAGTGGAGGTAGAGTACAGTGGAGTATAGTTTAGGTAGACTACAGTGGAGTACAGTAGAGGTAGAGTACAGTGGAGCACAGTAGAGATAGAGTACAGTAGAGCAGAGTAGAGGTAGAGTACAGTGGAGGACAGTAGAGGTAGAGTACAGTGGAGCACTGTAGAGGTGGAGTACAGTGGAGAACAGTAGAGGTGGAGTACAGTAGAGTACTTTAGAGGTAGATAACAGTACAGTACAGTAGAGGTAGAGTACAGTGGAGTACAGTAGAGGTAGAGTACAGTAGAGCACAGTAGAGGTAGATTACAGTGGAGTACAGTAGAGGTAGAGTACAGTGGAGTACAGTAGAGGTAGAGTACAGTGGAGTATAGTTGAGGCAGACTACAGTGGAGTACAGTAGAGGTAGAGTACAGTGGAGCACAGTAGAGGTAGAGTACAGTGGAGTATAGTTGAGGTGGACTACAGTGGAGTAAAGTAGAGGTAGAGTACAGTGAAGTACAGTATAGGTAGAGCACAGTAGAGCAGAGTAGAGGTAGAGTACAGTGGAGTACAGTAGAGGTAGAGTACAGTGGAGTATAGTTGAGGCAGACTACAGTGGAGTACAGTAGAGGTAGAGTACAGTGGAGCACAGTAGAGGTAGAGTACAGTGGAGTATAGTTGAGGTGGACTACAGTGGAGTAAAGTAGAGGTAGAGTACAGTGAAGTACAGTATAGGTAGAGCACAGTAGAGCAGAGTAGAGGTAGAGTACAGTGGAGTACAGTAGAGGTAGAGCACAGTGGATCACTGTAGAGGTAGAGTACAGTGGAGTACAGTAGAGATAGAGTACAGTGGAGCACAGTAGAGGTAGAGTACAGTGGAGCACAGTAGAGGTAGATTACAGTGGAGCACAGTAGAGGTAGAGTACAGTGGAGTACAGTAGAGGTAGAGTACAGTGGAGTACAGTAGAGGTAGTGTACAGTGGAGCACAGTAGAGGTAGAGTACAGTGGAGCACAGTAGAGGTAGAGTACAGTGGAGCACAGTAGAAATAGAGTACAGTGGAGCACAATAGAGTAGAGTACAGTAGAGCACAGTAGAGGTAGAGCACAGTGGAGTACAGTAGAGATAGAATACAGTGGAGCACACTAGAGGTAGAGTACAGTGGAGCACAGTAGAGGTAGAGTAGAGTGGAGCACAGTAGAGGTAGAGTACAGTGGAATACAGTAGAGGTAGTGTAGAGTGGAGCACAGTAGAGGTAGAGTACAGTGGAGCACAGTAGAGGTAGAGTACAGTGGAGTATAGTAGAGGTAGAGTACAGTAGAGCACAGTAAAGATAGAGGACAGTAGAGCACAGTAGAGATAGAGTACAGTGGAGCACAGTAGAGGAAGAGTACAGTGTAGTACAGTAGAGATAGAGTACAGTGGAGTAAAGTAGAGATAGAGTACAGTCGAACACAGTAGAGATAAGTGCAGTGGAGTATAGTAGAGGTAGAGTACAGTGGAGTACAGTAGAGGTAGAGTACAGTGGAGTACAGTAGAGGTAGAGTAGAGTGGAGCACATTAGAGGTGGAGTAGAGAAGAGTACAGTATAGGTAGAGTACAGTGGAGTACAGTAGAGGTAGAGTACAGTGGAGTAGAGTAGAGATAGAGTACAGTGGAGCACAGCAGAGGTAGAGTACAGTGGATCACAGTAGAGATAGAGTACAGTGGAGTACAGTGGAGCACAGTAGAGGTATAGTACAGTGGAGCACAGTAGAGATAGATTACAGTGGAGTACAGTAGATATAGAGTACAGTGGAGCACAGTAGAGGTAGAGTACAGTGGAGCACAGTAGAGATAGAGTACAGTAGAGCAGAGTAGAGGTAGAGTACAGTGGAGTACAGTAGAGGTAGAGCACAGTAGAGCAGAGTAGAGGTAGAGTACAGTGGAGTACAGTAGAGGTAGAGCACAGTGGAGCACTGTGGAGGTAGAGTACAGTGGAGTACAGTAGAGATAGAGTACAGTGGAGCACAGTAGAGGTAGAGTACAGTGGAGCAGAGTAGAGGTAGAGTACAGTGGAGCACAGTAGAGGTAGAGTAGAGTGGAGTAGAGTAGAGGTAGTGTACAGTGGAGCACAGTAGAGGTAGAGTACAGTGGAGCACAGTAGAGGTAGAGTACAGTGGAGCACAGTAGAGGTAGAGTACAGTGGGGTACAGTAGAAATAGAGTACAGTGGAGCACAGTAGAGTAGAGTACAGTAGAGCACAGTAGAGGTAGAGTACAGTGGAGCACAGTAGAGATAGAGTACAGTGGAGTACAGTAGAGGAAGAGTACAGTGGAGTAGAGTGGAGCACAGTAGAGGTGGAGTACAGTAGAGTACACTAGAGGTAGAGTACAGTGAAGTAAAATAGAGATAGAGTACAGTGGAGTAGAGTAGAGATAGAGTAGAGTGGAGCACAGCAGAGGTAGAGTACAGTGGATCACAGTAGAGATAGAGTACAGTGGAGTACAGTGGAGCACAGTAGAGGTGGAGTACAGTAGAGTACAGTAGAGGTAGAGAACAGTACAGTACAGTAGAGGTAGAGTACAGTGGAGTACAGTAGAGGTAGAGTACAGTAGAGCACAGTAGAGGTAGAATACAGTGGAGTACAGTAGAGGTAGAGTACAGTGGAGTAGAGTAGAGGTAGAGTACAGTGGAGTACAGTAGAGGTAAAGTACAGTGGAGCACAGTAGATGTAGAGTACAGTGGAGTACAGTAGAGGTAGAGTACAGTGGAACACAGCAGAGCTAGAGTACAGTGGAGTACAGTGGAGCACAGTAGAGGTGGAGTACAGTAGAGTAGAGTAGAGGTAGAGTACAGTGGAGTACAGTAGAGATAGATTAGAGTGGAGTAGAGTAGAGATAGAGTACAGTGGATTAGAGTAGAGATAGAGTACAGTGGAGTATAGTTGAGGTAGAGTACAGTGGAGAACAGTGGAGGTAGAGTAGAGTGGAGTATAGTTTAGGTAGACTACAGTGGAGTACAGTAGAGGTAGAGTACAGTGGAGCACAGTAGAGATAGAGTACAGTAGAGCAGAGTAGAGGTAGAGTACAGTGGAGTACAGTAGAGGTAGAGTACAGTGGAGCACTGTAGCGGTGGAGTACAGTGGAGTACAGTAGAGGTAGAGTACAGTGGAGCACAGTAGAGATAGAGTACAGTAGAGCACAGTAGAGGTAGAGTACAGTGGAGCACAGTAGAGGTAGAGTACAGTGGAGCACTGTAGAGGTGGAGTACAGTGGAGTACAGTAGAGGTAGAGTACAGTGGAGCACAGTAGAGATAGAGTACAGTAGAGCAGAGTAGAGGTAGAGTACAGTGGAGTACATTAGAGGTAGAGTACAGTAGAACACTGTAGAGGTGGAGTACAGTGGAGTACAGTAGAGGTAGAGTACAGTGGAGCACAGTAGAGATAGGGTACAATAGAGCAGAGAAGAGGTAGAGTACAGTGGAGTACAGTAGAGGTAGAGTACAGTGGAGCACTGTAGAGGTGGAGTACAGTGGAGTACAGTAGAGGTAGAGTACAGGTGAGCATAGTAGAGATAGAGTACAGTAGAGCACAGTAGAGGAAGAGTACAGTGGAGTACAGTGGTGCACAGTAGAGGTAGAGTACAGTGGAGAACAGTAGAGATAGAGTACAGTGGAGTACAGTAGAGGTAGAGTACAGTGGAGTACAGTAGAGGTAGTGTACAGTGGAGCACAGTAGACGTAGAGTACAGTGGAGCACAGTAGAGGTAGAGTACAGTGGGGTACAGTAGAAATAGAGTACAGTGGAGCACAGTAGAGAAGAGTACAGTAGAGCACATTAGAGGTAGAGTACACTGGAGCACAGTAGAGATAGAGTACAGTGGAGTACAGTAGAGGAAGAGTACAGTGGAGTACAGTGGAGCACAGTAGAGGTGGAGTACAGTAGAGTACAGTAGAGGTAGAGTACAGTGGAGTAGAGTAGAGATAGAGTACAGTGGAGCACAGCAGAGGTAGAGTACAGTGGATCACAGTAGAGATAGAGTACAGTGGAGTACAGTGGTGCACAGTAGAGGTAGAGTACAGTGGAGAACAGTAGAGATAGAGTACAGTGGAGTACAATAGAGGTAGAGTACAGTGGAGCACAGTAGAGATAGAGTACAGTGGAGTACAGTAGAGGTAGAGTACAGTAGAGCAGAGTAGAGGTAGAGTACAGTGGAGTACAGTAGAGGTAGAGAACAGTAGATTAGAGTAGAGGTAGTAGAGTAGAGGTGGAGTAGAGGTTAGGGTTAGGGTTAGGGTTAGGGTTAGGGTTACAGTAGAGGTGGAGTAGAGGTAGAGTACAGTGGAGAACAGAAGAGATAGAGTACAGTGGAGTACAGTAGACGTAGAGTACAGGTGAGCATAGTAGAGATAGAGTACAGTAGAGCACAGTAGAGGTAGAGTACAGTGGAGTATAGTAGAGGTAGAGTACAGTGGAGTACAGTAGAGGTAGATTACAGTGGAGCACAGTAGAGGTAGAGTACAGTGGAGTATATTTGAGGTAGACTACAGTGGAGTGCAGTAGAGGTAGAGTACAGTGGAGCACAGTAGAGATAGAGTACAGTGGAGCAGAGTAGAGGTAGAGTACAGTGGAGTACAGTAGAGATAGAGTAGAGTAGAGCGGAGTAGAGGTAGAGTACAGTGGAGTACAGTAGAGGTAGAGCACAGTGGAGCACTGTAGAGGTAGAGTACAGTGGAGTACAGTAGAGATAGAGTACAGTGGAGCACAGTAGAGATAGAGTACAGTAGAGCAGAGTAGAGGTAGAGTACAGTGGAGTACAGTAGAGGTAGAGTACAGTAGAACACTGTAGAGATAAGTGCAGTGGAGTATAGTAGAGGTAGAGTACAGTGGAGTACAGTAGAGGTAGAGTACAGTGGAGTACAGTAGAGGTAGAGTAGAGTGGAGCACATTAGAGGTGGAGTAGAGAAGAGTACAGTAGAGGTAGAGTACAGTGGAGTACATTAGAGGTAGAGTACAGTGGAGCACAGTAGAGGTAGAGTAGAGTGGAGTACAGTAGAGGTAGAGTACAGTGGAGAACAATAGAGGTAGAGTACAGTGGAGTAGAGTAGAGATAGAGTACAGTGGAGCACAGCAGAGGTAGAGTACAGTGGATCACAGTAGAGATAGAGTACAGTGGAGTACAGTGGAGCACAGTAGAGGAATAGTACAGTGGAGCACAGTAGAGATAGATTACAGTGGAGTACAGTAGAGATAGAGTACAGTGGAGTACAGTAGAGGTAGAGCACAGTAGAGCAGAGTAGAGGTAGAGTACAGTGGAGTACAGTAGAGGTAGAGCACAGTGGAGCACTGTGGAGGTAGAGTACAGTGGAGTACAGTAGAGATAAAGTACAGTGGAGCAGAGTAGAGGTAGAGTACAGTGGAGCACAGTAGAGGTAGAGTACAGTGGAGCACAGTAGAGGTAGAGTACAGTGGAGTACAGTAGAGGTAGTGTACAGTGGAGCACAGTAGAGGTAGAGTACAGTGGAGCACAGTAGAGGTAGAGTACAGTGGGGTACAGTAGAAATAGAGTACAGTGGAGCACAGTAGAGAAGAGTATAGTAGAGCACAGTAGAGGTAGAGTACAGTGAAGCACAGTAGAGATAGAGTACAGTGGAGTACAGTAGAGGAAGAGTACAGTGGAGTACAGTGGAGCACAGTAGAGGTGGAGTACAGTAGAGTACAGTAGAGGTAGAGTACAGTGGAGTAAAATAGAGATAGAGTACAGTGGAGTAGAGTAGAGATAGAGTACAGTGGAGCACAGCAGAGGTAGAGTACAGTGGATCACAGTAGAGATAGAGTACAGTGGAGTACAGTGGTGCACAGTAAAGGTAGAGTACAGTGGAGAACAGTAGAGATAGAGTACAGTGGAGTACAGTAGAGGTAGAGTACAGTGGAGCACAGTAGAGATAGAGTACAGTGGAGTACAGTAGAGGTAGAGTACAGTGGAGCACAGTAGAGGTAGAGTACAGTGGAGTACAGTGGAGCACAGTAGAAGTGGAGTACAGTAGAGTACAGTAGACTTAGAGAACAGTACAGTACAGTAGAGGTAGAGTACAGTGGAGTACAGTAGAGATAGAGTACAGTAGAGCAAAGTAGAGGTAGAATACAGTGGAGTACAGTAGAGGTATAGTACAGTGGAGTACAGTAGAGGTAGAGTACAGTGGAGTACAGTAGAGGTAGAGTACAGTGGAGCACAGTAGATGTAGAGTACAGTGGAGCACAGTAGAGCTGGAGTACAGTGGAGTACAGTGGAGCACAGTAGAGGTGGAGTACAGTAGAGTAGAGTAGAGGTAGAGTACAGTGGAGTACAGTAGAGATAGAGTAGAGTGGAGTAGAGTAGAGATAGAGTACAGTGGATTAGAGTATAGATAGAGTACAGTTGAGTATAGTTGAGGTAGAGTACAGTGGACCACAGTGGAGGTAGAGTAGAGTGGAGTATAGTTTAGGTAGACTACAGTGGAGTACAGTAGAGGTAGAGTACAGTGGAGCACAGTAGAGATAGAGTACAGTAGAGCACAGTAGAGGTAGAGTACAGTGGAGCACAGTAGAGGTAGAGTACAGTGGAGTATAGTTGAGGTAGACTACAGTAGAGTACAGTAGACGTAGAGTACAGTGGAGCACAGTAGAGATAGAGTACAGTAGAGCAGAGTAGAGGTAGAGTACAGTGGAGTACAGTAGAGGTAGAGTAGAGTGGAGCACATTAGAGGTGGAGTAGAGTAGAGTACAGTAGAGGTAGAGTACAGTGGAGCACAGTAGAGATAGAGTACAGTAGAGCACAGTAGAGGTAGAGTACAGTGGAGCACAGTAGAGGTAGAGTAGAGTGGAGCACAGTAGAGGTAGAGTACAGTGGATTATAGTAGAGGTAGTGTACAGTGGAGCACAGTAGAGGTAGACTACAGTGGAGCACAGTAGAGGTAGAGTACAGTGGAATATAGTAGAGGTAGAGTACAGTAGAGCACAGTAGAGATAGAGTACAGTAGAGCACAGTAGAGGTAGAGTACAGTGGAGCACAGTAGAGGAAGAGTACAGTGTAGTACAGAAGAGATAGAGTACAGTGGAGTACAGTAGAGGTAGAGTACAGCTGAGCACAGTAGAGGTACAGTAGAGTGGAGCACAGTAGAGGTAGAGTACAGTGGACTACAGTAGAGGTAGTGTACAGTGGAGCACAGTAGAGGTAGAGTACAGTGGAGCACAGTAGAGGTAGAGTACAGTGGAGTATAATAGAGGTAGAGTACAGTAGAGCACAGTAGAGATAGAGTACAGTAGAGCAGAGTAGAGGTAGAGTACATTGGAGTACAGTAGAGGTAGAGTACAGTGGAGCACTGTAGAGGTGGAGTACAGTGGAGTACAGTAGAGGTAGAGTACAGTGGAGCACAGTAGAGATAGAGTACAGTAGAGCACAGTAGAGGTAGAGTACAGTGGAGCACAGTAGAGCTAGAGTACAGTGGAGTACAGTGGAGCACAGTAGAGGTGGAGTACAGTAGAGTAGAGTAGAGGTAGAGTACAGTGGAGTACAGTAGAGATAGAGTAGAGTGGAGTAGAGTAGAGATAGAGTACAGTGGATTAGAGTAGAGATAGAGTACAGTGGAGTATAGTTGAGGTAGAGTACAGTGGAGCACAGTAGAGGTAGAGTACAGTGGAGTATAGTTGAGGTAGACTACAGTGGAGTACAGTAGAGGTAGAGTACAGTGGAGCACAGTAGAGATAGAGTACAGTAGAGTAGAGTAGAGGTAGAGTACAGTGGAGTACAGTAGAGGTAGAGTACAGTAGAACACTGTAGAGGTGGAGTACAGTGGAGTACAGTAGAGGTAGAGTACAGTGGAGCACAGTAGAGATAGGGTACAATAGAGCAGAGTAGAGGTAGAGTACAGTGGAGTAAAGTAGAGGTAGAGTACAGTGGAGCACTGTAGAGGTGGAGTACAGTGGAGTACAGTAGACGTAGAGTACAGGTGAGCATAGTAGAGATAGAGTACAGTAGAGCACAGTAGAGGTAGAGTACAGTGGAGCACAGTAGAGGTGGAGTACAGTAGAGTACAGTAGACTTAGAGAACAGTACAATACAGTAGAGGTAGAGTACAGTGGAGTATAGTTGAGGTAGACTACAGTAGAGCGCAGTAGAGGTAGAGTACAGTGGAGCACAGTAGAGATAGAGTACAGTGGAGTAGAGTAGAGGTAGAGTACAGTGGAGTACAGTAGAGGTAGAGTACATTGGAGCACAGTAGAAGTAGAGTACAGTGGAGTACAGTAGAGGTAGAGTACAGTGGAGCACAGTAGAGCTGGAGTACAGTGGAGTACAGTGGAGCACAGTAGAGGTAGAGTACAGTGGAGCACAGTAGAGCTGGAGTACAGTGGAGTACAGTGGAGCACAGTAGAGGTGGAGTACAGTAGAGTAGATTAGAGGTAGAGTACAGTGGAGTACAGTAGAGATAGAGTAGAGTGGAGTAGAGTAGAGATAGAGTACAGTGGATTAGAGTAGAGATAGAGTACAGTGGAGTATAGTTGAGGTAGAGTACAGTGGAGAACAGTGGAGGTAGAGTAGAGTGGAGTATAGTTTAGGTAGACTACAGTGGAGTACAGTAGAGGTAGAGTACAGTGGAGCACAGTAGAGATAGAGTACAGTAGAGCAGAGTAGAGGTAGAGTACAGTGGAGTACAGTAGAGGTAGAGTACAGTGGAGCACTGTAGCGGTGGAGTACAGTGGAGTACAGTAGAGGTAGAGTACAGTGGAGCACAGTAGAGATAGAGTACAGTAGAGCACAGTAGAGGTAGAGTACAGTGGAGCACAGTAGAGGTAGAGTACAGTGGAGCACTGTAGAGGTGGAGTACAGTGGAGTACAGTAGAGGTAGAGTACAGTGGAGCACAGTAGAGATAGAGTACAGTAGAGCAGAGTAGAGGTAGAGTACAGTGGAGTACATTAGAGGTAGAGTACAGTAGAACACTGTAGAGGTGGAGTACAGTGGAGTACAGTAGAGGTAGAGTACAGTGGAGAACAGTAGAGATAGGGTACAACAGAGCAGAGAAGAGGTAGAGTACAGTGGAGTACAGTAGAGGTAGAGTACAGTGGAGCACTGTAGAGGTGGAGTGCAGTGGAGTACAGTAGAGGTAGAGTACAGGTGAGCATAGTAGAGATAGAGTACAGTAGAGCACAGTAGAGGAAGAGTACAGTGGAGTACAGTGGTGCACAGTAGAGGTAGAGTACAGTGGAGAACAGTAGAGATAGAGTACAGTGGAGTACAGTAGAGGTAGAGTACAGTGGAGTACAGTAGAGGTAGTGTACAGTGGAGCACAGTAGACGTAGAGTACAGTGGAGCACAGTAGAGGTAGAGTACAGTGGGGTACAGTAGAAATAGAGTACAGTGGAGCACAGTAGAGAAGAGTACAGTAGAGCACATTAGAGGTAGAGTACACTGGAGCACAGTAGAGATAGAGTACAGTGGAGTACAGTAGAGGAAGAGTACAGTGGAGTACAGTGGAGCACAGTAGAGGTGGAGTACAGTAGAGTACAGTAGAGGTAGAGTACAGTGGAGTAGAGTAGAGATAGAGTACAGTGGAGCACAGCAGAGGTAGAGTACAGTGGATCACAGTAGAGATAGAGTACAGTGGTGCACAGTAGAGGTAGAGTACAGTGGAGAACAGTAGAGATAGAGTACAGTGGAGTACAATAGAGGTAGAGTACAGTGGAGCACAGTAGAGATAGAGTACAGTGGAGTACAGTAGAGGTAGAGTACAGTAGAGCAGAGTAGAGGTAGAGTACAGTGGAGTACAGTAGAGGTAGAGAACAGTAGATTAGAGTAGAGGTAGTAGAGTAGAGGTGGAGTAGAGGTTAGGGTTAGGGTTAGGGTTAGGGTTACAGTAGAGGTGGAGTAGAGGTAGAGTATAGTGGAGAACAGAAGAGATAGAGTACAGTGGAGTACAGTAGACGTAGAGTACAGGTGAGCATAGTAGAGATAGAGTACAGTAGAGCACAGTAGAGGTAGAGTACAGTGGAGTATAGTAGAGGTAGAGTACAGTGGAGTACAGTAGAGGTAGATTACAGTGGAGCACAGTAGAGGTAGAGTACAGTGGAGTATATTTGAGGTAGACTACAGTGGAGTGCAGTAGAGGTAGAGTACAGTGGAGCACAGTAGAGATAGAGTACAGTAGAGCAGAGTAGAGGTAGAGTACAGTGGAGTACAGTAGAGGTAGAGAACAGTAGATTAGAGTAGAGGTAGAGTACAGTGGAGTACAGTAGAGGTAGAGCACAGTGGAGCACTGTAGAGGTAGAGTACAGTGGAGTACAGTAGAGATAGAGTACAGTGGAGCACAGTAGAGGTAGAGTACAGTGGAGCACAGTAGAGGTAGAGTACAGTGGAGCACAGTAGAGGTAGAGTACAGTGGAGTACAGTAGAAATAGAGTACAGTGGAGCACAGTAGAGTAGAGTACAGTAGAGCACAGTAGAGGTAGAGTATAGTGGAGCAAAGTAGAGATAGAGTACAGTGGAGTACAGTAGAGGAAGAGTATAGTGGAGTACAGTGGAGCACAGTAGAGGTGGAGTACAGTAGAGTAGAGTAGAGATAGAGTACAGTGGAGCACAGCAGAGGTAGAGTACAGTGAATCACAGTAGAGATAGAGTACAGTGGAGTACAGTGGATCACAGTAGAGGTAGAATACAGTGGAGAACAGTAGAGATAGAGTACAGTGGAGTACAATTGAGGTAGAGTAGAGTGGAGCACAGTAGAGATAGAGTACAGTGGAGTATAGTAGAGGTAGAGTACAGTGGAGCAAAGTAGAGGTAGAGTACAGTGGAGAACAGTAGAGGTGGAGTACAGTAGAGTACAGTAGAGGTAGATAACAGTACAGTACAGTAGAGGTAGAGTACAGTGGAGTACAGTAGAGGTAGAGTACAGTAGAGCACAGTAGAGGTAGATTACAGTGGAGTACAGTAGAGGTAGAGTAGAGGTAGAGTACAGTGGAGTACAGTAGAGGTAGAGTACAGTGGAGTATAGTTGAGGCAGACTACAGTGGAGTACAGTAGAGGTAGAGTACAGTGGATCACAGTAGAGATAGAGTACAATAGAGCAGAGTAGAGGTAGAGTACAGTGGAGTATTGTCGAGGTAGAGTACAGTGGAGCACTGTAGAGGTGGAGTACAGTGGAGTACAGTAGAGGTAGAGTACAGTGGAGCACAGTAGAGATAGAGTACAGTAGAGCACAGTAGAGGTAGAGTACAGTGGAGCACAGTAGAGGTAGAGTACAGTTGAGTATAGTTGAGGTAGACTACAGTGGAGTACAGTAGAGGTAGAGTACAGTGGAGAACAGTAGAGATAGAGTACAGTAGAGCAGAGTAGAGGTAGAGTACAGCGGAGTACAGTAGAGGTAGAGTAGAGTGGAGCACATTAGAGGTGGAGTAGAGTAGAGTACAGTAGAGGTAGAGTACAGTGGAGTACAGTAGAGGTAGAGTAGAGTGGAGCACATTAGAGGTGGAGTAGAGTAGAGTACAGTAGAGGTAGAGTACAGTGGAGTACAGTAGAGGTAGAGTACAGTGGAGTACAGTAGAGATAGAGTACAGTAGAGCAGAGTAGAAGTAGAGTACACTGGAGTACAGTAGAGGTAGAGCACAGTGGGGCACTGTAGAGGTAGAGTACAGTGGAGTACAGTCTAGATAGAGTACAGTGGAGCACAGTAGAGGGAGAGTACAGTGGAGCACAGTAGAGGTAGAGTAGAGTGGAGCACAGTAGAGGTAGAGTACAGTGGAATACAGTAGAGGTAGTGTACAGTGGAGCACAGTAGAGGTAGAGTACAGTGGAGCACAGTAGAGGTAGAGTACAGTGGAGCACAGTAGAAGTAGCGTAGAGTGGAGTACAGTAGAGGTAGAGTACAGTGGAGTACAGTAGAGGTAGAGTACAGTGGAGTAGAGTAGAGATAGAGTACAGTGGAGCACAGCAGAGGTAGAGTACAGTGGATCACAGTAGAGATAGAGTACAGTGGAGTACAGTGGAGCACAGTGGAGTACAGTAGATATAGAGTACAGTGGAGCACAGTAGAGGTAGAGTACAGTGGAGCACAGTAGAGATAGAGTACAGTAGAGCAGAGTAGAGGTAGAGTACAGTGGAGTACAGTAGAGGTAGAGCACAGTAGAGCAGAGTAGAGGTAGAGTACAGTGGAGTCCAGTAGAGGTAGAGCACAGTGGAGCACTGTGGAGGTAGAGTACAGTGGAGTACAGTAGAGATAGAGTACAGTGGAGCACAGTAGAGGTAGAGTACAGTGGAGCAGAGTTGAGGTAGAGTACAGTGGAGCACAGTAGAGGTAGAGTACAGTGGAGTACAGTAGAGGTAGTGTACAGTGGAGCACAGTAGAGGTAGAGTACAGTGGAGCACAGTAGAGGTAGAGTACAGTGGGGTACAGTAGAAATAGAGTGCAGTGGAGCACAGTAGAGTAGAGTACAGTAGAGCACAGTAGAGGTAGAGTACAGTGGAGCACAGTAGAGATAGAGTACAGTGGAGTACAGTAGAGGAAGAGTACAGTGGAGTAGAGTGGAGCAAAGTAGAGGTGGAGTACAGTAGAGTACACTAGAGGTAGAGTACAGTGAAGTAAAATAGAGATAGAGTACAGTGGAGTAGAGTAGAGATAGAGTAGAGTGGAGCACAGCAGAGGTAGAGTACAGTGGATCACAGTAGAGATAGAGTACAGTGGAGTACAGTGGAGCACAGTAGAGGTGGAGTACAGTAGAGTACAGTAGAGGTAGAGAACAGTACAGTACAGTAGAGGTAGAGTACAGTGGAGTACAGTAGAGGTAGAGTACAGTAGAGCACAGTAGAGGTAGAATACAGTGGAGTACAGTAGAGGTAGAGTACAGTGGAGTAGAGTAGAGGTAGAGTACAGTGGAGTACAGTAGAGGTAGAGTACAGTGGAGCACAGTAGATGTAGAGTACAGTGGAGTACAGTAGAGGTAGAGTACAGTGGAACACAGTAGAGCTAGAGTACAGTAGAGCAGAGTAGAGGTAGAGTACAGTGGAGTAGAGTAGAGGTAGAGCACAGTGGAGCACTGTAGAGATAGAGTACAGTGGAGTACAGTAGAGATAGAGTACAGTGGAGCACAGTAGAGGTAGAGTACAGTGGAGCACAGTAGAGGTAGAGTAGAGTGGAGCACAGTAGAGGTAGAGTACAGTGGACTACAATAGAGGTATTGTACAGTGGAGCACAGTAGAGGTAGAGTACAGTGGAGCACAGTAGAGGTAGAGTACAGTGGAGTATAATAGAGGTAGAGTACACTAGAGCACAGTAGAGATAGAGTACAGTAGAGCACAGTAGAGGTAGAGTACAGTGGAGTATAGTAGAGGTAGAGTACAGTGCAGTAGAGTAGAGGTAGAGTACAGTGGAGCACAGTAGATGTAGAGTACAGTGGAGCACAGTAGAGGTAGAGTACAGGGGAGTATAGTTGAGGTAGACTACAGTGGAGTACAGTAGAGATAGCGTACAGTGGAGTACAGTAGAGATAGAGTAGAGTAGAGCGGAGTAGAGGTAGAGTACAGTGGAGTACAGTAGAGGTAGAGCACAGTGGAACACTGTAGAGGTAGAGTACAGTGGAGTACAGTAGAGATAGAGTACAGTGGAGCACAGTAGAGATAGAGTACAGTAGAGCAGAGTAGAGGTAGAGTACAGTGGAGTAGAGTAGAGGTAGAGTACAGTAGAACACTGTAGAGATAAGTGCAGTGGAGTACAGTAGAGGTAGAGTACAGTGGAGTACAGTAGAGGTAGAGTAGAGTGGAGCACATTAGAGGTGGAGTAGAGAAGAGTACAGTAGAGGTAGAGTACAGTGGAGTACATTAGAGGTAGAGTACAGTGGAGCACAGTAGAGGTAGAGTAGAGTGGAGTACAGTAGAGGTAGAGTACAGTGGAGAACAGTAGAGGTAGAGTACAGTGGAGTAGAGTAGAGATAGAGTACAGTGGAGCACAGCAGAGGTAGAGTACAGTGGATCACAGTAGAGATAGAGTACAGTGGAGTACAGTGGAGCACAGTAGAGGAATAGTACAGTGGAGCACAGTAGAGATAGATTACAGTGGAGTACAGTAGAGATAGAGTACAGTGGAGTACAGTAGAGGTTGAGCACAGTAGAGCAGAGTAGAGGTAGAGTACAGTGGAGAACAGTAGAGGTAGAGTACAGTGGAGTAGAGTAGAGATAGAGTACAGTGGAGCACAGCAGAGGTAGAGTACAGTGGATCACAGTAGAGATAGAGTACAGTTGAGTACAGTGGAGCACAGTAGAGGAATAGTACAGTGGAGCACAGTAGAGATAGATTACAGTGGAGTACAGTAGAGATAGAGTACAGTGGAGTACAGTAGAGGTAGAGCACAGTAGAGCAGAGTAGAGGTAGAGTACAGTGGAGTACAGTAGAGGTAGAGCACAGTGGAGCACTGTGGAGGTAGAGTACAGTGGAGTACAGTAGAGATAAAGTACAGTGGAGCAGAGTAGAGGTAGAGTACAGTGGAGCACAGTAGAGGTAGAGTACAGTGGAGTACAGTAGAGGTAGAGCACAGTGGAGCACAGTAGAGATAGAGTACAGTGGAGTACAGTAGAGGTAGAGTACAGTGGAGTACAGTGGAGCACAGTAGAAGTGGAGTACAGTAGAGTACAGTAGACTTAGAGAACAGTACAGTACAGTAGAGGTAGAGTACAGTGGAGTACAGTAGAGATAGAGTACAGTAGAGCAAAGTAGAGGTAGAATACAGTGGAGTACAGTAGAGGTATAGTACAGTGGAGTACAGTAGAGGTAGAGTACAGTGGAGTACAGTAGAGGTAGAGTACAGTGGAGCACAGTAGATGTAGAGTACAGTGGAGCACAGTAGAGCTGGAGTACAGTGGAGTACAGTGGAGCACAGTAGAGGTGGAGTACAGTAGAGTAGAGAGGAGGTAGAGTACAGTGGAGTACAGTAGAGATAGAGTAGAGTGGAGTATAGTTGAGGTAGAGTACAGTGGACCACAGTGGAGGTAGAGTAGAGTGGAGTATAGTTGAGGTAGAGTACAGTGGACCACAGTGGAGGTAGAGTAGAGTGGAGTATAGTTTAGGTAGACTACAGTGGAGTACAGTAGAGGTAGAGTACAGTGGAGCACAGTAGAGATAGAGTACAGTAGAGCACAGTAGAGGTAGAGTACAGTGGAGCACAGTAGAGGTAGAGTACAGTGGAGTATAGTTGAGGTAGACTACAGTAGAGTACAGTAGACGTAGAGTACAGTGGAGCACAGTAGAGATAGAGTACAGTAGAGCAGAGTAGAGGTAGAGTACAGTGGAGTACAGTAGAGGTAGAGTAGAGTGGAGCACATTAGAGGTGGAGTAGAGTAGAGTACAGTAGAGGTAGAGTACAGTGGAGCACAGTAGAGATAGAGTACAGTAGAGCACAGTAGAGGTAGAGTACAGTGGAGCACAGTAGAGGTAGAGTAGAGTGGAGCACAGTAGAGGTAGAGTACAGTGGAGTATAGTAGAGGTAGTGTACAGTGGAGCACAGTAAAGGTAGAGTACAGTGGAGCACAGTAGAGGTAGAGTACAGTGGAATATAGTAGAGGTAGAGTACAGTAGAGCACAGTAGAGATAGAGTACAGTAGAGCACAGTAGAGGTAGAGTACAGTGGAGCACAGTAGAGGAAGAGTACAGTGGAGTACAGTAGAGGTAGAGTACAGCTGAGCACAGTAGAGGTAGAGTAGAGTGGAGCACAGTAGAGGTAGAGTACAGTGGACTACAGTAGAGGTAGTGTACAGTGGAGCACAGTAGAGGTAGAGTACAGTGGAGCACAGTAGAGGTAGAGTACAGTGGAGTATAATAGAGGTAGAGTACAGTAGAGCACAGTAGAGATAGAGTACAGTAGAGCAGAGTAGAGGTAGAGTACATTGGAGTACAGTAGAGGTAGAGTACAGTGGAGCACTGTAGAGGTGGAGTACAGTGGAGTACAGTAGAGGTAGAGTACAGTGGAGCACAGTAGAGATAGAGTACAGTAGAGCACAGTAGAGGTAGAGTACAGTGGAGCACAGTAGAGCTAGAGTACAGTGGAGTACAGTGGAGCACAGTAGAGGTGGAGTACAGTAGAGTAGAGTAGAGGTAGAGTACAGTGGAGTACAGTAGAGATAGAGTAGAGTGGAGAAGAGTAGAGATAGAGTACAGTGGATTAGAGTAGAGATAGAGTACAGTGGAGTATAGTTGAGGTAGAGTACAGTGGAGCACAGTAGAGGTAGAGTACAGTGGAGTATAGTTGAGGTAGACTACAGTGGAGTACAGTAGAGGTAGAGTACAGTGGAGCACAGTAGAGATAGAGTACAGTAGAGTAGAGTAGAGGTAGAGTACAGTGGAGTACAGTAGAGGTAAAGTACAGTAGAACACTGTAGAGGTGGAGTACAGTGGAGTACAGTAGAGGTAGAGTACAGTGGAGCACAGTAGAGATAAGCAGAGTAGAGGTAGAGTACAGTGGAGTAAAGTAGAGGTAGAGTACAGTGGAGCACTGTAGAGGTGGAGTACAGTGGAGTACAGTAGACGTAGAGTACAGGTGAGCATAGTAGAGATAGAGTACAGTAGAGCACAGTAGAGGTAGAGTACAGTGGAGCACAGTAGAGGTGGAGTACAGTAGAGTACAGTAGACTTAGAGAACAGTACAATACAGTAGAGGTAGAGTACAGTGGAGTATAGTTGAGGTAGACTACAGTAGAGCGCAGTAGAGGTAGAGTACAGTGGAGCACAGTAGAGATAGAGTACAGTGGAGTACAGTAGAGGTAGAGTACAGTGGAGTACAGTAGAGGTAGAGTACATTGGAGCACAGTAGAAGTAGAGTACAGTGGAGTACAGTAGAGGTAGAGTACAGTGGAGCACAGTAGAGCTGGAGTACAGTGGAGTACAGTGGAGCACAGTAGAGGTAGAGTACAGTGGAGCACAGTAGAGCTGGAGTACAGTGGAGTACAGTGGAGCACAGTAGAGGTGGAGTACAGTAGAGTAGATTAGAGGTAGAGTACAGTGGAGTACAGTAGAGATAGAGTAGAGTGGAGTAGAGTAGAGATAGAGTACAGTGGATTAGAGTAGAGATAGAGTACAGTGGAGTATAGTTGAGGTAGAGTACAGTGGAGAACAGTGGAGGTAGAGTAGAGTGGAGTATAGTTTAGGTAGACTACAGTGGAGTACAGTAGAGGTAGAGTACAGTGGAGCACAGTAGAGATAGAGTACAGTAGAGCAGAGTAGAGGTAGAGTACAGTGGAGTACAGTAGAGGTAGAGTACAGTGGAGCACTGTAGCGGTGGAGTACAGTGGAGTACAGTAGAGGTAGAGTACAGTGGAGCACAGTAGAGATAGAGTACAGTAGAGCACAGTAGAGGTAGAGTACAGTGGAGCACAGTAGAGGTAGAGTACAGTGGAGCACTGTAGAGGTGGAGTACAGTAGAGGTAGAGTACAGTGGAGCACAGTAGAGATAGAGTACAGTAGAGCAGAGTAGAGGTAGAGTACAGTGGAGTACAGTAGAGGTAGAGTACAGTAGAACACTGTAGAGGTGGAGTACAGTGGAGTACAGTAGAGGTAGAGTACAGTGGAGCACAGTAGAGATAGGGTACAATAGAGCAGAGAAGAGGTAGAGTACAGTGGAGTACAGTAGAGGTAGAGTACAGTGGAGCACTGTAGAGGTGGAGTACAGTGGAGTACAGTAGAGGTAGAGTACAGGTGAGCATAGTAGAGATAGAGTACAGTAGAGCACAGTAGAGGAAGAGTACAGTGGAGTACAGTGGTGCACAGTAGAGGTAGAGTACAGTGGAGAACAGTAGAGATAGAGTACAGTGGAGTACAGTAGAGGTAGAGTACAGTGGAGTACAGTAGAGGTAGTGTACAGTGGAGCACAGTAGACGTAGAGTACAGTGGAGCACAGTAGAGGTAGAGTACAGTGGGGTACAGTAGAAATAGAGTACAGTGGAGCACAGTAGAGAAGAGTACAGTAGAGCACATTAGAGGTAGAGTACACTGGAGCACAGTAGAGATAGAGTACAGTGGAGTACAGTAGAGGAAGAGTACAGTGGAGTACAGTGGAGCACAGTAGAGGTGGAGTACAGTAGAGTACAGTAGAGGTAGAGTACAGTGGAGTAGAGTAGAGATAGAGTACAGTGGAGCACAGCAGAGGTAGAGTACAGTGGATCACAGTAGAGATAGAGTACAGTGGAGTACAGTGGTGCACAGTAGAGGTAGAGTACAGTGGAGAACAGTAGAGATAGAGTACAGTGGAGTACAATAGAGGTAGAGTACAGTGGAGCACAGTAGAGATAGAGTACAGTGGAGTACAGTAGAGGTAGAGTACAGTAGAGCAGAGTAGAGGTAGAGTACAGTGGAGTACAGTAGAGGTAGAGAACAGTAGATTAGAGTAGAGGTAGTAGAGTAGAGGTGGAGTAGAGGTTAGGGTTAGGGTTAGGGTTAGGGTTAGGGTTACAGTAGAGGTGGAGGTGAGGTAGAGTACAGTGGAGAACAGAAGAGATAGAGTACAGTGGAGTACAGTAGACGTAGAGTACAGGTGAGCATAGTAGAGATAGAGTACAGTAGAGCACAGTAGAGGTAGAGTACAGTGGAGTATAGTAGAGGTAGAGTACAGTGGAGTACAGTAGAGGTAGATTACAGTGGAGCACAGTAGAGGTAGAGTACAGTGGAGTATATTTGAGGTAGACTACAGTGGAGTGCAGTAGAGGTAGAGTACAGTGGAGCACAGTAGAGATAGAGTACAGTAGAGCAGAGTAGAGGTAGAGTACAGTGGAGTACAGTAGAGGTAGAGAACAGTAGATTAGAGTAGAGGTAGAGTACAGTGGAGTACAGTAGAGGTAGAGCACAGTGGAGCACTGTAGAGGTAGAGTACAGTGGAGTACAGTAGAGATAGAGTACAGTGGAGCACAGTAGAGGTAGAGTACAGTGGAGCACAGTAGAGGTAGAGTACAGTGGAGCACAGTAGAGGTAGAGTACAGTGGAGTACAGTAGAGGTAGTGTACAGTGGAGCACAGTAGAGATAGAGTACAGTGGAGTATAGTAGAGGTAGAGTACAGTGGAGCACAGTAGAGGTAGAGTACAGTGGAGTACAGTGGAGAACAGTAGAGGTGGAGTACAGTAGAGTACAGTAGAGGTAGATAACAGTACAGTACAGTAGAGGTAGAGTACAGTGGAGTACAGTAGAGGTAGAGTACAGTAGAGCACAGTAGAGGTAGATTACAGTGGAGTACAGTAGAGGTAGAGTAGAGGTAGAGTACAGTGGAGTACAGTAGAGGTAGAGTACAGTGGAGTATAGTTGAGGCAGACTACAGTGGAGTACAGTAGAGGTAGAGTACAGTGGATCACAGTAGAGATAGAGTACAATAGAGCAGAGTAGAGGTAGAGTACAGTGGAGTATTGTCGAGGTAGAGTACAGTGGAGCACTGTAGAGGTGGAGTACAGTGGAGTACAGTAGAGGTAGAGTACAGTGGAGCACAGTAGAGGTAGAGTACAGTGGAGTATAGTTGAGGTAGACTACAGTAGAGTACAGTAGACGTAGAGTACAGTGGAGCACAGTAGAGATAGAGTACAGTAGAGCAGAGTAGAGGTAGAGTACAGTGGAGTACAGTAGAGGTAGAGTAGAGTGGAGCACATTAGAGGTGGAGTAGAGTAGAGTACAGTAGAGGTAGAGTACAGTGGAGCACAGTAGAGATAGAGTACAGTAGAGCACAGTAGAGGTAGAGTACAGTGGAGCACAGTAGAGGTAGAGTAGAGTGGAGCACAGTAGAGGTAGAGTACAGTGGAGTATAGTAGAGGTAGTGTACAGTGGAGCACAGTAAAGGTAGAGTACAGTGGAGCACAGTAGAGGTAGAGTACAGTGGAATATAGTAGAGGTAGAGTACAGTAGAGCACAGTAGAGATAGAGTACAGTAGAGCACAGTAGAGGTAGAGTACAGTGGAGCACAGTAGAGGAAGAGTACAGTGGAGTACAGTAGAGGTAGAGTACAGCTGAGCACAGTAGAGGTAGAGTAGAGTGGAGCACAGTAGAGGTAGAGTACAGTGGACTACAGTAGAGGTAGTGTACAGTGGAGCACAGTAGAGGTAGAGTACAGTGGAGCACAGTAGAGGTAGAGTACAGTGGAGTATAATAGAGGTAGAGTACAGTAGAGCACAGTAGAGATAGAGTACAGTAGAGCAGAGTAGAGGTAGAGTACATTGGAGTACAGTAGAGGTAGAGTACAGTGGAGCACTGTAGAGGTGGAGTACAGTGGAGTACAGTAGAGGTAGAGTACAGTGGAGCACAGTAGAGATAGAGTACAGTAGAGCACAGTAGAGGTAGAGTACAGTGGAGCACAGTAGAGCTAGAGTACAGTGGAGTACAGTGGAGCACAGTAGAGGTGGAGTACAGTAGAGTAGAGTAGAGGTAGAGTACAGTGGAGTACAGTAGAGATAGAGTAGAGTGGAGAAGAGTAGAGATAGAGTACAGTGGATTAGAGTAGAGATAGAGTACAGTGGAGTATAGTTGAGGTAGAGTACAGTGGAGCACAGTAGAGGTAGAGTACAGTGGAGTATAGTTGAGGTAGACTACAGTGGAGTACAGTAGAGGTAGAGTACAGTGGAGCACAGTAGAGATAGAGTACAGTAGAGTAGAGTAGAGGTAGAGTACAGTGGAGTACAGTAGAGGTAAAGTACAGTAGAACACTGTAGAGGTGGAGTACAGTGGAGTACAGTAGAGGTAGAGTACAGTGGAGCACAGTAGAGATAAGCAGAGTAGAGGTAGAGTACAGTGGAGTAAAGTAGAGGTAGAGTACAGTGGAGCAATGTAGAGGTGGAGTACAGTGGAGTACAGTAGACGTAGAGTACAGGTGAGCATAGTAGAGATAGAGTACAGTAGAGCACAGTAGAGGTAGAGTACAGTGGAGCACAGTAGAGGTGGAGTACAGTAGAGTACAGTAGACTTAGAGAACAGTACAATACAGTAGAGGTAGAGTACAGTGGAGTATAGTTGAGGTAGACTACAGTAGAGCGCAGTAGAGGTAGAGTACAGTGGAGCACAGTAGAGATAGAGTACAGTGGAGTACAGTAGAGGTAGAGTACAGTGGAGTACAGTAGAGGTAGAGTACATTGGAGCACAGTAGAAGTAGAGTACAGTGGAGTACAGTAGAGGTAGAGTACAGTGGAGCACAGTAGAGCTGGAGTACAGTGGAGTACAGTGGAGCACAGTAGAGGTAGAGTACAGTGGAGCACAGTAGAGCTGGAGTACAGTGGAGTACAGTGGAGCACAGTAGAGGTGGAGTACAGTAGAGTAGATTAGAGGTAGAGTACAGTGGAGTACAGTAGAGATAGAGTAGAGTGGAGTAGAGTAGAGATAGAGTACAGTGGATTAGAGTAGAGATAGAGTACAGTGGAGTATAGTTGAGGTAGAGTACAGTGGAGAACAGTGGAGGTAGAGTAGAGTGGAGTATAGTTTAGGTAGACTACAGTGGAGTACAGTAGAGGTAGAGTACAGTGGAGCACAGTAGAGATAGAGTACAGTAGAGCAGAGTAGAGGTAGAGTACAGTGGAGTACAGTAGAGGTAGAGTACAGTGGAGCACTGTAGCGGTGGAGTACAGTGGAGTACAGTAGAGGTAGAGTACAGTGGAGCACAGTAGAGATAGAGTACAGTAGAGCACAGTAGAGGTAGAGTACAGTGGAGCACAGTAGAGGTAGAGTACAGTGGAGCACTGTAGAGGTGGAGTACAGTAGAGGTAGAGTACAGTGGAGCACAGTAGAGATAGAGTACAGTAGAGCAGAGTAGAGGTAGAGTACAGTGGAGTACAGTAGAGGTAGAGTACAGTAGAACACTGTAGAGGTGGAGTACAGTGGAGTACAGTAGAGGTAGAGTACAGTGGAGCACAGTAGAGATAGGGTACAATAGAGCAGAGAAGAGGTAGAGTACAGTGGAGTACAGTAGAGGTAGAGTACAGTGGAGCACTGTAGAGGTGGAGTACAGTGGAGTACAGTAGAGGTAGAGTACAGGTGAGCATAGTAGAGATAGAGTACAGTAGAGCACAGTAGAGGAAGAGTACAGTGGAGTACAGTGGTGCACAGTAGAGGTAGAGTACAGTGGAGAACAGTAGAGATAGAGTACAGTGGAGTACAGTAGAGGTAGAGTACAGTGGAGTACAGTAGAGGTAGTGTACAGTGGAGCACAGTAGACGTAGAGTACAGTGGAGCACAGTAGAGGTAGAGTACAGTGGGGTACAGTAGAAATAGAGTACAGTGGAGCACAGTAGAGAAGAGTACAGTAGAGCACATTAGAGGTAGAGTACACTGGAGCACAGTAGAGATAGAGTACAGTGGAGTACAGTAGAGGAAGAGTACAGTGGAGTACAGTGGAGCACAGTAGAGGTGGAGTACAGTAGAGTACAGTAGAGGTAGAGTACAGTGGAGTAGAGTAGAGATAGAGTACAGTGGAGCACAGCAGAGGTAGAGTACAGTGGATCACAGTAGAGATAGAGTACAGTGGAGTACAGTGGTGCACAGTAGAGGTAGAGTACAGTGGAGAACAGTAGAGATAGAGTACAGTGGAGTACAATAGAGGTAGAGTACAGTGGAGCACAGTAGAGATAGAGTACAGTGGAGTACAGTAGAGGTAGAGTACAGTAGAGCAGAGTAGAGGTAGAGTACAGTGGAGTACAGTAGAGGTAGAGAACAGTAGATTAGAGTAGAGGTAGTAGAGTAGAGGTGGAGTAGAGGTTAGGGTTAGGGTTAGGGTTAGGGTTAGGGTTACAGTAGAGGTGGAGGTGAGGTAGAGTACAGTGGAGAACAGAAGAGATAGAGTACAGTGGAGTACAGTAGACGTAGAGTACAGGTGAGCATAGTAGAGATAGAGTACAGTAGAGCACAGTAGAGGTAGAGTACAGTGGAGTATAGTAGAGGTAGAGTACAGTGGAGTACAGTAGAGGTAGATTACAGTGGAGCACAGTAGAGGTAGAGTACAGTGGAGTATATTTGAGGTAGACTACAGTGGAGTGCAGTAGAGGTAGAGTACAGTGGAGCACAGTAGAGATAGAGTACAGTAGAGCAGAGTAGAGGTAGAGTACAGTGGAGTACAGTAGAGGTAGAGAACAGTAGATTAGAGTAGAGGTAGAGTACAGTGGAGTACAGTAGAGGTAGAGCACAGTGGAGCACTGTAGAGGTAGAGTACAGTGGAGTACAGTAGAGATAGAGTACAGTGGAGCACAGTAGAGGTAGAGTACAGTGGAGCACAGTAGAGGTAGAGTACAGTGGAGCACAGTAGAGGTAGAGTACAGTGGAGTACAGTAGAGGTAGTGTACAGTGGAGCACAGTAGAGATAGAGTACAGTGGAGTATAGTAGAGGTAGAGTACAGTGGAGCACAGTAGAGGTAGAGTACAGTGGAGTACAGTGGAGAACAGTAGAGGTGGAGTACAGTAGAGTACAGTAGAGGTAGATAACAGTACAGTACAGTAGAGGTAGAGTACAGTGGAGTACAGTAGAGGTAGAGTACAGTAGAGCACAGTAGAGGTAGATTACAGTGGAGTACAGTAGAGGTAGAGTAGAGGTAGAGTACAGTGGAGTACAGTAGAGGTAGAGTACAGTGGAGTATAGTTGAGGCAGACTACAGTGGAGTACAGTAGAGGTAGAGTACAGTGGATCACAGTAGAGATAGAGTACAATAGAGCAGAGTAGAGGTAGAGTACAGTGGAGTATTGTCGAGGTAGAGTACAGTGGAGCACTGTAGAGGTGGAGTACAGTGGAGTACAGTAGAGGTAGAGTACAGTGGAGCACAGTAGAGATAGAGTACAGTAGAGCACAGTAGAGGTAGAGTACAGTGGAGCACAGTAGAGGTAGAGTACAGTTGAGTATAGTTGAGGTAGACTACAGTGGAGTACAGTAGAGGTAGAGTACAGTGGAGAACAGTAGAGATAGAGTACAGTAGAGCAGAGTAGAGGTAGAGTACAGCGGAGTACAGTAGAGGTAGAGTAGAGTGGAGCACATTAGAGGTGGAGTAGAGTAGAGTACAGTAGAGGTAGAGTACAGTGGAGTACAGTAGAGGTAGAGTAGAGTGGAGCACATTAGAGGTGGAGTAGAGTAGAGTACAGTAGAGGTAGAGTACAGTGGAGTACAGTAGAGGTAGAGTACAGTGGAGTACAGTAGAGATAGAGTACAGTAGAGCAGAGTAGAAGTAGAGTACACTGGAGTACAGTAGAGGTAGAGCACAGTGGAGCACTGTAGAGGTAGAGTACAGTGGAGTACAGTCTAGATAGAGTACAGTGGAGCACAGTAGAGGGAGAGTACAGTGGAGCACAGTAGAGGTAGAGTAGAGTGGAGCACAGTAGAGGTAGAGTACAGTGGAATACAGTAGAGGTAGTGTACAGTGGAGCACAGTAGAGGTAGAGTACAGTGGAGCACAGTAGAGGTAGAGTACAGTGGAGCACAGTAGAGGTAGCGTAGAGTGGAGTACAGTAGAGGTAGAGTACAGTGGAGTACAGTAGAGGTAGAGTACAGTGGAGTAGAGTAGAGATAGAGTACAGTGGAGTACAGTAGAGGTAGAGCACAGTGGATCACTGTAGAGGTAGAGTACAGTGGAGTACAGTAGAGATAGAGTACAGTGGAGCACAGTAGAGGTAGAGTACAGTGGAGCACAGTAGAGGTAGAGTACAGTGGAGCACAGTAGAGGTAGAGTACAGTGGAGTACAGTAGAGGTAGTGTACAGTGGAGCACAGTAGAGGTAGAGTACAGTGGAGCACAGTAGAGGTAGACTACAGTGGGGTACAGTAGAAATAGAGTACAGTGGAGCACAATAGAGTAGAGTACAGTAGAGCACAGTAGAGGTAGAGCACAGTGGAGTACAGTAGAGATAGAGTACAGTGGAGCACACTAGAGGTAGAGTACAGTGGAGCACAGTAGAGGTAGAGTAAAGTGGAGCACAGTAGAGGTAGAGTACAGTGGAATACAGTAGAGGTAGTGTAGAGTGGAGCACAGTAGAGGTAGAGTACAGTGGAGCACAGTAGAGGTAGAGTACAGTGGAGTATAGTAGAGGTAGAGTACAGTAGAGCACAGTAAAATAGAGGACAGTAGAGCACAGTAGAGATAGAGTACAGTGGAGCACAGTAGAGGAAGAGTACAGTGTAGTACAGTAGAGATAGAGTACAGTGGAGTAAAGTAGAGATAGAGTACAGTCGAACACAGTAGAGATAAGTGCAGTGGAGTATAGTAGAGGTAGAGTACAGTGGAGTACAGTAGAGGTAGAGTACAGTGGAGTACAGTAGAGGTAGAGTAGAGTGGAGCACATTAGAGGTGGAGTAGAGAAGAGTACAGTAGAGGTAGAGTACAGTGGAGTACATTAGAGGTAGAGTACAGTGGAGCAGAGTAGAGGTAGAGTAGAGTGGAGTACAGTAGAGGTAGAGTACAGTGGAGTACAGTAGAGGTAGAGTACAGTGGAGTAGAGTAGAGATAGAGTACAGTGGAGCACAGCAGAGGTAGAGTACAGTGGATCACAGTAGAGATAGAGTACAGTGGAGTACAGTGGAGCACAGTAGAGGTATAGTACAGTGGAGCACAGTAGAGATAGATTACAGTGGAGTACAGTAGATATAGAGTACAGTGGAGCACAGTAGAGGTAGAGTACAGTGGAGCACAGTAGAGATAGAGTACAGTAGAGCAGAGTAGAGGTAGAGTACAGTGGAGTACAGTAGAGGTAGAGCACAGTAGAGCAGAGTAGAGGTAGAGTACAGTGGAGTACAGTAGAGGTAGAGCACAGTGGAGCACTGTGGAGGTAGAGTACAGTGGAGTACAGTAGAGATAGAGTACAGTGGAGCACAGTAGAGGTAGAGTACAGTGGAGTACAGTAGAGGTAGAGCACAGTGGATCACTGTAGAGGTAGAGTACAGTGGAGTACAGTAGAGATAGAGTACAGTGGAGCACAGTAGAGGTAGAGTACAGTGGAGAACAGTAGAGGTAGAGTACAGTGGAGCACAGTAGAGGTAGAGTACAGTGGAGTACAGTAGAGGTAGTGTACAGTGGAGCACAGTAGAGGTAGAGTACAGTGGAGCACAGTAGAGGTAGAGTACAGTGGGGTACAGTAGAAATAGAGTACAGTGGAGCACAATAGAGTAGAGTACAGTAGAGCACAGTAGAGGTAGAGCACAGTGGAGTACAGTAGAGATAGAGTACAGTGGAGCACACTAGAGGTAGAGTACAGTGGAGCACAGTAGAGGTAGAGTAGAGTGGAGCACAGTAGAGGTAGAGTACAGTGGAATACAGTAGAGGTAGTGTAGAGTGGAGCACAGTAGAGGTAGAGTACAGTGGAGCACAGTAAAGATAGAGGACAGTAGAGCACAGTAGAGATAGAGTACAGTGGAGCACAGTAGAGGAAGAGTACAGTAGAGCACAGTAAAGATAGAGGACAGTAGAGCACAGTAGAGATAGAGTACAGTGGAGCACAGTAGAGGAAGAGTACAGTGTAGTACAGTAGAGATAGAGTACAGTGGAGTAAAGTAGAGATAGAGTACAGTCGAACACAGTAGAGATAAGTGCAGTGGAGTATAGTAGAGGTAGAGTACAGTGGAGTACAGTAGAGGTAGAGTACAGTGGAGTACAGTAGAGGTAGAGTAGAGTGGAGCACATTAGAGGTGGAGTAGAGAAGAGTACAGTAGAGGTAGAGTACAGTGGAGTACATTAGAGGTAGAGTACAGTGGAGCAGAGTAGAGGTAGAGTAGAGTGGAGTACAGTAGAGGTAGAGTACAGTGGAGTACAGTAGAGGTAGAGTACAGTGGAGTAGAGTAGAGATAGAGTACAGTGGAGCACAGCAGAGGTAGAGTACAGTGGATCACAGTAGAGATAGATTACAGTGGAGTACAGTGGAGCACAGTAGAGGTATAGTACAGTGGAGCACAGTAGAGATAGATTACAGTGGAGTACAGTAGATATAGAGTACAGTGGAGCACAGTAGAGGTAGAGTACAGTGGAGCACAGTAGAGATAGAGTACAGTAGAGCAGAGTAGAGGTAGAGTACAGTGGAGTACAGTAGAGGTAGAGCACAGTAGAGCAGAGTAGAGGTAGAGTACAGTGGAGTACAGTACAGGTAGAGCACAGTGGAGCACTGTGGAGGTAGAGTACAGTGGAGTACAGTAGAGATAGAGTACAGTGGAGCACAGTAGAGGTAGAGTACAGTGGAGCAGAGTAGAGGTAGAGTACAGTGGAGCACAGTAGAGGTAGAGTACAGTGGAGTACAGTAGAGGTAGTGTACAGTGGAGCACAGTAGAGGTAGAGTACAGTGGAGCACAGTAGAGCTAGAGTACAGTGGGGTACAGTAGAAATAGAGTACAGTGGAGCACAGTAGAGTAGAGTACAGTAGAGCACAGTAGAGGTAGAGTACAGTGGAGCACAGTAGAGATAGAGTACAGTGGAGTACAGTAGAGATAGAGTAGAGTGGAGCACAGCAGAGGTAGAGTACAGTGGATCACAGTAGAGATAGAGTACAGTGGAGTACAGTGGAGCAGAGTAGAGGTGGAGTACAGTCGAGTACAGTAGAGGTAGAGAACAGTACAGTACAGTAGAGGTAGAGTACAGTGGAGTACAGTAGAGGTAGAGTACAGTAGAGCACAGTAGAGGTATAATACAGTGGAGTACAGTAGAGGTAGAGTACAGTGGAGTAGAGTAGAGGTAGAGTACAGTGGAGTACAGTAGAGGTAGAGTACAGTGGAGCACAGTAGATGTAGAGTACAGTGGAGTACAGTAGAGGTAGAGTACAGTGGAACACAGTAGAGCTAGAGTACAGTGGAGTACAGTGGAGCACAGTAGAGGTGGAGTACAGTAGAGTAGAGTAGAGGTAGAGTACAGTGGAGTACAGTAGAGATAGATTAGAGTGGAGTAGAGTAGAGATAGAGTACAGTGGATTAGAGTAGAGATAGAGTACAGTGGAGTATAGTTGAGGTAGAGTACAGTGGAGCACAGTGGAGGTAGAGTACAGTGGAGTATAGTTTAGGTAGACTACAGTGGAGTACAGTAGAGGTAGAGTACAGTGGAGCACAGTAGAGATAGAGTACAGTAGAGCAGAGTAGAGGTAGAGTACAGTGGAGGACAGTAGAGGTAGAGTACAGTGGAGCACTGTAGAGGTGGAGTACAGTGGAGAACAGTAGAGGTGGAGTACAGTAGAGTACTTTAGAGGTAGATAACAGTACAGTACAGTAGAGGTAGAGTACAGTGGAGTACAGTAGAGGTAGAGTACAGTAGAGCACAGTAGAGGTAGATTACAGTGGAGTACAGTAGAGGTAGAGTACAGTGGAGTACAGTAGAGGTAGAGTACAGTGGAGTATAGTTGAGGCAGACTACAGTGGAGTACAGTAGAGGTAGAGTACAGTGGAGCACAGTAGAGGTAGAGTACAGTGGAGTATAGTTGAGGTGGACTACAGTGGAGTAAAGTAGAGGTAGAGTACAGTGAAGTACAGTATAGGTAGAGCACAGTAGAGCAGAGTAGAGGTAGAGTACAGTGGAGTACAGTAGAGGTAGAACACAGTGGATCACTGTAGAGGTAGAGTACAGTGGAGTACAGTAGAGATAGAGTACAGTGGAGCACAGTAGAGGTAGAGTACAGTGGAGCACAGTAGAGGTAGATTACAGTGGAGCACAGTAGAGGTAGAGTACAGTGGAGTACAGTAGAGGTAGAGTACAGTGGAGTACAGTAGAGGTAGTGTACAGTGGAGCACAGTAGAGGTAGAGTACAGTGGAGCACAGTAGAGGTAGAGTACAGTGGAGCACAGTAGAAATAGAGTACAGTGGAGCACAATAGAGTAGAGTACAGTAGAGCACAGTAGAGGTAGAGCACAGTGGAGTACAGTAGAGATAGAATACAGTGGAGCACACTAGAGGTAGAGTACAGTGGAGCACAGTAGAGGTAGAGTAGAGTGGAGCACAGTAGAGGTAGAGTACAGTGGAATACAGTAGAGGTAGTGTAGAGTGGAGCACAGTAGAGGTAGAGTACAGTGGAGCACAGTAGAGGTAGAGTACAGTGGAGTATAGTAGAGGTAGAGTACAGTAGAGCACAGTAAAGATAGAGGACAGTAGAGCACAGTAGAGATAGAGTACAGTGGATTAGAGTAGAGATAGAGTACAGTGGAGTATAGTTGAGGTAGAGTACAGTGGAGCACAGTGGAGGTAGAGTACAGTGGAGTATAGTTTAGGTAGACTACAGTGGAGTACAGTAGAGGTAGAGTACAGTGGAGCACAGTAGAGATAGAGTACAGTAGAGCAGAGTAGAGGTAGAGTACAGTGGAGGACAGTAGAGGTAGAGTACAGTGGAGCACTGTAGAGGTGGAGTACAGTGGAGAACAGTAGAGGTGGAGTACAGTAGAGTACTTTAGAGGTAGATAACAGTACAGTACAGTAGAGGTAGAGTACAGTGGAGTACAGTAGAGGTAGAGTACAGTAGAGCACAGTAGAGGTAGATTACAGTGGAGTACAGTAGAGGTAGAGTACAGTGGAGTACAGTAGAGGTAGAGTACAGTGGAGTATAGTTGAGGCAGACTACAGTGGAGTACAGTAGAGGTAGAGTACAGTGGAGCACAGTAGAGGTAGAGTACAGTGGAGTATAGTTGAGGTGGACTACAGTGGAGTAAAGTAGAGGTAGAGTACAGTGAAGTACAGTATAGGTAGAGCACAGTAGAGCAGAGTAGAGGTAGAGTACAGTGGAGTACAGTAGAGGTAGAACACAGTGGATCACTGTAGAGGTAGAGTACAGTGGAGTACAGTAGAGATAGAGTACAGTGGAGCACAGTAGAGGTAGAGTACAGTGGAGCACAGTAGAGGTAGATTACAGTGGAGCACAGTAGAGGTAGAGTACAGTGGAGTACAGTAGAGGTAGAGTACAGTGGAGTACAGTAGAGGTAGTGTACAGTGGAGCACAGTAGAGGTAGAGTACAGTGGAGCACAGTAGAGGTAGAGTACAGTGGAGCACAGTAGAAATAGAGTACAGTGGAGCACAATAGAGTAGAGTACAGTAGAGCACAGTAGAGGTAGAGCACAGTGGAGTACAGTAGAGATAGAATACAGTGGAGCACACTAGAGGTAGAGTACAGTGGAGCACAGTAGAGGTAGAGTAGAGTGGAGCACAGTAGAGGTAGAGTACAGTGGAATACAGTAGAGGTAGTGTAGAGTGGAGCACAGTAGAGGTAGAGTACAGTGGAGCACAGTAGAGGTAGAGTACAGTGGAGTATAGTAGAGGTAGAGTACAGTAGAGCACAGTAAAGATAGAGGACAGTAGAGCACAGTAGAGATAGAGTACAGTGGAGCACAGTAGAGGAAGAGTACAGTGTAGTACAGTAGAGATAGAGTACAGTGGAGTAAAGTAGAGATAGAGTACAGTCGAACACAGTAGAGATAAGTGCAGTGGAGTATAGTAGAGGTAGAGTACAGTGGAGTACAGTAGAGGTAGAGTACAGTGGAGTACAGTAGAGGTAGAGTAGAGTGGAGCACATTAGAGGTGGAGTAGAGAAGAGTACAGTATAGGTAGAGTACAGTGGAGTACAGTAGAGGTAGAGTACAGTGGAGTAGAGTAGAGATAGAGTACAGTGGAGCACAGCAGAGGTAGAGTACAGTGGATCACAGTAGAGATAGAGTACAGTGGAGTACAGTGGAGCACAGTAGAGGTATAGTACAGTGGAGCACAGTAGAGATAGATTACAGTGGAGTACAGTAGATATAGAGTACAGTGGAGCACAGTAGAGGTAGAGTACAGTGGAGCACAGTAGAGATAGAGTACAGTAGAGCAGAGTAGAGGTAGAGTACAGTGGAGTACAGTAGAGGTAGAGCACAGTAGAGCAGAGTAGAGGTAGAGTACAGTGGAGTACAGTAGAGGTAGTGCACAGTGGAGCACTGTGGAGGTAGAGTACAGTGGAGTACAGTAGAGATAGAGTACAGTGGAGCACAGTAGAGGTAGAGTACAGTGGAGCAGAGTAGAGGTAGAGTACAGTGGAGCAGAGTAGAGGTAGAGTAGAGTGGAGTACAGTAGAGGTAGAGTACAGTGGAGTACAGTAGAGGTAGAGTACAGTGGAGTAGAGTAGAGATAGAGTACAGTGGAGCACAGCAGAGGTAGAGTACAGTGGATCACAGTAGAGATAGATTACAGTGGAGTACAGTGGAGCACAGTAGAGGTATAGTACAGTGGAGCACAGTAGAGATAGATTACAGTGGAGTACAGTAGATATAGAGTACAGTGGAGCACAGTAGAGGTAGAGTACAGTGGAGCACAGTAGAGATAGAGTACAGTAGAGCAGAGTAGAGGTAGAGTACAGTGGAGTACAGTAGAGGTAGAGCACAGTAGAGCAGAGTAGAGGTAGAGTACAGTGGA